>CM046947.1:38474468-40874468 GCA_025698515.1 Gossypium sturtianum | reverse complement strand
TTGGGCGGGTTTGGGGTGTTACAAATTAGTATCGAGCCGGTTCAAAGCTTTTGTGTGGGGGCCCAAGGCCCAAAAATGTTTTAGTAGGTCTATTTGAAATATTTTGGTTTTGAATAAGCATGACACCGAGTCTCCAAACACCGATCCGCCTGGTAAGTACCTCTAACTTTTTGTATGGATTATTATTATAGAAGGGTAAGAAGGAGCGTAGTTAGTGTGATAGGTGTTGAACCTTAGGACCAGTCCACCCCAACAAAACTCATAAGACTTTAATGGCCTAATTAAAACCAACCCGTGACCAAGTCGCCGAGTTAGGGTGTGGTAACCTTAGTGCGCATGTCTAGGATTGGATTCGGAAGAGCTTGGTATTTAAGCAGTCCTTGTGACTCACCTCCTCTTCGCGGGATTCCTACCTAGTGCGTAGCTTCGGTTCACCCTAACCAAGAGGACTCGGTCATAGGCTAAACACGTTAAATAAAACCCAAAAGGGATTAACCCTATTTTGTGAAAGCTCTAAGTTTTAAAAATCGTTATGATACTCATTTCAATAGCAACAAAAAATTACTTTCGGAAAATTTTCAAAATATTCTTCAACTTACCAAAATTCTTGAAATTTCCCTAGTGGCAAAATTACGAAAAATACCCACAGGATAGAAGCGGACAAGTAATGCAGAAGAGTGCATAGGTATGAAAGGTATAGGGAATGGATGTACTTTTCTATGTAAATTAGAGACAGAAGACTTAAAACTTTGATTGATCGAAAGAATCTCTATTAAATTCTTTTCATAAAATTTCTTCGCGGATAACCAAGTGAAACATGTACTAATTCATAAAAATTTCATAATCAGATTAAAGCGCGATAGTTAGAATGAGCTTTAGAGGGCGTGTCCGTCGTGGACGCGGAAGGGGTAGGATGACCGTGTCGAACTGTCGGATCGGTCGGGGATGCGAGAATGAGGTACCACCGCCACCACCACCCCCAACCTTTGGAGCCGAGGAGCAGGATCGGACGGGTGATGATGCAGTGTCACTGGCGATCTGCGGGTTCTAGAGAGAGTAGCTGGAATGGGTGGAGGTGGAGGAGCTCGGAAGTCGATGCACGAGAGACTTTGAGCTAACGGAGCTGAATTTTTCCGAGGTGTGTCGGTGTAATGCCCAATCTGGTGAGTATTGGCTAGAATCGATCGAAAGAATCATGGATGAGATAGATCGGCGAATGAGATAAACCGAAAGGAGCGGTGTCGCTTCTCAAGGATGAGTCATATCGATGGTGGCTCACGGTTCGAGATGGTGCTACGGCAGATGATCGACTTGGGAATACTTCAAAGCCGCTTATCGGAAGAAGTATGTGGGCACAAGCTACATTGATGCAGGAAAGCTTTTGGGGTTGGTACAAGGAAATAAGTGCGTGTCGGAGTATGAAGCGAGAATTCTTGAGGTTGAGCCGCTATGCTCGAGGTATAGTGTCAGCAGAGCATGATCGTTGTGTCCGCTTTGAAGGCGGACTTAGGGATGAGTTAAGGTTCTTTGATTGCTCATGGCGGGAGCGTGAGTTTCTTTGTCTTGGTGGAAAAAGCTAAGGTAGCCGAAGGGGTCAAGGAGTCCGTGAGACAGAACTATGATAGGAACAAGCGTAAAAGAGGATTTGGGTCGTGCGGATCGGGTGGTAATGTTCGGAAAAGGGTGTGGTGAGTGGGCGAATCGAATCAGCAGAAGGCCCATGGCTGCTAACCAGAGACCGGCTCACTGTAATCGCTGTGGCAAATCGCATTGGGGAGGTTGTTGGACCGGTGAGAAGGGTTGCTTTGAATGTGGGTCTTTGGACCACCGTGTAAGGGATTGTCCTCGGAAGTTAGCCAAGAATCGGTCGGAGGGTCGAAGCCGTGCTCGGGCTAGGAATGTAGGACCACTACTGAGGAGGGTCGTGGTAATGGTAGAGGAGGAAATGGATCTAATCGAGGTCGCGAGAATTTCGGGTAGAGTGCAGCAAAGCCTGAAGCAAGGCGACTGGTCTAGTCTATATGCTATGAGGCGTCGAGAGGAAGGTGACGCACCGGACGTTATAACCGGTACGTTCTTAATCTTTGGTGTTCCATATACTACTTTGATTGATGTGGGTTCGACGCATTCATACGTTGCTAGTAGTGTGGTAGAGACTATGAACTTAGACTTCGAGACTGCTTCTAGGGAGATGACTGTAATTAGTCCTTTAGGTCACTCTGTAGTTGTTAATAAGCTATATAGAGATGTACCTCTAGAACTCTAAGGGGTCGTGTTTGTGGTCGATCCCGATGGAACCGCTGTCGTTTGGGAGTTCGATTTGATCCTTGGTATGGACTGGTTGGTTAAGTATCGAGGCAAGGTTGGATCATGACGCTAAGCGCATGGTTCTTAAGATGGTGAGGTGATGAAGTGGTCATGATAGGTAATAGAAGAGATTACCTATCTAATGTAGTGTCTGCGTTGAAGGCTGAAAAGATGGTCAGGAAAGGTTGCGAGGCATTTTTGGTTCGAATTTGTGCTTTGGAAGCTAAGGAGTCAGCGGTTGAGAAGGTCCGAACAGTAAGGGAATTCACTGATGTGTTCCCAGAAGAACTTCCGGGTCTGCCTCCAGATCGGGAAGTTAAATTTGGTATAGACTTGCTACAGGCGGCACTGTGTCAATAGCACCTTATCGAATGGCACCAAATGAATTGTGTGAGTGAAGGCTCAAATTCAGGAGCTTTTGGACCAAGGATTTATCCGACCAAGTATATCTCCGTGGGGAGCACCTGTGTTGTTTGTTAGGAAGAAGGATGGTTCAATGCGGATGTGTATCGACTACCGCCAATTGAACAAGTTAACGATCAAGAACAGGTATCCGTTGCCTCGGATTGATGACTTGTTTGACCAACTGAAGGGTGCATCGGTATTTTCGAAGATAGATCTTAGGTCGGGATATCATCAACTCAAGGTGAAAGAGGTTGATGTGCACAAGACGGCATTCCGAACAAGGTATGGGCATTACGAGTTTTTGGTGATGCCTTTTGGGTTGACTAATGCACCAAACAAAGCATTCATGGACTTAATGAATAGAGTGTTTCAAAGAAGATACTTGGATCAATTTTTCGTGGTGTTTATAGACAACATATTGGTTTACTCAAAGGCGGAGAAGGAGCATGACATGCATTTGCGTATAGTTCTACAAATCACCGAGAGAGAAGCGATTATATGCCAAATTCGAGTAAGTGTGAATTTTGGCTTAGAGAGAGTGGCTTTCTTAGGTCATGTGGTGTCGTGGAAGGGATTAGAGTAGATCCTCGCAAGGTGGAAGCGGTGTTGGATTGGAAACCCCAGTCGATGGCGAGAAATTCGAAGCTTTTTGGGTCCGGGGGTATTATCGGAGGTTTGTGGAAGGATTCTCTTTAATCGCAGCCGTTGACTAAGTTGTTAAGAAAGGGAGTTCCATTTGTATGGTCGGAGAAGAAACAAGAAAGTTTTGACAAGCTAAGGAAGATTTTGACGGAAGCTCCGGTTTTGGTACAGCCTGAGGCAGGAAAGTTGTTTACGGTTTACTATGACACGTCCCATACTGGTTTGGGATGCGTATTGATGCAAGAAGGGAAGGTAGTGGCCTATGCGTCCCGTCAGCTAAGACCGCATGAGGTTAACTATCCAACGCACGACTTGGAGTTAGCGGCAGTAGTTTTCGCTTTGAAAATATGGCGGCATTACTTGTATGGGGAAAAGTCAATAGTCTACACGGATCATAAAAGTTTGAGGTATCTTTTGACTCAGAAGGATTTGAATTTGAGACAGCGTCGGTGGATTGAACTGTTAAAAGACTACGACTGTTCGATTGAGTACCATCCGGGTAAGGCGAACGTGGTGGCTGATGCCTTGAGCCGAAAAGTCATGACAGACTTAAGAGCGATGTTTTCTCATCTCAGTCTATACGACGACGGAAGTCTTTTGGCAGAACTGCAAGTTAAACCGACTTGGATCGAGGAGATTAAGGAAAAGTAGTTGGTGGATGACAGTTTGAATGCAAGGAGGTTGCAAGTTCAAGACGGTGGTTTGGAAGGGTACAGTTTGTCTGGCGAGGGAGTGTTATGTTTTCAAGGGCGAGCTTGTATGCCGAAAGATGTGGAGTTGAGGCAAAGAATTCTCCAAGATGCACATAGCAGCCCATACGCTATGCATCCGGGAGGTAGCAAGATGTATGGAGATTTGCGGGAACAGATTTTGGTGGCACAGGTTGAAGGCGTGCGGTATGGCGAATTCGTGGGTAAAGTGTCGGCGTGTCGATAAGTTAAAGCTAAACATCGGTTGCCATCGGGTTACTCCAACCGGTGAAGATTCCTCGGTGGAAATGGGAGAGGATCACTATGGATTTTGTCGGTGGATTACCCTCACGCCTAGTAAGAAGAACTCGGTTTGGGTAATTGTGGATCGACTAACTAAGTCAGCGCATTTCATACCAGTAAGGGTAGATTATTAAGCAGAAGCTAGCAAAGCTATATGTAGCCAAGATAGTAAGATTGCATGGTGTGCGAGTATCGATTATCTCGGATAGGGATCCGAGGTTTACATCAAGGTTTTGGAGAGTTTTGCATCGGGCCTTGGGAGCGAGATTGGACTTGCCTGACTTTTCACCCGCAAACCGATGGACAATCGGAAAGAGTGATACAGATTTTAGAAGATATGCTGAGAGGTTGCATGTTGGATTTCAATGGTAGTTGGGAAGAGTATCTACCATTGGCGGAATTCGCTTATAACAATAGTTATCAAGCGAGTATCCAAATGGCACCATATGAAGCACTCTATGGGCCGAAAATGCCGTACTCCTATGTGTTGGGACGGAGTTAGGTGAACGTCGAGTTTTGGGTCCAATTGGTGGTGAAACGGAGGACAAAGTTAAGGTAATTCGGGCTCGTCTCAAGGAAGCATCGAGATAGGCAAAAGTCATATGCCGATCTCAAGCGCAAGGAAATGGAATACGAGGTAGGAGATAAAGTCTTTACGAAGGTGTCGCCTTGGAAAAAGGTGTTACGTTTTGGGCGAAAAGGGAAGTTAAGCCCAAGGTTCATCGGCCCGTATCTTGTGTTGAAGCGAGTAGGACCGGTAGCTTACCAGCTCGAGTTACCGGTAGAGTTAAGACAAATTCACGACGTCTTTCATGTGTCAATGCTTAGGCGATATCGGTCCGATCCATCGCACGTTGTGCTGTGGCGAGATTGAGGTTAACTCGGATCTATCTTTCGAGGAGGAGCAGTTCGGATCTTAGAACGTGATGTCAAGGTTTTGCGTAAGAAAGCGGTACCCTTTAGTGAAAGTGCTATGGCGAAACCATGGTACGGAGGAAGCGGCGTGGGAACCCGAGGATGTGATGAGGCGACAATATCCTCATCTTTTACGATCGGGTAATTTCGAGGACGAAATTATTTTAAGGGGTAGAAGCGTAACATCCACGAAATTGGGGCTATTTGTGATTGAATTATTTTTTCTTGTGTTTAAATCTACGTGATATTATTTGTGGTGTTATAAGACTTAATTAGGGGTCTTGAGTAAGCTCGGTTTAGTAGGATAATTCTTAGTATGGTTTATTTAATGAAGTGGATTATGTGAGGTTAGCACTTAAGTTAATTTAAGTGTTAATTAAAGCACATAAGGAATTAATGGCAAAGTGGTTATGGTGTTTGAACTTATAGCTTGAGGTTAGAGGTTCGAGTAGTATGTTTAGCATTTTTAAAAGTTTATTTTGTATGTTAGCATTAATGGCCGGTCAACCTATGATTATGATAGGTTGGACTTTCATTTTGGTAAGTTGAATTTATTTTAAAGGAAAGCATGGAATAAGGGATAAGATTCCTAAGGTTATGGAAGGATATCTTGAAGTTATGGTAAATTGAGGGACAAAAGGCTTGGTTTGTGGAAAATGTTTTAGAAACTAACTCATGGCCAATTGACCATGAACTTGGACGGCAATGTGGCTAAGGGGAGGATTTGGCGAATATGCTAGTAATTGGTAAGGTTTAGGAGTGTTTTGGTCATTCCTAGCATTTGGTGAAAAAGGTTGCAATTCTCTCTCAATCTCTTTTCTTTTCTTTTGGCCGAATTTTACCTTGTGATAAGCCTAAACTCTTTTGACCATTTGGTCATTTCTTTTGCTCATCTTCTATTTTCTCCATTTCATTCTCTCAAAACCGAAACATTCATCAACATCTTGTTCTCCTATTTGTTTTGCTTAAACACCAAAAATCTTCTATACTCTCTTCTTTACCAAAACTCTATTCCCTTTTCCTATTATTTTCTTTTTGTTCTTTAGTGAATATACCTCTTTGTTGTGTGAGAAAATTTTCTTCTCCTATCTTGAATCACTTTGGCCGAATATTAAAGGTAGCATAGTTTTCCTCGGGACTTTTCTATCAATTGATTTTGGTAAGGTGGTAAGGGTTTCTTTCAAAGGATTATTCTTTTAAGTTTTCGTTTAAGTAGAAGGCTAATAACCTTAATGATGATGGTTGGTTGTAGGAAGTGAGACCGGTTCACATTTAGGAGTATGTTGGCTAGTGTTGAAGGCTTTTGGGTAAGGTTTGGGTTCACAAGGAACCCTTCTCAATTATTTTGGTTTGGCCGAATAGGCCATGGCACTAATCTAGTTTTTGGCCGAATATAGGGGCAAGGAAAACTTGTGTGGCCGATTTGTCTATTCGGGATTTAGGACTCTCGTTAGTATCAGGTGTGTGCATACACATCTTATAATCTTTTAAATATGCTAAGTGTTATATTATGCCTAATCGGTTTGTGTAGACATGGATGTTATACCATCATGGTATTAACAAGGACACAGGTAAGTCTTTATTACTTTGAGATTATTATTTGATGCTTTTGGGAAGCATGTCACATTTGGTATGTGCAATATTTGGTTTATGGTAATGATAAATCTATGAACGTTGTTAAATAAACCTATTATCATGATTTTAGTAAAAGTATATAATTGTTGATATGGGTTGATGAGTGGAGGGGGCAGTGATATTTGTGTCGCGGACACCGGTGTTTTAGTAACACATTGTGACTACGGTCACGGAGGTTTGGTACCTCCGGAGGTTTGGCACCTCATAGCGACTTGTCCCCGTGGTTGATACCACCGTGGGTTGGCCCCACTTTGAGATATGGGATAAATCGCGGTGATTTGGTATCACACGATGGGTTGGCCCCATCATTTGATTGTGACTTCGGGTCACCAGTGGTTTGGTACCACAATATTGATGGATTTCGTGACTATACGTCACCAGTGGTTTGGTACCACACGGGGTAGAGAAAGGCGTCACGGATGGCTAGGTTGGGTGCATATTAAACTTGTGCATATTAAATTAATTATGATTTGTGTATGATGTTACATTAAACCGGGAAAAAGGGTTACACATTGGGTCTTGATGACTCACCTTTTTCCTTTAACATTTTCAGGTGACTCGTAGTTGCGGATAAGGAGCCGGATGAACTCGAGGCGGCCATGCAATGAAAATATGGACTAGGTGGATTTGGAACTATTTTTATTTTAATATGGGTTTGATTTATTTTGTTTAAGATGTAATAAGGCCTCCTAAAATTTGCACTTGGATTATTTTATGTTTTGATAAATTGCTTAACTATTTTATGATATTAAAATGGGTACACATGTTTTTCTCAAATTAATTCGTAAAAATGTTTTATTGTGCCATCGGGTACACTTGAAACTGTAACAACCTAACTTAGTATATTTTTAAATGACATTAAGTAATGCTTTCTTCATAACACCTCAACTGTTTTAAATCAAAACAATATCTTTTATCAAAATTTAAAACGACTTAAAAAGGGATTTTCAGAAGTTTTTCCTCTGTAGCATACCAAATTCGGTCGTAATGTTTGGGCCGGGTTTGGGGTGTTACATGTATGATGGCCATATTCTCAAACATGGTGGAAAACTTGTTTTGGCAATGATTTCTCGGTATTTGGCAATGATTTTGAGGATTGCTAAAAAAGTCTGGAATTGATTTTGTGTCGTTGTGAAGAAACAAATCTTGTTTTGAACTGGGAAAAATGCCACATCATGGTTCATGAAGGAATTGTTCTAGGGCATAGGATATCATAGCAAGGGATTGAAGTGGACAGAACAAAAATTGAAATAATAGAAAAATTGCCACCTTCCACCAGTGTCAAGGGTATTAGAAGTTTTTTAGGTCATGCGGGATTTTATAGAAGATTCATTAAGGATTTCTCGATGATATCTAAACCCTTGTGCACCTTCCTAGAGCAAAATAGACCTTTCAATTTTGATGAATATTGCTTGGTAGCTTTCAAGGACTTGAAGAAACAGTTGGTAGTAGTACCAATTGTAATAGCTCCGGTGTAACAACCCAAATTAAGGTCTAGTCAAAATAGTGGTTTTGAGACCACAAATCCAAAGTAGAAATATTTTTTTATGATGTTTTGAGGTTCATGATATGATTGCTTGTTTGTGTGAAAGTTTCGTTGAGAAATTTTGTTGGTAAAGTGTCCAATTTGACTTTTAGGACTAAATTGCAAAAGTTGCAAAATGTGTGTTCTAGAATCTTTAAGTATGAAATAGTTATGGATTCTTAATTAGAGGTCTTTAAATAGAAATTTGACCAATTTCTATTTTTATGGACAAAAATGGACATGTTTAGGAAAATTTTCAAAGAAAGGCTTTAGGGGCATTTTGGTCATTTGGTTAATAAAAGAATAAAAAGGGATAAATCAAGTCAAAATTGGTGTCCATCTTCTCTCCTTGGCCGAAATTTACAAGACACTGTAGCTAGGGTTTTCTTCAACTTTCAAGCTTGATTGTAAGTACATCCTAGCCTCGTTTTTAATGCTCTTTATGTTTTTAAAGTCTTATTCACCCGATCTTTCTATTTCTACCATCGTTTTGAAGTAGGGTTCATGTTTAAAATTTTACCCATGTATGACATGCATGTGTTTTGATGTTTTATGGTAGAAAATGAAAGTTTAATGTTTGATAAACGACTTTTGCTAAGTGATTTTCGGTAAAAATGTCAAAAATGACTTGTTTGTAAAAGTTATAAAATGTGTGTAAAAGTGTGATTAAATGAAAATTTTGGACTGCTATAAGTATAAAAGAGGATCCGCTAGGCTTGGGAATCGATGAAATTGAATAGATTTCATTTTTCGAACCTAGGGGAAAAATGTAAATATGTCAAAGTTTAGGGGCAAAAATGTAATTTTTACCATAATGTGATTTTCGGCTGATTTGAATAGTATAATGATTAAATGAGATGAATGTGATATTATAGATCAAGAAAAACGAGGTTTGGACCTAAAACGGAGGAAAAACAAGTAATTGATGATTAAGCCCTTTTTCCATTTTGATGCCGAGGTAAGTTCGTATTTAAATAATGCATTATTATTTATTCTTTAATTGTGTTATTATTGTATGAACTGTTATTTACTCTTTGAATGAATTCGAAAAAGTTTGACAAGCGAGAAAATCCCGGTTGAACCTTAGGAATAGGTAGGATACAAATGTCATGACATTAGGGTTATCTAAGATTTCGTGTAAGACCATATCTGGGATATGGCATCGATATGAGATTTCGTGTAAGACCATATCTGGGATATGGCATCGATATGAGATTTCGTGTAAGACCATAGTTGGGCTATTGGCATCGATATGAAATTACATCTAAGACCATATCTGGGATATGGCATTGGTACGGTACTCTATGTACGAGATTCTTGAGTATCATTTAGTATTCCAAATGGTTCAACAGGAAATTCAATGGGTATGTCAAAGAAGAGAAAAAGTATGTGAGTATTACGAATTGGTACAGGTATGTATGTAAAGTTTATAAGCATTGACTACATAAAATTGTGAGTTCATGATTTCCAGGTGAATGATTTTATGAAAACCTTGTGATTATGGGTCTATACTTGCGATGTATGAAATACATAGTAAATTCGATTGACGATTTTGTGATTGGCTTTCGGGCTAGATTGAGTTATGACATAGCATGTTGTATTCATGCAAATTGTGATTTATCGGATATGAGATAAAGGAAAGATTGGCAAAATTGCCTATTAAAAAGATTATGGAAGCATGGTGTAACACCCCAAACCCGGCCTAGACGTTACGACCGGATCTGACGTGTCACATCAAAGTGTCGTTTGAAAATCGGGCATGTCGACAGTAGCTCCTTACTGAATTTTAAATCTTTTTGAAAACGTTGGGGTTGTAAAATCAAAAACTTGTTACTCACTCAATGGTCATATCATTTGTTAATCAGGATTAAATATCACGGAAGCTAGTTCTAGTTGTTAACTTTAAGGTTTGAAAATCGTAATTTTCTTTAGAAACCATTATTATTTTAGAAAACCCGTGTTTCCTAGTCTAGCAGGTAGAAATTAAAAGAAAACACCATATAAAAGTTAAACCCCAAATGGCCTTAGTATCAAACCCGAGATAAAATATTTAAAGGCTAGATATAAAATTAAAAATATTGGCGAACATGTGGCCACCTCCGAGTCCCTCGCAGCTCCAAATCCTCTAAGGCTGGGGATTACCTGTACAGTTAAAAGAAAAGGGTGAGTTACAAGAACTCAGTGTGTAATCCCCAATCATGCAATAATAGTGCTGGGCTGAGGCCTATTCGATGTCGATTCGATGCGGGCCTTAGCCCTATATCTGAGAGTGATGTGGGCCTAAGCCCAAATGATAACAGTGCAGTACAGAGATGCAACCCAACCTAGTCCAGCCAACACACCACCCGTACCAACCAACACACCATGTGGGGAACAAGTCGACCCACCCAACCAACAAACCAATATCGCAGCATAGCTGCTAGTAGTAACGCAGCAAAGCTGCTAATGACAGTAAACATGGCCAAGCCACTAAAATCAAAATACATGGCGAAGCCACTAGATCAGTAAAACTTGGCAGAGCCACTAGTACAGTACTTCCTCCAAATACAAATCCCAACCGCAATGCAGAATGTCGTGTCATAAATAGTTTGTGTATGCAGTATGTCACAATCATAATCAATCATATAAATATCACACACACATCACTAGAACTACCACTAGGGGTATAACGGTCATTTTGTCGGTTAGGGGTAAAACAGTAATTTCACTCATTTTGGTAATTTTACCCTTCGAGGGTATTTCGGTAATTTTACCCATCAGTGGTATTTCGGTAATTTTACCCATCAAGGGTATTTCGGTAATTTTACCCATCGAGGGTATTTCGGTAATTTTACCCATTGGGGGTATTACGGTAATTTTACCCATCGGGGGTATTTCGGTAATTTTACCCATCGAGGGTATTTCGGTAATTTTACGACCTAAGCCCACAAAATGTCTGTGATGGCCTCTACGGGCTAATGCCAACAATTGTGGCTCGATTTAACCCTACGAGCATTCGCATGCTCGAGGCCCACCTGATCTTGAAAGTTCGGGCCGGCTGGCTTTGGCCGATTCACGATGGAGGAGGAGCATGAGAACACCTTTATCCAGCGTTTAAGCGATGCGATTGTTGAGTGTGCGATTACACACTGTTATGGGTTGTAGTTTGAAGCGCTTCCAAGACACCTATGATAACAACCGTCCCAATAATTAGTCACAACACTTGTTAATCCATAATATTGAAACGCTAATCAAACTAACTCCACTTACCACAAACGAAAGATCTCTTGCATTGGAAGAGCATTCGGCCTACCCTCATTGGCTAAGGAAAACGAATCCCTAGCAACCTTCGACGAGAAACAAAATGTTAGCAAAACACATTTCCACGGCAACAAAGGGATAACCTTTCGGCTTAAGAGAAACAAAGTCGAATAAAGAGAATAAAGCCACCCTAGATTCGACTAAAATCACCACTTACCAACCAATCGAAGAGGTTCAGAACCGGTTAGGAACTAAGAGGAGAAGATCCCTAGGCCTCACTAGATTCGTCCAACACAAGAGGAACCAAGGGTTTAAGAGAGAAAGGATTCGACTAACTTGCAACGAAAAGAAAAGAATATCAAGAGGGAAGGAAGGGTTGTGTTCGGCAAATGAAGAACCCGAAAAGAGAAGAAGTGATTCAACAGCACGTAGGCAGCACAGAGAAATAACAATGAAAAAGAGACGAAAGAATAAGACCCGAAAGGTAAAAGATGGCACGAGATGTAACAAAAGGAATGATTCCCAAAACGAAACAAAAGAAAACTTAAAAAAAAACAAAGAGAAAATTCGGCTTCCTCACTCACCCAAATTTCCGAAAATGCACAACTGACAACCCCCTAGCCGAAAATCCCCTACTCATCATTCCCCACATTCGGCCAAGACTCCTACACACCCCCAACTCCCTCAAACTCTCCACCAAATCCTCCTTGAACTACTCCTAGCCTCCCATTCGAAATTCTTGACCAAGTTTTCAACCTCCTCTGCAGAGTTTGATCCAAACTCTACCTCTTGCACCATCCACTCATAAAATAAAAACTCCCTATTTTCTTGTCATGGGATTCGAACCCCAACACTCTTTGCCATCTTAGTGACGCCACAGCCACCAATTCACAAGCCCTTTTCGTGACACATAAACACACATAATTATACATAAGTCCTACTGCTAACTGCCAGTTCCACTTATGAGCAAAAATTAAAATTTTCCCAAGGTTCAGACTTAAACCCAGACTTCATAAAAACCCCCAAATACACTCAAATAACTAGCCGCTCAAGCACATCATGGAATTTAAGCAAATCAACAAAATTACAAACCCCACACTTTTGGGGCGTTACAACTCTACCCCCTTAAAGAAATTTCGGCCTCGAAATTTACCTGGTCAGAAGAGGTGAGGGCATTGCTGTCGCATCGCCTCCTCAGGCTCTCATGTGGCTTCCTCTGAACTGTGATTACGCCAAAGCACCTTGACTAACGGAACTGATTTCCTTCTTAACACTTTGAAGTCACGATCCAGTATCTGCATCGGTTCTTTCTCAAAATTCAGATCAGGTCTAACCTCGATCTCCTCCACCGGCACTATATGCGAGGGATCAGAGCGGTATCGTCTCAGTATGGAGATGTGGAACTCATCATGTATCTGGTTCAACTCAGGAGGTAACTCAAGTTGATAGGCGACCGGTCCCACACGCTTTAATATCCGGTAAGGTCCGATAAATGTAGGGCTCAATTTGCCTCTCCGTCCAAATCTCATAATATTCTTCCATGGTGAGACCTTCAAGAAGACATAATCCCCCACAGTGTACTCTATCTCTTTACGCATTAAATCAGCATATTACTTTTGCCTATCAGATGCTTCCTTTAACCGATCCCGGATCAACTTCACCTTTTATTCGGTTTCAAAAACTAGCACTGGCCCCAACACTCGCCGCTCACCTAGTTCTGTCCAACAAGTAGGGGTACGACACCTATGACCATATAACGCCTCGTACGGTGCCATCTGAATACTGGATTGGTAGCTGTTATTATATGCGAACTCTGCTAACGGCAAGTAGTCTTCCCAACTGCCCTTGAAATCAATTACACAGCTTCTTAGCATGTCCTCCAATAACTGGATCACCCTCTCTGACTGACCATCAGTCTGAAGATGGAATGCCGTGCTGAAATCCAACCTTGTACCCAAAGCTTCGTGTAACACTCTCCAAAATCGTGATGTGAATCTAGGGTCTCTGCTCGAAATGATAGACACTGGTACCCCATGCAGTCTCATGATCTCAGCCACGTATAACTTAGCCAACTTCTGCAACGAATAATCAGTGTGGACCGGTATGAAGTGGGCAGATTTAGTCAGTCGATCAACAATAACCCATACCGAATCCTTCTTAGTAGGCGTCAAGGGTAGCCCACAAACAAAGTCCATGGTTACCCTCTTCCACTTCCAGAGTGGAATCTTAACGGGTTACAGTAATCCAGAAGGCAGTTGATGCTCAGCCTTAACTTGCTGGCATGTCAGACACTTACTCACGAAATCTGTAACCTCGCCCTTGAGCCCTGGCCACTAGTACAGTTCACGCAGATCTCAGTATAACTTGTTTCCGCCAGGATGCATAGCGTATGGACTACTATGCGCCTCTTGTAGTATAGACTGCCTTAAATCAGAATCCTTCGGTACACAGACTCTTCCACGGAAGCATAATACTCCCTCACTATTCAGCCCAAAATCCGCAGTCTCCCCCTTCTCAACCAGTCAAAAACGAGGAACCAACGATTCATCCAGCAACTGCTTTTCCCTAATTTGATCAATCTAGGTCAGTCTCACTTGGAGTTTAGCTAACAGACTACCGTCCTCAAACAGGCTGAGACGAGCAAACATTGCTCTCAAATCAGATACAACCTTACGACTCAGTGCATCCGCAACTACATTAGCTTTACCCGAATGGTACTCAATCGAGCAATCATAATCCTTAAGCAACTCTATCCATCTTCGTTGCCTAAGATTCAACTCCTTCTGAGTAAGGAGATACTTGAGGCTTTTATGGTCTGTGTAAATAGTAGACTTCTCACCGTATAAATAATGTCTTCAAATCTTCAGTGCGAATACCACCGCAGCTAACTCCAAGTCGTGAGTGGGGTAATTCACCTCGTGAGGCTTATGCTGGCGGGACACGTAAGCAACCACCTTACCCTCTTCAATCAACACGCATCCCAATCCAGTGTGCGACGCATCACAATAGATAATGAATTCCTTCCCAGACTCTGGCTGAATTAACACCGAGGCTTCAGTCAGGACTTTCTTCAGTTTCTCAAAACTTTCTTGCTGCTTTTCCATCTAATTAAACGGAACCCCTTTATGTAGCAACTTAGTTAAAGGTGCAGTAATCAATGAAAACCCCTCCACAAATCGTCTGTAATACCCAGCCAGACCCAAAAAACTTCAAATCTCAGATACAGTCTTTGGTGGTTTCCAATACAACACGACTTCAATTTTTCGAGGATCAACCCGAATCCCCTCGGCAGACACCACATAACCCAGAAATGTCACTTCCCGCAGCCAGAACTCACACTTGCTGAACTTTGCATAAAGCTGCTTTTCCCTCAGTATTTGCAATATAATTCGAAGATGCGAATCATGATCCTCATCAGTTCTTGAATACACCAGAATGTCATCTATAAACACCACTATGAACCGGTCCAAGTAAGGCTGGAATACCCGGTTCATCATACCCATGAAAGCAGCTGGTGCATTCATCAACCCAAACAGCATGACCAAAAACTCGTAATGCCCATAACGAGTCCTGAACGCAGTCTCATACACATCCACCTCCTTAACTCTTAGCTGATGGTACCCGGATCGAAGGTCTATCTTGGAAAAAACCGAAGCTCCTCGCAGCTGGTCGAACAGATCGTCTATCCTCGGTAAAGGGTACTTGTTTTTAATCGTCAGTTTGTTCAGTTGACGATAATCTTTACACATGGGCATGGACCCGTCTTTCTTCCTCACGAATAACACTAGTGCTCCCCATAGAGACACACTCGGTCGAAAAAATCCTCGGTCCAGTAGCTCTTAAATTTGAGCCTTCAACTCTACCAGCTCCTTTGGCGCCATCCTATAAGGGGCGGTAGACACCGGAGCCGTTCCAGGTAAGAGCTCAATGCCAAATTCAACTTCCCGGCTTGGAGGAAACCCAGGAAGCTCTTTGGGAAATACATCCGGAAACTCCTTCACAGTTCTGACATCCCCAACAGAAGGACCTTTAGAACCAGATATGATGACATAAGCTAAGAACGTCTCGTAACCATTGCAAACCAGTTTCTCAGCCCTCAATGCTGAGATTACATTAGACAGATAGTCCATTCGCCCCCTATCACAACCACCTCCTCATCCTCAGAAGACTTCAATACCACCCGCTTCGTAGCGCAATCCAAATTCGCACGGTGTTTCACTAGCCAATCTGAAACATCCCAAACCCGGCCCACGAGCCTTGACCGGATCTGGTATGTTCCTTGAAGAAAACCAGTTCACATTTCCTTTGTTACTTTTGAAAAACTGTGGGTTTTGAAGAAAGTTTGTTTGTGGGTTGGGCTTGAGTTGAAAACAAGTTTGTTTTATGTTAAAAACCCATTTACCTCGAGTGACAAAATATTTAAAGTTTATTCTTAAACTAAATTGACTTAAGCTCTAATAAAATTTCGTCACATAGCAAATAGAACAGAAATTAACATAGTTCACTATGGCCTTATTACATCAAATAAAACCCAAAATAAAATTTATAAAGTGCTTAAATAAATTAAAATGTCCAAATTAAATAAAACTTCAAGCTGAGCATGGCCACTACAAGTTCTGCCGTCTCGGTCCATCACTGTTCATCACCCGAAACATGTTCCCACAACGGGGTGAGTCAACAGATTGAATGTGGACTACAACACTAAATCTTAACAACTTAGGCATACGTAATCACATCACATACCAATTCACATAATAGATAAAAATAATGATGCAATCCCAACCCAAACCTATATACCATCCGCTACACATCCCCGTACCAACCTGCACACCGTGGGGACTACTAAGTCGACCCTCTATCCGCTACACACCATCGAAGGAAGTCACTGCAGTCGATGTGCTCATCGCCCTTATGAGTATTCGTGGTCTTAGGTCACCACATTCAGATATCATGGTCTTAGGTCACCACATTCAGATTATCGTGGTCTTAGGTCACCACATTCAGATTTCGTGGTCTTAGGTCACCACATTCACTTCCCCTTTTCAATAACCCATGTGCCCCATAACATATATTATGCATTAACATGCCAACTTTCATATTCTTATCACATATTAAATATAACATGTTTCATAATCCTAGTAGGAGTAGGATACGTACCTGGGTACTTTGTACCATTCACGGTACCTTAGCCATATTCTTGCACATTCTTATAGTCACATACAAATTAAATAATGCCATAAATAAATTAAAAAGTAGTGTGAGGTACACACTGATTAACTTAGCGTATTCCTTGAAATCCCAAAAAAAGAAAACCGATCTATCGCTTTAGATCCTTAATCCCTACATTTGGTCAATCCCTTACTATTTAGTAAAAGCCTATTCGGCCATAAGATGAATCCCGAAGGATTATTGTAACCAAAACTTACCTTGTGCCGATCAAATCCCAAAAACTTGTTGAGTTCCTTCTTGAAATCGGCTAGCCATTAAATCACTTAGCTATGTCGGTTCCGGCTTTTGAATAAATAAGAAAGCAGTTCTAAATACCAAAAATAGGCCTTGGTCGAATACCTTATATGCTTACCTTGTGGATTCTAAAGTCCCGAAAAGATTCACTTGCTTAGGGAGTTGTCGAAATACCTATGGACTCATGTTAGATCCGATTTCATCCTTAAACATAATTAATGGCCTTTGGCCGAATATTCACATGTCTTAACTTGAAGCTTTAAATCCCGAAAAATCCTCTTTTTAGTCGCCTACTCTGATAATCCCGAAAGATCCTTCCATATTTCGGCCAAAATCAAAAATAGGGATTAGTCCCTAAATTTCGATAAGTCTACAATATAAAAGAATGGAAACCAAACTTGGATCTTACCCTTATTTGAAGAAATCGATTGCACCTTCACTTCAACCTTCAGGGATTCGGCTATGGCTAGATGATGATCTCACAACCTTCTGCTTTTAAAAGGTTGAGAGAAAAAGAAAAATGAAGAGAAGAAAGGTGAAGAAATCGGCTTGCTTTGCTAGAGATTTCAGTTTTGACAAGATAGCAGAGAAGAGAGGATTTTGGTAGGAAAATTCGGCAGAGGGAAGAGAATGAATGAATGGCCTTAGTTCTCCTCCTTGTGCCGAAATTACTAGGCCAAGACTCCCTTACTTGGCCACCACTCTTCTATTTTGATAGCTTTATCCCTTTAATTTAAAATTAAAAGAAATAATCCTTTTAATTATACCAATAATTATCCCTTATTTATCCACCTATTTAACCGAAATTTAAAGAGGATAAAACTCCTCTTTTAAGAGCCTTCATGCCGTCCAACTCCCTTGCTCCTTGTAGCAAAATAAAAATATTTTATTTTGCTTCCTATGTGACTCGAACCTTGGCCCTTTTCTCTTTGGACATGGCGTCACTTGCTAGGCCCTAAGTGGTGCCTTGTAGCCATTTTACCAAGGCTATTTGTATGTCATATTTCACATACATTTTCTCTTAAGACCACCTTGCCTTAGTTTCCCCTTTTTGAACTTTAAAACTTAACATTTCTATGACATTTCCTTACATTTCCAAGTTTCCAAAAATTTTCGTTTTCCTCTTTAAACTTGACATTTCCTTTCATTTCCAAGTTTCCAGAAATGTTCGCTTTCCTCTTTTGAATCATTTCTAAATCATTTCCTTACATTTCCTAGTTTCAAAAATATTGAGAATACATTCATAACACATAAGACATGTCATTTCGCACAATTAAACCGAAAATGCATAGGCCCTTTTCGAGGATGTTACGATTCTACCCCTTAAAATAATTTCGTCCTCGAAATTTCTAGCTAAAATAATTGAGGGTATTGCCATCGTATTGCCTCTTCTGGCTCCCACGAAGCTTCCTCCGATCCATGGTTGCGCCATAACACTTTGACTAGAGGAACTGACTTCCTCCGCAACACTTTCACGTCTCGTTCCAAAATCTGAATCGGCTCCTCTTCGTAGGATAAGTCTGGCCTTAGCTCCACCTCTTCAACCGGTACTACGTGAGATGGATCCGATTGATATCGCCATAGCATGGAAACATGGAATACGTCGTGCATCTGCTTCAACTCCGATGGCAACTCTAACTGATATGCCACTGGTCCAACTCGCTTCAACACTCGGTAGGGCCCTATAAACCTTGGGCTTAACTTCCCTTTGCGACCAAACCTCATCACCTTCTTCCAAGGCGAGACTTTCAGAAACACTTGATCTCCCACTTCAAACTCTATTTCCTTTCGTTTAAGGTCTGCGTACGACTTCTGCCTATCAGAGGCTTCTTTTAACCGTGCCCTGATTATCTCAACCTTCTCTTCAGTTTCTGCCACTAACTCTGGGCCCAAAACTCGACGTTCTCCTAACTCAGTCCAACAAGTAGGTGTTCGACATTTTCGACCATACAATGCTTCATATGGTGCCATCCGAATGCTAGCCTAATAGCTATTGTTGTAGGCGAACTCAGCTAAAGGCAAATAGTCTTCCCAACTTCCTCGGAAATCCATCACACAGCCTCTCAACATATCCTCCAACACTTGTATAACCTGTTTAGACTGCCCGTCTGATTGTGGATGAAAAGCCGTAGTGAAGTCTAACTTAGTGCCTAAAGCTTGATGAAGTGCCCTCCAAAACTGAGACGTAAACCTTGGGTCCCTATCAGAGATGATCGATACCGGTACTCCGTGCAACCTCACAATTTCCGCTACATATAATTTGGCCAACTTCGAAGAGAATAATCCATTCTTCTTTGGAATGAAATGCGCGGACTTGGTCAAACGGTCCACTATTACCCATACCGAGTCCTTCTTAGTAGGCGTAAGGGAAGCCCACTAACGAAGTCCATGGTGATTCTTGCCCACTTCCATTATGGAATCTCGATTGGTGAAGTAATCCCGATGGAACTTGGTGTTCACCTTAACTGGCGACACGCCGGACATTTCCCCACGAATTCAAGTAACTTTCCGCTTAAGGTCGGCCACGGCTGTTCCCTTAAATCCTGTACAACTTAGTGCCTCCGGGATGCATAGCATATGGGCTACTGCGCCGCCCCGAAGAATCCTTTGTCTTAACTCCTCGTCTTTTGGCATACGGACCTTTCCTTGAAGCACAATACTCCCTCATTGTTAACACCATAATCTTCTAACTCTCCGTTCGTACTTGCCGTAGCTTAGCACTTAAGTCCTCATCCAACAATTGACTTTCCTTTACTTCATTCAACCACGTGGGTTTGACTTGCAGTCGCCGCAGACTTCCATCATCATACAAACTTAAGTGTGCGAACATCGCCCTTAGATCCGACACCACTTTTCGACTTAAGGCATCCGCTACCACATTCGCCTTGCAGGTGATACTCGATCGAACAATCATAATCCTTTAATAGCTCCACCCACCTTCATTTGTCTTAGGTTCAACTCCTTCCGAGTCGCCAGATACTTTAGACTTTTGTGGTCCTGTGTAGATCACCGACTTTTCTCCATAAAGGTAATGCCTCCACACCTTAAGAGCGAAGACCACTGCCGCCAATTCCAAGTCATGAGTTAGGTAGTTAACCTCATGAGGCCTTAACTGTCGAGACGCATAAGCGACCACTTTTCCATCTTGCATTAGAACACACCCTAATCCCGTATGCGAAGCATCACAAGATACCACAAACTCCTTTCACGCCTCCGGTGAATTGCTACTGGAGCTTCAGTCAAGACCTTCTTGAGCTTCTCAAAGCTCTACTGTTGCTTATCCGTCCATACAAAGGGTACTTCCTTCCTCAATAACTTTGTCAAAGCGCGGCTATTGACGAGAACCCTTCTACAAACCTCCTGTAATAGCTTTGCCAAACCTAAGAAACTTCGAATTTCAGCCACGGACCTAGGTGGTTTCCAATCCAACACTGCCTCGATCTTCCTAGGATCCACCCTTATTCCCTCTGCGGATACCACATGTCCTAAGAATGCCACCTCCTTAAGCCAAAATTCACACACTTTGAATTTGGCATAGAGCTTCTTTTCCCTTAATACTTGTAGCACTATCCGTAGGTGCTCATCATGCTCATCCTCTGACTTCGAGTATACTAAGATGTCGTCGATGAGCACGACGACGAACCTATCCAAGTAGGGTTGGAAGACCCGATTTATCATATCCATGAACGCGGCTGGAGCGTTCGTCAACCCAAACGGCATTACTACAAACTCATAATGGCCGTATCTTATCCTAAAGGCGGTCTTATGGATATCTGCCTCCTTCACCTTCAACTGATGATATCCAGACCTTAGATCGATCTTTGAAAATACGACGGCCCCCTTAAGCTGATCGAACAAGTCGTCTATCCTTGGCAAAGGGTACTTGTTCTTGATGGTCAGCTTATTCAACTGACGATAGTCTATGCACATTCGCATAGTCCCATCTTTCTTCTTCACAAACAAGACCGGTGCTCCCCATGGAGACACACTGGGTCGGATGAACCCACGATCCAGCAATTCTTGAATCTGAGCCTTGAGCTCAACTAACTCCTTTGGCGCCATTCGGTATGGGGCGATTGACACAGGAGCTATTCCTGGTAGCAAGTCTATTCCAAATTCCACCTCCCTATCTGGGGGTATTCTTGGTAATTCCTCTGGAAACACATCCACGAAGTCCTTTACAATTCTAACTCTATTGACTCCTTCCTCCTTTCCATCTAACGCACTTACGAAGGCTAAAAACGCCTTGCACCCTTTCCAAACCATCCTTTCAGCCTTTAGTGCCGAAACTACATTAGACAAGTAGTTTCTTCTTTCTCCTATCATGATAATCACCTCACCCTCCGGGGTTCTTAGTTCCATTCGTTTAGCCGCACAATCCAACACGGCTTGATGCTCTACTAGCCAGTCCATCCCAAGTATGAGGTCAAATTCTCCGAAGGGTAACTCCATTAAGTCAGCCCGAAAGTTCACTCCCTGAATTTCTAGGGTACACTCCGAAAGATCTTATCCACCACTACAGTTTGGCCTAATGGGCTTAGTACAGTCATCTGCCTATCAGAGAGTTCAGAGTCTAGGCCTAGTGTTTCCACTACACTACATGCAACATAGGAATGGGTCGAGCCCACATCAATCAGAGCATAATAAGGTTTCCCAAATATAAGGAACGTACCGGTTTTGACGTCCGGCGCGTCTCTATCCTCCCTCTCGCAAACCGCATAAACCAAACTCGGTTGCCTTGCCTCTCGATGTAGCAGCACTCTGCCCGGTGTTCCTCGTCCTCTCGCCGGCACCATTACCTCTATTATTCGGACCACGACCACGTTGGGGGTGTTGTCCACCTCTACCCACTGATGAACATTCTCCGAGCCGCCGACTCTCCTCCCCGCTTCTTTGGACAATCCTTAATCATGTGGTCCTTAGACCCACACCGAAACATCCTCCCATCTTTTTCCAACACTCTCTTAAGTGTTTCTTCCCACACTGGTCACAAGGACGATCACGCCCTCCCGTAGCGACTTAGCGACCTCGCGCCTATCAACTCTAGGCCTTTTATTCCTAGATGATCTGACGAACCAAAGCCTCTTTTTCGCACTGTTTGCGGTCGAAGTTCCGCTTTGTAGAATCCTTAATCCCCTCAGCTACCTTAGCTTTCTCTACTAAAGCAGAAAACTCTCGTTCCTGATGCGGAGCTATCAATAGCCTTAAATCATCCCTCAAACCGTCCTCAAATCGGACACACCGTTCATGCTCCGTAGCCACAACTCCTCGAGCATAATGACTCGACCTCAAAAACTCAACTTCATACTCGCCACGGACTTGTTCCTTGAACCAACCCCATAAATGCCTTCCTTTGCTCATCAGTATACCGGGTACCGACATACTTCTTCTGATAAGCCGTCTTAACATAGTCCCACATCAGATCCTCAGCTGTGGCACCATCACAAACTGTGAGCCACCATTGGTACGCTTCATCGCGTAGGAATGCCACCATTCCTTTCACCTTCTCTTCAGGGGTTAGATCTAGTTCATCCATGATCCGCTCAGTTGATTCCAACCAATACTCGGCCGCATCGGGTGCCACTCGACGACTCCACGGAACACCTCACTCGTTGGCACGAAGTCGCTCAGGTACCGACTTCAGGGCTCCCGAATTTCCTCCTGCACCAGCCACCAACTCTAGAACTCGTAGCACAGCCTGCGACACAGCATCATCCCCTGTCTATGCGTGCTGCTCAACACCAACAGCTGGGGGTGGTGGTGGCATCTCGTTGTCAGACCCCTGACCTGATCTAACGGGTTCCGACACGCGGTCATTCTACCTCTACCGCGTCCTCGTGATGCAGTGCGACCACGTCCCCTAGAGCTTATTTCTACCGTCGCGATCTGATTAAAAAGTTTTATGAATTAGTGCTTGTTTCACTTATTACCCGCGAAGAATTTTTATGAAAAGAAATTTTAGGAGTGGTTCTTTCGTATTCATACATGCACACAGTCTTTGCATTCATACATCCATCAATCAATTATGAACTTCCGTTCATTCAGAGAAATGTTGTAATTTCCATTGTTGTTGTTTTTCCACTACCCAGGGGTATTTTCATAATTTGTCCTACAGGGGTATTTTCGTAGTTTTTCAAGATAAGGTTCCTTGTTGATTTTATCAATAAGAATGTGTTGGTAATTTTGAATTCTCAGGGTACTTTGGAAAATTTTGAAATCCAGGGGTATTTTGGAAATTTTGAATCTCGGGGGTATTTTGGAAATTTCATAAACCGGGGGCATTTCTGTAATTTTACCGCTAGGGGTATTTTAGTAATTTTGCAATTCGGAAATTTTTTGAAAAATTTTGTAAAAATAGCTCTCACGAATTAAAAAGGGTAATTTTAAGAGTTTTAGAACTAGGTTTTTTCTTCTTTTTTTTTCATAAAAAACACGGCTAGTTCCCTTTCGGGTTTTAGTTATTGTGTTTAGCCTATGACCGAGTCCTTTTGGTCGGGGTGAACCAAAGCTACGCACCAGGTAAGATTCGAGTAGAGAGGAGGTGAGTCACGCGGACTGCTTAAGTACCAAGCTCCCACCGAAATCGGTCCTAGACATGCTCACAGAGGTTGCCACACCCACTGAGTCTTCTTGGTTAGGGTGAACCGAAGCTACGCACCAGGTAGGATTCTAGTGAAGAGGAGGTGAGTCACTAGGATCGCTTAAATACTGTGCTCTTCCGGATCCAATCCTAGACATGCGCCTGGGGTTACCACACCTAACTCGGCGACTTAGCCATAGGTTTGTTTAGGCATTTAAGTCTTATGTATTTGTGTTTGAGTAGACTAGACCTACGGTTCAAGTACCTACCATACTATTCTACGTTCCATTACATTTCTACCCTTCTACGAGATCATATTAAAAATCACACAAGGGATAAGTGGTACTCACTGGTGTGGACCTCGGGTCGAGAGACTTGGGTGCCATGCGAGAAAACCTCATTGATTTCATAAAATATTTTTATAAAACTTATTTGGGCTCGATTTGAAACGATTTGGGCCTTAAACCTCGGCCGAGAGTTTGAAAGCAGGCTCGATATAAACTAAAACATCCCAAACCCGGCCCACGAGCCTTGACCGGATCTGGTATGTTCCTTGAAGAAAACCAGTTCACATTTCCTTTATTACTTTTGAAAAACTGTGGGTTTTGAAGAAAGTTTGTTTGTGGGTTGGGCTTGAGTTGAAAACAAGTTTGTTTTATGTTAAAAACCCATTTACCTCGAGTGAAAAAATATTTAAAGTTTATTCTTAAACTAAATTGACTTAAGCTCTAATAAAATTTCGTCACATAGCAAATAGAACAGAAATTAACATAGTTCACTATGGCCTTATTACATCAAATAAAACCCAAAATAAAATTTATAAAGTGCTTAAATAAATTAAAATGTCCAAATTAAATAAAACTTCAAGTCGAGCATGGCCACCACAAGTTCTCGCAGTCTCGGTCCATCACTGTTCATCACTGAAACATGTTCCCACAGCAGGGTGAATCAATGGACTCAATGTGTACTACAACACTAAATCTTAACAACTTAGGCATACGTAATCACAAGCACATACCAATTCACATAATAGATCAAAATAATGATGCAATCCCAACCCAAACCTATATGCCATCCGCTACACATCCCCGTACCAACCACGCACACCGTGGGGACTACTAAGTCGACCCTCCATCCGCTACACACCACCGGCGCGCCATCTGCAATCGACGTGCTCATCGCCCCTTATGAGTATTCGTGGTCTTAGGTCACCACACTCGGATATCGTGGTCTTAGGTCACCATATTCAGATTATCGTGGTCTTAGGTCACCACATTCGATTTCGTGGTCTTAGGTCACCACATTCACTTCCCTTTTCAATAACCCATGTGCCCCATAACATATATTATGCATTAACATGCCAACTTTCACATTCTTATCACATATTAAATATAACATGTTTCATAATCCTAGTAGGAGTAGGATCGTGCACTGGGTACATTGTACCATTCACGGTACCTTAGCCATATTCTTGCACATTATTATAGTCACATACAAATTAAATAATGCCATAAATAAATTAAGAAGTAGTGTGAGGTACACACCTGATTAACTTAGCGTATTCCTTGAAATCCCGAAAAAAAGAAAAACTGATCTATCGCTTTAGATCCTTAATCCCTACATTTGGTCAATCCCTTACTATTTAGTAAAAGCCTATTCGGCCATAAGACTGAATCCCGAAGGATTATTGTAACCAAAACTTACCTTGTGCCGATCAAATCCTGAAAACTTGCTGAGTTCCTTCTTGAAATTGGCTAGCCATTAAATCACTTAGCTATGTCGATTTTCGACTTTTGAATAAATAAGAAACTTGATTCTAAATACTAAAAATAGGCCTTGGCGAATACCTTATATGCTTACCTTGTGGATTCTAAAGTCCCGAAAAGATTCACTTGCTTTAGGAGTTGTCGAAATACCTATGGACTCATGTTAGATCCGATTTCATCCTTAAACATAATTAATGGCCTTTGGCCGAATATTCACATGTCGTACCTTGAAGCTTTAAATCCTAAAAATCCTCCTTTTAGTCGCCTACTCACGATAATCCCGAAAGATCCTTCCATATTTGGCCAAAATCAATAATAGGGATTAGTCCCTAAATTTTGATAAGTCTACAATATAAAAGAATGGAAACCAAACTTGGATCTTACCCTTATTTGAAGAAATCGATTGTACCTTCACTTCAACCTTCAGGGATTCGGCTATGGCTAGATGATGATCTCACAACCTTCTGCTTTTAAAAGGTTGAGAGAAAAAGAAAAATGAAGAGAAGAAAGGTGAAGAAATCGGCTTGCTTTGCTAGAGATTTCGGTTTTGACAAGATAGCAGAGAAGAGAGGATTTTGCTAGGAAAAATCTGGGCGAGAGGGAAGAGAATGAATGAATGGCCTTAGTTCTCCTCCTTGTGCCGAAATTACTAGGCCAAGACTCCCTTACTTGGCCACCACTCTTCTATTTTGATAGCTTTATCCGTTAATTTAAAATTAAAAGAAATAATCCTTTTAATTATACCAATAATTATCCTCATTTATCCACCTATTTAACTGAAATTTAAAGAGGATAAAACTCCTCTTTTAAGAGCCTTCATGCCGTCCAACTCCCTTTGCTCCTTGTAGCAAAATAAAAATCTTTTATTTTGCTTCCTATGTGACTCGAACCTTGGCCCCTTTCTCTTTGGACATGGCGTCACTTGCTAGGCCCTAAGTGGTGCCTTGTAGCCATATTACCAAGGCTATTTGTATGTCATATTTCACATACATTTTCTCTTAAGACCACCTTGCCTTAGTTTCCCCTTTTGAACTTTAAAACTTAACATTTCTATGACATTTCCTTACATTTCCAAGTTTCCAAAATTTTCGTTTTCCTCTTTAAACTTGACATTTCCTTTCATTTCAAGTTTCTGTAAATGTTCGCTTTCCTCTTTTGAATCATTTCTAAATCATTTCCTTACATTTCCTAGTTTCCAAAAATATTCAGAATACATTCATAACACATAAGACATGTCATTTTGCACAATTAAACTGAAAAATGCATAGGCCCTTTTCAGGATGTTACACAATCCATGCCCAAAATAAGATCGAATTCGCTAAACGGCAGTTCCATCAAATCCGCCGGAAAGACAACCCCTTGGACCTCTAGGGGCACATCTCTAAATAGATTACTCACTCTAGTCGACTGTCCCAGTAGACTAATCATCGTCATTTCACTATCAATAACTTCAAATTGAATACCCAACATCCCAAACACAGTACATGCAACATACGAGTGTGTAGACCCTATATCAATTAAAGCAGTATACGGTACATTATAAATGGGGAACGTACCAGTTATGACATCAGGAGCGTCGCCATCCTCTCGACGTCGAGCAACATAGGCCAAAGCTGGCTGCCTCGCCTCAGTGTGACCAGCACCCCTGCCCTGTGCTCCACGACCTCTTCCCAAACCATTTCCTCCTCTGGTCTGACCCCAGCCTCTCGGTGGCTGCTGACCACCTCTTCCCGGCTGAACATAGGCCTGACCTGCGGCTTGCATCTGAATCAGCCTCTGTGTACAGTTCTTAACCCGATGATCCATAGACCCACATCTGAAGCACGCCCTAGTTCTTTTCCAACACTTACCCTGGTGAGATCTCCCACAATCTGCGCAAGGCTGCACTCTAGCAGCAACAACAGGGACCCTAGCTCGGACTGGCCCATCATATCTAGGCCTCTTTTTAGGCCCACCAAAAGAACTTGAGGGCCCAAAATCCCTCCTACTTCTGCTCCTATCTTTCTCGCGGTTCTGTCGCTCTGAGAGTTTCACGTCCTCGACAATTTTGGCCTTCTCAACAAGAGCAGCAAAGTCGCTTTCCCTCTGCGGAGCTATCAGCACCCATAACTCATCTCGGAGGCCATTCTCGAACCGCACACAGTGTTCATACTCAGTCGCGACTATGCCCTGAGCATACCGGCTCAACTGCAGGAACTCTACCTCATACTCTGCTACCGACCTATTCCCCTGGACCTGACTCAAAAATTCCTTCCTCCGGGCATCCACATAACTCGCCCCAACATACCTTCCTTGAAAGGTCGTCTTGAAGAAATCCCACGTCAAACAGTTGGCCTGTGTACCCTCTCTTATAGAGAGCCACCACTGATATGCCTCGTCTCTCAGTAAGGACACTGCTCCTTTTAGTTTCTGTTCCACAATACAGTCAAGGTCATCCATTATCTGCTCAGTGGCCTCTAGCCAATATTCTGTTAGATTTGAGGCTACACCAGAGACGCCCCTGAAAATTTCTACTCCATTTGACCGGAGTCATTCAGAAATTGACCCTCGGCCCACTGACCTAGTACTTGCTCCAGCAACCCTTTCCAAGACCCGCAGCATTGCTTGAGATAAAGCATCATCTCCAACGGCTCGGTCATGTGACCCCGTCTCAGTTACTGGTGAGGCTGGTGCCTCCCTAGCCGGCATATGACCCGATGCTGAAGACCCAGCCCTAGCATCCCCAATGCCTCTACCGCGGCCATGTGTACCCCTTCCGTGACCTCTTGTGCTCATATCGATATAGCGTATTTATCTGTTTTAAGAGTTTTATGCATCAGCTTATAATTCTAATAATTAATAATGGATATTTTATGATAAATAGTAATTAGGGTTGTTTTCGCAGATCGAAACCTACTACATTTTGCAGTCTCCTACAGTCTCAGTTTACTCTAGCTAAAGAGTTTCAGTGCACTACTACTATCCTTAATAGTTTCTCAGTATATTCATTTCAGTATATCACAGAAAATAGTGTCAGAGAACTTACAGATTTGGTGCCGGATACTCGGTGTGCCACACTTTCAGTAACAGCATTTCTTTCCAAACCAAAATTTAGAAAGATTTAGAAAATTTTCAAAAACCTATTCCACAGCTGAGTTTTGCAACCTGGCTCTAATACCACTAAATGTAACACCCCAAACCCGACCTAGACATTATGACCGAATCTGACGTGTCACATCAAAGTGTCGTTTGAAAACCAGGCATGTCGACAATAGCTCCTTACTGAATTTTAAATCATTTTGAAAACGTTGGGGTTGTAAAATCAAAAACTTGTTACTCACTCAATGGTTATATCATTTGTTAATCAGATTTAAATATCGCGGAAGCTAGTTTTAGTTGTTAACTTTAAGGTTTGAAAATCGTAATTTTCTTTAGAAACCGTTATTATTTTAGAAAACCCGTGTTTCCTAGTCTAACAGGTAGAAATTAAAAGAAAACACCATATAAAAGTTAAACCCCAAATGGCCTTATTACAAAAATATCAAACCCGAGATAAAATATTTTAAGGCTAGATATAAAATTAAAAATACTGGCGAACATGTGGCCACCTCCGAGTCCCTCGCAGCTCCAAATCCTCTAAGGTCGGGATTACTGCATGCAGATTAAAGAAAAGGTGAGTTACGAGAACTCGGTGTGTAATCCCAAATCATGCAATAATAGTCTGGGCTTGAGCCCTATTCAAGATTGGGATTCATGCGGGCCTTAGCCCTATACAGATGTGATGTGGGCCTAAGCCTAAATGATAGAAGTGCAGTACAGAGATGCAACCCAACCTAGCTCAGCCAACACACCACCCGTACCAACCAACACACCATGTGGGGACCAAGTCGACCCACCCAGCCAACACACCAATATCGCAGCATAGCTGCTAGTAGTAACGCAGCAAAGCTGCAAATGACAGTAAACGTGGCCAAGCCACTAAAAGCAGAATACGTGGCGAAGCCACTAGATCAGTAAAACGTGGCAGAGCCACTAGTACAGGACTTCCTCCAAATACAAATCCCAACCCCAATGCAAATATCGTGTCATAAATAGTTCATGTATGCAGTATGTCACAATCATAATCAATCATATAAATATCACACTCACATCACTGGAACTACCACTACGGGTATAACGGTCATTTTGTCGGTTAGGGGTAAAATAGTAATTTCACTCATTTTCGTAATTTTACCCTTCGAGGGTATTTTGGTAATTTTACCCATCGGGGGTATTTCAGTAATTTTACCCATTTGGGGTATATCGGTAATTTTACCCATCGAGTTCTACCCATCGAGGGTATTTTGGTAATTTTTCCCATCGGGGGTATTTCGATAATTTTACCCATCGAGGGTATTTCGGTAATTTTATGACCTAAGCCCACGAAACGTCTGTGATGGCTTCTACAGGCTAACGCCACAATTGTGGCTTGATTTAACCCTACGAGCGTTCGCACGCTCAAGGGCCCACCGGTGCCGAAAGTTTGGCATTTCGGCTTTTGCCAATGCACAGTAGCACAGGAGCATGAGAACACCTTTATCCAGCGTTTAAACAGTATGGTGTTGAGTGTGCGATTACACACCTGTTATGGGTTGTAGTTTGAAGCGCTTCCAAGACACCTATGATAACAACCGTCCCAATAATTAGTCACAACACTTGTTAATCCATAATATTGAAACGCTAATCAAACTAACTCCACTTACCACGAACGAAAGATCTCTTGCAGTGGAAGAGTATTCGGCCTACCCTCATTGGTGAAGGAAAACGAATCCCTAGCAACCTTCGACGAGAAAGAAAATGTTAGCAAAACACATTTCCACGGCAACTAGGGGAAAACCTTTCGGCCTAAGAGAAACAAAGTCAAATAAAGAGAATAAAGCCACCCTAGATTTGACTAAAATCACCACTTACCAACCAATTGAAGAGGTTCAGAACCGGTTAGGAACGAAGATGAGAAGATCCCTAGGCCTCACTAGATTCGGCCAACACAAGAGGAACCAAGGGTTTAAGAGAGAAAAGATTTGGCTAACTTACAACGAAAAGAAAAGAATATCAAGAGGAAAGGAAGGGTTGTGTTCGGCCAATGAAGAACCCAAAAAGAGAAGAAGTGATTCGACAGCACGTAGGCAGAATAGAGAAATAACAATGAAAAAGAGACGAAAGAATAAGACCCGAAAGGTAAAAGATGGCACGAGATGTCACAAAAGGAATGATTCCCGAAACGAAAAGAAAGAAAACTTAAAAAAAAAAGAGAAAATTCGGCTTCCTCACTCACCCAAATTTTCGAAAATGCACAACTGACAACCCCCTAGCCGAAAATTCCCTACTCATCCTTCCCCACATTTGGCCAAGACTCCTACACACCCCCAACTCCCTCAAACTCTCCACCAAATCCTCCTTGAACTACTCCCAGCCTCCCATTCAAAATTCTTGACCAAGTTTTCAACCTCCTCTTCAGAGTTTGATCCAAACTCTACCTCTTGCACCACCCACTCATAAAATAAAAACTCCCTATTTGCTTGTCATGGGATTCGAACCCCAACTCCCCTTGCCATCTTAGTGACGCCACAGCCACCAATTCACAAGCCCTTTTTGTGACACATAAACACACATAATTATACATAAGTCCTACTGCTAACTTCCAGTTCCACTTATGAGCAAAAATTAAAATTTTCCCAAGGTTCAGACTTAAACCCAGACTTCGTAAAAACCCCCAAATACACCCAAATAACTAGCCGTTCAAGCACATCATGGAATTTAAGAAAATTAGCAAAATTACAAACCCCACACTTTTGGGGCGTTACACATGGAAAGATAAGAGTTTAGGCAATTGAAAGATGTAAGAGTATATGCTTGAAATGTAAATGCTCATAATTAATGTGTATGTTTTATGTGAGGTTTGAAATGGTTTGTTGATCGTGGTAAATGATATGTTATTCTTATGACTGAGCAAGATGTGCTCATTAATTTTAGTGTCATTTATGTTGGCATAAGTTATGTTATTCATATGATTGAGTAAGTTATGCTCATGAAGTTCAATGACATTTATGGTAACATATGTCATGTTATTCATATGACAATGTATAATTAATGTTGTTTATTATTTGCATATGAACTTACTAAGCTATATAGCTTACCCCCTTCCTTTCCCATGTCTTATAGGGCTAATAAGCTAGCTCGAGTTAGAGATCGTCGGAGATTCTATCACACTATCAAGCTACCATTTTGGGCATATATATATTCAAGTATTTTGAGTTATGGCATGTATAGGGACTAAGTCAATTGGTTATATGTGTCTTTATGATTGTAGCCAATATGTAACAGCCCGATTTAGGGCCTAAACGGAATAGTGGTTTTGAAAACCACAAATCCGAAGTAGAAAAAGTTATTGCGATTAAGCTTTAAAGTTTATAGTGTGATAGAATGATTGTGTGAAATTTTCTTTAAGAAATTTTATCGATTGGGTGTCCAATTTGATAATTTGGACTAAATTGCAATATGTGAAAAATGTGAGTTTTAGAAGCTAAGGTACTTATTTGAAATGGGTTTTTAAAGTGGAGGTCCTTAAATGGTAATTAGACCATTATATATTAATTTGGACAAAAATGGACAAGGATGGATAAAATGCTAAAGGTTTTAATGAAGGGCATTTTGGTCATTTGGTAATTAAAAGAAATAAAAAGGGAAAATAGGCCAAAAACATGTTCATCTTCTTCATGTGTTGGCCGAATGTTGCTATTGTAACACCCCATACCCGAGTCTGAGACTAAGACTGGATATGAGACATTACCATGCTTGAACTCACTTAAACATGTACCTACGGGCTATAAAATTTCGTTCTGAATTAAAAACTTCTCTTTCTTAGTCAAATCAGACATTTCATGGGCCTACGAGGCCTCAGACTTACGTCCCAAAACTTTCGGAACTCATCTGGAAACTTTCTCTCCAAACAGGGTCACACGTCTCAGGTGACTTGGGGACACGCCGTGCACCCCTAAAACATGCCCGTGTCTTTCACCCGTTGTGGATACTGGCAAATTACACACGGCCTGGACACGCCCGTTGCCCCAAACTGTGCCTAAAACCCCAGCATTCTGCCAATGCCCCATGGCCAAGGCACACGCCCGTGCTTACCACCGTGTGGTGCACACCGACTACCTTAACACGCCCCTAGAGTCTAGACACACGCCTGGTGTAGCTAGCCCGTGGCCTATTCTCGACTTAAGATACAAAGGTGCGTGGTGCACACGGCCCAGACACACGCCCATGTATCCATCCGTGTGGGCACTTAGAGGCTATTTACCAAGCCAATTGCCATCCTGAAATCAAGACCAAACTCATGCTCAATTTAGCAACTCAAGTATTACATCTAACATGAACAAGGATGCATACTTCATTGATAGATTAAAACATACATACTTAATCATTCATGACTCATCTCTTTGGCCATATACAAAAAGAATGCTAAGCTTGATAGCCAACACTTTGGCTAGTTTTAAAACATAACTCAAAATGAAATGTTTCCTATACATGCCATACTTAATATAAACAACTTGGCTATACCAAAATAGCGATTGATAGTGTGCTCCGAGCTCGGTGACGATGATCCACGAGATTAGCTAGACGGGACTACATGGAAAGAAAGAATAAAGGACGTAAGCGATTAGCTTAGTAAGTTTGCATGTAATTCTCATAGCAATATATTTGCTTAACATTAACCATTCATCATAAACAACAAAGATTATGAATCTCAAGTATTTAAGCTTACTTACTCTTATCGATTCTTACATATCTCATGGTACTTACTATTCTCATGCTCAAATGCGGTGAAACAATATACTCAGATCACTTGATCACATAGATCAAGATACTTTACTATGATAAGTATAATCTCAACTTCATCATTCATATCATGAATAATACTCTTAACTAGCATAACTTGATAATGACTTTACTCACTTAACTTTCTTACTATATCATTTGAGCTTTACTCTCTTGCCCGATGAATTTCTATGAATAACCGAGGATACTGAATCTTATCCCACATAACTCGATGCCAAATCCATATCCTCGATATGATCTTACATGGGATCTCTCATCTTGGTATTGATGCCATGTCTTGACATGTTCCCTTGGGAACTTACCATTGCCATGTCTTGACATGGTCTTACTTGGTATCTTTACTCATGAACTGGTCAATGCCGAGCCTTGGCTTGGACTTACATGAAATCTTTCTTGTTACTCACCAATGCCATGCCTTGGCTTGGACTTACATGGAATCTCTACCTCATGATAGCTTTTCAATGCCAAGACTTGTCTTGGACTTACATGACATCTTTGCTTGGAGACTCACCAATGCCATGCCTTGGCTTGGGCTTACATGTGTCTTCATCTCATAATAACTCTTCAATGCCAAGACTTGTCTTGGACTTACATGATAACTTGCTTGATTGCCGATGCATGCCTTGGCATGGTCTTATACGGACTTTCTTATCTCGTGTGGTAGATCGAGTATCCTAAGTAATTCAACTTCAATCGGGACTTTCTCATGCTTAATCTCATTAATTTCTTTATTTAACATAGCAATAAGCATTTCTATGGTAATAATGTACATTATACTAAGCAATTCAATGATAATAATCATAAAGCTTAGAAATCATACAAACTTACCTCAATATACAAAATGTATGTAGATATGCAATTTAGTCCTCGACTTTATTCTTGCCTCGGTTTTAATACGGGCTTCATTTTTCTTGATCTATAATAATAATTAGATCATTTAATACTCATATTGACTAAATTGACTCTTAACTCATACTTTGGCAAAATTACTATTTTGCCCCTAAAATTTCTCATATTTGCACTTTTGCCCCTAGGCTCGTAAAATAATTCTCATTCAACTTTATTAAACATCATGTTTAACTGATTCATTTTCTCTACTATAACAATCATCAATTCTCACTATTTCTAATAGGAATGACCAATTTCATAACTATTACAAATTAGTCCGTACTATCATTTTTCATGAAATTCACTAAGGAAAAGATGTTTATCTAACATCAAACTCCCATAATCTTCCATGAAATATCATTTTACAAGCATGATACACATGGGTAGATTTTTGAACATGCTTCTTAGCTCATCTTATAGCTAAAAATAGCTAATTCATAATACGAGGACTCCAAAAATACGAAGAATATTAAAAAACGGGGCTAGGATGACTTACTTGCAAGCTTCAAAAATTTGAAGAACCCTAGCTATGGAGTCTCCCAATTTTTGGCATAAGGAAGAAGATGAATGAAATTTTTATCATCTTTTTCCCATTTTAATCATTTAATTGGTAAATGACCAAAATGCCCTTCTCTTTAAAAATTTACAATTTACTAACTCATGTCCATTTTTGTCCAAAACTTATAATTTGGGAAAATTACTATTTAAGGACTTCTAATTAATATTCTAAAGCTATTTCATACAAAAAGCTTCTAGAAACTCATATTTTGCAACTTTTGCAATTTAGTCCTATTTGATCATTCCATGTCAATTTCACAAAATTTCTACATGGAACTTTAATACTATCATGCAAACATGTCATAAACCTTAAGAACTCAATTTACTAACTCAGATTTGTGGTCTCACACCACCATTTCGACTAGGCCCTGAATCGGGCTGTTACAATTCTCCCCTTCTTAGGAATTTTCGTCCTCGAAAATCTTACCAGCAAACAGGTTTGGGTACTGGTTTCTCATGCTGTCTTCTGGTTCCCACGTAGCTTCTTCTATTCCATGTCTTTGCCACAATACTTTTACTAGGGCAATACTTTTAATCCTTAGCTACTAGACTTCCCGAGCTAAAACCTTAATTGGTTCTTCTCCATAAGTCATGTCGGGATGAATCTCTATCTCTGACGGGGTAATTACATGTGAAGGATCTAATCGGTAGCGTCTCAACATTGACACGTGAAACACATCGTGAATCTTTTCTAACTCTGATGGCAAAGCCAATCGATAAGCTACCGGCCCAACTCTTTCAGTAATCTCGTATGGTCCGATAAAATGTGGACTCAACTTGCCTTTACGGCCAAATCTGAGAACTTTTCTCCATGGTGACACTTTCAATAAAACTTTATCTCCGACTTGATACTCTATCTCTTTTCTCTTTAAGTCCGAATAGGACTTCTGTCTATCTGATGCAGCTTTTAAACATTCTCATATCACTTTCACTTTCTCTTTAGCTTCTCTAACCAAATCAACCCCGTGAATTTGGTTTTCCTTGAGTTTAGTCCAAAATAAAGGTGTTCTGCACTTACGCCCATATAGAGCCTCATAAGGCGCCATCTTTAAACTCGACTGAAAACTATTATTGTAGGAAAACTCTACCAATGGGAGAAACTTTTCCCAACTGCCTCAAAATTCAAGAATACAATATCTGAGCATATCCTCGGGTACTTGAATTAACCTCTCCGACTGACCGTCAGTTTGAGGATGAAAAGCGGTACTAAAGTTCAACTTTGTACCCAAGGCCTCTTGTAACTTCTTCCAAAATCTGGATGTAAACCTCGGATCTCTATCCGAGATGATTGACAACGGAACACCGTGAAGCCTTACTATTTCTGAAATGTACAAGTTTGCCAACTTGTCTAGTGAGTAATCAACTCGTACAGGTATAAAATGAGCTGACTTCGTGAGTTTATCAACTATAACCTATACAACATCTTTCTTGCTCGGAGATAATGGTAGACCCGTTACAAAATCCATAGTAATACGGTCCCATTTCCACTCCGGAAATAAAATGGGTTGAAGCAAACCCGAAGGTACTTGGTGTTCAGCCTTTACTTGCTGACAAATCAAGCATTTGGAAACAAACTCTGAAATATCTTTCTTCATTCTCGGCCACCAATACTATTGCTTTAAGTCATTATGCAACATCCTAAAATTTAGAATTTTATATGTTGCATTATTTCTTGCGTTAGGCTAGTTAAAAATATTAATTGAGTATGTTTAGGGGACCTAAGAAGGCTCGGGGTTGAATTGGGCCTTAACAAAAAATTTTGTGTTTATGCACTTTAAGGAGAGAAGGTAGGTGGCATCAAGGCTTATGGAAATAAGTGTGCATTTTGCTAGCACAAGTGAAGCTAGAAGAGGAGTGGTGTGGCGTTGCATGTATGGGCTTGAGGGGTGGAGTTCGAATCCCACCTAGTGCAAATTTTGGGATTTTATTTTTGTATTCCTTCCCTAGGTGTCGGCCAAGGTGGTATTTAAGGCAAGGAAGACTTTTTAATTATGGAAAGGTGGCTAAAGAAATATGGTATGGAGGAAGATAAGGGATGATGAAGGAAAGAATCAAAAGAAAAAGGCAAGTGAAGGGAACATGTTGGCTAATATTGTGGGTGATGTTTTGGAAAGACATTTTGGTCAACAACCATCCTTTTGGGCAAAAGATGCCACACGGTTTTGAGAGGGGAGTTGAGAGCCGAATTTTTGCTAGTTTAGTGCATGAGAGGTATAATTTTCTTTTGTTTGAACATTTTGTGTTTCTTTTCTAAACCTTTTTCCTTTCTTGCCGAAACACTCTAGGCCAAAATAGTTCATTTTTTCCTTTGTTATGCCGAATCACTAAAGTCATTTTGGTACTCTATTCCAATTTCTTTTCCCCTTGCTTTGGCCGAAACCTGCTAATTCATTTGGTCACTTTTCTCCTTTGTTTTGTCGTGACCCTCAAACCACTTTTGCTTATTTTCTTTGGATGGCCGAAACTCTCTCTAATTTCTCTTGGGTTATCACTTCTTTTCCTATTCACTATTCCTTCAATCTTTCTCCATTTTTCTTCCACTAACCGAACCTTGATCATCTTCTCTTCTTCATCTTACAAGTTGGATTTTTCTTTCTTGATTAAACCGGGTAAGTGTTTTATTCAAATCTTTTCAATCTTTTTCTCCTTGGCCGAATGAGTATTCCTCATCACTTGGTTATTTCATATGGTTTCTAAACCGAAATGGTGTTTTCCCACACTCCCTCATATTTTGATAATCTTCTATTTGTAGTACTTTAGTGGATTGGCCGAATATCACATCTTAGCCGAATCATTTCCAGTCTTGCGCCTAATCGATCGAAGTGGATCTATTATTGTCGAAAGACTATATCGATCGTTGATATTCACTTGTTGATTCTGCAGAAATAGTGGCAAGTGGAACCGTGTTGAAAGGAAAAGCGATTGGAGAACACAAAAGGAGTGGAATTGCCATTCCTACTCCTAAGTTCAAGCGTAGAGCGGTTTTAGCGGTTCGAGATTTCTCACTGGGTTGTGGACCATCATCCGGTGAGAATAGACAAATCGTGGTCGTTCACGATATCGAGGGTAAGCATTTCAATAGATCGCTTTGTTTAGATTTAGATTAATAAAAATCTCGTTCATTAGATTAATCAAGTGTTATGATGTCATAGGTGCCGACGATCAAGAGAGTTTAATACTTACCGTAATCAGGTGTGTAATCTCACACCGTAATCCCGTAGAATTATGATTAGGTAACATGTCGAATAGTAGATTGTTATTATTATACGGCTAAAAATCGTAAAAACTGGCATAAAACGAGGAATTTGTCTAAAGTATACTATTTTGAAAGATTTGACAAAATTGGCACTAAAAATTGTTAAATTACGAAAATGCCCTTATGGGCCAAATTACAAAAATACCATTATGGGCCGAATTACGAAAATGCCCCTACGGGCCGATTTACTAAAATGCCCCTATGGGCCGAATTGCTAGAATGCTTTAGTGAACCGATTTACAAAGTTCTATAATTGGCCGATTTACCGTAATAAATCTCTGAATCAATGATTGTTGTTTATATATATGGATATTATGCTTTATTATGTATGTTGCATTTACATAATTTTGCACGGGATGGGAAAAATGATGAAGAGAAGTGTAGCCTGGTGGCATTGCCACAATAAAATGTTTATTATAATGTTTACGTATGATATCGGTGGCTTGGCCACAATAAATTATTATAAATGGCAATTTGCCTGCGATTTAGTGTGATTGGCGGGGTGGGTTGACTTGATCCCCACAGGTGTGATAGGCTGGTACGGGGGTGTGTTGGATGGATGGGTTGGGTTACATACATCGCACATATATATATATTCTGTTATGTAAATGGGCTTAGGCCCAAGATGATGCTAAATGGGTTCAGGCCCAGTGGACAACGGTAAGGGAATTATACACTGAGTTCTTGTAACTTACTCCCCCTTTTTCTTAACCCTTGTAGGTAATGCTCAGTGACGAGGACTTGGGGCCATGGATGACTCGGTGGAGGCCATACTTTTGGATTGTTATTTTCAGACTTTAGTAAACTTCTTTTCCGTATTATTTCGTTGCTTTTATTATTTCGGGTTTTAAAGTTGTAATAAGGCCTCTAGGATATTTTTATTTGGTTTTATGTTTAGCCGTACTTATTATTTTTCTTGCATTATTTTAAATGGGGATTTTTCTAAAATCATAAATAACGGTTTTCCAAAATTGATTAATAAACAGTTTTCATAATAAATATGTACAAATAATTTAACTCGGATTCTCTTTCAAATTTTCAACGTCATTTTCAAAAGTCATGGTTTTAAAGTTCACTACCTCGATTTTTGACTCATCAATCAACCTCTCAAAAATTAGTTGCATTTTATCAAATATTCACATCCAAACTTGTTTTCTTAACCATAATCAAATTACACCTATTTTAGTACGAATCATAAGGATTTATCATGTTTTCTTCATGTGACATGTCAGATCCGGTCATACCGCATGGGCCGGGTTTGGGGTGTTACACATTAAACATTTTGGTACTACCCGGATGTACAAATAAACATCCGTTATGTGCCTCATGCAAAATTCTTTGAATAAGCTCGTCCATTCTCGGTACACAAATTCTATCTTTGAACATCAGACTTCTATTGGGACTAATCCGAAAATCAGACTCAACATCTGTCTCGCACTGAGCTCTCTTGACTTGCAATTCACTATCTTCTTTCTGAGCCTCAAAAATCTCTTGGAGAAATACTGGTCTAGCTTTCAACTCAGCTAGAATAGAACCATCGTCGGATAAAGTCATCCGTGAATTCATTGCCCTTAATGCAAATAGGGACTTTCTACTCAAAGCGTCTGGGACCACATTTGCCTTCTCGGGATGGTAGTCAATGACCAATTCATAGTCTTTTATCAACTCTAACCATCTCTGCTGCCTTAAGTTCAACTCTTTCTGCGTCATCAAGTACTTCAAACTTTTGTGATCGGTGAAGATCCGACATCTCTCACTATATAGGTGGTGTCTCCATATCTTCAATGCGAAGACTATGGCAAAACCAACTCTCTATATCGTGGGTCGAGATAATTCTTCTCATGTGGCTTCAACTGTCTTGAGGCGTAAGCAATCACTTTGCCTTCTTGCATAAGTACACAGCCTAATCCATTTAAGGATGCATCGCTGTAAATCACAAATTCTTTCCCTATCTCAGGTTGTACTAAAACTGGAGCTTCTGTCAACATCGCTTTCAGTTTCTTGAAACTTTGTTGGCATCTTTCTGTCCACTCAAACTTCACATTTTTCTGTAACAATTTAGTCATCAGGGTTGCAATCATAGAAAACCCCTTGACGAATCGTCTATAATAGCCAGCTAGGCCTAGAAAACTTCTAACCTCAGAGACATTTCTCGGTGGATTCCAGTCCATTATGGCCAAAATCTTACTTGGATCTACTCGGACTCCATCTCCCGAGACAATATGTCCCAAAAATCCTACTTCCTTGAGCCAAAATTCACTTTTACTGAACTTGGCATATAATTGATTTTCTCGAAGAGTCTATAAAACTGTCCGTAGGCTCTCAGCATGCTCATTCTCATCTCAGGAATAAATCAGTATGTCGTCAATGAAAACGACTACAAACTTGTCGAGGTATGGTCTAAAAATATGGTTCATTAAGTCCATGAATACCGCAGGAGCATTGGTCAAACCAAAGGGCATGACTAAAAATTCATAATGCCCATACCTTGTTCGAAAAGCCGTCTTGGACACATCTGAATCCTTTACTCTCAGCTGGTAGTACCCCGATCTCAAGTCTATCTTAGAGAACACAGTGGCTCCCTTCAATTGATCGAACAAATCATTGATCCTTGGCAATGGGTACTTGTTCTTTACTGTCACTTTATTAAGTTGACGGTAATCTATGCACAATCTCATGGTGCCATCTTTCTTTTTCACAAATAAAATCAAAGCACCCCATAGAGAACAACTTGATCTCGCAAAACCTTTATCTGTCAACTCTTGCAACTGTGACTTCAACTCTCTCAACTCCGTTGGAGCCATTCTGTAAGGAGTAATAGATATTGGTACAGTACTTGGAGCCAGTTCAATGCCGAACTCAATCTCTCTTACTGGGGGTAGTCCTGGTAATTATTCGAGAAAACATCCACCTACTCACATACTATCGGTACTGACTCAATCTTTAACTCTGTTTCTTCATCATTCATCACAAAGGCCAAATATGCCTCGTACCCCTTTCTTATGTATCTCTGTGCCATCATATGAGAAATCATTGCCGGTGACCTACCTTGTTCATCTGATTTTACATGGAGAATATCCCCATTCTCACATCTCATCTCAATATTTTTCTTCCCACAGTTAACTATTACATCATGAGTGGTCAACCAATCCATACCAAGAATGATGTCAAACTCATCAAATGGTAGCAACATAAGATTTGCTTTAAAGTAATGACCTCTAATCATTAATGGACAATCTTTACATACCTCATCAACTAACACACTCTTGTCTAAAGTATTAGACACCTTAATCGTAAATTCTGTAGAATCTATAGGCATATTCATAATGGATACTAGTTTCATACAAATGTAAGAGTGTGTGGATCCGGGATCTATTAAAGCAATAACTTTGATATCATAAAGAGAAAAGGTACCCGTAATAACATCAGGAGAAGATGCCTCTGAATCAGAGCTTTAAAATTTATAAAAAGAATGACCGAACCTCGAAACTAACTCTGACAACGATTGAGGCAAGTGCACCTATCGAAAAGTAGTATAGTTAAGACAAGACCGGATTATCGAACCCAAAGGAACTAAAAGTACTAATACTAACTTTCTTTTTATTATCTAGCCTAAAAATAAAGAGAGGTTGTTTATCTAATCTAAATTAATTAACTACTAACCTAAAGACTCTAAGACAAAGAAGAATGAATTTGGAAAATAACTTGGGAAAAACTCAGTTGATTTAGATGATACCCTAGGAAGAATCCACCTAGACTTCACTTGTTATCTAACACTGAACCATACGATTTATTCACTTAGTTTGATCCGTAAGACTCCCTAACGTATATTAAACCCTCTCTCGAGGCGAATAACGTCTAACCCTAGGTTAATTAGTGGAACTCTCGTTCTCTTATAATAACCCCCTAGAATAATAGTAAATCGATCTATGGATTCCCATATTAGGTTTCACCCTAATCCGGCAAAATCTCGTCACCCTATCTCTAGGCGTGCGATCAACTCCGCTTAATTATGTTGGATCTACTTTTAGCGTGGTCTATTCCTCCTCCACCTAAGCACATTAAATTTGGATTAAGCTCACATAATTAAGAACAAACTAAGTATTTATCATATAATTGAGAAAACAATAAACAAGATTCATCATAGGTTTCATCTCTTCGTATATCAGAAGGGTTTAGTTCATAACAATAAAGGAAAACATCTCAAGAGAAAAGATAAAACAAAACATAAGAAATCCCTAAAACCCCCTGAAGGAATTGAAGGAGAAGCCCTCCGTCTTGAGTAGAATTCTGGCTTCTTGAGATGGATCAACTGGCTATCCCTGAGTGAATCCCCACAAATTTGCCTTCTCTGGCCTAGCACGGCGCCCCTAGACGATGGCTTTGGGCTCCCCCTCTTAGGTCATACTTAGGGTGTATTTATAGGCTTTTGAAATACGTTTCTTTCTCCCTAAGTATCCTTTCCCGAATGAAATTGCTCTTCTCCACGGCAGAGGCACGGCCATGGCGCATGCCCGTGTGAATCGTGGCCAGGCCGTGTTCGGATTTCTTTAATGAGACATGGCCATGTGAGTCGGGGTTAGACCGTGTTCTAGATGATTGACTTGGCACGGCCGTGTAGGTCCAAGTCCAGGCCGTGTCGATTTCTTCTTTGGCCCGTTTTGGTCCGTTTTGAGCCCGTTTCTCATTCTTTTTATCCTTGGATGCTTTCCTGAGTATAAGACATGAAAAGAAAGGATTAAGAGCACCTTTTTACATAAATCAAGGGATAATTCATCCAAAAGCATACTAAATGTTGGCCTAAAATATGTTACTATTTCGGTTTATCAAATACCCCCACACTTAAGCTTTTGCTTGTCCTCAAGCAAAATTCTCAATTTACAATTAAAAAAAACTTTCAATAATTCATAATAGTCATTGATAGTGTCTCATCATAATTCAGTGATAATTTATGCATGGATAATTCAACTCAAAGAGTCCTAAAAATTCAAACATTATAAGCCTTATATTTTGTAGCACAAAACATAGGTGTTTCCCTTCATCTAAATAATTACCTCTGATTCGAAATCGACAAGGATTGACATCCTCACTAAATATTCACTCAAATCACTCAAAGTGTTTAAGGTTCAAAATTTAGGCACTCAAAAGTCAAACATGAAGAGTTAATCCCATAGGCTTGCATGAAAATGAAATCTCCACCACCGAAATATGAGATGAGACACAAATCAAAAGGTCTTTGTTAGGGTTATAACGGGGCTAGGGTTAAGGTGTGGAATAAGGCTGAATTAGAGGGTTAGAATCGAGATTGAATTGACAAATTACCTAACTAAGAACTAATGAACTAATAATAATAATTACATCAATTGAAAACTAATAATACTAATAATACGAGCTTCTTCTTCGATATTTGGAATTTAAATAAATGTATAAGCTCATTTAATCACATAACTAATAATGAATATACTTCATTTTTTTTAGAACAAACTAAATACATAATAAATGATAAATTACTAAAATTCATAATTAGGCAACTAATCAGATCAAATCTCGATATAGAGGTAGTTAGAAAGAATGGTGATAATAATTACAAAGGGTTTTGGGTTAATAATAGTGGGTGAGTCAATAAATAGGGTTGTTAGGATTAAAAGGGGTTCACTAGGGGTTAATTTGTGAAGGTAGGCTTTTTACGGAGTAAGTGGGTTAAAACCTAGGTGCCTTTATCATCTCTGTATATCAAATCAAAAGGTGTAGTCTCGACATGTATAATCGATGCAAGTTCTAGAATAACAAATCAGTGTTGACATACTCATAATCAATAAAGTGAGCAAGAAAAAGAATATATGCTCTATAAGGCTCAAAATCTCACAAAAATTATGGGTATTTTGATGTCAACCTCGTAAATTTCAAACTTCAAAGTAATATTTAAATTCAGGTAGACAACATAGCAAATTTTTAACTTCTGAAAAATAGACTTATCATGCTTGATTCTCTAGTATTCTTATAATTTAATCATCAATACACAATTATCAATGACTTAATCTAAAACATATCAATAAAAATCATAAATCATCAGAAATTTCATCCTAATTAGTAATATGAGTAAATTACTTAAAAACAAGACTAAATTCAGGATTTTGAGAATAATGCAAAAAGTTTGGCGCCTAATTTCAGAAATTTGAGAATAATGAAAAAAGTTAGGCACCTTTTTAGGTTGTTCACCCCCCACACTTAAGATGTACATTGCCCATAATGTACAAAGATAGATAATATAAATGTAATGTTCAGATCAGAAGATATGGGGATAAGTGAAACTCCCTGAATTATGGATGAAATCCTTGAGTTGGCAGTGGTCGTGGTGAAAGATAAGTTGGAGGGCCGGTCTGGATGACGATCCTGCGCTAGATGAAGAAATTGGGTAGCTCATGCAGGATTAGCCAGGGATTATTAAGACGTAATTAAAATAAACTAAATATATAATTAAGGACAATGAAGATAAAGAGAAAGAAAATAGACATTGAATTAAACTAATGCTAAAAGATAAAGGGGCTTGAGAATCCTTATTAGTAGATGGTTCACAGGTAGGTGTGATTTCTACGGCTGTGGTGGTGCTGGCGGTGGTTGAGGTGGTGTGATTCCCAAGCAGCCTTTAGAACCTAAAATTAAGAAACTATGATAAAATAAACTAAATTAAGCATAAGATTGTTAAAGGGACAGAAATTGAAGCAAAAGAGAAAAATGAAATAAAAACTAGATAGCCTCAAATATCCTTGGCTTGTCGTGAGAATGAAGCGGCCGGCATGAACTTATGTAGATCGGTCTCCTTTGAGGAGATTGTGCTTGATTCCTTCCGCTTCATTGGCATGGTTCTAGCGTAGCTCAAGAGTGATAGAGGCTTTGTTTCTAAGGAAAGGAGAGAGATTTTTGAAAGAAAAAGAATATGGAAGAAGGTGGGGTGAAGGGGGAGGGCTGTGGGGTTTAAATAAAATTTTGTATCTGAGGCTCTCCCACGCCTGTGGACGGAGGGTGTGCCGATTCATACGGCCACCTCGTACGACCGTGTTCCTAGGTTGTGTTGGTTCCCCACGCTCGTGTCTAGCCTGTGTTCGACAAGTCAGTATGTTGGCACGGTTTTAAGGCACGGGCGTGTTCTGCCCGTGGTTGGAAAGTCAGTAGCTTTACACGGTCATGGGGCATGGCTGTGCCCCTTTGTCGGTACCCGTGGTGTAGTGGTTGGATCCGTGACGTCGAAAAGTGGTTGGAACTGATTCGCACGGCCTCTACTATGTCAGTACGGGGATTCTTATGGTCCACACGGCCACGGCCACGGCCGTGTGCAGGGCCGTGTGTCCTGGAATTCTGCACCCCTTGTTAGTTTAAAGCTAGATATTATAAAGAAAGGATAAAAATAGAAATAAAATAAAAAGTTAATGGGGTTAGTGCTCGGGTTGCCTCCCGAGAAGCGCTCGTTTATAGTCTTAAGCTAGACTTTACCTCTCATTTGTATGGTTAAGGTGGTTTGAGGAGGTGAAAATCCTTCCTCATGCTATCAGTTTTGTCTTCGTGAAAGAGCTGAAGTTGAGATTTGTTTACAGTAAAAGTACCAAAAATAGGATTACTTACCTCGACTGTTCCGTGTGGGAAAACACTGGTTACCCTAAATGCTATTTCTTTGTTTGTGCTAGGGTCCAGAGGAGATATTCGAGGATCAGTTTTTTGTATCAATACTTGATCTCCTATTTTGAAGTGGTTTGTTGTTCCTATGAGCTCTTCTGGCGACTCTTTCGGTTTTACCTTGTGTGGTTCCGTTTCTTCGTTGTGTATCCCTAATTTTTCCTTGAAGTGTGTTTTCCACTCGTCTAGATCATCGAACTGAATCCCTCGATCTTCATGAACTACTTCCTTGTTGGCTTGCGGTTTAGGAACGGGTTCAGTTGTATTCTTTGGTGGTTCTTCCTGAAAATAAGGATTAACTGAATGGTTATCAGTAGAATGTACGTTCTCACCTTGATTAGTCGATGTTCTAGCCGAGTCGAGAGCCTTGAGGGTGACCGTCTCATTACCTACACAAAGTATGAGTTCTCCTGCATCAACATCAATTTTAGTCCTAGCAGTTGCTAAAAAGGGTCTTCCTAAAATTAGGGGAATCGAATTATCCTCATCCATGTCTAAGACAACAAAATTGTAATATCCCGGGAATTGTGGCCTATGCATTTTGTTTAACCATATGGAATAGCATGTCTATGTGAACGGTGAATGTGTTCTATGAATTTTGTGAATTTTGTGAACCTTAGTGTGTAAAGAAATGCCTTAGAAATATTAAGTTTTAAAGTTTAAAAAGGGGAACTAAGGCAAGGTGGTCTTAAGAAAATTTATAGAGGAAATGTGACATGAAATTGGGCTTGGAAAAGTGGCTTGGAGGTGCAACTTAGGGCCTCTGGAAATGACGCCATGGGCTATGAGGAAGGGCCTAGGATCGAGTCGCATGGGAAGCTAAATAAAGCTTTTATTTTTGCAGCAATAAGAAGAAGAGGTGGACGGCATGGGGAGTCTAAGGGAGGAGTTTAAGATGAGGTGTAATCCTTTTAAAATTCGCAAAGCTAGGAGATAATCATTGATTTTATTTGAATTATTTTTTTTGAATGAGTAGTAGGAGAGAAAGGAGGAGAAAAAGGAGGAAGCTGATAAGAATTAAGAGTTGGCCGCCAAGGAGTATTTGGATGGTATTTTCTGGCTAATCATAGTATAGGTGTGCGAAAATTCTAATTCTCTTCTCATCTTTTCTTTTATGCCGAAATTTTCCAAAGAAGAAGCAACTTGAGCTCTTTCTCTCTTCTTCCTTTTCGCTATTCATCTCCACAAACCGAATCATACCAAACTCTATTCTCTTCTTCCTACTCAAATCATCAAAGGCCGAATACTTAAGATAACCCCTTGCTGATTGTTCATAAATCCCCAAAAGCCGAAACTAGAGTGATAATGATTTAGTCATAGCCAAATACCTTGGTGGGTTTAAGCAAGGGTGCCGTCAACTACAACACATAGGGTAAGGATTCAACTGTTGTTGTTTTATGTCTTTTCTTAAAGCCGAAATCAAGACTCTAATGTTATTAATATCTCTTTGCCGAAACTATAGAGGAGGTTTCGGGAATTGTCTATAGTCGACCATAAGGAGGAGAGCTTCGGGTATCAAGATCTAAGGTAAGACATGATTTCGGCCAAGGGTCATTTATTATGATTTAATGTTAGAAATTGATTTAACATATGCCATGGTGATTTCGACAGATACCCCCCAATCAAGTAGTTTTTTCGGGATTAAGATTCACAAGGTAGGTGAACATGTGTATTCGGCCAAGGCCATATTCAATAGTTTAGATCTATACTTTACTTGTTTGAAAGCCGAAAACTAACCTGTATAGTGATTCAGTGCTAGTCGATTTTAAGGAAGGAAATATCACAAGATTTTGGGATTGATTAATAGTCAAATCGGCAACAAGGTAAGAAGTTAATTCTTCGGGATTTGATCATGTAGCCGAATGGCTTTTTGCTAAAGTGCTTAAGGTTGGCCGAATGTAGGGGTTAGGGATCTAAAGCGTTAGATCGGGTTTTCGGGTTTTCAGGAAAGCGTTAATACCAGGTGTGTACCCCACACTATTTCTCGATAGATGTATAGTTATGTTTTATTAAATATGTTAATAAGAATGTGAAAGAAATGGCTAAGGTACCATGCTATGGTACAAAGTACTCAGGTACGTTTTCCTACTCCTACTATGAGTAGAATATGATAAATATCTGTTATGGCACCTATGTGAAATTATAAGAATTTGAGTAAAGAACTTGGCATGATAATGCATGTTTGTATGACATGGGGCATATGGGTGAATATGAAAGGGGAAGTGAATGTGGTGGTTTTATACCACAATATCTGAATGTGGTGACTTTGGCCACGTTATCTGAATGTGGTGTCTCATGACACAAAAATATATTATCTGGTGGCTATGCCACAAATTTATAAGAGGCGATGAGCACGTCGACTACAAATGATCGCTTCGATGATGTGTAGCGGATGGAGGTTGAGTTAGTAGTCCCCACGGCGTGTGAGTTGGTACGGGTGATGTGTAGCGGATGGCATCTAGGTTTGGGTTCGGGTTTGCATCATTTTATTATTTAATTATATGCACATGTATGAACTGATATGCCTAAATTATTGGGATTTAAAGTTGGCTGTACACATTGAGTCTGTTTGACTCACCCCATTGGGGAATATTTCTCAGGTGACACTCAGTGATGGACCGGGTCGGCGGGAGCACAGTGGTGGCCATGCTCAGCACAGAATTTATTTTATTTTGGACTGTTTATTTGTTTCTAGTATTTCGAATTTATTTTGGGTTTTGCTTTGATGTAATAAGGCCACTAGTATGAAACTGTTTATGCATGCATTTTTATTTGATTTTATTACAATTCGATCAAGGTTAAATGGTTTACTAAAAAAATAAATATTAAATGTTTAGACACCTACACAAACGATTTTCGAATTAAAGATTAACCCCAAAACAACTCGGTATTTTTATAAAACCACCCCAAATTTTCCAAGTAATAAACATGAAATTAAAACATTCTACTCGAGGAACATACCAGATCCGGTCTGGGCTCGTGGGCCGGGTTTAGGGTGTTTCAGTTTGGTATCAGAGCCCGGTTCAAAACTCGGCTCTGGGGTTTTTGGGCTCCAAAACGTTTTCTAAAAATGGGCTCTTTAAAGGATAACAGGTCTGTTAGCTCAGCATGGCACCTGCGTCTCCGACCCAAGTCCGCCAGGTAAGTACCCTAAACCATTGTGTGACATACATGTGGGCTTTATGGGCTTTATGGGACGTAGGCTAGTTTAAATAGACTTTGATGGACTATAGGCTTAGTTTAAACCACTTCTTAAACTTTCATAAGAGTTAATTTCACTAAACAAACTCGTTAACGAGCCACAAGACTAGGTGTGGTAACCGTCAGATGCGCATGTCTAGGATTGGATCAGGAAGAGCTTGGTATTTAAGCGATCCCTAGTGACTCACCTCCTCTCTTATTTGGAATCCTACAGTGTGCGTAGTGGATTGTTCACCTTAGTCGAGTTAGGGTGTGGCAATAGGCGCACGCATGCCTAGGAGTGGATTCGGTAGAGCTTGGTATTTAAGCACCCTAGCGACTCACCTCCTCTTCACTGGAATCCTACTGCAGTGCGTGGTGACTATTCACCCTAGTTATGAGGACTCGTTGATGGGCTAAACCCTATAATTAAAACCCGAAAGGGACCAACCACCCTAGTTTGGAAAAAATTACCGAAATACCCTTATTTCATAAAATCACCAAGGAACCACGAATTGGAAAATTTCTGAAATTACCCCCGATTTACAAATTTTAAATTAACCCCGATTTATTACCAAAATACCTGTAGGTGAAATGACGAAAATACCCCTGGGATAGGAATAGGACGAAAATGTTTGAATGATGAATGTGTGTTGAATGAATGTGCTCCTTTAAATTAGGATAGAAGACTTGAAACTTTGATCTATCGAAAGAACTACTTCTAAACTTCTTTCATAAAATTTCTTCGCGGATAATCAGTGGAACAAAATACTAATGCATAAAAATTTCTAAAACAGATTAAAGCGCGATCGTAGACATGAGTTCTAGGGGACGTGGTCGTAATGTGCGAGGACGTGGTAAAGGCAGAATGACCGTATCAGAACCCGTTAGGTCTGGACAAGGGTCCAAAAATGAGGTACCACCACCCCCACCACCAGCTGTTGGTGTTGAGCAGCAAGATCAGACGGGGGAGGATGTAGTATCACAGGAAATGCTGCGAGTTCTTGAAATAGTGGCTGGAGCAGGAGGAAATATGGGAGCTCGGAAATCTGTACCCGAGCGACTCCGAGCCAATGGGGCTGAGGTGTTCCGTGGTGTATCTGGTGTGGTACCCAGTACAGCTGAGTATTGGTTGGAGGCAACCGAACGAATTATGGATGAGTTGGATCTGACCCTTGAGGAGAAACTGAAAGGGATGGTGGCATTACTCCGCGACGAAGACTATCAATGGTGGCTCACAGTTCGGGATGGTGCCATAGCGGAGGATCTTACTTGGGAGTATGTCAAGACAGCGTATCAGAAGAAGTATGTTGGTACTCATTATGTTGATGCGCAGAGGAAAGCATTTTTGGGGCTGGTTCAAGGGAACAAATCCGTGGCGGAGTACGAGGCTGAATTCTTAAGGCTGAGTCGGTATGCTCGAGGGATAGTGGCTACGGAGCATGAACGGTGTGTCCGGTTTGAGGACGGGCTTAGGGATGACCTAAGGTTGTTGATAGCTCCGCAGCAGGAGCGGGAATTTGCCATGCTAGTAGAGAAGGCTAAGGTAGACGAAGGAGTTAAGGACTCTGTAACGCAGAACTCTGATCGGAATAGGCAGAAAAGAGGAGTTGGACCAGCTGGGTCATCTGGAAATGCGCAGAAGAGGCCTAGAGTTAATGGGCCGCGAGGTCAGCAAGTTGCTACTAGAGGGCAGTATCGTACTTGTGATGAGTGTGGGAAAAAGCACTTAGGAGAGTGTTGGAAGAAAATGGGAGGATGTTTTAAGTGTGGGTCTAAGGACCACATGATTAAGGACTGTCCGATAAAAATAGACGGGGGCCGACCAACAGGGCAGAATGGTAATCAGGCTGGTAGAGGTGGACAGCAGCCTCAGCGAGGTCGTGGTCCGAATGGCAGAGGTAATGGTTTTGGAAGAGGACGTGGAACACCTGGTAGAGGTGTTGGTAATGCAGAGGCAAGACAGCCGGGTCTAGTGTATGCAGTTCGTCGAAGGGAGGACGGAGACGCACCGGACGTCATAACCGGTACGTTCCTTATATCTGGCCAGCCTTATTTTGCTTTGATTGATGTGGGCTCGACCCATTCTTATGTTGCAAGCAGTGTAGTTGAAACACTAGGCATAGCCTCTGAACTATCTGATAGGGAGATGATTGTAGTGAGCCCACTAGGTCAAACTGTAGTGGTGAATAAGATCTTTCAGAGTGTACCTCTAGAAATTCAGGGAGTGATATTTTCTGCCGACTTAATTTGACCTCATACTTGGCATGGACTGGCTAGTAGAACACCGAGCTATATTGGATTGTGCAGCTAAATGAATGGAGTTAAAGACGCCGGAGAATGAGGCGATAATTATGATAGGAGAAAGAAGAAACTACTTGTCTAACGTAGTCTCTGCCTTAAGGGCTGACAAAATGGTTCGGAAAGGGTGCAAGGCATTTCTGACTTTAGTTAGAGCGTTGGATGCCAAAGAAGGGGGAGTTAGTGGAGTTAGGACAGTAAAGGAGTTTGTGGATGTCTTTCCGGAGGAGTTACCTGGAATACCCCCGGACAGGGAGGTGGAGTTTGGAATTGACTTGTTGCTGGGGCGGCGCGGTATCTATCGCTCCGTATAGAATGGCACGAAGAAGGAGTTGGTTGAGCTCAAGGCTCAAATCCAAGAGTTGCTTGATCGTGGGTTCATTCGACCCAGTGCGTCTCCATGGGGAGCACCGGTCTTGTTTGTGAAGAAGAAAGATGGGACTATGCATATGTACATAGATTATCATCAGTTGAATAAGCTGACCATCAAGAACAAGTACCCTTTGCCAAGGATAGACGACTTGTTCGATTAGCTTAAGGGGGTAGCGGTATTCTCAAAGATAGACCTAAGGTCTGGATATCATCAGCTTAAGGTGAAGGAAGCGGATATCCATAAGACGGCTTTTCGGACAAGATACGGACATTATGAGTTCGTAGTAATGCCGTTTGGTTTGACGAACGCCCCAGCCGCGTTCATGGATATGATGAACCGGGTTTTTCAACCCTACTTGGACCGGTTCGTCGTTGTGTTCATCGACGATATCCTAGTATACTCCAAGTCTGAGGAGGAACATGATGAGCAACTCCGGATTGTGTTGCAAGTGTTAAGGGAGAAGAAGCTATATGCCAAATTCAGCAAGTGTGAATTTTGGCTTAAGGAAGTTGCGTTCTTAGGGCATGTGGTGTCTGCTGAAGGAATAAGGGTGGATCCTAAGAAGATTGAGGCAGTACTAGATTGGAAACCACCTAAGTCTGTGGCCGAGGTTCGTGATTTCTTGGGATTGGCAGGCTACTACAGAAGGTTTGTGGAAGGATTTTCTTCAATAGCCGCACCTTTGACAAAACTGTTGAGAAAGGAGGTACCTTTCGTTTGGACAGATAAGCAGCATGAGAGCTTTGAGAAGCTTAAGAGGGTTTTGATCAAGCTCTGGTTTGATTCAACCTGAAAAAGGAAAGGATTTCGTGGTGTATTGTGACGCTTCCCATACAAAGCTTGGGTTGCGCATCGATGCAAGACGGGAAGGTGGTAGCTTATGCGTCTCGACAACTAAGGCCTCACGAGGTTAACTACCCGACGCATGACTTGGGCTCGCGGCGGTGGTCTTTGCTCTTAAGGTGTGGAGGCACTACCTTTATGGAGAAAAGTCGGTGATCTACACGGACCACAAGAGTCTTAAGTATCTATTGACTCGAAGGAGCCGAACTTGAGGCAGCGAAGGTGGGTGGAGTTATTGAAAGACTACGATTGTTCTATAGAGTATCATCCGGGCAAGGCGAATGTAGTGGCAGATGCCTTAAGTCGGAAAGTGGTGTCGGATCTGAGGGTAATGTTTGCACATCTGAGCTTGTATGACGATGGAAGTCTGTGGCGAGTTGCAAGTTTGCCGTCATGGTGAATGAGGTAAAGGAAAGTCAGTTAGTGGATGAGGACTTAAGTGCTAAGTTGCAGCAAGTGCAGAGGGGAGAGTTGGAAGATTATGGTATTAATAACGAAGGAGTGTTGTGTTTTAAGGCTAAGGTCTGTATGCCAAGGAACAAGGAGTTAAGGCAGAGGATTCTTCAGAATCGCATGGTAGCCCCTGTGCTATGCATCCCGGAGGTACTAAATTGTACAGGATATAAGGGAATAGTTTTGGTGGCACAGTCGAAGAAGGAAGTTACGTAATTTGTCGGCAAGTGCTTAACGTGTCGCAAGTTAAATTTGAACACCAAGTTCGTCAGTTTGCTTCAACCGATAATGATTCCGCAGTGGAAGTGGGAGAGAATTACCATGGACTTCGTTAGTGGGTTTCCCCTTACGCCTACTAAGAAGGACTCGGTATGGGTGATAGTGGACCGGTTGACCAAGTCTGCGCACTTCATTCCGGTAAGAGTTGATTATTCTTTGCAGAAGTTAGCAAAGTTATATGTGGCGAAAATTGTGAGGTTGCATGGACTGCCAGTGTCAATTATCTCAGATAGGGATCCAAGGTTTACGTCTCGGTTTTGGAAGGCTCTACATCAAGCTTTAGGCACTAAATTGGATTTCACTACGGCTTTTCATCCACAGTCAGACGGGCAGTCTGAATGAGTAATCCAAGTGTTGGAAGATATGCTGAGAGGCTGTGTGATAGACTTCAGAGGAAGTTGGGAAGAATATTTACCGTTAGCGGAATTTGCATACAACAACAGCTATCAAGCTAGTATTCGAATGGCACCGTATGAAGCGATGTATGGACGGAAGTGTCGCACACCGACGTGTTGGACGGAATTAGGGGAACAACGAGTTTTGGGTCCAGAGATTGTGGTAGAATCTGAAGAGAAAGTTGAGGTAATTCGGGCACGATTGAAGGAAGCATCTGACAGGCAGAAGTCGTACGCAGATCTTAAGAGGAAGGAAATAGAATTTGATGTGGGAGATCAAGTGTTTCTTAAGGTATCGCCTTGGAAGAAGGTGATGAGATTTGGTCGCAAAGGGAAGTTAAGTCCGAGGTTTATAGGACCATATCAGGTATTGAGGCGAGTTGGACTGGTGGCATACCAGTTAGAGTTGCCTTCGGAATTGAAGCAGATACATGACGCATTCCATGTTTCCATGCTACATCGTTATCGTTCGGATCCATCTCATGTAGTTCCGGTTGAAGAGGTGGAGCTAAGGTCGGATTTGTCTTATGAGGAAGAGCAGATTCAGATTCTAGAACGCGATGTGAAAGTGTTACGGAGAAAGTCAATTCCTTTAGTCAAAGTGTTATGGCGCAATCATGGATCGGAGGAAGCTTCGTGGGAGCCAGAAGAGGCAATGCGAAAGCAATACCATCACTTGTTTTAGCCAGGTAATTTCGAGGACGAAATTATTTTAAGGGGGTAGAACTGTAATATCCCGGGAATTGTGGCCTATGCATTTTGTTTAACTATATGGAATAGCATGTCTATGTGAACGGTGAATGTGTTCTATGAATTTTGTGAATTTTGTGAACCTTAGTGTGTAAAGAAATGCCTTAGAAATATTAAGTTTTAAAGTTTAAAAAGGGGAACTAAGGCAAGGTGGTCTTAAGAAAATTTATAGAGGAAATGTGACATGAAATTGGGCTTGGAAAAGTGGCTTGGAGGTGCCACTTAGGGCCTCTGGAAATGACGCCATGGGCTATGAGGAAGGGCCTAGGATCGAGTCGCATAGAAAGCTAAATAAAGCTTTTATTTTTGCGGCAATAAGAAGAAGAGGTGGACGGCATGAGGAGTCTAAGGGAGGAGTTTAAGATGAGGGTGTAATCCTTTTAAAATTCGGCAAAGCTAGGGGATAATCATTGATTTTATTTGAATTATTTTTTTTGAATGAGTAGTAGGAGAGAAAGGAGGAGAAAAAGGAGGAAGCTGATAAGAATTAATAGTTGGCCAGCCAAGGGAGTATTTGGATGGTATTTTCGGCTAATCATAGTATAGGTGTGCCGAAAATTCTAATTCTCTTCTCATCTTTTCTTTTATGCCAAAATTTTCCATAGAAGAAGCAACTTGAGCTCTTTCTCTCTTCTTCCTTTTCGCTATTCATCTCCACAAACCGAATCATACCAAACTCTATTCTCTTCTTCCTACTCAAATCATCAAAGGCCGAATACTTAAGATAACCCCTTGCCGATTGTTCATAAATCCCCAAAAGCTGAAACTAGAGTGATAATCATTTAGTCATAGCCGAATACCTTGGTGGGTTTAAGCAAGGGTGCCGTCAACTACAACACATAGGGTAAGGATTCAACTGTTGTTGTTTTATGTCTTTTCTTAAAGCCGAAATCAAGACTCTAATGTTATTAATATCTCTTTGCCGAAACTATAGAGGAGGTTTGGGGAATCGCCTATAGTCGACCATAAGGAGGAGAGCTTGGGTATCAAGATCTAAGGTAAGACATGATTTGGCCAAGGGTCATTTATTATGATTTAATGTTAGAAATTGATCTAACATATGCCATGGTGATTTCAATGAGATACCCCCAATCAAGTAGTTTTTTGGGATTAAGATTCACAAGGTAGGTGAACATGTGTATTCGGCCAAGGCCATATTCAATAGTTTAGATTTATACTTTACTTGTTGAAAGCCGAAAACTAACTCGTATAGTGATTCGGTGCTAGTCGATTTTAAGGAAGGAAATATCACAAGATTTTGGGATTGATTAATAGTCAAATCAGCAACAAGGTAAGAAGTTAATTCTTGAGGATTTGATCATGTAGCCGAATGGCTTTTTGCTAAAGTGCTTAAGGTTGGCGAATGTAGGGGTTAGGGATCTAAAGTGTTAGATCGGGTTTCGGTTTTCAGAAAGCGTTAATACTGTGTGTGTACCCCACACTATTTCTCGATAGATGTATAGTTATGTTTTATTAAATATGTTAATAAGAATGTGAAAGAAATGGCTAAGGTACCATGCTATGGTACAAAGTACTCAGGTACGTTTTCCTACTCCTACTATGAGTAGAATATGATAAATATCTATTATGGCACCTATGTGAAATTATAAGAATTTGAGTAAAGAACTTGGCATGATAATGCATGTTTGTATGACATGGGGCATATGGGTGAATATGAAAGGGGAAGTGAATGTGGTGGTTTTATACCACAATATCTGAATGTGGTGACTTCGGTCACGTTATCTGAATGTGGTGTCTCATGACACAAAAATATATTATCTGGTGGCTATGCCACAAATTTATAAGGGCGATGAGCACGTCGACTATAGCGACTGCCTTCGATGATGTGTAGCGGATGGAGGGTTGACTTAGTAGTCCCCACGGCGTGCAGGTTGGTACGGGTGATGTGTAGCGGATGGCATCTAGGTTTGGGTTCGGGTTTGCATCATTTTATTATTTAATTATATGCACATGTATGAACTGATATGCCTAAATTATTGGGATTTAGTGTTGGCTGTACACATTGAGTCTGTTTGACTCACCCCATTGGGGAATATTTCTCAGGTGACACTCAGTGATGGACCGGGTCGGCGGGAGCACAGTGGTGGCCATGCTCAGCACAGAATTTATTTTATTTTGGACTGTTTATTTGTTTCTAGCGTTTCGAATTTATTTTGGGTTTTGCTTTGATGTAATAAGGCCACTAGTATGAAACTGTTTATGCATGCATTTTTATTTGATTTTATTACAATTCGATCAAGGTTAAATGGTTTACTAAAAAAATAAATTTTAAATGTTTAGACGCCTACACAAACGATTTTCGAATTAAAGATTAACCCCAAAACAACTCGGTATTTTTATAAAACCACCCCAAATTTTCCAAGTAATAAACATGAAATTAAAACATTCTACTCGAGGAACATACCAGATCCGGTCTGGGCTCGTGGGCCGGGTTTGGGGTGTTTCAAAAATCTACTTGAAAAATGAATCTGTCAATTTTCACAAGAACATCTTCGATAATACCCCTAGGAATTCTAACAGTTTTATCAGCTAATTGAATGCTCATCCTAGTTTGTTTGGGTTTCCCTAGACCTAATTGTTTAAACAATTTGTAAGGCATGACATTTATGCTTGCCCTAAATCATTCTAACGCATTATCAACAGTTAGTCTACCAATTAAACATGGAATTGTAAAACTCCTCGGATCTTTTAGCTTTTGTGGTAGTCTATTCAGTAACATTCTTTGCACTGCTGCGCTTAATTCCACATGTGGATCCTTGTCTAACTTGCGCTTATTCGTCAAGAGATGTTTTAAAAATTTCCTCGAATCTGGCATCTGTGAAAGAGCTTCAAGTAGCGGTAAGTTAATATGTAATTTCTTTAAAAGTTTAAGAAACTTACCAAACTATTCCTCTGTACCATCTCTCTTTAATGCTTCGGGGTAAGGTATGCGAGGTTGGTACTCTTTGATTACTGGTTTTGGCTTTTCTTGTGTTACCTCAACTTTACCTTTTTCTACCTCGTTTCCTTGTATTGGACTGGGTTCGTCTACTTCTTTGCTTTATTGAGCTGTTATGGCTTGGATTTGCTCCTTTGGATTAATTTCAGTATTACTCGGTAGACGCCCTTACGGTCGTTCGGATAATAGCTTCGCAATTTGTCCGACTGACTGGGTAATTTCCCCGATTTCCTTTGTAAGTCCTCCAACTTGGTTCTCGATCATTTTGATCGATGTTTGTTGGGTGTCGAGTGTTACCTCAATTTTTTGGAGACGGGCTTCTGTGGATGCTATGAATTTGTTCAACGTCTCTTCAAGATTCGGCTTCTTTTCCTGTGGATAGGGCTGATTTTGGAAATTTTGAGGAGGTTGTTGTCTTTGATTTCCTTGATTTCCTTGTCCTCCCCACGAAAAATTTGGGTGGTTCCTCCAACTTGGATTATAATTATTACTATATGGGTTATTATTAGATCTGAAATTTTTACCTGTATAATTCATCTGTTCTCTCTCTATGCCCGGTTGGTAGGGTGGGTACTCAGGATTCGCTACAGTTTCACTTGCGTCGCACTGCATGACTGGATGTACCTACGAAGAACACAAACTATCAATCTTCTTATTCATCAACTCTACCTGATTTGATAGCATGGTTACTGCGTCGAGGTTGTAAACTCTGGCTATTTTTGTTGGCCTTGTTCTTGTAACTTGCCACCGATAGTTATTGATGACATCTCTTCTATAAATTCGTAGGTCGTCGGGAGTTTTATTATTGAGTTCCACCGGTGGCTGAATCTATTAGTTGCCTCGTTGAGGGGTTTACACCGTTATAGAAAGTTTGGACTTGGAGCCACAAGGGTAAACCATGGTGCGGACACCTTCTCAAGAGATCCTTATATCTCTCCCATGCATCGTATAATGTCTCTAAATCCATCTGCACAAAAGAAGATATATCATTATGTAATTTGGCCGTTTTAGCCAGTGGGAAATATTTTAATAAAAAATTTTCGGTCATTTGATCCCATGTAGTGATTGACCCTCGTGGTAGCGAGTTTAACCACTGTTTAGCTTTATTCCTTAATGAAAAGGGAAATAACCAAAGACGTATGGCATCATCAGAAACACCATTTATTTTGAAGGTATCACAGAACTCTAAAAAGTTAGCTATATGAGTGTTTGGATCTTCGTCCTGCAAACCATCAAATTAAACAAACTGTTGAATCATTTGTATTGTGTTAGGCTTTAATTCAAAATTATTAGCAGCTATAGCGGGCCTAACAATACTAGATTCTGCTCCTGTTAAATGAGGTTTAGCATAATCATATATAGTACGCGGAGTATTATTTTCTCCCACATCTTGTGGTGGTAGGTTATTTTCGTCCATCCCTTCAGTAGGATTGGATCTATCTTCTCGCTCTCCTTCTTGGTAATTTAGGGCTCGCCTAATTTCTCTGCGATTTCTCTGAGCGGTAGCTTCAATATCACTGTCGTATTCTAAAGGACCTCTCGGGTTCCTTCTAGTCATAAACTAGAGGTACCTGCTAGGAAAAGAAAGAAAGAAAATTTAGCAAATTTAAAATTAAAACTAAAAATAAAAATAAGTTGCGAAAAATAAAAATAATGGCTAAAGTAATAAAAATAGAGCTTTCTTAATATTTTTGTTCCCCGGCAACGGCGCCAAAAATTTGATCGCTGTGAATCAGAGCTTTAAAATTTATAAAAAGCATGATCGAACCTAGAAACTAACTCTGACAACGATTGAGGCAAGTGCACCTATCGAACAGTAGTATAGTTAAGGCAAGACCGGATTATTGAACCCAAAGGAACTAAAAGTACTAATACTAACTTTCTTTTTATTATCTAGCCTAAAAATAAAGAGAGATTGTTTATCTAATCTAAATTAATTAACTAATAACCTAAAGACTCTAAGACAAAGAAGAATGAATTTGGAAAATAACTTGGGAAAAACTAAGTTGATTTAGATGATACCCTAGGAAGAATCCACCTAGACTTCACTTGTTATCTAACACTTTGAACTGCATTTGATCTATTCACTTAGTTTGATCCGTAAGACTCCTAACGTATACTAAACCCTCTCTCGAGGCGAATAACGTCTAACCCTAGGTTAATTAGTGGAACTCTCGTTCTCTTATAATAACCCCCTAGAATAGCAGTAAATCGATTTATGGATTCCCATATTAGGTTTCACCCTAATCCGGTAAAATCTCGTCACCCTATCTCTAGGCGTGCGATCAACTCCGCTTAATTATGTTGGATCTACTCTTGGCGTGGTCTATTCCTCCTCCACCTAAGCACATTAAATTTGGATTAAGCTCACATAATTAAGAACAAACTAAGTATTTATCATATAATTCAGAAAACAATAACAAGATTCATCATAGGTTTCATCCCCTTCGGGTATCCGAAGGGTTTAGTTCATAACAATAAAGGAAAACATCTCAAGAGAAAAGATAAAACAAAACATAAGAAATCCCTAAAACCCCCTGAAGGAATTGAAGGAGAAGTCCTCCGTCTTGAGTAGAATTCTGGCTTCTTGAGATGGATCAACTGGCTATCCCTGAGTGAATCCCCACAAATCTGCCTTCTCTGGCCTAGCACGGCACCCCTAGACGATGGCTTTGGGCTCCCCCTCTTAGGTCATACTTAGGGTGTATTTATAGGCTTTTGAAATACGTTTCTTTCTCCCTAAGTATCCTTTCCCGAATGAAATTGCTCTTCTCCACGGCAGAGGCACGACCATGGCGCGCGCCCGTGTGAATCATGGCCAGACCGTGTTCGGATTTCTTTAATGAGACACGGCCGTGTGAGTCGGGGTTGGACCGTGTTCTAGATGATTGACTTGGCACGACCGTGTGGGTCCAAGTCCAGGCCGTGTCGATTTCCTCTTTGGCCCATTTTGGTCCGTTTTGAGCCTGTTTCTCGTTCTTTTTATCCTTGGGTGCTTTCCTGAGTATAAGACATGAAAAGAAAGGATTAAGAGCACCTTTTCACATAAATCAAGGGATAATTCATCCAAAAGCATACTAAATGTGGGCCTAAAATATGTTACTATTTTGGTTTATCAGCCTCTTCGCGACTGCGAATGGCATAAGTCCTCGCAGGTGCCCGACCCTCGGGTCTCACAGCCTGCTCTCTAGGGTTACCTCTCCCACTTGCCCCACTTCCTGGGTTCCTCTGCGGTCTTCCTCTGACCACACTCCCGGATCTCGGGTTCTGAGCTCTATCTTCTTTCATTGTCTCTGGACAATCTTTTATGTGATGGTCCTGGGAACCACATCTGAAACATGCATTTTCATGTGCTCGACATTCTCTAAGATGACGTTTGCCACACTGTGGGCATTCGAGTCTATCCGATTGGATGTTCCCGACACTAGCAACTGAGGTCATCTGTGCCTTACTTCCCGAATACTGCTTACTCTTGTCCTTCCTTGAAAACCCAGTGGAAGTAGCCGACTGGCTGGAGAAATCTCTTGACTTCTTGGATGAGGATTGGAACGACTTATTCCACTGTCTCTTTTTAGAGTCGCGAGACTCTATTTTAGACTTTCTCTTCTCCTTTACTAGTTCTTCGGCTTTACAAGCCCTCTCTACTAGCACAACGAATTCCTTTAGTTCTAGGACAGCAACAAACAATTTGATGTCCTCATTTAGCCCATCTTCAAATCTCTTACTCATGATGGCCTCGGTGGACACGCATTCTCGAGCGTATTTGCTGAGCCGTACAAACTCACGCTCATAATCAGTCACAGACATCTTGCCTTGCTTTAACTCTAGAAATTCCTTTCTTTTCTGGTCCACGAACCTTTGACTGATATACTTTTTCTTGAACTCTTCTTAGAAGAATTCCCATGAGACCTTTTCCCTCGGTACCACAGACACCAATGTGTTCCACCATTGATAGGCAGAATCTCTTAAAAGAGAGACTACACACTTCATGCATTCCTCAGATGTGCATGAAAACTCATTAAATACCCTGAAGGTATTTTCTAACTGTAATTCGACTTTTACGGATCATCATCTTTTCTAGCCCGGAATTCTTCTGCCCCATGTTTCCTGATTCTATCAACTGGAGGCTTCTCTCCTCTTACCACCTCTACTACTTGAGGGGCTACTGGGATAGGTTGAGGAATAGGTGGGGGTAGAGGGGGTTGTGAATTCAGGTTCGTACAAACGAACTCCGTATACCATGTATTCATCGTATGGAGGAAGGCTTCTCTAGCCTCTTCTCCTCCTTCTTGACTCACCGTAGTGGGTCTATTCTCATTCTCGTTTGGCACTGCCCCTTCAGCGGGAGCCGGCGCGTTACTTTCTATGTCATCCGCCACAGCTCTATCGGGATCCATTTACTAAATGTATAAACATAATTTAAGTCGTCAGGAGTCGTCACACTATCATCATAAAAACAATCTTATGTATGGCATGTATAGCTAGACTCGTGCTCGTGCTACGTTAGTCCTAGAACTGACAAAACCGTAGCTCTGATACCACTAAATGTAAGACCCCATACCCGAGTCCAAGACTAAGACTGGATACGAGACATTACCATGCTTGAACTCACTTAAACATGTACTTACGGGCTATAAAATTTCGTTTCGAATTAAAAACTTCTCTTTTTTAGTCAAATCAGACATTTCATGGGCCTACGAGGCCTCAGACTTACGATCCGAAACTTTTGAAACTCATCCGAAACTTTCTCTCAAAGCGGGGTCACACGTCCGTGTGACTTGGGACACACCCGTGCACCCCTAAAACATGCCCGTGTCTTTCACCCGTGGTGGATGCTGGCAAATTACACACGGCCTGGACACGCCCGTGGCCCCAAACCATGCCTAAAACCCCAACATTCTGCCAATGCCCCATGACCAAGGCACACGCCCGTGCCACACACTGTGGTGGTGCACTGCGACTACCTTAACACGGCCTAGAGTCTAGACACACGCCCGTGTAGCTAGCCCATGGCCTATTCTGACTTAAGATACAAAGGTGCAGGGTGCACACAGCCTAGACACATGCTCGTGTGTCCATCCGTGTGGGCACTTAGAGGCTATTTACCAAGCCAATTGCCACCCTGAAATCAATACCAAACCCATGCTCAATTCAGCAACTCAAGTATTACATCTGTAATATCCTAAATTTTGGGCCTGTGCATTTTATGTGATGTGTGCTTAAAATATTAATTTAAAAGGGTTAGGGGACCTGATTGGGCTCAAGAATGGGCTGAGGCTTTGTTTAAATATTCTGTTTAGACACTCAAGGATTTAAAATAAAGTTTTAATAGTTTAAGTGACATATTGGGCTTGTGGCCTAGCAACGAGGGGCACAGTAAATGGGAGCTATAAGTGGCGTCACAAGTGCATGAGGAGGGCCCAAATTTTGACAGCTTGAAGCCCAAGTTTTAGGGCTGAAATTCGGCACTTAGAAGAGTAAGGGGGGACGGCACAGGGCTAAATTTTAGGAGATTTTATTATGTTTAATTTTAAAGATAATAGGCAGATGATGAAGAGAGGAATTAGGGCTATTTTTGTGGAGATAATAGATCAAGATAAGGGAAAAGATGAGAGCTCATACAAGAGGCTAGAGTTGGCCAAAAATTTGACTCTGTAAAGGGGAAAGAATTGGCCCTGTATAGGCAGTAAAGTGTGCCGAATTCTTCATTATGTTCTCTGAAAATTCTCTCAAAATTTCTCTTTTATTTTGGCAAACTTGAACTCTCTATTCTCTTTTCTTTTTCGAAATGAAATCAAAACTCTTTAGATCTCAATTGCCGAAACCCTACCATCCTTTTCTCTTCTCTTTGGCCGAATCTCACTAACTACTCCTTGTTTATATTTTTCCAATTTTTGTTTTCTAAAAGCCGAAATCACTAAGATCACACCTCCACGAAGTTGCCGAATTCTCTGTGGGAGTGCTTGTCTTTGAATTTTGAAGGAAGCAATAGGTAAGTATTGATTTCAAGATTTCAATCTTTTTTTGCTTTTCAAAATCCCTAGCTGAATGGCTATTTAGAACTAATCTCTTATTTCTCTCTTATTTTCGGTATTCCAGGATCTGAAGTGGGGCCAATCGCATAGATCTCTAAGTTATAGTTCGGTAACACTCGAATTGTGTTACTTTTGGGATTTCAAGGTAAGGGGAGTCTATTAGTTTAAAAGTGTAAATTCGGGTATCTATTAACCCTTGTTCGGTTGTAGGAGAGGCCCTATTTTCACATCTTTCCAGCTTTTTGAGCAAAGTTATAGATCGGTTTAGCAAGGATACCGACTAAGAGTTTAGTACTTGGCGATAACAGGTGTGTAACCTTTCCCACTATTAGATTGGGTGCTAATATATATGTATAAATCTGCTATACTCTGTTAAATGCCGAAAACCCGACATTATGATTGAAAACCCAAGGAGGGTAAAGGCTAATCATCAGGTTAGTGATTTCTGTCCTTCTTTAGTAATATGCTTTGTATGTCGATTTCTCTGTATGCTTGGGGTTGGGTGAATGATGAAAGGGGAAGTGATCTGTTCTGGTGGCTTATGCCATTTCAGCCTGGTGACTTTGTCACAACTCTGTTTCTGGTGGCTTATGCCATTTTAGCCTGGTGACTCTGTCACAACTTTGACGATGAGCAGCTAACTGCAGCATGTCTGCCATCGATGGTGTGTAGCGGTGTGGGTTGATTATAGAAATCCCCAATGGTGTGCTTGGCAGGTAAGGGTGGTGTGTAGCGGATGGAAACCTAGGATTGGGTTGGGTTATGTATGTCATTTGCTAAATTATGTTTTAATTGTTGATTTGTGGGCTAAGGCCCAATCGATGGTGCATGAGGGTTGCACATCGAGTTTCGCGACTCACCCAATTATTTTAACCATTTCAGGTGACACTTAGTGCATCGGACCGGGTGGAGGAGAGGAGCAAGGTGGCCATACTGATGAGAGCATTGAGGATTCAAACAAAAAGACTTCACTTTATTTATTTATTTTTAAGAAATTTATCTTAAGTGGGTTTTAAGTTTCGTTGTAATAAGGCCATGGGCCACTAGACTATTATACTTTGCTTTGGGTTTTATTTTGGGCTTTCATTATTGACATTTAAACTTTAACTAAACTAAGGCATGTACTAAGATTTTGGTTTTTATTCATAAAACAACAAGTGAATTTTATATATTATTTAAACTTATCAAGTTATTAAGTTTTCCGAATAAAAGATTAAATACAAGAATAATATTTCCGAAGATTGCGACATCTTTTACAAAACTCTTTTGAGTGGCATGCCGATCCTCTTTGTAGTGTTTGGGTTGGGTTTGGGGTGTTCTGATTGGTATATCGAGCCCGGTTCAAAACTCGGCTCTGGGGTTTTGGGCTCAAAATGTTTTCTAAAGTTAGGCTTTTGAAACATGCATGTTTTTAAATAATAACAGGTTTGTTAGCTCAGCATGACACCTGCGTCTCCGGCCCAAGTCCGCCAGGTAAGTACTCTGAACCATTGTGTGATATATATATATGGGCTTGATGGGCTTTATGGGACGTAGATTAGTTAGATTAGAACTTGATGGACTTTAGGCCTAGCTTAAACCACTCTCTAAAGGCTCATAAGACTTAATTTCACTAAACAAACCCGTAAATGAGTCGCAAGGCTTGGGTGTGGCAACAGGCATACGCATGTCTAGGATTGGATCCGGAAGAGCTTGGTATTTAAGTAGTCCTAGTGACTCACCTCCTCTTTGCTGGAATTTTACCTGGTGCGTAGTGACTGTTCATCTTAGCCGAGTTAGGGTGTGGCAACGGGCATACGCATGTCTAGGAGTGGATTTAGGGAGAGCTTGGTATTTAAGCAGTCCTAGCGACTCACCTCCTCTTCGCTAGAATCTTACCTGGTGCGTAGTGACTGTTCACTCTAATCACGAGGACTTGTTGACAGGCTAAACCTTACAATTAAAACCCGAAAGGACCAGCCACCCTATTTCTGGAAAAAAAATCCCCACGTTTTGCAAAATTCTCAAAATACATTTGATTTGTGAAAATTTCCAACCAACTATGAATTTATAAAAATACCTATGTTTTGCAAATTTACCCGAAAATCTCATGTTTACAAGAGTAACCCAGATTATGAAACTAGATTTTCCCAAAGTACCCCTGTTAGAAAAAAAAACAACAACAAATATCCATGGTTTGTAAAATTACCAAATTACCCTTGTTTTGCAAAATGACCAAAATGACCCTGATTTGTAAAATTACCGAAATACCCCCAAATTGCAAAATTACCAAAATACCCTTGTTTCACAAAATCACCAAGAAACTCTATTTTGGAAATTATAAAAATACCCCTATAGGATAAAATTATAAAAATACCCCTGGGTAGTGAAGCAACGAAAACACCCTTACATGGTGAATGCAAGTGCTTGAATGCTATTTGTATGTTGATGATTGAGTGTATGTGTTCCCTAGAATTAGAGGATATGGACTTGAAGCTGTATTGTGAATATGAATTGAAAGAACTACTCTTAAAACTATTATCCATAAGATCATTCGTGGTTAATTAGTGGAAGAAAATTAATGATTCATAAATTTTTAATCGGATAAACGCTAAGCGAAGAATGAGTACAAGGGGTCGGGCGTCCGCCGCATGGGCCGCGGTAGGGGTAGGATGGCTTTGTGCCGAGCCAGCAGGTGCCGCCACGGGTCGAGACGAAATGCCGAATCCTCGGTTGTGGAGGGAGGATTACGGGATCGAGCGATCGGAGATGAAGCGATATCTCAGCGATGTTGCGGGTTCTCGAAAGAGTTCTTTGGAGTAGGCATGGGCACGGGGCCGGAAATGCGTGCGGAGCGGCTTAGGGCCAATGGGGCAGAAGTGTTTAGGGGAGTTTCTGGCGTAGCCCCTAACACAGCTGAGTATTGGATAGAAGCAACTGAGTGCATAATGGATGATTTAGATTTCACGTTGGAGGAGAAGTTGAAAGGGGATGGTCAATAAGGTTAGAACAGTAAAGGATTTTGTGGACGTATTTCCTGAGGAGTTGCGAGGATTACCCCCAGATCGCGAAGTGGAGTTTGGAATAGAACTACTTCCGGGTACGGCTCTGGTATCCATTGCTCCTTATCGAATGGCGCCAAAGGATCTGGTGGAGCTCAAAGCTCAGATCCAGGAGCTTTTGGATTGAGGATTTATCCGACCGAGTGTGTCTCCATGGGGAGCACCGGACCTATTCGTGAAAAAGAAGGACAGATCCATGCGTATGTGCGTGGACTATCGTCAAATGAATAAGTTGACGATTAAGAACAAGTACCCATTACCAAGAATCGACGACCTGTTCGATCAGCTTAAAGGAGCCTCGTTTTTTCAAAGATTGACCTAAGGTCGGGTTATCATCAGTTAAAGGTAAAGGAAGGGGACATTCATAAGACGGCGTTTCAAACACGCTACAGACATTATGAGTTCTTGGTAATGTCGTTCGGTTTAATGAACGCGCCAGCAGCATTTATGGATATGATGAACCGGGTGTTTCAACCATACCTTGACCGGTTCGTGGTGGTGTTCATCGACGATATCCTGGTTTACTCTAAGTCCGAGGAGGAACATGACAAATATCTTCGTGTAGTGTTGCGAATTTTGAGGGAGAAGCGATTGTATGCGAAGTTCGGCAAGTGTGAGTTAAGTGAAAGAAGTGACTTTCTTAGGGCATGTGGTTTCATGAGAGGAATTAGGGTAGACCCTCGGAAGATAGAAGTCTGTATTGGATTGGAAACCGCCTGAAGTCTATGGCGAGTCGAAGTTTCTTGGGTTTGGCGTGGTATTCTGGGAGATTTGTTGAGGGTTCTCTTCAATAGCGGCACCTTTAACTAAGTTGTTAAGGAAGGGAGAATTGTTTGTGTGGACTGACAAACAACAGGAGAGCTTTGAGAAGCTGAAGAGAATTTTGACGGAGGCGCCAGTATTAATTCAGCCGGAAGCGGGAAAAAAATTTACTGTCTACTGTGATGCGTCACACACAGGGTTGGGGTGTGTGTTGATGCAAGATGGAAAAGTTGTTGCATATGCGTCTCGACAGTTGAGACCGCATGAATTGAACTACCCTACACATGATTTGGAATTAGCGGCGGTAGTGTTTGCTCTGAAGATTTGGAGGCACTACTTGTATGGGGAGAAGTCGGTAATTTACACCAACCATAAAAGTCTGAAGAATTTCCTTACCCAGAAGGAGTTCAATTTAAGACAATGTAGGTGGATCGAGCTCTTGAAGGACTATGATTGCTCGATCGAATACCATCCGGGTAAGGCGAATGTGGTGGCGGATGCGTTAAGCTGTAAGGTAGTATCGGAACTAAGAGTGATGTTCGCCCATCTGAGTTTATTTGACGACGGGAGTTTGCTAGCTGAGTTGCAAGTGAAGCCGACATGGGTGAGTCAGGTTAAGGACAAACAGTTAGTGGATGACGTCCTAAGTGCTCGACTTTTGCAAGCGTGGGATGGTGGAATGGAAGACTATAGTCTGAACAATGATGGAGTTTTGTGTTTACGTGGGAAGATTTGTATGCCAAAAGATGTGGAGTTAAGACAGATGATTCTTCGGGAATCGCATAGTAGCCCTTATGCTATGCATCCTGGAGGAGTTAAGATGTATCGGGATTTGCGCGAGCGATTTCAGTGGCCAGTTTGAAGCGAAAAGTTACGGAATATGTGGGGAAGTGTTTGACGTGTCAGCAAGTCAAAGCTAAACACCAGTTGCCTTCAGGGTTGTTGCAACCGGTGAAGATTCCCCAATGGAAATGGGAAAGAATCACGATGGATTTCGTTAGTGGGTTACCCCTTACACCCACTAAGAAGGACTCGATTTGGGTAATAGTGGATCAGTTGACGAAGTTTGCTCCCTTCATACCGGTTCGAGTGGACTTTTCTCTGCAAAAGTTGGCTAAGTTGTACGTGGCTGAGGTTGTAAGACTACATGGTGTACCGGTGTCGATCATATCGGATAGGGACCCTAGGTTCACGTAACGATTTTGGAAGGCTCTTCATCAAGCAATGGGAACAAGGTTGGACTTTAGTACAGCTTTTCACCCACAGACTGATGGTCAGTCTGAGAGGGTGATTCAGATATTGGAGGATATGCTAAGGGGTTGCATCATCGACTTTAGGGGTAGTTGGGAGGAATATTTTCCCTTTGGTAGAATTCGCGTACAATAATAGTTATCAAGCTACTATTCAGATGGCGCCGTATGAAGCGTTATATGGAAGGAAATGTCATACTCCTACTTGTTGGACGGAGTTGGGTGAACGTCGGGTGTTGGGTCCTGAGCTAGTTTCGGAAACGGAGGAGAAAGTTAAGTTAATACGGGCTCGATTGAAGGAAGCGTCTGATCGGCAGAAGTCTTATGCGGATCTAAAGCAGAAGGAGGTGGAATTTTCAGTAGGAGACCAAGTCTTTTTGAAGGTATCTCCATGGAAGAAGGTAATAAGGTTTGGACGGAAGGGTAAGTTAAGTCCATGGTTTATTGGGCCATATCGGGTACTAGAACGTGTGGGGCCAGTGGCTTACCGTTTGGATTTGCCTTCAGAGTTGGAGCTGATACATGACGTGTTTCATGTCTCGATGCTGAGACATTATCATTCTGATCCATCGCATGTGGTGCCGGTGGAAGAGATTGAAGTAAGGACAGATTTATCTTTTGAGGAAGAACCAGTGCAAATCTTGGATCGAGACGTAAAAGTATTGAGAAAGAAGTCCGTCCCTTTGGTCAAAGTTTTGTGGCAAAATCACGGCGCAGAAGAGGCGACGTGGGAGCCAGAGGATGTTATACGACAGCAGTACCCCCATCTCTTTTCATCAGGTAAATTTCGAGGCCGAAATTTATTTTAAGGGGAAGAAGCGTAATATCACGAATTTTGGGCTGTGCATTTTATGTGATGTGTGCTTAAAATATTAATTTAAAAGGGTTAGGGGTCTGATTGGGCTCAAGAATGGGCTGAGGTTTTTTTTAAATATTCTTTTTAGACACTCAAGGATTTAAAATAAAGTTTTAGTAGTTTAAGTGACATATTGGACTTGTGGCCCAGCAACGAGGGGCACAGTAAAGGGGAGCTATAGGTGGCGTCACAAGTGCATGAGGAGGGCCCAAATTTTGACAGCTTGAAGCCCAAGTTTTAGGGCTAAAATCCGGCACTTAGAAGAGTAAGGGCGGATGACACAAGGCTAAATTTTAGGAGATTTTATTATGTTTAATTTTAAAGATAATAGGCAGATAATGAAGAGAGGAATTATGGTTATTTTTGTGGAAATAATAGATCAAGATAAGGGAAAAGATGAGAGCTCATCCAGGAGGCTAGAGTTGGCCGAAAATTTGACTCTGTAAAGGGGAAAGAATTAGCCCTGTATAGGCAGTAAGGTGTGCCGAATTCTTCATTATGTTCTCTAAAAATTCTCTCAAAAATTTCTCTTTTATTTTTCGGCAAACTTGAACTCTCTATTCTCTTTTCTTTTTCTGACAGAAATCAAAACTCTTCAGATCTCAATTACCAAAACCCTACCATCCTTTTTCTCTTCTCTTTTGGCCGAATCTCACTAACTATTCCTTGTTTACATTTTTCCAATTCTTTGTTTCTCTAAAAGCCGAAATCACTAAGATCACACCTCCTGAAGTTGCCGAATTCTCTTCAGGGGAGTCTGCTTGTTCCGAATTTTGAAGGAAGCAATAGGTGAGTATTGATTTCAAGATTTCAATCTTTTTTGGCTTTTCAAAATCCCTAGCCGAATGGCTATTTAGAACTAATCTCTTATTTCTCTCTTATTTTCGGCATTCTGGGATCTGAAGTGGGGCCAATCACATAGATCTCTAAGTTATAGTTTGGTAACACTCGAATTGTGTTACTTTTGGGATTTCAAGGTAAGAGGAATCTATTAGTTTCAAAGTATAAATTCGGGTATCTATTAACCCTTGGCCGATTGTAGGAGAGGCCCTATTTTCACATCTTTCCGGCTTTTTGAGCAAAGTTATAGATCGGTTTAGCAAGGATACCGACTAAGAGTTTAGTACTTGGCGATAACAGGTGTGTAACCTTTCCCACTATTAGATTGGGTGCTAATATATATATATATATATATGTATAAATCTGCTATACTCTGTTAAATGCCGAAAACCCGGCATTATGATTGAAAACCCGAGGAGGGTAAAGGCTAATCATCAGGTTAGTGGTTTCTGTCCTTCTTTAGTAATATGCTTTGTATGCCGATTTCTCTGTATGCTTGGGGTTGGGTGAATGATGAAAGGGGAAGTGATCTGTTCTGGTGGCTTATGCCATTTCAGCCTGGTGACTTTGTCACAACTCTATTTCTGGTGGCTTATGCCATTTCAGCCTGGTGACTCTGTCACAACTTTGACGATGAGCAGCTAACTGCAGCATGTCTGCCATCGATGGTGTGTAGCGGTGTGGGTTGATTATAGAAATCCCCAATGGTGTGCTTGGCAGGTAAGGGTGGTGTGTAGCGGATGGAAACCTAGGATTGGGTTGGGTTATGTGTGTCATTTGCTAAATTATGTTTTATTTGCTGATTTGTGGGCTAAGGCCCAATCTGATGGTGCATGAGGGTTGCACACTGAGTTTCGTGACTCACCTAATTATTTTAACCATTTCAGGTGACACTTAGTGCATCGGACCAGACTGGAGGAGGGAGCAAGGTGGCCATGCGACAGAGAATTGAGGATTCAGCAAAAAAACTTCACTTTATTTATTTATTTTTAAGAAATTTATCTTAAGTGGGTTTTAAGTTTCGTTGTAATAAGGCCATGGGCCACTAGACTATTATACTTTGCTCTGGGTTTTATTTTGGGCTTTCATTATTGACATTTAAACTTTAACTAAACTAAGGCATGTATTAAGATTTTGGTTTTTATTCATAAAACAACAAGTGAAATTTATATATTATTTAAACTTATCAAGTTATTAAGTTTTCCCGAATAAAAGATTAAATACAAGAACAATATTTCCCGAAAATTGTGACATCTTTTACAAAACTCTTTTGAGTGGCATGCTAGATCCGGATGTAGTGTTTGGGCCGGGTTTGGGGTGTTACAACATCTAACATGAACAAGGATGCATACTTCATTGGTAGATTAAAACATACATACTTAATCATTCATGACTCATCTCTTTGGCCATATACAAAAAGAATGCTAAGCTTGATAGCCAACACTTTGGCTAGTTTTAAAACATAACTCAAAATGAAATGTTTCCTATACATGCCATACTTAATATAAACAACTTGGCTATACCAAAATAGCGATTGATAGTGTGCTCCGAGCTCCGGTGACAATGATCCACGAGATTAGCTAGACGGGACTACATGGAAAGAAAGAATAAAGGACATAAGCATTTAGCTTAGTAAGTTTGCATGTAATTCTCATAGCAATATATTTTCTTAACATTAAACATTCATCATAAACAATAGAATTATGAATCTCAAGTATTTAAGCTTACTTACTTTATCGATTCTTACATATCTCATGGTACTTACTATTCTCATGCAAATGCACGGTAAACAATATACCTGTATCACTTGATCACATAGATCAGTATACTTTAATATGATAAGTATAATCTCAACTTCATCATTCATATCATGAATAATACTCTTAACTAGCATAACTTGATAATAACTTTACTTACTTAACTTTCTTACTATATCATTTGAGCTTTACTCTCTTGCCCGATGAATTTCTATGAATAACCGAGGATACTGAATCTCAATGCCAAAGCCATATCCTCAATATGGTCTTACATGGGATCTCTCATCTTGGTATTGATGCCATGTCTTGACATGGACTTACTCAAAGTCTTCCTTGTGTGTTCCCTTGGGAACTTACCATTGCCATGTCTTGACATGGTCTTACTTGGTATCTTTACTCATGAACTGGTCAATGCCGAGCCTTGGCTTGGACTTACATGAAATCTTTCTTGTTACTCACCAATGCCATGCCTTGGCTTGGAATTACATGGAATCTCTACCTCATGATAGCTTTTCAATTCCAAGACTTGTCTTGGACTTATATGACATCTTTGCTTGGAGACTCACCAATGCCATGCCTTGGCTTGGGCTTACATGGGTCTTCATCTCATAATAACTCTTCAATGCCAAGAATTGTCTTGGACTTACATGATAACTTGCTTGATTGCCGATGCCATGCCTTGGCTTGGTCTTATACGGACTTTCTTATCTCGTGTGGTAGATCGAGTATCCTAAGTAATTCAACTTTAATCGGGACTTTCTCATGCTTAATCTCATTAATTTCTTTATTTAACATAGCAATAAGCATTTCTATGGTAATAATGTACATTATACTAAGCAATTCAATGATAATAATCATAAAGCTTAGAAATCATACAAACTTACCTCAATATACAAAATGTATGTAGATATGCAATTTAGTCCTCGACTTTGTTCTTGCCTCGGTTTTGATTCGGGCTTCGTTTTTCTTGATCTATAATAATAATTAGATCATTTAATACTCATATTGACTAAATTGACTCTTAACTCATACTTTGGCAAAATTACTATTTTGCCCCTAAAATTTCTCATATTTGCACTTTTGCCCCTAGGCTCGTAAAATAATGCTCATTCAACTTTATTAAACATCATGTTTAGCTGATTCATTTTCTCTACTATAACAATCATCAATTCTCACTATTTCTAATAGGAGTGACCAATTTCATAACTATTACAAATTAGTCCATACTATCATTTTTCATGAAATTCACTATGGAAAAGATGTTTATCTAACATCAAACTCCCATAATCTTCCATAAAATATCATTTTACAAGCATGATACACATGGGTAGATTTTTAAACATGCTTCGTAGCTCATCTTATAGCTAAAAATAGCTAATTCATAATACGAGGACTCCAAAAATACGAAGAATATTAAAAAACGGGGCTAGGATGACTTCCTTGCAAGCTTCAACAATTTGAAGAACCCTAGCTATGGAGTCTCCCAATTTTTGGCACAAGGAAGAAGATGAATGAAATTTTTATCATCTTTTTCCCATTTTAATCATTTAATTGGTAAATGACCAAAATGCCCTTCTCTTTAAAAATTTATAATTTACTAACTCATGTCCATTTTTGTCCAAAACTTATAATTTGGGCAAATTGCTATTTAAGGACTTCTAATTAATATTCTAAAGCTATTACATACAAAAAGCTTCTAGAAACTCATATTTTGTAACTTTTGCAATTTAGTCCTATTTGATCATTCCATGTCAATTTCACAAAATTTCTACATGGAACTTTAATACTATCATGCAAACATGTCATAAACCTTAAGAACTCAATTTACTAACTCAAATTTGTGGTCTCGCACTTCCATTCCGACTAGGCCCTGAATCGGGCTGTTACAGCTATAGACACCATGGCTAGGGTTTTCAAGCTTTCAAGCTCAATAGTAAGTGCATCCAAGCCCCGTTTTTAATGTTCTTTACATTTTTTAGATCCCCGTAACTCGGTTTAGCTATTTCTACCAATATTTTGAGCTAGGGTTTGTGTTTAAAAATTTTCCCATGGATGACTTGCATGTGTTTTGATGTCTAATGGTAGAATATGAATGACCGGTATGTAATAAACGACTTTTACTAAGTGATTTTCGATGAAATTGCATAAAAGGACTAGTTTGTAAAAAGTTGAAAAATGTATGAAAATGTGTGAATGAATGCAAATTTTGGACTGCTGTAGCTATGAAAATGGTTCGGCTAGGCCTAAAATACAAGAAAATTGAATAAAAATCATTTTACGAGCCTAGGGGCAAAAGTGTAAATATGATAAAGTTTAGGGGCAAAAATGTAATTTTCCATAATATTATTTTTGGACTGGATTGAATAGTATAATAACTTAATAAGTCAAATGTGATATTTTAGATAAAGAAAAAAAAACGAGTTTCGGAATTAGAATGGGGGAAAGACGAATATTGGACGACTCGGTCCCTTTCGCCATTTTAAGTCAAGGTAAGTTTATATGTAAATGATACATCCTTTTTATCTATGTTTTTACATATTAATGTATTATGTGAAATGTGAGTGAATATTATTGGTATTTATTAAAATGATTAAAAGTGAGAAAATTCCCGGATGAACCTTCAGAATAGAAAAAGGATACGGATGAACACTGTATATGTGATTATTGGTGGGCTATGTGCGAGACCACCGTATTTATTATTATTGGTGGGCTGTGTGCGATACCACCATGTATATGTGATTATTGGTGGACTGTGTATGATACCACCGTGTATATGTGATTATTGGTGGGCTGTGTACGATACCACCGTGTATCTGGTATTACTTCGAAGTGTTCATCGGGAAAATTTGACTAAGAGAAATTACGTGTGACAATGTGGTGACAAGTGCAGGGTTATAAGTGCAATGTCTATGATATGTATTTGGAATGTCAATATGTGACGATTAAGTACAGGTATATTTATGTATACACTCATGAGCAATGTGCTCGGTATGTGATCAAATTTTGGTAAGAATGTAAACGAGTAAGTTATACCTATGAGAATGACCTTGTGACTATAAGTCCATGCTTATAATGTATGAATATGTGGTAAATGTGATTGATGATCATGTGAGATGCTTTTAGGCCAAATTAAATTGAAAAATGATACGTTCAAGTTTTTGTTGTTGATGTATAGGTTAAACTGGCCAATGAATGGCTTGTAAATATTTCATAATGACTAGTTATTGGAATGGCTAACCATGGATATACTTTGGGGTTATATGTGTGTAAATGAAAATTAATATAAAGGAAACATGAAAGAGTAAAATTAGCAATAAAACAGTTTGGACAGCAGCAGTTGTATCACTTTGAAAAATCACCAAAAAATGGTCGAAATTGAATTAGAGGTTGAATGAGACATGAAATTAAAGCTTATTGAGTCTATTTATACATAAAAGAAATAGAATAAGTAAAATAATTTCATATGCTGAGATATTTGGATTTCAGTGAGATAGGGTCAGAATGATTTCGGAATCCCCTATTCTGACTTGGGAAATTCTTTAAAAATTGTACAAAAATAATCATGTAATAAAATTTATATTCTTGAATTTATTAATAAGTATATTTTCAAGAGAAACAAATAGGAACATCATTCGAGTTCTTTACAACGAGATAATTAATGTTTACTGAAGAGGGGTCAGAACTGTCAGACAGCGAAATAGGGGATACTTTAAAGAATAAATTGTACTGATTGGATGAAATAAAAATTCTGAAAATTTTATGGTAAGAAGATATGTGAGTCTAGTTTCAGTTAAAATTAGCAGATCTTAATTTGGAGTTCCGTAACTCTAGATAAAAATAATTTAGTGATTGTAACTTGAGTAAAGAGCTCAAGATGAACATAAATGAATTGTGAAATTTTATGCAATAATGATGGTATTATCTTGAGAGCTTATAATGAGGATTGTTAAAAGCATGGTAATCAATTGTTTATTATTTACATACGTACTTACTAAGCTTTAGAGCTTACTCTGTTGTTTTCCGTGTTTATAATGTACTCAGGTTAGCTCGGGTTGGAAATCGCCGGAGAACCTATCACACTATCAAGCTTACAATTTAGGTATCAATGATTTTATACATAAGGTTATGGCATGTATAGGGAACTCAGTCATGTGTATATGTTACTATGAGTTGTCCTAGAATAATCACCCATGATATTCGGAGTTCATTGTTGTATAAGGCCATTTAATGTGGCCAATAAATTGATTATGCTAAAAACTCATGATGATGCATTCTATGGTTGAGTAAATTGTATGCTATGACTTGTTACGTGTGTATGGTGGATGTTTTGGTAGCTTTAATATGTCATGAAATGTGTCATTCAAGTTACACTCAAGTATGGGCATGATAGGGTAGAAATTGGCTTGGAAAATAGCCAACTTCTTGACCACACAGGCAGAGACATGGCCGTGTGTCTCAGCCGTGTGGAGGACACGGTCTAGCACACGGGTGCGTGACTTGGTCGTGTGATCCAAAGCAAATGATGATGTCATAAATAGAGAGTTACATGGGTGGAGGACATGTGCGTGTCCTGGGCCACACGAGCGGGTGTAACCACACAGCCTGCCCACACGAGCGTGTGACTCTCCAAAACAAGGAAATTTTCTAAATGTTCCAATGGTTTTAAAAGTTCTCGGTTTAGTCCCGAATCGCTCCCAAAGCATGTTTTGGGCCTCGTAGGCCCATTTTAGGGACTTGATGATATAGGATAAAAGTTATAAATTTTAAAATAAAATTTATGCCTTGAATTTGTTCAGTTGCAAGTGTTATTGTCCGGTAATGCCTCGTACCCTATTTCGGCGTTGAACACGGGTAAGGGGTGTTACACAATATGTTGGCTTGTAATCTTCAAAGGCTTGTTTGTTATTTGGACATGTAAGTTGGATTATGTTGGCAACATGGTTGAAAGCCTAAGTATATTCATATAAGTGTCAATGTCTATGGTGATATGATCATCGTATGCTTGGTGAATGTCAAATATTTGAAAATGTGATTTATGGCATGATTGTGATGTGGGAATTGTGACCTATTAATGAGATGAGAAATTTGAGTATAATTTGGTAACTAGATAGAAATTGAGTGAAGCCTAATAAATGTAGGATTTGTATGTTTGATTTAGGGCTTAATAAATGTAGTGAGTATGTTAGATAAACATATAAAGTTGATATGTTTCAACCATGAATGTGGATGCTTTGATTGCCTAAGTATGTAATGTTATGTACCTTTGAATTGATGTGAGTGTATGTGTGAATAAGGGTGAAAATGGCTTGGTAAATAGCCTTTTTATTGTCCACACGGGTAGACACACGGGCGTGTGTCTAGACCGTGTGTGACACACGGTCTGCCCCACGGGCATGTGATCCAGCCGTGTGTCCCCTGCACCCTAAATAATTGCAAAATAGAATGCTCAGTATTGAGCACACGGGCAGAGACACGGGCGTGTGTCTCAGCCATGTGGACGGCACGGCCTCAAACACGGGCGTGTGCCATGGCTGTGTGAAGTCTGCACCTATTTTATGAAAAATTATGAAAATTTAATCGATCACACGGCCTAAGCACACAGGCGTGTGACTTGGCCGTGTGACCTTAATTTGATGATGACGTCATAAACAGAATGCTCCCTAATTTGAACACGGCCTGAAGCACGGGCTTGTCTTAGGGTCACACGAGCGTGTCCCGAACCCACACGGGCGTTTGACCCCTTTTTCATGAAAAATTTTCTAAGTTCTCCAAAAGTTTCCAAAGTTCTTGGTTTAGTCCCGAACCACTTCCGATGCATGTTTGGGCCTCGTAGGCTCGTTTTAGGGATGATATGATTTTTTTTGAAAATTTTTAAATTTGAGTGGAAATTCATGTCTCAGTTTTGAATGTTTGCTTGTGAATAAGTCCGGTAATGCCTCGTATCTTATCCCGGCGTCGGATACGGGTAAGGGGTGTTACATCCGGAATGGACACTGCCTTTTGAAATCATGTGTGACGCTAGCGATTATGCTATGGGAGTAGTGTTGGGGCAAAGTAAAGATAAAGTACTACGTCCAATATATTATGCAAGCAGAACCCTAACGGATGCGCAGCTTAACTACCACCATGGGAAAGGAGTTATTGGATGTGGTATTCGCATTCGATAAATTTTGCACTTATCTAGTTGGTACCAAGGTCACAGTCTACACTGATCACTCTGCTATTAATTATTTGGTGAGCAAGAAAGATGCCAAGCCAAGATTAATTAGGTGGATACTCTTGTTGCAGGAGTTTGAATTGGAAATTAGAGATTAAAATAGGACTGAAAATCAAATGGCTGATCACTTTTCAAGGTTAGAATCTGGAAATGAAGATGGCAATGACAAATTTATTAAAGAATACTTTCTAGATGGGTAGTTGTTAGTTTCCATGGCATTACCTTGGTATGCCGATATAATGAACCTTTTAGTAAGTGGTGTGATGCCACTTGATCTTAACAACCAAAAAAGACGAAAAATTCATTCATGATGCCAAGCATTATTATTGGGATGAACCCTTTCTATTTAAGCATTATGCTGATAAGATAATTAGGAAGTGTGTCCCTTGTGACGAAATACATAGCATTCTACAGCATTGTCATTCAACTTCTTACAGAGGACACTTTGGAGAAATAAGAACTGCTGCCAAAGTACTTCAGTCAGGATTTTATTAGTCGAGTCTGTTTAAGGTTGTTCGTGAATTTTATTAATCGTATGACCATTGTCAGAGGACAAGAAATCTATCTAGGAGACATGAAAGGCCGCTGCAAAATATTCTGGAGATTGAGTTGTTTGATGCATGGGGAATAGACTTTATGGGTCCATTTCCACCGTCAATGGGCAACCTATACATACTATTGGCAATGGACTATGTCTCTAAGTGGGTTGAAGCTGTTGCGTTTCCTACTAATGATGCAAAGTCAATAATGAAGTTCATGCACAATAGCATTTTTACAAGATTCGGTACACCTAAAGCCATTATTAGTGATGAAAGATCTCATTTTAACTGCAAGCTAGTGGCTAATGCCTTGCATCAGTATGGGGTGATACATAATATTGCCACGGCATATCATCCCTAAACAAAAGGACAAGCTGAGATTTCTAACAGAGAAATTAAAAAGATTCTAGAAAAAATGGTGAACCCAACTCGTAAGGATTGGTCCTCCAAACTAGATGAACCTTTGTGGGCCTATCATACTATATTTAAAACACCGTTGGAGATCTCACCTTTTAAGCTTGTTTATGAACAGCCATGTCACCTACCTGTTGAGCTCAAGCACAAAGCATTTTGGGCTATTAAAAAGCTGAACATGGATTGGGTCATTACTGGCCATAAAAGGTTGTTAGAACTAAATGAAATGGAAGAATTCAGGGCACAGGCATATGAAAAGGCTAAACTATACAAGGAGAAGACCAAGCATTGGCATGATAACAGAATTATGCCAAGGCAATTTGAACCAGGGCAACAAGTGTTGTTGTTCAACTATAGGCTCAAGTTGTTCCATGGTAAATTAAAATCTTGCTGATCAGGTCCCTTTGAAGTACCTCAAGTATACCCGCATGAAGCTGTTAGTATTAAAGACCTGAAAATGGGGGTCACATTCAAAGTTAATGGACAACGCTTAAAGCACTACTGGGGTGCTCATGTGGATCATGACAAGCAATCCATTAACCTCCGAGATGTTTGAGTTAGCAGTTTTTTTTTCCTTTCTTTAATTGATTTACTTTCATTTAGTCTTTATTGTCTATTATCATTAATTATTTAATGTTGTTTCATTTATTTTTTTTATCTTTGATTAATGAGCAGTTTTTCTATATTTTCGGATACAGAATAAAGTGTGGGATTATCAGTTGTGATACTAAAAGGACTTTACTGTAGCATCTAAGAAGGAAATTATGCCGCAATAAACTGGGTGAATGAATGTCGAAGTACGAGGTAACATGGGTTGACCGGACAGAAAAGTCCAAGGGAGAGATTTTTGGATAGCTGAGCCCATTCTGTTACTTGGGTGGCCCAATGAGGAAAATCCAAAACTTTTATTTTAGGGCTAGGTCACCTCACATTTTCCCCAAAAAAATCCCCTTATTTTTCCCTCCTCTATGCCACAAATATTACTCTGCACATTTCATTTTTCTGAACTATCAACATTATCTCCTCTACTCACCTCTTTTCAACTACTCACGTCTCTTACGTTTCTCACAAAGTTTCCATTTTTATCGTTTCTTTCTCTTCAACTTCTCATACATTTCCTCTAACCATATTTTTTGAGATTTCTTTATATCCTCCTTCAATGGCATAAGTAAAGACTGCTTTAAAGGTTGCTGAATCATCGTGGGCCAGCACTACCCGACCTAAAACCTTTTTCAACAGTGTCGCGACCACAAAATACAACAATAACATCTCAAAGTGCCCTTTTTTATTTTGAACAAGGGTTCTTGTTCAAGGACGAACCACACACGGGCTATGACGAGTCTGTGTCCTCCATCGTAGAGAAGAACAGGTGAAGTATTTTCTGTTTGCACCCTAAGTACATTTTTGGGAAGGTTGTTTGTGAATTTTATGCACCTGTTAATTAACCTGATTCTCATTTTATCTTTGTTCGTGGCACTTCAGTTCTATTCGATGAAGATCATATTAATGCCTAATTTGGGATCGCTGATGTGCAAGATGAACATACACCCTTCGCTGACAATGTCACTGCTGATGGATTGACTCAAGTCTTGAATGATTTATGTGTCAAAGGTACACGTTGGACTGTTTCTAGTCAAGATTGCTATACCGTTGAGAGGGCTTCTTTAAAGCCTATTAGGGAAGTGTGGTACCATTTTCTGAAAAGCCACCTCATGCCATCGACTCACAATGTGACTATTTCAAATTAGATGATGCTCTTATTGCACTCCATCATCATGGGGAGAAGAACCAATATTGGCCGGATCATTTTTCAGGAGGTGCACTGGTGTGCCAAGAAAAATGCTGGTAGCCTAAACTTCCCCTCCTTCATTACTGCTTTGTGTTGCACTACTAGAGTCCCTCTCAATGCTGATGAGTATGTCACCCCCAATAAAGGTGGACTGTCCCGAGCCATTTTTCCAAAGTCCAAGGCATTGATGCTGCAAAACCAACTTAGCATAGTCAGGCTACCACTTCTACTACTACACGTTTTCCCATGGTAGCACCCTCAGCATCCCGCAGCTACTTGAAACAGCAACTGGAGCAAAGAATTTCCCTTTTTATGATTCAGCAGTTTCAACTAACTGAAGAGATGGTCAAGGCCCAGGAGCAGCAGGCTCAATATTGGACTTATGTGAGGAGCATATATTTGGCTCTTAAAATATCCCTGCAAAAGAACTTTATAAAGCCGATGCTAGAATTTCCTACCTTCCCCACCTCTTTGCTCCCAATTCTTGAAGCTACAGAGGAGCCAACTCAAATTCTTACTGCCAGAGCTGAATTCATGAATTTGGGAACCATTACTGATAAAGGGGAAACTGTTGCTGAGGAGCCTGGAAAGACGACATCATTAATAATGAAGAAGAAAGAGAGAAAGATGAAACTGTCATTACCATTACTGCCACCACGAAAGGTAAGGACCCTGTTCCACCCACCCCACCAGCTTCCACGACTGCACAAGACCATGACATCGATCATCTTATTGATGAGCTCATGGAAATTGATAAGGAGGGGGACGAAATGAACCCCATGAAAAGGAATCTACAGTATAAAGTCAGTGCTCGTAAACCACTCGCAGGGTCGAATGAAGTAACTACACTCCAGTCCAAGCCAGGGAAGTGTTTTTTCTCTACCTCATGCATTTTATTTCTTTTTCCATGACATTTTCTATACATATCTATATTTTTGTTTTTTTTTGTTACAAATTTGTACATGCATTGATACATCCCTTAGGTTTGGATGTGTATTGTGCATTTAGGTTGCATTATATATCTAGTACATATACTAATTCTAGTCTCGTTAAATTTGTTTTACCACTGCCACGTAACTACTAAGTACTGTTTTGCCTATGCAGAGTAAAATCTTTATTTGTGATGTTCGATGATGAGTTTAAATTCTTCAATACACTTAAAACATGTGATAAGGGATTAGGTGAAATTAGCTTAGGTTAGGTTGCTTAAAGATTACCTCTTAAAAATGAGACGTCCTAACCTCAGTTATTTTTGGACTATAGCAAGTATCTTTTAATGAATTTAGAGACTTTTGAAGTCAAACTCAGTCATATTGCCACATCATTACTTAAATAAAGGAAAATAGACACTCTAATGCTTAGAATTGCCAAGTAAGTCAACACCACTTTGTTTACTCCATCGTGTTGTTGAATAGAAAGGTGAGTCCAAGTAAGAGTGTATAATGAAGAAAAGAAAATTATGGGCACTCCACTGTTGTAACAGGCTAAGTAGCTAAAGAGGTAGTTGTTTGCTCCATCCATCTTCTAAGTTAAAAGCCTTAGCTCCAAGAGTGATTTTTATTTAAATTGTGACATAATTAAGTACTAGGTAATTCAAGGTATGCTCCATTGTGATTATCAAGTCAAAGAATTTTGTAACATGCTAAATCCCCTAATATACTTCAAAAAAAAAGGGAAAAAACAAATACAAATAAATATTTTGAGTAGGATTAGAGCAAGGGTTACAAAGTAACTTGAGTTTAGGTAACAAATGAACTGAGAAAATTAGAAGATGTTTGCTATGGCCAGAAAGCACACATGAGTACTTAAGAAACTTTGTTTTTAGGGAGCAATTTTCTGCACTATCTTTGCTAAGCAAACCTTTGAAACTTGAACAAGTTTTTAGAGATAGAAGATTGTTAAGAACTGAAGTATATATTATTCTTTGAATGGACTGGCAGTACAAGGTGGTTATGTGCGTAGGCAAAAAATGTTGCATTCAAGCATTCAGGTATATTTTGCTTGAGGACAAGCAATAACTCAGGTTTGGGGGTGTGATATGTAACATCTCTCACCCGTATTCAACGCCATAATAGGGTTAGGGAGCATTACCGAACTTACGAAACAATTAAACAACTAGTTAACATACAATTGTTTAATTCAATCATTCATCATTCAATCTCAATCAATTTGTCCCTATTAAGAGCCTGCGAGGCCTTAAACATGCTTTGGGAGTGGTTCGGGACTACACCGATAACTTAGGAAATTTTTGTGAAACTTAGAAAAAATTTTGATTCAAACAGGGCTTACACGCCTGTGTGGCCAGGCCGTGTGTCTCACACGGCCACCAGACATACTCGTGTCACAGGCCGTGTGAAAACAGGGGGTACATATTGACTTGGGTCACACGGCCAACCACACGCCCGTATGTCTAGCCCGTGTGCCCTTCGAAGTGGCCACACACGACCATGTGCCAGGCCGTGTGTTAGGCTGTGCCAAACCTGTAGGGTATACTGACTTATGCAACACGGTCAAGTCACATGCCCGAGTGCTAGGTCGTGTGCCAATTAGGGGGTATACTGACTTGTGCCACACGGTCGATCACATGCCCGTGTGTGAGACCGTGTGGAGTATACTGACTTCATTTCAAATTCAATACCAGAGGACACACGATAGTGTAACATAACCGTGTGTCACACACGGCTGAGACACACGCCCGTGCCTCTACCCGTGTGGAGAAAAATAGGCTATTTACTAAGCCAATTTGCCACCCAAATTTGCATGTACCTACATAACTCAAATGGTACAATTTCAAGATACAATAAGTAGCCAAATATCATCAACCAATATTCAATTCATACCATTTCATTACTAAGCATTCCAAACATGCATTATCATGTACCAATTCACAAGCATAAAACTTCTCAAACATCAATCCTTTACCATTCAAATTACCTAATATCATTTAGCATCATAAACCCAACTTCAAACGCACAATATAAGTCATATACCACAATCAAAACAATACCATTGGCATATCTATATACATTATCAAATTCATCATCATAAGACAACTCAAAAGAGCCAAAATACATGTTCATCAAACATACCAAAATGAATCAAGCCTATACATGTCATATACCATATATACACACTTCAAAAGTACCAAAATAGATGTCTGATAGTGAGAAAATAAGTCTTTGACGATCCCTGGTTCCGAGCTAGCTTCGATATATTATAAAACATAGAAGAAAATAAACAAAGTAAGCTATAAAGCTTTGTAAGTTCGTATGTAAATATAATCTCATCATTCATTAACATTTCTAAATAGATAGCATAAATTGCATTTAAAGCATCATTCAATGATTTAACATAAAATTTAACCACATAGTAACTCATAAGCTCTCAACTTCTTTTAATTCGTTACTCGAATAGTTTTTTTTTTCGTACGTACCTGTACTGATACTTATCTATTTCTCAACAATTCTCTTATCAAACCACTCCATCTTATAAATGCTTACATAACAAATACATCGATTTTTCGATGCCATAGTCCAACTATGGTCTTATACATACATTGCCAAGGCCCTGCCGTGATCTTACATTCACATGCCATAACCCGGTTATGGTCTTTTTATCCGATTGCCATAGCCCAGCTATGGTCTTATTTGGCAACTCGCTTTACTTAAAATGTACATTAATTCAAAATCTTCCAAATTTTACCAATAAGATAAGTACAATCACATTACATCCATCATTTAAATAAAGGTACATTTAAGTTCAATTATACGAACTTACCTCGTATACGGATATGATGACATCACAAACTAACTAATAATTCGACAAAGGCAAGCGCACCTATCGAACAGTAGTATAGCTATGGTGAGTCTGGAATATCGTATCCACAAGGACTAAAATTACTAGTAATAACTATCTTTCTATTATTTAGCCTAATAATTAAGGGAATTTGTTTTAATCTAAATTTTAACTAACTAATTAACTATGAACGTGATAGAGAGTGAAGGAAATAATTGAATAAACCAATGAATAAAGATAATACCCAAGGAAGAATCCACCTAGACTTCACTTATTATTCTAACTCTAAATTAAATGATTTATTCACTTGCCTTGATCCATAGAAATCCCTGAATTGTGTTAATATCTCTTTCGAGACTAAGAACAATTGACTCTAGGTTGATTAATTGAAATCTCTTTCTAATTAAAACCCATATCGTTGCATTAACTCGATCTATGGATTACCTTATTAGATTTGACTCTAATCCGGTAGATTTATGTCATCCTATTTCTAGGGTTGCAATCAACTCCGCTTATTTATGCTAGATTTGCTCTTAAACAGGGACTTTTGCTCTACTGAATAAGCACATCAAACTTGAATTAATATCCTAAAAATATTAAAGCAAGAATTAAGAACACATAATTAAGAACAAGAACAAGTATTTATCATGTAATTCAGATAATTAAATAATAAGATTCATCATAGGTTTCATCCTCCCTAGGTATTTAGGGAGTTTAGTTCATAACGTAAAAGGAAAACATCTCAGAATAAAGAAAACAACAAGACATAAAGAACCCAAAAACTTCTAAGGAACTTGATGGAGATCTTCAATCTTGGAGTGGATCTGCTACTGAGATGAATCCGACAGCTTCCTTCGAGTAATTTCTTCGTTCTACTCTGCGTGCTCCCTTAGGTCTTCCTCTAGTGTGTATTTATAGACTTTAGAATGCTTAGAAACCCTCAAAATTGGCTTTTTCAGCGTGAAAACGAAGCAGGGTGCGACAGGGACACGGGCGTGTGATCAGCCCGTGTGAGATTGCCCAGGCCGTGTGTAAATTTGCATTGCTCGCGATCGACACGGGCTGCCACACGGGCATGTGTCCAGCCCGTGTGGTTCACATGGGCATGTGCTCAGCCCGTGTGGTATTGGCTTGGCCGTGTGGATCCTTAAGATGGCCCGTTTTATCTAATTTTGGCCCGTTTTCCGTTCCTTTCGCTTTCCTATGCTCTCCTAAGTATAGAACCATGAATTTAAAGTACCAGGTTCACAAAATTGTATAATAAAACATCCAAAAACACGCTAAGCATGGGATTAAAATATGTTACTTTTATGGTTTATCAAATATCCCCACACTTAAGCGTTTGCTTGTCCTCAAGGCAAATCCTCAACTCACAATTAAAATTAAACTTTCTCAATTTATAATTCTCATCAATAATGTCTTATCATAATTCACAAATAATCACACGTTTATAATTTAACTAAAATAGCACTAAAGATTCAAACAATCCAAGTCACATATTTTTAAAGCATGAAAACATAGGTATTTCCCCTTATCTAGTAATTACCTTTAATTCGAAACCGACAAGATTCGACATCCTCACTAAATATTCTCTTAAATCACTCAAAGTGTTTAAGGTTTAAAAATTAAGCACTCAAAAGTCAAACATGAAAAGTTATTACCATAGGCTTGCATGAAAATCAAATCTCCACCACTATAAAATGAGATGATGCACAAATCAAAAGGTCTTTAAAGGGTTGTAATAGGGCTTGGGTTAAAGGCGTGGATAAATGGCTGAAAAAGAAGGTTAAAATCAAGATCTAATTGATAAATTACCTATTAGAAAAATGGACTAATACTAAAAAAGTACATCAATCGAAATAATTAAAGTATATCACGAGCTTCTTCTCAGAAAATGGAATTAATAACTTAAGCTCAAACTTAAAGGACTAGTAATAATCAACATAAATGAATAAATATATTTCCACTTTTTTTTTTAACAATAAGAAAGAATTTAATAACTGAAATAAGAGAACATAGTTAGGCAACTAACCAAATCAAATCTCGACAAAAAAGGAGTCAATAAAATGGGAATAACGAATCAAAAATAAGTTTTGGTTTAATATTAATGGTTGAGTCAAGAAACGGTTTTTTAGGCTCAAAGGGGTTCACTAGGGGTTAATTATGAAGGTAGGCTTTTAATGGAATAAGTGGGTTAAAACCTAGGTGCCTTTATCATCTCAGTATATCAAATCAAAGGTGTGGTCTCGACATGCATAATCGAAGCAAGTTCTAGAATAAAAAATCAATATTGACACACTCATAATCAATAATAAAGTGAGCAAGAAAAGTGTATGCTCTAAAAGGCTCAAAATATCACAAAAATTATGGTTTTTGATGTCAATCTTGCAAATTTCAAATTTCAAGGTAGTATTTAAATTTAGGGAAAAGAACCTAACAAATTTTAATTCTTAAAATAGACTTATCATGCTTGATTCTCTAATGTCTTTAAAGTTTAAACAATCAATGCACAATTACCTATGACTTAATCCAAAACATATCAATAGAAATCATAAATCAATAAAAATTTCATTCTAATAGTAATATGAGAAAATTACTTAAGAACAAGACATAATTCAGGGATTTTCTAATAATGATATAATTAACCTCCCCACACTTAAGATGTACATTGTCCTCAATGTACCAAAATAGATAATAATAGTATAATGAGAATATCATAAGAGAGGGGGAGAATTGAAACTTCTTGAATTTTGGATGAAATTCGTGGAATAGTGAACGCAGATGTGTGGATATAGCAAAGTGAAGTGCATGATTCTGAGCAACTACTAAGAAAATAAACACAACTGTGGAAGAAGATTAAGGGATTACTCGATTAGGAACAATCATAAAACTAAAATATAGTTCAAAATATTAAAGATAAGTCTTTGAAAAGATGATAATAAACATAAAAGGGAAATAGACTAAAAATAAAATTAAAAATAAAAATAAAAATAAAGATAAAAATAAAATAAAATAAATGGACTCAAAGGTCCTCATCGTCAGACGCGTCGTGAGTCGTTGACGCTGAAGATGAAATATGGAAATGGTGGCAGATCTGCTGCGATGTGGCCTCGAGACTGTCGAACCGCTGAAAGCACTACTGCTCAAAGTGAGTGAGATGCTCGGATATGTCTGCCAAAGTGGTAGCAGAAGTAGGAGGCCGGTGACTCGGAGGTGGAGGATGATGTGGATCCTCGCGAGAGAGAGGAACATCATCAGTGATGTCCTCGGGATCACCCTGATCATTAGAATGAGACAATCGGTACTGGAAAGGATCAAATCCACGACGCCGCTCAATCATCCTCATGTGTAGCATGCTCGAGATACCCTGAGGGGACATCTGGCCGTTAATTGTGAGTGTTGAGGACTGCTCCGGTGTGTCGAGGAGACCGAAGTGTCAAGCGAGGTGAGTCACATAAGGGCCTAGGCAGATGGGGCCCTTCTTGTGGCGGTCAGTCTGATGGCGGAAGGATAAAGCAATGAAGTATGCCAAGTCGATAATATGGTCGTGGGCCATGCTCCATAAGTAGTATGCATCGTGTGTGCTCACGACTCTGGTGCTCTCTCTCCGTCCTGTCAAAGTATGAGCTAAAAGGGCGTGAATATACCGTAGAGCTGGAGAGAGAGAAGTCACCTTCGTGCGACTAGCGTCATAGTTTGTCAGGCCGCCGGTGAGGTCAGTCCAACGACGCGAGGGTGAGTGATGAATATGGTGATGGAGCTGAAGAAAGTCCTCGGCGCACATGAACTCCTCTGTATAAAGTCCCAAAGCAGCACCAAATTCTGGGATGCTCATGTGGCGCACCAAACCACCAAGGCGAAAAATGATGGTGCCTGGCTCGTCATGGACTGACATGACGCTCTAAAGGTGAAATGTCGAGCAAAACTCCAAGGTAAGCTCCATATACATGGGCTTGACGATACTAAAGAAACGGTCCCATAGGGCTGTGATGATGAAAGAGCGAACCTCATCAGTGAGGTGGACCTGCTCCAACGCGGCCCAGTCAATGCATCGGCCCAAACCCAGTGGTCGAACGCGAAGGAGCTGAAATAAGTCCTCCGGTGGGTCCGCAGAAAATCTAAGGTAGGGATGGCGAACTTCAGCGGAGGCACTTGAGGAGGTCGCGCCAGGACCCCTCCGCTTTTTCGAAGCGGGGACGGCGACCTTAGTCTTGCCTCGAGTATTTGTCATAATGAATCTACAATAAAGCAATCAAATAAATTAAATGAACGAATCAATATATAGATGCATGGGAATAAGAAAGAAAAAATCTAAGTGAAGTTCAACAACTGGACTAAGAGAGTGTAACACCCCAAACCCGGCCTAGACGTTACGATCGAATCTGACGTGTCACATCGAAGTGTCGTTTGAAAAACTGGTCTTGTCGATAAAAGTTCGTTACTAAATTTTAAATTCCACTTAATCAATTGCTGTTAAAAACGTTAGTGTTGTAAAATCAAATCATGTCGTCTAATTATAGGTCACATCAATTGTTATAAGTCTTATCAATCTGAATTAACACCGTGGAAGCCTTTTTCTAGTTATAAACTTTAAGATTTGAAAAACGTGATTTCCTTTGAAAATAGTTATTATTTTGAAAACCCGTGTTCCCTAATCTAGCAGATTAACGTGAAAATTTAAAACCAAATAAAAGTTAAAAACCTCAAATGGCCTTATTACATAATTATTAACCCAATATAAAAATAAAATAACTAAGTCTAAGTTTAAATAATAACGAAGCGTGTGGCCACCTCCGAGTCCTCGCAGGCTCCAAATCAACTACTACTGGGATTACCGCGACGATTAAGGAAAGGGTGAGTTACGAGAACTCGGTGTGTAATCCCCAATCATGCGAAGAGTGATGCGGGCCGAGCCCTATTCAAGATCGATCGTTTGGGTTTCACCCTATCTGAGAGTAATGTGGGCCTAAGCCCAAAGTAATATCAGTACAAAATAGAGATGCAACCCAACCCAGTCCAGCCAACACACCACCCGTACCAACCAACACACCATGTGGGGACTAAGTCGACCCACCCAGCCAAAACACCAATATCGCAGCATAGCTGCTAATAGTAACGCAACAAGGCTGCTAGCAACAGTAAACGTGGTCCAGCCACTAAAATCAGAATACGTGGCAAAGCCACTAAAACAGTAAAAACGTGGTAGAGCCACTAGTACAGTACTTCCTCCAAATCAGAATCCCAACCCCAATGTAGAATGTCGTGTCATAAATATTTCGTGTATGCAGTATGTCATTTTCATAAACAGTCATATAGACAACATTCACACATCAACTAACTACCACTAGGGGTATAATGGTCATTTCGTCAGTTAGGGGTAAAATGGTAATTTCACCCTTCAGGGGTATTTCGGTAATTTTACCCTTCGAGGGTATTCGGTAATTTTATCCTTCGGGGGTATTTTGATGATTTTACCCTTTGAGGGTATTTCGGTACAATTTACGGCCTCTCCAAAGGCCTACTGTCGTCTCGAACGACTCGGACAACTTATATGGCCAAAATAGTAAAATTGGGCCCAAGGCCCGTTACTCGGCTCAAGTGGGCCCGCACGCTTGTGTGGCCCGTTCAGCCCAAATTCCATTACGGCTATACGAATTTCGCAGCCCAATCCATTATTAGTCACTTACAGTGGATTTCACCCCTGTGGGGCCCATGAGCCCATGGGGCCTACATGGCCCATTTTGGCCCAACGAGGCCCATTACGACCTAAGCCCACGAGAACGTTTGTGACGGCCTCTACGGTCTGTCGCCAATGATTGTGGCTCGATTTGTCCCTACGGGCATTCGCACGCTCGTGACTCCTCAAATGCCAAAGTTTCGGCTTTTCTGCTTTTCGGCTTTTGCCGATTTACAGCTAAACAGGGGTGTGAATACATACCTCTATTCGTCGATTTGACAGAACAACATTGGGTCTATGATTACACACATGTTCGTGAAACTAGTTAAGATCCACGCTCTCCGAATCCTACAATCCACCAACATATCGTTATCAGATTTACAACCAATAAGGCTAACGCATACTCTTAATCCACCACCGTTATTAACTTAAACCACTACCACTCACCTTGCTCGAAGTCACCGGTACTAGCACCTCCCCACTGATCAAGGGCGATTTCCCCCTCCTAACAAGATTTGGCGTAACAAAAGTTGTTAGAAAACAACTAAACATTCAGCCCTCAAGAGAAAACAAAAAGAGAGAGCCGAAGCTTGATAATCAAGCCATAAGAAATCTAACTAATAACGAAATAATAAAGTGATTGAAGTATTCCTTCCTTACCAATACCAATTAACAACATATTTCGGCAGTTGCCTGACAAGAAGATTCGGCCCGAACCAAGAAAAACCAAAAAGATTTGAGAGAGAGAGTATGAGTATTCGGCCTAGCAGAGAAAGGGAGACGAAAACTTGGAACAGAAGAAGAAATGGAAGTAAAAGAGAATGAGACTACCAATTCGGCAGAGAGAAAAGTGTGGAGAAGAAAGGAGGGTTTCAATGGAGAATTCAGCAATTGGCATTTGGTATGTTGATTGGCAAAAGTGAAAGACAGTTGAGAGAAAAAGAAAATAGAAGAAAGAAAGACCCGAATGGTCAAAAATGTTGCACGAGACACCACAAAAAGAAGTAATCCCGAAAAGGAAAAGAGAAAAACCCGAAAATACCAGAGAAAATTCGGCACCTCTAAACTCTCACAAAGCCGAAAATGCACCCAAAATGAATGCCATAGCTAAATTTCCCCTTACTCATGCTCTCCCAATCGGCCAAGACTCCCCTCACAACCCAACTCCTTCAAACTCTCCACCAATTCCTCATTGATTTGCTCCTAGCCTCCCATTCAAATTTGATGACCAAGTCTCCAACCTCCTCTGCAGAGTTTGAATCGAACTCTACCTCTCACGCCACAGAGATGTAAAATAAAATCTCCTTATTGCATGCCATGGGATTCAAACCCCAATTCCCTTGCCACCTTAGTGACGCCACAACCATCAAGCCACATGCTCTATTTGTGACACAAAATCACACACATTAAACATAAGTCCTAACTGCTAACAGCCAATTTCACTTAAGAGCAAAAACTAAAAAATTTCCAAGGCCCAGACTCGAACCCAGGCTTCCTAAAAACCCCCAAATACACTCAAATACTTAGTCATTGAAGCACACATGTAATTTAAGTCAAATCATGCAAAAGTACAACCCCTACATTTTTGGGGCGTTACAACTCTACCACCTTAAAGAAATTTCGACCTCAAAATTTACCTGGTCAGAATAGGTGAGGGTATTGTTGTCACATCGCCTCATCAGGCTCCCATGTGGCTTCCTCTGAACCGTGATTACGCCAAAGAACCTTGACTAACGGAATAGATTTCCTTCTTAATACCTTAACATCACGATCCAGTATCTGCACCGGTTCTTCCTCAAAATTCAGATCAGGTCTAACCTCAATCTCCTCTACCGGCACTATATGTGAGGGATCAGAGCAGTATCAGTTCAGCATAGAGATGTGGAACACATCATGTATCCGGTTTAACTTAGGAGGCAGCTCAAGCTGATAGGCGACCGGTCTTACTCGCTTTAATATTCGGTAAGGTCCGATGAATCTAGGGCTCAGTTTGCCTTTCCGTCCAAATCTCAGAATTTTCTTCCATGGTGAGACCTTCAGAAAGACATAATCCCCCACAGAGAACTCGATCTCTTTACGTTTTAAATCTGCATATGACTTCTGCCTGTCAGATGCTTCCTTTAACCGATTCCAAATCAACTTTACTTTTTCTTTGGTCTCAGAAACCAAATCTGGTCCCAGAACTCGCCGCTCACCCAGTTCAGTCCAACATGTAGGAGTACGACACCTACGACCATATAACGCCTCGTACGGTGCCATTTGAATACTGGACTAGTAGCTAGTGTTATACGCAAACTCTGCCAGTGGTAAATAGTCCTCCCAGCTGCCTCGAAAATCGATTACATAGCTCCTTAACATGTCTTCCAGTATCTGAATCACCCTCTCTGACTGACCATCTGTCTGAGGGTGGAACGCAGTACTGAAATCCAATCTTGTACCCAAAGCCTCGTGTAACTTCTTCCAGAATCGAGATGTGAATCTAGGATCTCTGTCAGATATGATAGAAACTGGTACACCATGCAGTCTTACAATCTCAGCCACGTATAATTTAGCCAACCTCGCGGTGAATAATCGTGCGCATTGGTATAAAGTGGGCAGATTTAGTCAGTCGGTCAACAATAACCCATACCGAATCCTTCTTAGTAGGCGTCAAGGGTAGCCCACTGACGAAATCCATGGTTACCCTATCCCACTTCCAGAGTGGACTCTTAACTGGTTGCAGTAATCCAGAAGGTAGTTGATGCTCAGCCTTAACTTGCTGGCATGTCAGACACTTACCCACAAAATCGGTAAACTTGTACTTAAGCCCTGGCCACCAGTATAGTTCACGCAAGTCTCGATATAACTTGTTTCCACCTGGATGCATGGCATAAGGACTACTGTGCGCCTCTTGCAGTATAGACCACCTCATATCAGAATCTCTTAGTACACAGACTCTCTGACGGAAGCATAGTACTCATTCACTATTCAACCCAAAGTTTGTAGTCTCTCCGCTCTCAACTCGTCGGAAACGAGGAGCCAGCGACTCATCCAACAACTATTTCTCCTTAATTTGATCAGTCCAAGTCGGTCTCACTTGAAGTTCAGCTAACAAGCTACCATCATCGAACAGGCTGAGACGAGCAACATTGCTCTCAAATCAGATACAACCCTACAGCTCAGTGCGTCAGCTACAACGTTAGCTTTACCAGGGTGGTACTCAATTGAGCAATCATAATCCTTAAGAAAATCTATCCATTTTCGTTGCCTAAGGTTCAAATCCTTCTGAGTAAGGAGATATTCGAGGCTCTTATGGTCTGTATAAATAATAGACCTCTCATCGTATAAGTAATGCCTCTAAATCTTCAGTGCGAATACCACCGCAGCTAACTCCAAGTCATGAGTGGGGTAATTCACCTCGTGAGGCTTAAGTTGATGAGACGCGTACGCAACCACCTTACCCTCTTGCATCAGCACACAACCCAATCCAAGCAGGCGACGATCATCAGAGAAACGATGAATTCCTTTCCGCACTGGGTCAGATACTGGGGCTTCAGTCAGAACTTTCTTCAGTTTCTCAAAACTCTCTTGTTTCTTATCGGTCCAAATAAATGGTACCCCTTTATGCAGTAACTTAGTCAAGGATGCAGCAATCAGTGAGAACCCCTCAACAAAACATCTGTAATACCCAGCCAGACCCAGAAAGCTTCGAATCTCAGATACAATTTTTGGTGGTTTCCAATCCAATACGGCTTCAATTCTTCGAGGATCCACCCTAATTTCCTCAGCAGACACTACGTGACCCAGAAATGTCACTTCTCACAGCCAAAACTCACACTTGCTAAAATTTACGTATATCTGCTTTTTCCTCAAAATTTACAAAACAATTCGAAGATGTGCATCATGATCCTCTTCGGTTCTCGAATATACCAGAATATCATCTATAAAAACCACTACGAACCGATCCAGGTAAGGCTGGAACACACAGTTCATTAGATCCATGAAATCAGCTGTGTATTCGTCAGCCCAAACGGCATTACTAGGAACTCATAGTGACCATAACGAGTCCTAAACACAGTCTTATACACATCAGCCTCCTTAACCTTAAGCTGATGGTACCCAGATCGAAGATCTATATTGGAGAAAACTGAAGCTCTTCGCAGTTGGTCAAACAGGTCATCTATCCTCGGTAAAGGGTACTTACTCTTAATCGTCAGTTTGTTCAGTTGACGATAATCGATGCACATGCGCATGGATCCATCTTTCTTCTTCACGAATAACACTGGTGCTCCCCATGGAGACACACTCGGCCGAATGAACCCTCGGTCCAGTAGCTCTTGAATTTGAGCCTTTAACTCCACCAGCTCATTCGGTGCCATCTTATAAGGGGCGATAGACACCGAAGCTGTTCCCGGTAGAAGCTCAAAACCGAATTTGACCTTACAGTTTGGAGGCAACCCAGGAAGCTCTTCTGGAAATACATCTGGAAACTCCTTAAAAGTTTTAACATCTCCAATGGAAGGACCCTTAGAATCAGAACTGCTGATATAAGCTAAAAACGTCTCACAACCCTTGCGAACCAGTTTCTCGGCCTTTAAGGCTGAGATTACATTAGACAGATAATCTCTTCGCTCCCCTAACACGATCACCTCCTCCTCCTCAGAAGACTTTAACACCATACACTTAGCAGCGCAGTCCAATTTTGCACGGCGTTTCACTAGCCAATCGATGCCCAATATCATATTGAATTCGCCAAACGGAAGTTCCATCAAATCTGCCGACTGTCCCAGTGGACTTAACACAGTCATTTCACTATCAGTAATTTCAAACTAAAAACCCAACATCCCAGACACAGTGCATGCAACATATGAGTGTGTGACCCAATGTCAATTAAAGCAGTGTATGGTACATCATAAATTAGGAACGTACAAGTTATGACGTCCAGGGCATCGCGATCCTCTCGGCGACGAGCAGCATAAACAAAACATGGATGTCTTGCCTCAGTATTACCAGCACCTCTGCCCGGTGCCCCACGACCTCTTCCCAAACCATTTCCTCCTCTGGCCTGACCACGGCCTCTTGGTGGCTACTGATCACCTCTTCCTGGCTGAACGTGGCCCTGACCTGCGGCTTGCATCTGAACAGGCCTCTGAGTACAGTTCTTAACCTGATGATCCATGGACCCACATCTAAAGCACGCCCCAGTTCTTTTCCACCATTCACCCTGGTGAGATCTCCCACAATCAGCGCAAGGCTGCAGTCTAACCATAGTAACAGGAACCGCTCGGACTAGCCCATCAAATCTGGTCCTCTTTATAGGCCTTCCAGAAGAACCCGAGGGCCCTGAATCCCTTTTAAACCTACCCTTATCTTTCTCGCGATTCTGGCGCTCAGAGCGCTTCACATCCTCAGCAATTTTTGCATTCTCAACAAGGGCAGTAAAATCTCGTTCCCTCTGCAGAGCTATCAGTACCCGTAACTCGTCTCAGAGGCCATCCTCGAAACGCACACAACGTTCATACTCAGTAGCGACTATACCACGAGCATACTGACTTAGCTGCAGAAACTCTGCCTCATACTCTGCCACAGACCTATTCTCCTGGATCAGACTCAGAAATTCCTTCCTCCGGGCATCCACATAACTCGCCCCAACATATTTTCCTTGAAAGGCTGTCTTGAAGAAATCCCACGTCAAACGGTCGGCCTGTGTACCCTCTCTTACAGTGAGCCGCCACTGATATGCCTCGTCTCGTACTAAGGACACTGCTCATTTTAATTTTTGCTCCACAGTATAATCGAGGTCATCCATTATCCGTTCGGTAGCCTCTAACCAATATTCTGCCACATTCGGGGCTACACCAGAAACACCCCTAAAAATTTCCGCTCTATTAGACCGGAGCCGCTCAGAGATTGACCCTCGGTCCACTGATCCAGTACTTGCTCCAGCAACTCTTTCGAGAATCCACAGCATTGCTTGGGATAGAGCATCATCCCCAACTGCGCCGGCCATGGGACCTCGTCTTCGCCATCGGGTGAGGCCGGGTGCCTCCCTAGCAGGCATGTGACCCAATGCTGAAGACCCAGCCCTAGCACCTCCTCGGCCTCTATCGCGGCCACGTGTACCCCTTCCACGACCTCTTGTGCTCATATCAATATAGCGTATTTATCTGTTTTAAGAGTTTTATGCATCAGCTTATAATTTCGGTAATTATTAACGGATATTTTATGATAAACAGTAATTTAGAGTTATTTTTGTAGATCGAGACCTCACTACAGTTTTCAGTCTTCTATAGTCTCAGTTCACTCTAACTAAAGAGTTTCAGTACAATACTACTATCCATAGTAGTTTCTCAGTATAACATTTCAGTATACAACAGAAAGCAGTGTCAGAAAACTTACAGATTTGGCGCCGGAAACTCGGTGTACCACACTTTCAGTAACAAACCTTTCAATTTTCTTTTAAAAACCAGAATTCAGACAATTTTAGAAAATTTTCAAGAACCCATTCCACAGCCGAGTTTTGTAACCTGGCTCTGATACCACTAAATGTAACACCCCAAACCCGGCCTAGATGTTACTATCGGATCTGACGTGTCACATCGAAGTGTCGTTTGAAAAATCGAGCTTGTCGATAAAAGTTCGTTACTAAATTTAAAATCCCACTTAATCAATTGCTGTTGAAAATGTTACTGTTGTAAAATCAAATCATATTGTCTAATTATAGGTCACATCAATTGTTATAAGTCTTATCAATCTGAAAGCCTTTTTCTAGTTGTAAACTTTAAGATTTGAAAAACGTGATTTCCTTTGAAAACAGTTATTATTTTGAAAACCCGTGTTCCCTAATCTAGCAGATCAACGTGAAAATTTAAAACCAAATAAAAGTTAAAAACCTCAAATGGCCTTATTACATAATTATTAACCCAATATAAAAATAAAATAACTAAGTCTAAGTTTAAATAATAACGTGCGTGTGGCCACCTCCGAGTCCCTCGCAACTCCAAATCAACTACGACTGGGGATTACCTGCACAGTTAAGGGAAAGGGTGAGTTACGAGAACTCAGTGTATAATCCCCAATCATGTAGTAGCGATGCGGGCTCGAGCCCTATTCAAGATCGGATCGATCACCGGGCTTTAGCCCCTATACTGATGAGCAGTGTGAGCCTAAGCCCAAAATAATATCAGTACAAAATAGAGATGCAACCCAACCCAATCCAGCCAACACACCACCCGTACCAACCAACACACCATGTGGGGACTAAGTCGACCCACCCAGCCAACACACCAATATCGCAGCATAGCTGCTAATAGTAATGCAGCAAGGCTACTGGCAACAGTAAACGTGGACCAGCCACTAAAATTAGAGTACGTGGCGAAGCCACTAAAACAGTAAAAATGTGGCAGAGCCACTAGTACAGTACTTCCTCCAAATCAGAATCCCAACCCCAATGTAGAATGTCGTGTCATAAATATTTTGTGTATGCAGTATGTCATTTTCATAAACAGTCATATAGAAAGAATTCACACATCAACTAACTACCACTAGGGGTATAATGGTCATTTCATCGGTTACGGGTAAAACGGTATTTTCACTCCTCAAGGGTATTTCGATAATTTTACCCTTCGAGGGTATTTCTGTAATTTTACCCTTCAAGGGTATTTCGGTAATTTTACCCTTCAAGGGTATTTCGGTACAGTTTACGGGCTCTCCAAAGGCCTACTGTCGCCTCGAACGACTCGGACAACTTATATGGCCAAAACAGTATAATTAGGCCCAAGGCCCGTTACTTGGCTCAAGTGGGCCCACACGCTTGTATGGCCCGTTCAGCCCAAATTCCATTACGGTTATACGAATTTCGCAACCCAATCCATTATTAGTCACTTACCGTGCATTTCACCCTTGTGGGGCCCATGAGCCTATGGGGCCCACATGGCCCATTTTGGCCCAATAAGGCCCATTACGACCTAAGCCCATGAGAACGTTCGTGGCGGCCTCTACGGTCTGTCGCCAACGATTGTGGCTCGATTTGTCCCTACGAGCGTTCGCACGCTCGTGAGTCCTCAAATGCTGAAGTTTCGGGTTTTTGGCTTTTGCTGATTCACAGCTAAACAGGGGTGTGAATACACACCTCTATTCGTCGATTTGACAGAACAACATTGGGTGTACGATTACACACCTATTCACGAAACTAGTTAAGATCCACGCTCTCCGAATCCTACAATCACCCAACATATTGTTATCAGATTTACAACCAATAAGGCTAACGCATACTCTTAATGCACCACCGTTATTAACTTAAACCACAACCACTCACCTTTCTCGAAGTAACCGGTACTAGCACCTTCCCGCTGATCAAGGGCGATTTCCCCCTCCTAACAAGATTTAGCATAACAAAAGTTGTTAGAAAATAACTAAACATTCGGCCCCCAAGAGAAAACAAAAAGAGAGAGCCAAAGCTTGATAATCAAGCCATAAGAAATCTAACTTGTAATAACCCATTTTGCCCAGGCCCGTGTTATTCAAAAAAAAAAGAAAAAAGAAAACCAAAATAAAATAATAAAATGTCCTTTTACAGTTTTTTTTAAAGCCCAATAAACTAAACAGATGACATCAAGCCCAAAATACACCTTCAGACCAATTAGCCCAATAGACTTTAACTCAATACAACCCGTTACCCCAAAACATATTTGACCCAGCTAAACCCGACTGATCCAAAATAGAAATGGCCTAAAAGGGCCCAAAAACTTAAACAGAAATCGGAAGGCCTAGGGTTTTCTGAAACCCTAGGCGCCGCAAGCCTTCGCTCCCCAGCAGAATCCCAACAATCGCGCCGCAAGTTTCGCCCCAGCCTCGCATCGAATCAGATCCTCGCACCCCATCAGCTTTTGGCTACGCCGCCATCAACGCGCACGAACCCCACCTCAGCCATCACCAGAATCTCCGCTCCTGCAAGAAAGGAAAGAAACTGTAACAGACCAATTTTGACCCTAATCGGAACGGTGGTTTCGGGACCACGAATCCGAGCCCGAGAAATATTTTGATATTATATTCTATGTTTATTATATGTGAATTAATATGTGTGAAAGTTTCGTAAAAAAATTTTATCGTTTAAGTGCTTAATTTGATAAAAAGGTTTTAATCGAGAAAAAAGTAAAAGTTGCATGCTAAAGTGAAATGTACTAATTTGATTGTGGCTTTTTAAGTGGATGTCCTAAAAGGGCAATTAGCCCATAAACCATGATAGGAAACGGCAATGGGCCACGCCAACTTCATGGTATATGTTAGTTTAATTTTTTTAAATAAGGTTATGTTAGTATATTATAAATAATGTTAATATATGTCAAATAAAACATAAAATAATGCCACTATCATCTTCATTCTCTCATGGCCGATTATTAGCTAAAGAAAAGGGGTAAGGAAAGCTTTGAATTTTGGCAAGTTAGAAAGCTTGATTAAGGTATGGTCGGTTTTTAGTTTTTGATAATTTTTACGTTTTTTAGATCGTTGCTTCGTATATTACCCGACCCATGCTTAAATTTTTGAAAATTGTATGTATATAGGATTCGGCCATTAACATGCTTAAATGGTTTTGATATTTGATGGTTTTAGATTAAATATATGTTAAAGATTTACAAGTTTTGTATTGGAAATTTTGGTAAATTTGAGTATTTTGGGCTAATTTGTAATAATGAAATTTTAGAGGGGCTTATTTGCAAAATAAATGAAATGTGAAGGCTTGTAAAGTCCCTAAGAATATTCGGCCCTTGTATAGTCTTAGCTAATTTGGTGTATTTTGTGTGTTATGCAAATAGGACTAAACTGCAAAGTAGTGAAATATTAAGGGCAATATGGTAATTTGTCCATTTATGTGATTTGGGACTAAATTGAATTGAAATGTACTTGAATGAGCTGAATTTAATGTGTTTTAGATCAAGAGCAAAGAAAAATAGAATTGGATCGGGGAAAGACGAAGGTTCTCGAATAGCCGATTTACACGGTCTATCGACAGCCGAGGTAAGTTCTTGAGTCTAAGTACATGAAAGAGTTAATTACAAATATAGTCATTGATATTAATTGATTTATTTGAGCATTTAAATTGAGGATAGCCGAATGTTAAAGTTCACTATTGGACTTAATGTGATTTGAATTTGAAATGGAAACTTGTATGTATAAGATACGTTAAGTGATTGTGGTTTAAGTACATGAATCGTTAATAATGTGATGTTAATATGGTGAATTGATGAATTATAGCCGTGTTATTGGGCTTTTAGCCTAGCAGGTGCCCCGTGCGGTGTGTTATTCGGGCTTTAGCCTAGCGTGCCTTGTGTTTGGTGTGTTATTCGGCTTTTAGCCTAGCAGGCCACGTGCCGGTGAAACTATTCGGGCTTAATGCCTAGCAGGTTTATTACCGGTGATTAATTTCGGACCTTGAGTCCAGCAGGCCAAGTGCCGGTGAATGTAATCTAAGCTCAGAATATTTGCAAATCGATTTATGCACATGTCAAGAAATTTCAGCTTTGAAATGTATTAATTCGACAGAGAGGTAAGTAGTTCATTTTCGTGCTACTCAAGAAAATAACGAACGAATACCTGAAGAAGTGGAAGTTAATTACCTTGATGAATGTTATATATCTAGATATATATATATATATGTGTGTTATAGATATGTTCGAATAGAGGATGAAAGATTATGTTATACCACTTGGTTGTGAAAAATAGATGTGATGTATATGTTCATGGGAGTAGAATCGAGTATCTGCGGATGTGATAATTATGTATGTTCGAAGTTTAAGTATGTGATGATGAGATCAATGATATTATGTTAAATGAAGTAATGAGAGTTGGTATAAGCATTTATAAATTAAAATTTCATGTTTAATACTATGAATTTATGTATTTTATGCTTGATACTAAGTATTTTTAACACTTGAGACTTACTAAGCTAGTAAGCTTACTCCGATTTCTTTTGTTTAATTGTTTGTTTATAGATTCTGGTTAGCTACAAGCTCGAGAGAGATCATCAAGAAAGTCATCCACACTATCGTCTCTTTTTGGTATTTTAAATCTTGGTTTTGATTTGAAGGCATGTATAGGTTAGATTAAGTTTTGAAACATATGATGTTTGATCTTGTATATAAATATAGCCTTACGAAAATGGCTATTTCTTTGGTTAAGTATCATTTCTATAATTTGGATTTCATAGCTTGTTCATAATGTTAATTGATGTTTTAAATTCGGTAATGGTCTATATCACATGTGGAAGGTGCTAAATTGGTATATATATATGTATATTAGGTGATGGTTTTAGTAAACTTAGTCTTGGTTTTGGTTTATATGTGAATCATGTTTGCCATGTTTATGATACGTGCATGATCGCGATTAAGGTGAATTTATGTGTAATTGTTTATTACGTTTTACTAATGATATTTGAGTAAGACATGTGTTTCGGCCTTATGATAAATAGCATATGCTTGATATGTTTAGTAAGAATTAAATAATGCTATGTTTAAGAGATTTGGATATGTGATATTTATACTTTTATAATGAGACATATATATGTGATAGTTGGCTATATAGATCTAATTATTAATGGTAAGAAATGAATATGTTTCTTGATTGGTTAGTTATGAATCCAAATGAAAGGTGAAATAGTATATTCGGCCAAGAGGTAATATTAATATGTTGGTCTATGTAATTGATTATTAAATGGTATAACGGTTCAATTGATTTAATATGCATTTGTATTATAGTAATATATATATATATGAAATTCAGCTTATGTTATATGAATTTTGATTGATACTCGATATATGTTATAATTTGACATAAGTTGAGATATGGTTCAAATTTATATATATATATATATATATATATATGTGCCATGAATGTTTAGATTATGTGATTCAGACATTGGTGTGTATTAAGTATTGGTAATAAAACTCGTTATACATTTATTTTTAAATTTTTAAATAGATTGTAATGTTATATAATATAGTAATGATTGCATTGCTTGTGCTTAAATTCAGTTGAAGGTCTATTTCAGAATTGAGCTTAGTTTGGTAATGCCTCATAACCCTAATCCGGCGACGGATACGGGTTAGGGGTGTTACAGAAACAGCAGCGCAAATGGAAAGAAATCATAGCAAACATGGAAAAGATTTTATTTCCTTTTTATTTTTCACATCGAAAGGCTATAAAAAGCCTTCCAAAACCTGTAAAAAAGGACCATATGAATACATAGGAAAAAAAATACACGAATAGACACAGATATACGAAAACACAGATTTGCACAACTTTACTCAAAGTCAGTGAGTACAAATATTGTTGGAAAGGTCAGAGGAATAAAAGCAGAGATTTCACAAAGGTTATTCCTTTAATATTATATTCTGATTATTTTTCTTTTTATTTATTTTTCTATATATTGCGCATATAACCATTATTTTAAAAGTATAAAAGGGGAAGGATTACCTTTCTGAGAGGACGAAATCGGAGGTTTAAGGCCTCCGGCCACCGGCCACGGAGGCGCTGTAACACCCCTTACCCGGGTTCTACGCCGAAAACCAGGCTCGAGGCGTTACCTAACTCAAACCACTTAATCGCCACTTAGGCTCAACGTAATTATTCTCTATAACCTCATTTTCGACTTCCGAGGCCTTACTCATACACACGAGAACCCTCGAGACTGATCCGGAACTTTTTCTGATCTTAAAATTTTTCTCTTTGATACGGGTCTTACATGCCCGTGCAAGATTAGACACGCCCGTGCATAGACACACACGCCCATGTCCCCAGACCGTGTCTAAAAATCCAAGCATTCTGCCAATTTACCTACGGCCAAGGCACGCCCGTGCTTACCAACCGTGGTGTATAAACATGACCTCAAAGCCTAATCACACACCCGTGTTCGACACCCGTGGTCGACACTGACTAATTTCACACGGTCTTGACACGCCCGTGGCCATAACCCGTGTGCAAAAACATAGCATTCTGACTTAATCCACACAGCCTATACACACGCCCGTGTATCCCGGCCGTGGGGCAAATTAAATCCCAAGTGCAAAGTGCAGACTTTACACGGCCTGGTCACACGCCCATGTACTGGCCGTGCCTCCCACATGGTCTAGACACACGCCCGTGTGTCTACCCATGTGGACAATTATCAGGCTATCTACCAAGCCCTTTTTCACTCTACATTGCATACATTCATATACTATTTCATATCATTCTCAAATCTTCAATCAAAACACATGAATTAACATATTGGATTCATAACAGTGAAATCTTCCCCCCACACATAGGGTAGAACTATATCCAATACAAATATAAACAACTTAAGCCATCATCTATGGCTATTCACAACCAATCTCTAAGTTCTCTTAGGCCAACACAATTGGCTACATCAATTAGAACTTAATCAACTCTAAAAGAATCCCTATACATGCCATGACTCAAAAGGACTTGGAACACCATACCAAGCATTTATTCAATAGTGTGAAAACATCTCCTGCGGCCTCCAACCCGAGCTAGTCAAATTAACCTATAAGAGATGGGAAAAGAAAAGGAGTAAGCAATAATGCTTAGTAAGTTCATCTGCATAAACTGACCAATACTGATATTTATTGAATATAGATAACCACAAGGTATTATACTGGGTTTTCCCATTAACTCATGGCTGCTTACTCAACCACTCTTGAAGCTTACTCATTCTATCTCTTACCACGTTCTTACCATGCTACAAGCCAACCGCTCGCTTACTAGCATACATTCCTCGCACCGATTATCATGTAATCACATAAAACAACACATCGAGCATTTTTAATAAGCTACTCATACTACTAATCTCTCTCGGTGGTTTTGCACTTAGCCCACCATTAACTCTCTAATGAGGTGGTATCGCACACGACCCACCAATCATTTATACTTATGGTGTTTTCGCACTTAGCACACCAATCATTTATAAGCGATGGTATCGCATTACTGACCTATCGATTACTAATTAATCAGGTGGTAACGCACATAGCTCACCGTCATTTACCATTCGTGGATAGTAATCCACAAGTATATCTCTATTTTAACTATTCATCCCAGAACATCCTCACACACTTCTATTCTTACTTAACTTTCTACGATACACATTCGCATTCACACAATGCATCAATAAATCCATCTCATGCAACTAAGGTACATTAATTACACATAGTTCTCGTTGACATCGTACCCCAATAGGGTCTTTCATACATTAACATATCGATGCCATGTCCCCGACATGGTCTTATACGAGTTCTTACACGAGGCCATATTCCCAATATGGTCTTACACACGACCTTAACTGTCACCATATCATGCTATATACTTTTCCATTATTCTTAAATTCAATTCTCTTGACATCTAATCAAAAGCTATTTCATACATTCATAGAATAAATAAACATTCCATACAACATTGGAATATTAAGTTAACTCGTAATTAGTTACAATATTTGCACATGAACTTACCTCGATGTCCAAAAGGGCCGATAGGGACTTTTCGCCCACATTTCTCTTTTCATCCGTTCTTGGTCTGAAAATCATTTTCTTTGATCTAGAAAAATGGAATTTACTGATTTAATCACTTATAATTCATAATTCACCATAAACTACACTTTAGGCAAAATGACTATTTTGCCCCTACACTTTGGCAAAATTACGATTTTACCCCTAGGCTCGTAAATAAATTTTCATCACATTTTCTTGTTAAAAAAGCCTAGCTGAATATTTAATCCTCTTACAACTATCCACAATTCCAACTATTTCATGCCTTAATGAACAATTTACAACTTTTGCATTTTAGCCCAAATTAGGTGTTTTCATAACAACACCTTTCACAAAAATTATTTATCAACATCCTATCATCCATTTTATTCCATGAAAACTCATCAAACGACATAAAATCTATCATGGTAAGTCCCTAGACTTTCAACCATGTTGCAAATTAGTCCCCTCATTAGCTAGATTAAGCTTTGGGGACTCCAAAAGTACAATTTTTATCAAGAAAAGTCATCAAAATCACTTACTAATAAGGGAGATAGCTTGGCTGAAAGTTCAAACCCCAAAAGCTCCATTTCTTCTTCATTTTTTGGTGGAGAGAAGATAGGTGAATAGTGAAAGATGATAACATCTTTTACTCATCTTATTTTATTCATTTTATCACCTAATTCCCACCTATTTTGACCAAAAATTAAATGCTCTTGTCCCCCTATGTCACATGGCCGGCCAACTCACTTAAACAAGGCCAAATTGCACATTTGGGACCTCCAAATAATAATCCATAGCTATTTGGTACCTCTAGCAAATAAAATAGAACTTTCACACTTTATGCGATTTAGTCCTTTTTAGCGATTAAACATGAAATCGCTAAAATTAAAGCACCAAAATTTCCATGCATCCTTATAAACATGTTATAACACATAACATAACATGAAAATAATTTTCTCTAACCTCGAATTAGTGATTCCGAGATCACTGTTCCAACTAGCCCTTAAATCGGGCTTTTACAATTCTCTCCCCCCTTAAGGATTTTTGTCCCCGAAAATCTTATCAGAAGGAGTTACTACCAACATTCTTATAACGTTTCCATCAACTCTTCAAAATCACAAATCCACTTATCCTTAAGTTTCTTTTGTCACAACCCTTAAGCTGTGATGCACAAGGTTGTAGTGTATCTTGAGACCTAGGTTAGTCTTCCTCTAGGGTATATACTCAGTAATCCACCAATTTGGAACTCTATACGTGTCCAAATGATCGTTCAGATCTATACTGGTTGATTTACTACTATTCAAAAGACATTTCCCCTCCTTGGAAATTTTGTCAAACCAAATTTTGATATTTATAAGGTTTTATCTCACTTTCTCATTAAAGTATTCACCGGCTGTAGTAGTCTTAACTTGTACGTTTTGAAAACTCAGCTTTTAGTGGTTAACTACTTCTGACCATAGACTCAATCATATTGTGAAATGTACTCTATTGTCAAAACCTTTATGCACATAATTGAATTTTCTCATTCTTGCATTAGTAGATATGCTACTACTATATCTCATACCAAAACTTCCACATAAGTTTTGGATTCATCATCATTCAAATTCTATTTCGAGAAATCATCAACAACGGAAAACTTATACAATCTGTATTTATCATCTCAAATAAACTCTTTCGGAGCTCATTTAAAATACCATTTACTATATCTCTTCTGGACCCCTTTTTGTTCTGAAAAGAAAACTCGCTTAAGTCGTTAACCTTGCTGAAATTAAGATGTTATCAACTAGGGTCAACCGATTAACTAACTCGCATTGCTTAACATTGATCTTTTCATAACATCTAACACATTACACAGGTACAAAGGTGGTTGCCTCTGAATCACTAATCTGGTAACTCTTTTTCTCGATTCAGACTGAACTCAGTACTAGAACTTTCAAATAAACAGTTCTTTCACTAGCTTTCAACTCAACCATCACGGTTTGAACATTTCGATGAGCATACCCTTGTATCATGCTCCCTACTCACATACACACAGTATTTTACTCTCTTTATTGATTCATGCGTGAATATATTCAGAACTTGAATCATATCTTAATACATTATCTACTCTGTTCTCCACACTGAGAACATATTTCTAGTACACTCTCATTAGAGTTTCTCTTGTTGTGCTAATCTAAAACCTTTACTAACATCATACCTCACGATAGTAGGGACGTCTCGATCGAATTCATTAACTCTATTCAGCTTACCCGAAAACCCATCACACAACGTGAAACTTGTGATTTCACCACTTATACATGAATCATCACCAACTTCCTCCTCAAGGTACCCAATTAAGGTTACGAGGAGATAGAGGAATGTCGATTTCAATTAACTAAATCGATAACCATTTAGTCTACTATTTTCGTCGGTTAACGTTCTCACACAATCACAATTTCATGAAAAGAACGACTACATCATTCCTGATGGGAAACAGATGTTTACACAAGATACTCAAGGAGATTTTTATAATCCCATCATAACATCAACTAACCATGCACAAAATACAGGCTTTGAGCCAACTTATTCAAACTTGCCATTTATTTAGTACATGACTTGCCATACATCGTACTCATTTGTTCTTGACTCGTTCACGAGTGCCTGTGTTCACTTATTTATATGGCTTTAGTACAATTTTCATTTCTTCCTTTAGACTCATCTATTTATCCCATTGATCACTAGGGATAATCAAAGAAGCACATTCATTGTCATTTATGTAGGCACGAAACCAATGCCACACTCCCGAGGTGGTCTTATATGGAGTCACCTCTAAAGGCCAATGCCGTATCCCGGATAAGGTCTTATATGGACTTCCACATCATGTATCGATGCCATATTCCAAATATGGCCTTATACGATTCTTATATCCATTACCGAAACCATGTTCTGGATGTGGTCTCATACGGAATCATAACTTGGTGCCGAGGCCATGCCTCGAACATGGTCTTATACGGGACCTTCTCTATTTCATATCTCAATAATAGTCCTTTCATTATAGTCCCCTAGGACTTCATCCTCATGTTCAAAAATAATTACTCTATATAGTAGAGTATCATGTATCAGCGTGATACAAAGCATTCTCAACTATGCTAATATAAATTTTTGCATTAATCACATGCAAACTTATTCAACTTGACTCTCATAACATCTCATCATGAATTTTAGCAGTGGTAAGGGGGTGAAGTCGTAGAGCCCCTAACTTGATTCTCGTGACTACATACATGTGATTTATCATTCGACATCAATAAAATATCATCATAGTCACACAACTCACTCCAAGTGAGTTTTCACATCTTTCATGCCACAATTGTTTCTATCTCTCATACTTTCGAACAGTGACTTTACTTACTCAAGTTCCACATTAATATCTACTTGAGTATTCAACATTTGACTCTACTTCCTCTTACTATTTCTTATCAATTTAGAGAATGTCTTACGGGTTTTGAGTACATCGTTTACTTAATTTCCATAGTCCAACTATGGTCTTATTCGTATCATAACATCATAGCTCAGCTATTACTTTACATGTCATCACGATGCCATAGCCTCGCTATGGTCTTACACAAAATCTCATATCAATACCAATGCCATATCTCAGATACGATCTTACACGAAATCTTATATCGATATCGACGCCATATTCTAGATATGGTCTTACACGATCTCATACCGAAGCCAGGTCCCAGACGTAGTCTCACACGAGATTACTATTCGATGCTGACGCCATATCCCAGATATGGTCTTACACGGGATCATGTATCATTGCCAATGCCATATCCCAGACATGGTCTTTTATGGGATCTCATGTATTGCCATGGTCCTACCATGGTCTTATTCATCGTTTTATCATAGAACGACCGTACTCATCTCCTGCATTCTACTTAGTCATACTTCTCAATCCAACTCTCACACCATAATACATGTGGTTTCATACAGAGCCATGAAATAAAACATTATATATTCTCTACTTTAGCAGTCACACGTGGGACTTAACCATGTGGACATATTTATCGAAATAATAGCATCATAATTCTTAGATGCTTACTTACTCTTACTGCTTCTCACATACATCATGGTACTTACTAGTCTCATGTTTGTAAGGTAAACAAGGTACCTGTAACACTTGATCACATAGATCAGTATACTTTACTATAATAAGCATAATCTCAACATCATCATTCATAACATGAATAACACTTCTTAGTCAGCTTTATTTAGCATGACGTGATATCAACTTTACTAAATTAACTTCTTGTTATCTCATTTAAGTTTTACTCTTTTGCCCGATGAATTACTATGAATAACTGAGGATACTGAATCTCATCTCACATATATCTCGATGCCAAAGCCATATCCCAGATATGGTCTTACATGGAATCTCCTCTAGGTACCGATGCCATGTCCCGGACATGGTCTTATAGAGAAATTACCTCTATGTGCTAATGCCATATCCCAGATATGGTCTTACACCAGCTCTTGTCCCAGCGCCGATGCCATGTTCCAAACATGGTCTTACACTGGCACTCGTATCAACGCCGATGCCATGTTCCAAACATGGTCTTACACTGGCACTCATAATGTGGCCGATGCCATGTCCCAGACATGGTCTTACACTGACCCTCATAATATGGTCGATGCCATGTCCCAGACATGGTCTTATACGGACTTTCTTGTCTCATGTGGCAGATTGAGTATCCTAAGTAATTCATTTTCAATCGGGGCTTTCATATACATGCTCTTAATAACTTCTTTGTTTAATAAACCATTAAACATTTTCATGGAATTGACGTGCATATAACAACATCACAAGCAATTCAATGAAATATTCATGAAGCTTGAAAATCATACAAACTTACTGAAATTAGCTCGGTTGGGAACCATCACTGTCTTAACAAAACAATTTCGTTAGAGCCGGGAGACATCAAACTATCACTGTCCACTTATGGCATGTATAGCTAGACTCTTACTCTCGCTAGGTTAGTCCTAGAATCGACTAAACCATAGCTCTGATACCACTAAATGTAACACCCCTTACCCGGGTTCTACGCCGAAAATCGGGCTCGAGGCGTTAGCTAACTCAAACCACTTAATTGCCACTTAGGCTCAACGTAATTATTCTCTATAACCTCATTTTCAACTTCCGAGGCCTCACTCATACAAACGAGAACTCCCGAGACTGATCCAAAACTTTTTCCGATCTTAAAATTTTTCTCTTTGATACGGGTCTTACACGCCCGTGCAAGATTAGACACACCTGTGCATAGACACACACGCCCATGTCCCCAGACCGTGTCTAAAAACCCAAGCATTCTGCCAATTTACCCACGCCCAAGGCACGCCCGTGCTTACCAACCGTGGTGTATAAACACGGCCTCAAAGCCTAATCACACACCAGTGTTCAACACCCGTGGTCGACACTGACTAAGTTTACACAGTCTTGACACGCTCGTGGCCATAACCCGTGTGTAAAAACTTAGCATTCTGACTTAATCCACACGGCCTATACACACGCCCGTGTATCCCGGCCGTGGGGCAAATTAAATCCCAAGTGCAAAGTGCAGACTGTACACGGCCTGGTCACATGCCCATGTACTGGTCGTGCCTCCCACATGGTCTAGACACACGCCCGTGTGTCTACCCATGTGGACAATTATCAGGCTATCTACCAAGCCCTTTTTCACTCTACATTGCATACATTCATATACTATTTCAAATCATTCTCAAATCTTCAATCAAAACACATGAATTAACACATTTAATTCATAACAGTGAAATCTTCCCCCCACACATAGGGTAGAACTATATCCAATAAAAATACAAACAACTTAAGCCATCATCTATGGCTATTCACAACCAATCTCTAAGTTCTCTTAGGCCAACACAATTGGTTACATCAATTAGAACTTAATCAACTCTAAAAGAATCCCTATACATGCCATGACTCAAAAGGACTTGGAACACCATACCAAGCATTTATTCGATACTGTGAAAACATCTCCTGTGGCCTCCAACCCGAGCTAGTCAAATTAACCTATAATAGATGGGAAAAGAAAAGGAGTAAGCAATAATGCTTAGTAAGTTCATCTGCATAAACTGACCAATACTGATATTTATTGAATATAGATAACCACAAGGTATTATACTTGGTTTTCCCATTAACTCATGGCTGCTTTCTCAACCACTCTTGAAGCTTACTCATTCTATCTCTTACCACATTCTTACCATGCTACAAGCCAACTACTCGTTTACTAGCATACATTCCTGCACTGATTATCATGTAATCACATAAAACAACACATCGAGCATTTTTAATAAGCTACTCATACTACTAATCTTTCGGTGGTTTTGCACTTAGCCCACCATTAACTCTCTAATGAGGTGGTATCGCACACAGCCCACCAATCATTTATACTTATGGTGTTTTCGCACTTAGCACACCAATCATTTATAAGCGATGGTATCGCACACAGCCTATCGATTACTAATTAATCAGGTGGTAACGCACATAGCTCACCGTCATTTACCATTCGTGGATAGCAATCCACAAGTATATCTCTATTTCAACTATTCATCCCAGAACATCTCACACACTTCTATTCTTACTTAACTTTCTACGATACTCGTTCGCATTCACACAATGCATCAATAAATCTATCTCATGCAACTAAGGTACATTAATTACACATAGTTCTCGTTGACATCGTACCCCAATAGGGTCTTTCATACATTAACATATCAATGCCATGTCCCCGACATGGTCTTATACGAGTTCTTACACGAGGCTATATTCCCAATATGATCTTACACACGACCTTAATATTCACTATATCATGCTATATACTTTTTCATTATTCTTAAATTCAATTCTCTTGACATCTAATCAAAAGCTATTTCATACATTCATAGAATAAATAAACATTCCATACAACATTGGAATATTAAGTTAACTCGTAATTAATTACAATATTTGCACATGAACTTACCTCGATGTCCAAAAGGGCCGATAGGGACTTTTCGCCCACATTTCTCTTTTAATCCGTTCTAGGTCCGAAAATCATTTTTTTTTGATCTAGAACAATGGAATTTACTGATTTAATCACTTATAATTCATAATTCACCATAAACTACACTTTAGGAAAATTGACTATTTTGCCCCTACACTTTGGCAAAATTACGATTTTACCCCTAGGCTCGTAAATAAATTTTCATCACATTTTCTTGTTAAACAAGCCTAGCTAAATATTTAATCCTCTTACAACTATCCACAATTCCAACTATTTCATGTCTTAATGAACAATTTACAACTTTTGCATTTTAGCCCAAATTAGGTGTTTTCATAACAACACCTTTCACAAAAATTGTTTATCAACATCCTATCATCCATTTTCTTCCATGAAAACTCATCAAACGACATAAAATCTATCATGGTAAGTCCCTATACTTTCAACCATGTTGCAAATTAGTCCCCTCATTAGCTAGATTAAGCTTTGGGGACTCCAAAAGTACAATTTTTATCAAGAAAAGTCATCAAAATCACTTACTAATAAGGGAGATAGCTTGGCTGAAAGTTCAAACCCCCAAAGCTCCATTTCTTCTTCAATTTTCGGTGGAGAGAAGATAGGTGAATAGTGAAAGATGATAACATCTTTTACTCATCTTATTTTATTCATTTTATCACCTAATTCCCACCTATTTTGACCAAAAATTAAATGCTCTTGTCCCCCTATGTCACATGGCAGGCCAACTCACTTAAACAAGGCCAAATTGCACATTTGGGACCTCCAAATAATAACCCATAGCTATTTGGTACCTCTAGCAAATAAAATAGAACTTTCGCACTTTATGCGATTTAGTCTTTTTTAGCGATTAAACATGAAATCGCTAAAATTAAAGTACCAAAATTTCCATGCATCCTTATAAACATGTTATAACACAAAACATTACATAAAAATAATTTTCTCTAACCTCGAATTAGTGATTCCGAGATCACTGTTCCGACTAGCCCCTAAATCAGGCTGTTACAGGCGCGTGGCCAGAAATTCGACGACCACTGCTAGGCGAGGGGACGAGGCTTTCAGAGGATTTCGAATTTTTTTTTAAAATCAGACTTAAAATGACTTTTTTTTATTGAAACTGACTTTTGTAGGCAAAACAGAACGGCGTCATTTTTGAGTAGCAGGATCCGCGCGCCGACCTGAGGACCCGATAAGGATCCGCATGTTTTTTTCAAAAATGGAAAATTTACAATTCCAGCCCCTCCGCAGTTTTTTATGTTTTAATTCAGCTCAATTGGAAATTTTATTTTTTATAAAATTGGCCCCAAATTTGCATTTTGCTTTAATTAAGTCCCTTAAACTGTTTTAAAGGCCAAAATCACCACGACGCCGTTTTGAAAAAGGTTATAATTTCCCAATAAGTCCCTAGAATTTAACGCCCGATTCAATTTAACCCTTTTATGTTTATTTTATTTACTATTTAACCTTACTTTCTTTATTTTTATTTATTTTATTATTTTATTTACTATTTAACCTTACTTTCTTTATTTTTATTTATTTTATTCTAATACTATTTTTTAAATCATTTTATCATGTTAAAATATTATATTACTCTTATTATTTGTAAATTAATTAAATTTATATATTTTTATTATTATATATTATTCTTATATATTTTAAATTATTATTATCTATTATTTGATTTGATTATTTTATTATATATTATTTTTAACTTATATATTACATATGTTTTTAAAAATAGTGTATATTATATAGTATTATATCTTATAGTATTTTGATAAAAAGTTTTATTTTATCAAAGATTATTTATATTGAATAGTACATTATTTATTTTAAAAATATAATTTTATAGGTATTAGATTATTATAAATATATTTCTATTTAAAGTCATAAATAGTTATTTTCTTAATATATATGTACATTTTTATACGTCATTACATGAGCACTTTCAACTTACATGAAATATGTTTATATTTGTTTTATTACCTATTGTATTTGTTTATACTTCATCCTGTATTGATTATTGCTTTAGTGTAGGAAGTATTATTTGTCATATTTTGTATTATTATTTCTTTATTGCCTATCTTAGATGTTAGTATATTATAATTACGATAGTATATAAATGCAATATTGTCACATGGTTATTGTTAAAAATAAAAATACATTTTTTTTTTTTTTGCAAAACTACTATATTTTATCTAAAGGTTTTTAAAATAAGGCAATGTTTCGGTATTTAGAAATTCGGGAAATAGTGCCCTAACGTGCTGGGTTGCGATTTTCCGTTTGGCTAAATAACTAAATATCCTTTTTACAAGTTTTGTAAATAGTGAGATGATTTTGATTACGAAGGTTTTAAAATATCGTGTCCTAACGTGCTGGATGTGATGTTTATATTCCTTCGGAACAGAGAAATCTCAAGTTTTAACTTAAATTGCTCAAAATTTTTTAAAGAAATCATATTTTTAAATACTTTTAAATTTCAAACATTGGGACATGATTTTATTGATTTGGTACCAATTTTTGGGCGTTATGAGGGTGCTAATCCTTCCTCATACGTAACTGACTCTTGAACCATTTTCTTGTTTTTCGCAGACCAAAATCAAATGTTTTAAAATAAAACGTTTTACAAGGTGATCCAATCACACCTAAGTAAAAAGGGATTGGTGGCGACTCCCATTTTTGTTTTTAAAAGTCGTCCCTGTTTTTAAAATCAAATTTTAAAATGGTTTCGACATAACTAATAACGAAATAATAAAGTGATTGAAGTATTCCTTCCTTACCAATACCAATTAACAACGTATTTTGGCAGTTGCCTGACAAGAAGATTCGGCCCGAACCAAGAAGAACCAAAAAGATTTGAGAGGGAGAGAGTATGAGTACTCGGCCTAGCAGAGAAAGGGAGACGAAAACTTGGAACAGAAGAAGAAATGGAAGTAAAAGAGAAGGAGACTACCAATTCGGCAGAGAGAAAAGTGTGGAGAAGAAAAGAGGACTTCAATGGAGAATTCGGCAATTGGCAATTGGTATGTTGATTGGCAAAAGTGAAAGACAGTTCAGAGAAAAAAAATAGAAGAAAGAAAGACCCGAATGGTCAAAAATGTTGCACGAGACGCCACAAAAAGAAGTAATCCCGAAACGAAAAAGAGAAAAAAACCCGAAAATACCAGAGAAAATTCGGCACCTCTAAACTCTCACAAAGTCGAAAATTTACCCAAAATGAATGCCATAGCCGAATTTCCCCTTACTCATGCTCTCCTAATCGGCCAAGACTCCCCTCACAACCCAACTCCTTCAAACTCTCCACCAATTCCTCATTGATTTGCTCATAGCCTCCCATTCAAATTTGATGACCAAGTCTTCAACCTCCTCTGCAGAGTTTGAATCGAACTCTACCTCTCACGCCACATAGATGTAAAATAAAATCTCCTTATTGCATGCCATGGGATTCGAACCCCAATTCCCTTGCCACCTTAGTGACGCCACAACCATCAAGCCACATGCTCTATTTGTGATATAAAATCACACACACTAAACATAAGTCCTAACTGCTAACAGCCAATTTCACTTAAGAGAAAAAACTAAAAATTTTCCAAGGCCCAGACTCGAACCCAGGCTTCCTAAAAACCCCCAAATACACTCAAATACTTAGCCATTGAAGTACACATGGAATTTAAGCCAAATCATGCAAAAGTACAAACCCTACATTTTTGGGGCGTTACAGAGAGAAATTAACTTGGAAAATAATAACACTAATAATCAGAAAGTTACTATCAAACAAAGACCTAGTAAGAATAAATAAAACTAATAATGATCAATAATAAAAATGAAGAAGCAAGACTAGCAAGAATAAAAAATAAAAATAAAATAAAATTAGCTAAAACAAACTACATGCGTAATACTGTTTAACGAAAAATAAAAGAAAATCAAATCAAATCAAATCAAAAAGTAAAAATGTCCATAACTCAAGAAGAAACACAAAATCAACAGTAAAGAAATTGAATAAACAAGAATAAATAAAGAAATACTAATATCAGTAAAACTAATAAAAATAAAATACTTATAAGAAAGAAAGAAATAAAGAGATAATAATATAATAATAAGAAAAGAAAAAGAACAAGGGAGAAGAAAAGAGGACCGACGGCAGCGGTGGTGGGGGTCGGCGGTGCGATGGGCGAGAGGTGACAGGCGTGCAGTGGGGCGGAGGTGCGTGGAGTGGTGGTGGGTGGTGTTTCGGGCGACGGCTTTGAAGAGAAAATGAAGAAAAAAGTGTGAAAAGAAGAAGAGAGAAAAGGGGAAGAAAAATGAAGGGGGTTTGGTTTGGGGAAGAAGGGAAAAGAAGGAAGGAGGGGAGGGGGTCGACGGTGGCCTAAGGTGCATGAGTTGGGGTGGGAGGCGGTGGCTAGGGTTTGGGGGTTTAGGAAAAAGAAAGGAGAAGAAAAGAAAAAGAAAAAGAGGTTTAAATAGGTGACACGGTCGTGTAACGGCCCGTGTTGGGCCACACGGCCGTGTCACACGCCCGTGTGGTCTTATCCCCAGCCCGTGTTCGTCGTGAAATTTAAAAGCCCAGTATTCACACGGCCTTGAACACGCCCGTGTGTCCAGGCCGTGTGTGAAGTCCTTCGCTTCTTCCACGCCCGTATGGAATTTTACATGCCCGTGTGACCTCACGCACGGCCGTGTGTATTGCCCGTAGAGCCCCTTGACTTGTTTTAAATTTTGAAATTTGAAAAATTAGGCTCCAGGTTTCACACGGCCGTGTTGCACACTCGTGTGGACTATATTTAGGTCGTGTCTCTGTCGAGTTTTGGGAATTTTAAGCTCCAGGATCCACACGGCCAATGACACGCCCGTGTGTCCAGGCCGTGTGGGTGACACGGCCATGTTGTCAGGCCGTGTAGCCCTCTGTCGATTTATTTAAGATTTAAAAACTAAGTCCCAGGATCCACACGGCCAGGGATACGCCCGTGTGTCCAGGCCGTGTGGGTTTTAAAACACCATTTTTTTAATTAATTAATTTTGAAGATATCATAAACTATAATTAGTAAATTAGGCATGTTAATGCTCAGGTTGCCTCCCGAGAAGCGCTTATTTAGATTCTAAGCTTGACTTATCTCATTTTTGCTTAGTTACGATTGTTCGCAGAGTCGAGACTCCTCTTTCTCGCTATCAAATCTATTATCAACATACGGTCTGAGTCGAGTAGTATTTACCTTAAAAGTGCCGAAATTAGAATGAGTTACCTCGACTGTTCCGTATGGGAAGACATTGAGTACCGTAAAAGGAGTCGCTCCGTTTGCATTAAGCTCTAAAGTGGTTATTCGAGGTTCGGTTTCATCTAACAATACCTGGTCCCCAACCTTGAAGTGGTTCGTTCCACCTTTAAGCTCGTCATGGAGTTGCTTCGATTTTGCTTCGTGTTTTCTCAGTTTCTCCTTGCCATGTGTCCTCCATTCGTCTAGTTCATCAATCTGAAGCCTTCGCTCCTCATGAGTCATTCTGTGTTTGTCACATAGGATAGAATATGGCTCCATCACTTTCTTCCTAGGGATTTCCTGCAAAGAAGTTTGAGCTACAACGTTACTCACATTAACAGAACTCGTAAAATCATCTCGATCACTAGATATCCTAACAGAATCACGAGCTTGGAGTTTAATCGTGTAATCACCTACACGAAGTGTCAATTCACCTGTGCCAACATCAATGGTAGTCCTAGCAGTTGCTAAAAAGGGTCGTCCTAAGATTAAAGGTGCGTCATTGTCCTCATCCATGTCTAGAACAACAAAGTCGACTGGGAATATAAATTTATCGATTTTTACAAGCACATCCTCAACAATACCCCTAGGAAATCTAATAGTTTTATCCTGCTAGTTGAATGCTCATCCTAGTTTGTTTAGGTTTCCCAAGACCTAGTTGCTTAAACATTTTATAGGGCATGACATTAATACTTGCCCCTAAATCAGCCAAGGCATTATTAACATCTAAACTACCAATTAAACAAGGAATAGTAAAACTCCCTGGATCCTTTAATTTGTTGGGTAGTTTATTCTGCAAAATGGCTGAGCAGCCTGCATTTAGCTCCACGTGCGACGCATCATCTAACTTCCGTTTGTTTGCTAAGAGCTCCTTTAAAAATTTAACTAAGTTGGGCATCTGCGAAAGAGCTTCAATAAACGGTAAGTTAATATGTAACTTTTTCAAGAGTTTAAGAAATTTACCGAATTGTTCATTGGTAAGGTCTTTCTTCGTCGCGTTGGGGTATGGCACACGAGGTTTATATTCTTCACTTACCAGTTTCTGTGTATTGTGGCTCACCTCAACCTTACCTTTACTTATCACAATTTCTTACCTCGGTTCAGATTTAGATTCTACTAACCCTTCTTCGTCACGCACGGTGATGGCATGGAGTTGCTCCTTTGGTTTAGGTTCGGTATTACTCGGCAAGCTACCTTGTGGTCGTTCTGAGATCAGCTTAGCAAGCTGACCTATTTGGTTCTCGAGCCCTTGAATCGACACTTGCTAATTTTTTAGTGTTGTTTTGGTGTTTTAAAAATGGGTTTCTGACACCGAGATGAATTTTGTTAGCATCTCCTTAAGGTTCGGCTTTTTCTCCTGTTGGTAGGGTTGTTGTTGAAAGCCTGGAGGAAGTTGCGGTCTCTGATTTCCTTGACCAGCCCATGAGAAATTGGGATGGTTCCTCCAACCTGTATTATAAGTATTACTATAGGGATTATTCTGAGGTCTAGAATTGTTACCCATATAGTGAACTTGTTCATTCTCTGTGCTCGGGTTATAGGATGGATATTCAGTGGTGTTCATCTCTCCTCCATTTATGTCGCATTGCATCACCGGATGTACCTTCCTAGAAACACATAAACCATCAATATTTTTATTTAAGAGCTCTACCTGGTTTGATAACATGGTGACCACGTTGAGGTTGAAAACACCAGCGGCTTTTGTCGGCTTTGTTCTCATGACTTGCCACTGATAGTTATTCAGTGACATCTCCTCTATAAACTCATAAGCCGCCTCAGGTGTTTTGTTATTTAGAGTCCCACCGGCGGCTGCATCGATTAGTTTCCTAGTTGAGGGGTTCAAACCGTTGTAAAAAGTTTGAACCTGTAGCCATAGAGGTAACCCATGGTGAGGGCACATTCTCAATAAGTCCTTATACCTCTCCCATGCATCGTAAAGCATTTCTAAATCCATCTGCAAAAAAGAAGAGATATCATTCCTCAACTTTGCTATTTTAGCCGGCAAAAAATACTTTAATAAAAATTTCTCGGTCATCTGTTCTCAAGTAGTGATGGAACCTCGTGGTAACGAGTTCAACCACTGTTTAGCTTTATTTCTTAAGGAAAAAGGAAACAACCGAAGGCGAATGGCATCATCAGAAACACCATTAATTTTGAAAGTATCGCAAAATTCTAGAAAGTTGGCTAAATGAGTATTTGGATCCTCATCCTGTAAACCATCGAACTGAACACATTGTTGGATCATCTGTATAATGTTCGGCTCCAGCTCGAAGTTATTTACAGCAACAGCAGGCCTCACAATACTCGATTCAGCCCCAGTCAAATTAGGCTTAGCATAATCGTACATAGTACGAGGAGCAGGATTTGCGGCAACCACAGGAGGTAACGGATTATTATCAGCCATCTCCTCGGTACTATTGGTATCGTCCTCTTGCTCTTCCTCTATATACTGTAGACTTCGCCTTATTTCTCTACGGTTTCTGCGAGCTGTACTTTCAATCTCACTATCAAAAAGCAATGGTCCTGACGGGTTCCTCCTAGTCATAAACTAAAAATACCTGTCAGAAGTAAATAAAAGAAAAGTTAGTAAATTAAAATAAAAACACAAATAAATTGCAATAAAAATAAAAATGGCTAAAGTAATAAAAATTAAGCGTTCCTAATATCTTAGTCCTCGGAAACGGAGCCAAAAACTTGATGATGTCACGAACTAACTAATAATTCGACAAAGGCAAGCGCATCTATCAAACAGTAGTATAGCTATGGTGAGTCTGGAATATCGTATCCACAAGGACTAAAATTACTAGTAATAACTATCTTTCTATTATTTAGCCTAATAATTAAGGGAATTTGTTTTAATCTAAATTTTAACTAACTAATTAACTATGAACGCGACAGAGAGTGAAGGAAATAATCGAATAAACAAATGAATAAAGACAATACCCAAGGAAGAATCCACCTAGACTTCACTTATTATTCTGACTCTGAATTAAACGATTTATTCACTTGCCTTGATCCGTAGAAATCCCTGAATTATGTTAATATCTCTTTCGAGACTAAGAAAAACTGACTCTAGGTTGATTAATTGAAATCTCTTTCTAATTAAAACCCCTATCGTCGCATTAACTCGATCTATGGATTCCCTTATTAGATTTGACTCTAATCCGGCAGATTTATGTCATCCTATTTCTAGGGTTGCAATCAACTCTGTTTAATTATGCTAGATTTACTCTTAAACAGGGACTTTTTCTCCACTGACTAAGCACATCAAACTTGAATTAATATCCTGAAAATATTAAAGTAAGAATTAAGAACACATAATTAAGAACAAGAACAAGTATTTATCATGTAATTCAGATAATTAAATAATAAGATTCATCATAGGTGTAACACCCCTTACCCGGGTTCTACGCCGGAACCGAGCCCGAGGCGTTACCGAACTCAAACCACTGTCTCTGTCGCAAATTCAGATCCTTCTGATCCATCAAATACTTCAAACTCTTGTGATCCGTAAAGATTCAGCACTTCTCACCATACAAGTAATGTCGCCAAATCTTTAATGCGAAAACAATCGCAGCCAACTCTAAATCATGAGCCGGATAATTCTTCTCGTGCGGTTTCAACTATCTCGAGGCGTAAGCGACTACCTTACCCTCTTGCATCAACACGTAATCGAGACCATTAAACGACGCATCACTGTAAATCACGAACTCTTTCCCCGATTCTGGTTGAACCAAAATCGGTGCCTCAGTCAACAATGTTTAGGTCTCTCGAAACTCGTTGACATGTCTCAATCCATTCAAACTTGACATCTTTATGCAACAACTTCGTCATCGGAGTAGCAATCATGGAGAACCCCTTTACGAAACATCTATAATATCCTGCTAATCCCAAGAAACTTCTGATTTCAGACACATTCCTCGACGGTTTCTATTCCAAAACAGTCGATATCTTACTCAGGTCAACTCTGACACCATCACCTGACACCATGTGTCCTAGGAATCCGACCTCTCGGAGCCAAAACTCACTCTTGCTAAACTTAGCATACAACTGCTTATCTCTCAAAGTTTGCAAGACAATTCTCAAATGCTCTTCATGATCGTTCTCATCCCGAGAATAGATCAATATGTCGCCAATGAAGACAACTACAAACTTGTCCACATACGATGTCGAAAACACGGTTCATCGATCCATAAAAATCGCAGTGCATTCGTCAAACCAAACGGCATAACCAAAAACTCATAATGGCCATACCTTGTCGAAATGCGCTTTTCAACACATCTTGCTCTTTCACACTGAAATGATAATAACCGGACCTCAAGTCTATCTTGGAGAACATCAGTAGCTCCTCAGCTTGATCAAAAGATCATCAATCCTTGGTAAAGGATACTTATTCTTCATTGTCACCTTGTTCAGTGTCTATAGTCTATACACAACCTCATAGACCCATCTTTCTTCTTCTTCACGAATAATACCGAGCACCCCACGGTGAGTAGCTCGGTCTTGCAAAACCCTTATCTGTCAACTCTTGCAACTGAACCTTCAGTTCTTTCAACTCTACAGGTGCCATTCTATATGGAGCAATTGAAATAGGTGTCATTCCCAGAACCAACTCAATTCAAAACTCGACCTCTCTCACTGGAGGTAATTCGGGTAACTCTTCCGGAAATACATCTAGATACTCACATGCCACTGGCACTGTTCCAAACTCTACTCCAACCTCTCGAGTATTCAACACAAAAGCAAGATAGGACTCACATCCTTTTCTCAAACATTTCTCAGCCACTAGGGAAGAAATCATCACTGGTAGACTATCTAATCCACCTGATTCAACCCGAACCACATCTCCACTCTCACATTTCAATTCAATAAACTTACTACCACAGTTCACTAAGACACTATGGGTAGTCAACCAATCCATGCCTAGGATTAAATCAAACTCATCAAACGGCAACAATATAAGGTTTGCCGAAAAACAATGATTCTCAATCAATAAAGGACAATTTTTACACACTTTGTCCACTAACACACGCTTTCCTAACGGGTTTGACACACTAACCACTATGTCCGTAGACTCAACGGTCATACTCAAACTAGATGCTAATCTCATGCAAATATAAGAATGAGTAGACCCTGGATCTATTAAAGCAATAACAAAGGTATCAAAGAGAGAAAAAGTACCCGTTATCACATCAGGGGAGGATGCTTTTTCGCGAGCGCGAACAGCATACGTCCTTGCAGGTGCCCGACCCTCCAATCTCACAACAGAATCTCTGGGTGCACCTCTACCACTAGCCCCACCTCTTGGGTTCCATGGTGGTCTACCCCTTGTAGACACATCACTAGGTCTCATTTCTTGCTTCTCTTCCTTATCATCCCTCTCGGGATAGTTACGGATAAAGTGGTCAGGGGAACCACACTTATAACATTTTTGAATATTTCCCCAACACTCTCCGGTGTGATACCTACCACAACTTGGACACTCCGGTTTACTCTTTGTATTGCCCACACTTTCCATCGAGGGGGCTTAGACTCTCGAACCCGAACGAGTATTGCCCAAGTCTCGATGCGAATAACCCACTGGTGCTGTCATCTGAGGATTCACTTCCTTGGATCTTTTCGACTGAGCTTGGTATGACTTGCCCATCGGTCTCTTTTTAGTATCTCGGGCTTCACTCACAGCCCTCCTCTTTTCTGAACTTAGCTCTTCGGCCTTACTTGCCCTTTCAACCAACACTACAAATTCTTTCAACTCCAAAATACCAACTAGGAGTTTGATGTCCTCATTTAGCCCATCTTCGAACCTCTTACACAAGATGGTCTCAGTCGACACACATTCTTGAGCGTATTTGCTAAGCCTAACAAACTCACGCTTACACTATGCTACTGATATCCTTCCTTGCTTCAACTCAAAGAATTCCTTACTTTTCTGATCAGTAAATCGCTGGCTTATATACTTCTTCCAGAATTCTTCCAGAAAGAAGTCCCACGTCACCCGCTCTCTCGGGACTACCAACGTTAGTGTTTTCCACCAATGGTATACCGAATCTCTCAGTAAGGATACGGTACACTTCAAGCTCTCCTCAGGTGTACATGAGAGTTCATCGAACACCCTCATCGAGTTCTCCAACCAGAACTCCACCCTCTCTGGGTCATCATCTACCTTAGCTCTAAACTCCTCAGTCCCCTGTTTCCTAATCTTATCCACCGAGGGTGTCGATATCCTCACTACATCTATACCTTGAGGAGCCACTGGATTTGGCTGAGGTATAGGAGGAGGAGGTGGAGGAGGTTGAGCATTAGGATTCGCTCGAACATAATCCGAGTACCAATTGCTCATTATCTGAAGAAAGGCTTCCTGAGCCCCTTCCCCTTGACCCCTAGCCTCGGGTCCACTTTGAATAGGCACAGTTCCTTGCGCAGGAGCCGGCGCATTACTAGCTGCTTCATCAGCAGTCAATGGATCGGAATCCATATTCTATATAAAATAAGATTTAAAATCATCAGAAGCCACACACTATCATTGTACACTTATGGCATGTATAGCTAGACTCTTACACCCGCTACGGTAGTCCTAGAACCGACTAAACCTGGCTTTGATACCACTTGTAACATCCCAGTTTAGGGCCTAGTCAGAATAGTGGTGCGAGACCACAAATCTGAGGTTTATGAATGAGTTTTTGAGGTTTATGCCTTGTATGCATGCTAGTGTGAAAGTTTCATGAAGCAATTTTGTGAAATTGCGGTTGAATTGTCAAAAAGGACTAAATTGCAAAAGTTGCAAAATGTGTGTTTCTAGAAGCTATATGTGTGAAATAGCTTTAGATTATTAATTAGAGGTCCTTAAATAGCAATTTATCCAAATTCTAATTTTTGGACAAAATTGGGCAAGAATGGGTTAAAATAGAAAGTTTATCAAAAAGGACATTTTGGTCATTTAACAAATAAGTGATTAAAATAGGAGAAAAGTGATCGCTGTAAATCAGAGTTTTAAAATTTATAAAAGAATGATCAAACCTGGAGACTAACTCTGACAACGATTAAAGGCAAGTGCACCTATCGAATAGTAGTATATTTTAGGCAAGACCGGATTATCGAACCCAAAGGAACTAAAGTACTAATACTAACTTTCTTTTTATTATTTAGCCTAAAATAAGTGAAGTTTGTTTATTAATCTAAATTAATTAACTACTAAACTAAAGACTCTAAGATAAAGAAGAATGAATTTTGGAAAATAACTTGGGAAAAACTCAGTTGATTTAGACGATACCCTAGGAAGAATCCACCTAGACTTCACTTGTTATCTAACCTTGAACCATATGATTTATTTACTTAGTTTGATCCGTAAGACTCCTTGACGTATATTAAACCCTCTCTCGAGGCGAATAACGTCTAACCCTAGGTTAATTAGTGGAACTCTCGTTCTCTTATAATAACCCCCTAGAATAGCAGTAAATCGATCTATGGATTCCCATATTAGGTTTCACCCTAATCCGGCAAAATCTTGTCACCCTATCTCTAGGCGTGCGATCAACTCCGCTTAATTATGTTGGATCTACTCTTAGGCAGGGTCTATTCCTCCTCCACCTAAGCACATTAAATTTGGATTAAGCTCACATAATTAAGAACAAACTAAGTTATTATCATATAATTCAAATAATCAAATAACAAGATTCATCATAGGTTTCATCCCCTTCGGGTATCCGAAGGGTTTAGTTCATAACAATAAAGGAAACCATCTCAAGAGAAAAGATAAAACAAAACATAAGAAATCCCTAAAACCCCCTGAAGGAATTGAAGAGGAGATCCTCCATCTTGAGTATAACTCTGGCTTCTTGAGATGGATCAACTGGCTATCCCTGAGTGAATCCCCACAAATCTGCCTTCTCTGGCCTAGCACGATGCCCCTAGACGATGGCTTTGGGCTCCCCCTTTCAGGTCATACTTAGGGTGTATTTATAGGCTTTTGAAATACGTTTCTTTCTCCCTAAGTATCCTTTCCTGAATGAAATTGCTCTTCTTCACGGCAGAGGCACGGCCATGGCACACTCCCGTGTAAATTGTGGATAGGTCGTGTTCGGACTTCTTTAATGAGGCACGGCCGTGTGAATCGAGGGAAGACCGTGTTCTAGATGATCAGTGAGGCACGGTCGTGTGATCTTTTGTCCAGGCCGTGTCGATTTCATGCTTTGGCCCATTTGTCCCGTTTTAAGCCCATTTTACGTTCTTTTCATCCCCTGGTGCTTTCCTGAGTATAAGACATGAAAAGAAAGGATTAAGAGCACCTTTTTACATAAATCGGGGCTTAAATCATCCAAAAGCATACTAAATGTGGGCTTAGAATATGTTACTATTTCGGTTTATCAAATACCCCCACACTTAAGCTTTTGCTTGTCCTCAAGCAAAATTCTCAACTTACAATTAAAACGAACTTTCTATAATTCATAACAGTCATTTATAGTGTCTCATCATAATTCATAGATAATTTATACATGGATAATTCAACTCAAAGTGTCCTAAAAATTCAAACAATATAAGCCTTATACTTTGTAGCACAAAACATAGGTGTTTCACTTTATCTAAATAATTACCTTTAATTTGAAACCGACAAGGATTGACATCCTTACAAAAGATCCACTCAAATCACTCAAAGTGTTTAAGGTTCAAAATTTAGGCACTCAAAAGTCGAACATGAAGAGTTAATCCCATAGGCTTGCATGAAAATCAAATCTCCACCACTGAAATATGAGATGAAACACAAATCAAAAGGTCTTTGTTAGGGTTGTAATGGGGATAGGGTTAAGGTGTGGAGTAAGGCTGAATTAGAGGGTTAGAATCGAGATTGAATTGACAAATTACCTAACTAAGAACTAATGAACTAATAATAATTACATCAATTAAAAACTAATAGTACTTAATAATACGAGCTTCTTCTTCGATATTTGGAATTTAAATGTATAAGCTCGTTTAATCACATAACTAATAATGAATATACTTTGTTTTTTTTTTAAGAACAATCATAAATACATAATAAAAGATAAATTACTGAAATAAAAACATAGTTAGGTTATTAATCAAATCAAATCTCGATATAATGGTAATCAAAAGGAATGGTGATAACAAAAACAAAGGGGTTCTGGGTTAATATTAGTGGTTATGTCAATAAATAGGGTTGTTAGGGTTAAAAGGGGTTCACTAGGGGTTAATTATGAAGGTAGGCTTTTTAAATGGAGTAAGTGGGTTAGATCCTAGGTGCCTTTATCATCTCTGTATATCAAATCAAAAAAAATGTGGTCTCGACATGTATAATCGATGCAAGTAAACAAATCAGTGTTGACATACTCATAATCAATAAAGTGAGCAAGAAAAAGAATATATGCTCTATAAGGCTCAAAAACTCACAAAAATTATGGGTATTTTGATGTCAACCTCGTAAAATTCAAACTTCAAAGTAATATTTAGACTTAGTTCGACAACCTAAAAAAATTTTAATTAAAAAAATAGACTTGTCATGCTTGATTCTCTAGTATTCTTCAAATTTAATTATCGATGCACAATTATCAATGACTTAATCTAAAACATATCAATAAAAATCATAAATCATGTAATACTAAATCAAAAGAGAAGGGGAAAATAACACTTTCTGAATTTTTGGATGGATTCCTTGAGATGAAGGATGTGGTAAAGGATGACTTATGTATTTATTGAATTACTCCTAGTGATTTGTTTGTGTATAAGAAGTGCGTGGTTGAGACTGCAAAGTCATCACTTAGATAATTTGGCGGTGTAAATAATTGTTAGGCATACTCTAAGGTTAGATAGCCAATTATAATCATAAAAATTTGTAATGCATATAGAAAAAGTTTAGCTTAAGACAAGTAAAGATAGATAAAAATAGCATTAAAAATGCAAACAAAGATTAGATAAAAGGACTTAAAGGTTCTCATCTTTGGCCGGGTCCTGTGGTGGTTCTGCTGATGAGATGTGGAGGTGCTGGCATATCTGTTGGAGGGTAGCCTCAATCCCATCAAACCGTCGCACGTTGTGTCGTTGAACTGCCGAGTGCAATACCGCTCAAACCGTAAAGCGCATCGAGAGATCCGATAGTGAAAATGAGAGGGTCGTTGTTGGGATCGGTGCCTCCTGTGGGACATCGTTAGAAATTTCCTCGGGTTCTTCTGTGTCATTGGAATGGGCTAATCGGTATTGGGGAGAATCAGTCCCATGGCGGTGTTTAATCATCCTCATATAAGACATCGCCTCAATGCCCCGAGGTGCCATTTGCCCAATCGCATGAGGGAAGAGCTCTGGGAATCCGGTTTCTAGGGCCAAAGTGTCGGCTAATCGTGTGATATAGGGCCCATCAAAAGAATCCCTTTCTGTGTGACTCATGCAGCGTCAATCGCACGAGCAATAAAGTAGGCGAGGTCAAAAACGTGTTCGTTCGACATACAGAATAAGTAGTAGGCGTCGTGTGTATTCACCACGCCGGTGCTTTCGCGTCTTCCTGTAATTGTGTGGGCCAAAATGGAGTGGATGTACCTCAGAGGTGGGGTCATAGCTGTCACTTTGGAACGGCTAGGATCGTAAGGGCCTTTTCCTATCTCGTACCAACAACTTGCAAGGGTGCAATGAATATGGCGGTGTAGTTCAGAGAGGTCATGCTCTTCTACAAATTCGTCAGTGTACAATCCCAGTGCGGCTCCAAATTGTGGCACGTTAAGTTGTCGTATGGTACCTCCGAGACAAAATTATATTGTTCCTGGATCATCGAAATTTGCCATCATAGTCTGTAGTTGGAAAGTAGAACAGAGTTATAATGTGAATTCCAAATATGCCGGCTCTATGATTGTGAAGAATTTATCCCACGGGTCAGTGGTGAGCAAGGCTCAAACATCGTCTGCGAGGCTGACTTACTCTAAAGCGGTCCAATCGATACGCCTACCGATTCCGAGCGGTCGTTCTCATAGTGCCTTAAATCGATCCTCTTGTATTCCCTTGGGAAAATGTAGAAATTGATGGCGCACTTCGATGGAGGCACTTACGGAAGATGAGCCCGGTCCCTTTCGTTTCTTAGAAGTGCCGGCTGCTGTTTGTTTTCCTTTTGACATCGTCATTTTACCTGAAAATTGGTAATATTCAAGTAAAATGTTTTCAAATGCAATTCAATCGTATTGTTATTTCAAATATCTAATGCAAATATTTCAATAAGGCAATCAAGTGAGTTTTGCAAAAGATAACTTTAAAGAATAATTAACACAAATAGGGGAAGAAAAATTAAATGAATATTTATACTAATGTAACATCTCAAGCAAACATTCAACTATAATTGTTCCTAAGGTTCAAGAGATACTAGTTCTAATTAGTAAAGTAACAAACTAGGATGAGATATAAATTAAACAATTAGTAAATAGATGCAAGTAAAGTGATAAAGGAACCAAAGAAGTGGTTTTGGCCGTGTTGTGGTGTGAAGCAGGAGCACGGAGTTGAGCAGGCGTGTTCTGTATTTTCTAGTGGTGGCGAGGCGTGGGTTTTGTTCTACACAGGCGTGGCTGCGTTATTGTATGGGTGTTTGAGAGGGGAACAATGGGGGTTTGGGGGTCACAATATGGTTGATGGTGGCCGGATTTTGGGGAAAGGGGTTGAGAAAACCGATCTAGGGTTAGGGTTGGGGAAGATGAGCGGTTGAGTCTCTTAAATAGGGGTGAGAGGCACGGCGGGGCCACGCCTGCGTGCTTAGTTTTAATACGCCGTGTGTTTTTCGTGATTTTTAAATTTTTGGCGCATTCAGTATTTTGCCACAGTGCGTGGGTAACAAGAGCGCATGCCCGTGTTTTTCTTCACACGGTCATGTAGAACGGGCGTGTTCTACCCGTGTTGACAAGTCAGTATGTTGGCACGATTTGGTGGCACGGGCGTGTCTTACCCGTGCTCGACAAGTCAGTAACCTCGTACGGGTTGGTGGCACGGGCGTGGACTTGTATCGCAGCCCGTGTTGGGAAAAGAAATTATTCTCTATTTGTGCACGGCTACTGGCACGCCCATGGTTCGTCCCCTATTTTCCACACGACCACGGGCACGCCCGTGTGTAAGGCCGTGTGGTCTAAAACCTACGCTTTTATTAGACTAATTTAGTAGGGGGTTAGACGCTAAAAAAATAAAATTAAAAATAAAAATAAAAACAATGATAAGAATAAAATTTGTTAGTGAATTAGTGCTCGGGTTGCCTCCCGAGAAGCGCTCGTTTATAGTCTTAAGCTAGACTTACCCTGTTTTCATTTCTAAAAGAAGGCTCACAGAGCTGAAACTCCTCTTTCGTATCTCTAAAATCTTCACCATTATAGATTTTGAGTCGATGACCATTTACCTTGAATGTGCCCTTAATGGGGTGAGTTATCTCGAATGTGCCATATGGAAAAATTGTTTTGATCATGAATGGGCCAGACCACCTTGATTTTAGTTTCCCTGGAAATAATTTAAGCCTTGAATTGTATAACAGGACCAAGTTCCCCACTTCAAATTGTTTCGATTTCTTTAGACGGGCATCATGGCGTCGCTTTGTTGCCTCCTTGTATAGCTTTAAGTTCTAGTAGGCTTCAGTTCTCCACTCATCTAGCTCATTCATCTGTATCATTCTTTTCCTTCCTGTAACTTTAAGATCATAGTTTAAAAATTTTATAGCCCAAAAAGCTTTATGTTCTAGCTCGAGTGGTAGATGACAGCTTTTCCCGTATACAAGTTTGTATGGGGATGTCCCTAAGGGTGTTTTGAATGCTGTTCTATAGGCCCATAAGGCATCATCTACTTTTAATGCCTAATATTTTCTATTTGATCCAACCGTCTTTTCTAGGATGCGCTTAAGTTCTCGGTTTGCTACTTCAGCTTGCCCACTAGTTTGAGGGTGATAAGGGGTAGCTGTCCTGTGGTGTACTCCATATTTTTTTAGAACTTTTTCAAATTGAGTATTGCAGAAATGAGTACCCCTATCACTAATGATGGCTCTAGGTGTCCCAAATCGAGAAAATAGTTTCTTGAGAAATTTCACTACTACCCTAGCGTCATTGGTAGGTAAGGCTTCTGCTTCTACCCATTTTGACATGTAATCAACTGCTACTAGGATGTATTTATTTCCAAATGAACTAGGGAATGGTCCCATAAAATCAATACCCCATACATCAAATATTTCGCATGATAGCATATATGTTTGGGGCATTTCATCACGTTCAGAAATATTACCTATTCTCTGGCATTTATCACACGAGGTAACGTACCTGTTGGCATCCTTAAATAGAGTGGGCCAGTAAAAACCTGATTTGAGTATTTTATGTGCTGTCTTGATGCCATTGTAGTGTCCTCTTGAAGGTCCTGAATGATAATGTTCCATGATTTTACTTGCTTCTATTCTTGTAACACATCGTCGAATTACCTGATCTGCACATATTCGGAAAAGAAAGGGGTCTTCCCAAAAATAGTTTTTTGCATCAGCAAAGAATCGCTTCTTTTGGTGATGTGTTACCCTTTTTGGTAAGATGTTAGCGGCTAAATAATTCGCAATATCTGCAAACTATGGTACCTCAGAATGAGTTATCGAAAAGAGTTGTTCTTCTGGGAATGAATCATTTATCTCATCTTCATTTAGCGGCTAAATAATGGCATTCGAATACTTAATAAATATTTAACATTTTATCTTTTAATAGTATTCACGCACTTCAATAACCAAACAAATTATATCACAAGGCTTTATGTCCAACATTATATGCGGCATTAACAATTATACAATTGATCAAAAGTATTTCATTGAGTAATTAAAATCCTTATGAGCATTTTACCATATCAAATTTGAATCATTCAAGCATAAATGTAACATCCTAAAATTTAAATTTTTATATGTTACATTACTTTGGTGCTCAGCTAGTTTATTTATCCTATGTGTGTGTTAAAATAGTCCTGAGAAGGTTCGGGATTTAATTGGATTTTGGAATAAATTTTGGTAAATAGAACTTTATTAAAGTGGAACAAGTAACCTTGATGTTTAAGGAAACTAAGTGGCAAAAGTTAGCATAAGATGAGCTAGTAGTAAAGAGGAGTTGACGCCATAAGCATACTTAGAGGGAAGAGGTTCGAATCCCTTGTTATGCATGAGAAAATTTTTAAATTTTTGCACTCATCTAGCATGTGTCGGCCAAGCTTTACTTTTGGAAAGTTGGACTTTTAGTTTATGGTAAGGTGGCTAATGGATTAAGGCAAGAATTGAACTTAAGGTAGGGAATCATGAGATTATGGTATGTAGGGGGAACACAAGGCACATTTTAAGGAATGTGTTTTGGAAAGTTTGGAATGGCCAAACTTTGACTTTGGTGTCCATGTACTTGGACGGTTTTAGGGGCTAAGGGGGTGGCCGAATTTTTGAAGACTTTTGAGTAAGGATAGGTGCTTGTTGGGCATATTTCTTTTTGGGTCATTTTTGCTTTCTCTCAAAACATTTTCTCTTCATTTTATCTCTCCCTAGCCGAATGCACATTGAGCATTAGGTAAGCATCTTTCATTTTTCTTTTGGTCATTCCATTTTGACCATTTTGGTCTAAATTTGCCTATTCTCTCAAGTCATTTCCCTAGTGCCGAAAAACACCAAAACCTTGAAGGCCATTTTCTCTCTTCTTTTCTTCCTCCATTGCCGAATGCTCTCTAGTCTCAAACCTCTCTCTTTGTTCATCTTCTATTCTTGAAATGAACCAAAACCGAAACACCTAATTGTCCTATACCTTTATTTCATCTCCTTCTTCTTACAAAATTTATTCAACATTTTCTCCCTTTTCTTTTCCTCCATGGCCGAATGTTGCTAACACCATCTCCTTCAAATTTTTCTCTTCATAGCCGAATATTTTACAACACTTATCTTCTTCTCAAACCATTTCCTTCTTTTCTTCTCACACTTTAATCGCTCGGTAAGTGGCTAATATAATACTCTAGTATTCTTATTTTCCCTTTTTCCTTTGTGCCAAAATTTCATGTTAGTGTGGGATGGTCTTTTGGATTGATATCATCATCATACCATGACTCACTCGAATCTTTTCTCTATTTTAGGAACTTAGTGGAAGGCCAAAATTTGGAGTGTCCGAAATCATCGTGAATCGCTAGGATTCGGTCCAAAGTTTTAAGGTAAGGGTTTTTATCAAGGAATTCCATATTACTCATTATTTCGTTAATGATGGGGTTTACTAATCGATTTTATCTTAGGAACGCTATCGCTTGATTTTCATCCTTTGAACGTAAGGATTTCGTGGTAAGCCAATTTCGCCCCTTAAAATCAATCGTCTTAATTTTTGAAATAATAGTTGGACTAATATTCTTATGTCAATGGAGGCAAGCAAGATAGGGTCAAAAAGGGTGGTGAATAGTGATCGGAAGAGGGGCGGATTCGCTATTCCCACTAGATTCAAGCGAAGGGCTATTTCGGCAATCCAAAATTTTCCACCGGGTTGTGGACCCTTATCCGGTGAAAACCAGTTTTTCGAGGTTGTTCGTAGTTTTGAGCCATTAGCTGTTCGTGATTTTCCAACGGGTTGTGAACCGTCAACCGGGGAGAACCGACAAATAGTAGTTATTCGAGATTCCGAGGGTAAAAATCTTGACCGCTTACATTAGCATAGATTTATTTTAAGTGTTAGTGTTCTAATCGAGCGTTATAACATTTTTAGGTGTTGACGATCAGAAAAGTGTAGTGCTCACCGCAATCAGGTGTGTAATCTCACACCATATCTCGCGGGTTAGATAACCACATCGTAATAATGTTAGATTAAAATCACAAAGTTGGTGAAATCGGGTAAAATGGTATATTTTAACACTTTAATAGTAAAAACTATGAAATTGGTATCGAGATTATGAAAATTACGAAATTGCCCTTAATGGGCTAAATCGATAAAAGTGACTTATTGGGCCATATGTGATTTTGATAAATGGGTCATATGTGATTTTGATAGATGAGCCATATGTGATTTTGATAAATGGGCCATACATGATGACTGCTAAATGGGCCAAATGTGATATGAGATTATGTGGGCCAAAATGTGAAATGGGCCAGTTTGTGATAACTTTTATAATGAGACTTATGTTGGAATAATTATAAGAATGGATTGTTATGCATATTATATACATGATTGTAAGGGGTGGGCTTTTTGGATGAAGAGAAGTTCTGGTAGCTTTGCTACAAAATTCTGATGGCTTCGTGCCCAGTTTGAAATATGGCTTCATGCCCAGTTTGAAATATGGCTTCGTGCCCCATTTGAAATATGGCTTCGTGCCCGATTTGAAATATGGCTTCGTGCCCAGCTTTGATATATGGCTTAATGCCGATTTGGTGTGTTGGCGGGGTGGGTGACTAAAGCTCTCACATGTGTGTCTTTGGTTGGTACGGGTGGTGTGTAGCGGATGGAAACTTAGGATTGGTTTTGGCAAATTGCATATCACATGCATTCTATACCTGTTAAATTGTTATATTTGTAATGGGCTCATGCCCAAATAAATGCTTAAATGGTTTTGGCCCAGTGGACTATGGTAAGTGAGTTATACATTGAGTTCTAAGTAACTCATCCCATTTTCTTTACCCTTTCCAGGTAATGATCAGTGACGGAGGCTTGGACCGAGGACGACTCAGTGGAGGCCATACTACGATTAATGGGTTAATTAAACTTCGGATTTCTTTAAAGTACTTTTTAATAATTGCTTTTAAGTTGTGATGTAATAAGGCCTCTGGTTAAATTTTTATGGATGTTTTACTTGTGGATGGATTTTATATTACGTTTTAAATACTTAAATGGGATTTCTTTTCTAAAAATAGAAACAAACGTTTTTCATAAATAAACGCATTTAAAAGGATTTCATTCTTAGTTAATTTTAACTCGGTAACATTTTTCTCAGAATAACTCTTTTAAAAATCTTGTTTTCAAAAATTTCTTTTGAACTCTTTTACATTTCTCGGGATATTGAATCAAGTATTTTATTTTTCAAATTATAAACTCTTACGTCTTAAATTATTAAATTTAACAATCAACCTCGATTTTCAATAAACACCTTTTCAACATCTTTATTTTTAAAATCCGTTTTCTACAAACCTTTAAGAGACTTCACATATGATCATTTCGTGTGACATGTCAAATCTGGTCTTAACGCACAGACCGGGTTTGGGGTGTTATATTTTATGGTATCAGAGCCAGGTTTCCAAACTCGACTGTGGTTGGGTTCAACAACAATTTTCGTTTAAAACTGTTTTGAATTTATAGAATTTATGTTTTAAAGGTAGTATGGCACCACGAGTATCCGGCACCAAGTCAAGAAGTATTCATATACTGAATGATTATTATTGTGATATAATCATAGGAACACTCTAGAACTTCTAGTTTTAGGTGTTGAAACTATAGAGATTGAGACTATAGGATGTGTATGCAAAAACAAACTCTATCTCTTATAGCTCATAAAATATTGTTAATAAACACTGAAATAGTATTCTGATTCATAAAACTTGTAATCAGATTAAACCGAATTAGTCAATATGAGCGCTAGAGGACGTGGACGTGGTAGACGTGGTCGTGGTAGAGGCCGAGGAGCTAGAGCCGTGTCTGAGGCATCGAGACATATGCCGAAAATGGATGCACCGGCATCACCTATGTCGGAAAATAGATCCCATGACCATATGAGAGAGGACATTGCTTTGACCCAAGCAATGTTGCGAGTCCTAGAAAGGGTTGCTGGGGCTAGAACTGGGCCAGCAGCTCGTGGATCAATATCAGAACGACTTAAATCAAGTGGTGCCGAGGTTTTTAGGGGTGTCTCAGGTGTAGCTCCAAATGTAGCGGAGTATTGGCTGGAGGCAGTGGAGCGGATCATGGATGATTTGGAATGCACCACAGAGCAAAAACTGAGAGGAGCTGTGTCCTTGTTGAGGGATGAGGCGTATCAATGGTGGTTTACTGTTCGAGAAGGGGCTCAGGCTGAACATGTTACTTGGGATTTCTTCAAAACTGAATTCTAAGGAAAGTATGCCGGGGCAAGTTATATGGATGCCCGGAGGAAGGAATTCCTGAATCTAGTTCAAGGAAATAAGACGATGGCAGCTTACGAAGCAGAATTTCTACGCTTGATTCGTTATGCTCAGACGATAGTGCCAACTGATCATGAGCGCTGTGTACGTTTTGAGGATGGGCTGAATGATGAGTTGCGGGTACTGTTAGCCCCACAACAAGAAAGGACTTTTGCCAAGCTCGTGGAGAAAGCCAAAATTGCTAAAGAGGCTAAGAACTCAGAAAGTTAGAACCGAGAAAGAGGCAGAGGCAAGAGGGACTTTAAGTACTCGGGTTCCGCTAAAAGGTTCCAAAAGAGGCCCAGGAATGATGAGCCAGCTCTAGTTAGAGCACTGCGGCTACCAATCGATTCAATCGTAGTGGATGTGGGAAGACGACACCCGGGAATTTGGAAGAGAACCGGTGGTTGTTTTAAATGTGGTTCTAAGGACCACCAGCTTAAGAATTGTCCTCGACGGACTGCTCCGACTCAAGAAGCTCGTAACCCTGATGCACAGTCAGTTAAAAGCGCTCAGCAGCCACCGAGGGGCCGTGGACCAGGTCGTGGTGGTAATGGCGCTGGTCGAAGTCAAGGTGCACCGAGTAGAGGTAATGGCTTCGAGAGGTAATCGCGAGGCGAGACAAACGGGGTTAGTCTATGCGGTCAAAGCGTTGGGAGGATGGCGATGCACTGATGTGATAACCTGTATGTTCTTCATCTTTGATGTACACATCATCGCTTTGATAGATATCGGGTTTACCCACTCGTATATTGCTAGTGCTATATCAGGAAATCTGAATATTAGATCTAAGATTACCGATAGAGAGATGACGGTAATTAGTCCTTTAGGATAGTTTGTGATTGTGAATAAATTGTATAGAGACGTGCCTTTAGAAATTCAAAGAGAAGCATTTTTGGCGAATTTGATGGAACTGCCTTTCGGTGAGTTCGACCTTATTTTGGGCATGGATTGGTTGGTGAAGCACCGTGCGCATTTGGATTGTGCTGCAAAGCGGATGTCGATAAGAACCTTGGAAGATAAGGAAGTTGTGATGATAGGCGAACGGAGAAATTATTTAGCAAATGTATTATCTGCTTTAAGGGCAGAAAACTTGGTGCGAAAAGGGTATGAAGCGTTCCTAGCCTTCATTAGTGCTTTGGATGCCAAGGAATTATCAGTGGAAGGTGTTAGAACGGTGAAAGAATTTCCAGATGTCTTTCCCGAAGAACTTCCGGGTCTACCTCCAGACCGGGAAGTAGAGTTTGGCATTGAGCTTTTGCCCAGAACGGCTCCGGTGTCCATTGCTCCTTATAGAATGGCGCCGAAGGAGTTAGCGGAGCTTAAAGCTCAAATTCAGGAATTGTTGGATCGGGGATTTATTCGACCGAGTGTGTCTCCGTGGGGAGCACCAGTTTTGTTTGTCAAAAAGAAGGATGGGTCGATGCGTATGTGCATTGATTATAGGCAGTTGAATAAATTGACAATCAAGAATAGGTATCCATTGCCGAGAATTGATGACCTGTTTGATCAGTTGAGAGGAGCTTCAGTTTTCTCCAAGATAGATTTGAGATCGGGTTATCATCAACTCAAGGTTAAAGAGGCAGATATTCATAAAACGGCATTCCGAACTCGTTATGGACATTATGAGTTTTTGGTGATGCCGTTTGGTTTGACAAATACACCAGCTGCATTTATGGACATGATGAACCGAGTCTTTCAACCCTACTTAGACCGGTTTGTAGTGGTGTTCATAGATGATATCTTAGTATACTCGAGGAATGAAGAAGAGCATGACTCACATTTGCGCATAGTATTGCAAATACTGCGAGAAAAGCAACTTTATGCCAAATTCAGTAAGTGTGAATTTTGGCTGAAAGAAGTGACTTTCTTGGGACATGTTATGTCGGCCGAAGGAATCAGAGTTGATCCACGGAAGGTAGAGGCTGTGTTGGATTGGAAACCACCAAAGTCTGTGGCTGAAATTTGGAGTTTCCTAGGTTTGGCTGGCTATTATAGACGCTTTGTTGAGGGGTTTCCGTTGATCGCTGCACCCCTAACTAAACTGTTGTGAAAGGGAGTACCGTTTGTGTGGGCAGTTAAACAACAAGAGAGTTTCGAGAAATTGAAGAAGATTTTGATGGAAGCGCCAGTACTGATTCAACCTAAGGCTAGAAAAGAGTTCATTGTTTACTGCGATGCGTCACACACGGGCTTGGGATGTGTGGTAGCTTATGCATCTCGTCAGTTGAGGCCGCACGAAGTCAACTATCCTACCCATGATTTGGAGTTGGCTGCGGTGGTTTTTGCTTTAAAAATTTGGAGGCATTATCTCTATGGTGAGAAGTCGATCATTTATACGGACCATAAGAGTTTAAAGTACCTCTTACCCAAAAGGAGTTGAACTTAAGACAGCGGAGATGGATAAAGCTGTTAAAGGATTATGATCTCTCAATCGAGTATCATCCTGAAAAGGCTAACGTGGTAGCAGACGCGTTGAGTCGTAAGGTAATATCGGATTTGAGAGCGATGTTCACTCATCTCAGTCTGTATGAAGATGGTAGTCTTCTAGCCGAACTTCAGGTGAAGCCTGTGTGGTTGGGTCAGATTAAGGAGAAGCAAATATCAGATGAAAAGTTGGGTCCCTTAGCTCAACAAGTTGAAAGTGGTGTAATAGGGGATTTTAGAATGAATAAGGATGGAGTGCTGTGTTTTCGTGGAAGAGTTTGTATGCCCATGGATTCAGATTTGAGGCAAATGATTCTACGTGAGGCGCATAGTAGCCCTTATGCTATGCACCCCGGAGGAAGTAAGATGTATCGAGATCTACGGGAGCAATATTGGTGGCCAGGATTGAAGCGAGAGGTTACGAATTTTGTGAGTAGGTGCTTGACTTGTCAACAAGTGAAGGCGAAACATCAATTGCCGTCCGGATTGCTACAACCGGTGAAGATTCCATTATGGAAGTGGGAACGGATAACGATGGATTTTGTTAGTGGGTTACCTTTATCACCTACTAAAAAGGATTTCGTCTGGGTAATAGTGGATCGATTGACGAAGACTACCCATTTTCTACCAGTTCGTATGGATTACTCGATGTAGAAGTTGGCTAAGTTGTATGTATCGGAGATCGTGAGGTTGCATGGGGTACCAGTGTCTATTATTTCGGACAGGGACCCTAGGTTTACATCACGGTTTTGGAAAGCTTTGCATGAGGCTCTGGGAACAAAGTTATACTTCAGTACGGCTTTTCACCCTCAGTCAGATGGACAGTCGGAAAGAGTAATCCAGATTTTGGAAGACATGTTAAGGGGTTGTGTGATTGACTTCAGAGGTGGTTGGGAGGATTATCTACCGATGGCAGAGTTTGCATATAACAATAGCTATCATCCAAAGATTGAGATGGCACCCTACGAGGCATTGTATGGTCGTAGGTGTCGTACTCCTACTTGTTGGACTGAATTGGGCGAACGACAGTTATTGGGTCCTGAGCTGATATCAGAAACGGAAGAAAAGGTAAAGGTAATTCAGGCTCGGTTAAAGGAAGCTTCAGATAGACATAAATCGTATGCGAATCTGAAGCGTAAGGATATTGAGTTTGCGGTGGGAGATCAGGTCTTTCTAAAGGTCTCACCTTGGAAGAAGATCTTCAGGTTCGGAAGGAAGGGCCAGTTGAGCCCTAGGTTCATCGAACCGTATCGTGCGTTGAAGCGTGTAGGACCAGTGGCTTATCAGCTTGAATTACCTCCGGAACTGAGTCAGATTCATAGCGTTTTTCAAGTCTCAATGTTAAGGCGTTACCGATCGGATCCGTCTCATATAGTACCAGTAGAGGAGGTCGAGTTAAGGCCTGACTTGTCTTTCGAGGAGGAGCCAGTGAAAATTTTAGATCGTGATGTTAAGGTGCTAAGAAAGAAGTCAGTACCGTTGGTTAAGGTTCTATGGCGTAATCACGGAGCGGAGGAAGCTACGTGGGAGCCTGAGGATGCAATTCGGCAACAATACCCTCACCTCTTTTAACCAGGTAAATTTCGAGGAAGAAATTTTCTTTAAGGGGGTAGAATTGTAACATCCTAAAATTTGAATTTTTATATGTTACATTACTTTAGTGCTCAGCTAGTTTATTTATCCTATGTGTGTGTTAAAATAGTCCTGAGAAGGTTCGGGATTTAATTGGATTTTGGAATAAATTTTGGTAAATAGAACTTTATTGAAGTGGAACAAGTGACCTTGATGTTTAAGGAAATTAAGTGGCAAAAGTTAGCATAAGATGAGCTAGTAGTAAAGAGGAGTTGACGCCATAAGCATACTTAGAGGGAAGAGGTTCGAATCCCTTGTTATGCATGAGAATTTTTTTTAAATTTTTGCACTCATCTAGCATGTGTCGGCCAAGCTTTATTTTTGGAAAGTTGGACTTTTAGTTTATGGTAAGGTGGCTAATGGATTAAGGCAAGAATTGAACTTAAGGTAGGGAATCATGAGATTATGGTATGTAGGGGGAACACAAGGCACATTTTAAGGAATGTGTTTTGGAAAGTTTGGAATGGCCAAACTTTGACTTTGGTGTCCATGTAATTGGACGGTTTTAGGGGCTAAGGGGGTGGCCGAATTTTTGAAGACTTTTGAGTAAGGATAGGTGCTTGTTGGGCATATTTCTTTTTGGGTCATTTTTGCTTTCTCTCAAAACATTTTCTCTTCATCTTATCTCTCCCTAGCCGAATGCACATTGAGCATTAGGTAAGCATCTTTTGTTTTTCTTTTGGTCATTCCATTTTGACCATTTTGGTCTAAATTTGCCTATTCTCTCAAGTCATTTCCCCTAGTGCCGAAAACACCAAAACCTTGAAGGCCATTTTCTCTCTTCTTTTCTTCCTCCATTGCCGAATGCTCTCTAGTCTCAAACCTCTCTCTTTGTTCATCTTCTATTCTTGAAATGAACCAAAATCGAAACACCTAATTGTCCTATACCTTTATTTCATCTCCTTCTTCATACAAAATTTATTCAACATTTTCTCCCTTTTCTTTTCCTCCATGGCCGAATGTTGCCAACACCATCTCCTTCAAATTTTTCTCTTCATAGCCGAATATTTTACAACACTTATCTTCTTCTCAAACCATTTCCTTCTTTTCTTCTCACACTTTATCGCTCGATAAGTGGCTAATATAATACTCTAGTATTCTTATTTTCCCTTTTTCCTTTGTGCTGAAATTTCATGTTGGTGTGGGATGGTCTTTGGATCGATATCATCATCATACCATGACTCACTTGAATCTTTTCTCTATTTTAGAAACTTAGTGGAAGGCCGAAATTTGGAGTGTCCGAAATCATCGTGAATTGCTAGGATTCGGTCCAAAGTTTTAAGGTAAGGGTTTTTATCAAGGAATTCCATATTACTCATTATTTCGTTAATGATGGGGTTTACTAATCGATTTTATCTTAGGAACGCTATCGCTTGATTTTCATCCTTTGAACGTAAGGATTTCGTGGTAAGCCGATTTCGCCCCTTAAAATGAATCGTCTTAATTTTCGAAATAATAGTTGGACTAATATTCTTATGTCAATGGAGGCAAGCAAGATAGGGTCAAAAAGGGTGGTGAATAGTGATCGGAAGAGGGGTGGATTCTCTATGCCCACTAAATTCAAGCGAAGGGCTATTTCGGCAATCCGAGATTTTCCACCGGGTTGTGGACCCTCATCCGATGAAAACCAGTTATTCGAGGTTGTTCGTAGTTCTAAGCCATTAGCTGTTCGGGATTTTCCAACGGGTTGTGAACCGTCAACCGGGGAGAACTGACAAATAGTAGTTATTCAAGATTCCGAGGGTAAAAATCTTGACCGCTTACATTAGCATAGATTTATTTTAAGTGTTATTGTTCTAATCGAGCGTTATAACGTTTTTAGGTGTTGAAGATCAGGAAAGTGTAGTGCTCACCGTAATCAGGTGTGTAATCTCACACCATATCTCGCGGGTTAGATAACCACATCGTAATAATGTTAGATTAAAATCAAAAAGTTGGTGAAATCGGGTAAAATGGTATATTTTAACACTTTAATAGTAAAAACTATGAAATTGGTATCGAGATTATGAAAATTACGAAATTGCCCTTAATGGGATAAACCGATAAAAGTGACTTATTGGGCCATATGTGATTTTGATAAATGGGCCATACGTGATGACTGCTAAATGGGCCAAATGTGATATGAGATTATGTGGGCCAAAATGTGAAATGGGTCAGTTTGTGATAACTTTTATAATGAGCCTTATGTTGGAATAATTATAAGAATGGATTGTTATGCATATTATATACATGATTGCATGGGTTGGCCTTTTTGGATGAAGAGAAGTTCTGGTAGCTTTGCTACAAAATTTTGATGGCTTCGTGCCCAGTTTGAAATATGGCTTCGTGCCCAGTTTGAAATATGGCTTCGTGCCCAGTTTGATATATGGCTTAATGCCAGTTTGGTGTGTTGGCGGGGTGGGTGACTAAAGCTCCCCACAGGTGTGCTGGTTGGTACGGGTGGTGTGTAGCGGATGGAAACTTAGGATTGGTTTTGGCAAATTGCATATCACATGCATTCTATACCTGTTAAATTGTTATATTTGTAATGGGCTCAGGCCCAAATAAATGCTTAAATGGTTTTGGCCCAGTGGACTATGGTAAGTGAGTTACACATTGAGTTCTAAGTAACTCATCCCGTTTTCTTTACCCTTTCAAGGTAATGATCAGTGACGGAGGCTTGGGCCGGGGACAACTCAGTGGAGGCCATACTACGATTAATGGGTTAATTAAACTTTGGATTTCTTTAAAGTACTTTTTAATAATTGCTTTTAAGTTGTGATGTAATAAGGCCTCTGGTTAAATTTTTATGGTTGTTTTACTTGTGGATGGATTTTATATTACGTTTTAAATACTTAAATGGGATTTCTTTTCTAAAAATAGAAACAAACGTTTTTCATAAATAAACGTCATTTAAAAGAATTTCATTCTTAGTTAATTTTAACTCGGTAACATTTTTCTGTAACAACTCTTTTAAAAATCTTGTTTTCAAAAATTTCTTTTGAACTCTTTTACATTTCTCGGGATATTGAATCAAGTATTTTATTTTTCAAATTATAAACTCTTACGTCTTAAATTATTAAATTTAACAATCAACCTCGGTTTTCAATAAACACCTTTTCAACATCTTTATTTTTAAAATTCGTTTTCTACAAACCTTTAAGAGACTTTACATATGATCATTTCGTGTGACATGTCAAATCTGGTCTTAACGCACAGACCGGGTTTGGGGTGTTACAATAAACATGTACACATATTACCAACCATCCTATCCTCAATTCGGCTAGTCATTTAACCTATAAAAGTTAAACCCAAATCATGCATTATTTATTAGACTGACATTAGCCGAATTTGCAAGTGCATCATTTAATAACTTTAAGCCTATTTCAAAAACAACTATTAATCATCTTATAAGACCAAAATTTATCTATTTTCTAATTACAAGCTGGTGCGCATATGTATAAATCAATTCAACTATTACCGTACATCCATACTAAACATAACACTTTACAAATACTTTATAATTCTATTGGCCGAACCTATTGACTAAACATTATAGCCTTTGCTCTCCTATAATAAACATCAATCACATTTCATTTTCATATGCATGTTCAAATCGAATAACTCTATATGCAATCATCAATCTTAACCTCCAAAAATTCTTACCATTTCTAACATAATCCATGCCCAATGACTCACTCATTCAAGCTTAATATATATGCTTACTCTTTCATTTCCAAACCAAATCAAAATTAACAATTATAAAATTCATCATTATACCTCATAAAAAGTCGAATTATAAACTAACCATACATGCAAATCAACCCATGTAACAAGCATACACGATGAGTTATTATGTAAGTCATTCATTTCATTACACACCCAAGATATACAACCCAAAATACCATTCATACATGTCATGGAACATACCTACCAAAAACATGCATATACCAAGACCAAAATTTCACAACCATCAACTAACTCATTAATCAAACCAACCATATAACCAAACATCACACATAAACACATCATGAAATATACTTGCATAATAAGCTATTGCAAAGACCGAATACACATAAGCCTTAATATCAAGATTAAGCCATTTTTGCATGGCTATATATATATATATACATGCCCAAAAATCAAACATTTTAACTATGTTATACATGCCATATGCCCAAAAATCAACTTAGTAAAATACCGAAAGAAACGGTCGATAGTGTGATAGGCTTTGTTGACGATCCCCGAGCTCGTAACGTGACTCCAAAATTTATAAAACAGAGGTAAACAAAACACACACAGAGTAAGCTATTTAAGCTTAGTAAGTCATAAGCAAAAACATATATATATTTATGTATTCTTGCACAATAACATTAGGTTAATAAGGCCGAATACCCAAAATATCAATCACCATTTATCATTTAATACTAAGATCACAATTTACTTTCATACATAAATTTCATATAGCCGATTACACATATTAATTTCACAAGGCCGAATAAATAATGTTCACATAATCTATCACATAATTCACATAACATTTTATCATTTCAAGTAACCAACTTACCTTGTTTCCATATAAACAAATAACTAACACATACCTGAACCTATAATTCAATTACACATTCGGTCTTTACTTCACATTGCCCGTTGAACCGTTCAGAATTAAAAAGGATACGCGGATAATCAGAAAGCTCGTACAACGCCAACATCCCAGACGTAGTCTTACATGTAATCACATATCGATGCCACTGTCCTAGACAGGGTCTTACACGAAAACACAAATCGATGCCAACGTCCCAGACGTAGTCTTACACGAAAACAAATATCGAAAATCCTATGTCATGACATATGTATCCTAACTATTCCTAGGGTTCGTACGGGGCTTTCGGACATTGAACCTCGATCGGATCGAACTTGAAATATAGCTCCTTTGCTCAATACACATTCATCCATTCACAAATATATTCACAAAAATTCCATTCATCATGTAACATATATATATTATCATATTTAACTACATTTATATGCTTATAGACTTACCTCGGATATCGACGGACGAAATCAACTACTCGACTACTTTTGAGTTCCCCCGATCTAATTCCGTTTTCTTTCGTTCTTGATCTAAATAAATTCAATTTAACTAATTTAATCACACATTCATTCAATTTAATCCAAAAACACATAAATGGGCAAATTACCATTTTGCCCCTAACATTTCACACTTTTTTGCAATTTAGTCCCTATTGCATAAAACACAAAATACACAAAATTTTCATATATCATGCTAGGGCCGAATATTCATAAGCTCCATACAAGTCCATATATTTCATTTATTTCACATTTTAGTCCCTCAAAAATTTATTTTCACAATTTAGTCCAAATTACTCAAAATTATCAAAAATCCAAAGACAAAACATGTTAATTCAAAACATATCTTCCATATTCTATCATCTAACAACAAAAATCACATGAATTCATCAATGGCTTAACTCAAAATATTCATCAAAATCAAAAATTGAAGCATGGGTTTTGTACATTTCATAGCAACGATCTCAAAAACGTAAAAATTATCAAAAACTGAAACCGAAACATACCTTAATCAAGCTAGATAGGTGCCAAAATGCTCAAAGCTTTTCTATTTTCTTTTTCTTTTCTCTATTCGGTCATAAGCAAATAAAAGATGATAATGGCTTTCTTTAATGTTTTTGTTTTATTATAATAACCTTATAATTATAATATATTATAAATTATTTAACCATTATAATCAATATAATATACTATATAATTTAACATAATGTCGTCCACTACTTTATAAAATGGGCTAATTGCAACATAAATCCTCCATATTAAAAAGACAATAACAATTAGGCACTTTCACAACTAACCATCAAATTTTCATTTTACGCGATTAAGCCCTTTTATTTAATCGGACACTCAAACAACGAAATTAAAACACGAAACTTTAACACAAGCAAATTCACACATAATAAACACTGAAAATAATTTTAAAAAATATTTTTCAGACTCGAATTTGGGGTCCCGAAACCACTATTCCGATTAGGGTCAAAATCGGGCTGTTACAACTCTCCCCCTTAGGGATTTTCGTCCCCGAAAATCTTACCGGTGAATAGGTTTGGATAACGCTCTTTCATTGTATCCTCTGACTCCCAAGTTGCTTCCTCAACTCTGTGCTTATGCCACAGTACCTTAACTAACGGAATTTTCTTATTTCGCAATTCTTTAATCTCGAAAGCCAGAATACGAATTGGTTCTTCTTCATATGTCATATCGAACTTAATCTCAACCTCTGTCGGACTAATCACATGTGAGGGATCAGATCGATATCTACGGAGCATCGAAACATGAAATACATTGTGAATATTTTCTAACACAGGTGGCAACAGTAGTCTATAAGCAACCGGCCCGATACGCTCTATAATCTCATACGGCCCAATAAATCTCGGACTCAATTTGCCTTTACGACCGAATCTGAGTATTTTCTTCCACGGTGAGACTTTCAAAAAACACTTTATCTCTGATTTGAAACTCTATATCTTTTCTTTTCAAGTCTGCATATGATTTCTGACGATCTGATACTGTTTTCAGATTATCGCGAATCACTTTAACTTTCTTTTCAATCTCTTTGATCAAATCGACCCCGTGTATCTTATTTTCACTGAGCTCAGTCCAATACAATGGTGTACGACATTTACGAACGTACAAAGCCTCGTAAGGTGCCATTTTGATACTAGATTGAAAGCTATTATTATAAGTAAATTCAATCAAAGGTAAGTATCGTTCCCACGTACCTTCGAACTCGAGAATGCAACATCTCAACATATCCTCAAGTATCTGAATGATTCGTTCGGACAGACCATCTGTTTACGGATGAAAAGCTGTGCCAAAGTGTAGTTTCGTACCTAAAGCATCTTGCAGTTTCTTCCAAAGCCGCGATGTGAACTTCGGATCTCTATCTGAAACAATAGAAATAGGCACTCCGTGCAATCTCACAATCTGAGAAACATATAATTCAGCCAGCTTATCAAGCGAATAATCTGTACGAACCGGAATAAAGTGAGACGGTTTAGTCAATCTATCCACAATAACCCAGATTGCATCTTTCTTGCTCGGTGTCAACGGTAAACCAGATACAAAATCCATCGTGACTCTGTCCCACTTCCACTCGGGTATCATAATCGGCTGAAGTAACCCAGAAGGTACCTGATGCTTGGCTTTTACTTGTTGACAGACTAAACATTTCGAAATAAAGTCAGATATGTCTAGTTTCATACCAGGCCACCAATAAAGCTGTTTCAGATCATTATACATTTTCGTACTACCCAGGTGAACAGATAACCGACTGTTATGAGCTTCATTCAAAATCATCTGAATCAACTCTGAATTTCTCGGAACACATATTCGATTTCTGAACCTCAAGCAATCATTTGTATCAACTCAAAACTCGGATTAAACATTTGGTTCACATTGAGCTCGCTTTGCTAACAAATCATTATCAACTCTCTGGGCGTCACAAATTTGTTGAACAAATAACGGTCTTGCTTTTAATTCAGCTATTATCGAAACATCATCAGATATAACCATATACGCATTCATTGCACACAAAGCAAATAATGATTTTCGACTTAAAGCATCAGCAATAAAATTAGCTTTTCCCGGATGATAGTCAATCACAAGCTCGTAGTCTTTTAAACACTCTAACCATCGACGTTGTCTCAAATTTAGATCTTTCTGGGTCATCGAATACTTCAGGCTTTTATGATCAGAATAAACATGACATTTTTCACCGAACAGATAGTGACGCCATATCTTCAATGCAAACACAATAGCTGCCAATTCCAAATCGTGTGTTAGATAGTTCTTTTCGTGCGGCTTTAACTGTCTCGAGGCATAAGCTATGACTTTGCCTTCCTGCATCAAGATACAACCCAGACCACTCAAAGATGCATCACTATAAATGAAAAATTATATACTCGATTCTGGCTGAACTAACACTGGAGCTTCAGTCAAAAGAGCTTTCAACTGATCGAAACTTTTCTGGCACTTTTCTGACCACTCGAACTTAACATCTTTCTGTAACAACTTTGTCATCGATGTTGAAATCATAGAAAAACCTTTCACGAACTGTCTATAGTAACCAGCAAGTCCCAGAAAACTCCAAACTTCAGAAACATTTCTTGGAGGTTTCCAATCAAGTATAGCTGAAATTTTACTCGGACCAACCCGAATACCCGATGATGATACAACATGGCCCAGAAAACTGACTTCGTGTAACCAAAACTCACATTTACTGAACTTTGCATACAACTATTTATCTCGAAAAGTCTGTAACACAAGTCTCAGATGTTCGGCATGCTCAGTTTCATCACGAGAGTAGATCAAAATGTCATCTATGAATACTACCACAAACCGATCCAGATACTGTTTGAAGATCCGATTCATCAAATCCATGAAAATAGCAGGTGCATTAGTAAGTCCGAAAGGCATAACCAGAAACTCATAGTGCCCGTATCTCGTTCGAAAAGCTAATTTTGGTGCATCAGAGTCTTTAACTCGCAACTGATAATAGCCTCATCTCAAATCTATTTTTGAAAATATTGTAGCCCCTTTCAACTGATCGAAAAGATCGTCAATCCACGGCAATGGATACTTATTCTTTATAGTCACTTTATTGAGCTATCTGTAGTCGATACACATTCTCATAGTTCCGTCTTTCTTTTTCACAAATAAAACTGGTGCGCCCCAGGGAGAGAAACTCGGTCGCGCAAAACCTCTATCTGTCAACACTTGCAACTGAGCTTTCAATTCTTTTAATTTTGTAGGTGCCATTCTGTACGGAGCTATCGATGTCAGAGTCGTCCCCGGCACTAATTCAATACCAAATTCAACTTCTCGAATAGGTGGCAAACCCGGTAATTCTTTAGGATACACATCCGGATACTCGCACACAACAGGTATTGATTCAATCTTTCTTTCAGTTACTTTACTATCAAGCACATATGCAAAGTAAGCTTCGCAACCTTTTCTTACGTATTTCTGAGCTAACATCGAAGATATCACTGCTGGTAAACCATTCGGATCATTAGATTCAATCCGAATAATCTCATCATTCTGACACCGTAAATCAATAGTCTTCCGTTTCCAGTTCACAATAGCATCATGTAGAGTTAACCAATCCATACCCAGAATTATATAAAACTCGTCGAATGGCAACAACATCAAGTCAACCGGAAAACATAAATCTCGAATCATCAACAGACAATTCTTGCACACTTTATCAATCAAAATGTAACACCCCAAACCCGGCCTAGACGTTACGACCGGATCTGACGTGTCACATCAAAGTGTCGTTTAAAAACCCGAGCTTGTTGATAAAAGCTCATTACTGAATTTTAAATCTCTTTGAGACGTTGGGGTTGTAAAATCAAAAACTCGTTATTCACTTATTGGCCATATCATTTATTAATCAGGATTAAATATCACAAAAGCTTGTTAATTTTCTTTAGAAACTGTTATTATTTTAAAACTCGTGTTTCCTAGTCTAGCAGGTAGAAATTGAAAGAAAACACCCAATAAAGTTAAAACCCCAATAGCCTTATTACAAAAATATCAAACCCAAAATAAATTATTTGAAAAGCTAGCTATAAGGAAAAACTTGAGAACATGTGGCCACCTCTGAATCCCTCGCAGCTCCAAATCCTCTAAGGCTCGAGATTACCTGTACAGTTAAAAGAAAAGGGTGAGTTACGAGAACTCAGTGTGTAATCCCTAGTACTGATATGATGCGGGCCCAAGCCCTATCCGATAACAGATCGATGCCAGGCTTGACCCTATACAATAACAGAGTGGGTCTAAGCCCAAACTCATAACACTGCAGAACAAATATGCAACCCAACCCAGTCCAGCCAACACACCACCCGTACCAACCAACACACCATGTGGGGACCTAGTCCACCCACCCAGCCAGCACACCAATATCGTAGCATGGCTGCTAATAATAACGCAGCCAAGCTACTATTAACAGTTAACGTGGCCAAGCCACTAAAATCAGTATACGTGGCGAAGCCACTAAAATGATAAAAACGTGGCAGAGCCACTAGTACAGTACTTCCTCCCAAATCAGAAACCCAACCCCAATGCAGAATGTCGTGTCATATATATATTTCGTGAATGCAGTATGTCACAATCTAATCAGTCATATAAATATCATACACACTACCCCTATGGGTATAATGGTCATTCTGTCGGTTAGGGGTAAAACGGCAATTTCACCCTTTAGGGGTATTTCGGTAATTTTACCCATTGGGGGTATTTTGGTAATTTTACCCATTGAGGGTATTTTGGTAATTTTACCCATCAAGGGTATTTTGGTAATTTTACCCATCGATAGTATTTCGATAATTTTACCCATCGAGGGTATTTTGATAATTTTACCCATCGAGGGTATTTTAGTAATTTTACCCATCGAGGGTCTTTCTGTAATCTTTACCCATCGAGGGTATTTCGATAATTTTACCCATCAAGGGTATTTTGGTAATTTTACCCATCGAGGGTATTTTGGAAATTTTACGACCTAAGCCCACAGAACGTCCGTGACAGCCTCTACGATCTAACGCCAGCAATTGTGGCTCAGTTTAACTCTACGAGCGCTTCACGCTCGAGAGCCCTCAGATGCCGAAGTTTCGGCTTATCGATTTTTCGGCTTTAGCCGATCCACAGTTCATCAGGGTGTGAATACACACCTTCATTCATCGTATTGACAGAACTAAAGTGGGTGTCCGATTACACACCTGCTATGGATTACGGTTTGAGACACTTTCCAAGGCACCTACGATAACAACCGACCATTAGTTAGTCACATATCCTCGTTAAACCATAGTATTGAAAAGCTTTTAGTCAAACTAACTTTTCTTACCACGAACGAAAGATCCCTTATAGCAAAACAATAATCGGCCTACCCATTGGTTAAGGCAATTGAGTCCCTAGCAACATTCAACGAGAAAGAAGATGTTAGCTATAAACAATTCCACAGTAACGGGGGAGGAAAGCCTTTTGGCCCATGAGAATAACATCAAAACAAGGAGAAAAACCAACCCCAGATTCGGCTATAGTCACACTTACCAACCAAACGCAAAGATTCGGAGACTGATAGAACGAAGAGGAGGATATGCTTAGGCCCTAATAGATTCGGCCTACACAAAAAAGAATCAAGGTTTAAATGTTTCGGCTTTAGTTGCAAAGAAAATGGGAGAATAAAAGGAAGAAGAAAAGGTTGTGTTCGGCTAAAGAAGAAACCGAAAGGAACAACGGTGATTCAGCAGGAGGATGAGAAGAAGAAGAAAAGAATAGGTTTCAGTAAAAGATTTGGCAATGGGCAGTTGGTAACGTGCTTGAAAAAAGAGTAACACTTGAAAGCCAAAAAGAAAATAAGGGAAGAGACTCGAATGGTCACAAAGTTGCACAAAAGGCCACAAGAAGTAAATCCCGAAGCCAAAAAGAAAAAAAATAAGGAAAGATCCCAAAAGCACAGAGAGAGTTTTCGTTTCTATCCTAACACCCAGCTGCCGAAAATGTTCAACTGACAACCCCCTAGCCGAAAATCCCCTACTCATCCTTCCCCACATTCGGCCAACACTCCCACACACATCCACTTCCCTGATTCTCTCCACCGAATCCTCCTTGAATTACTCTCAGCCTCTCATTCGAAACTGTTGACCAATTCTTCAACCTTCTATGCAGAGTTTGATCCAAACTCTACATCTTGCTCCCTCAAGACATAAAATAAAAGCCCCCATTTGCTGGCCTTGGGATTCGAACCCCACTCCCCTTGCCTTCTTAGTGACGCCACCACCATCAAGCCACAGGCTCTCTTTGTGTCATAGAACACACACAATTATACATAAGTCCTACTGCTAACTGCCAGTTTCACTTATGAGAAAAAATTAAAATTTTTCCAAGGTTCAGACTCGAACCCTGGCTTCAAAAAACCCCTCAAACACCCTCAAATAACTAGCCGTTCAAGCACATCATGGAATTTAAGTAAAATTACAAACCCCACATTTTTGGGGTGTTACAACTCTACCCCCTTAAAGAAATTTCAGCCTCAAAATTTACCTGGTCAGAAGAGTTGAGGGTATTGTTGTCGCATCGCCTCTTTAGGCTCCCACGTGGCTTCCTCTGAACCGTGATTACGCCAAAGCACCTTGACTAACGGAACAGATTTCCTTCTTAACACTTTAACGTCACGATCCAGTATCTGAACCGGTTCTTCCTCAAAAGTCAAATCAGGTCTAACCTCAATCTCCTCCACCGGCACTATATGTGAGGGATCAGAGCGGTATCGCCTCAGCATAGAGACGTGGAACACATCATGTATCCGGTTTAACTCAGGAGGCAACTCCAGTTGATAGGCGACCGGTCCCACACGCTTTAATATCCGGTAAGGTCTGATGAATCTAGGGCTCAGTTTTTCTTTTCGCCCAAATCTCAAAATCTTCTTCCATGGTGAGACCTTCAAGAACACGTAATCCCCCACAGAGTACTCTATCTCCTTACGCTTTAAATCAGCATACGACTTCTGCCTATCAGATGCTTCCTTTAATCGATCTCGGATCAACTTTACTTTCTCTTCGGTTTCAAAAACCAACTCTGGCCCCACAACTCGCCGCTCACCCAATTCTGTCCAACAAGTAGGGGTACGACACCTACGACCATATAATGCCTCAAATGCGGTGCCATCTCAGTATCGGATTGGATTGTGCTTGTTATTATACACGAACTCTGCTAGTGGCAAGTAGTCTTCCCAACTGCCTTTGAAATCAATTACACAGCTTCTTAGCATGTCCTCCAATATCTGGATCACCTTCTCCGACCGACCATCAGTCTGAGGATGAAATGTCGTGCTAAAATCCAACCTTGTACCCAAAGCTTCGTGTAACACTCTTCAAAATTGTGATGTAAATCCAGGGTCTCTGTTCGAAATGATAGACACTGGTACCCCATGCAGTCTCACAATCTCAGCCATGTATAACTTCGCTAACTTCTGCAACGAATAATCAGTGCGGACCGGTATGAAGTGGGCAGTTTAGTTAGTCGGTCAACAATAACCCATATCGAATCTTTCTTAGTAGGCGTCAAGGGAAGCCCACTAACAAAGTCCATGGTTACCTTCTCCCACTTCCAGAGTGGAATATTAACGGGTTGCAGTAATCCAGAAGTCAGTTGATGCTCAGCCTTAACTTGCTGGCATGTCAGAGACTTACCCACGAAATCAGTAACCTCGCGCTTAAGCCCTGGCCACCAATATAGTTCACGCAGATCTCGGTATCACTTGTTTCCGCCAGGATGCATAGTGTATGGGCTACTATGTGCCTCTCGCAATATAGACTGCCTTAACTCAGAATCCCTCGGTACACAGACTCTCCCATGGAAGCATAGTACTCCATCACTATTCAACCCAAAATCCGCAGTCTCCCCCTTCTCAACCAGTCGGAAATGAGGAACCAACGATTCATCCAGCAACTGCTTTTACCTGATTTGATCAATCCAGGTCGGTCTCACTTGAAGTTCAGCTAATAGGCTACCATCCTCAAACAGGCTGAGACTAGCAAATATTGCTCTCAGATCAGATACAACCTTACGGCTCAGTGCATCTGCTACTACGTTAGCTTTACCCGGATGGTACTCAATCTAGCAATCATAGTCCTTAAGTAACTCTATCCATCTTCGTTGCCTAAGATTCAACTCCTTCTGAGTAAGGAGGTACTTGAGGCTTTTATGGTCGGTATAAATGATTGACTTCTCACCGTACAAGTAATGCCTCCAAATCTTAAGTGCGAATACCACTGCAGCTAACTCCAAGTCGTGAGTGGGGTAATTCACCTCGTGAGGCTTAAGCTGACGAGATGCGTAAGCAACCACCTTACCCTCTTGCATCAACACGCACCCCAATCCAGTGTGCGACGCATCACAGTAGACAATGAATTCCTTCCCCGACTCTGGCTGTATTAACACCGGAACTTCAGTCAAAACCTTCTTCAGTTTCTCAAAACTATCCTGCTGCTTATCAGTCCAATTAAACGGTACCCCTTTACACAGCAACTTAGTTAGAGGTGCAGCAATCAGTGAGAACCCCTCAACAAAACGTTTGTAATACCCAGCAAAACCCAGAAAACTTCGAATCTCAGATACCATTTTCGGTGGTTTCCATTCCAATACGGCTTCAATTTTCTGAGGATCAACCCTAATCCCCTCAACAGACACCACATGACCCAGAAATGTCACTTCCCGCAGCCAGAATTTGCACTTGCTAAACTTTGCGTAAAGCCACTTTTCCCTCAGTATTTGCAATACAATCCGTAGATGCGAATCATGATCCTCATCGGTTTTTGAATACACCAGAATGTCATCTATAAACACCAACACAAACCGGTCCAAATAGGGTTGGAACACCCGGTTCATCATATCCATGAAAGCAGCTGGTGCATTCGTCAGCCCAAACGGCATGACCAGAAACTCGTAATGCCCATAACGAGTCCTGAACGCGGTCTTGTACACATCCGCCTCCTTAACCCTTAGCTGATGGTACCCAGATCGAAGATCTATCTTGGAAAAAACTGAAGCTCCTTGCAGCTGGTCGAACAAATCGTCTATCCTTGGTAAAGGGTACTTGTTCTTAATCGTCAGTTTGTTTAGTTGACGATAATCAATGCACATGCGCATGGACCCATCCTTCTTCTTCACGAATAACACTGGTTCTCCCCATGGAGACACACTCGGCCGCATGAATCCTCGGTCCAGTAGCTCTTGAATTTGAGCCTTTAACTCTACCAGCTCCTTCGACGCTATTCTATATGGGGCGATGGACACCGGAGCTGTTCCAGGTAAGAGTTCAATGCCGAATTTGACCTCACGGTTTGGAGGCAACCCAGGAAGCTCTTCGGGAAATACATCCGGAAACTCCTTCACCGTTCTGACATCCTCAACAGAAAGACCTTTAGAATCAGACATGCTGACATAAGCTAAGAACGCCTCGCAACCCTTACGAACTAGTTTCTCGGCCCTTAATGCTGAGATTACATTAGATAGATAGTCCCTTCGCTCCCCTATCACAACCACCTCCTCATTCTCAGAAGACTTCAATACCATACGCTTAGCAGCACAATCCAAATTTACACGGTGTTTCATTAGCCAATCCATGCCCAATATCAGATCGAATTCGCCAAACAGTAGTTCCATCAAATCCGTCGGAAAGACAACCCCTTGGACCTCTAGGGGCACGTCTCTAAACAGTTTACTCACTCTAATCGACTGTCCCAGTGGACTTATCACAGTCATTTCACTATTCGTAATTTCAAACTAAATACCCAACGCCCTAGACACAGTGCATGCAACAAACGAGTGTGTAGACCCAATATCAATTAAAGCGGTATAAGGTACATTATGAATGAGGAACGTACCAGTTATGACGTCAGGAGCGTCGCCATCCTCTCAGCGCCGAGTAGCATAGATCAACGCTGGCTGTCTCACCTCGGTGTTACCAGCACCCCTGCCCAGTGCTCCACGACCTCTAGCCAAACCATTTCCCCCTCTGACCTGACCACGGCCTCTCAGTGGCTGCTGACCACCTCTTTTTTGTTGAACATAGCCCTGACCTGCGGCTTGCATCTAAGTAGGCCTCTGCGTACAGTTCTTGACCTGATGATCCATTGACCCGCATCTGAAGCATGCCCCAGTTCGTTTCCAGCACTCACCCTGGTGAACTCTCCCACAATCTGCGCAAGGCTGCGGTCTAGCAACAGTAACAGGAGCCCCAACCCAGACTAGCCCATCAAACCTAAGCTTCTTCTTAGGCCCACCAAAAGACCTTGAGGGCCCAAAATCCCTCTTATTTCTGCCCCTATCCTTTTCCCGATTCTGACGCTCTGAGCATTTCACATCCTCGGCAATCTTTGCCTTCTCAACCAGGGCAGCAAAGTCTCTTTCCCTCTGTGGAGCTATCAGCACCCGTAACTCATTTTGGAGACCATCCTCGAACCGCACACAGCATTCATACTCAGTCGCGACTATGCCCCGAGCATACCGGCTCAACCGCAGAAACTCTGCCTCATACTCTGCTACAGACTTATTCCCCTGGATCAGACTCAGAAATTCCTTCCTCCGGGCACCCACATAACTCGCCCCAACATATTTTCCCTGGAAGGTCATTTTGAAGAAATCCCATGTTAAACGGTCAGCTTGTGTACCCTCTCTCACAGTGAGCCACCATTGGTATGCCTCATCTCACAGTAGAGACACTGCTCCCTTCAATTTCTGTTCCACAGTACAGTCGAGGTCATCCATTATCCACTCGGTAGCCTCCAACCAATATTCTGCCACATTTGGGGCTACACCGGAAATGCCCTTAAAGATTTCTGCTCTATTAGACCGGAGTCGCTCGAAAATTGACCCTCAGTCCACCGACCCAGTACTTGCTCCAGCAACCCTTTCAAAAACCCGTAACATCGCTTAGGACAGAACATCATCCCCAACGGTTCAATCATGAGACTCCGTCTCAGTCACTGGTGAGGCTGGTGCCTCTCGAGCAGGCATGTGTCCCGATGCTGAAGACCCAGCCCTAGCACCTCGGCCTCTACCGCGGCCACGTGTACCCTTTTCGTGACCTCTTGTGCTCATATCGATGGAGCGTATTTATCTAATTTAAGAGTTTTATGCATCAGCTTATAATTCCAATAATTATTAAGAGATATTTTATGATAAACAGTAATTAGAGTTATTTTCGCAGATCGAAACCTCACTATAGTTTTCAGTCTCCTACAGTCTCAGTTTACTCTAGCTAAAGAGTTTCAGTGCACTACTACTATCCTTAGTAGTTTCTCAGTGTAATCATTTCAGTATATAACAGAAAACAGTGTCAGAGAACTTACAGATTTAGTTCCGGGGACTCGGTGTGCCACACCTTTAGTAACAACATTTCTTTCCAAACCAAAATTTAGTCTGATTTAGAAAATTTTCAAAAACCCATTCCACAGCCGAGTTTTGCAACCTAGCTCTGATACCACTAAATGTAACACCCCAAACTCGGCCTAGACGTTACGATTGGATCTGACATTTTACATCAAAGTGTCGTTTGAAAACCCGAGCTTGTTGATAAAAGCTCATTACTAAATTTTAAATCTCTTTGAGACGTTGGGGTTGTAAAATCAAAAACTCGTTATTCACTTATTGGTCATATCATTTATTAATCAGGATTAAATATCGCAGAAGCTTGTTAATTTTCTTTAGAAATTGTTATTGTTTTAAACCCGTGTTTCCTAGTCTAGCAGGTAGAAATTGAAAGAAAACACCCAATAAAGTTAAAACTCTAATGGAATTATTACAAAAATATCAAACCCAAAATAAATTATTTGAAAAGCTAGCTATAAGGAAAAACTTGAGAACATGTGGCCACCTCCGAGTCCCTCACAGCTCCAAATCCTCTAAGGCTGGGGATTACCTGTACAGTTAAAAGAAAAGGGTGAGTTACGAGAACTCAGTGTGTAATCCCCTAGTACGATGAATGATCTGGGCCCAAGCCCTATCCGATGCAGATCGATGCGGGCTTCAGCCTATCTGATAACAGAGTGGGTCTAAGCCCAAACTCATAACAATGCAGAACAAAGATGCAACCCAACCCAGTCCAGCCAACACACCACCCGTACCAACCAACACACCATGTGGGGACCAAGTCAACCCACCCAGCCAGCACACCAATATCGCAGCATAGCTGCTAATAATAACGCAGTAAAGCTACTATTAACAGTTAACATGGCCAAGCCACTAAAATCAATATACGTGGCGAAGCCACTAAAACGATAAAAACGTGGCAGAGCCACTAGTACAGTACTTCCTCCCAAATCAGAAACCCAACCCCAATGCAGAATGTCGTGTCATATATATATTTCGTGAATGCAGTATGTCACAATCATAATCAGTCATATAAATATCATACACACTACCCCTAGGGGTATAATGGTCATTTTGTCGGTTAGGGGTAAAATGGTAATTTCACCCTTTAAGGGTATTTCAGTAATTTTACCCATCGGGGGTATTTTGGTAATTTTACCCATCGAGGGTATTTCGGTAATTTTACCCATCGAGGGTATTTCGGTAATTTTACCTATTGAAGGTATTTCGGTAATTTTACCTATCGATGGTATTTTGGTAATTTTACCCATCGAGGGTATTTCGGTTATCTTTACCCATCGAGGGTATTTCGGTAATTTTACCCATCAAGGGTATTTTGGTAATTTTACCCATCGAGGGTATTTTGGTAATTTTACGACCTAAGCCCACGGAACGTCCGTGATGGCCTCTACAGTCTAGCGCCAGCAATTGTGGCTCAGTTTATCTCTACGGGCGCTCGCACGCTCGAGAGCCCTCAGATGCCAAAGTTTCAGCTTATCGGTTTTTCGGCTTTAGCTGATTCACAGTTCATCAGGGTGTGAATACGCACCTTCATTCATCGTATTGACAGAACTAAAATGGGTGTCCGATTACACACCTGCTATGGATTGCGGTTTGAGACACTTTCCAAGGCACCTACGATAACAACCGACCATTAGTTAGTCACAGATCCTCGTTAAACCATAGTATTGAAACGCTTTTAGTCAAACTAACTTTTCTTACCACGAACGAAAGATCCCTTGTAGCGAAAAAATAATCGGCGTACCCCTTGGTTAAGGCAATTGAGTCCCTAGTAACATTCAACGAGAAAGAAGATGTTAGCGATAAACAATTCCACGGTAACGGGGGAGGAAAGCCTTTTGGCCCATGAGAATAACATCGAAACAAGGAGAAAAACCAACCCCAGATTCGGCTATAGTCACACTTACCAACCAAACGCAGAGATTCAGAGATTGATAGAACGAAGAGGAGGATGTGCTTAGGCCCTAATAGATTCGGCCTACAAGAAAAAGAATCAAGGTTTAAGTGTTTCGGCTTTAGTTGCAAAGAAAATGGGAGAATAAAAGGAAGAAGAAAAGGTTGTGTTCGACTAAAGAAGAAACCAAAAGGAACAACGGTGATTCGGCAGGAGGATGAGAAGAAGAAGAAAAGAATAGGTTTCAGTAAAGGATTTGGCAATGGGCAGTTGGTAACGTGCTTGACAATAGAGTAACACTTGAAAGACAAAAAGAAAACAGGGGAAGAGACTCAAATGGTCGCAAAGTTGCACAAAAGGCCACAAGAAGTAAATCCCGAAGCCAAAATGAAAAAAAAACCAAGGAAAGATCCCAAAAGCAGAGAGAGAGTTTTCGGTTCTATCCTAACACCCAGCTGCCGAAAATGTTCAACTGACAACCCCCTAGCCGAAAATCCCCTACTCATCCTTCCCCACATTCGGCCAACACTCCTACACACATCCACTTCCCTGATTCTCTCCACCGAAACCTCCTTGAATTACTCCCAGCCTCCCATTCGAAACTGTTGACCAATTCTTCAACCTCCTATGCAGAGTTTGATCCAAACTCTACCTCTTGCTCCCTCAAGACATAAAATAAAAGCCCCCATTTACTGGCCATGGGATTCGAACCCCACTCCCCTTGCCTTCTTAGTGACGCCACCACCATCAAGCCACAGGCTCTCTTTGTGTCATAGAACACACACAATTATACATAAGTCCTACTACTAACTGCCAGTTTCACTTATGAGCAAAAATTAAAAATTTTCCAAGGTTCAGACTCGAACCCTGGCTTAAAAAAACCCCCCAAACACCCTCAAATAACTAGCCTTTCAAGCACATCATGGAATTTAAGCAAAATTACAAACCCCACATTTTTGGGGCGTTACACAAAACACACCGACCTAAGGGGTTTGATACTCTAATCACAAACTCAGTAGACTCTACAGGCAAAGTCTTACTGAATACTAAAGTCTATAACACATAAGAATGAGTCAAACCAGGATCAATCAATGCAACAACACTAGTATCATAGAGAGATAAAATACCAGTAATAACATCCGGGGATGAGGCCTCCTCCCGTGCGCGAATAGCATAGGCTCTGGCAGGTGCACGAGCCTCGGATCTAACAGATGTATCTTTGGTCCCTCTCTGACTGCCACTCACATTACCCGTATTTCTGGGTGGTCTACCTCGAGCTGCAGTGTTACCCATTCTCGTATTCTGTACCGAATTTTTCTCCACTAACTCTGGGCACTCACAAATGAAATGATCCTTCGATCCACATTTAAAACAGGCTCGATCATGCAATCTGCAACTACTGGGATGTCGTTTACCATAATGTTCACACTCGGGTTGATTTGATCTGACATTACCCACACTAGCTACTGAGGTAGCTCTCGAGCTCACAGGTAGTCTATCCCGATCACGTCTAGAATAACCCATAGTAATCTTTGAACGGATAGCATCATCTCGGAACTTCTTCGATGTCGACTGGAATGACTTACTGAATGGTCTCTTACGTGAATCTCTAGCTTCAGAGTCAGCTTTTGTTTTCTCTTTCCCGAGCTCTTCAGCTTTGCAAGCTCGCTCAACAAGTACCACGAACTCTTTTATCTCAAGTATGCCAACTAACAATTTGATGTCTTCGTTCAGCCCATCTTCAAATCTTTTACACATTATAGCTTCGGTCGAAACACACTCTCGGGCATACCGACTGAGTCTCACGAATTTCCACTCATACTCTGTCACTGTCATCCGGCCCTGTTTCAATTCAAGAAATTCTTTGCATTTCTGGTCGATAAATCTCTGACTGATGTATTTCTTACGGAACTCAGTCTGAAAGAATTCCCAGGTCACTCGTTCTCTCAGAACCACCGATACTAGTGTATTCCACCAGTGATATGCAGTGTCTCGTAGCAAAGATATGGCACATTTTAAGCACTCATCAGGGGTGCAAGATAACTCATCAAACACTCGTATAGTATTATCGAGCCAGAATTCAGCTCGCTCAGCGTCATCATCATCAGTGGCTCTGAACTCTTCGGCTCCGTGTTTTCTGATTTTATCAACAGGAGGCTTAGGCAATCTTAACGGATCACTCACTTGAGGCATAACGGGTATCGAAGATGGATTAGTCGGGGGTGGAGGTTGTTATGCAGCCGAATTAGTCCAGATATATTGAGTAAATCAGTCGTTCATCATTTGGTAAAAGGCTTGTCTAGCCTCTCCCTCCTGGTTACTCGAAGTTGGTCGAGATTCAACCGGCGCTCTCCCTTGCGCGGGAGTAGGCGCTATACTCTCGACATCATCAGCTACGGCTTGATCGGGATCCATTACTATACGAAAACACATTTTCAGATGTCCGAAGTCATCACACTATCGCAGTATAAAATATGGCATGTATAGCTAGACTCACACGCGCTACGTTAGTCCTAGAATCGACTAAACCGTAGCTCTAATACCAATCAAATGTAACACCCCTAACCCGTATCCGTCGCCGAATTAGGGTTATGAGGCATTACCAAACCAAAATATAGCTTCCAAACATACACATATTCACACAAATTATATTCACATAAATATAGCATAAGGCCAATTTAAAATTTAACATATATTATTAATCGTAAAACAAATACAATTATCATGCATATATTCATATTTACACCTTAATACACATGCCTCAAAGTCATACACAATATGCTTCAAAAAGAATGCACGAATCATGAGCTTACCATTATAATGGCATTCGAATACTTAATAAATATTTAACATTTTATCTTTTAATAGTATTCATGCACTTAAATAACCAAACAAATTATATCACAAGGCTTTATGTCCAACATCATATGCGGCATTAACAATTATACAATTGATCAAAAGTATTTCATTGAGTAATTAAAATCCTTATGAGCATTTTACCATATCAAATTTGAATCATTCAAGCATAAACATGTACACATATTACCAACAATCCTATCCTCAATTTGGCTAGCCATTTAACCTATAAAAGTTAAACCCAAATCATGCATTGTTTATTAGACTGACATTAGCCGAATTTGCAAGTGCATCATTTAATAACTTTAAGCCTATTTTCAAAAAAAACTATTAATCATCTTATAAGACCAAAATTTATATATTTTCTAAATACAAGCTGGTGCGCATATGTATACATCAATTCAACTACATCAATTCAACTATTACCGTACATCCATACTAAACATAACACTTTACAAATACTTTATAATTCTATTGGCCGAACCTATTGACTAAACATTATAGCCTTTGCTCTCCTATAATAAACATCAATCACATTTCATTTTCATATGCATGTTCAAATCAAATAACTCTATATGCAATCATCAATCTTAACCTCCAAAAATTCTTACCATTTCTAACATAATTCATGCCCAATGACTCACTCATTCAAACTTAATATATATGCATACTCTTTCATTTCCAAACCAAATCAAAATTAACCAATATACAATCAAATATAAAATTCATCATTTTACCTCATAAAAAGCCGAATTATAAACTAACCATACATACAAATCGACCCATGTAACAAGCATACTCGATGAGTTATTATGTAAGTCATTCATTTCATTACACACCCAAGATATACAACCCAAAATACCATTCATACATGTCATGGAACATACCTACCAAAACCATGCATATACTAAGACCAAAATTTCACAACCATCAACTAACTCATTAATCAAACCAACCATATAACCAAATATCACACATAAACACACCATGAAATATACTTGCATAATAAGCTATTACAAAGACCGAATACACATAAGCCTTAATATCAAGATTAAGCCATTTTCGCATGGCTATATATATATACATGCCCAAAAATCAAACATTTTAACTATGCTATACATGCCATATGCCCAAAAATCAACTTAGTAAAATACCAAAAGAAACAGTCGATAGTGTGATAGGCTTTGTTGACGATCCCCGAGCTCGTAACGTGACTCCAAAATCTATAAAACAGAGGTAAACAAAATAGACATAGAGTAAGTTATTTAAGCTTAGTAAGTCATAAGCAAAAATATATATATATTTATGTATACTTGCACAATAACATTAGGTTAATAAGGTCGAATACCCAAAATATCAATCACTATTTATCATTTAATACTAAGATCACAATTTACTTTTATACATAAATTTCATATAGCCTATTACACATATTAATTTCACAAGGCCGAATAAGTAATGTTCACATAATCTATCACATAATTCACATAACATTTTATCATTTCAAATAACCAACTTACCTTGTTTCCATATAAACAAATAACTAACACATACCTAAACCTATAATTCAATTACACATTCGGTCTTCACTTCACATTGCCCGTTGAACCGTTCGAAATTAAAAAGGATACGCGGATAATCGAAAAGCTCGTACAACGCCAACGTCCCAGACGTGGTCTTACATGTAATCACATATCGATGCCACTGTCCCAGACAGGGTCTTACACGTAAACACAAATCGATGCCAACGTCCCAGACGTGGTCTTGCACGAAAACACATATCGAAAATCCTATGTCATGACATATGTATCCTAACTATTCCTAGGGTTCGTACGGGGCTTTCGGACCTTGAACCTCGATCGGATCGAACTCGAAATATAGCTCCTTTGCTCAATACACATTCGGCCATTCACAAATATATTCACTAAAATTCCATTCATCATGTAACATATATATATATATATATATATATATATTATCAAATTTAACGACATTTATATGCTTATAGACTTACCTCGGATATCGACGGACGAAATTAACTACTTGACTACTTTTGACTTCCCCCGATCTAATTCCGTTTTCTTTCGTTCTTGATCTAAATAAATTCAAATTTAACTAATCTAATCACACATTCATTCAATTTAATCCAAAAACACATAAATGGGTAAATTACCATTTTGCCCCTAACATTTCACACTTTTTGCAATTTAGTCCCTATTGCATAAAACATAAAATACACAAAATTTTCATATATCATTCTAGGGCTGAATATTCATAAGCTCCATACAAGTCCATATATTTCATTTATTTTACATTTTAGTCCCTTAAAAATTTATTTTCACAATTTAGTCCAAATTACTCAAAATTATCAAAAATCTAAAGACAAAACATGTTAATTCAAAACATATCTTCCATATTCTATCATCTAACAACAAAAATCACATGAATTCATCAATGGCTTAACTCAAAATATTCATCAAAATCAAAAATTGAAGCATGGGTTTTGTCCATTTCATAGCAATGATCTCAAAAACGTAAAAATTATCAAAAACCAAAACCGAAACATACCTTTATCAAGCTAGATAGGTGCCAAAATGCTCAAATCTTTTCTATTTTCTTTTTCTTTTCTCTATTCGGTCATAAGCAAATAAAAGATGATAATGGCTTTCTTTAATGTTTTTGTTTTATTATAATAACCTTATAATTATAATATATTATAAATTATTTAACCATTATAATCAATATAATATACTATATAATTTAACATAATGTCGTCCACTACTTTATAAAATGGGTTAATTGCAACATAAATCCTCCATATTAAAAAGACAACAACAATTAGGCACTTTTACAACTAACCATCAAATTTTCATTTTGCGCGATTAAGCCCTTTTATTTAATCGGACACTCAAACAACGAAATTAAAACACGAAACTTTAACACAAGGAAATTCACACATAATAAACACTGTAAATAATTTTAAAAAATATTTTTCGGACTCGAATTTGTGGGGTCGAAATCACTATTCCGATTAGGGTTAAAATCGGGCTGTTACAAATCGAGTCAGCGGTGTTGCAATCATAGAGAATCCTTTCACAAAACGTCGATAATAACCAGCTAGTCCCAGAAAACTTTGGACTTCAGATACATTTCTCAGAGGTTTCCAATCTGTAATTGCAGAAATCTTGCTCGGGTCAACTCTAATACCTTCAGCTGAAACGATATGCTCCAGAAATCCAACCTCTTGGAGCTAAAACTCACATTTACTGAACTTTGCAAACAATTGCTTATCACGTAAAGTTTGTAACACAATTATCATGTGCTCGATATGTTTAGATTCATCTTGTGAATAGATCAGAAAATCGTTAATGAATACAACAATGAATCTGTCTAAATACGATTTGAATATCCGGTTCATCAAGTCCATAAAAACTGCAGAAGCATTAATTAATTCGAAAGGCATAACAAGGAATTCATAATGACCGTACCTCGTTCTAAACGCAATTTTCGGCACATCTGAGTCTTTAACTCACAACTGATAATAACCCGATCTCAAGTCAATCTTTAAAAACACTGTTGCACTTTTCAATTGATCAAATAAATCATCAATCCGCAGTAGAGGGTATTTATTCTTTATAGTCACTTTATTTAGCTGTCTGTAATCGATACACATTCTCATCGTGCCGTCTTTCTTCTTTACAAACAATACCAGTGCACCCTAGGGCAAGAAACTCGGTCTTGCAAATCCTCTATCAGTTAATTCTTGCAATTGAGCTTTCAACTCTTTTAACTCTGTCGGAGCCATTCTGTACGGAGCTATCGATATCGGTGAAGTTCCTGGTACTAAATCAATAGTAAATTCAACCTCTCTGATCGGTGACAAACCCGGTAACTCTTCTGGAAACACATCTGGATACTCGCAAACAATTGATACTGATTCAATCTTTGTTTCTGACACTTTTGTATCAAATACATATGCAAGATATGCATTGCACCCCTTTTTCACATATTTCTGAGCTAACATCGACGAGATTACAGTTGGTAAACCCTTCAAATCATTTGATTCGATTCGGAGAGTTTCATTATTCTGACATTTCAACTCAATTATCTTTCGTCTACAATTTACTACTGCATCATGCAACGTCAACCAGTCCACACCCAGAATAACATCAAACTCGTCAAACGGTAACAACATCAAATCAGCCATAAAACAGTAACCCCGAGTCATTAACGGACAATTTTTGCAAACTTTATCAACCAGGACATATTTTCCTAATGGGTTCGACACTTTTATAACAAACTCAGTAGAACCAACAAGTAAATTCTTACTAGATACTAAGTTTACACATACATATGAATGAGTTGATCCGGGATCTATTAATGCAACTACATCAGTGTCATAAAGAGAAAATGTACCAATAATAACATCTGGAGATGACGCTTCTTCGCGAACATGAATAACATAAGTTCTGGCAGGTGCTCTAGCCTCTGATCTCACAGTAGCATCTCGCGTTGCACTTCTACCACCACTCACATTTCCAACATTACGGAATGGTCTTCCTCTCGCAGTCGTGTTGCTTTGTCTTGCACTCTGATATTTATCTTTCTCATCTAACTCAGGACAATCTTGAATGAAGTGTTCATGCTAACCAAATCTAAAATAGGCTTTATCATTCATTCTAAACTCTCCAAAATGTCATTTTCCACATCGTCCACATTTAGGTTTATTCGGTCTAGCATTACCCACACTTGCCATTGATGTAGCTGGAGTTTTTGAACTCGTAAATTACTTTCCATGATCTCTATTAGAGTACTTCACTAATGTATTTGATCGACTATACAAATCTCAGAATTTCTTTGATAAAGAGTGATAGGATTTATTCATCATCAATCTCTTTCTCGAATCTCTAGCTTCAGAATCAGCCTTTCTCTTTTCTTTGCCCAGTTCTTCAACTTTATAAGCACGCTCAACTAACACAACGAATTCTTTTAAATCCAATATCCCAACTAGAAGTTTAATATCTTTGTTCAACCCGTCAACAAACCACTTGCACATTATCTCTTCAGTCGAAACATACTCTCGAGCATATTTACTTAACTGTACGAATTCTCTCTCGTACTCAGTTACAGTCATGTGGCCTTGTTTTAGTTCTAAAAACTCTTTATGCTTTTGATCTAGAAATCGTTGACTTATGTACTTTTTTTGAAACTCAGTCTAAAAGAACTCCTAGGTGACTCTCTCTCTTGAAACCACAAATATTAATGTATTCCACCACTGGTATGCAGTGTCTCTCAAAAGGGATATAGCACGCTTTTAACATTCAGCCGGTGTGCAGGAAAGCTCATCAAACACTCGGATCATATTTTCAAGCCAAAACTCAGCTCTTTCAGGATCATCATCAACATTAGCCCTAAACTCTTTAGCCCCATGCTTACAAATTTTATCGACTGGCGGCTTGTTCAATTGTACTGGATCAATAACTTGAGGAACTATAGGGATTGGTTGAGGATTTGGCGGGGGTGGAGGTTTTTGAGCAGCTGGATTTGTCCGGTCATATTGAGTGAACCACTCGTTCATCATCTGGAAAAAGGCTTCTTTAGCCTCACCTCCGTGACTACTCGACACGGGTCTAGATTTGAAAGGCGATGTCCCTTGAGCGGGAGCTGGCGCATTACTCTCAACATCATCTGCTACAGCTCGTTCGGGATCCATTACTATACAAAAACATAGTTTATAATGTCAGGATTCATCACACTATCACAGGTTATATATGGCATGTATAGCTAAACTCTCACACACGCTACGTTAGTCCTAGAATCGACTAAACCGTAGCTCTGATACCAATAAATATAACACCCCTCACCGGTATTCAATGCCGGAATAGGGTTACAAAGCATTACCAAACTTGCAAAACAATTAAACAACTATTTAACATACAATTGTTTAATTCAATCATTCATCATTCAATCTCAATCAATTTGTCTCTATTAAGTGTAACATCTTGATTTTGGGTCTAGTCGGAATAGTAGTTTTGAGACCACAAATCTAAAGTAGAAATTTTTTTTTATGATTGTTTTGAGGTCCATGACATGTTTGCATGATTGTGTGAAAGTTTCATGAAGAAATTTTGTGAATAAGTGTCCAATTTGACTTTTAGGACTAAATTGCAAAAGTTGCAAAATATGAGATTCTAGAAGCTTTAAGTACGAAATTGCTTTGGAGTTTTAATTAGAGGTCCTTAAATAGCAATTTTCCCAATTTCTATTTTTATGGACAAAAATGGGCATGAGTAGGTAAAATTTAAAAGTTTAGTAAAAAGGGCATTTTGGTCATTTGGTTAATAAAAGAATTAAAAGGGAAAATAAGTCAAAAATCTTGTCCATCTTCATTTACCTTAGCTGAAATTCTCAATAACACCATAGCTAGGGTTTCTTCAACTTCCAAGCTTGATTGTAAGTGCATCCTAGCCCCGTTTTAATGTTCTTTACGTTTTTGAAGTTGTTATCAACCGATCTAGCTATTTCTACCACTTATTTGAGCTAGGATTCATGTTTAGAAATTTACCCGTGTGTGACATGCATGTGTTTTGATGTTTCATGGTAGATTATGAAAGTTTGATGTGTAATAAACATCTTTTACTAAGTGATTTTTGATGAAAACACCTAAAAATGACCTTTTTTGTAAAAGTTGTGAAAATGAGTAGTAGAAATGTGATTTAATGAAAAATGTGGGCTGGTATAAGCTTGATATAGGTTTGGCTAGGCTTGGGTAACAAAGAAAATGGACACATTTTATTTTACGAGCCTAGGGACTAATTTGTAAATATGTGAAAGTTTAGGGGCAAAACTATAATTTTACCAAAGTATGGTTTTTGGACTGATTTGAACAATGTGATAATTAAATGAGCTAAATTTTCTATTACATATCAAGAAAAACGGAGTCCGAACCTAAACCGAGGAAAGAACAAGGTTGTGGACTAAATCGAATAGTTAGCCATATTTTGGTACCGAGGTAAGTTCGTGTGTAAATAATGCAACATTACATTTTTAAGTATTTAATGCTTTAATATTGCATGAATTGTGTAATTTTCCTTGTGGACTTGATTAATGTTGACTCGATGACGATTCGACGAAGATTTGATACCTCAAAATCCCGGTTGAACCTTAGGAATAGTTGGGATACAAATGTCATGACATTAGGGATCGAGTTTACGTGTAAGACCATATCTGGGATATGGCATCATTATGAGATTTTGTGTAAGACCATGTCTGGGACATGGCATCGATATGAGAATCGTGTAAGACCATAGCTGGGCTATAGGCATCGATATGTGATCCCATGTAAGACCATATCAGGGATATGGCATTGGTATGATTCTATGTGTATGTGATTCCCGAGTATCCTTTAGTATTCCAAGTGGTTCAACAGATAGTCCAAAGATTATGTCAACGAAATGACAAGGTATGAACATGCTGAAAGGGTACAGGTATGTACACAAAGCTCATACATATTGAAATTATAAATCGATGAGATCTCGGTAAGAAGTGAATGAATAAATCATAATCATGAGTTTTATTGTACATTATGTTAATGACATGATTTAAAATGTATCTATGATACTTGATGACATTGTGATAAATTACATTATGTTATGTGTATAATAATGCATGGTTAATATTGTTAATTATTTACATGTAAACTTACTAAGCTTTATGCTTACTCCCCTTTCTTTTCCATTTTCTTATAGTATCGCCAACCTAGCTCAGGGATCAAAGGACGTCGGAGACTCAATCACACTATCAATTGGAACTTTTGAGTATAGTTAGTCTCAACATTTTGAGTATGGTATGTATAGGGACTTGGTCTTTTTGTTATATGTCATGTTGATTTAGCCAAATGTGTTGGCTTATGATAATATTTGATTCATTTTGTATAAGGCCATGGGATGTGGCTCATAATGATTATTTGGTTGTAAACCTACTCATATATGCATGCATGTGCCAATGCCATTATGATATGGCCTATGGTTATTGATGGTCGAATGATGATGTGTTGCATGTGATTATGGATGTTTGATGATGGTGAAGCACTTAGTTATGCCATGTTAAGTACCTTGAAGTCATACATATGTTTAGATTGGTGTGGTTTTGATGTTTTGTAGGTTGGTGCAAGTATGGGTGGTAAAAAGGCTTGGTAAATAGCCTTATTTTGTCCACACGGGTAGACACGCGGGCGTGTGTCTAGGCCGTGTGTGACACAAAGCTAGCCCCAAGGGCGTGTGTTCTGGCCGTGTCCCCTGCACCTTAGTTGAGATACAGAATGCCCAATAGTAAACACACGGGCACGAGACACAGCCGTGTGTCTCGGCTGTATGAGAGACACGGTTATAGGACATGGGCATGTGCCCAGGCCGTGTGAAGTTTGCACTTGATTTTTGGAATTTAATTCGCCACACAGCCTAAGGACATGGGCGTGTACCTTGGCCGTGTGACCTCATTTTGATGATGACGTCATAAACAGAATGTCCCCTATTTTGGACACGACCTGAAGCACGTGCGTGTGATATGTCACACGGGCATGCCCCTTCACCCACACGGGCGTGTGGACCTTTTTCATGAAAAATGTTCTAAGTTTTCTGAAAGTTTCCAAAGTTCTCGGTTTAGTCCCGAACCACTCCTAATGTATATTTTGGGCCTCATAGGCTCGTTTAAGGGACAATATGAATGTAAATGAAAATTTTTAAATTTGGATAGAAATTCATGTCTCGGTTTTGTATGATTGTTTGAGTTTATGTCCGATAATGCCTTGTACCCTATTTCGGCATCGAATACGGGTATAGAGTGTTACATTAAGAGCCTACGAGGCCTTAAACATTCTTTGGGAGTGGTTCAGGACTACACTGATAATTGAGGAAATTTTCGTGAAACTTAGAAAACTTTTTGCTACAAACAGGGGACACACGCCCGTGTGGCCAGGCCGTGTGTCTTATACGGCCACCAGACATGCTCGTGTCACAGGCCGTGTGAAAACAGGGGGTACATACTGACTTGGGTCACACGGCCAACCACACGCCCGTGTGTCTCGCCCGTGTGCCCTTCGAAGTGGCTACACACGCCCATGTGCCAGGCCGTGTGTTAGGCCGTGCCAAACCTGTAGGGTATACTGACTTATGCAACACGGCCAAGTCACACGCCCGAGTGCTAGGCCATGTGCCAATTAGGGGGTATACTGACTTATGCCACACGGCCGTGTGTGAGACCGTCTGGAGCATACTGACTTTATTTCAAATTCAACACCAGGGGACACACGGCCGTGTAATATAACCGTGTGTCACACACAGCTGAGACACACGCCCGTGTCTCTACCCGTGTGGACAAAAATAGGCTATTTACTAAGCCAATTTGCCACCCAAATTTGCATGTACCTACATAACTCAAATGGTACAATTTCAAGATACAATAAGTAGCCAAATATCATCAACCAATATTCAATTCATACCATTTCATTACTAACCATTCCAAACATGCATTATCATGTACCAATTCACAAGCATAAAACTTGTCAAATATCAATCATTTACCATTCAAATTGCCTAATATCATTTAGCATCATAAACCCAACTTCAAACACACAATATAAGTCATATACCACAATCAAAACAATACCATTGGCATATCTATATACATTATCAAATTCATCATCATAAGACAACTCAAAAGAGCCAAAATACATGTTCATCAAACATACCAAAATGACTCAAGCCTATACATGCCATATACCATATATACACACTTCAAAAGTACCAAAATAGGTGTCCAATAATACGATGAAGTCTCTGACAATCCCTGGTTTCGAGCTAGCTTCGATATACTATAAAACATAGAAGAAAATAAACAAAGTAAGCTATAAAGCTTAGTAAGTTCGTATGTAAATATGAAATAATCTCATCATTCATTAACATTTCTAAATAGATAACATAAATTGCATTTAAAGCATCATTCAATGAGTTAACATAAAATTTAACAACATAGTAACTCATAAGCTCTCAACTTCTTTTAATTCGTTACTCGAATAGTTTTTTTTCGTACGTACCTGTACTGATTTATCTATTTCTCAACAATTCTCTTATCAAACCACTCCGGCTTATAAATGCTTACGAAACAAATACATCAATTTTTCAATGCCATAGTCCAACTATGGTCTTAAACATACATTCCAAGGCCCTGCCGTGGTCTTACATTCACATGCCATAACCCGGTTATGGTCTTTTTATCTGATTGCCATAGCCCAGCTATGGTCTTATTTGGAAACTCGCTTTACTTAAAACGTACATTAATTCAAAATCTTCCAAATTTTACAAATAAGATAAGTACAATCACATTACATCCATCATTTAAATAAAGGTACATTTAAGTTCAATTATACGAACTTACCTCGTATACGGATATGACAAAACGGACCGACTATTCAATTACTTTACTTTTTCCCCGATCTAAGTCTGAATTCCTCTTTTCTTGATCTATTAGTAATCAAAATCAACTTATTTATTCTTCTATTTATTCAATTCAATCTAAAACACACATTAGGGTTGTTTTACACATTTGCCCCTAAACTTTCACACAATCACATATTCATGCTGTAAACATTAAAATAATAATAAAATAAATATTTTGACCTCAAATTTGTGGTTCCGAAACCACTATTTCGATTTGACCAAAAACGGGTTGTTACATGATAACTCTTGAAAAGAGTTATATTTCATGTCTTTAGATCTAGCTAATTGTCTGTACTTAAGTACATTTAGTTGCATTTTAGGACATCCCATTAGTATTTTTCTTGTTTTAGCATTACATTAAGAGCTTGGACTATACTTAAATGTTAGTTATTTTTTAATTGCTTATGGAAGGGTTGTGTATGGTCGTGGATTGGCAGGTGCAGGATGAGGAACAAGAAGTAAAAGAGTGAAGGTTTGTTGGGGCAATGGGTTGGACAGTTTGTCAATACAAATGTTGTGTAATGTCGGGAATATGTCCAGTCAGCACCCAAAGCGTACGGGCCTTTGGCCTAGTTGAACTTGTACCAGATATATCTACCTGAAAAAGTAAGAAGAAAATCATGGGCTGTTGGATTTACCCTATGGGAAATGATTATAAAAGCCAAATGAAGAAACCCTAAAAGGGCGAAAAAAACAAAAATAGAAAAAAGAATGAGATCCTTAGGCAAAAAAAAGAGGGTAGCGGTTGAGTAGAGACGGGAAGAGGAAGACGAAGGCAACCCCTCTTAGCCACCGCAGGACACTGCATCTCTGGAGTGTGGGCTGGATAAGCAAAATTTATCTTCCCAAAATTCTTCCGTTATTTCTTGATTACTCTTCGTGAATTGATTTAATGGAAACGATGTTGAATGATACTTTGGATTTGAATTTTAATTGCTAAATATCACAGGGTTGGGATTACTTGATGAAACTCTTATTTTCTTTAATGACTGAAGTGTAGATCTGCTTTAATACACTGTTTCATTCAATGGTTTTTTACAAAATTACATGTTTGCAAACTCTAGACATAGATGGATGTACAGAATGTTCATTAAATTAATCTAATTCTGACAAGGTTAGGTTAATGAGATTGAAATTGAATGATATGAGCAAGTGTTTGACCGAATACTTGTAGCAGCCTCTAAACATAAAGTGACGTTCATATGGAAAGAAAACAAAATAGTGCAGGGTACCGTGCTAAAGGCCTATAGACATATATTGTTTAAAGCGATGTAACTTGAGGTCTTATTCTCGAAAGAAGCAAACCATTTTAGAACTCTTCTGAGCATTAGGTTAAGTATGGTTTTGCCGAGGCATTACTGTCAGAAAAGGCAGATTCTTAGTAATCATGACCTTCCAAATCGACATCGTAGACCCTCTATCCTTTGTCATAGTATCTTCGCCATAGCATTTTTAGTTGTTTACTTGTTCATTTGCATATTATTCATGTAATTATTCTCGAATTTGCCATTGCATTCTTACTCTTGTAGTGTCATAGCATTTTTCATTATTTATCAGTTACACATAGTGCACACACCATTATTCCTTCAAATTACCACTACGTTTTTATCATTATTTTTGTCATAACATTAATCATACTCATTATAATAACTAGACCATTTTATACCTAACTGATCCCTGTGGAGATGATATCATTCATCACTTTATTACTTGATTCTACGTGTATACTTGCACAATTCGTATATCATATTCACACATGACAGCAAGGACACAGGGGCCCTTTCAGAGTTCTAAAGCGGGTAAGCCAAAGGACTTACAAACTAGAGTTAGCGGGAATACTAAAGGTTAACCCGGTGTTCAATATGGGCACACCGAAGTCTAGTTATGTAGATCTAGGGGATCCGGACCGAGGCATGTCACAATATGGGTAAGTAAGAGCGACGAACTCTTGCAAATGAGATGTACCAAAAAAGAGAGAAATAGTTCAAGTTAGGAAACGACAGAAGCCGAGGCAAGTGTTCTGAGGGGCGAGACTATCTGGCAGAGAGGCTAGTCAAGAATCAATCGAGGCATCGAGAGAGTTCTGAGATGATTCCAACTAATTTCATTCTGAGGACGCAACAAAGGCGTTGCGAGAATAGGTGGGGGAGAATGTCATGGGTCACGGATCAAAGCTCGTGACCATTGCGCACAGAATGCGTGGAACCCGTGACCATTGCCCTGTAGAGTTCAAATTATTAAATGGGGCTCATTTGACCCAGATGAACTAACTCAATTCGTGGAACCCGTGGAGATGCCCATATTCTTGCAGCCTTGGTCACCAAGTAGAACACTCCAATAAAACTAGAGTTACCAGGGTAAATAGTGTAAATCTTAAAGGGATAATATTATATAAAGTTTAAATCCCTTAAGACTCTCAATTGTAGATAGGTTGTAATCTTGATCATAAATGTAACTTAATTTGTACCGTTGGTTCTGGGGGAGATCAACTATAAATAGAGGCCTCCCCCTTCATTTTTAATCACTTCATTCTTTCTAAGCTAAAGAATTTTAATAGCATTTACTCAAACATCTTGTGTGAATCACTTTCTTTTGGTTTTTTTTGTTCTTCGTTTCTCTTTCAATTCGAGTTTGCTTTTGTTATATTTTGGTGCCTTAGAGAAATTCTGTGCATAATGTGATTGACTAATAGAACACCTAGCGGTTTATGACTACGCATGTAACAGCCCGTTTTTTAGTGGTGCCAAAAATAGTGGTTTTGGGGCCACTAATCCAACAATTGAGTCCATAAAAATTATTTAATATTTATGAGTCAAATATAGTATTATATTAAGCATCGAAATAGTTACTAACCAGAACCCATTATAAAAGACAATACTATTAGGTTTTTTCAACCTAATATTTCGAACACATTAAATGCTACAATTACCTCCTCCTCAACACGTGTCTGAATTTCTTGCATGTATGTCAACAATACTATTCCGCGAATGTTTCTAGCCTTCAGAGTAATGCATTCATTATTGAATATAATAGAATTTTTATTTCAATATTCATAAAAATCTTTATATTTCACCACTGAAATAAGTCATAAATTTATACCTCATCACTAATAGGAAGTGAACAGTTAGACAACTAATGGGAGTCAAGAACGACATTCTAAAATATGATAATGATTGAAGCAAGTACAAGCATCTGCACATACCCTGATATTTGCTACTTGATGCCAAGCACATCTCTTGATAAAGTGTTGCAAGTATGGCTACCCCCCAACTATAAATATTGGCACTGCTCAAATCTAGAAGGCATACAAGATAGCACAAACTAACTCGGTTGCCAGACTTATCAAGCATCAAAATCTTCCCAATAAGACGCATAATTATGAACCGAGGTGCGATTTGAACCTCCACTTCTATCGCAGTCTCGGGTAGCATCGTCAAAGAGTCCAATCAAGTGTGGAAAATGAAATTCCCTTTCCATCTACCCTCTAAGGATAACTCCCAAGCAAATCTTGGGAAACTACCATCATGTTTGATATTGATTCTCAAGTTAGATGTAATCCATCAACTGGAAGACCAAGTTGTAATTCAACATCTTTCAAGATAATCGCGGACTCACCACAAGGCAAGTGAAACATATGGGTCTCTAGCCTCTATTGCTCCACCAATGCAGCTATAAGATGCAGAAATATTTGGAAGCTCTAAATCAACATCGCGTACCTGAAATTGACTCCATCTAAATATGCTTGAATCCTCAAGTCAATACCATTGAAATGATTGTGACGCAACAAGTTGTGCAATGATCAATCCACTTCCTACACACAATTTACATCACACACGTGTTAGTGTACACATTATAAAGTTTTTAAAGGGAAGTTTGTAATATTTACCATTTCCAATATTTTATCCGATACATGCGAAAGTTATAACAATACCATTTTCCTAAATCTAACAAATATAAAATATTTCCACAATGTCAAACAAATATAATTTTACTTATAAAAATATTACTAATGTCTACTTCATTATAATAATTAAAAATATATTACTTATAAAATAAACAATTTTCAATTAATTAAACAAACAAATTACAAGTAAGTAAACAATTAATTCTCACTAATAAAAATATTATTAATATCTAATTCATTATAATAATTAAAAATATATTCAACATATTTCACAAAATTGCTTATTTTCTATAAAAAAAAACCCTAAACCATTGAACTAACAAACAATTTTAATTTTTACACACTAACTCAATTAATTACATTATGAATATAGCATATTTAAAATTCATATATACTTACAATTCTTGTTGATAATAACTTTAAATCTGCAAAACAAATCAATAATATAACCACCTAATTATTTTAAATTAAGTTGATGGAGCTTGCCTAAATTTAAAAAATTTCCATCAATGTATTCCGTAAATAAATTCATTTTTTGGGAGGTTTGGGAAAATTTTCAGATTTTTTTACAATTTTTGGGTAATTTTCGGAAGTGTGGGGAGATGGGTTTTTTTGGAGTGAATGGTTGTTGTTTTTTTGGACGTGAAGTTAAATGGGTCTAGGGTGGGGGGTTTATAGTAGTTTCTGGGAGGGTGGTTTTAATTAGGTTAATTGGGGTGTTTATTAGGTTTAATGTTGGGGAGTTGGGGGTTATTGGGGGTAAGTGGCCGAGTAGTTGGGGATTGCTGCCGGTTTAATCATGCTGCAGGGACCTGTCTTTTCCATCGCAGGTGAATAGGCTTTGGGGAGCCCCAAATCCGCACTATTCCCAACAGCGTGATTAATAAGGTCTTACATTGATTCCAACGCCTAAATCTACACCAACCCTTAGGGTACGTATAGAATAGGGCTGTAATTGAATAGAGCTGTAATAGAATAGAAGTATAATGGAATAGAGCTGTAATAAGTAATTCAACTGTTTAGTTGAATGGAATGGAATAGAGCTGTAATAGAATTCTTGTGTTTGGTTGAATGGAATGATGTTGTAATAGCATAAGGAAAAGAACTAAAATGACCAGAATACCCTTAGCAGAATTTTTATTTAGGTAGATGATTATTGTTATTGTTATTGTTATTAAATTTTAATAAGATTATTATTGAAAATAATTTAATAAAAATAATAAATAATTTAACCATATTTTAACATAATTATTGTAAGAGCCCAATTTTGACCGGGCTTTGAAAAAAACCAATAATAAATAAAGTCCATATTTAAAGTCCTGTTACAAAGCCTAAAACCAGACCTAAATACCCTAAACCCGAATTACACCCAACAGCAGATACCCGAGGCCCAATACTTGACCCAAACTACCTTCACACCCAGACAGACACTACCTAAACAAGACCCCTTAACCCAACTAACCTACGAGGCCCAAAAAGGCCCAAAACCCAAATCAGTGACTAAGGGTTCTGAAACCCTAGGTCTCCTCGCGCCGCATAAGCAGACCAAGCATCGCGCGCCTTCATCGCCGTGAACCACGCCATCATCGCAGCATGTCGCCCACAGCCACGATCTCCGCTTCTGACCTGCAAAAGAAGAAAGAAATCGCATCAACATGTATTTCCTTTTTTTTAATCATTTCGGGGCTATAAAAACCCAAGATCTGTAAACAATGAGGGGGGATACACAGAAAAAATACGAAAATATAAAAAAAAAAAGGATTTTTACAACACAGAGGTTTTTTTTTACTTTATTCTGTTCTTATTTTATTTTTTTTTGTACATACTTTCACGAATAGATACTGTTTTATTTATAAAAAATAAAAAAAGAAGGAAAAACCTTATTTTTGGAACTCTCAGCCCATCGCCATGTGGCTTCAAAGAATGGCTTGGGAGCAGCGGTCGGAGCTCCATCGGTGGCTGGCCGGAAATCGCCCACTTGAGAGAAAAGGGGAGGGCAGATTTTTTTTTTTTTAAGAGAGGTTTAAAATGAATTTTTTAAAAACTTTTTGGGCTTTTTATAGAGGGGCAAAACGGCGCCGTTTTGGTCCCTCCTCTGGGCGTCCAAAACGACGCCGTATAGGGCCGACCACAAGATCGACCCGACCCGGCCATCAGGATCCGCGTGTTTTTGTAAAATGGTATAATTTCCTTTTCGGTCCTTCCGCAAATTTTTTTTAATTTTAATTCAGTCCAAATTGAATTTTCATTATTTATTAAATTAACCCCAGAATTTGTTTTTTGTTTCAATTTAGTCCGACAGACTCTTTTAAAGGTAAAAAATCAGAACGGTGCCGTTTTGAAATTTGGCATTATTGCCATTTTAACCCCTGTAATTTAATGAGTGTTTTAATTTAGTTCTTTTAATCTGTTTTAATTGTTATTTAACCCCTTTATATTTATTTAATCCTAAATTTCTTTTGTTATTTTTTTAATTCAAATTATTTTATTATTATATTAAATGTTTTATCATATTAAATATTTTTATTACTTGTATATTAATTTATTAATAGTATAAGTTTTATATATATATATATATATATATATATATTTATATGTATTAATCTATTATATATTTAATTATTATTATTTATTTTATATGATTTAATATTATTTTTTATTATGTATTATCAATATATTATTTATTATTATTTTTTATATACATTATATAGTGTTAGGTTATATTATATATTATTCCTAAAATCCTTAGTTTTTAAAATTATCTATATTATCTAATATATTTTATTTATATTATTTATATTATTTATGTAGTTTTATATATGTTTTTCTAAAATACTTTATACTATTTATTAATTATTTTTACTACTATCATTTATATATATTATATTATTAAATTATATATTTATTATAAATTCCTTTTACCCCAAATTTCTGTTACTTTATATAAAAAGTATTATTATTATTATTAATGTTTAATATATTATTTTTTTTATTTCATGAAAATTTCAATTATTGCTATTACATGTTTATTTATTTATTTGCTTTAGAATGTTTATTATTGTTTAGCATAGTTCATTATATTTATGTTATCATTTTATCGTTCATTATTAGTATAATTTGTAGATTATATTGTTATTTATATTATTCTTTTATTTGTTATTTATTTTAATATATGTTGTAATATCATATCCAACCCATAGCTTTTATAAAAACATCTTTTGAATTGATACATTTTATTCAACTGGTTTTCAAAATACGGTGATATGTAATATTTGGGGAATTTCGAGAAGAATTTTGCCCTAACTTACTGGGTTCGATTTTTCTCGTGAAACTTTAGGTATTACATATCCCCCTTTTTTAAATTTTTTTTGAGATTTATCAATTTCAAATAAAAAACCTATTCTTGGGAATTCAAAGTGTTGTGCCCTAACTTACTGGGTTCGATGTTTTGTGTCCCGAGGTAAGAATTTTCTAAAATAAAGACGAGCTTAATTTTAAAGTCATGAGGTGCTATACCCTAACTTACTGGGTAAAGAACTTTATTTCTTTGTGATAAGTAAGTCCTGATTTTCATTCTAATAAAAGGATCATATTTTCTAATTTTATTTATTTTCAACATTCGGACATGATTTTATCGATTAGGTACCAATTTTGGGCGTTATGAGGGTGCTAACCCTTCCTCATACGTAACCGACTCCCGAACCCGTTTTCTTGTTTTTGTGGACCAAAATTGAATGTTTTTAAAATAAAACGTTTTACAAGGTGATCCAATCACACCTAAGTAAAAAGGGATTGGTGGCGACTCCCACTTTCGTTTTTAAAAGTCGATCCTCGTTTTTTAAATCAAAGATTTTAAAATGGTTTCGACAATTATTATTAAATATAATTTAATAAAAAATATAATTTAATAACATTCTTAATATAATTATTTTTATATGAATTAAAAAATCAAAATATATAATACTATAAAAATATATATAATCTACTTTATTATTTTTAAACTGCAATACATATTTAATGTGCTAAAATATCATTACTGAAACAAATAATTTAATTATGTTAATAGTGAAGCCAATATTTTACGGTAGAAGTAATTTAAGCATTATGATTCTAAGGTTAAAAGTTGGGGAGCCGATTTTAAAAAGATTAGGCATCCAAAAATATGCCCTATATTTGTTGAATTTTAGTATGAACTATATCTGTTGGATGCTTATTTATTCAGATTACCAAATTGAAGAGTTGAGACATTTGTTGGCTTCTTTGTAAATTATTATTGATGAACATTGATTGATCGACACTTGATTATTAAGTCATTAGATCGGATATAATTGAGCTTCTCTTTTATGTTCTTGGTCTATAGTGTTTTCCTTGAGCTGCTTTGTTACATTGAGTACTTTCTTGATAACTTGCTACAATACAAAAAATAATTTTAAACTATGCAAAGAAATGTGATTTATCAAACTGAAAGAACTGCAAAGATACAAGGACAATAGCAAGTCACATGGCTCATTGAACCGTACTAAATTTGTCACATGGCTGAAACAAACACAAGTTCATGCAGCACAATCAACTTTCTTGACAAATACTCTCCAGTTGGAAAAAAAAAGAACTCAAAATACAAACTGTAACTTACATTTGCAAATCTGAAATGTCAAATTTCATTCAATAAAATCAGCTATTGGCTTAGCAAATAATAATGTCTTGAACATTAAAAAAAAATTAATAATGAACATCTAATCTTGAAATACATCCACATCCACATCCACGTCCAATTTATACAATTGTAGCGTAACCAAACGTTTGATATTGAATGTTTGATGCCATTGTCGATAGCAAAGGTCGAAATGAAAATCGTAAATAATCGCTCCATTTCAATGAGTTCTCAATCATTGGGCCAAAAGAATTTCGCAAAATGAATTTGCAAAAGCACAATTGTAGTTTTTAAACATAAAATGTTGAAATAAAATAAATTACCCATATCTACTATGCAAGAATCAATCAACTTTGAAAGTCCGAGCATTCAAGCATTAACTTCCTCACCCTAAATAAGATGCTAGTAACATTTATACTAAAAAACCTCTCAATAAAGGAATGATGGTAAAAAAATAAGAATAATGCAAAGACTAGATCAGTGACGATTCTAGATGGATTTTCAAACAGATTCAAACTTAGTAATTGAAACATGTAAAATCTTATGATATAATAAAATAAAACTAAAATTATAGCAAGAAACTTAAACACATACAACCAACAAAGTCATCAACTAAGGAAAAAAAAAATGCAAGTGACAGTGACAAAGAAAGATGATTTTAATCAAAGGAAGCAACCATATTTATACATGAAAGAAGCCTATAGATACTCCTATTCTATAGTTTCATAAATTGTGACACTATAGGATTTCACTGAAGACTTTTTCTACATCTACTACTACCGGTGCCATCATTAGCCATAAGACCATGAATTATATCAACAATAATAACAAAGAAGATGGAAGGAGAATAAAAATCACAAAAACCAATGATAAGTAGTTAAAAGGATGGGGGCCAACATTGATGCCATAGTAACCTCTCCAGACAAAGTATCCCAGGGATATGACCAAAATAATACCAAAGATTGTGTGGTAAAAGATATAGAGGTTAAAGAAATAAAAGCGAAGGCAAAATTTCGATCTAGCGACGGTTCTAGATGGACTTTCAAACAGATTCGAAACTTAGTGATTGTAATATCTAAAATCTTATGATATAGTTGAATAAAACTAAAATTATAGCAAAGTATGCTTAAACACATACAACCCGCAAAGTCATCTATCAAGGAACACAAAAGATATTCAAATAAACCATATGACGGAACAAAAATTGTCACTTGCGATGGATCAAACTTGTTAGAGTTTAAGAAGGCTCGACACCATATAAATGCAAGTGACGGTAATAAAGAAAGATGATTTTATTGAATGGCTATACATGAAAGAAGCCTAGAGATACTCCTATTCTATAGGAGACTTATTTGCATAAAATCTGCTTGAATCGAACTTAATGCAATTGATTCTATTCGAATCTTGCCTTTTGCAACTCGATTTTCATATTCGAATCTCAATTGTGGCAATTCAACCACATTTCAAAGCAGGAGAACTTTAGTAAGCATGCAAAAGTATGACATGAAGCATTAAGGGATTAGCGAGAAAACACTCATGATTTGGATAAATCCGAACATCAACAATCTCGCTTGCACACAACTTACAATTCCATGATTGAAAATAAATTATACAGAGGATATAAACCTATATGAGCCCTCCAAATACATAAAAATCTTAGAAAAATTTGGCATACCATTGTCCAACACTCACACTTGAATCAGAGTAACATAAAAGAAAATCTCATACGCCTAAGAAAACGCTAGATTTTGCAACAAAGACAAACATGATAATGGCGAGATATTAAAAATCATGATAAACCCTCGAGATCTCATAGATATGGCGGATCATTTGCGATTTTTAAACTCACTCGATTTTTGTTACAAGCCTTCACCATATCAAGAATGATGTTGACAAGAAGAAAGAAAGAAAGAAAATGAGCCGTTTCTTCCTACGAAAAACAAAATTGAAGGGGAAAAGAAAAGAGATGATATTGAATGTTGAATTGTTGATGCCATTGCCGATGGCAACCCGAAACTAGCCAACCCGAAAGCCAATCACGAATCGCTCGCTCATGGAACTTGAAAACACCCCACACCCGCCCACGAGCTTGAACCGGATCTCGGTATGTTCCTTAAATAAATCGGTTTTCAATGTTCTAAATGACTTAGAGAAAATTTGAGTAATTTTAAAAAAATTGTTTTGGGTTGGGCTTAATTTGAAACCTATTTAATAAATTTCGAAATCCAACTTAAATAAGGTGACAAAATAATTTTTGGGTTTATTATTTTAAAAAAATAAATTTACTTATCTTTAATCAAACATAATTTGTATCATATTTAAATAAAAATAAACAGAATAAAGAAAATCCAACTGGGCCTTATGGCCTTATTACATCATTCAAACCCAAAATAAAGTACTAAAATTTCATAAAGTCCAAATTCCAAATAATTTCTTCAAGCGATGCATGGCCACCTTTAGCTCCCCGCCGACCCGGTCCATTATCGCTCATCACCTGAAAAATAATTCCCCAACGGGGTGAGTCAACAGACTCAATGTGTACATAGTACTAATTTCCAACAAATCGGCATACAAGTCATATCAATATCATGTTCATACAAAATAAAGGATGATGCAACCCAAACCCAATCCTATTTGTCCATCCGCTACACACCACCCGTACCAACCTGCACACCGCGGGGACTACTAAGTCGACCCTCCATCCGCTACACACCATCGAAGGCGATCATTTGCTGCAATCGGCGTGCTCATCGCCCACTTATGTTGTGTCATTAGACATTTGTATCCTTTGGATGTAACCGGTTACCACTTTTCACTTTATGTGACCGTAGTCACCACTTTACGTTGGTGAGACCGTAGTCATCACCTTCACTTTCTTCCTCCACAAATATCCAGAATGCCCCAATTATTTCATAACATGTTTCACATACTTAATTTTCATTCATGTTACTAATCACATGTTCAAAATATATCACATTCACAATCCTATCAAAAGTAGGAAACGTGCACTGGGTACTCCTTACCACATTTGTGGTGCTTAGCCACATTCACATATTTGTTACATATTTATATATTTAATGATTGCCATGCAATTTATTGAAAGTTAGTAAGAGTACACACCTTTTTTCGCTTAATAGTTTCCGTGAATTCAGAGAGCGATCTCACCGATCTAGATCTTTCACTCCTATATTCGGCCATTAATTAAAACATATAAATAAACCTATTTGGTCTTAAAACCAAATCCTACTAGAAGTAGAATTACTTACCTAGTTGCCGAATTGATTTAATCAAGTCCCAACAGTTGCTAGAATTCCTCTTCCTTGAAATCGGCTAATACTAGGTATGTAACCATGTCATTTTCGATTTTGAAATAATGGAAAACACTTAAACAAATTATGCCTTGGCCGAATATCCCTTACCTTATGATGGGATTCCAAATCAAGAGGATTCCTTTATAAGCCTGTTGAAATCCTATAACTTCGTGTTAGATTAGATCTAACTTTGAAAACGTGAATCATAATCTTTAACCACATATTTATATTTATAATCCTTACCTTAGATCATTAGATTTCCGAAAGATCCCCTTTTGATGTTGTGGATGATTGCCCTCTTTCTTAGAATCCACAAAGATTCAAATTTTTAACAAAAGAGAACGGAGAAGAAAATAGAAGAAAAAGAGAGGGATTTTTGCTTAATGAAAATTCGCAGAGAGAGGGTTTTGCCTAGGAGAATTTCGGGCAGAGAGGAAGAGGAGCAAATGTTGATGAGTAGCCCTCCTGTCCTCTCCTTTTATAGCCAAAGTTATCACCTAGGAGTCCTTTACTTGGCCACCACTCCTCTTTTGATAATATTATCTCTTTTATTTAAAAGATAAAAGCCTTTAATCCATCAATTATCTCCTCAATTATCTCATTAGAAAATAATCCTTTATTTATCTCTTATTATTCACATATTTATGTGAATAAAACTCCTTTATTTATCTCTTATTATTCACATATTTATGTGAATAAAACTCCTTTATTTCTCTCTTATTATTCACATATTTATGTGAATAAAACTCCTTTATTTATCTCTTATTATTCACATATTTATGTGAATAAAACTCCTTTATTTCTCTCTTATTATTCACATATTTATGTGAATAAAACTCTTTATTTCTCTCATATATCCAAGTTTCCCGAAAATGTTCAAGTTTCCATTTTTGGATCATTTCCAAAAATGTTTAGGTTTCCAAAATGTCTAAGTTTCCAAAAATGTCTAAGTTTCCAAAATGTCTAAGTTTCCAAAATGTCCATTTCCATTTCCATTTTCATTTCCATCTCCATTTTCATTTCCATTTTCATTTTCATTTCCACTTTCATTCATTTCTAGGTTTCCAAAAGTATCAAAAATTTATTCATAAAACTTAAGACTGGTCATTTCATACAATTGATCGAAAAATGCATAGGCCCTTCCTAGGATGTTACAGATTCTACCCTCTTAAATAAAATTTCGTCCTCGAAATTTCCTAACTAAACAGATTGAGGGTATTATTGTCGTATTGTCTCTTCGGCTCCCACGAAGCTTCTTCCGATCCATGATTGCGCCATAACACCTTGACTAAAGGCACCGACTTCTTTCGTAGTGCTTTCACGTCACGTTCCAAGATCCGAATCGGCTCCTCCTCGTAGGATAGATCCGGCCTTAACTCCACTTCTTCAACGGTACCACATGAGGCGGATCCGATCGATAGCGACGTAGCATGGATACATGAAATACGTCGTGCATCGCTTCAATTCTGGTGGCAACTCTAATTGGTATGCCATCGCCCATTCGCTTCAATACTTGATAAGGCCCTATAAACCTTGGGCTTAACTTCCTTTTCGACCGAACCTCATTACCTTCTTCCAAGGTGAGACCTTTAGAAACACTTGGTCTCCTACTTCAAACTCAATTTCTTTCCTCTTAAGGTCTGCGTGCGACTTACGTCTATCGTAAGCTTCTTTCAACCGCGTGTCCGAATTAATTCCACCTTCTCCTCGGTTCCGCCACTAACTCTGGACCCAAAACGCGGCGTTCTCCTAACTCGGTCCAACAAGTTGGTGTTCTACATTTCCTTCCATACAATGCTTCGTATGGTGACATCCGAATGCTTGCACGATAGTTGTTGTTGTAGGCGAACTCAGCTAGAGGCAAGTAATCTTCCCAACTTCCTCGGAAATCCATCACACACCTCTTAGCATATCTTCCAACACTTGTATAACCTGTTCGATCGCCGTCGATTGTGGATGAAAAGTCGTAGTGAAGTCTAGCTTAGTGCCTAATGCTTGATGAAGTGCTTTCCAAAATCGAGACGTAAACCTTGGGTCTCTATCGGAGATGATCGACATCGGTACCCGTGTAGCCTCACGATCTCCGCCACATATAACTTGGCTAACTTTTAAAGGGAATAGTCGATCCTCACGGGGATAAAATGTGCGGACTTGGTCAAACGGTCCACTATCACCCATACCGAGTCCTTCTTAGTGGGCATAAGGGAAGCCCACTAACTAAGTCCATGGTAATTCTTTCCCACTTCCATTGGGGAATCTCAATTGGTTGAAGCAATCTCGATGGGACTTGGTGTTCAGCCTTTACTTGGCGACATGTCAAACATTTCCCCACAAATTCAGTCACCTCTCGCGTTTTGTGTCCGACCACCAAAATTGTTCCCTTAGATCTCTATACTGACTTGATGCCTCCGGGATGCATAGCATAAGGACTACCATGCGCTTCCCGAAGAATCCTTTGTCTCAACTCCTTATCCCTCGGCATACAAACCTTTTCCTTGTAGCACAAGACTCCTTCATCATTGACGCCATAATCCTTTAATCCTCCTTGCCGCAGTTTTGCTGTAACTTAGTACTTAAGTCCTTATCCGCCAACTGTCCCTCTTTCACCTCCTTCACCAAAGTTGGCTTGACTTGTAACTCGCCAACAAAGCTTCCGTCATCATACAAACTTAAGTGAGCGAACAAAGCCCTTAAATCCGACACAACCTTCCTACTTAGGCGTCGGCTACCACATTCGCCTTGCCCGGATGGTATTCTATCGAACAGTCATAATCTTTTAATAACTCCACCAACCTTCGTTGCCTCAAGTTCAACTCCTTACGAGTCAACAAATACTTAAGGCTTTTGTGGTCGTGTAAATCATCGACCTTTCTCCACAAAGGTAGTGCCTCTAAACTTTGAGGGCGAAAACCACCGCCATGAGTTCCAAGTCATGAGTTGGGTAGTTCACCTCATGCGGCCTTAATCGTCGAGATGCATAAGCGACTACCTTTCCTTCTTGCATTAGCACACACGCCTAACCCCTGTGTGCGAAGCATCACAATATACTACGAAGTCCTTACACGCCTCCACTGAATTAACACCGAGCTTCACAAGACCTTTTAAGCTTTTGAAGCTCTCCTGTTGCTTATCCGTCCACACAAACGGTACTCCCTTCCTTAGTAACTTTGTCAAAGGTGCGGCTATCGACGAGAATCCTTCCACGAACCTTCAGTAATAGCTCGCAGCCTAAGAAACCGATTTCAGCCACCGACCTAGGTGGTTTCCAATCCAACAACGCTTCGATCTTCTTAGGATCCACTCTTATTCCTTCTGCGGATACCACATGTCCTAGGAACGCCACTTCCTTGAGCCAAAATTCGCACTTGCTGAATTTGGCATAAAGCTTCTTTTCCTTAACACTTCTAACACAACTCGGAGATGCTCATCGTGCTCCTCCTCCGTCTTGGAATACACCAAAATGTCGCCGATGAACACCACGACGAATCTATCCAAGTAGGGTTGGAAAACCCTATTCATCATATCCATGAACGCGGCGGTGCTCACAACCCAAACGGCATCACCACAAATTCAAAGTGACCGTACCTTGTCCTAAAAGCGGTCTTATGAATATCGCCTCCTTCACTTTCGGATTGATGATACCCCACCTTAAGTCGATCTTTGAGAACACAAATGCCTTCTTTCGGTTGGTCGAACAAGTCATCTATCCTTGGCAAAGGATACTTGTTCTTGATGGTCGATTTGTTCAATCGACGATAATCTATGCACATCCGCATAGTTCCATCCTTCTTCTTCACAAAGAGAACAGGTGCTCCCCCGGGAGACACACCTGGGTCGAATGAACCCCACGATCCAACAACTCTTGGATTTGAGCCTTGAGCTCCACTAACTCCTTTGGTGCCATTCGGTGGAGCGCGATTGACACGGAGGAGTTCTGTAGCAAATCCATTCCAAATTCCACTTCTCTATCCGGGGGTATTAAGGCAACTCCTCGGAAATACATCCTCAAAATCCCTCATACTGCTTTAACTCCCTTAACACCTTCCTCTTCTCCTCTTAACGCACTCACGAAGGCTAAGAATGCCTTACATCCTTTCTTAACCATTTTCTCGGCCTTCATTGTCGAAACTACGTTAGACAAGTAGTTCCTCCTTTCTCCGATCATCACTACTACCTCACTTCCGGGTTCTTAGTTCCATACGTTTAGCCGCACAATCCAACACGGCTCGATGCTCTACTAGCCAATCCATTCCAAGTATAAGCTCAAACTCTCCAAGGGTAATTCCATTAAGTCACCTGAAAGTTCGCTCCCCGAATCTCAAGGGTACATTCAGAAAGATCCTATCTATCCTCACCGTTTGGCCTAAAGGGCTTACTACGCTTATCCGCCTATCGAAAGTTCAGAGTCTCAGGCCTAGTGTTTCAACCACACTACATGCAACATAGGAATGAGTTGAGCCCACATCAATAAGAGCAAAATAGGGTTTTTCATGAATAAAGAACGCGTCTGCGGTTATAACATCCGGCGCGTCTCCCTCTTCCTCCCCCGTGAACCGCGTAAACCAAACCCGGTTGCCTTGTTTGGCGTTGCAAGTAGTGCACCTCGACCCCGAGCTCCACGGCCTCGCCACTACCTCTGTTGGTCGACCCACGACCTCTTTGAGGTCGATGTCCGCCTCTACCGGCTGGTTAGCATTCCGAGTGCTGGTTGGCTCTCATCTAATAGCTTGGGCGATCCTTAATCATATGGTCCTTGGACCCACACTTGAGACATCGTCCCGCCTTCTTCCAACACTCTCCCCGTGCTTCCTTCCACAATGTTCACAAGGGCGAAATTGCGGCCGTACCCGGCTCACTGCTGACTTTGTGGCTGTCAACTCTAGGCCTCTTGTGGCCTTTTTCGGATGGCCCAAAACCTCTTTTGGGCTTATTTTCGCCCACACCGCTTGGTGGCGTCCTTAATTCCTCGACCACTTTAGCCTTTTCCACCAAGGCGGAGAATTCCCCGCTCACGATGCGGTGCTATCAAAAGTCTCAAATCGTCCCTAAGTCCGTCCTCAAAACGAACACGCTGTTCATGCTCGGCCGCCACTACTCCTCGGGCATATCGGCTCAACCTCAAGAATTCCGCTTCATATTCGGTGTGACAGACTTACTTCCTTGTACCAACCCCGTAAAAGCCTTCCTTTGCTCGCCTATATACCGGTTCCCACATACTTCTTCCGAAATGCTTCCTTAGCATATTCCTGTGTCGATCTTCCGCCGTGGCACCGCCCGAAACGGTTAACCACCATTGATACGCTTCATCGTAATAAAGGTGCGTCATCCCTTTCAACTTCTCCTCGGGGTCAAGTCGAGCTCATCCATGATGCGCCACATTTCCAACCAAGACTCACGGCATCTTGGGTGCCACTCCGATACTCCTCTAAACATTTCAGCTCCATTAGCACGAGCCGCTCAGCATGACTTACGATTTCTGAATTGTTTCTCGCACCACCACCAATTCCAAAACTCGCAAAGACACCTGCGACACAAGCATCTTCCTCATGCACCGAGCCTCGCGCTCAACATTGATGGTGGGGTGATGGTGGTGGTATCTCATTGTCGAACCTTGTCCCGATCTAATGATCATCCTTCCTCTACCTCTTCCACGACGACCACGTCCTCTTGAGCTCATTATCGACGAGATCCGATTAAGGAATTTTATGTATTAGTATTCTTGTTTCACTTATTACCCCGCGATGATATCTTATGAAGAAGAGTTTAAGAGTGGTTCTCCGTATTCATACATGCATGCGATCTTGCATTCATTCATTCATCCATCAACAAATATGAACTTTCGCTCATTCAAAGAAACGTTGTAATTCTTGTTGTTGTTTTCGTTATTTTGCTTTTCCACTACCTAGGGGCATTTTCGTAATTTTATCCTACTCTGAGGTATTTTCAGTAAATTTTCAAAAATAAAAGTTCTCTGGTGATTTTGACGAAAGTATTTTGGTACTTCTAAAGTTCCGGGAAATTTTGGAAGAATTTTGAAATCCGGGGTATTTCGGTAATTTTTGATCTCGAGGGTATTTTGATAATTTTTCCAAAAATCGGGGTAAATTTGTAAAATTTATTAAGTTAGGATATTTTCCAAGATTGTAAAACATTGAGGGTTCCTTTGAGAGTTACACTTTTCAAAGCAATGATATTGTAAAAATTTTGGAAATCGTGGTCGTTTTGGTAATTTTGTAAGTTAGAGCAATTTTGTAATTTTCCAAAATCAAGATAGTTTGATATTTTACAAATTAGGGTTTTTTGAACATTTGATAAAGTAATGAAATTTTGTTAAAACTATGGGTGGTTTGGTCATTTTATAAACCAAGGGTATTTTTTTTTTTTTAGAAGAAAATGTTGTAAAATAGTTCTCATAAGTTTCTAAGAGTTTTAAAACTAAATTTTGGTTATACATTTTTTTATTATTTTTTTATAAAAGAAAACGGCTAAGTCCCTTTCGGGTTTTATTCTTTGTGTTTAGCCTATGACCGAGCCCTCTTGGTCGTGGTGAACCAAAGCTACGCACTGTGCAGGATTCGAATGAAGAGGAGGTGAGTCACGCGGATCGCTTAAATACCAAGCTCACCGACCTTTCTAGACATGCGCATGAGAGGTTGCCACACCACCGAGCTTTTCGAGTTAGGGCGAACCGAAGCTACGCACAGGGTAGGATACTGCGAAGAGGAGGTGAGTCACTAGGACCGCTTAAATACTGTGCTCTTAGGATCCAATCCTAGACATGCGCATGTGGGTTGCCACACCCTAGCTTAATAACTTAGTCATAGGTTTGTTAAGTTCATTAAGTCTTATGAGTTTCAAGTGTTTGAGTAGTCTAATCCTAGGGTTCAAGTTCCTATCACACTATTCTACGTTCCATGCCTTTTTACCCTTTTACAATTCATAATTCACATAATCACACACGGATGGTTAAAGGTACTTACTGGTGGATCATGGTCGGAGACTTAGGTGCCATGCCATAAAACACGCTTATTTCAAAGAAATTCATTTGGGCTCGAATTGAAAACGTTTTGGGCCCGAGCCCACAGCCGAGAGTTTTAAAACCTGGCTCGATATCAATGAAACACTCCCACACCCGCCCACGAGCTTGAACCGGATCTGGTATGTTCCTTAAATAAATCGGTTTTCAATGTTCTAAATGACTTAGAGAAAATTTGAGTAATTTTAAAAAAATTGTTTTGGGTTGGGCTTAATTTGAAACCTATTTAATAAATTCGAAATCCAACTTAAATAAGGTGACAAAATAATTTTTGGGTTTATTATTTTAAAAGAAATAAATTTACTTATCTTTAATCAAACATAATTTGTATCATATTTAAATAAAAATAAACAGGAATAAAGAAAATCCAACTGGGCCTTATGGCCTTATTACATCATTCAAACCCAAAATAAAGTACTAAAATTTCATAAAGTCCAAATTCCAAATAATTTCTTCAAGCGATGCATGGCCACCTTTAGCTCCCGCCGACCCGGTCCATTATCGCTCATCACCGAAAAATAATTCCCCAACGGGTGAGTCAACAGACTCAATGTGTACATAGTACTAATTTCCAACAAATCGGGCATACAAGTCATATCTATATCATGTTCATACAAAATAAAGGATGATGCAACCCAAACCCAAACCTATTTGTCCATCCGCTACACACCACCCGTACCAAACCTGCACACACGCGGGGACTACTAAGTCGACCCTCCATCCGCTACACACCATCGAAGGCGATCATTTGCAATCGACGTGCTCATCGCCCACTTATGTTGTGTCATTAGACATCAGTATCCACTGGATGTAACCGAAGTTACCACTTTTCACTTTATGTGACCGTAGTCACCACTTTACGTTGGTGAGACCGTAGTCATCACCTTCACTTTCTTCCTCCACAAATATCCCGAATGCCCCAATTATTTCATAACATGTTTCACATACTTAATTTTCATTCATGTTACTAATCACATGTTCAAAATATATCACATTCACAATCCTATCAAAAGTAGGAAACGACTGGTACTCCTTACCACATTTGTGGTGCTTAGCCACATTCACATACATTGTTACATATTTATATATTTAATGATTGCCATGCAATTTATTGAAAGTTAGTAAGAGTACACACCTTTTTCGCTTAATAGTTTCCGTGAATTTCGTAGAGAGCGATCTACTCGATCTAGATCTTTCACTCCTATATTCTACCATTAATTAAAACATATAAATAAACCTATTTGGTCTTAAAACCAAATCCTACTAGAAGTAGAATTACTTACCTAGTTGCCGAATTGATTTAATCAAGTCCCAACAGATTTGCTAGAATTCCTCTTCCTTGAAATCGGCTAATACTAGGTATGTAACCATGTCGCTTTTGGTTTTTGAAATAATGGAAAACACTTAAACAAATTATGCCTTGGCCGAATATCCCTTACCTTATGATGGGATTCCAAATCAAGAGGATTCCTTTATAAGCCCGTTGAAATCCTATAACTTCGTGTTAGATTAGATCTAACTTTGAAAACGTGAATCATAATCTTTAACCACATATTTATATTTATAATCCTTACCTTAGATCATTAGATTTCCGAAAGATCCCCTTTTGATGTTGTGGATGATTGCCTCTTTCTTAGAATCCACAAAGATTCAAATTTTAATTGAAGAGAACGGAGAAGAAAATAGAAGAAAAAGAGAGGATTTTGCTTAATGAAAATTCGGTAGAGAGGGTTTTGCCTAGGAGAATTTCTACAGAGAGGAAGAGGAGCAAATGTTGATGAGTAGCCCTCCTGTCCTCATTTTATAGCCAAAGTTATCAGCCTAGGAGTCCTTTACTTGGCCACCACTCCTCTTTTGATAATATTATCTCTTTTATTTAAAAGATAAAAGCCTTTAATCCATCAATTATCTCCTCAATTATCTCATTAGAAAATAATCCTTTATTTATCTCTTATTATTCACATATTTATGTGAATAAAACTCCTTTATTTATCTCTTATTATTCACATATTTATGTGAATAAAACTCCTTTATTTCTCTCTTATTATTCACATATTTATGTGAATAAAACTCCTTTATTTATCTCTTATTATTCACATATTTATGTGAATAAAACTCCTTTATTTATCTCTTATTATTCACATATTTATGTGAATAAAACTCCTTTATTTCTCTCATATATCCAAGTTTCCCGAAATGTTCAAGTTTCCATTTTTGGATCATTTCCAAAAATGTTTAGGTTTCCAAAATGTCTAAGTTTCCAAAATGTCTAAGTTTCCAAAATGTCCATTTCATTTCCATTTTCATTTCCATCTCCATTTTCATTTCCATTTTCATTTTCATTTCCACTTTCATTCATTTCTAGGTTTCCAAAAGTATCAAAAATTTATTCATAAAACTTAAGACTGGTCATTTCATACAATTGATCTGAAAAATGCATAGGCCCTTCCTAGGATGTTACAGAACTGGCTAACAGAAAGAGCGGAAAGAAAGAGGGCATGTCTCACTAGCAAGACAAAAGGGTGAGCGCTAGCGTGCCCCCTTTATTACTAGGTTGGGCAAGCTCACTGTAAAGAACACCTATGGCTTTTCACACTGAACTTCTCTAACTAAGAAAATTAGAGGAAAAAAAAAAGGAATCAAAGGCCATCACTTACCGTAAATAAGGAGCTTCAACGGGAAGGAAGATGAATGTGGTGAATGAATGCTTGATTTGTCGTCGACTAAGGAGCTAATTTCTCTAGGGTTTACTTTGGTATGAAATTGTCTCGTGAAAGTGAAAACCGGGAAGATGAGAGACGGGATTTTTGGTCCAAATAGGAAAAATGTTTTTACCCGATAGCATTGAATAGCTAATCGCACCCCAAGCCTCGAATAGCTATTACGCCCCGCATCTTGTAATAGAGATCGAATGGAATCAGTCAGTAATGCCATTACAGCCAACCAAACTAATGTTTGGTGGTGGGCCCACCGAATTGGGGGGGAATGTATTCCTATTCCCCCCAACCAAACATGGTGTTAGCGTGATTAATAAGGTCTTATATTGATTCAAAGTTTACAACGCCTAAATCGACACCAACCCTTCTGATTTGCGTCTGGTAAAATCGAAATTTTTATTTACTATTAGTAAACATATCATTTTTATAAATAAATATTATTTTGGTAAAAAATTATTAATATATATTATTTTAATAATTTTTCCTTTAATTTTATCTCTAAAATTGTCATTGATTTTGAAGTGATATAAAAAAAATTAAACTATACTCAAAGGTTATTAAATTATTAATAAATTTATATTTTGGTCACTCAATTTTAAAAAATTACAAAATAGTCATTGAATTATTCGAAAATTTTTATTTAAGTTACTTGTTATTAAGTTTTTTTTTTTTTTAAAGTTGGGTAGCAAGCTCTAAGCAAAGATTTAACGACTCGTATGGTGGATCAATACCCATCGAAAAGTAAAAGAACATACCTTAGCTTCAAGTGGATCTAATGGTCAGTGTCAAAGATCGGAGAAAAAAGCTGTTTGAATTTTGATTCGTAGCTTGATGACATTTAAAAATATTTCATGAAAAAAATTGAATTATAGAAGATAACGGAAAGGATAACTTTTTATTGATACAGGCGGTGTGAACAGAGAAGGCCATACAACAACGATTTAACAACTTATTGACTTAAATGAGAACTTTCGAATAGTTTAGTGATTATTTTATAGCTTTTTGAAGTTGAGTTACCAAAATATAAACTTACTAATAGTTTAGTAATTTTGGGTGAAATTTATCCTATAATGAGCGGGTCGGATCCAGATCTAATGAAATAGGGTTATGTTGTGGATCGTAATCAAACCGTAAACAAGTACAAGTTGTGGGTTCGGGTCAAAAAGTCCGAGTTTCTCCAACTTTCTCGCCTCTCACTTGCTTCCTCGTGTTGCTCATCTTCAGAAAGCAGTTACCGTTATGTTCAGTTCCTTTTTTCTTAAAATCTAGAAACCCTAATTTGTAATAACTGTCTCTTTATCTATTTTAGGGTAATTAGGGTTCAGAGTGGCTACTATTTGGGGGAATTAGGTGAATTGAAGGCATGGGTCGATCGAGGACAGTCTCTCGTCCAACTGAAGAGGATCTCAATCAAAGGTCTTCCCTTTTTTATGTTCTTAATTTCATTTATTTTCTCAGCTGTTCCGTTCAAAGATCTTGTTTTCAGTTTAAAATTCGCCCTTTCTTCTGTAGATCCAAAAGGAAAAAGACTGCGTCTGGTAGTGTCGACAATGTAGAGCTTCCATCAGCAGGTATGACGAAATTTAGGGTTCCCTTTGATTGGTATTTTTATTATTTAATCTTTCTAAAGCTTGTTAGTTGCAAAAGGGATAATAGTAAAATTTTAATAATAAAATGTATGATTTTACTTTGATTGATAATAAAATGCACGATTTTACTTTTATATAGAATGATTGCATTTCCAGCTAGGGTTATATTTTAACTATTAGCTCCTATTTTTATCGCAAGTAGTTTTACTTTTACTTGGTTAGAAACTTAAGTTCATTTGGTAAAAGAAATAACAAGAAATCGAGTAGAAGTATCAAATCGAACTAAACCCTAATAAGATGTAACTGGTTTAGCAATACTTTTAAGTTTTGAAGTCTTACTTCCTCCTTTTTTTTTTCTTAAAGTGATGACCTTTATGGATGATATTGCGTTTATTGGTTAATTTTGTTCATCTCCATTGATTCCATTTCTTTCAATAAGGTCTTGGGCAAGTACCGAGTGAAGCAAAAGGGCCAGCATTGTATCATTGTAATTATTGTAACAAGGATCTTTCTGGAATGGTTCGGATTAAGTGTGCAGTTTGTCCAGATTTTGATCTTTGTGTCGAATGCTTTTCTGTTGGAGCTGAAATTACTCCTCACAAGTGCAATCATCCATACAGGGTTATGGTTAGTCACCTTCTTTCTATTTACAATTTCCTTTGTCATTTTAGCAATTCAAGGTTATAGCATGATCGCTGATGGTTAGCCAAAGTAAAGTATACTAGAGCTTTTGAAAAAAGTCTAAGGAACATGGTTACATAGGTCTTAAGTGAGTTAAGAACAGATTTGTTTTCTGTTCAATACCAATGGCATTTTTTGCTGAACCATATGTTTCATGCGTTTTATTACAACTGCATCCCACAACCTCTCTCTTTCTGTTCTATGCTAGAAAATCTTATTCACCTCTCCTGGAACCTCAGTTTGGTGGGACATAACTTGGTGATTACCATCTGTGAATTTGTTTACTAACTGGGTCATCAATTGCTGTCATTCTTTTCATCATCTACGCTATTGCCGTCAGTAATTCTCATAATAAATGACTCCAAACATAGTTTTTCCCCATTTTGCTATTGGTTGGAGTATGCATTTTAATGTTCTTCCATGCAGGACAATTTGTCTTTCCCACTTATTTGTCCAGACTGGAATGCGGATGAGGAGATATTGCTTCTTGAGGTATTCCTATGTACTATCTTGCACTTTTAGGGGTATTTGATTTTTTATTGTTGATTGATCGCATATCTGGCAACTTCTGCTTATCCTCTTTTGTATTCCATTGGATTTGATGGTTAGAGGATGCATGCCTTATTTTCAGGCGATTGAAATGTATGGATTTGGGAATTGGGCTGAAGTTGCAGAACATGTTGGAACCAAGAGCAAATCACAATGTATTGATCACTATAATGCTATATACATGAACTCTCCTTGTTTTCCTCTCCCAGTAAGACTTGTGTTATAATCTTGGATTTGAAGACATTACCTATATAAGCACTTGCTAATGCAGAAGCACGTAAAATAAGCATACAATTTTCTAGTAATAATAATTATATTCCATGGTTATTTTCTCAGGACTTGTCTCATGTTATGGGAAAGAGCAGAGAAGAGCTCCTTGCTATGGCCAAAGGGAATGGTCTAGTCAAAAAAGGTTAGACTAAACCCTTTCAAGTAAATCCCTTTTGCTAAATTGTTGCTATCGAGATGACTTTTTTCTGGCTGTTTTCCTTCCCAAAGTGATTTTTGTTTGACTGGATCACTTTCTTTTTCTTCTGGGAACAAGGGTGATCTGCAAATTGTCAATATTCTTGTTTGTCTGATTCGGTTTATCAGAGTCCTATTTTTGCATGTGCTTTAATGAAATGAAATTGCTAAGACTAAATGGTTATTTATGCAGAGTTCACCACACATGGTGAGCTTACCCTGAAACAAGAGTCTCCTGCTGGTGCAAAAGTCAAGTAAATGTCTTCCCTGTAGTATCTTTTCTGTTTTCTATTTTTTCCTGCTTTTATTTAGATTTTTATATTTATATGTTAATCTTCTATAATTGATCAGATATGAAGCAGCAAGAAAGGAAGATCCAGCTCATCAATCCTCATGTAGCTTAACTGGAGGTATGACATCAGCTATTTTGAGACATCTTTATTGAAAGTGGATTGCCCTTTTGGTTTTCTTAAAGGCATGATTTTGTGGCAATATTAAACATAACAGATTCTCTTTTCTGCTTAAAAACAAATATATATTATATCATATAAATGCAATGCATTCTCTTTCATGTCAGAAATAGGGTCCCATATTGATTCAAGGAGTGGTGGTAACACATTCCTAGGTGCTGGTAAAAAGACCTCCAACATGGCCCAGATTAAAGATGGCATTAAAGTAGAAGGTATGCTCTCATTTTGTTGTACATCATGACTGTTGCTTGTGACTTTACATTCTGCATGAAGTCATTGACTATTGCCTGCATGGAAATGCCAATCTAACAAATGATAGTAGTCAGTCTGTAACTGTTGCAAAAGGTGGCTTATTCTGAAATGCTAATTAATTATTTTTCTATCTGTAATGTGAGTTAGAGTTTGTTGAGTTAAGCAACTTCTTCTTTTCCTTCTCCTTTTCCTATTCTTTTATTATTATTTTTAATTTTGGTGATTAATATGATGTAAGTTGTTGGTCATGTTCTGTGGATTTGTTATGCAAGTACTCTAACACCGTTTATCTTAAACCTTTTGCTTAGAACCTCAAGCAGACAGGAGCATTGGTGAGAAAAAGCCTAGGGGTTTCACTGAGGAGGAACCGTCTATGACTGAGCTGAGTGGCTATAATTTCAAGAGGCAGGAATTTGAGATTGAATATGATAATGATGCGGAGCAACTATTGGCAGATATGGAATTTAAGGATACTGACACCAAGGCTGAGCGTGAATTGAAGTTGCGTGTATTACATATCTACTCAAAAAGGTATTTATCTACAACAATGTGTATGCATGTTGTATATATTCTTGACATGGAAAAGGTTGATGATCATCAGCATTTTTCAATAAAAGGGTCTAAGAGGGAAGTATAGGAAGTGGCAGTTCTTGAAGAAAAAGATAACTGTGTTCTTGATCAATTATAATATACTTTCTGATCTTTCTTACATATATACAGTATCGATACGTAGAATGAAGCAATTTCTCTAAGCACCTAATCTTGGTTGGAAAACTACTTGAAGCTCCTCTTAGGTGTTAAGAACAAAACTTTGTGTATGAGTTTTCAACTTCATCACCATCAAATATCAGGATAGAACTTTCCTATAATGTCATGACAATTTGGACTTGATTTCAGAATCTGTCTCTGCATTAGATCTTGAGTGCTGTTGGAGATTTTTAGTGCTTTCAAGTTGAGTGATTTGTGCTTGTGTTCTTTCATTTAGACAGCTCTATGTATATCATTAGAGCTGTATGTCTTATGTGTCTGCTTTTATATTGTCAATTGGCTTTACTAGTAGTTTTATCTTAGTTATAACTGATTGGAAAGATGAAACAGTCTTGTAGCATACCATAGTCTGGCATTCAATACCGTGCCACATACTACAACTTATGTTGAATCTTGTATTGTTATGTTTGTATCAAATTTGAGAGATTTATGGTATGGTGTTTTATTGACAGGCTTGATGAGAGGAAGCGTAGGAAGGAGTTTATTTTGGAAAGAAATTTACTTTACCCTGATCCATTCGAGAGAAACCTCTCACCTGAGGAGAAGGAAATATATCAGCGTTACAAGGTGTTTATGCGCTTCCACTCGAAAGAAGAGCATCGGGAGTTGCTTAAGAGTGTCATAGAGGAACATCGGATTGTCAAAAGAATACAAGAACTTCAGGTTAAATGCTTGCTTTGTGCTGACTTTGTATGCTTATTTGCTGCTTTCATGCACTAGTGTAGATTTCCACAAAATGAAAATTAGTTTTCAAATGAGATTGAAGTTTGATTACATTTTTTTCCTGTTCTGGGAGCGCTGAAGCCAAATACTAGGAACTAGAAATCTATGCACCTTTTGACTTGGTTTTGGCTTTCATCTTTTAATCACACAGTTGTATTTCTTCATCTCAAATGGTTCAATTCCACAATGATTGCTATCCCTTGGGGCTGAACCTCCAAATACAACTATTTAAGCATCAAAATTTTGGAACATTATTCAGGTGAATTTATCTGCAGGAAGCTCGAGCTACTGGTTGTCGAACCGCTGCTGAAGCCAATAAATTTATTGAACAGAAGAGGAAAAAGGAAGCTGAAGAAAATGCCCAGAGACTGAAGGAAAGTGTACAAGCTGGTCCTAGTGGTAAAGTGTTATTGCATGGCAGTCCGAGGGGTATTGTGAGGGGTTCCACTGGTTTACAACCTTTTAGTAAAGAATCTTCAACTGTCTTAGGACAAATTACTTTAAGCACTTTGGATGATTGGGATATAACTGGATTCATAGGAGCCGATTTATTGTCTGATTCTGTAAGGATACCCTCCCTACGCTGTTGTATATCGCATAGACATACGGTTATCTTTTACAACCCCAAGTTTAAGTAATTGAATAACTGTCAAACTTTGGGGATACAGGTGAAACATGAAGTAGCTTAGAGTTTGATTGGAAACTATTTGTGTATATTATTTCGGATTTTGGGTCTCTTATAATGTGCTTGTGTGCAGGAGAAACAGCTTTGCAGTGAGATCAGAATACTGCCTTCACATTATCTCTCAATGTTGCAAACCTTATCAATGGAGATTATGAAGGGAAATATTAGCAAGAAATCTGATGCCCACCACCTGTTCAAAGTTGAACCGGGCAAGGTGGATAGGGTGTATGATATGTTGGTAAAAAAGGGGATTGTTCAAGTTTGAACAAAATTCAGCGCCTCCAATTTTGTAGATTGAAATTGTATAGATCTATGTGATAGGTAGAAGCACAAATAGTGTTGCTCATTTATTATACAATTTATATAAGCAACCACATTTGCATGCTTCTCTCTTGCCATGTTTTACATGGAAAATTACAAGAGAGAATTTCCACGTCTGTTTTCCTCCCAAGAAGAGATTTATGTTGCTTCTGTATTCGGGTTCGAGTGCGTATTACAGTATATTTAATGTTTTTATATTTTACTTTATAGGAAAAGTCTAATTTTCTTTTACTACAATTAAATTTGAAAGTTAATTTTAATATTATATTAATTAACTTATTATTGTTAAATAATAAATTAGAATATAAAAATATTTTTTATTAAAATTATTTTGAATTAGAAAATTCAATAAAAAAAATTTAACTTTAGTGGCAAATTTTGGTAAAAGAAAAAAGTAAAAGAAAAAAATTTAATATAGAGTTAAAGTATATTGGTAAATTTATCTCTAATTTATAAAGATAATGATAAATATCAATTGAAGTGATGTATAGTGTTAGTTTTCAATTTTCACTTACAAGTGTAGTGACAAATTTGCATATTAACCTAATTCAAGTCATAGATTTAAGAACATTTAATGCAATTATTATTTAAAAACAATTTGGAAGGGGTTATCTAATCTGTAATGATAAGTTTATTAAATTGATGCAAATTGAATTTTAAGATATCAACATTAATATTATTAATAATACAGCAGAAGGTGAAGAAATTCAGGAGTAAAAATGCTTTTTTTCCCTTTTTCTCGAGAAAACAGATTCTTAGGAAAATACATGGGAGAATACGATGGAATCAAACCTTGCTCTGCATCTTCCGTAACCAAAAATGGCGACTGAAATTCCATTGTTCAAAACTCCCAAATTACCGGCTATATTACAATTTTTAATGAAATTAAAAAAAAAAAAAAAGAAGAAGAAGAAGAAATAACACCACACCCAGAACAACAAATATGTTCACGTCATGTGTCTCTTTCGCGAATTCCGCAGAGTGGGCAAGAATCTCAACATCGAATACCGACACCCGAAGAAGCGCAATAGATTCTGGCAATCTTTTTCTTTCACATGATCCCCTTCCCGTGAATTCAAATGGCTGAGGTATGTTCGCCCTTCGTATATGTAACACAGTTGCTGCCATAGCAGTACGCTTAAACTTATCTCCACCGATATGCTGGCAATGAAAAGATAAATTAAAACCAACCCTCTTACCGGCAGTTCCATTGCTGAGCTTAACAATGCCACAAGACCTTCCCTGCTTGCCAACATCACCAGACCCGTGCTGAAAATGGTCCAGTGTTCTGGCGGTTTGTACCTCAATGGCGGCCATATAAGGAAACTCGTATATGCAGACGTCACTGTTACGTAGATTGTGCTGAATATAGCTGAAATTAGAAAAGCTATGAAGTGCCGATGATTCGCTGCGCCTACACAGTTCCCCATCTGTGTCATCGTCATCATCACAAATCAATTAGTTCGATTGTCTCTGCTAATACATCATTCCACTAAGCTTAAACACTAAAATAAGGTTAATTACTTACAAAAGGACAGTGATGATCCATATCCAATATACACATTCCACAGGAACGGCAGTGATGTGCTCTCGGCGATTTGGGCTTGGAACAGTAATGGCAGAAGGTATAGTTTTCAAGCTCACCTTTCCCCACAACCGTATAGCTTCCCCACAATATAATCGGAGGTGCGCCGGCGCATTGGAATGCCGATAGACCGAAGGTGGAAATAGTCGTCAATGCCAAGATTGTCGTTATGACTGAATGAACAATCCCGCTGGTATAACTTACCAAGAAAATAATGGGAAACGCTGCCCATACCCCGCCACCTATGGTTTCATGTCGAAACATAAAACTTAATGTAATAGTGAGTGTGGAGTATGGATATGTGAAGCAACTTACACATGACAAAGAGCATGAAACTGAAAAGAAAAGAGACAAAGCAACGATCACGCAAGCGCCTCCAGAGAAGACATTGGTTTTGGGTTTTATTTATGTTATGATTTGTAATGGCTCCACACCATCCGCACATGAAAGCCGGTCCGAGTGTTGGAAGGAGGAGCCCCAGTCCACATCCCCAGCACGTTGTTCCTTTCTCCTCCGTCACTGCTGTTACAAGATGTTGCTACAATTTCAAACAGTTCAACCCATTAACATATACAAATGAAATTTCAACTTTCAACACAAATTTTTAAGATCCATTTTACAACACAAAAAATTCTTGATTTATATATGCCAAATCGGATGAATGTATCAAAATAGATGAAAAACATATCATGATTCTAACCTGATTATGTAATTTGTAGAAATAAAAACAGATTCCTCGGTTTCTGCTTTTGTGAAATGTAAATAACACACAATTAGGATTGTGTAATCCCAACACAAAATCCCCTGCCAGCTAAAATAAATCATAGTAGCTTAGCTTCTTTTTTTATTAATGATTATATTGTTTTTTAACCTTCATCAAATTCAAACCTAAATTAATAAGAATAAAAAGCAAAAATAAATAAATACGATGAAAGGAAGACGAATGAGAAATAAAATAAGTAATGAAAAAAGAAAGAATAAAACTCACCTTGCCCGATTCAGCCATCTTCTTCGGGCTTATTATTAATTATAATAGTAATAATAATAATAATAATATTATTATTATTATTTACTCAATTTTAGCCGTGGGTATTCTTCATCTTACATTGAAACCTGAAATTTGAACCAGGAAAAATCGAAATTTTTGAAAAGGAAAATATTGGATTTGAATTTAGAATTCGAAGATTAAAAGAAAAAAAAATTAATAATTATTAAATTTTTATTTTCTAGTTTCAAGATCGGGTTTATTGAGCCTTGGGCTTCACCCATTTTATTTAGCATTGGCTCTTAAGCAACCAAATTTAGTGTGTGTTTTCAGTGCAAATACAATATTAGAAATTTTGTCGCGAAAATCACAAATTTAGAATGTAATATGTATATTTAAAAATAATATATAATAAAAATAATGAAACATATAATTTTAAGTTATTTAATAATAACATATGAAATATGTACAATATTAAATATATATAATTGATAAATAATAAGGTGTACATAATAAAATGAAGTTTTACTTAAGTGATAAATTAAATATTTTACCAATATAATTGATTCAAGTTTAAATCCTATCATATGTATATTTTTATTTTTTTAAATAATGATATAGGTAATGTAATAATAAGAACATAATATTAGCAGATGTTGTAATCATAACCTCTGAATTTTTAATGATATGACTTGCTCGATACAGTATTCCATTCAATATATTTTTGTTGAACTCTAATGATGCACAAATGTGGATTTGGTGGGTTCACCCAAAAGTTGAGAGTCGTATAAGTGGATGGAGGTCGGGAATAAGTTTGGTTCAATGTAATGAATCAGCCCAAATTTAATGAGCCTGTATCAAAGCAAACATTTGGTATAGTGTAATTGTTTATTGCAGGTGCTGTTGTTTAGCTGTTTATTCCATTAATCATTGAATAGGGGTTTAACCTTGAAATTAGATCTAATTATGGGTTGGGTCGGGTCGGGTTTGATGTAAAATTTTAGGCCTATTTTTTAGATTTGAGCCTGACTTGAAAAATGGGTATAAAATTTTACTCAAGTCCGTCCAGATAAAAAGATGCTAAACCCGAGCTCGTCCTGACCTATCGGTATTAAATATTTTTTTATATTTTTTATATAAAAATAAATTTAAAAAATATAATATATCAAATACATAAAAAATATTAAAATAAATGTTTCCAACAAATTGTAAATACATTTTAAAAAAAATTGTACAATATAAAAAAATAACAACAAAATAGTAGAAATATAATAATAAAATGACAGCAAAACAACAACAAAACAACAGTAGAGAAAAAAAATTTAGCCAAATTTCGGCCGGGACGAGCCAAACAATTCTTACTCGAGGCCCAACCTGTTTAGAAAACGGGTCTTATTTTTTATTCAATCTCATTTTTTTAACCTATTTTTTTGCCTAAACCGCTTCACTTTTCAGACAAACATTCGTACCTAAACAAGCGATCAATCCCATTATCACATCTAGTAGAAACCACAATTCGGTTCGCTCATTCAGAGCAAAGTTTTACTTTCCATTTATTCATCATGTGTTTTTGTATTTTCCTATTCTCTTTTACACTTTATTTTAATTTTTCTATTTCCTTTCATCTCTCCTCTTGAGAAAGGATTGTATAAAATTAGGATACCATGTCATTTGTATTTCTTTCTAATAATTTAATAATATTTTAGTATTTTCATCCTAAATTTCAGCACATTATGTTGGATTTAACTTTTTTTTCAGGATGAATGCTAAAATCTAGGATAAAAATGCTGAAATGATATTAAATTATTAGAAAGAGATAGAAATGACATGATACCCCAATTTCATATAATCATTTCTCCTCTTCCCTATCTGAGTTTGGGGGTGTTCAAACGGTTAATCGAACCGAACTAGTATTAATCAAATATTTTAATCTTTTAATTATTAACCGAATCGAAATTTTTTCAAAAAAATTAACCAAACCGAAATTTATATATTTTTGTTTTTTTTGTTAAAATCAGTATAAAACATATCAAAAAATAAATTGATAATATTCATTTGACCGAATTAAGCGAATTAAAACTATATAATTTATATTATTAATTATTAAGTTCGGTTAATTACTTGATTGATAACTGAACTTTTAAAAAATCATTAACCGGCTTCTGCTCGAATTAAATTAATTAATCAATCAATTAACTAAATTAAATTAATTCAATCGATTAATTCGATTTTAATCTAAATTTGAATATCCCTATCTGATATCCTTTTGTTTTTATGTCTTTTTATACCCTGAATCCATTGTTGGGATATAATCTGCACTTTCAACTACAACCTTAGCATTCATTCCCTTCCCCATTTCTAAAGCCCTAAACAGTAAATTCCCTTTCTTTCCTTGATGCATACACACTCATCGTTTCTCACAGGCTCACCTTGAACAAGTATGCCCTTCTTTCTATTGCACCCAAAAAGAAAATGCGAGAAGAAGAAAAGAAAGAAATAAAAGAGAACCCTTCCAACAAGTATGTCCTTCTTTCTATATTTCTTGAATTATTCATTATTTTATATATATTTTATTTAATTCGTTGCTCTCTCTAATTTTTATATCCAGTTAATTATATAGTTCCGGGGAGATTTGTTTATCATCTCTATTTTAACTTAAGATATATTGCTGTTCTTTAGTTTTCGTGTTCTAGGTTAACAGAAGAATTGGTAATGGTCAAGTTTTCAAAGGAAAATACCTTTTTCTTATGGGATTAGTTAAGTCTTAAACGCTGTTCAGTTTCTGCTCTAACAAATGAATTAATTGATTAAGAATTGAATTTCTTATCTTAATTCTATTTGTTATTCGATTGTAAATTTGCAGGTTATTTGTAAGAAATACTAGTGGGAAGTCAAAATGCAGGCTTGCAATGGAGCTGCAATGATGGGTTCTCTACAACAGCTTATATGGGTCAAAGGGAATACACCAATTACAGTGTTAAGCTTAACTTGTTATGGACATCATATATATATATATATATAATAAAGGTAATTACATGTTATTATTTATTATCATTATCATGGTGATGTAATTTGGTTAAGTTATATTGGGTTTTAATTTAATATGGGTCAAATATATGTATATAACTAGTAGCTAATTTCAAATTAATGATAGGTTGTTTAGAAATTAAGGCTAATGTGCCAAAGTTCTATATATTAGGGTTATGGTCTTTAAATTACACATAAATTAACTTTTTTAATATCTCATCTTTAGAAAAGAGAGAACCACCTTATCAAGATTTATTATGTGCTAATTTGGAAGATCAAATCTCCAATATCTAAAAAATTTTTAAGAACCCATGGATATAGGTACGCTTTCGCATCTAGTTCTGTTATCGTTTTCTTCTTGATGATTTAAAATGATAGATCCTGATTTATGGTTCATTAAGTTTTATATCATATATTGATTTATGATTCTAACAAGTGACATTCGAGCCTCGTCATGCTGAATAATATATATTGATGAATTTGATATTTTGATTTAGTATTCTAATTAAAGTATATGTTGAATTTTTTAGTTTTATTTTTAAGTTTTGATTTTTTATGAATTTGAAAGGCGAAACTACTTTTTTGTTTTTGTTCCCTTTGCTGTTAATCTATTCTCAATTTAGGGTTTCATATGTTTCTTTTCATGTTGCAAATCTAACCTTTGTTCCCTGGTAGAGAAACACAGATAGGTGAACAGAAAGGGAAATCCTTCTTGTGTTGATAATTGATATTCTCTGGTTTTCTTTTTTTGATTTTTTTTTTGAAAATCCTAGTTGAAATTTCAACTTTCTAATGCATTGGTGAACTAAAATTTCATTGATTCCCAGTGTTAACGTCAATGTTTATTGTTTAATTGGTCTTTTCAATATGTAATTGCTAATTGCTTGCGTAATATCTGGAAATTAGCATAATTGGGTTGCACTTTCATGATTAAATTTTCATTATTTATTTATTTATCTATTATCATTTTTATTTTATTTTTTGACATGCGTGATTATTATTAATCATGGATTTAGAAGCTAGAGAGAATATTGAAAAACTACTGGTTGTCGATAAAAAACAACTAAGCTAAAAACAAGTAATAATTGTAGACTAATGGAAAACTCTTTGAAAGTGGTCGACGGTGATGGTGATTCGCGGTTATCTGAAGATCGCAACACCAAGAAAATTAGGTTTAAAGATGGTTCCGATGGGATTTCTGTGGATATGGCTGTGGACTCTGATCCACCATTGAGTGCGACAACATCATGGAAAGACAAACTCTTTGGGGCTGGTTCGTCTAGCGCTGGTCAGGAATTTGCGGGGTTTGACAGGGGAAGTGATGGAGATTTTATTCTGTTAGACGATGATATCATAAGGCCCACCGTTAATGGAATCCCGGTAATTGATTTTTCTGATTGAGTCAAAGAAATCTTATATAAGGAGATGGAGATGACAGTAGTTTTGAAACTACTAGGCCGAAATATCAGCTATGGTGTTCTGTTTAATCGAATTAGTAATCTTTGGAAGCTTATACAACCATTTCAATTAATGGATATAGAGAATGGGTATTTTTTGGCTAAATTCCAGAACAAGGAGGATTATGACAAAGTTTTAACACAGGACCATGGATAATTTTCGGGCAATATTTGACCGTTCAGCCGTGGACAAAAGACTTTTCTCCCCTCCAACCATACCCAAGTGTAGTTATGGCGTAGATCAGGCTACCTGGACTACCGGGGTTTATGTACAAAAAGAAGATTCTCGAGGCGATTGGAAGCATGATTGGTAAGGTTGCAAAGTTTGACTTTAAGACCGATAGTAGAACTAGGGGCAGATTCGCCAGAATGGCTCTGACCATCAACCTGGATAAGCCTCTCATCTTTCAGATTTGTGTTAATGTTGAAATTCAACGTGTGGAATATGAAGCCTTACCAACGGTCTGTTTTACCTGTGGAAAATACGGGCATGCGAGGGAGTTGTGTTCTTTGTCGAAAGAAACTTCGGGCAAAGCTGGTGACAAGGTGGTGGCTGACGGTGGTTCAAGCAGCAACAACGGTGATCTTGGGAAGGATTCTGAACCAATTTTTGGACTTTGGATGTTGGTGGAGCGTAGATCCCGGCTAAGATTGGGGGATTCTCGGGATTCTGGTGGTTTGGTTGCTAGAAAAAGAAGGTTAGGCTCCAGATTTAATGTCCTTAATGATGAGGGCAAGAGGGCCAGCGGTGAAGAGGGGATGACAAAGGCATATTTAGGGGGATTGAATATTCGTGCGGTGGAAACTGATTTGATTACCCTTGATTCTAGGGAAGAAGATAACATTAAATTCTTGTCTTACCCGCATAATAATTCTGCTAAAAAATTGGGCCTTGAGTCAGATGTCTAAAAGAAGACCAGCAATTCGGGCCTGGATTCGGAAGTCCAAAAGAAGACTAACAAGTTAGATGCTGAGCGTATTGGGGAAGGAGTCCATTCGGGCCATGAAATTGACAGAATAAGGCTGAAAAGCCTGGGGAAAAAAGATATTGATTGACAGTGGGTCGAATGGGTCTTTGGTTGGGCCGCTTTCTAAGGAAAACCCAAATGGATCCTGTTTGCAGGCTTATCCAACTGAAGCATATCATTTTGATTCTGATGTACCTATGAATTCGGAGGTCGCGGGTAACCACTCTAATGGGTCGGTGGGGAAGCAGGATAGGCCTACGCTTCTTTCCAGGCCTCTTAGTGACCAGGAGCCTTCTTCCGCATTGCCCAATGCCGAGAATCCCTAATTTTTTTCTAATTTTAATTTAAATTCGACTAACCTTGAATTTGGGACTGTTTTGTCGGATGTAAGTAATTTTGGGAACCATTTTGACTCTAAATTGCAAGCCAGTAATTCGGATGATGTCAAGGCACATTTCAACCCAGCCTTTGAAGGTCCAGTAGAGGTTGAGGTCCAGTTGACTGACAGTATTTTAGATCACGGGAAGCATTCTGCTGTCACTTTTAAAAATTTTTCTAATTCCCCTGATCAGTCTAAAGGTCGTACTTTTGGGCCTTTGAGTGTAGGTAATACAGGAAATAAGGATCAGAAAAGTAATGAGAAATTTGGCATTACTAGAGGAGGACGCAAGAATAGTAATGTTTTAAGGGGACGAGGGAGTTGATTCAAAGCTTCTGCAAATTCACGGGTTTCTCTAGCTGATTCTATGAAAGAGGTGGCGAAACTTATATCCTCTGACCTTTCGAATGAAGCTGAAATGGGAGTGCTTGCTGAATCTGACCCTAGTGGATTGAACGATTCCCGACAGTAATGGTATGGTTTTATTACTATTTTTATTAATTATGAATCTTTCGATTTTTTCTTGGAATTGTCAGGGATGCGCCAATGCCAGATTTCCTCGCATTTTTAGTGAATACAATATGGAGTACAAACCATACATTATTAGCTTGTTGGAAACTAGAGTAAGTGGGTCCAAAGTTGATAAAATTATTGCAAAATTGGGATTTCAATTTTTGCACCGTGTGGAGGCTATTGGTTATGTTTGGGGGCATTTGGATTGGTTGGAATAAGTCTGTTAGAGTTGAGGTTATACCAAATCACCCCTAATTTATTATTACTCTGGTTTGGCCTAATTCTTCGCCAAATTCGATTTTGATTAGGTTTGCTTATGGGAGTCCAAATCGTCAGAAGCGAAAAGACATTTGGTATGATCTAAGAGCTACTATTCCTGTTGGGCAAACTCCTTGGATGGTGATCAGAGATTTTAATGTTATTTTATCCTCAAATAGAAAACAGGTGGCCTTTCGGCTGGTAAAAGATGCCCTCACTTTGGTAATTTTGTGAATTTGGCTAACCTTCATGATTTAGGTTTCAAGGGACCTCCCTTTACTTGGCACAGGGGCAATCTGTTTGAAAGATTGGATCGTGCTTTGGGAAATGAGGCTTGGGTTAACTATTTTCCAAATAGTTTAATTACTCATCTTCCGAGGATTAAGTTCGATCACAGACCTCTTCTCTTCAATCTCAATCCAGTTTTTGCCTTGCCTAGGGGAAGATCGTTTCAGTTCTTAGCAGGTTGGGTTGAGCACTCTGATTTTGATAATCTTGTGAGAAAACAATGGGACTTTCAAGGGAACATGTTCGTTTCTTTAGATAAGTTTACTGGAAATCTCAAAAAGTGGAATAAGACCATTTACGACCACATTACTACTCGTAAGAGAAACCTGATCCATAAGTTGTCGACCGTTTAGAGGAAGATGGATCTCTTAGGTGCTAATCATTTGGCTTCTGTTGAAATGGAGATAAGACATGAGTTGGAAAATGTGTTACATCATGAGGAACTCCTCTGGAAGTAAAAGGCTCGTTGTGATTGGCTACATCTGGGGGATAAGAACACTAAGTTTTTTCATGCTCGCACTTTGCAGCGACGAAAAAATAACCGTAATTCTGCTATCCGTAACTGTCTTGGTGATTGGTTGTTTGATCCTGAAGCCATCGAATTGGAAGCCTCTAATTTTTTTAGAAATTATACGGAGATGATCCTGGCCCTATGAGACCCTTGCCTCCTAACAGGTTTCCCCAACTTGTTTCTACCGATATTGATTTTTTAGGAAGAGTAGTCACTGATGATGAAATTAAGAGAGCTATGTTTGACATGGCTCCCTTAAAAGCTCCAGGTAGTGACGGCTTTCATGCCATCTTCTTCCAGAAGCAGTGGGATGCGGTAGGTCCAGCTGTTTGTGAGTGGGTAAAAATGGTCTTCAATGGAGGTGATATTGATTATGGGCTAAATAATACCTTGATTGTTCTTATTCCTAAAATTCAAAATCCTGAGGAGTTTGCTTAGTTTCGCCCTATAAGCCTTTGCTCCATCCTCTATAAGTTGGTGATGAAAGTAATAGCTAACCGCTTTAAGATTATATTCCCAAAAATTATTGCGCAGGAACAGGTGGGGTTTATTGTCAGACGTAACATCACCGAAAATACTGTCATTGCGCAAGAGGTGATTCATTCTATGAAGAGCTGCAAGAGTCGGAAGTGGATGGCGATAAAAATTGATTTGGAAAAAGCCTATGACCGAGTGCGATGAGATTTTATTGATGCTTCTCTCCAAGCGACATGTATCCCTAGTTACCTCAGAAATGTTATTGTTTTTGCTATTTCTAACTCTACCATGTAGGTTTTGTGGAATGGAGTCCCAACAGTTAAATTTAGACCTGTTAGGGGAATTAGGCAAGGTTGTCCTCTTTCTCCCTACCTTTTTGTACTTTGTATAGAATGGTTAGGGCATTCTATTAGTTCGGCTTTGTCCAAAGGGATTTGGAAACCTATACGGTTATCTCATTTGGGGCCGGCTCTTTCACACCTCTTTTTCGCCAATGATTTTGTGATTTTTTGTAGAGCGAATGAACAGCATGGAGCGATCTTAAAAGAAATTCTAAATGAATTTTGTGAGCTTTCAGGACATAAGGTTAATCCTAGGAAAACTAATATATTCTTCTCTAAAGGAGTTGAGAAGTCCATGGTTGATCGGCTCAGTAATTTACTAAATTTCCAAAAGGTGGATGATCTTAGCCGGTATCTCGGAATCCCTATTTTCCATAAGAGAGTCACTAATAATACTCTTCACTTTGTGGTTGAGAAAGTTCGTACGAAGCTTCAAAACTGGGATGCTCGTCAACTTTCTTTTGCTGGTCGGGTCACTCTTGCGCAGTCAGTTCTTCTAGCCATTCCCAATTATTTCATGCAATCCATGATGAACCCTAGGAAGATCTGTGATGAGATTGAATGTCTGGTGAGGCGATTTATTTGGGGGACATCTGATGGCAAGAAAAAGATGTCATTAGTTGGTTGGGACTCTATCTGCCAACCCAAGTGGTGTGGAGGTCTTGGCATGAGACAGTTATGAGATCAGAACATCGCTTTCTTGCTTAAACTTGGCTACAAATTGGCTTCTGATGATGAAGCCCTTTGGGTTCGTGTTCTCATATCTAAGTATGGGATGAATGATTCTTTACCAGTTAGCATAGCGAAAGTGAAAAGTTCTTTTCTTTGGAAGTCGCTCTCAAAAGTATGGACCCTTTTACATGATAATCTGATATGGTCTGTCGGTGATGGTAATAAAATTCGTTGTTGGAAAGACCAGTGGATTCCTAGTGTGGGACCTTTGATTAATTATTTACCTGCTTATGCTAATGTTAATACTGACTGTTTGCTCAGTGATTTGGTCACAGGAGAAGGCAACTGGAATCTTAATTTTTTGCAGGTTTGGTTACCATAAGAGATTATTTCCCACATTATGGGAATTTCTCCTCCTCATCCAGCTGAAGGACCGAATAGGCTGTCTTAGCGACATACTTCAACTGGAGCTTTCTATGTTAAAAGTGCATACAAGGTGCTAAAGGAGAACTCTTGGAACTCTAGGGAAGAATTATGGAAGAGAGCGTGGAAAATTCTGGGTCCGTAAAGAGTTCGCTTCATTTTTTGGACAGTGTTTAAGCAGACACTCCTCACCAATGTGAAAAGAGTGAGGAGTGGTTTAGCTGTTGATGCCTCCTGTTCGATATGTGGCCATGCCTCTGAGGACATTTTATACATTATTCGAGACTGTACTGTGGCCTAGGAAGTCTAGGAACAGGTTGTTCCAAGAAACCAACAATATCATTTTTTCTCTAACCCTTTGCACGAATGGATTTCTCTTAATTTACAGTATACTTCGATGCTTCATGGTGAGGAAATCAGCTGGGCTTACCTTTTCGAATTATTAGCTTGGCGACTATGGAAGAATCGCAATCTTTTCATTTTTCAAAGGAAGTCATGGAGTTCTAGTGAGATCATTAAAGTCTCCATGTGTTGGGCTAATTATGCGACTCTGGATTCTAGAAATGGCTTGAGTGACAATTTTGTTTCATTCCATGGGGAGCCTACACCCAAGAAGTGGATCTTTCTAAATACCGATGGTGCTGTTTCAAGAACATCAGGAAGAGCAACTACTGGGGGAGTGGTACGGGATAGTACTGGCAATTGGGTGATGGGTTATAACAGATTCTTAGGGAATTGTTCCATTTTTACGCAGAACTCTGGGGCATTCTAGATGGCTTAAAGCTCATCTAACGTAGAGGTCATAGCAACGTGATTATTCATTTTGATAGTTTGGAGGTAGTCAAAGCTATTCATGACAATGTTTCGAAGAGCTCAACCTCTGCTCTGATAAGGAGAATACACCGGATTTTGTCCCAAGAAAGTTAATGGATTCTAAGACACATTTCCAGTGAGGAGAATAAATGCGCAGACTATCTTGCTAAATTGGCTTTTGAAAGAGAGGGGGATTTACAACTGGTTGAGTCTCCCCCAAATGAAATGTTAGATTTCCTTAAGTCAGATAAAGAGAGGATTATTGCACCTCTCGATTATCCTATGTAATTTAACATTGTTATGTTTATTTTTTCACCAAAAAAAAAACTACTGGTTGTCTCTTTTGCCAGTATCGTGAGAATAGAAGAAGATTTTTATATTTATTAATTGTTGGCTATTTGAATGCTCGATGAGTCTTGTCTGTTCTATACCGAATGTTTTGATTAGTTTAATGTATAAATTGTGTTTCTGAATTAAACTCTATTGATTGAGTTTATGATTTATGAATTTTTATAGTTAAGATATGATGCATGTTATTTTGGAAAATTATATAAATATATATACACGATTATCTTTTAAATTGATTGAAATATGAGATTGAGAGAAATATTTTGAAATAAATAAATTCAGATTTTGGCCTTTAATTAAAAATTTCTAATATTTTAAATAGATTAGTTGAATCAAAATTTCGTCAAAGTGACATCTTTTGCATAGATTAGTTTATTTAAAATATCAAGATAATTATATGTTTTTATGATTCATGCGTTTATTAATTGACCCAAAGATAAGTTAATATTTGGCAGAATTTCAACGATATCTGTGGTGATTAATGTGTGTCAATTATAAGGTATTCTATGTGAGCAATAAGTTAGTCCAAAAATTAATTAATTGTTTGACATAATTTATTGCCAATGTTTGATTGTTACAACAAGAGTATCGCTTACTGTTAATATTACTCAAAGACTTGATATTTTGGTATCTTGAGATGGGATTAGTCATTATCTTGAATTTATTGTTTACTTATGAATATTGATGTGAGCTTATTTTTATTTGTTCTATATTCAGCTAGTTCATCTTTTGCTAATATAAATTCTATACCCATCCTTAATGGGACTAATTTTAAGGAATGGAAAAGACACTCACTTATAGTGATTGGTTGTATGGACATAGACCTTATACTAAGGGAAGAACAACCTGCACCTCTCACTGCGAAAAGCACCCTTGATGTTAAGAGGGATTTTGAGAGGTGGGATCGTTCAAATCGTATAAGTCTAATTATCATGAAACACAAAATTTCAGAAGCCTTTAGAGGCACAGGGTCTGAAGAGATTACTCAACCAATGGTTTCCTTGATGAAATTGAGAAATATTTTGCTAAAAACGATAAAGTTGAGATGACATCACTTTTGACTTCTTTGATGTCTATGAAGTATAAGGGTCAAGGAAACGTAAAGGAGTACATTATAGAGATGTTCCATGTTGCTTCAAGACTTAAGGTACTTAAGATCGAGCTTTCTAAGGAATTGCTTGTTCTTATGGTTTTAGTACCGCTTCCTGCACAGTTCAATCAATTTAAAATTAGTTATAATTTTCAAAAGGAGAAATGGACTCTAAATGAACTCATTTCTCATTGTGTACAAGAGGAAGAAAGATTGAAGCGTGATAAGTCTGAAAGTGCTCATTTGGCCAATGCCTCTAAAGACAAGTGCAAGAAAAGAAAATATCAGAATGAAGCTGCTAAGGGTCCAACTTAAAAAAAACAACAACAAGCTACAGAGAGTTGTTTCTTTTGTAACAAGTTTGGACATATGAAGAAAGATTGTACCAAATATCATGTCAGGCGTGCAAAGAAAGGTGTTAGCTCTAGCTTTTCAAGTATTTTGATATAACAAAAAAGTATATTAAAAATTCTCTACTTAAATTTGCAAAAATTGTTTATAAGTCCTTAAAATTATTTTCAAAGTGTTGGACAAGATAAATATTTAAAAAGCCTTAAATTAACTTAATTTTTAATGAGTTTTTGAAGTCTGAAGGATTTCTACTGATACTTAGGTGGACAAGTATTGGTAGAACTCAAGATGGAAAGACCTTGAAAAGGCTATAGAATTCTACTGGTAGAATTGAAAGTTCTATCGATACAACCCGGACTTCTATCGGTAGAACGCACTCTAGTGTGCAAGGTGGTTTTGGCCTGGAATCTCTACCGATACCCTGGTCTGATCTACCGATACAACCAGAGTTCTACTGATACCTTGAAAACTTCTACCAAAACAAGTCAAGGCAGTAGCCAAAGTTCAGCCTCCCTTGCACTTCTACCGATACTCTGCTGGGTTCTACCGATACCAGTTGAAACCTTCAGAGTTCTACCGGTACAAGGGGACCTCTATCGATACAACGAACCCAACGGTCATATTTTGAAAGGACTTCTACCAATACAACGAAGCTGTAGACTGCATTTAATGCTAGTTTTTATGGCTGCAATGACTCTATTTTGTTTCTAATGGCTACAAATGTCCATAAGGTTATTAAAGGACTTAAATACAATGTCAATGTTTCTCATTAATATATAGAAACAAGTGCCTAAATTCCAAGAACTCAATTTTCCAATCTTTCTCAATCTTTTACTAAATATTTCTTGTACACACTTATGAGTTAAGTCTTCTATCATTCTTTCAAGTGGTGTAACTTTGTGTGAGAGTGCTTAATTGTTAATTATCTACCTTTTAGAGGTATCATCTTAGTCATCATTATTTTCTCTCATTTTTGAGGTGTTACTTAAGGTTTTAGGACCTAAAACCTTAAGGAGAAGTGGTTCTATCTTACCTTTGAAAAGATAGGAATTTGTAAGGTTAAACATTGTCCTTAAAGGTTCAAATCTAGTGGATTTGGGAAATCCTTAGTTGAGGAAAGGTAAGGTAGTGGAGGTAGGCAATTGTGGTCGAACCACTATAAATACTTGAGTCGTTTTATTTTTGTCATTTCCCGAAAATGTTTTAATATACCAATTTACCCCCTCTTGGTGTATTTCGATCTCAACAAAAGGTATAACTCTTAATTTGGTATGTTCTAAGGTTAATTTAGCTTCAATACATATAAACACTTGGTGGATAGATTCTGGTGCTACTACTCACATACTATGCAGGGTTGCCTGAGTTACCAAAAGCCAAGTGATAGTGAAAGGCACATCTTCGTGGGCGATGGAAAATCGATAGAAGTGGAAGCGATTGGGCATTTTAGGTTGTTATTAGGAACTGGTTTTTATTTGGATTTAAAAGATACTTTTATTGTACCATCATTTAGACAGAATTTAGTTTATGTTTCTTCGTTGGACAAATTTGGATATTATTATTCATTCAGAAACAATCAATTTAGTTTGTCTTTAAATTTGAATATTTTTGGAACTGGTTATTTAAATACTTATGACAACCTTTATTTGCTAGAAACAGTTGCATCTTATAATGAAACCTTGCATATGGAATCACGGGGTATTAAATGTAAATTAAATATGGAAAATTCAGCATCATTATGGCTTAAGCGCTTAGGTCATATCTCAAAAGTTAGAGTTGAACGCCTTGTGTCTGATGGTATTTTAGAGTCAAATGACTTCACAGACTTTGATGTCTGTGTCAATTGCATTAAGGGAAAACAGACCGAAAACAAGAGATTGGGTGCCAACAGATCTTCAGACATCTTAGAATTAATTCACACAGATATTTATGGTTCATTCCCTATGGCATCCTAGAATGGTCAACAATATTTCATAACATTTATAGACGATTACTCACGTTACGGGTACCTATATCTCATTCATTAGAAATCTCAGTCTCTGGGCATGTTCAAAGCTTATAAAACTGAAGTTGAGAATCAACTCAACAAAAGGATTAAAAATGTCAGATCTGATCGTGGTGGTGAGTACTACGGTAGATATGATGGCTTAGGTGAACAATGTCCAAGACCATTTGCGAAATTCCTAGAGGAATACAGTATTGTCTCACTATACACCATGCCAGGATGATCTAGTATGAATGGTGTAGCTGAAAGACAAAATAAGACTCTTAAGGATATGGTAAGGAGTATGATTGTTAATTCTATCTTACCTGAGTCCCTCTGGGGAGAAGCATTAAAGACAACAGCTTACACCCTGAATAAAGTACCTAATAAAGTAGTTGCAAAAACACCTTATGAGCTTTGGACAGGTCAAAAGCCTAGTCTAAAACACTTTCACATTTGGAGATGTCCAGCTGAAGCAAGGCCTTATAGGCCATATGAAAAGAAATTGGACTCTAAAACAGTGAGCAACTACTTTATTGGTTATTCAGAGCAATCTAGGGGCTATAAGTTTTATGATCCCATAATTAGGAATATTTTTTAGACGGGAACTGCAACATTTTTTAAGAATGTTGAGTTTGGGGGAGAAATAAGGTTAGAGACATTGCTTTTGAGGAGGAATTGGATTCTAACTCAATTCCTACTATCACTTTTGACGATGTTCAATTTCTCATACTTATCATTGATCAAGAAGTTAATCCAGAACCTCAACAAGATAATGTTGAACAACTCCCTATTCAAGATGAGGTAATTGTTCCAGAAGAACAAACTCAACAACCTCAAGAACAAGTGTCATTAAGGTGGTCCACAAGAGAAAGGAGAAATGTTATTCTAGACGCTTATGTTGTATTTCTCCAAGAACATGAGGATGATAATGGAGATGGAAGATGATCTAATCAACTTTCATCAGGCCATGAAAAGTTTTAATTCTCAAAAGTAGATTTATGTCATCAAAGATGAGTATAAGTCTATGCAAGACAATAAAGTTTGGGAACTTGTCCCATTACCTGAAGGTGTAAAACTATTTGGTTGTAAATGGATATTTAAAACCAAGAGGGATGCAAATGGTGATATGGAGAGGTAAGGTGCGTCTTGCAGCTAAAGGATATACTAAAAAAGAAGACATTAATTTTACAGAGACTTTCTCTCCAATTTCGTCGAAAGACTCTTTCAAGATAATCATGGCGCTTATTGCTCTTTTTGATCTTGAGTTACATCAGATGGATGTTAAGACTGTGTTTCTTAATAGCGATATTGAAGAAACAATTTATATGGTGCAACCAGAAAACTTTGAGTCGAAAGACCCAAAGAATATGGTTTGCAAATTGACAAATTCCATCCATGGACTCAAATAAGCTTTTCGTCAATGGTACCACAAGTTTCATCAAGTAATTGTTTCGTTTAGTTTTGACATGAATATTGTTCATGATTGTATGTATCACAAATTCAATGGGAGTAATTACATATTTTCGGTTCTCCATGTCGATGACATTTTGCTTGCCGCTAATGATATAGGCTATTGCACAAAACCAAGAGGTTTTTATCTAAGCATTTTGAGATGAAAGATCTTGGGGATGCCTCTTTTGTTTTAGGAATTCAGATACATTGAGACCGATCTCGGGGTATTATTGGGTTGTCACAAAAGAGATATATTGATAAAGTACTCAAAAGGTTTGACATGCAAAGATGTAGACCAGGTGACACCCCTATCGCTAAAGGAGACAAATTTAGTCTTACTCAATGCCCTAAAAGTAACCTTGAAATTCAGGAAATGCAAAAGATTCCCTATGCATCAGCTATTGGGAGTTTAATGTATGCTCAAGTATGTATGCATTCGGATATTTTGTACATTGTCGGGATGTTAGGTAGATATTTAAACAACTCTGGTATGGACAATTAGATAGTAGCCAAAAGGGTTATGAGGTATCTTCAGAGAACAAAAGATTACATGCTTACTTATAAGAGATCAGATCTTTTGGATGTCGTAGGGTATTCTGATTCTGATTTCGTTAGGTGCCAAGATAGCAAGAAATTTACATCAGGCTATATTTACCTGTTAGCTGGAAGAGCTATATCTTGGAAAAGTGTCAAACAGACACTTGTAGCTTCGTCCACTATAGCAGCAGAGTTTGTAGCATGCTATGAGGCATCAAACCATGGAATATGGTTGCGGAACTTTGTCACTGGGCTGCGCATTTTGGAGAATGTAAAAAGACCATTCAAATTATTTTGTGACAATAAGTCAGCAGTGATGTATTCCAATAACAGGAGTTCATCTAAGTCAAAGCATATTGACATAAAGTTTCTAGTTGTGAAAGAAAGAGTGCAAAATGGTCAAATATCCATACATCACATTGGATAAATGCAACACCCCTAACCTGTATCCATCGCCGAAACAGGGTTACGAAGCATTACTGAAGTTTACAGATCAAATAAACAGATATTTCATATCATATAACCTTCGTGTCAGAAATCAATCAAAATCATACATATTGTCCCTTATACGAGCCCTCGGGGCCCAAAATACACGTTAGTAACAAGTCGGGACAAGATCAGATACTCAAAGAATTTTTCGAAAAACATTGAATTTTTTTTAAAGTTGCAGGGAACACATGGCCGTGTGGCCAGGCCATATGACTCACACGGTCAGGAGACACGCCAGTGTCTCAGACTGTGTGGACATTCGAAATAGGGACACATGGTCGAGTCCAAGCCCGTGTAACTCTCTGACTTGGGTCACACTGCCAAGTCACACGCCCGTGTGCTAGGCCGTGTTGAGAATACTGAATTTTGTAATTTTAAAGATACAAGGTACACACGGCCGTGTCACCTGGCCCTGTGTCACACACGGCTGAGACACATGCCCGTGTGGAAAAAAATAGGCCATTTTCCAGGCCACATTTCTCACCCAATTTGACATCAACCTAAACACAACAATTTGCATATCAACAAGCCATAACAAGGCATTCAAAACATGCCAAAATCAAGTCTTAAACATGAAATATTACCACATACAACCAATATGCCCTTAGGCACCTCAAATGACAATTTAAAGACATGTCAACCAAGTATCTCAACTTACCTAAATGAACGAATTCATATATGTATATTTAAACCACATTTTACTTTCTTTCATTCTACCATATCAAACACACTTCAAATATGATGAGACCACCTATATACACATCAAAATATACACAAAACATTTATGTGCCAACATTGGTCAAAATAACCTATACATGCCATTATAACCAGAATTAATTTGCTAAAAGTACCAAAAGAGCCGATGGATAGTGTGAAATAGCTCCGACCAGTTTCCAACCCGAACAAGCTTCCAAATTACTATAAAACACGGAAAATAAAATAGAGTAAGCATTTAAGCTTAGTAAGTTCATATAATACAGAATTTAACTTACCATATTTCCACAAAATAGGTAAGTGAACATAGCATATCTCAACCAATTTGGCCAAAAGCCTAAATACATGATCACCAACATATTAGCCATGAAAATCACATATAAAATCCAACAAACATGGTTGAATTCATCAAATAATCATATTTCATGTATTTCATGTATATACCGGTAATAGTTCATATCAAACTCATATGATTTTATAACAGAACTATGCCTGTTGAACCATTTAAAATATTGTTGGATACACGGGTAATACACACGAGGTGTACTGAACTATAATCCGTCAATTCATGTACATGTATGCTCATACGAGTTGTAAACATGAAGCTCATGCGAGCTGTATAATGGGAAGCTCATGCGAGTTGTGGTGTGTCCGCAACACATGCAAGACCCCTAACCAAATCGATAACCTTAATGACATGTCATTTGTATCCTACGTATTCCATAAGGTTCAAACGGGACTAGGTAATCGTCAGATATGCGATCGGTATTTATACATGGCAATTATACAATTCACATACATATGATTCAATTTATACATATAAATACTCAATTTAATTACACGAACTTACCTCATCAAGTTTACGTAAATACGAAGACGAGTAATCCGATATTTTTCCTTTGCTTTGATCTAACTCCGTACTAGGTCTAACCGGATCTATACGAATGAATTTAACTCAATTCAATATAATTCATATCCAATTTAGTCCAACACACTTTTTGGCAAAATTACTATTTTGCCCCTATACTTTTAATTCATTGCAATTTAGTCTCTACGCTCGGAAAATGAAATTTATACAATTTAATCCTTACTCAAGCCTAGCCAATTTTTATACCTATTAATAGCAGCCCATATATTTCATAAAATTTACAAATTTTATCATAAATTTATCATCTTTTCAATTTAATACCTAATTGATAATTTCATCAAAATTCTCTTTATAAAAGTTGTTATTCTAACAACAACCTTTCATTTTCTATCATAAAACTTCATAATTCAAGCATAATCATCAATGGAAAAACCCTAATACTTTAACGATTTTGCAAATTAATCCCCGAGCTAGCTAGATTAAGCTACTACGATCTCGAAAACATAGAAATCATTAAAAACGGGACAAGAATACATACCTAATTGAGAAAAACAAGCTTGATAACATTTCAAGCTTCCATGGTTGGGTTTCTTTCTTTTCTTTTTTTTGGTGGATGATGATGAGAATAGATTATTTTATTTTATTTATTTTAACTTAAATCACTAATTTCCAAAATTACCCTTAATAATTCATTAAATTTCCAATGATGACTATTCATACTTATCCACTAAGAATTTTAATGATCTATTTACAATATAAGGAGCTCCAATTTAAAATTCTATAGCTATTTAATACCTTTAGCTATTAGAACTCAACTTTTGCACTTAATGCAATGTAGTCCTTTTCATCAAATTAGGTATGTAAACGGTAAAATTTATTAACGAAATTTTTATACGGTATTTCTATTATACTGTAGACCATATAATAATAATTTTTTTAACTTCAGATTTGTGGTCCCGAAACCACTGTTTCGATTTCACTGAAAACGGTTGTTACAACTCTCCTCCTAAAGGAATTTTCGTCCTCAAAAATCTTACCAGAAAAGATATTTGGATATTGCTTTCTCATAGCTTCCTCAGGTTCCTAAGTAGCTTCTTCTATTTTGTGTCGCTGCCAGAGAACTTTTACTAAAGCTATGTTTTTATTTCTCAATTCTTTCACCTCTTGTGCCATAATTCTGATTGGTTCTTCACTGTATGTCATGTCAGGCTAAATATCGACATCCGTCGGGGAGATAACATGTGAAGGGTCAGATCGGTACCGTCGTAACATAAACACGTGAAAGACATTGTAAATCTTTTTTAGTTTTGACAGTAAAGCTAATCGCTATGAACAGGTCTAATTCTCTCAGTAATCTCATACGGCCCGATAAATCGTGGACTCAGCTTTCTTTTACGACCGAACTGAAGAACTTTCTTCCTGGGCGAAACTATCGAAAATACCTTGTCACCAACTTGAAACTCTATATCTTTACGTTTAAGATCCGCATAAGATTTTTGACGATCTGAAGCAACTTTTAAGCTATCTCGGATTATTTTCACTTTTTCCTCTGTCTCGCGAATCAAATAAACCCCGTGTATCTTTTTCCCACTGAGCTCAGTCCAATATAACGGAGTTCGGCATTTGTAACCATATAGAGCCTCATACGGTGCCATTTTTATGCTCGACTGAAAACTATTATTATACGTGAATTTGACTAACGGTAAATATTTCTCCCAATAACTTTCAAATTCTAAAACACAAAACCGAAGCATATCTTCAAGAATCTAAATCACACGTTCGGACTAACCATCAGTCTGAGGGTGAAATACGGTGCTAAAATGCAACCGCGTACCTAGAGCTTCCTGTAACTTTCTCCAGAATCGTGATGTGAACCGTCGATCTCTATCCGAAATAATGGAGACTGGCACTCCGTGCAACTTGACAATCTCTGAAACATATAACTCTGCTAATTTGTCAAGTGAGAAATCTGTACGTACTGGAATAAAATGTGCATACTTCGTCAAACGATTTACTATAACCCAAATGACATCTTTCTTTTTTGGAGATAGGGGTAACCCCGATACAAAATCCATAGTAACTCTTTCCCATTTCCATTCTGGTATCATTACTAGCTGTAATAGTCCTGAAGGTACCTGATGTTCAGCTTTAACTTGCTGACATATCAAACATCTAGATACAAACTCAGAAATATCACGTTTCATTCCCGGCCACCAGTACATCTGTCTCAAATCATTGTACATTTTATTACTCCCCGGATGAACAGATAAGCTACCACCATGAGCTTCGTGCAAAATTTTCTCTATAAGCTCTGAATTCTTCGGTACACAAACTCTACCTCTGAATAACAAACAATCATCGGGTCCTATCTGAAATTCTGAATCAGAAGTCGACTCACACTGTACTCGTTTAGCTCGTAACTCATTATCACATTTCTGAGCTTCGCAGATCTGCTGTAAAAACATCGGTCTCACTTTTAACTCAGCTAGGATCGAGCCATCATCAAATAATGATAATCAGGTATTCATCGCTCGCAGAACAAACAAGGATTTTTTACTCAAAGCATTAACAACTAGGTTTGCTTTTCCCGGATGATAATCAATAACTAACTCATAATCTTTCAATAGTTTGAGCCATCTATGCAGTCTCAGATTCAAATCTTTCTGCGACATCAGATACTTTAAACTCTTGTGATCGGTAAATATGTGACATTTTCACCGAACAAGTGGTGTCACCAAATTTTTAACGCAAAAACAATAGCTGCTAACTCTAAGTCATGTGTCGGATAGTTCTTTTCATGTTGTTTTAACTGTCTGAAAGCATAAGCTATTACTTTACCTTCTTGTATCAAAACACAGCCTAAACTGTTCAATGACACGTCACTGAAAATCACAAATTCCTTACCCGATTCAGGCTGAACCAGAATTGGTGCTTCGGTCAATAGGGCTTTCAACTCGTTAAAACTTTGCTGACATTTATCAGAGCATTCAAATTTCACATCTTTCTGTAATAGTCGTGTCATCGGTGTAGCTATCATCGAAAACCCTTTTACAAACCTCCGGTAATATCCAGCTAATCCAAGAAAACTTCTAACTTCAGATACATTTCTCGGTGGTTTCTAGTTAACAATCGCTAAAATTTTATTCGGATCAACTATGATACCTTCAGGCGATACTATGTGTCCCAGAAAACCAACTTCCCGAAGCCAAAATTCACATTTGCCAAATTTAGCAAACAATTGTTTATCTCGCAAAGTTTGCAGAACAAATCTCAGATGCTCGGCATGTTCAGTCTCATTTTGAGAATATATCAGAATATTATCAATAAATACCACGATAAATCTATCTAAATATGGTCTGAAAATTCTATTCATCTAATCCATAAACTCTTCAGGTATGTTAGTTAAACCAAACGACATCACAATAAATTCATAATGTCCGTACCTGGTTTTGAATGTTGTTTTTGATACATCTGAATCTTTCACTCGTAACTGATAATAGCCAGAATGAAGATCAATCTTCGATAATACTGTGGCACCTTTCAACTAATCAAACAAATCATCAATGAGAGGCAGTGGATATTTATTTTTGATTGTAACTTTGTTGAGCTGATGGTAGTCAATGCATAATCTCATCGATCTGTCCTTTTTCTTAACAAACAAAACCGGTTCACCCCAAGGTAAAAAACTAGGTCAAGCAAAACCTCTATCAGTCAACTCTTGCAACTGTGCTTTCAACTCTTTTAACTCAGTAGGAGCCATTCTGTATAGTGCTATTGATATAGGTGTTGTTCCCAATACAAGTTCTATAGCAAATTTGACTTCTCTGACCGGCGGTAATCCAAGTAACTCATCTGGAAACACATCAGGATACTCGCAAACCACTGACACTGATTCAATCTTCGACTCAGACACTTTAGCATCCAATACATAAGCAAGGTAAGCATTACAACCTTTTCTCACATATTTCTATGCTGACATAGTTGATATCACATTAGGCAACCCATTCAATTAATCTAATTCAATATAAAGCATCTCACCATTCTGACATTTCAATATGATATGCTTTCGTCTACAATTTACAACAGCATCATGCAGAGTTAGCCAATCCATATGCAATATCACGTTAAATTCATCGAACGGTAATAGCATCAAATCAGTCGAAAAATAGTAACCCTGAATCATTAACGGACAGTTCTTGCAAACTTTATCAACTAACATATACTGGCCTAGAGGGTTCGATACTTTAACCACGAATTCAGTGGACTTAACAGGTAAATTTTTACTAGACACTAATTTTGTGCAAACATATGAATAAGTCGATCCAGGATCAATTAAAGTAGTTACATCAGTATCAATAAGAGAGAACGTACTAGTAATAACATCTGGCGCAGAAGCATTTTCGTGCGCACGAATAGCATAAGCCCTAGCTGGTGTTTGTGCCTCAGACCTTACAGTAGAGTCATTCGTCACACCATGGCTACCACTCAAATTTCCAGGAATACGAGGTGGTCTACCTCTCGCAGCTGTTTTGCTCGACCTCGAAGTTTGAATATTATTTTTTTTCAAATTTCTCCGGGCAATCTCTAAGATAATAGTCAAAAGAACCACATCTAAAGCACGCTTCACTCTTCATTCGACACTCACCAATATGTAGTTTGTTACAGTGGTTGCACTTGGGTTTGGTGTTTCTAGTACTACCCACACTCGCTACAGATGGAGCCTGAGATTTAGGACTGGAGCGTCGGACACCTCTGTCTCTACCGGAGTATCCCGCAGAAGTAGTAGAACGGTCGTGATATTTTTTTTATTTCTTCGATGCAGACTGGTATGATTTTTCCGTCAATCTCTTACTTGAATCTCTAGCTTTGGTCTCAACTTGTCTTTTCTCTTTTCTTAGCTCTTTAGATTTATATGCTCGATCAACTAGTATAACAAATTCTTTCAACTCGAGAATCTCGACTAATAGTTTTATATCTTCGTTTATGCCATCTTCAAACCGTTTACACATTGAAGTCTCAGTCGAAATACATTCTCGAGCATATTTTCTCAATCGAACAAATTCCCATTCATATTCGGACACTGTCATACAACCCTGTTTAAGCTCTAAAAATTCTTTATGTTTCTGGTCGAGAAATATCTGACTGATGTATTTCTTGCGGAACTCGGTTTGAAAGAATTCCCAAGTAATCCTCTCTTTCGGAACTACAGAAGTTAATGCATTCCACCACTGATAAGCTGAATCTTTAAATAGAGATACCATACATTTAAGACATTCAGCCGGTGAACAAGATAATTCATCAAGAACTCTGATGGTATTTTCTAACCAGAACTCAGCTCTCTCGGGATCATCTTCAGCTGTAGCTTGGAATTCTTCAACACCGTACTTACGGATCTTATCAACAGGAGGCTTACCAACCTTGATAGGTTCTGTACTTTGAGAAATAACAGGAGCCGGTTGAGGAACGATAGGGGGTGGAGGTTGTTGAGCAACCGAGTTTGTTCGTACAAACTCGGTGAACTATTCAGTCATCATCTGGAAGAAGACTTCTTTAGCCTCTCCTCCCTGGCCCTCATATATGGGCCTCTTACCACTCGAAGCTACTCATTGAACGGAGGCTTGAGCGTTACTCTCTACTTCATCGGAATCAGATCGGTTGGATGTCATTGCTATATAAAAACATGTTTTAAAACGGTCAGGAAATATCACGCTATCACAGGTTATATAATGGCATGTATAGCTAGACTCTTGTATGCTACATTAGCTCGAGAATCGACTAAACCGTATCTTTGATACTAATAAATGTAACACCCCTAACCCATATCCATCTCCGAAATAGGGTTATGAAGCATTATCGGAGTTTACATATCAATTAAACAAATATTTCATATCATATAAACTTCATGTCAGAAATCAATCGAAATCATACATATTGTCCCTTATACGAGCCCTCGGGGCCCAAAATACACATTAGTAACAAGTCGGGACTAGATCAGATACTCAAAAAATTCTTCAAAAAATATTGAATTTTTTTTTAAAGTTGCAGGGAACACACTGCAGTGTGACTCACATGGTCAAGAGACACGCCCGTGTCTCAGACCGTGTGGACATTCGAAATAGGGACACACGGCCGTGTCCGAGCCCGTGTAACTCTCTGACTTGGGTCACACGGCCATATCACATGCCCGTGTGCTAGGCTGTGTTAAGCATACTGACTTGTGCAATTTTAAAGATACAGGGGACACATGGCCGTATAATACATAATTTAACTTACCATATTTCCACAAAATAGGTAAGTAAACATAGCATATCTCAACCAATTTGGCCAAAAGCCTAAATACATGATCACCAATATATTAGTCATGAAAATCACATATAAAATCCAACACACATGGTTGAATTCATCAAATAATCATATTTCATGTATTTCAGGTATATACCGGTAATAGTTCATATCAAACTCATATGATTTCATAACAAAACTGTGTCTGTTGAACCATTTAAAATATTGTTGGATACACGGGTAGTACACACGAGGTGTACTAAACTGTAATCCGTCAATTCATGTACATGTATGCTCATAAGAGCTGTAAACGGGAAGCTCCTCCGAGCTGAATAACGGGAAGCTCATGCGAGCTGAATAACGGGAAGCGCATGTGAGTTGTATAACGGGAAGCTCATGCGAGCTGTATAACGAGAAGCTCATGCGAGCTGTGGTGTGTCCGCAACACATGTAGGACCCCAACCAAATCGGTAACCTTAATGACATGTCATTTGTATCCTACGGATTCCATAAGGTTCAAACGGGACTCGGTAATCGTCGGGTATGCGATCGGTATTTTTACATGGCAATTATACATTTCACATACATATGATTCAATTAATACATATAAATACTCAATTTAATTACACGAACTTACCTCGTTAAGTTTATGTAGATACGAAGACGACTAATCCGATATTTTTCCTTTGCTTCGATCTAACTCCGTTCGATGTCTAACTGGATCTATACGAATGAATTTAACTCAATTCAATATAATTCATATCCAATTTAGTCCAACACACTTTTTGGCAAAATTACTATTTTTCCCCTATACTTTTAATTCATTGCAATTTAGTCCCTAGACTCGGAAAATGAAATTCATACAATTTAATCCTTACTCAAGCCTAGCCGATTTTTATACCTATTAATAGCAGCCCATATATTTCATAAAATTAACAAATTTTACCATAAATTTATCATCTTTTCAATTTAATCCCTAATTGATAATTTCATCAAAATTCTCTTTATAAAAGTTGTTATTCTAACAGCAACCTTTCATTTTCTATCATAAAAATTCATAATTCAAGCATACTCATCAATGGAAAAACCCTAATACTTTAACGGTTTTGTAAATTAATCCCCGAGCTAGCTAGATTAAGCTACTACGATCTCGAAAACATAAAAATTATTAAAAATGAGACAAGAATACATACCTAATTTAGCAAAACAAGATTACTAACATTTCAAGCTTCCATGGCTAGGTTTCTTTCTTCTTCTTTTTTTTTGGTGGATGATGATGAGAATAGACTATTTTATTTTATTTATTTTAACTTAAATCACTAATTTCCAAAATTACCCTTAATAATTCATTAAATTTCCAATGATGACTATTCATACTTATCCACTAAGCATTTTAATGGTCTATTTACAATATAAAGACCTCCAATTTAAAATTCTATAGCTATTTAATACCTTTAGCTATTAGAACTCAACTTTTGCACTTAATGCAATTTAGTGCTTTTCATCAAATTAGGTATGTAAACAGTAAAATTTCTTAACAAAATTTTTATACAGTATTTCTATCATACTGTAGACCATATAATAATAATAATAATAATAAATTTTTCCGACTTCGGATTTGTGATCCCAAAATCATTGTTCTGATTTCACTGAAAATAACTGTTTCAGACAAACTCCATGACAGCGTATCCATTCACAAAAGGTTTACCACCCAAGGTATTTCATGAGAACACTGCTCACATGGGTGTTACATTATTTGAGGATATCATGATTTAGTGGGAGTTTGTACTTTACTTGCTTTATGTTTTTTTTTCAGACATTTATTTATTTGGTTATTTTCTGATCAGAAATGAAGTATTCAGTTTATTCACTCTGTTTGTTATTTTGATACTGACCTCACTTAAGTGTAAAGAGGACCAATTGGAAATAAACATGTTTAGATCATATTGCATGTAATTTCCATGCTACATATCCATACTTGATCTATGTCATTTGGTTGTGTTAATATACATGATCAGGGATGTATTTAGTTACGATATATATAACGAAAGTCGCCTTAGTTCTATGTTAGCATAATTAATGGACGAGATTATTCGGAATACCTTTTGGATATGATAGTAAAATTTTTAAGCTCATTAGGTTATATAATGACATGTAATTATAGAGTAATTTGTATATATATGTGGTCCAAGTGGTAGATTGTTGGAAAATATGGACATCACATATATAATAAGGGTAATTACATGTTATTATTTACTATCATGATAGGTTAGCCCAAATTACAAGTGATGTAATTTGGTTAAGGTTTATTGGGCTTTAATTATTAAATAAAGTATGGGTCAAATATGTGTAGATACTCTAGTAACTAATTTCTAATTAATGATGGGCTGATTAGGAATTAGGGCTAATATGCCAAAGTTATATATATTAGGATTATGGTCTCCAAATTACACACAAGGTAACTTTTCTAATATCCCATCTTTAGAAAAGAGGGAGCCACCTTCTCAAGATTTCTTGTGTGCTAATTTGGAAGATCAAATCCCCAAAATTCAAAAAATTTCTAGGAACCCATGGATTCAGGTACGCTTCTGCATCTAGTTCTGTTATCGTTTTGTTCTTGATGATTTGACATGATAGATCCTAATTTATGGTTCATTAAGTTTTATATCATATCTTGATTTACGATTCTAACATAACTCTATCAAACCTTGTAGAGCTCAACTTGAAAGTAGTTTGGTTACTAGGAGGCATCCCTTTTTGGACTCATTCCCTGTGGTCGAAACCAGATTTGTAGACCATGGCCTCAGTGAAGCTGATCCCGAGGTACAAGGAGAGATAGAGGTAGTTCAAAAGCCTTAAGCTTATTTCCTCGGAGAACATTACATCCTGAGCGATAATGGAGGCGGTTGGGTCATGTTTCATAAACAAGTATTCCGAAGGACTACCTGGTAAAAGGTTATTTAGATAATCTAAATGCATGGAGATGTAATCTTTGTGTTTTTGGATTTTATAGTCTGCAATCACAGGTACTATGGTGGCAATAAGCACATTGATGAACTTGAAATACTTTTCCAAAAGAGAGCTTTGGCAGCATTTCATTTGGTCCATGGTTCTTAACTGAGTTGCAAATAATCTTTGCAATATTTAAACCCATAGAAAATAGAAAATATCTTTACAATTTGCTCATAAAAATACAAATAACAAAAAATTTAAAGAGAAAAAAAAAAGCTAGAAAGAGTTACTTTATGTGTTTTGTTATTTAATTTAAAAAAAAATTAAGTTTAATTTTATTCATAATTCACTTTTAAGTTCATTTCATATTTTTAATAATATTAAAACTAATGAATTTTTTGGTTCATCATTTGATTATTTGACATGTTTGGGTTTTTACATATGAAATTAAATCAATCTATTAAAGGTTATATTAATCATTTTAACAACATTTTATAAAATTTGAGTTATTTAATTTTATACCAAAAAACTGGTAAAGGTTATATTTGTTCCTTACACATTTTTTTAGCCTTTATTTCCTCCAACCAAACACATGAATATTATTACCATATCAATTCAATTTCACCTAACTAAACTATTTTTATGCTTATTCAATTATATTACAGCTTTATTCCATTCCCACAAAAAAACTATAACATTACAGTTCCATTTCATTTTAATATTTTATTTCATTTTAGTGAACCAAACGTGTAAATGTAGAACAAATAAACCTAAAGGCGTTAGGTGCAAAGCACGCAAGATCCACATGGTTCATGTCTCACACTTGTCACATTTTGTTAAGTAAGTGACATTACCTGAGACAAGAATTGTTTAATTATTTTGATAAGGTATATTTTTATTTATAAGAAAATTAGATAAACTAGAAAAATAGTCCCTCAACAGGTGATGGCTTTTTTTTATTGACATAATAATAAATTTAACACTCTAATATTTATAAATTCTATCAATTTAGTTTTAATTCTAAAAAATTTAATAAATTCAATCCTCAACTTAACATATTCTATCAATTTAGCCCTAATTTTAAAAAACTCAATAACTTTAGCCCTCAACTTTACATATTCTATCGATTTAGTTTTACTTCTTAAAAATTCAAAAGTAAAAACTTAAAAAGAATTTAAAATTCCATTTTTCAATAAAATACATAAGAATAAAATTATAAATAAATACCTTTTTTTAGATGATATTTATTTAGTAAAATTATATTTTTATAAATAAGATTTTTTTTTTAAAAAAAAAGAAGCTCATGGTAACACCCTTAAACTGTCTTCATTGTCGGATTAAGGTTACGGAGTATTACGACAAATAACGACTCCCAATACATCATAAAAACAAATCAAATTTTAACTATTCATAACCAATCATCATTCATGGCATTCATACTAAAACGAGCTTTAAATCGAGTCTACGAAACCTAAAAATCAATTTGAAAATAATTTAGGACTAATCTAAAACAAAATAGAAAAATGTAGGAAGAACTGAAAACAGAGGTCACACGGCCATGTGGCCAGGCTGTGTGACAGAGCCTAGGCCGTGTGGCCAGACCATGTACAATTCGAAAATAGGGTTGCATGGTCGTGTCGCCAGGCCGTGTAACAACCTGTGACCATGTGTGGCACACGGCCGTGTGACAGACCGTGCCCCAGGCCGTGTGTACCTAAAATAACTTCTAAAACAAGGCAAATGATCACCCATTTCTTAGGTACCAAGCCAAACCAATTTCAACCATTTTCATACATTCAAAACACATTCAAACATACTTAAAACATACCAAAACATTCAACCTAAGTGCCTAACAATATGCCCTCACTGGTACCACAACTCAAAATCAATCTAAACTCACATTTAATAATCACAAGTTCTTACTTATAATCATACCAAACATGCCATTTCATTCCTTTCATTCACATTCATTTTACCAAATCGTCAACCACTTTCAATAAAAACATGAACCAAATACCAAAAGCACTTATATGGACATATATAAGCCAAAACCAAATATATATACACATCCACAAGTATACTTAAACCAAATTTTAAACAACATTATCTTAACAAAAGAACTTAAAAGCTCCTAGTACATGCCATTCATAACACAACTTCAAAATGATTAAACTTCTACCGAGTTGAAGAAAGGATAGTGTAAATGCTTTGACTTGCTTCCAACTGACCGAGATTTTCGATGATCTACAAGGAAAGAAAACAACTAACTTAAGCAACCAGTACTTAGTAAGCTCGTATAACGTAAACTTAAACTTACCAAATATGTATTTATTCAAACCATTCATGCATAAATTCATTCATTAGATCATGAGCATATATTTCTTTCCTATTCAACACAAACCTCATAAGGTTAGTAAGTACAACAATGAAACATATAATCTCAACTTATCATGGAACATGTAATAGTAAACATGACAAATATACATTTCATTCATCACATCTCCAATAAGCATCATTCTTTCATTTCAAAGCATTCATACCAACATTTTCCATTTCATCTATCAAGATCATATAACCTTTCATATAAATATATTCATTCGTTTAAGCCTTTATTACCCATTGAACCAAATGAAATAACACTGGATACTAGGGAAAATGCTTACACAAGCTGTGACTATAACCGTATGTGCTCACACAAGTTGTGAAATGGGTCTACTCACACGAGCTGTGGGTCGAGATGTTAGGCTACACGATGCTGCTCACATGAGCTGTGGAGAATCCGCAACAAATGCAGGACCTCAGCCATCGCTAGGACAAAACTGTAAATAATCCCTAATGACATGTCATTTGTATCCTAAGCATTCGTGAGGTTCATACGGGTCACTTTTCGTTTTCCAAACTATTTAAATTTATACATATTATACTTTTTCATCTCACATCCATATAGTTCTTATTGTTCAAATATATCCATCAATTTAGCCTTTAATGCAATTTGATCCAAATTACCAATTATCACATAACATTCATTTTAGTACTATACATGACATAGATGTTTATTAACATTTTGCAGCACCCCTCACCCGTATTTAACGCCGGAATAGGGTTACAGAGCATTACTAAACTTATAATACAATTAAACATACAATTCACCTACATTTTCAAATTTCAGGTAATCAACATTTAACATCATTCACATTGTCCCTAATACGAGCCTATGAGGCCTAAAACATGCATTAGGAGTGGTTCGAAACTAAACCGATAACTCAGAAAATTTTTGAAACACTTATAATTTTTTTTTGCAAAATACAAGGGACACACGCCCGTGTCACAGGCCATGTGAACATTCGAAATGGGATCACATGGCCGTGCCCTAGCCCATGTCCGAACCTGTGTAACTCTCTGACTTGGGTCACACGGCCAACCACACGCCTGTGTGCCCTTTCGAAATTGAAACACCCCACACCCGGCCCACGAGCCTGGACCGGATCTGGTATGTTCCTTAAGTAAACCGGTTTCAATGTTCTTTGTTACTTAGAGAAAATTTTTGTAATTTTAGAAAATTATCGTTTTGGGTTGGCTTAAGTTGGAAACCCATTTATTTTACTTAGAAATCATTTTATTATGGTGACAAAACAATTTTAGGGTTTATTTTGAAAGAAATAATTTTAATTAAACTTTAGTCAAAAATAATTCTTAACAAAATAAATTAAAATAAATGTATAAAGAAATCCAACTTGGGCCTTATGGCCTTATTACATCAATCAAAACCCAAAAATAAAATTAAAGTACTTAGTAAAAATAAAAGTCCAAATCTTTAAATTTCTCCTTGCGATGCATGGTCACCTTCACTCCTCCCGCCGACCCCGGTCTATTAATGCTCATCACCGAAAAATATTCCCACAACAGGTGAGTCAACAGACTCAATGTGTAACCAACACTAACATTCAATAGATCAGGCATACATATTCATATCAAACACTTATTCATACAAATGATATCAATGATGATGCAACCCAACCCAAAACCTAGATGCCATCCGCTACACATCCCCGTACCAACCTCGCACACCGTGGGGACTACTAAGTCGACCCACCATCCGCTACACACCTTCAAGCGATCGCTGCAAATCGACGTGCTCATCGCCCATATAAAATTTGTGGCATAGCCACTGAGATATAGTTGTGTCAAAAGACACCAGATTCGATAATGTAACCGGTTACCACATTCGAGATAATGTGACCGAAGTCACCACATTCGAGATAGTGAGACCAAGTCATCACATTCACTTCCCCTTTCTCATAAATCCCGAATGACCCATATTTTTTTATATCATGCATCTCATACTTAAATTCACATTCATATATATTTTCACATGTTATAAAATAACATATTTCATAATCCTAATGGGAGTAGGAAACGCACTGAGTACTTTTGTACCACATTAGGTACTTAGCCATATTCACATTAATATATATATATATACATAGATTAAATATTGCCATGTATCATATTAAATGATAGTGGGGATTACACACTGATTCGCTTAATGAAGTCCTTGAAATCTCAAGAACCGATCTACTGATTTAGATCCTTAACTCCTATATTCGGTCAATCATTTAAACATATTAATAAACCTTTTCAACCACAATCCAAATCCTAGTAGGATTTATACACTTACCTTGGTGTCAATTTCCTTTTTGTTCAAATCCCGAAACCTTACCTTATAAGTCTGTCGAAAATCCTTGAGTCTTAGAAATCCCGAAACTTCGTTGTACTTCTCCTTGTAGTCGACAACTACTAGATCCCGAAGAAAACCTTCCAAATTTAGGCCATGGAATTCTAAAGGAGTTAGATTCCTATATTTCGGCTAAAAAGAGAGATTGAAAATCAAATAATAGCTGATCTTACCTTTTTGAATGAAATCGGCAACACCCTTCTGTCACAACAAAGATTCGGCTTTAAGTGAATTTGGCTTGGTTGGATTGTGTTTTTGGTTTTGAATAAAAAGAGAGAGGAGGCTAGGGAATTGGCTAGACAAAGGAAAAGAGAAAAGAAGAGGAGAGAACCCTAAGAATTTCGGCAGAGCAGAGAAAAAAAAGCGATGAGTATCCTCCTTCCTTCCTTTTATAGACGAAATTATCAGCTAAGGAGTCCCTTACTTGGCCACCACTCTTCAATTTGATAGCTTTATCCTTTAATTATCATAAAATAAAAGAGTTTAATCCAGCCTTTATCTCATGGAAATTATGATAAATAAATTCCTTTTTGAAAATACTTAAGATAAATCATCATTTATCTCTCCAATTAAAAAAAAACCTTTATTTATCCTTAATAGTCGAATTTTAAAGAGGATAAACCTTCATTTTTCTAGAAGCCTTGCCGTCCACTCCTTGGCTTATGGAAGCAAAAATAAAACCTCCTTTATTTGCTTCCCAAGTGACTCGAACTCAGGCCCAACCTCTTGCAGGTGGCGCCATTTTCAGAGGCCCTAAGTGACATCTTCAGGCCACTTTTCCAAGCCTGTTTGTGTGTCAAATTTCACAAACTTTTTCTTTTAAGGCCACCTTGCCTTGATTTCCTATTTTAGAATTTAAAACTTGACATTTCTGGGTCATTTCTAAGTTTCCTAAAATTTTCGATCGGCTCTGTAAACTTGCCATTTTCTTACATTTCCAAGTTTCCAGAAATGTGTACTTTCCATTTTTGAATCATTTCCTTACATTTCGTGTTTCCAAAACTATTCATGTCTATGCATTTGTGTTTCCAAAATGTTCATTTCCATTTTCATTTTCATACATTTCCGAATTTCCAAAAATATTAAAAATTTATTCATATTACTTAAGACTTGTCATTTCATACAATTAAACCGAAAATGCATAGGCCCTTTCCAGGATGTTACAATTCTACCCCCCTTAAAATAATTTTGTCCTCGAACTTTCCTAACTAAAATAACTGAGGGTATTGCTGTCGCATTGTCTCCTCTGACTCCCACGAAGCTTCTTCCGATCCATGATTGCGCCATAACACTTTGACTAGAGGAACTGACTTCCTTCGTAGTGCTTTCACATCACGTTCCAAGATCCGAATCGGCTCTTCCTCGTAGGATAAGTCTGGCCTTAGTTCCACCTCTTCAACAGTACCGCATGAGACGGATCCGATCGGTGAGTAACGTAACATGGATACATGGAATACTTCGTGCATCTCTGCTGCAACTCGTGGCAACTCCAATTGGTATGCCATCGCCCAACTCGCTCGCATGCTCGATAGGGCCTTATAAACCTTGGGCTTAACTTCCTTTGCGCCCAAACCTCATTACCTTCTTCCAAGACGAGACTTTCAGAACACTTGGTCTCCCACTTCAAACTCTATTTCCTTCCGCCTAAGGTCCGCGCAGACGATTTACGCCTATCGAGGCTTCCTTCAACCTTGCCCAAATTATCTCAACCTTCTCCTCGGTCGCCGCCACTAACTCGGACCTAACACTCGCCGTTCTCCTAACTCACCCAACAAGTAGGAGTTCTACACTTCCGACCATACAATGCTTCATATGGTGCCATCCGAATGCTAGCCTCGATAGTCAATTATTGTAGGCGAACTCGGCTAGAGGCAAATAATCTTCCCAACTTCCTCGGAAATCCATCACACAACCTCTCAAAGATATCCTCCAACACTTGTATAACTCTGCTTGCATCGCCTGATCGATTATGGATGAAAAGCCGTAGTGAAGTCCAACTTAGAGCCTAAAGCTTGATAAAGTGCCTTCCAAAACCGAGACGTAAACCTTGGGTCTCTATCGGAGATGATTGATACTGGTACTCCATGTAACCTCATGATTTCCACCACATATAACTTGGCTAACTTTTGAAGAGAATAATCAACTCATTGGAATAAAATGCGCGGACTTGGTCAAACGGTCCACTATCACCCATACCGAGTCCTTCTTAGTAGGCGTAAGGGGAAGCCCACTAACGAAGTCCATGGTAATTCTCTCCCACTTCCATTTTGGAATCTTGATTGGTTGAAGCAATCCTGATGGGACTTGGTGTTCAGCCTTAACTTAGCGACACGTCAAACATTTCCCCACGATTCGGGTCACCTCTCGCTTAAGATCGGACCACCAAAATTGTTCCCTTAGATCTCTATATAGCTTAATGCCTCGGGATGCATAGCATAAGGGCTACCATGCGCTTCCCGAAGAATCCTTTGTCTCAACTCCTTGTCCCTCGGCATACAGACCTTCCCTTTGTAACACAATACTCCTTCATCATTGACGCCATAATCCTTTAATTCTCCGTTCGGACTTGTCGTAACTTAGCACTTAGGTCCTTATCACCAACCGTCCCTCTTTCACCTCATTCGACCATGTAGGCTTGACTTGCAACTCGCCAACAAAGCTTCCATCATTATCTGAGACTTAAGTGAGCGAACAAAGCCCTTAAATCCGACACAACCTTCCTACTTAGGGCATCGGCTACCACATTCGCTTTGCCTTCCGGATGATATTCTATCGAACAGTCATAATCCTTTAACAATTCCACCCACCTTCGTTGCCTCAAGTTTAGCTCCTTCTGAGTCAACAAGTACTTAAGACTTTTGTGGTCTGTGTAGATAACTGACCTTTCTCCATAAAGGTAGTGCCTCCAAACCTTAAGGGCAAAGACCATCTGCTGCTAGTTCCAAGTCATGAGTTGGGTAGTTAACCTCATGAGGCCTTAACTGCCGAGACGCATAAGCGACCACTTTACCATCTTGCATTAGCACACATCCTAATCCCGTATGCGAAGCGTCACAATACACCATAAAATCCTTACCTGCCTCCATTTGAACTAGCACCGAGCTTAGTTAACACCTTCTTAAGCTTTTCAAAGCTCTCTTGTTGCTTATCTGCCCATTCAAAGGGTACTTCCTTTCTTAGCAATTTTGTCAAAGGCGCGGCTATTGACGAGAACCCTTCCACGAACCTTCTGTAATAGCCTGCCAAACCTAAGAAACTTCGGATTTCAGCCACGGACCTAGGTGGTTTCCAATCCAACACTGCTTCAATCTTCCTAGGGTCCACTCTTATTCCTCTCTGCGGATACCACATGTCCTAAAAATGCCACCTCCTAAGCCGTAATTCACACTTGCTGAATTTGGCATAAAGCTTCTTCTCCCTTAACACTTGTAACACAACTCGGAGATGCTCATTATGCTCCTCTTCCGACTTAGAATACACCAAAATATCGTCGATGAACACAACGACGAACCTATCCAAATAGGGTTGGAAAACCCGATTCATCATATCCATGAACGCGGCCGAGCGTTCGTCAATCCAAACGGTATCACCACAAACTCAAAATGGTCAGATCTTGTCCTAAAAGCGGTCTTATGGATATCACCTCCTTCACCTTTAATCGATGATATCCCGACCTTAAGTCGATCTTTGAAAACATCATGTCTCTTTTCACGGTGATCGAACAAGTCATCGATCCTTGGCAATGGATACTTGTTCTTAATGGTCACTTATTCAATCGACGATAGTCTATGCACATACGCATAGTTCCGTCTTTCTTCTTTTTAAACAGACCGGTGCTCCCATGGAGACACACACGGGTCGAATGAATCCACGATCCAACAACTCTTGGATTTGAGCCTTGAGCTCCACTAACTCCTTTGGCGCCATTCGGTATGGAGCGATTGACACATGAGCTGTTCCCGGTAGTAAATCTATTCCAAATTCTACCTCCCTATCTGGGGGTATTCCTGGTAATTCCTCCGGAAATACATCTTCAAAGTCCTTAACCGTTCTAACTCCGCTAACACCTTCTTCCTTTCCACCTAACGCACTTACAAAGGCTAAGAACGCCTTGCACCCTTTCTTAACCATTTTCTCAGCCTTTAACGCTGAAACTATATTAGACAAGTAATTTCTCCTTTCTTCGATCATTACTACTACTTCATCCTCCGGAGTCCTTAGTTCCATTCGTTTAGCCGCACAATCCAACACGGCTCGGTGTTCTACTAGCCAGTCCATTCCGAGTATAAGTTCAAACTCTCCGAAGGGTAACTCCATTAAGTCAGCCCAAAAGTTCACTCCCTGAATCTCTAGGGGTACATTCCGAAAGATCCTATCTACCACTACATTTTGGCCTAATGGGCTTACTACACTCATCCGCCCATCGTAAGGAAGGTTGAGTCTAGGCCTAGTGTTTCCACTACACTACATGCAACATAGGAATGGGTCGAGCCCACATCAATTAAGGCATAATAAGGCCTGTCAAAAATAAAGAACGTATCGGTTATAACATCCGGCGCGTCACCATCCTCCCTTCGGTGAACCGCATAAACCAAACCCGGTTGCCTTGCCTCAGCATTAGCAGCACCTCGGCCCTTTGTTCCACGGCCTCTGCCAGCACCATTACCTCTGTTCGAACCACGACCCGTTGAGGCCGCTGTCTCGCCTCTACCGACTAATACCGAGCCACTGGCCGACTCTCATCTGGTTTCTTGGGACAATCCTTGAGCATATGGTCCTTGGACCCACACCGAAAACATCCTCCCGTCTTTTTCCAGCACTCCCCTAAGTGCTTCTTTCCACAATGCTCACAAGGACGATACTGCCATCCTGTACTAGCTTACTGATTTCGCGGCCCATCAACTCTAGGCCTCTTATGAACCTTTCCAGATGGTCCAAAACCTCTTTTGGGCTTATTCCTATCCACAGCCTGCTTGGTAGAATCCTTAATTCCCTCGGCCACCTTGGCCTTTTCTACCAAAGCAGAGAACTCCCGCTCCTGATGCGGTGCTATCAACAGTCTCAGATCGTCCCTCAGTCCGTCCTCAAAACGGACACAGTGCTCATGCTCAGTTGCCACTACTCTCCGAGCATAGCGACTCAACCTCGTGAATTCACCAGATTCGCAATGACTTGCTCCCTTGCACCAGCCCCAGAAAAGCCTTCCTTTGCTCATCTGTATACTTGGTTCCCACATATTTCTTCTGAAATGCTTCCTTAACATATTCCCAGGTCAGATCCTCAACCGTGGCACCATCCCGAATAGTTAACCACCACTGATACGCTTCATCGCGTAACAGTGCCACCATCCCTTTCAACTTTTCCTCAGGGGTCAAATCAATCTCATCCATGATGCGTTCCGTTGCTTCCAACTAGTACTCAGCTGTACTGGGTGCCACTCCAGATACTCCTCGAAACATTTCCGCTCCATTAGCTCGGAGCCGTTCAGGCACAGACTTTTGATTTCCCGAATTTCCTCCTGCACGCACTCACCACCAACTCCAAAACTCGAAGTATGACTCACGACACAAAGATCATCCCCGTCGAGTTTGTCGCTCAACACCAACAATGGGGTGGTGGTGGCATCTCATTGTCAGCCCATTGACCCGATCTAACGGGTTCTGACACAGTCATCCTTCCTCTACCTCGTCCACGACGACCACGTCCTCTAGAGCTCATTTCTAACGTCGTAATCGATTAAGAAGTTTTATGAATTAGTACTTTTATTTCACTAGATTACCCATGAAGAAATTTTATGAAAAGAGTTTTAAGAGTGGTTCTTTCGTATTCATACACGCATTACGATCTTTTCATTCATTCATACATCCATCAACTAACTATGAACTTTCGTTCATTTAGAGAAGCGTTGTAGTTTTCATTGTTGTTATTTCTCCACTACCCAGGGGTATTTTCGTAATTTTGTCCTACGGGGGTATTTTCGTAATTTTTCAAAAGAAAAAGTTCCTTGGTGATTTGTCACAAAGTATTTTGGTATTTTTAAATTTCTGGGGTATTTTGAAAAAAATTTTGAAATCCGTGGGTATTTGGTGATTTTTCACAAATCGGGTAAATTTGTAAAATCTAATAAATCGTGGTCGTTTCAAAAGTTGCAAAACTTTGAGGGTTCTTTTTGAGAATTGTACTTTTCAAAATGGTGATGTTGCAAAAATTTTGGAAATCAGGGTCATTTTGGTAATTTTGTAAGTTAGGGGCAATTTTGTAATTTTCCAAAATTCAAGGTATTTTTTATAGTTTGCAAATTAGGGTTTTTGAACATTTCTAAAATAATGAAATTTTGGTAAAACTGTTGGGTAGTTGGTCATTTTATAAACCAAGGGTATTTTGGTAATTTTACCACTAGGGGCATTTTTGTAATTTCATAAATCAATTTTTTTTTTTGAAAAATTTTGTAAAGATAGTTTTCATGAATTTAAAGAGTAATTTTAAAAGTTTTTAAAAAAACTAGGGTTTTGTTGTGTTTATAGAAAACACGGCTAGTTCCTTCGGGTTTTAGTTATCGTGTTTAGCCTATGACCGAGTCCTCTTGGTCGGGGTGAACCAAAGCTACGCACTGTGCAGGATTCGAGTGGAGAGGAGGTGAGTCACGCGGATCGCTTAAATACCAAGCTCCCACCGAAACCATTCCTAGACATGCGCATTGCAGAGGTTGCCACACCATCGAGCCCCTGGGTTAGGGTGAACCGAAGCTACGCACGGTGCAGGATTCTGCAAGAGGAGGTGAGTCACTAGGATCGCTTAAATACTGTGCTCTTAGGATCCAATCCTATACATGCGCATTGTGGGTTACCACACCCTAACTCGTTGACTTAGCCATAGGTTTGTTTAGTGCATTAAGTCTTATGTGTTTGTGTTTGAGTAAACTAGTCCTAGGGTTCAAGTTCCTATCATACTATTCTACGCTCCATGCCTTTTCTACCCTTCCATAACTCATAAATTACATAATCATACAGATGGTTGGGGGTACTTACACTGGGGATCATGGTCTGAGACTTAGGTGCCATGCCGTAAAAACCCGCTTATTTCTTAAGATACTTTAAAAAAAACTTACTTGGCTCGATTTGAAAACGTTTTGGGCCTTAGCCCACAAAGCCGAGAGTTTTAAAACCGGCTCGATATATAAATGAAACACCCACACCCGCCCACGAGCCTGGACCGGATCCGTATGTTCCTTAATTAAACCGGTTTCAATGTTCTTTGTTACTTAGAGAAAATTTTTGTAATTTTAGAAAATTATCGTTTTGGGTTGGCTTAAGTTGGAAACCCATTTATTTTACTTAGAAATCATTTTATTATGGTGACAAAACAATTTTAGGGTTTATTTTGAAAGAAATAATTTTAATTAAACTTTAGTCAAAAATAATTCTTAACAAAATAAATTAAAATAAATGTATAAAGAAATCCAACTTGGGCCTTATGGCCTTATTACATCAATCAAAACCCAAAAATAAAATTAAAGTACTTAGTAAAAATAAAAGTCCAAATCTTTAAATTTCTCCTTGCGATGCATGGTCACCTTCACTCCCGCCGACCCGGTCCATTAATGCTCTCATCACTGAAAAATATTCCCACAACGGGGTGAGTCAACAGACTCAATGTGTAACCAACACTAACATTCAATAGATCGTGCATACATATTCATATCAAACACTTATTCATACAACAGATATCAATGATGATGCAACCCAACCCAAAACCTAGATGCCATCCGCTACACATCCCCGCACCAACCTCGCACACCGTGGGGCTACTAAGTCGACCCTCCATCCGCTACACACCTTCAAGGCGATCATTTGCAGTCGACGTGCTCATCGCCCATATAAAATTTGTGGCATAGCCACAGATATAGTTGTGTCAAAAGACACCAGATTCGGGATAATGTAACCGGTTACCACATTCGAGATAATGTGACCGAAGTCACCACATTCGAGATAGTGAGACCAAGTCATCACATTCACTTCCCCTTTCTCATAAATCCCGAATGACCCATATTTTTTATATCATGCATCTCATACTTAAATTCACATTCATATATATTTTCACATGTTATAAAATAACATATTTCATAATCCTAATGGGAGTAGGAACGTGCACGAGTACTTTTGTACCATATTAGGTACTTAGCCATATTCACATTAATATATATATACATAGATTAAATATTGCCATGTATCATATTAAATGATAGTGGGGATTACACACTGATTCGCTTAATGAAGTCCTTGAAATCTCAAGAACTGATCTCATCGATTTAGATCCTTAACTCCTATATTCGGTCAATCATTTAAACATATTAATAAACCTTTTCAACCACAATCCAAATCCTAGTAGGATTTATACACTTACCTTGGTGTCAATTTCCTTTTGTCCAAATCCCAAACCTTGCCTTATAAGTCCGTCGAAAATCCTTGAGTCTTAGAAATCCCAAACTTCGTTGTACTTCTCCTTGTAGTCGACAACTACTAGATCCCGAAGAAAACCTTCCAAATTTCGGCCATGGAATTCTAAAGGAGTTAGATTCCTATATTTCGCTAAAAGAGAGATTGAAAATCAAATAATAGCCGATCTTACCTTTTGAATGAAATCGGCAACACCCTTACTGTCACAACAAAGATTCGACTTTAAGTGAATTTGGCTTGGTTGGATTGTGTTTTTGGTTTTGAATAAAAGAGAGAGGAGGCTAGGGAATTCGGCTAGACAAAGGAAAAGAGAAAAGAAGAGGAGAAAACCCTAAGAATTTTGTGGAGAGCAGAGAAAAAGAAAACCGATGAGTATCCTCCTTCCTTCCTTTTATAGACGAAATTATCACCTAAGGAGTCCCTTACTTGGCCACCACTCTTCAATTTGATAGCTTTATCCTTTAATTATCATAAAATAAAAGAGTTTAATCCAGCCTTTATCTCATGGAAATTATGATAAATAAATTCCTTTTGAAAATACTTAAGATAAATCATCATTTATCTCTCCAATTAAAAAAAAACCTTTATTTATCCTTAATAGCCAAATTTTAAAGAGGATAAACCTCCCTTTTCTAGAAGCCTTGCCGTCCACTCCTTGGCTTATGGAAGCAAAAATAAAACCTCCTTTATTTGCTTCCCAAGTGACTCGAACTCAGCCCAACCTCTTGCAGTGGCGCCATTTTCAGAGGCCCTAAGTGACATCTTGAGCCACTTTTTCCAAGCCTGTTTGTGTGTCAAATTTCACAAACTTTTCTTTTAAGGCCACCTTGCCTTGATTTCCTATTTTAGAATTTAAAACTTGACATTTCTGGGTCATTTCTAAGTTTCCTAAAATTTTCGATCGGCTCAGTAAACTTGCCATTTTCTTACATTTCCAAGTTTCAGAAATGTGTACTTTCCATTTTGAATCATTTCTTACATTTCCGTGTTTCCAAAAATGTTCATGTCTATGCATTTCCGTGTTTCCAAAATGTTCATTTCCATTTTCATTTTCATACATTTCGAATTTCCAAAAATATTAAAAATTTATTCATATTACTTAAGACTTGTCATTTCGTACAATTAAACCGAAAATGCATAGGCCCTTTCCAGGATGTTACAGAAATGGCCTCACACGCCCGTGTGCCAAGCCGTGTGCTAGGCCGTGCCAATCCTGTAGGGTATACTGACTTATGCCACACGACCAAGTCACACGCCAGTGTCTCTGCCCGTGTGGACAAAAATAGGCTATTTACCAAGCCATCTTGCCACCCAAATTTTTATACACCTACACCAAAGCAAATGGCACCAAAACATGGCATAAATAGGCATTCAACCAACCTCAACTAAGCACAAATCATACCATTTCAATTTCGTACCAAACCTCACTTTCTCAAATCATCAATATGGTCATTTTCAAACGTGCATTATTTTTACCTACATTCACAAACATACCAAATCTCAAATCTCAACCATTTAGTATCCATAATACCAATTTCTCAACAAGCATCACATAGTAATTAACAAACACATAACAAAGGCCGTTTGCACATATATATATACATGACCAAATAAACCAAAATAAGCCAATTCACATGGCTATGCACAAAATCAAATATTTAACATTACAAGCCATTTCAAATGACTAAATTCATTACCAACACATATACCAAGATGACCAAAGTTCCTATACATGCCATATAACCAAAACATAAGCTCAAAAGTACCAAAATAGAAGCTTGATAGTGTGATGAGGTCTCCGACGATTCCCAAATCTGAGTTAGCTTCGAGAACACTATAAAACATGGAAAATAAACAAAGTAAGCTATAAAGCTTAGTAAGCTCGTATGCTGAATAAGTAAAACTTACCAACCAACAATTCAATAACATAAACATCATATAATGCAATTCAAATTTGAAGCATAACTTAACATATGTATTCAATCCAAGATTAAGTATAATTTTCATCAAATTCTTTGATTCAATGATCGTATATTTCACGTACATACCTGTACAAGCTTGTATTGATCTTATACTCATCCATATCTTTCATATACCCGTTGAACCATTTGGAATACTATCGGATACTCGGGAATCTCGCACCCTATGTGCCACATATATAGCCGAAGTTATCTTAATCTCATATCACATATAATGCTCACTCTCGAGCTATCAACTGTCCGCTCACACAAGTCGACGGTCATGACGGTTACTACGTCTGCTGCTCACACAAGTCGACGAGTATCCGCAACACATGCCGATAACTCACCACCGAGAGGGACGTCACGGACCATCACCCAAATCAGATAACCCCTAATGACATGTCATTCGTATCCTAATCTATTCCTAAGGTTCAACCGGGATTTTTCATTTGCTGAATCGTCGTCGAACGTTTCCATACAATCATATTCATCAACAATTTAAATATAAAGCATTTAAAATATAATTTCAATAATGCTTATTAACATACGAACTTGCCTTGAATGCAAAAATAGCGAAATAAGTCGATTAATCCGATACTTTGTTTTTCCCCCGATCTAAATCTGAATTTCACTTTTCTTGGTCTATATGTAATCAAAATTTACTTATTTAATCATCACTCTAGTCAATTTAGTCCAAAATACACATTAAGGCAACTTTACACTTTTACCCCTAATTTTTCAGCATCTTTACAATTTAGTCCTTATCTCATAAAAATTCAATTTCATGCAATTCAACCTATACCCATGCTAGCCGAATTTCAATTAAGTCCCTAGCAGCCCACATTTTTCATTCATTTCACAATTTAACCATGAATTTTACACATTTTACAATTTAATCCATATTTGGACATTTTACTAAAAATCACTTAACAAATGTTGTTTATCTAACAACAAGCATGCATTTTCTATCATCAAACATCAAAATACACCAACATTCATCAATGGAAAAACCCTAAACCTTTAACATTTTTGCAAATTAGTCCCTGGGTTAGCTAGATTAAGTTGCAACGATCTTAAAAACATAGAAATCATTAAAAACGAGACAAAAATCGTACCTTAATGAGCTATATAAGCTTGGCCGAATGAAAACCTAACTACGGCTTTTATTCTCTTCAAATTTCGGCTAAGGAAGATGATAACATCAAAAATTTGGTTTTTGTTTTATTTAATTAACCTTTAATAACTAAATTATAAATTTAACCTTAATGATAAAACATTAAAATCATCTAAATAATGTCCATCTTTGTCCACTCACTTTAAAAATGGTCTAATTACAACATAAGGACTTTTACTTTAAAGTTCTATAGCTATTAGACACCTTCAGCTAATAGAACCCAAGTTTTACACTTTACGCGATTTAGTCCTTTTTATCAAATTGAGCATTTAAACGATAAAATTTATTAACGAAATTTTCATACAATCACACTATCATACTGTAAACATTAAAATAATAATAAAATAATTATTTTGACCTCAGATTTGTGGTCCCAAAACCACTGTTCTGATTTGACTAAAAACAGGTTGTTACACATTTCATCCAAAACAACAACTTAATACATTTAATTATTATACGAACTTACCTAAACAAAAATGGCTACAAACACGATGCCGACGACTATTCCGCTAACTTCGCTTTCTCACAAATTATGTCCGATTGATTTGTTTCTTGATCATGCATGAAGAACAAGGCTTGGTCGAATGCTCTCTATGCTACAATGGTGATTTTCGGTCAAAAAAAATGAAAGGAAGAAGATGATAGCATTTTGTCTATTTGATTATGTAATAATTTAATTAATTACCAAATTGCCCTTAAGAATTAACTTAACAATTAACAAAACAATGTCCATAATTGTCCACTATCTATCTAAATGGTATATTTACCATTTAAGTCCATTAATTCACATTTCCATATCCATTTAACACCTTTATCTAATAGAAACTAACTTTTGTAGCTTTTACGATTTAGTCCTTTTTACTTAATTAACTATCTAAACGTTAAAATTTTCTAAACAAATTTTCATACGACCTTATAATAATACTATAAATAATAAATAATAAAATACTGACTCACTTGTTGGAATTGTGGTCCTGAAACCCCTATTTCCAACACTACTTAAAATGAACTGTTACACTCACTAACATTACTTAAATCATATTCAAACTCTTTCTTTTTTAATTTATTTTTATAAATAATAATTTTTTATACATCCAGCATTCTTCCTCATCAAATTTTTATTTTATTAGCATTCATATTAGTCATCGTTAAATTTGTCAAGCGCTAACATTATTTTACCCACAACCATCTGCATCAATAATCTTTATTCCGAACTTTAAGAGTAATTTACCTTTTAAAAAAAATCCATAGAATAACTTTGAATAAAAATAAAAATAAAAATAAAATTTTATATTTTATATTTTATTCTAGCTACTAATTGAATGAAAAATACTTAAATGTTGAATATTAACACATATATATTTTATGGTAATAAGTTTTAGTTTTATATTATTGAAATATTAATAACATGGATACAAAGTGAAATTAACTTTAACAAATATTTTTCTAATATACAAAATTTAATATTAAAAATAAAATATTACACTAATGTCAATATAATAATATGATAAATAATAAAAAGTATTTTTGATAATTCAAAAGTTTTTTTTTCCAAAATGAACTTATATATTATTAGTTAATTGCATTATACATCTTCAAATTATAACCTTCATTTTATATCGGTCCCTAAGTTTTAAAATATTTTAATTACATTCCCAAATTATTGAGGTTATATTAATAAGGTCCTTCCATCACTAAAATCATTAATTTAATCGTTAAATGATATGTCAAATATTGTGGCATACTTTAAAATAAAAATTTAAAGAAAAGTACATATTGTAAAAATCTTGGTTATGAGGTTTTTGAAGCTTTTACAAAAACTTTATTGCCCACCTTTTTTTTTTTGGTTTTATTTTAATTTTAGTTTTTACTTTTAAAAATTATGCAGTGACATTTTATTTTTCTTTAAAAAATTTATTTTAAATTATGTCACATAAGATTTGACATATCATTTAACGTTTTAATAATTGAAGTATCTAATTGATATAACATCGATAGTATGATGACGTAATTAGACAGTTTTAAAGTTTAAAGGCTAATTTAGAATGAGGTTCATAGTTTGAAGATATTTGGTACAATGAACTCATATATTATAGTAATCTATGCTATACTTAAAGTTCCTGACTAAATTAGTACCACGAGTCTATAGGGTAACTAAGATAAAAAATGACTAAAAAATTATTGTTTTTACAAAGTAAAATATATTATTATGAGATTTTTTTTATATATTTTTATATAAAATCAATAAAACTCATATGTAATGGAACTAATCAAAATACAAAGGCAAAAAGGTTACAATATTGCTAAAAATTCTTTAGCTTTCCTTTTTGTCATGTTGGTCATACTTCTAGTCTTACTCAAGAAGTAGATATCACCCGGGATTAGGTTCTATGACCAATGTATGGAAATGAGCTTTTTCCTCATGATGTTCTCAATTGTTTAGTCATTCACACCAATGCTACCAAAATGCATGTTAGGTTAACACTATTATGATCTTTTAGATATTTAATATTATTATTTTAACCAAAATTTTATTTAATTTTTAAATAAGTTTTTCAATAAATGATTTTTTTTATATTTTCTCTATCTACATTATGAGTGCTATAATTTAATAGATTCTATTAAATTATATAAATAAATTATAGACGGAGAGTTTTAATATATTGCAAATTTGCAAAAAAGAAAAAAAAAGAAATTATTGTTTTGTTGTTGTTTTCTATTGTTTTGCTGTCATTTCAATATTATGTTGTTACTATTTGAATATTGTGTAACTCTTGTTTTACTGTTAATTTTGCTACTATTTTAGAGACATTTGCTTGTTAAGTTACACATATCTCAGTGTTATTTAAGTATAATTTTTTTTAATTTATTTTTAATTTGTTAGGAAATATTTATTTTAATATTTTTACTATTTTTATGTATTATATTTTTTAATTTTTTATATAAAAATAAAATAATTTTTTTAATACGGGTCGAGCCCGAGTTTATTATCTATAATCTGAATCAGACTTGAATAAAAATTTAACTCCATTTTTTAAGTTGGGTCGAGCCCAAATTTATTAAATGAACCTAAAATTTTATTATGATCCAAACTGAACTCAACTCAAGCCAGCCCAAACAGTTGTAATCATCACAATAGATAATGTGAATTTGATATATATTTGTAAATTTGGATAACTTTCTGTAAGAGATTCGAAAATTAATACTCAAAACATCTATAATTTAAATTTTTGGAAATGAGGTATTGAGATTCACAATCCGCTTTTGCAGATAATGGTTTGGCTATTTTAATTTTTATTTGGAATATTAAAAAAATTAATGGAGAAAATGAAAAGAAATATTTTTATTGACAGAAGCAATAAACACATGGCTGATGCATTTCCTCTGAAATGGAGAAAAGGATAATCTATATCTTCAAGTTTATAAGAACTTTTCCAGACCAAGATTTAAGAATATACTTTTCATTATTTATGAATTAACTTCCTCTTTTTCTTGTCAATAAAGTTGAAATCGTAGATGGGATATTAAAACCAAAGTTGAAATAACTTTCTTTTTTTTAATGGCTACTAGTATCCCTAACCAAACACCCAAATCCAATCCTGCAACAGCAAATGAGCCGGCCGAGGTGGCGGCGCGTGAGGAAACGAAAGGTAACCCAATATATGATTTTATTGAATTACAAAACTAGATACGTAATTTATGGATGAATAATCAATAATGTGCAAATTTTGTGATGAAATAGCAGTGACGTGGAGAGAAGAAGAACCCGCACATTACATATTAGAAATCCAATCGCTTCCGTTTCTTTGGGAAATCCTTTCAAAACCTCAAGTCCGCAGATATGAATCATCTGCATTTGAAGCTTGTGGCTACAAATGGTGAGTCCCTTCAATCAAGTTTTACTTTGAAAGATTCAACTCATTTTGAGAATAGTTTAGACTCGATTTACGGGTTTTTCAAATCAAGTGTTAAACTCATTTGATTGTTTTATTTACACTTTAAAAGGATTCATACTTGGTGTTTTCCAGATAATAAATCAGAGTTGATTATTTTTTTGCAGGAGTTTGATATTGGACCCGGAATTCGAAAATGGAGATGTCTACCTCTCTCTTTACTTACGAAATATGGACATTCAACATCTTGGCCCTAATCGGAAGATTGATGCTCTTATAATTTTTTTTGTATATCATCATGGAATGAATCGATACATCACCATTCAAGGTAATATAGTTAAGTCTGTTCATGAGTAGGAACAGATCTAATGGGTCGAGTGATTCATATATATAAGTACTGATTATAAAATATTTTAAAATTGGACTGTAGTGTCATACTGATTCCCAAGTCTGTTTTGGTTTCCAAATTAAAATGAATATAGATGGGAAAGTGAAACGATTCAGTGCAGAAAAGCAAGAAAGTGGATTTTCTCGACTAATGCTTCTCACTAAATTCATCGATTGGCTGAATCTCAAAAAAAACACCTGCAAATTTGGAGTTGAGGTTTTTGTTGTAAAAACTGGATCCCTTAATCATGAGGTGGGCCAAAACCCAGAAAAGGAAAAAGGGGAATGTTGTTGTTCCATCCTTGACCTCCACCTTGAAAGAAACCCTGTTACTTGGCTCATCCACAACTTCTCCAACTCATCTGAACCTCACTCCTTCGAGTTTAGTATGGGGAATTATAGATGGTACGTTTACCACTCTTTTTTTTTTTTTTGGAATCAGAAAGGTGTTGAATAAATATTATGATTATTTGTTCAGGGAATTACAACTTTATCCCATAGGCGTTCCGGAGGTGAAGAGAAAATATTTATCCATTTACCTTCACTTACAAAACTCGAAAGAGGTTGAAAGTGGAAACAAATTGCATGTGCAATTGGAGCTGCGAATTAAGTCAAACAGTCCAAGCAATCCCAGAAGAGGTGAATCTGAATACGATCCAACAAAACCCAGAACAGGTGAGTTGAATTTATAATTACTGAATACTAGTTGCAAGGCTTGATTTACATACTATTAAAGAAAGTGTAAATTGTGATGTAGGTAATGCATGGTTTAGCAGGTCTCAGAGTTGTTGGGGGTTCCCATACTTTATGAAGTTGGCAGATCTAAAACAGACGCCTGGCCTTATTGATAATGATGCTTTGACTGTTGAAGCCAAATTTAATTCCATTTACGTTATCCAAGATCTTGCCCCTGAACCACACGCCGCCAATTTACACTAACTTGTTCCATCCAAACATCATCATAAAATTACTCACTGTATTTATTTCTTAATTTGCAGATTGTGGTCTTGAATAGAACCATTTAAATTACATAAACACGTTTTGTTTGCATTGTGAATTTAACAATAGTAAAATAGTGGACCTAGATGTAAATTATGTATTCAATCACATGAGTAACAGAATTTGAAATCGCAAAATTACAATCATAATTTAATATTGTGGTTGTAATCTCCGAGTAAAAGACATTGAATAATTACACAGTTGTGAAAGAGCTAAACATGCAATAAACCCCACCAAGGCCGATTAAAATAATTTACTAAATTTCTCGAAAAAGGTTGTTCGTCCATCAACGGACAATGCCTGCCTGTAAAAAAACTAATACAAAGCCCCATTGATGGGAGAGTATCGATCAGTGATTGATAGCATTTATTTGAGTCACACATTTTACAATTGCCGGGAATCTAGAAATGGTTGGAGGCGCCGGGCCAATGCATTTATTGCTTAATCAAGTTTCTAATAACATATGGAAGTATGCCGCCATTGTTGAAGTAGGCCAATTCAACCTGCAATTTTAAACACCCGTCAGTTCTGCTTTTATTCACCTCATCTTCAATAACTTCAAATAGGCAGCTTTTAGAAGTTTAAAATATGCTCATGTCAAATATGTATTCATATCCAACACTCGCACCTCCAAATAACATAGAGGACTAGATTCTCTGTGAACATAAACATAAGGTATAACTTCAAATTATTCTCGTGAAGGACCCTCTAAGCATATACAAAAACATAGAAAACTTGAATGTATCTATGCCAAACATATATTTGAAACGCACACCCGAATCCAAATATCGTAAATTGACACTTTCAAACCGAGTCAATTTAGATATTTGCAAATAACCATGTCAAGGACTAAGGAGTAGCATATTTAGACCTATATTGTTTTGACTCTTTATTTTTCTTAACTATTCATGTTTGACATTTTTAGACATGTTATAAGAATATGACCCTACAAAGACCCTCCAAATATATATGAAAAACTAGGAAAACTGAATTACCCGTGTTAGAACCACTCGAATCTGACACTTATATCTGAGTCCAAAAAGTCAATAATGTAGATTCAAACAAGGGGAGCATTTTTCATAAATAAAACTGTTAATGCAGGGATAGTCACATGATAGCAGATGATAAAACACAATGTATACTGCACTATTTCCGCACAAAAAGATATATTTGAAACAATTCTGTACCTCAGTGTCGAAGCGGACAGTGCAGGTGAAAGACTTCCCATTATCAGTCGTGACAGTCACATCTTGACCGGGTCTTATATCGGTTATTTTGCTTGGAAGATCTACGGTATAACGCTCATGACCGGTTAAACCTAGTGTGTCGGCGTCCTCCCCAGACTTAAAACAAAGTGGAATGATGCCCATTCCTACCAAATTACTTCGATGGATTCTCTCAAAACTTTTGGCAATTACTGCTTTTACTCCCTGTCATGCAACAAAGTTACTCAGGTGAACAAAACAGCAAGCATGCAAGCTACTCCAGTTGGACCCACCAAAAAGAAAAAAGAACTAAACTGTCTCTTTCATTGTTGAGTCAAGCTTGAGCAGCTTGGGCTATGGAGCTCAATTTTTTACTGGATATATGAGTTTAACTAAACTGAATTCGTTTTGTTCTTTTTAGTCTTGAAGCAAGCTCAAACTCTAAAATTGAAACTCAATTGAGTTTTAACCAAGCTTCAAGACTCAAATTCTGAATGGAGCTCAAGCGTGTTAAAGTTTTAGTTCGACTTGGCTTAATTACACCTGTACACAAAGCACATCAAAAGACCAATAAGAATTTCTTCACAGCGGCCAAATCAAGACTAACCAATAGCATTGGACCTTTTGCAGCCCAATCTCGGGAGCTACCACTTCCATATTCAGCTCCAGCCAAAACAATGGTGTCATATCCTGCATCCTTGTACCTCTGAAATTATAGATTGATTGTTCAGCTAACTATGCGTATAATTTGACAGCATATATAATCTCATATTGTATTTAAAACAAATCAAAACCAATGATTTGATTGTAGAATTGACATTTATTGGAAACAACAAATCTATAACAAAAGTAGTGCTAAATCAAGATTTGTTGTGTGATAAGGTAACAAATTGGGTTTATATGAAGTGTGATAGACTTCAAAATTGAAGAACTCACCATTGCTGCATCAAATACATAGAGTTTCTCTCCTGTAGGGACATGTACCGTTTTTGGGCCAACTTCCCCATTCAACAGCTTGTTCACAAGGCGAATGTTAGCAAAAGTTCCACGTGCCATCACTTCATCGTTACCACGACGACTTCCATAAGAGTTGAAGTCCTTGTGCTCCACCCCATGGTCAAGTAGGAATTTTGCAGCAGGACTGTCTTTATGGATGCTTCCTGCAGGAGAAATGTGATCTGTTGTGATACTGTCACCAAAGTTCAATAAGCAGTAAGCATCTTTCACGCCATGGGCTCCAGGAGGCTCCATGGTCATGTTCTTGAAGTATGGAGGCTCATGAATGTAGGTTGAGTTGGGGTCCCATGAGTACATAGTGGAAGAAGGCACTGATAGCTGATTCCACATGGGATTGCCTTTTGTAATAGCCTCGTAAGTACTTTTGAACATCTCTGGCAAGACACTGGATTGGACAGCCTAAAACAGAAGAAAAGTTCAAGCTTATAAGTTTCATGCTTAAACACGTGAAATTTGCAATTTTAAGCAAACTGCAAGTTTAGGGTGTCTACCTCTGCAATTTCTTCAGTAGAAGGCCAGATGTCCTTGAAATAGACACTCTTACCATCCTTCCCAGTTCCAATTGGCTCCTTGTCAAAGTCAATATCAACCTGAAAAGTCCCCATAGTTACTGATAATAAAAAATGATACTGCAAAAGCTACTAGTCCATCAAAAAAATGAAATGCACTGATCTAAGTGACTCAATTCTAAAACATATATTATTGAATAAATCTTATTGAAAAGCACCTGACATTTTTTTCCAAGGAAATTAAATCTAAATGCACAAGAATTAACTAATTTAGAAGATTACCATCATTGAACTCTCCAACATTCTGAGTTAACATCAGATTATATATGGGTTATATATATGATAACATTAATCTCGGTAAATATTTAACAAACATAAGCATAACCAGTAAATAATTAGGTATTATGTACCGTGCCAGCAAGGGCATATGCAACCACTAAAGGAGGTGAAGCAAGATAGTTGGCTCTTGTTAAGGCATGAACACGACCCTCAAAATTCCGGTTCCCAGAAAGTACAGCGGACGCTACAATGTCTGTGTAGAATATTCAAAATATTTTAGATTAGCCAGTTAAAAACTGAACATTAAAATTGGCAAGGAATAAGATTAACATGTTAAAGTGTAACACAATATTTGAGTATTTACACGCTTACATCATGCAAATTATGAATCCCAAAAACTTTTACAGTTAGAATTTTCAATGGTACCGTTTTCTGAAATAGCAGATGCAACTGATTCATCCAATTCTCCTGAATTTCCAATACAAGTTGTGCAGCCATATCCAACAATATGGAAGCCCTGCTTATTCAAATATTCTTGCAACCCACTGCATCATATAAACCAAAATTAGTGAACATATTTCTTATGATTATATAGAAATATTTTATAAAAAGGATTTTCGCTCCAAATCCATTTCAGATGCAAGTAGAAATTAAGGAATACCTCTGCAGTAAATATTTTGTAACAACACCTGAACCTGGTGCAAGACTTGTCTTTATCCAAGGCTTGACCTGTAGAACAATTATACAAGCAAAATTCACTTATTCACATTAATATTAGTATTCATATAGTTCAAGGAAAGGCAAGGAAGTATGAATACATTGAAAAGGGGTTTTTAAGAAGAAAGTGAAGGTGCAGAATGGGAAGAAAAGATAGTAGGAGATATTGCAGAGAAGGAAAGAGCAGCAGAAACATAAAAATAGAAAAATGCCAAACCTGTAAACCAAGTTCACAAGCCTTTTTTGCAACAAGACCTGCCCCAAGCATGACACTAGGATTTGATGTATTGGTGCAGCTCGTAATAGCAGCAATCACAACACTGCCATGCCTAAGCTCTGCTGGTTGTCCGTGGAACGAAAATTTTGCCACTTTGTCCTGTGCCTCTTTTGGCACAGCAAAGCCCTACAACATATGGTAAGACATTCGGCAGAATGTTTAAAAGTTTCAAAAGAAAATAATTCTAATAAATTTACACCTTGAAGGGAAGAAGTTCTGATAAAACTTGGTCTATTTCATTCCTACCTAATCATATTATTTTTATCCTTTAGTTTTCCACAGTGTGATTCTGTTACTTGAGTCACCCACTTCTCAGAAAAGCAGTACATGGATTAAGGTCTAGATGGTAAGAGGGGTAAAAGTCTAGAAACAGGGAAAAAGAAGAGAGAGAATTGTCCACATAATGATTCAAATGAACATGTCATAAGTGAAGTGGCTTTCTTTTTCCATGTTTCAGATTCATGATTGAATATTTAACACAATTACAAGTTAGGTGCCAGATTTTGGTCATGATTTTTTTGAAAGTTATGCTACACACAGAGTATGTAATCAAAGGTATTAGGCTTTAAGGTTTGAGCCAGGTAAATATTACTTTATTGATCATCATACTTCAATATCAAATCGTTAGTGCTTTGTTTAACTAACCAAAGGAAAGTTAAAGAAACAAATTGTCAATTAATTCATGGTAAATAATTGTTTACGTAAAACAGACAATGAGCAGTAGTGAGGACATAGACAACAACAAAGATGTGGAGCACATTCAAGACTCACCTTGAAACCAGCTTTATTATTAAGACAAGAATTCCAATCACTCTTCATTTCTCTCAAAGGAACCCGATCATGAGGTCTGGAAAGAATAGCAGCAGTTAACATTGAAATAGTACAACAAATCATATTTAATATTTAAAAAAGAAGCTAATTCCCTGACAAAACAAACAAGAAAAGTGGCAGAAAAGAAAAACCTCTTTGGTCCTGATATACAGGGTTCAACTTCAGCAAGGTTTAATTCTAGATATGATGTGTAGACTCTTTCTTGTTGGGGCTGAACATATCAAGACCAGGTTGGGGAGCAAGCACAAGTAGAAGAGGAAAGAATTAGACTAGTTATTCTGAATACAAGTTAAACAACCGGAATCTGACAAGCATAAAGGACAAGTAAAATGAAAAAGGAAGAAAAGTTCTTGCATCATTGTGGTCGACGAAAATTTTATTTGCACGGAGATATGATTCTATCATTGCCACCTGAATTTGAGGACAAAGATGTCATCTAGTGCTTCAGTTTCAGTAATTGCAGATTATGGGCTGTTATAGGATGAAGTAGAAAACTCACAGTTTCATCACTTCGGCCGGTCAATTTCAGATACTGCAAAGTAACATGATCTACAGGGAAGAATCCCATGGTTGCACCATACTCAGGAGACATATTAGCAATGGTAGCCCTGTCAGCCAATGAAAGTTCACTCAGACCGTCCCCTATAAATTCATACAGAATAAAAAGGTTATAAAATATTTTGTAGGAATTATAGAAATATATTAAATGTTTTCTACAGATAGATAAATCTTAGAATAAATCATTTGAGATATTCTAGGATTATTTTATCTTATCTTTTAGTAGTTTATTAGAATAAGGGAATTATTTTCCCAATTAGGTTATGACTCTTTTCTCTACTTAAATTCAGTTCTTTAGTTAATAAAATACAGAAAAATACAGAGAATTACTCTGTTTTCTACATGGTATCAGCTTAGGTTACGGTTCCTTTCCACCCTAGACCATGTCAGAAACTTCTTCTTCTACATATCCTTCTCCTACGTGGAGATTACCTCAAATCTAGAAAATTTTTCTGGTTCTCGATGCTCAATCAGACTAAATGCTGTCTGAATATCACCTGCCATAGATTAAATGGCAACAATTTTCAAGAGTGGTCCCAATCGGTTAAGATTTTTCTCTTGGGAAGAGATAGATTGGGCTATATTTTTCGGTGAAATCAAGCGACTCTTTGTGCACGATACTTTGGTTTTGCTAAGTGGATGCGTGACAATGGTCGAGGTTATGACTTGGCTCCTTAATTCCATGACCCCAAGTATAAGCGAGAAATTTTCTCCTTTATAACACACAATTGCTTTGAAATGCGAGTGCTGTCATGAAACCTACTCCGGCAATGATAATATTGCCGAATTATATCATGTTGAAAATCAGCGACCACTCTTAAGCAAGGCACCATGCGTCACTCTCTACTACAATACGCTTACCGCTCTTTGGCAAACAATTAAATTTGTATGCACAAAGCATGATTGGGCGATTCAAGAGATGCTTGCCTTTATCAACAAATTGTCACTCAAAGAAGGCTATTTTAATTTCTACACGGCCTAAACAAGGAGTGGATGAGGTTCGCGGCAAGGTCTTGGCTATTTCTCCATTTCCTCCCTTCGAGAGGCCTTCTCCATGGTCAAGAAGGAAGAAAGTCGACGAAGTGTGATCTTTGCTTGATGAAACGGATTCAACTCTCTGAAGGATGCGCCTTAGTGACACACCAATCATCTCCCTCTTCCAAGCGGGGAGACCTTGGTGTGATCATTGCAAAAGCCCGGTCACCCAAGGAAAAGTGTTGGAAGCTTCATGGTAAGCCTCGTAACTGGAAGTCAAAGAACTCCAGAGATAATAAATCGATCTTGCCATTGAGACATCTCATCACAGAGCTTCTAAAGAAGCGATGATTTGAACTTCAAAAGCTGTTTAGAAAGTTTCAGGGGTCTAGTGCGGGTAATCTGGTCATGAAAGAACCAGAAGGTAACTCTTCTTTCACGACATTATTTTCCTCTCGGTTCACTCCTAATTGGATCCTCGATTACGGTGCTACGGATCATATGGTAGTAATAAGGCCTTATTTCACAATTTTTTTCCAAACCGTTGGTAAAGTTGTCAAAACAGTGATGGGTCCTTATGCAAAATAGAAGGCCATGGAACCTGTTGTTCTCAATGATCGATTGCACTTCATAATGTTCTCTTTGTACCAAATCGGCTTGCAATCTCATTTCCGTAAGTAAAATTTCCTCGGACTTGAACCGCTTTGCAACCTTTACTTGGTCTTAATTGTACTTTGCGGTGCATCGAACTCGAAGAAGATGATTGGTAAGGCCGACTTGCGAGAATGGTCTCTACATCCTCCCTTCCTCTCCTAAACCCGAGATCTTCAAATCTTTTATAGCTTTAAATACTGATTGATCTTGTTATGTTATGGCATTTTCGTTTAGGTCATCCTAGTTTCCAATACCTTGCTAAATTGTTTCGATCTATTTATTAATAAAAGGCCAAACTCTTTTTCTTGCAAAGTTTGCTCTCTTGCTAAACATACTAAATCTTCTTATTTTCCTTCTCCATACAAGCCTTCTCACCTTTTTGCTTTGATCCATAGTGATATTTGGGGCCCCTTCTCGGGTGAAGAATCTTGATCATAGTAAGTGGTTTATCACTTTCATTGATGATCATGATAGGGTAACTTGGACTTATTTGCTAAAAGACAAATCAAAGCTCATTGATATTTTTGCACAATTTTATAACATGGTTCTCACTCAATTTGGGGCTAAAATCCAGCTCTTTAAATCGATAATGGCGGTGAATTTTTGCTAGGTCTTTGGGTAATTTTTCGGGGACAAGGGCATAGTTCAACTTAGTTCTTGTGTTGGAACCCCACAACAGAGCGGCATTGTCGAAAGGAAAAATAGGCATCTCCTAGAAGTTACTCGTTCCCTTCTATTTACTACCAATGTTCCTAAATATCGTGGGGAAGCCTTATTAACTGGCTACCTATTTAATCAACAAGAATGCCTAGTAAGGTTTTAAAATTTCAAACACCTCAATCTATATTTTTGCAAACATTTTCCTCATTTTAAGTCTATCTCCTCAATTTCGCCACTTAAAATCTTTGGTCGCATGCAGTTTTTATCCAAAATATTGCTCCTCATAAATCCAAGTTAGACCCCAAGTCCTTAAAATGTGTCTTGGTTGGATATTCTTCACTTAAGAAGGGATACAAATGCTTTCATCCTCCTTCAAAACGATTTTTACCACTATGGATATCACTTTTTATGAACAGGATCCCTATTTCACACAGTGAAATTCGTGGGGAGACATGGAGTGATTTTCACCAAATCAGTATCTTCTCCTAATTTCCATTCTCAACCTTCAAAATTGCCACCAATTTTACCTTTACCTCTGATTTGTCAATCTGTGACTACTCCAGATTAATTCTATTGTTATACCTATCAATACCTCATCCACACCTACTTTAAACACCCTCCCGAAAAATACACCTACTCCTATTGAAAATCTTCAACAAACATCACCACCCAATTAGCTTCGTGTCTACACAAGAAAAAGAAAAATATCCCCGAGATTTTTTTGCAATCCGATTCTTGTCGAGAATTGGATTTGGGTCCATTGCGAGAATGGAAGAAGAAATCGAGTAAGTCCTCTACTCTAGATGATTTTCCTATTGCTATTAGAAAAGGGGTTAGACAATGCACCAAGCATCCTATTGAAAAATTTGTTTGGCTATAATTCTTTGATGCCTTCTTTTCAAGCATTTCTGACAACCTTGGATAAAGAACAGATTCCCACAAGCATATTTGAAGCTCTAAAGGATCCTAAATGGAGAAAGGAGTGTTGAAGAGAAATTGGTGCATTAGAGAAAATGCTACTTGGGCGATTCTGGACCTTCCTCAAGGAAAAAAAGGGTCATTGGGTGTAAATGGATCTTTCTTGTAAAGTACAACTCCAATGGAAGCATCCAACGATACAAAGCTAGGCGGTGGCTAGAGGCTTTACGCAAACGTATGGGATAGATTTCACGAAAACGTTTGCACCGTGGCAAAGCTTAACATTTGTTAGAGTACTTCTAAGTTTGGTTGTAAATTGCGATTGGCAATTACATCAACTTGATGTAAAAACGCATTTCTTAATGGCATGCTAGAGGAAGAAGTTTACATGAAATTGCCACACGGCTTAAAGTTTGTTGAAGGAAGCAACAAGGTGTGCAAGCTCAACAGTCTCTATCTGGGCTAAAACAATCACCCGGAGCTTGGTTCGAGAGGTTCACTAAAGTCATTCGAAAAACGGCTACAAGCGATCCCTTGCCGATCATACACTTTTCATCAAGGTAACTTCAAAAAATAAGAAAGCTATCCTAATTGTGTATGTTGATGACATAATTCTTCTTTGGAGATGATGAGGAAGAAATTAGCAATTTGAAGAAGTTTGTTAAGCAGGAATTCGAAATCAAGGACTTGGGAAAGTTAAGATATTTCCTAGGAATGGAGGTGGCAAGATCAAAAGAAGTTGTGATCAATCAAAGAAAGTATGTACTTGATTTACTCAAAGAAAGCTGGTTTTCTTGGTTGTAAGCCGGTGATACACCAATGGAGGCAAATTTGAGATTCAACAAAGAAGATGGGTCTTTAGTAGACAGAGAAATTTCAGAGATTAGTTGGGAAACTTATTTACTTATCTCTGACGCGAGGCGGATATAGTCTTTCCTCTGTAAATGTGATAAGTCAACACATGACTAATCCTAATAAAGAGCATATATGGCAAAGCAAAGAAGAATTCTCAAGTACTTGAAGAAAACTCAGGACACGACTTAATGTTCAAGAAAACACAAGACATGAATCATTAAGATTTTTACAGACTCTAGTTGGGCGGGAGACCTCACTGAAAGAAGATCCACTAGTAGCTCTTTGCACTTTTGTTTGGGGTAACCTTACAACTTAGAGAAGTAAAAACAATCTGTTGTTTCAAGAAGTAGTGTTGAATTTGAATTTAGAGCACTAGCTTTGGGAATATGCGAAGGAATTTGGCTACTTAAATTACTAAAAGAACTTGGCACTAATCGGGAGGATCACTTTGAAGTCTTGTGTGATAATCAATCTGCTATTCAAATTGCCAAGAATCCAAATCCAACATGACCGAACAAAGCATGTGGAGATTGTGAGCATTCTTTCCTACATTCCTTCAAAAGGACAAATTGCAGATATTCTCACTAAGGCTCGCTAAAAGCACATTTTCAATAAATTCCTATTCAAGCCGGGATTATACAATGTATATTCTCCGACTTGAGGGAAGTGTAGGAATTATAGAAATATATTAAATGTTTTGTACAGATAGATAAATCTTAGAATAAATCATTTGAGATATTCTAGGATTATTTTATCTTATCTTTTAGTAGTTTATTAGAATAAGGGAATTATTTTCCCAATTAGGTTATGACTCTTTTCTTTATTTAAATTCAGTTCTTTAGTTAATAAAATACAGAAAAATACAAAGAATTACTCTGTTTTCTACATATTTGATAGCCAGACATTAAGAAACTAAGAGTAACTTGCAACAACCCTATGAAAAGTAATTACCATAAAACTCAACGAATTTGCCAACAACACCGTGCTTCCTCAGTATTTGTGTCACAGTTAGAACCAAGTCTGTAGCTGTCACACCATTTCTTAATTTTCCAGATAACTTGAATCCAACAACACCAGGCAAAACCATGCTCATAGGCTTTCAATTTCAAAATCATTAATGTTAGGAAAAAAGGATAGAAGAGATGCATATTCAAGCAAGTGAACAAGAACATGAACAGTATGGTTAAAAAAAAGAGTAAAATAAGAAAAGTTGGATAGTATATAGAGTAACAGAATCACAAACAATTATTGTCAAAGTCAGTTGAAGTATCATCATCATCTTATTCTGTTATAACGTTTGACACAAAAACAAAAGCCAAAAACGGTTGATAAAGACAAAAAATAATTAATGTGAGATACAAATCACATGCACACATCAAATTATGTGGCAACTTTAGTTAAAAGAGGCTTCACAAATCCTTCGTTGAAAGTTCAGGCTCATTTTTCACTTTTATTTTAGCATGTCATATAGAAACTACTGAAAACAACTGTGTTGTACTCATCTTTGAGGTATAGGGTTTAACTAGAAACTACTGAAATCATCACCAAACAAACCACCAAAATTTGGCAAAAAATATAGTTCTACGGAAACCTACCTGCCCAAGCATGGCTGCCTCAGCTTCAATACCACCAACTCCCCAGCCAGCTACTCCAAGACCATCTATCATAGTTGTATGGGAATCAGTTCCAACCACACTATCAGGGTAAAGCATGCCGTTGGTGTTGAAAACAACTCGTCCAAGATATTCAAGATTAACCTAAAATTTTACAGTGTCAGCTCAATTTGCCACCATATTTACATGGATTAACTGTCTATGAAAAATTCAAATTAGTGAAAATGTAAGCTTATTTGTTCATTACTTTTCATCAGTTAATAAAAAATTTTCTGCACATAGATCGTTAAGGATATGTCGACTATTATGTTAAAAAGTGTCGATTGCACTTTGCACTCTGTTTCCATATCACATACCTGATGCACAATACCAGAACCGGGAGGAACAACAAGCATATTATGGAAGGCAGTAGATCCCCATTTAAGGAAAGAAAACCTTTCCTTGTTCCTCTGAAACTCAAGTTCCATGTTTGCTTGCACTGCATTTTCTGATCTTGTTACATCAACTTGAACTGAATGATCAATGACAAGATCTACCGGAACCTGAATATTTTCAGCAACACACCGTAAGGATAGAGTAAACAATAACTTTATTGCACAATAGCCAGGCATGTTGTAACAGGACCTGTGGCATTTGAAAGTTCATGTTTTTGAACTGATATCAAATAGAAAATTCTATATGACTTCCCATAAATCATCCACAGCAGCCAACAGGATCAAAAATTGAAAAGAAAGATATCTCACATTGAGAATGCATGACAAATGGTGGTTGAAGATGATTTTGTACTAACTATGACATTAATATGACATGGAGAAAATTTCTCAAGAGCCACAACCTTATTAAGGCAAAAATATGAAAATATTGCAATCTTAAACTATGGCATCTAGAAACCGTCCATCCCTCCAAAAATAATAAATGTTTGAAGATACTCCAGAACTCTCATCACAGTAAATATTCATGTAATTGATGTAAACAAACGCACCAAAGGATTAATCTTGTTTGTATCACTGCCAAGCTTGTGCATAGCATCACGCATACAAGCAAGGTCGACCACAGCAGGCACTCCAGTGAAATCCTAGCCAAACAAAAAAGGAAAGAAAGGAAAAAGAATGATTTAAGATAAACAAAGCATCAATTGTTTCTTTTGGTAAAGATGTGCATTTATGCACATACAGACATAAACTAGGCTTATCAAATACCTGCAAGAGCACACGAGCTGGCTTGAAGGGGATTTCTACTTGCTTTGGTGATGTATTTTGCCAATCAATAATTTTCTCAACATCCTCCTTCTTGACTTGGAAGTTGTCACAGTTACGAACCGCAGATTCAAGCAGGATTCTGATAGAGTAGGGCAGTTTATCTATTATATATAGAACAGAAACAAGGAATAGATATGATCAATCACACAATGAAACTGGAGACAGGCATGAAGTAATACATCAAATTCATCAAGTGAATAGATATAAATTTAATTTCCATGAGAAAATTTACCAATCCTTGGATCATTCAGGGCAGGCAAGCTATAGAACTTTCCAAACTCGCCACCACCTGGCTTTGGAAGACTGGTCAGGACTGCCTTAAAAGGATGTTCAGCAGCTGAAAATCATAAAAATAGTTGAACGATAAAATTTATCACCTGATAGTTTTTCAGTTTAGTTATCAACTTCAACATACTTCACATGATTAAATTCTCGAGGGAAAAAAAACAGCTATATACATATATAGGTATACTCACAAACATAACAATCTTTATACTGATTTCATAATACAATTCATCCCTTTTATCCTGTAATTAATAATGAAATATTAGTTAAATTGAATCCGATGAATAAAATTTTAAATCTGAGGCTTATCATTAATTGGACCCGATCAAGCAACCTAAGATTTTGACTGAGAGTCTGAGACCTTAAACTAATCTAAACTACATCAGTAAATAAAATGTTGAATTTAAGATCGGATAAAAAAAAATCCATCAAAATAAACAAAGCTATATAGCAGTACCCATAGTGGAAAACTTCCTCTCGAGCCGTTCGATGACTGGATTAACAGCTCTGATCTGAGCACGAAGGCTAAAAGGAGATCTCCAATCGAGACGGTGGCTCCATCGCGGAGAGCAATGGAAGGAACGAACGGCGGCGGAGGCAAGAGATCGTTGGTGATTGAGAAGCGAAGGAGAGCTTGGACTGAGATTCCGAAACGAAGAATGAAAGAACCGAGTTCGAGAGTATGAAGACGCTGCTCTTAAGAGAGAGGAAGAAGCTGAAGATGAGACCGCCATCATAGATCGCAGGATTTAACGTAAAAAATTGGCAGTAACCAGTTAGCAGAAGAAATTCATGTCCAAGTTCTGGCTCTTTTTTCTTTTTGAGAAAGGCGTGTGGAGAGTGAGCGCAGCTGATTACCTTGCGCTTAGATTAGATATTTGTATCCAATGACTATTCCAGTTCTGTTAAAAAGAAAATTGTTCCATTTATCACTATTATTCTCTACCAATCAATTATTTTAATTCACTAATTTGTTTAATTTAATTTTGTTTTTATTTTAACCAATAATTTTATCACAAATATATTCGTAAGAGTTTGATGTAAATAAACAATAAAATTTGAGTTTAAATGCGCTTAAAATTTACGTAAATTGAGAATATTTTTATTTTTTAATTAATTTAATATTCAAATAACGAATCACACAATTCAATAAAAAAATTTAATTAAAAGCAATTAATTACGTTGTTACCATATTTAATGCAATCATGAATGAGTTGTTAAATTATTTCTTTATAATTAATTATTATCACTTTGATACAATCCATTTTTCCCATCATGAAACAAAAGCCATGTGATGTGGGGATCAGATGGGAGTTGCTGTGTGACGGTGGTCTGTGCAAATAGGAAGCTTTTGAACTTTCGCAAAGGAGATGTCAAATCAACGGTTACGATTTGCCAGGAGATTGGATTCGTTATGGAAAAGAAATATCTGCTTTGCAAATTGGGTTATGACTTTTCCTTGTGGGGACAACCACACGTTGACGTCAACTATTCCTTTACCTTTTATTATTTCATTTTAAATTTTTAGGCTAAATTGTAAATTTAGTCACCCACCTAGTTACTATACTTTAAAAATTATGATATTTTAATTACTAATCCCTTAATTATGGTGCATTGAAAAACTGAGGTAGCATCTTATATCATCTTTTTAGATGAAAATATTAGGCCAATTTTGTATACCTAATACTTATATTTTTCTTTTTGAATAATTTAGGCTTTGTTTTTTATAAATATTTCCTATTTTCATTTTTTATTTCTATTTTTAAAAAAATTTAAAAGCACATTTGATAAATAGAAACAAAAATGAAAACATGTTTGATAACTATTTTTCTACAATAAAAACATCAGAAATAAAATAAAAAAATTTACATTTATATAGATTCAAACCAAGATATCATATTTAATATTTGAAAACTGTTAAAAGAAAAATGAAAACAACTTTTTATTATTTTCTAATTGTTCACATATTTCATTTTCATTTTTTTAAAATCATTCTTAAAATTTTCAACACTTTTCTTCAATGCTTTCCATTCTCTAATAAACCGAAAATAAATTTAGTTTATTTTTTCTGAAACCAAACGGAGCCTTAATTCCCTTTTTTTTTCTTTTAACTTTATTTTTTTTTTCCTTTTTGATTACTTCTCCCTTTCATAACTCTAGCCATGTCTCCATATTTCTTCTTCTTCTTTTCTAGCTGCTCTTTTGGTTGTTGATTCATCCTTCAAGGAATTTGGGGCATGGGTTTGTAATTTTTTCCATGGTTTTAAGTAATTTCAAATGGGTTTTGTTAATGTCAATTTTATTTACCAGGCACCAGCTACAACGTTATTTGCAACATGTAGAATAACTGGCAATAGATTAAAGCTTGTTTTATATATTGGCATATTTTTTTTTTACCCAAACTAGTTGTACATTTGTTGAACGGACCTTGGAGTTTTTTTCAACCACCCATTAGCAAAGCTTAAATGTGCAAGAATCAAACTAAGCAAGGATCAAATTGAGTACTTTCAATACAATCCAAGTTACCATGTGGAGATACACTAAAGATGTTTACATGTGGCTATTTTGGTGGAATATGTGATTGTAATTGTTTGTAACTTAACAAGATTTTTTTAACTCTTCTTTAGGCTAGAAGTATGTATTAGTGGTTTTTATACAAATAATACTAAAAAATAATTAATTAAAAAAATGGTATGGGAAACAAATTAATTACGAAAATGACATGTTTTCTATAGTACATTTCGATGCCACTTGACTAATTGACGACACCACCTACTTTTTTCCCCCCAGTCATCATGCAATCATATCATTTAAAAAATGATTTTTTTATTAGTGTCACTTGACACAGTGGCAACATTAGTATGTATTCTTTAAAAATACATATTTTTTTCATAGGTATACACACCGACGGCACCGCTTTAAATGTTTTTTTTTAAATGGCTTGTCAAAAAGAAAAAAAAAAGATAAAGAAAAAAGGGTTGGGTTAAGCTGGGGAGCCCTATGACCGAGATCATATCCGACAACAGAGTCAAAGTAAAAAGTAAAAGAAAAATAAAGATATATTTTAAATTTATTTATTTTTCTATACTCTTATACATCAATTGTTGCAGCTCATGGGTCAAAGTTGTACTCAAAAATCAATTTTTATCAATTCAACCGATTTTTCCCACTTTTAAATTTTTTTCTTTCAAGGATTTATTAAGATTAGTGGTTCCTTTTTAAACTAAAAATTATAAGATTTATTAATTAGGTGCCATTTTCATTCAATCTCCATTTATTGATTCGATTCAAACAAAATATCAAAGCCATTAAGATCATGTTTTCAAATTATTTAATTTAAATTCGAAACAAATAAATCAACAAATCCATTTAAATTTGTTCTTACACGTTGAACAATTTTCAAAATTGGAATGGCTAAAATTTCTCAATAAATAAAATTTCAAATTTGATAAAAAAATATGCTGAAAATATAAAATTATTCATTTTTAGGGAATATTGAATTTGAGTATATATATATACTAATTTTTTTTATCCCGTGCATTAGTTGTATGTATTAATTAGAAAATTGATGCAGTTCGTAAACCAACTAAAAATTCGACAAAGGCAAGTGTACCTATTAATTAATAATATAACTACGATGAGCACAGATATCGTTCCCACAAAGACTAAAAGTACTAATAATTGTTGTCTTTCTATTATTTAACTGACAAATTGGAGTGATCGATTAAAACTAAAATTAACTAAATTAATTAACTAAAGAACATGACAAAGAACAAATCAGGAAAATAAACGATTAACAGCCAAGAAGCGAAACAATACCCAGGAAAAAATCCACCTAGACTTCATTTGTCATTATCAATCTATATTACGCAATTTCTTCACTTAGTATCTTGATCCGTAGAAATCCTTAAATTATATTAATATCTCTCTTCAAGACTAAGAGCAAATGACTATAGGTTGATTAATTAAAATTGCTTTCTAATTAAAACCTCTATTATCGCATTAACTCGATTTATGGGTTCTCCTATTAGATTTCACACTAACCTGGTAGATTTATGTTGTCCTATTTCTAGGATTGCATGCAACTCCACTCAATTATGCTAGATCTTCTCTTAAACAGGGTTTATTCCTCCTCTGATTCAAGCACATCAAACATGGATTAATAATCTAGAAATATGAAACCAAGAATTAAGCACACATAATTGAGAACAATATCCAAGTATTTATTGCGTAAAAATAGAAATAAAAAAACAGAATCCATCCTAATGTTCATCTCCCTAGGTATTTGGGAAATTAGTTTATGATAGCAAATAAAAACATCCCAAAGACAATATATCTACAAGAAACAAAAGAAACTCATAATAACTTAAAGAAATCAAAAGGAGATCTTCAATCTTGATAGAAATCTGCTTCAGAGTCAACTTCAATGGTGTTTTCCGAGTTGTTTTCTTGAATATTCTATTACGGCTCTCTCCCATCTTCTTATTTTTGTCATATATAGGTCTTAGAATGCCCAAAAAACCTAAAAATTGCGTTTTTTTTGCGTGTTTGGAGTGCAAATCGTGATTTTGACACGGTCTGGCATACAACCGTGTGGCCCCTGTACCTTACTCTGATTTTTCGATTTTCGCTCGTTTTGCTCTCAAATTCTCTTCTAAGTATATAAACATGAGTTTAAAGGATTAAGAGCATAAAATTCACCATTTTAAACAAAATAATCATCCAAAAACACATTAAGAATGAGACTAAAATGTGGGTTTTAAAGGATCGTGGAAACATATAAGAACTCTTGAATGGAACTGGAAAAGAGATGTAACTCCAGTTCCTTCGGAAATGGTAAGATCTTTGGCTCAAGAAGAAGAGGCTGATCCGTATCATCTTGATTTGCTTCTGATTTCTCTATTTTTTTTAAGAATACCGCTTCTCCTACTCGTATCAAATAGAACATGCTAAGGCAAACTTTCTTCATGTAAAATATGCTTGATTTAGATTGAGAGAATCGTACGGTTTTATGAAACCATGTGTATATGGCTTGAATCCGTAGTCAATCCTATTTCTTATAGGAGCAGTTGACAATGGAATCAACTTTTTCCTTTATTTTCGTATCCGTAATAGTGCGAAAGGAAAGCCTGGCTCCAAGTTGTTCAAGAATAGTGGCGTTGTTGAGTTTCTCGATCCTTTGACTTAGGATTAATCAGTTCTATTTCCTGATTGGGGTAGGGAAGGAATATAAATCAGCAGTAGAGTGTCACCTTGACATGGTGGAAGTCATCAATTCGAGCCTAATTATCCCTAAACCCAATGTGAGTTTTTTCTATTTTTCCTTGCCCTTCGTCGTGATCGAATAAGAATGGATAAGAGACTCGTGGGATTGACGTGAGGGGGTAGGGGCTATATTTCTGGGAGCGAATTCCAGACGAATATGAAGCGCATGGATACAAGTTATACCTTGGAATGAAAGACAATTTCGAACCGGCTTTGTCTACGAACAAGGAAGCACTTTTGGCATTTATCAAAAATATTAATTTATTTATAAAATTTATACACTTTCACACAAAAATATAAAATAAATGCATTCCAAATGTTGTATAAAACAATATTACATTTTAATATTGTAAAAATATTTATACTGTACACTATAAATTTTTTAAAATTCTATAAATATTTTTTAAATTTTGAGAAAAATATAAATAATGAATTATAAATTCCATATAAAAATTTTTAATTTTAATTAGTTAATATGTTTTAAAATTTTTTTAATTATTTTAAAAATTATTATAAATAAATAATTTTTTTAAAGCTTAAAAATTATTTCAATGAAAAATAAATGTTTTTTATATTTTAAAAAAATATTATAAGTAAATTTTTTTTTATATTATGAGCTTTACCATAATTAAATGATAAATTCAAAAGACAAACTTTACATTTAATTAAAGCGGTGTCATCGGTTTGCAGGCGACATCAATAAAAAAATATATATTTTTCTTTTTTTAGATCGCTGTGTATACTCATGAAAATACACATATTTTTAAAGAATACATACAAGTATCGCCCACTACTGTATCAGACGATACCAATGAAAAATTATTTTTTTAAACAATATGATTGCATGATGATTAAAAAAAAAAGTGAGGTGATATCGTTAACCAGTCAAACAGCACCAAAATACACAGTAAAAAATATCTCATTTTCATAATTAATTAATTTACCAATCCATTTTGTATTTAATTATTTTTAGTATTATTTTTATAACTGTAAAACGTTGTAAGTAATATGAACCTACAATGCTTTCTATTCAACATCTGAAAAGACCGTGGGAATGGAAAATCTTGAGAATCAAGAATCCAAATAATATGAACTATCCTTACCAAGGCCAGTACACAACCTAATTCTTTTTCTTTTATTTTTTTTATATTAATTTTATAGTTTATGTTCGAGGTTCGTGATTGTTTATTCTAATAATATCGTTTTCAAAATTTAAACTTGTATCTCTCCATGAAAATATAATGTGCCTTTCCATTGCATTAATAGTTATCGGTGAAACACAATCTAATCTTTGAATAAATCTATAAGCCCTAAGGCCTTCCACGATAGACACCTGTCCTTTTTTTTTTTTGTTGACATGAGAACATTACAAGTAAATTTCAATCACATTCCTTCTATTTTTTAGATTATAAGAATGATTAAATTTCAATTTAATATCTATATTTCACTCAAATTTGAGATTTAAATTATATATTTTAATTTTGACATAATTCGATACCTAACTTTTATAATATCATTAGTTAGTTTAAATAGTTTATTCTAATTAAAATGATGATGTGAATTTTTAAAAATTGTTAGTACCATTAAATTTTTTTATTAAATTTAAGTTCGTTACAATGCTTTTTTTGTTACATGAATACTAATTTTTTCTTTTTCAAAATACCACACCAATACAAAAAATTTCTACCCATGTTAATGAATGAACATAACTTTATAATTTGATTAAAAAAAACATAACTTTATAAATTTAAAAAGTAAAAGGAAATAAAAATAAAAAATACGAAGATTAAATTCTAAATATATAAATAATACAAAAACTTTCAACTATAAAAAAATAAATAATTAACTCAATAAAAAGCATTAAAAGATCCAAAACTGTAAAAAGATTTGCGTGGCCAAATAGACCCAAATCATGGTTTGGATAAGATTTTTGCCCTTTTGGTTAATTTTAAAAAGTAAATCCGACCGTTGCATAGTTGCGGGGAAAGCAGAAGAAAGGGGACCAAAGTCCGCCTTGTCTTTAGGCTTTTAACCTTAAAACGGTTTGTACCCATCAAGCTCCAAGACCTCAAGCATTCCTTGTGCGCCTTCCTCCTCCTCATAGAACCACGGATGCCGTCGCTCCATGGTCTGGATTTTTCATTGTAAGAGTATGCCCAAAGATCAATTATGAGATGGTTGTAATAACATACTTGATTTACCATATTTATTAATATAAGACGTTGTCATTATTATTTCAGTTTTTTTTTCTGTGTGTACAAATAAACTGTTTTATAATAATGTCCTGAGAATAATATGATTATTCTTAAAAGATCCTTAGTCAAGTATTATTGTTGACTAGGACAACAATAATGCATTAAGACTAACATGTAGTTGATCGATGATAAAGAGTTGTCATTGATATGGAGTATCAAAATCAATGCATGAATATGTGTGTTAGAGAACAACATATTGAGAACAACATATTGGACTGACCCACTATGAGTATGTTTCTTGGATTATTATGTAATTGTCACAACATTACTCATAGTGATTAATACGTATATAATCCTCAGACTTGAGATCATCATTATCCCAACATCGTGAGTTGTATATTTTAATACAGTCAAACGCACACCGTAACTGGTTGTTCTATAAAGGCTGATGTTGGATATACCACAATCTATGTAGAGGGATATGGTTGATCAATATAGGATAAGTCCCTCCTACATAATGGGAGTAATATCTTAGGCCACTTGATTGGGTGAGACTAGAAATGCATGGCCATGCTCAAATAAGTTGATATGAGGTGTCATACTTATTTGTATATCATAGTCTACTCAAGATATCAAGAAACATGGGATGGACTATGCAAGTGTGACTATTCCATGACTTGTGTTCATTCCAGAGATAAAGGACTTAAGGATTAATGCATGAAAGGTTAATCACAAAAGGTTATGTCGAATCATGACTTCTTGTAACTTAGGTAGCAATGATGCATTGCTAGATGCCACTCATTGTTTGTAACATTAGAATCGTTCTAGTATTACTGCTAACGTTACAAGAACCTACAGGGTCACACCCTATGGTTGAAATGAATGGAATAAAACATAGTTGGTATTGTGTTTGGTTGTCACATGAATTAAATTAATTATAGAATTAATTTAATTGGGCAATCAAATATTGAACATATTATATGTACAAGGATGTTGTACACATAATGAGAACATAGTTCTATTAATATATGAAATTGGTTCGTATATAAATTTAAATAAATATAGTTTACCGAAATCCTTGTTATAATTAATGTAATTATAATTTTCGGTTAAAACATTATTATATTTATTTATTTTTTTAATTATGATTATTATGTTCAGATAAAAAATTTATAAATTATGATTCATTATATATATACCAATTATAAAAAAAGTGTGAAAATAGAGAGCTTTTTAAAACCCTAAATTTTTTTTTGCTTGTGAGGTCTAGCAGCCATCAAGCAAAGAAACCTCCAAAACAGTTTTGGAGATTTCTTCCGTTCATCGTCAAACTGGGTAGATTACGTAGAGGTCGAAATCATAAAAGGTTGCGGCTTGGTTCGATAGTAGATCAGAATTCTTGTTACCAAGGCGTCGCTGTCTACTCATATTGAAGTTTCAGTAATTTCGAAACCATTATTTCACCCCGATTCGTTCCTCGCACATGGATCCATGGTTTGGATCGCCGAAATTATTTTTTTCTTTGCGCCATGGGAAGTACCAAGCAATCCAACGGTGGTATCGAGCCACTTGTGTGATCTGATTCGAGTTTGAATACTTGGGTGATGCAATTGTATGAGATGCATGCTTTAATTTTATTACGTTTGATTGTTTAAATCGTTTAAGCATAACACGATAAGCTGTTCATTTCGGTAATTGATTAAATGTTAATCATGGTGTTGTGGCCTATTCAGTTTTATGTTATTACTGTTAACTATTAACAAATCTGTAATGATACGATGGTGGTATTTACAATTTCCAGTAAGATTTAACTGGCTAGTGGAACAAGGGTTGTTCCGATATGAAACCTGAAGGATTAAAATCCTAAAAACACGATTCTGTTGATAAAAGTTATCAAATCGTGAGGTTTCATTTGACTGGGGTATGCGGTTCGTACCGCGGGGCTCCGCCCCGCACCCCTGGCTCTTACCGTGACAATTCCCTCTCGTATTTTGGGAATGGGGATCTAAGGACAGCTCCGGCCGAGGGCCTTCGGCCCGCTTCCTCCGACCGCCTCAGACCCCATCTTCTTACAGTATGTTTTGTTAATAAAAATAAAAAAGAAAAAAACTTGGTGGGCCACAAAAGGTTGAAAGGATATTTTATAATTCACCTTAGCAAAACGTTGAATTATGTATGCTATTTTTGACATGCATGGTGTTTGAAATGCATAGTTATAGCCCGATGACCCATTTGATAAAAGGTTGTATTTTTTTTTATAAATACGGCCTGCGTGTCGTGCCTTACTACTATTCCCTTGTATTTCTCTTCTCATCTTACTCCCTCGTATGTAAAACGAGTTTTTGCATATTGTAATTTGCAAGAGTTGCTATGGGCTCGACGAGAAGGAAGATGGGACAACTATTGTGGACCGATAGCTTGTGAAACGGCTTACACCTTTAGGTTTCCTTTTGGTTCTCCCTTTGGCTTGGGTTGAACCACCTTAGTTTATGGGCTATAACTATTGCATTTATTTATTGCTTTATTTATTCATGTATGAGATGCTATGGATGTCTAAAGCATGCCATTTTTAAATATATTAAAATTTGTTAATAATAAACCCCATTAATTGATGAGATTAATTAAAAGACTAAATGGACTAAAGTAGACCATAATTGGTGAGATGCAACAACCTTAATAAAATCCCTCTATTAAAATATTAAGTCAACATGGCCTTCCAATTTTGCCCTCGTTAAGGCCTCGATCAATACTATGTAGGTTCTGCCAAAGTGAAGTACTAGCATTTATCTTGGTTAAACGCGAAGAATAAACAAGTGATATTCGCTGGTTAAAAAAATTGGTTAATGACTTAACTAGGTTACTCTAATAGGATTAGAAACCTAGAGGCAAGTAAATTGGATAAATCATAAGATGATTAGAACAAGAGTTGTTCACCAAATATTAGGAGTTACATATGATGTAATTAGAAAATGTTGCTTACCTAAATAACCATAGTCTTGAGAGTAAAGCCAAAGCTGACTTAAGAGGAGGTGAAATATGGATCCTTAGCCCACTAGAAATACTTTTGAGAAAGTCTTTCCGAAATTAATATATGAGGGTTATTAATTTTGAAATAAAATAGTGGAAACATCATTTAATAAAGTCTTTTTAATGATTGACATAAACTTGGTAAATTTACTCACATGCATATTTTATTGTTGTAGATATATTATGGCTGCAAACACTAATACACTCTCATTGCGATCGGTCCTTGAGAAGGAAAAATTGAATGGTTTGAACTTTCTTGACTGGTTCCGTAACTTGAGGATTGTCCTCAAACAAGAACGTAAATTATATGTCATTGAACAACCACTTCTTAATGAACCACCCGCTAATGCCTCGAGGACTGATAGAGATGCTTACAAGAAGCATCTCGATGACATGGTAGACGTTGGATGTCTTATGCTTGCCACTATGAATCCTGAGCTTCAGAAGCAACATGAGGACATGGTTGATTATGATATGATCGAGCACCTGAAAGAACTTTATCAGGGGCAAGCACGGCAAGAGAGGTTCGATATCTCTAAGGCCCTATTCCAATGTAAGTTGGCTGAAGGAAGCCTAGTAGGACCTCATATCCTTAAGATGATTGGCTATATTGAAAGCCTGTCTAAGCTTGGGTTTCTATTGAGCCAAGAGTTGGCCATCGATGTTATTCGCAATCGTTTGGGATAGCTACTGACCGATTTGTCCTCAATTTCAATATGAATGAAATTGACAAGACTCGCCACAGTTGCTCAGTATGTTACGAACTGCTGAAGGCAACATGAAAAAGGTTGGACCTAAGCCCATACTGATGGTCCGTAACAACAAGGGCAAGGGAAATGCCAAAGTTAAGACAAAGCCCAAGGGAAAATGTAGGCCCAAGCCTGGAAAAGGAAAGGCTGCACTGAAACCTAAAGGTGGGGTGTCTAAGGAAGGAAACTGCTTTCATTGTGGTGTGACTTGACATTGGAAGCGGAACTTCCCTATCTATCTTGAGGAAGTCAAGAAGGCCAAAACAAGCTAAAGCGTGTCGCTTTGGTATTTATGTTATTGATATTAATTTATCAACTACTACTTCTTGGGTATTAGATACTGGTTGTGGTTCTCATATTTGTACTTCTGTACAGGGACTACAAAGGAGTAGGACTTTTGATCACTGTAAATCAGAGTTTTAAAATTTATAAAAGAATGATCGAACCTGGAAACCAACTCTGACAACGATTAAAGGCAAGTGCACCTATCGAACAGTAGTATAGTTTAGGCAAGACCGGATTGTCAAACCCAAAGGAACTAAAAGTACTAATACTCACCGTCTTTTTATTATTTAGCCTTAATATAAAGTGATGATTGTTTAAACTAAAACTAATCTACTTACTAAGCTAAGACGCAAAGACAAAAAGAATGAATTCGGGAAATAACTTTTGGGAAAACTCAGTTGACTCAAACGATACCCTTAGGAAAAATCCACCTAGACTTCACTTGTTATCTAACCTTGAACCATATGATTTATTTACTTAGTTTGATCCGTGAGACTCCCTAACGTATATTAAACCCTCTCTCGAGGCTTAAAAACGTCTAACCCTGAGGTTAATTAGTGGAACTCTCGTTCGCTTATAATAACCCCCTAAAATAGCAGTAAATCGATCTGTGGACTCACATATTAGGTTTCACCCAAATCCGGCAAAATCTTGTCACCCTATCTCTAGGTGTGCGATCAACTCCGCTTAATTATGTTGGATCTACTCTTGGCGTGGTCTATTCCTCCTCCACCTAAGCACATTAGATTTGGATTAAGTTCACACAATTAAGAACAAACTAAGTTATTATCATATAATTCAAAAAATCAAATAACAAGATTCCTCATAGGTTTTCATCCCTTCGGGTATCCAGAAGGTTTAGTTCATAATAATAAAAGACAACATCTCAAGAGAAAAGATAAAACAAAACATAAGAAATCCTTAAAACCCCTGAAGGAATTGAAGAGGAGATCCTCCGTCTTGAGTAGAATTCGCTTCTTGAGATGGATCAGCTGGCTATCTTGAGTGATTCCCACAAATCGACCTTTTCGGATTGGCTTCTTGGCCTAGCTCTCCGCCCCCTTTCATCCGGTACCTAGGGTGTATTTATAGGCTTTTGAAACACGTTTCTTTCTCCCTAAGTATCCTTTCCCGAATGGAATTGCTCTTCTCCACGGCGAGAGGCACGGCCATGGCACACGCTGAGTGTAAATCGTGGCCGGCCGTGTTCGACATTTGTTGAATGAGGCACGGCCGTGTAAGTCGTGGTAAGGCCGTGTTCTAGTAGGAATGGTGTGCACGGCAGGTGTGGCTTGAAGTCCGTGCCGTCTTGATTTCGTGGATTGGCCCAATTTGGTCCCTTTTAAGCCCGTTTCTCGTTCTTTTCGTCATCGGGTGCTTTCCTGAGTATAAGACATGAAAAGAAAGGATTAAGAGCACCTTTTTACATAAATATGGGCTTAAATCATCCAAAAGCATACTAAATGTGGGCTTAGAATATGTTACTATTTCGGTTTATCAAATACCCCCACACTTAAGCTTTTGCTTGTCCTCAAGTAAAATTCTCAACTTACAATTAAAACGAACTTCCTGTAATTCATAATTCCTATTGATAGTGTCTCATCTTAATTCAGAGATAATTTATACATGGATAATTCAACTCAAAGTGTCCTAAAATTTCAAACAATATAAGTCATAGATTTTATAGCTCGAAAACTTAGGCGTCTCCCCTTATCTAGATAATTACCTTTAATTTGGAATTGACAAGGATTGACATCCTCACAAAAGATTCACTCAAATCACTCAAAGTGTTTAAGGTTCACAATTAGGCACTCAAAGGTCGAACATAAAGAGTTAATCCCATAGGCTTGCATGAAAATCAAATCTCCACCACTGAAATATGAGATGAAAACACAAATCAAAAGGCCTTTGTTAGGGTTGTAACGGGGCTAGGGTTAAGGTGTGGAGTAAGGCTGAATTAGAGGGTTAGAATCGAGATTGAATTGACAAATTACCTAACTAAGAACTAATGAACTAATAATAATAATTACATCAATTGAAAACTAATAATACTAATAATACGAGCTTCTTTTTCGATACTTGAAATTTAAGCGTATAAGCTCATTTAATCGCAACTAATGATGAATAATGAATATACTTTTTTTTTGGGAATAATCATAAATACATAACAAGAGATAAATTACTGAAATAAAAACATAGTTAGGCTATTAGTCAACTCGAATCTCGATATAAGGGTAGTCAAAAGGAATGGTGATAACAAAAACAAAGGGGTTCTGGGTTAATATTAGCGGTTATGTCAATAAATAGGGTTGTTAGGATTAAACGGGGTTCACTAAGGGTTAATTATGAAGGTAGGCTTTTTAATGGAGTAAGTGGGTTAAATCCTAGGTGCCTTTATCATCTCTGTGTATCAAATCAAAAAGTGTGGTCTCGACATGTATAATTGATGCAAGTTCTAGAATAACAAATCAGTGTTGACATATCATAATTAATAAAGTGAGCAAGAAAAAGAATTTATGCTCTATAAGGCTCAAATTCTCACAAAAATTATAGGTATTTTGATGTCAACCTTGTAAATTTCAAACTTCAAGATAATATTTAAACTCAGTTTGACAACCTAGAAAATTTTTTTAATTTCTGAAAAATAGACTTATCATGCTTGATTCTCTAGTATTCTTCAAATTTAATTATCAATGCACAATTATCAATGACTTAATCTAAAACATATCAATAAAAATCATATATCATCAGAAATTTCATCCTAATTAGTAATATGAGTAATTTACTTTCAAACAAGACTAAATTCAGGGATTTAAGTTAGGTATCTTTTTAGGTTGTTCACCCCCCCCACACTTGAGATGTACATTGCCCTCAATGTACAAAAATATATAATAACCTTGTAATAAAATCATCGAGATATGGGGATAAGTAAAAACTTCTGAATTTTGAATGATTCCTTGAGAGGAGATTGTGCCTTTGGTGGTGGTGATGGGCAAATGCGGATGACGAACTGCGCTAGATGAAGAAATTGGGAGTCTCATGCAGGATTAGCCAAGAAATCTAAAGAAACCTTAATAATATACTAATAATATAATTAAAGACAAGAAAGATAAAGAGAAGGAGACTAAGAAGGAAAATAAACTAAGTTTAAAAGATAGAGGGGCCTAAGAATCCTTATGGTAGATGGTTCGAGAGGTTGGTGTGACTTTGAAGGTGACAAAGTTGTTGGTGATAGTGGAAGTGGCGTGATTCCCAAGCAGCCTTAAGAACCTAAGAACAAGAAACTAAAACAAAATAAACTAAATTAAGTAGAAGAGAAGTAAAGATAAAGAAAATAAAGGAGAAGATAAAAATAAAAGAACAGATAATTGGTCTCAAAGACCCTTGGCTTGTTGTTTGGATAAAGCTGCCGGCATGAACTCATGTGAATTAGTCTCCTTTGAGGAGACTTTGATTGGCCTTTTACGCTTCCTTGCCATGGATATGATATTGTTGTAGCTCAAGAGTCTAAGGATTTATTAGGAAAAAGGAAAAAGAAAGAGGGAGAAAAGAAAGAAAGAAAAAGAAAGGAGAAGAAAAGAAGAACGTGGGTTAAGAAGAGAAATGAGAAGGGTATGGTGTTTAAATAAACTTTCAGATCTGGCAGTTTCCCACGCCCGTGGGTTGAGGGTGTGTCGATTCACACGGCCGCCTCGCACGGCCGTGCTCTAGGGCGTGTTGGTTCCCCATGCTCGTGTCTAGCCTGTGTTCGACAAGTCAGTATATTGGCACGGTTATCCGGCACGGGCGTGTTCAGCCCGTGGTTGGCAAGTCAGTAGCCTCACACAGCCGTAAAGCACGGCCGTGCCACTTTGTCGGTGCCCGTGGGGTAGTAGTTGGGTCCGTGATTCTGAAAATCTGTTTTGCCCTGACATGTACCTTCTCTACTCTGTTAGTTCAAAGCGTCGGAGTACCCACATGGCCACGGCCACGGCCATGTTTAAGGCCGTGTGGCCTGAAATTCTGCACTTGGTTAGTTGGTTGTTAGTTGCTAAAAAGGAAGATAAAAAGGAAAATTAAGATAAACTGAATATATATAAAAAAAATACTAGTATTAGTGCTCGGGTTGTCTCTTGAGGAGCGCTCGTTTATAGTCTTAAGCTAGACTCTCTTCTTATTTGCATCTTCAGGGTGGTTTGAGGAGTTGGAAGTCCTTCCTTATGTTATTATCTGTATCCTCGTGAAAAAATTTAAGTCGAGATGTGTTTATAGTAAAAGTACCAAAAGTAGGATTACTTACCTCGATTGTTAAAAGTGTGGGAAAACACTTGGTTACCCTAAAAGATATTTCTTTGTTTGTGCGAGTGGTCCGGATGAGATATTCGAGGATTTACCTCGATCTAACAAAGATGCTTGGTCCCCTATTTTGAAGTGATTTGTTGTTCCTATTAGCTATTTTAGGGGCTCCTTCGGTTTTATCTCGTGTGGTTCCAGGTTCTTCGTCGTGTATCCCTAATTTCTCCTTGAAGTGTGTCTTCCACTCGTCTAGATCATCGAACTGAATCTTTCGATCTTCATGAGTTATTTCTTTGTTGGCATGGAATTTAGGATCGGGTTCAGTTGTATTCTTTGGTTGTGCTTCTTGAAAATAAGGGTTAACCGAATGGTTATTAGTAGAATTTACGTTCTCACCTTGATTACTCGATGTTCTAGCCGAAGTCGAGAGTCTTGATGGTGATTTGTCTCATTACCTACACAAAGTATGAGTTCTCCTGCATCAACATCAATTTTAGTCTGGCGATCGCTAAAAAGGGTCTTCCTAAGATTAGGGGATCGAATTATCCTCATCCATGTCTAAGACAACAAAGTCTCTTTGGGAAAACGAATGCGCCGATTTTCACAAGAACATCTTCGATAATACCCCTAGGAATTCTAATGGTTTTATCACCTAATTGAATGCTCATCCTAGTTTATTTGGGTTTCCCTAGACCTAATTGTTTAAACAATTTATAAGGCATGACATTTATGCTTGCCCCTAAATCACTAACGCATTATCAACAGTTAGTCTACCAATTAAACATGGAATTGTAAAACTCCTGGATCTTTTAGCTTTTGTGGTAGCCTATTTTGGAGAATTGCTTGAGCACTTTGTGTTAAGTTCCACATGTGACGACTCGTCTAACTTCCGTTTGTTTGTTAGAAGCTATTTTAAAATTTCCTAGAATCGGCATCTGCTGATGAGCTTCAAGTAATGGTAAGTTAATATGTAATTTCTTTAAAAGTTTAAGAAACTTACCGAAGCTGTTTCTTACGTGTCGTCTCTTCTTAATGCCTCGGGGTAAGGTACACGAGGTTGGTACTCCTTAATTACCGATTTTGGCTTGTTTTGTGTTACCTCAACTTTACCTTTTTCTACCTCGTTTCTTTGTGTTGGACTGGGTTCGTCTACTTCTTCGCTTTTTTGAGCTGTTATGGCTTGGATTTGCTCCTTTGGATTAATTTCAGTATTACTCGGTAGACGCCCTTGCGGTTGTTCGGATAATAGCTTTGCAATTTCTCCACCGATGGGTAATTTCCCCGATTGCCTTTGTAAGTCCTCCAACTTGGTTCTCGATCTTTTTGATCGATGTTTGTTGGGTGTCGAGTGTTACCTCATTTTTTTGGAGATGGGCTTCTGTGGATGCTATGAATTTGTTCAACGTCTCTTCAAGACTCGGCTTTTTTTCTTGTGGATAGGGCTGATTTTGGAAATTTTGAGGAGGTTGTTGTCTTTGATTTCCTTGATTTCCTTGTCCTCCCCACGAAAAATTTGGGTGGTTCCTCCAACCTGGATTATAGTTATTACTATATGGGTTATTATTAGATCTGGAATTATTACCTATATAGTTCGTCTGTTCGCTTTCTGGTTGGTATGGTGGGTACTCAGGATTCGCCACGATTCCACCTGTGTCACACTGCATCACTGGATTTACCTGCAAAGAACACAAACTATCAAGCTTTTTATTCATCATTTCTACCTGTGTTGATAGCATGGTCACTGCATCAATGTTGAAAACTCCGGCCGATTTTGTTGGTTTGGTCCTTGTAACCTGCCACTGATAATTATTCAGTGACATCTCTTCAATAAACTCGTAGGCTGCCTCAGGAGTTCTATTATTCAGGTTCCACCACAATTTGAGTCGATTAGTTGCCTCGTTGAGGGGTTTACACCGTTATAGAAAGTTTGGACTTGGAGCCACAAGGGTAAACCATGGTGTGGACACCTTCTCAAGAGATCCTTATATCTTTCCCATGCATCGTATAATGTCTCTAAATCCATCTGTACAAAAGAAGAGATATCATTACGTAATTTGGTCATTTGTTTTGGCTAGGTGGGAAATACTTTAATAAAAAATTTTCGGTCATTTGTTCCCATGTAGTGATTGACTCGTGGTAACGAAGTTTAACCAATTGTTTAGCTTTATTCTTTAATGAAAAGGAAATAACAGAAGACGTATGGCATCATCGAAACGCCATTTATTTTGAAGGTATCACAGAACTCTAAAAATTAGCTATATGAGCGTGTGGATCTTAAATCCTGTAAACCATCAAATTGAACAAACTGTTGAATCATTTGTATAGTGTTAGGCTTTAATTCAAAATTATTAGCAGACTATAGCGAGCCTAACAATACTAGATTCTGCTCTGTTAAATGAGGTTTAGCATAATCAAACATAGTACGAGGAGCATTATTTTCTCCCACATCTTGTGGTGGAAGATTATTTTCGTCCATCCCTTGATAGGATTGGATCTGTCTTCTCGCTCTCCTTGGTAATTTAGGGCTCGCCTAATTTCTCTGCGATTTCTTGACGGTAGCTTCAATATCACTGTCGTATTCTAAAGGTCCTCTCGGGTTCCTTCTAGTCATAAACTAGAGGTACTGCTTTAGGAAAAGAAAGAAAGAAAGTTTAGCAAATTTAAAAATAAAAATAAATTGCAAAAATAAAAATAATGGCTAAAATAATAAAAATAGAGTTTTCTTAATATTTTAGTTCCCTAAGAATGGTGCCAAAAACTTGATCATTTGTAAATCGAGTTTTAAAATTTATAAAAGAATGATCGAACACGAAACCAACTCGACAACGATTAAAGGCAAGTGCACCTATCGAACAGTAGTATAGTTTAGGCAAGACCGGATTGTCGAACCCAAAGGAACTAAAAGTACTAATACTCACCGTCTTTTTATTATTTAGCCTTAATATAAAGTGATGATTGTTTAAACTAAAACTAATCTACTTACTAAGGTAAAACGCAAAGACAAAAATAATGAATTCGGGAAATAACTTTTGGGAAAACCCAATTGACTCAAACGATACCCTTAGGAAAAATCCACCTAGACTTCACTTGTTATCTAACCTTGAACCATATGATTTATTTACTTAGTTTGATCAGTGAGACTCTCTAACGTATATTAAACCCTCTCTCGAGGCGAATAACGTCTAACCCTAGGTTAATTAGTGGAACTCTCGTTCGCTTATAATAACCCCCTAGAATAGCAGTAAATCGATCTGTGGACTCCCATATTAGGTTTCACCCTAATCCGGTAAAATCTCGTCACCCTATCTCTAGGCGTGCGATCAACTCCGCTTAATTATGTTGGATCTACTCTTAGGCAGGGTCTATTCCTCCTCCACCTAAGCACATTAGATTTGGATTAAGTTCACACAATTAAGAATAAACTAAGTTATAATTCAAAAAATCAAATAACAAGATTCATCATAGGTTTCATCCCCTTCGGGTATCCGAAGGTTTAGTTCATAATAATAAAAGACAACATCTCAAGAGAAAAGATAAAACAAAACATAAGAAATCCCTAAAACCCCTTGAAGGAATTGAAGAGGAGATCCTCCGTCTTGAGTAGAATTCGCTTCTTGAGATGGATCAAGCTGGCTATCTTCGAGTGATTCCCACAAATCGACCTTTTCGGCTTGGCTTCTTGGCCTAGCTCTCGCGCCCCCTTTCATTTGGTACCTAGGGTGTATTTATAGGCTTTTGAAACACGTTTCTTTCTCCTAAGTATCCTTTCTGAATGGAATTACTCTTCTCTGGCAGAGGAGGCACGGCCATGGCACACGCCCGTGTAAATCGTGGCCAGGCCGTGTTCGACACTATTGAATGAGGCACGGCCGTGTAAGTCATGGTAAGGCCGTGTTCTAGTCGGAATGGTGGCACAGCCGTGTGGCTTGAATTCCAGGCCGTGCTGATTTCGTGGCTTGGCCCAATTTGGTCCGTTTTAAGCCCGTTTCTCGTTCTTTTCGCCATCGGGTGCTTTCCTGAGTATAAGACATGAAAAGAAAGGATTAAGAGCACCTTTTTACATAAATCGAGGATTAAATCATCCAAAAGCATACTAAATGTGGGCTTAGAATATGTTACTATTTCGGTTTATCAACTTTGGCTAGAGGAGATGTGGACCTGCGAGTTGGGAATGGAGCAAAAGTTGCTGCATTAGCTGTGGGAACATATACTTTATCTTTGCCTAGTGGACTTGATTCATGTTTAGAGGATTGTTATTTTTTGCCCAGTTTGACTAAAAATATTATTTCAATTTCTTGTTTAGACAAAATTGGTTTTGAGATAATTATTAAGAATAATTGTTGTTCATTTTATCTCAATAATGTTTTCTATGGTTCGGCACAATTGATTAATGGCCTCTATATTTTAGATCAAATGAATCCCATTTACAACATAAATACTAAAAGATCTAAAATAAATGACTCAAATCAAACTTATCTTTGGCATTGTCGTTTGGGCCACATAAGTGAGAAACGCATATCCAAACTCCATAAAGATGGTTTCTTGGATTCATTTGTTTTTGAACAATTTGAAGTATGTGAATCTTGCTTATTGGGAAAAATGACTAAATCTACTTTTACTGGTAAAAGTGAACGAGCTAGTGATTTATTGGGCCTAATACATTCTGATGTATGTAGACCAATAAATACTCAGCCCAGAGGTGGATTTCACTACTTCATTACTTTTAATTGATGATTTGGTAGATATGGGTATGTTTATCTCATGCGCCATAAGTCTGAGTCCCTTGAAAAGTTCAAGGAATTCAAAAATGAAGTACAAAATCAACTAGGCAAAACTATCAAGTCACTTCGATCTGATCGAGGTGGAGAGTATTTGAGCCTAGAGTTTGATGATCTTTTGAAGGAATGTGGGATTGTCTCACAACTTACTCCTCCTGGTACTCCTCAATGGAATGGAGTTTCTGAGAGAAGAAATTGAACTCTGTTAGACATGGTTCGATCCATGATGAGTCATGCTGATCTACCGACTTCCTTGTGGGGACAATCACTTGAGACAGCTGCTTTCACACTAAATCGCGTTCCATCTAAATCGGTTTAAAAGACGCCATATGAGATGTGGACTGGGAAACGTCTCAGTATGTCTTTTATGAAAATTTGGGGTTGCGAAGCTTATGTTAAACGTCAGACGTCTACTAAGCTTGAACCCAAATCTGAAAGATGTATTTTTGTGGGGTATCCGAAAGAAACTAAAGGATATTATTTCTTTAATCCCACTGAGAACAAAACGTTTGTTGCTCGGACTGGTGTCTTCCTAGAGAGAATTTATTTCTAGAAAATGAAGTGGGAGAAAGATTGAACTTGAAGAAATTCGAGAATCACAAGATACCACTGAACCAGAGATAGAAAAACAACAAATTCCACAAGAAATTGAGGAACAAGTAACTGCTGTAGAAACACAACCACCGCGTAGATCTTTAAGAGAACGCCATGCACTTGAGAGATATGGATTTCTCATTACAACGCATGGTGACGTTCTTCTTATAGATCAAGAAGTGGTGTAGAGCCCAGACTCTGAGAAATGGCTTGAGGCCATGAGATCTGAGATGGATTCCATGTATGAAAACCAAGTATGGACTTTGATTGACCCACCCGAAGGGGTTAAGCCTATAGGGTGCAAGTGGGTTTTCAAAAAGAAAATCGACATGGATGGTAATGTACAAACATACAAGGGGCGATTAGTCGCTAAAGGTTTTCGCCAAATTTATGGTGTTGACTATAATGAAACCTTTTCTCCTGTAGCTATGTTTAAATCCATCTGGATCTTGCTAGCCATAGTTGCATTTCATGATTATGAAATCTGGCAGATGGACGTCAAAACAGCTTTCCTTAACGGGAAACTTGAAGAGGATGTGTACATGACACAACTTGAAGGTTTTGTCAATCCAAAGGATGCTATAAAGATATGTAAGCTACAAAGATCCATTTATGGATTAAAGCAAGCTTCTCGAAGTTGGAATCTTCGTTTTAATGATGCAATCAATAAGTTCGATTTTATCAAAAATAAAGATGAACCATGTGTTTACAAGAAAGTTAGTGGGAGCACTATCACATTCTTGGTACTGTATGTGGATGACATACTTATCGTGGGAAATGACATACCTACCTTGCAGTCTATTAAGACTTGGTTAGGAAGTTATTTTTCTATGAAGGACTTGGGCGAAGCCACTTATATCTTAGGAGTCAAGATCTATAGAGATAGATCAAGACGACTACTAGGTCTAAGCCAAAGTACATACATAGATAAAAAAATCTTGAAAAGGTTCAATATGGAAGAATAAGAGAGGATTCCTACCTATGAGACATGGTATTTCACTCTCGAAGGAAATGTGTCCTTCAACTCCACAAGAAAGAGAACGCATGAGTAAAATTCCATATGCTTCCACTATTGGATCTATCATGTATGCCATGTTATGTACCCGTCCAGATGTCTCATATGCCTTAAGTATGACGAGCAGGTACCAAGTAGATCCCGGTGAAGGTCACTAGACCACAGTCAAGAATATCCTTAAGTACTTAAGAAGAACTAAGGATACGTTTCTAATATATGGAGGTGAGGAAGAGTTAAGTGTAAAAGGTTACACTGATACCAGCTTCCAAACCGACAAGGACGATTCTCGATCGTAATCAGGTTTTGTGTTTTACCTTAATGGTGGTGCTGTGAGCTAGAAGATTTCAAAGCAAAGTCACGATGAGCGATTCTACAACAGAGGTCGAGTATATTGCGACCAAGTGAGGCAAAGAAACAAAGCGATTTGGATCAAGAAGTTCATTACTGGACTAGAGGTTGTGCCTAGCATATCAGATGCTATAGAAGTCCGATGTGATAACAATGGAGCCATTGCACAAGCTAAAAAACCCAGATCTCACCAGCGATCCAAACATATACTTAGGCGCTACCATCTTATTCGAGAGATTATCGATCGAGGGGATGTAGAGATATGCAGAGTACCTCTGGATGATAACATTCTTTGATCCCCGACCAAGCCTTTGACATGCAGGAAGCATGATCGTCACACTAAGTCGCTTGGTATTAGATATATGAGTGATTGGTCTTAGTGCTAGTGGGAGATTGTAAGAGTATGCCCAAAGATCAATCATGAGATGGTTGTAATAACATACTTGATTTACCATGTTTACTAATATAAGGCGTTGTCATTATTATTTCAGTTTTTTTTTCTGTGTGTACAAATAAACTGTTTTATAATAATGTCCTGAGAATAATATGATTATTCTTAAAAGATCCTTAGTCAAGTATTATTGTTGACTAGGACAACAATAATGCATTAAGACTAACATGTAGTTGATCGATGATAAAGATTTGTCATTGATATGGAGTATCAAAATCAATGCATGAATATGTGTGTTAGAGAATAACATATTGGACTGACCCACTATGAGTATGTTTCTTGGGTTATTATGTAATTGTCACAACATTACTCATAGTGATTAATATGTATATGATCCTCAGACTTGAGATCATCATTATCCCAACATCGTGAGTTGTATATTTTAATACAGTCAAACGTACACCGTAACTGGTTGTTCTATAAAGGCTGATGTTGGATATATCACAATCTATGTAGAGGGATATGGTTGATCAATATAGGATAAGTCCCTCCTACATAATGGGAGTAATATCTTAGGCCACTTGATTGAGTGAGACTAGAAATGCATGGCCATGCTCAAATAAGTTGATATGAGATGTCATACTTATTTGTATATCATAGTCTACTCAAGATATCAAGAAACATGGGATGGACTATGCAAGTGTGACTATTCCATGACTTGTGTTCATTCCAGAGATAAAGGACTTAAGGATTAATGCATGAAAGGTTAATCATAAAAGGTTATGTCGAATCATGACTTCTTGTAACTTAGGTAGCAATGATGCATTGCTAGATGTCACTCATTGTTTGTAACATTAGAATTGTTTTAGTATTACTGCTAACGTTACAAGAACCTATAGGGTCACACCCTATGGTTGAAATGAATGGAATATAACAAAGTTGGTATTGTGTTTGGTTGTCACATGAATTAAATTAATTATAGAATTAATTTAATTGGGCAATCAAATATTGAACATATTATATGTACAAGGATGTTGTACACATAATGAGAACATAGTTCTATTAATAAATGAAATTGGTTCGTATATAAATTTAAATAAATATAGTTTACCAAAATCCTTATTATAATTAATGTAATTATAATTTTCGGTTAAAATATTATTATATTTATTTATTTTTTTAATTATGATTATTATGTTCGGATAAAAAATTTATGAATTATGATTCATTATATATATACCAATTATAAAAAAAGTGTGAAAATAGAGAGCTTTTTAAAACCCTAAAATTTTTTTTGCTTGCGAGGTCTAGTAGCCGTCAAGCAAAGAAACCTCCAAAATAGTTTTGGAGATTTCTTCCATTCATCGTCAAACTGAGTGGATTACGTAGAGGTCGAAATCATAAAAGGTTGCGGCTTGGTTCGATAGTAGATCAGAATACTTGTTACCAAGGCGTCGCTGTCTACTCAGATTGAAGTTTCGGTAATTTCGAAACCATTATTTCACCCCGATTCGTTCCTCGCACATGGATCCATGGTTTGGATCGCCAGAATTATTTTTTTTTGCTGCGCCATGGGGTACCGGCAATCCAACATCAGAGATTCGAAAACCATTACTTATAACTATTTTCTCTTCGAATAATAAGTATTAGTTTTTTCACACAAAATGGAACTAATATATTTTATGAAACTGACAAATTACAACTCAAAATTGTCTGCACCACTCTTTATCCCACTCTTGCACCCTTATCCATCATTGTGAAACTAACAAATTAAGCCTAAAATCCCACCAACCGTTGAAAGCAGACCACTACTATAAACTCTTTCACTATTCTTCTTCAAGTCTCTGCATAGATTTCGTTTCAAGCCTCAATTCTTTTTAATGATTTATGGTAAACATTTATTTATACTATGTTTTTAATATTTTCTATGATTTGTTAAGCTTTCACTTAGTGAAAACCCATAATTCATAAAAAAATCAACATGCTCACCGAAGAATTTGAGATTTTTCAAGTCTTGAGACATTTTCATAAACGCCCAATTGCTTGAATTATTGGAACTGATTGAATAACTCAGTTTTTAGCAGGTTATAGAAATTCTATAACAAGGGGCTAGGATGGGGTATATAGGTGCACATGGAATAGCAGCTTTGCACAAATACAAATACAGTGGGGAGGATCACTCTTACCTTGCTAAATATGTATTGCAGCCCTTTTGGAGCCGCCTTGTCAACTTCTTCCCTCTATGGATGCCGTAAACTTCTTTCACTTTTTTTCATTTGCTTTGAATTTCATAGTTTTATTTACTGCTTGCTTTTCTGATAGCTTTTTACGTCTTTTTATTTGTTTAAAAGTTTTTTAAGTTTTAATCAGACTGTATCATATGCTTTAGTTCATTTTCTAATGATATTTTGCTGGCACTGATGTATTTAAATTTGTACATGTTTATGCATGCCTCCTGCTCGGTATTTTCTCTAGACCAAACATGGTATGCAATGCTTACTACTACAAATTGCCATTTTCATTGAACATATTGGAACCCCTAGAGTGCATATGCATGTATTGCTTACTAACTTGTTATGCTTTTGTCTCTTAAGATAACACTTACAGGATTTATGTTCTTGGTTATATCTGCACTGCTTGCCTATGTGAGTCTCAAACTCTGTCCTTATTTTGTTCAATGTTATATTTATTTTCATTTTTGAATTCTGGTATCAAACAAATAGCCATATCCAACACTCATCTAAGGCTAAGTAACATAATGGTATTTTGGAAGGCTTAGGAGAATGATACATATTCCTTTTCTACCATTTCAGATTTATTCACCTCACTGTGATTCAGCCCCACCAAGATGGGTACATTTTGTTCATGGATTACTTCTATTTTTATATCAGGTTTACACCTCTTCCTAGTTGGCAATTCATTCAAAATCATCTCTTCTTCTTCCCTTGGTGTGATTCACTTTCATTTTCAGTTTGAGTTCTTTTTGACATTTCATCATTTAACCTTGCTAGACATTTGATGCCATCGATGGGAAACAAGCCCGAAGAACAAACTCCTCTAGTCCACTTGGAGAACTTTTTGATCATGGTAGCCTCAACTTTTATCATGTAATTTTCTTCATTTGCTTATATCTTAGAACAAACTCTGATCGAACAATCATTTCATGGCGGACCTGAAATATTTACAGGGTGCGATGCGCTCGCATGTGCGGTATGTATTTAACTCCATGTAACCTGGATTGCCATTAGTAGCGAAACTAAAGTATCTAAACATAATAATGGGTAGTAAAAACCCTCAAAACTACAAGATTGATTCATATTTGCAGCTTGCAATCATGGCCGTTGGGAGCACTGCCATATGTGAAAGGGACACTTTCTGGTTCTGGGTAATCTCAGCTATTCCATTTTATGGAGCTACATGGGAACAGTAAGTCAAATGTAATTTGATTTTGGTCTTTTGTTTCCCTTGTAAGAAACCAGTCCATGCATCATGCAATTTTTTTCCTATATTGGCCATACAATATTTATGTGATTCATGCTCATATCTTATACTTGCACTGAAATTTGACTAACATAGAATTCTACAGACACTTGGATTACTCTATAAGAGAGTAAAAGTATCATGGAGGCAGGAGCCAGATAGCATTTTGTCCCCTTTACTCAAAAAATGAGTAAATTAGTCATTGTCGTTAAATCAAAGAGCAAACTAGTCCTTTCAATTAAAATTTTCATCCATTTCTATTGTTAAAAATTGGCGTGACTAACGGAATAACCAGACAATTGCATATGGCGAGCCACATGTATCTAATGTTGACGTACATGAACCAGTTTTTAATAGTAGAAATAGATGAAATTTTTAACAGAAGGACCAATTTTCTCTTTAATCTAAAGTACCGAGATTAATTTACCCATTTTTTTTAGTAAATGAGACAAAATGCAATCTAACTTATAATACAAGGTAGTGTATTGCACTGATTCATATGTTGTTTTTCATATTTTCCATGCAGCTATTTCACCAATACGCTTATCCTTCCTGTAATTAATGGGCCAACAGAGGGAATTGCCCTCGTATATACATGCCACATTTTTACAGCAATTGTTGGTATGCTTCCTCATTTATGAGAATGTGTTTAATATGAATATATTCAATATATTCTAATTTTTTTCATATCCTTAACCAATGTCTGGATATACATTGAATAATTTTGTTTAAAAAATATAGTTAGGAGTAACCTAAAGTTTTATCGTATACCTTTCTTCTCTATTCTATTTTTTTTTTCACTTTTCTAATTTTTTTTTAAATTTCCCTCCAACGTGCCCAGTGGTGGGCTCAGAAATTTGGGAAATCCGTTCCTTTGTTCAGTTGGGTACCTTTCATCAACGGTAAGTTTTTAATTAAGTTAGCATCAAGTGTGGTATTGATGCATCAACGTCCATATGTCATTTTTCTTGGTCATTTCTATTTCTGTTACAAGTTACCAACGTATCTGAAAGTTTTTAAGAGAGCATTTAATAAAACTGTTTTGAATTTTATTAACTAAATACTTGAACTTAAATAGAGAAAAGAGTCCTAACCTAATTGGGAAAATAATTCCCTTCTTCTAATAAACTACTAAAAGATAAAATAAAATAATCCTAGAATATCTCAAATTCCTTGAGCCACTGATTTAAACTCAGCCTCTGCACTGTTTCTTGCTACAACACTTTGTTTTTTTGCTTCGCCAAGTCACAAGGTTTTCCCAAACAAATGTATAGTATCTTGATGTATATCTTCTATCTGTTATTGAGCCTACCTAGTCTGCATCTGTATAAGCTTCAATTTCTCTTTGCTCGGATTTCTTGAAGAATAAGCCCTTTCCAGGTGAACTCTTCAAGTATCTTAGAATCTGAAACACTGCTTCTTCATATTCCTCCATTGGGGAGTGCATAAATTGACTCACTAAGCTCACTGCAAAAGCTATGTTTGGCCTTGTATGTGATAAGTAAATTAACTTACCAACTAAACTTTGGTACTGCCCTTTATCAACTAATCAACCTTCTTTATTTCCGAATTTTACATTTGGATCAGTTGGTGTGTCAGTTGGGCGGCAACCACTCATCCCAGCCTCTTTTAAAAGATCAATCATATATTTTTTTGAGAGGCCACAAGACCCTTCTTTGATCGAAACTTCCATTCCAAGAAAGTATTTCAAAAGACCCAAATCTTTGGTCTCAAACTCCAATGCTAGATGCTCCTTGAGACGCCTTATTTCATCCACATCATCTCCTGTAAGAATGATATCATCGACATAAACTATAATAACTGCTATTCTACCTCTTTGTGAGTGTCGATAGAACATTGTGTGATCAACTTGTCCTTGTGAGTAACCTTGTTTTTTAACAACTTGAGTGAACCGTTCAAACCAAGCTCGAGGAGACTGCTTTAGACCATACAAAGATTTCTTGAGCTTACATACTCGAGTTCCAAATTTTTCTTCAAAACCTGAAGAAGGATCCATGTAAACTTCTTCTTCAAGTTTCCCATTTAGTAAAGCATTGTTCACATCTAACTACTGTAAAGACCAATCAAGATTAACAACAATTATAAAAGAATTCTAACAGAATTTTATTTGGCTACTGGAGCAAATGTTTCAAGATAATCTATCCCGTATGTTTGAGTGTACCCTTTAGCCACTAGCCGGGCTTTGTATCTATCTAAAGATCCATCCAGTTTGAATTTGGTTGTGAACACTCATTTCCAGCCCACTGTTTTTTTCCCTACAGGTAATTCTATTGTTTCCCATGTACCTATTTTTTCAAGAGCACGCTGTAAGGCATCTTTCACATTTTTAGGTATTTTCACAATATCGAGACACGAAACAAAGATTGAGAATGTCGAAGACAAGGCTTTCTAGGACACAAAGTTAGACATGAGATATTTGACAACATTTCTAACACCTTTTCTTTTAGCAATTGGAATATCTAAATCAAAAAATTCATTGGCTGGATTATGAGTTTTACTTGGATTTTTGACAAGATCTTGCGGGTTGGATTCTTGGTGATGAATCTGGTGGATTTCACTTTATTGATTTCGGTTTCTTCTTGAGTAAACAATTAACTCCTTTGTCTGTTTTTTATTCTCATGATCAGACTCTACACCTTCATACTCTTTTTTATTAACAACATTTACATCATTAATTTTTGTGTTAATCATAAATTCGCGTTTCCCATTATTAGAATCCCTATGTTGTATATTCCTAGTCTTTTTTGAATCAATTATAGAATCTTTTTTACTATAATTACCTCCCTGAAGATTAGAATTAAAATAAGATTGCGTTTCAACAAATGTGACATCCATGGTAACAATAGTCTTCCTATTAATTGGATCATAACATTTGTAACCCTTTTTATTAGAAGAATAGCCAACAAAGACGCATTTTTTTGCTCTAGAATCTAGTTTACCTTGGTTTTGAAGATGAACAAGAACACTACATCCAAAAACTTGGAGGGATAAATCTGTGATTAATTTAGTGTTAGGAAAGTTATCTTTAAAGAGAAGAAAAAGAGTTCTATAGTTTAGAATTTTATTGGGCAATCTATTAATAAGATATGTAGCTGTTAACAAGGCTTCGCCCCAAAGATAACGTGGTACCTAACTAGTGAACATCAAGGCTCTAGCTACTTCCAAAAGATGTCGGTTTTTTCTTTCTGCAATCCTATTTTGTTGTAGTGTATTTGTACAAGAGCTTTGGTGGACTATTCCATGTTTGGTTAAGAAAACACCTAATTGGTCACTAAAAAATTCCCCACCATTGTCACTCTGAAATACTTCTATTCTCACACCAAATTGTGTTTTCACCATAGCATAAAAAGACTAAAACACATTTTTAACTTCAGACTTATCTTTTAATAAAAAACACCCAACAAATGCGAGTATGATCATCAATAAATGTGACAAACCAACGTTTTCCTGAAAAATTGAGACTCTTGAAGGTCCCCAAACATCACTATGAATTAATGAAAAAGGTTTGGAAGCTTTATATTTTTGAGGTGGAAAGAATGACCGATGATGTTTAGCCAATTCACAAAATTCACAGTGATATGAAGGACTTTTATTTTTAAATAGATCAGATAACAAATATCTTAAATAGTAAAAATTAGGATGTCCAAGCCAATAATGCCAAATCATAACCTTATCAAAACCAGAAACAGAATTTAAACATAAAGTAGTTGTTGGTTGACTTAGATGGTCGTCGTCAAGAAAGTAAATTCCACCAGATTCTTTATCATTGCCAATCATCCTCCCTGAGACCATGTCCTGAAATTTACACATAGAGGAGTCAAATATAACATGACAATTCGAGGAGTGGGATAATTTACTGACCGATATGAGATTACAAGTTAGATTTGGCACATGTAAAACATCGTGTAAAACTAAGGAAGACGAAATTTTAACAGCGCATTTCCCGACTATTGCCGAGAATGACCCATCTGCTACTTTGATCTTTTTGTTTCCTGTACAAGGTGTGTAAGTTGAGAAAAGAAAATAACTACTAGTCATATGATCATTAGCTCCAGAATCAACGATTCACGTGTTTGTTTTACAAGGCTTGACACTGAAAAAATAAAAAAATCAGTACCTGATTGGGCAAAGGAGGAAGAAGAATTATTGGATGAGTTAGGAACAGAAGAATTCATTTGAAATTGTGGTGATTGAAAAAGCTTGTGTAGATGCTCTAACTGTTTCTTAGTGAATGGAGACCCTTCTAGAGAACTTTGGCCCTCATAATTTTCATTAGTTGTTTGGAAAGCTCTGCTATCCCCTGATTGTGAACCACGACCATTGCCACTTTTTTTTTCCATTCGTCGATTTTCCATGGAGCTTCCAACACGTTTTTCGAGTGTGCCAATATTTTTTGCAATGATCGCACCAATGTTTTTTTTTTTCTTTTTTCACTATCATTATTATTTTTAATAGTTACAAGAGTAGAATTATCATCATTAGCTTCAAAACCTGGCCATAACATTACTTTTCTTATTGTCTCCTCTCTTCTAACCTCAGAAAAAATCTCACGGAGTCTTGGAAGCGATTTTTTTTCCTAGGATCCGAGATCTCACTTAATCAAATTCTTTATTTAAACCAGCCAGAAACAAATAAGCTCATTCATTATCTTCTTTTTTCATAGCTTTTACACCATCTCTAGAACACTCCCATTCATCATTATAACACTGATCCAGTTCTTGCCAAAGAGACATCATCTCATTATAATAAAAAGTAACTTCATTTTCCTCTTATCTAGCTTTTCAGAGTTTTCTTTTTAACTCAAAGATCTGTGAAGTGTTTTCTAAATCTGAATAGGTGTCTTTCACAGCGTCCCAAACATCACTACTAAAAGATAAAAAAAAATAATCCTAGAATATCTCAAATGATTTATTCTAAGATTTATCTACCTAAATAAATTTAAAATATATCCCCAAAATATATGAGTTTCACATATTTCAACAATATCTTGTATTTCAAGTTATCCATATTTGGATGCAGGTATCAAGTACAGATATGTCTCTAATACGGATATCTTCAACTTTTTTTTTTATTTTTTTATGGAGGATCATATTCTCATTTGTTGAAGTTTTTTTTATCAAAAGAAAAACAGAATAAGAGACTTTGCAAGGATGAAAATGAATGAATCTCATCAGCTATCTTTTTCATTCAAACTTTTGATAATATATCAATTACATAAGCAAATTTTTTAAGATTATAAAAGCTAACTGCTCCCCCTAGTACATTGACTAAAACTTGGATTAAATAATACATAGAAGCTAGCTGGTATACTAGCTATTAAATCAATATAAATCAGTCAACTTATCCTACTAAGCTATTTCATCAATACAAATCATATCCTACAAACTTAGCTATCACATTACAAAAGAACTAGACTACGTTGCATAGGAACAAAATACACAAAATATGCTGCTTCATTCGGACCAGCTTCCTTTCTTCACTTCAAAACACTGTTTCAGCTTGAGTTGAGCTTGGTTTGCTGCTGGTCTTTTGTTGCAATGCATGCCAAAGTTCTAACACTCCTCCTTGGACTGTATGCAACAAACAAAAATCTTTCCCTTCAAGGTTGCAAACCTGGCAGTTCCTAATGGCTTGGTCAGAATATCAGCTAATTGAGTTTCCGGGCTACAATGAACAAGGCTGACTTTCTTTGATTGCTCAGCTTCTCGAACAAAATGGAATTTGATTTTAAAATTCTTGGTCTTACCATGGAAGACTGGATTTTTAGCAATAACAATAGCCGATTGATTGTCAACCTTGATTTTAGTAGGTTGACTTTGCTCTTCATTCAAATCACTCAAAAGCTTTCTAAGCCAAATGGCTTGATTAACGAGATCTTTGCGGTGAGATGTATTACCTTGGCTATGGATTGTCTGTGATGCATTGCTTCTTTGAACTCCAGCTGAAAACACTTGAGCCTAGAGTGAAGAAATAGCCCGATGTGCTTCTCATGTCATCTACTGAACCTGCCCAATCACTGTCTGAATAACCAACAAGCTTAGCTCCTCTGCCCTTCCAAACATAACACCAAAGTTTAAGGTTCCTTTGACATATCTTAGGACCCTTTTAGCAGCTTTAAAATGTGCAACATTGCAGCAATGCATGAACCTCGAGAGAAGGCTAACTGCATACATGATGTCTAGCCTTGTTGCTGTCAAGTAGAGTAGACAACCAACCAAACTCCTGTACCCCTTTTCATCCAGTCGGTCATGCTCACTGGTGCTTGATAGCTTTTCTCCCAATGCAATAGGAGTGGTAATAGACTTGCAACTTGACATACAGAATTTCTTCAGCACCTTCAGTGTAAATGCTTGCTGACTTATGAAAATTCCTTGCTCCTCCTGAGTTACTTCCATACCAAGGAAGTATGTCATCAGACCAAGATCAGTTATCTCGAACACATCTTTCATCTGCTTTTTAAAATCCTCAATCAGCTCACTTTTACAGCCAGTGACCAACAAATCATCAACATACAGAGACACAATCAGCAATGTCTTCTCTCCAGCTTTCTTGACATAAAGAGTAGGCTTACTAACACTCTTTGTGAATCCCAACATTGTCAAATAACCATCAATCCTTTTATACCAGGCCCTTGGAGCCTGTTTTAGGCCATACAAGGCTTTCTTGAGCTTGTAGACTTTGTGCTCTTCACCAGGGATCTCAAAACCTTCAGACTGTTCCATGAAAATTTCTTCCTTGAGCAAACCATTCAAAAAAGCTGATTTGACATCCAAATGATGCACCTTCCAATGTTTTTGAGCTGCTAAGGCAAATAACAGCCTTATTGTATCCAACCTTGCAACAGGTGCAAAGGTTTCAGAGAAGTCAATCCCTTGCTGCTGACTATACCCTTTCACAACTAATCTGGCCTTGTGCTTGTTTAAGGAACCATCTGCATTATTCTTGGTCCTGAACACCCATTTAACACCAATAATCTTTCTGTTTTTAGGCCTGTTAACAAGCTCCCAAGTATCATTCTTTTGAATCATTTTCATTTCAGCTTCCACAGCTTCATGCCAGCAACTTTCTTTTACAACTTCATCATAGCAAGAAGGCTCCACAATTGCTAGAGTCCTGGTTCCTCTAACAGGTTTATCATCATAGCCATCTTCAATTATTTCTTCAGTTTCAACCTGCTGCAGGTCAAGGTCATTCTGATCTTCATCAGGCAAACTTGCTTTAATTCCATCCCATTTCCAATAGCTTGCTTCACTGAATTTGATATCTCTGCTCACTACAACTCTTTTTGTCACCGGATCAAAGACCCTATATCCTTTCTTCACACTGCTGTAGCCAACAAACACCCCTGGCATGAACCTCTTTTCAAGCTTAGTTCTTTTCTCTGCTGGCACCAGTACATAGCACAAGCAGCCAAATACTTTTACATGTGAGATCGATGGTTTCTGTCCAAACCAGGCTTCAAAGGGTGTTTTGCCTTCAACTGCACTTGTTGGAAGCCTATTTTGCAAATGTGTTTGTGTTCTTTCTTGTATTCAAAAAATTAGGTATTTTAGCATCAAATAGAAGGCACCTGGCTATATCAAGAACTGTTCTATTTTTCCTCTCACAAACACCATTTTGCTGTGGTGTATAAATAGTGGTTAGCTGGTGCTGAATTCCAGCTTCATCACATATCTTTTGGAACCTCTGAGATACATACTCAGTTTCATTGTCAGACTTTAAGCACTTTAGCTTACAACCAGCTTGATTTTCAGCCAAGGCTTTAAATTTGCAAAAGCAATCAACAACATCGGACTTTTGTTTTAGGAAGCTTACCCAGCAGAACCTAGTGCAATCATAAATGAAAAGTACAAAGTACCTGCTGCCATTTAAGGAGGTGGTCTTCATAGGTCCACAAATGCCTGTATGGACTAGATGGAGTCTTTCTCGAGCTCTCCAAGCTTGGTTGATAGGGAAAGGTAACCTGGTCTGTTTGCCAAGCTGACAAACCTCACACACTTCCTTGTTTGGCTCAATCTTTGACATGTCTTCCACCAAATTCATTTTTTGCAACTGACTAAGTGAATTGTAGTTCACATGCCCCAGCCTCCTATGCCATAATGTTGCATCATTAGTCTGACTTGCATATGCCTTAGCTTAAAGTTGATTCACATCCACAGTGAAGGTTCTGTCTTGCATAGCCACTGTTGTTAACACCTGACCAGTAGCACCTTTGATCACACAAGTTTTGCCTTCAAAAACTAAGGAATAGCCCTTCTCCAGTAGCTAACCAACACTCAGCAAATTTTGATCAATGTCAGGTACATAAAGAACTTCAGAAATGGTTTTGTTACCTGACTTGGTGCCTATCACAGCCTTTCCCTTTCCTTTTGCCTCCAAGAGCTCACCATTGCCTATTCTGACTTTGGACTTAAAGGTGGTGTCCAACTCCTTGAACATGCTCTTATCAGAAGTCATGTGGTGGGTGCATCCACTGTCAACTAGCCAAATCTTGCTCACCTTGCTCGAGCTTGCAAAACAGGATGCTGAGAAAACATGCTCTTCCTGCACTTCAACATCTTCAGCAGCCTGAACTTGGTTTTGATACTGTGGCTGTGGTTTAGGCTTGTTTTTGCAAACTTTTTCAATATGGCCAAATTGTTTACAGCCTCTACACTGAATATCTGGTCTATACCAACAGTATTTTTCAAGGTGAGTGCTTTTCTTGCAGTGAACACAAGGTGAAAACTTCTTCTTGGCAGCTTCTTTCTTCTTCTTCTCTGTCCAAGGCTTCTTGCCTTTAAAATTTGAGGTTGAGCTAGAGCCTGAGCTACTTTTGGCTTGAAAAGCTCCCTCAAGGTGCTCTTCATTTCTAATGGCTCTTCTTTGCTCTTGAGCATAGAGAGCATTTATCAACTCAGTCAAGGGAATGGTTGATAGGTCCCTTGAATCCTCCAAAGAAGAAATTTTTGCTTCATACTTCTCTGGCAAGGTTGTTATGACTTTCTCAACTACACTTTGATCACTAAACTCATCCCCCAGCAGTCTTATATTGTTGACAGTAGCCATGATTCTGTCAGCATACTTCTTAATGGTTTCTGAGTCCTTCATCTTCAGATTTTCAAAGCCCCTTCTTAAATTGATTAGTTGCTGCTGTCTGGTCTTGTCTGACCCTTGAAACTCCTCCTTGAGTTTATCCCAAGCCTCCTTCGGTGTAGCACAGGCCATTATCCTAGTGAAGATAACATCAGAGACTCCACTTTGAAGGCATGACATGGCCTTGTACTTCTTAGCACAATCTTCACTATGCTACCTGATTTGGGCTATGGTCGAATTGGCTCTCAATGGTGGTGGCTCAGTTTCATTTAGAACAACATTCCACAAGTCATTTGCCTGTAGGTATGTTCGCATTTTCACTGACCAAATATTGTAGTTTTCACCAACAAAAACAGGTGGAGGAGGTGGTGAGAAACTCATGTTTTATAGCAACCAAAACTACCAACAAAAACAGCTTCTGCTTCTTGTTTCACACACGATCAGCTTAGAAACAATGCACAACCAAGGCCCTCAAAGACAACAGGCTCTTGATACCATTTGTTGAAGTTTTTTTATCAAAAGAAAAACAGAATAAGAGACTTTGCAAGGATGAAAATGAATGAATCTCATCAGCTATCTTTTTCATTCAAACTTTTGATAATATATCAATTACATAAGCAAATTTTTGACGGTTACAAAAGCTAACTGCTCCCCCTAGTACATTGACTAAAACTTGGATTAAATAATACATAGAAGCTAGCTGGTATACTAGCTATTAAATCAATATAAATCAGTCAACTTATCCTACTAAGCTATTTCATCAATACAAATCATATCCTACAAACTTAGCTATCACATTACAAAAGAACTAGACTAAGTTGCATAGGAACAAAATACACAAAATATGCTGCTTCATTCGAACCAGCTTCCTTTCTTCACTTCAAAACACTGTTTCAGCTTGAGTTGACCTTGGTTTGCTGCTGGACTTTTGTTGCAATGCAGGCCAAAGTTCTAACATCATTCCTATACCCAAATATACATTGGATATTAAAATAAAAAACAGCTCACATTTCAAGTATCCGTATTTATGTTGCAAAAAACCCAAGTTATAAATGGTGGATTGTATATTTTATTAATCATTAGCAACTAATGGTATTGTCTGTATAATTATCTTATCTTAAACAAATATAAGTCAAGCTTTTTGCCGTTCTAACTACTTATTTACTCTTTTTGTTTGTTTGGCTTTAGAAATTCCAACATACAGAGCTACACTGTATTTGATGACAGTATTTGGTGTTATACCTACCGTAGCTTGCAAGTAAGAAGTTATTCGCATTAATTGTATGCTTATATTTAGCTAGTTTTAGTCTCGTAGGCTGTTCTAATTCTTTATTTTTTTTTTTAAGTACTCAGATTTAACACTTATTTTCGGTGTAGGATTCAAATATGGGTGTAAAAATAGGACATTCTAAGAATCTTTAAATACAAGAAAAATGTTTTTAAAATTTGAACACACTTGTATAGGATACATACTCATACTTGACATTGATACCTCAGTCAAAATAAGATAGGCCAAAACGTTGCAGTCTAGGGTTCTTTCTTTTGTTGATTCTGCACCTCAGTATTTATCTTGCTCTGATTTTTTTTTTCTAAAGTACGCATGTCTAACACTTGTATTTCATGTATATCTGAACGTATATATAGGAACACGATTCTTTAAAAATATTTCAAATACATGAAAATTTTGAACTTCAACTTACTCATGTTAGACCTCACCATCGAATTCAAGTAACATAAGTTAACCTTCACTTCGCTCATGTTGTACTTTTTTTGCAGCATAGGCAATGTCCATAAGGTCATTCAAGCAAAAAAAGGAAGCATGTTACTTGCATTAGCAATGGTAATTCTCTAACCCTTTTTTTTGGGTTCTTTCATCCTTTCATATGCTTTCAATCCTTAATTGATGTTTTCTCTGTTCTTTCTTATCAGCTTCACCCTTTTATATTACTCATAGGAGGAGTGCTTGTTTGGTAAATTGTTTTTTTTTTTTTAAAAAAAAAGGGAAAATAGCAAGGTTTGGTGTTCTTTTTGGTACATATTATCCTTGAATTAACTTAATTATTTTTTTATTATTGTGAAGGGATTATCTTTCGCCCTCTGATATTATCAGAAATCATCCACATTTACTTATACTAGGAGCTGGGCTTGCATTTGGGTTCCTTGTGGTAAGCTTTGCTTGTTTGTAATTGTACTAATAGTAATACTATCCCTTTTTTAAGTGCCTAATAAAAAATTTGATTTTAGTCCAAGTAACATAACAGAGAGTAAGTCTAATATGGTTACCCCACTATCTTGTAACCCATATTCAATACTTAATCCAATGTATACTTGGACATCCATTCTCCCCGAGTCGAGATAATATAGCTTTTTTCACTCAATAGTGAATCCTAGGAAGACAAAATATTATTAACTTGGTTATTGAAGGGAAGTTGTTTATCTACAGGGAAGGATGATTTTGGCTCACTTGTGTGATGAACCCAAGGGATTGAAAACAAACATGTGCATGGTATGTAGGCATTCTTACTCATGTGTCAATTCACTTACAAGATCAGTAAATTTGGTCTTAAACGGGGGAAATGTTACTTTTTGATGGATTTGATTACATGGTTAAAATATAAATTTCATATGTTTTATTTTCAGCCACTCTTGTATCTTCCTTTGGCAATTGCAAATGCTCTTACAGCTAGACGGAATGAAGGGTATGTTTGTGTATTAGATTTTGATTTTTCTATCCCCATGCAGTGCCAAAGACACGATAAAATTGAAAAGAAATATACCAAAGTGTTGAAATTTATATAAATAAATAAAATGAAAAAATAAAGAGTAATACATGAATGATAAGTGTAATTGTGATGGATTGACATGAATGCTAATTGTTGTATTCCCCTCTTCTTCTGCAGTGTTCCTTTAGTTGATGAGTTCTGGGTTGTTCTTGGTTACTGTGTATTCACAGGTATGACTGCTTTCATTATTCTATAACTTATTTAAATTCGGATGTGATAGAATTTGTTTGTTTTGGGTTGGATACATTGAGTTTCAACCATTTTAAGTTTAATTCATTCAGGTTTTTTAATTTGATTTTTTTGAATCAAGTCATCTGAGGTCCAATTAATTTCTAGTCTGATTCGGGTTTAAGTTTTAAGGACAAAATTTATCTATTTAATAATAAAAAGACTAATTTAATCAGATCTCCATAATAAAGGGATCTCTCAAATAAATTGACTTGTGTTATATTTTTCCTGACAAATCACTTTTTGTGAAACAGCACTACTTTACTTGCACTTTGCCATAACAGTCACTCATGAAATTACAACAGCTTTGGGAATTTATTGCTTCAGGTAAGGTGGTTGATTGTGCTGTTTTCTGAATAATAATAATAATGTGATTTGTTGTATATAATTATGATGTGGGTTCATTTTTTTAAAGCTTTTCATACATTTGGTGTTATTTCCATATTTGATCTTTACAAAAAGAATGATAAGTGTAGATAAGATAGGTGCCCTTTTAATCCCCCAATTATCACCCTCTGCTCCCTGCATTTCTTTCTTTGCTGTAATGTGTTGGGTCAAGACATGAGAGCTGTTTAGGTTAACTAACTGGTTTGGTTAAGGTTGCAAGAAGGGATATTTGGTTCTTTAGACAAGTTTTAAGTTCTAGGCTTTTACTACTCTTTTTTTCTCCTTCTAATCATTAATATCCATTGATGAAAATGACAGGATATCAAGGAAACAGGCTTGAACCTTGCTAGGGTATGTTTTCTGCTTGGAGTATCGGATACATATGTATATTCAGCACCTTGACTTCAATTTAATCTAAATAATAAAAAAAATAATTTTAAATTTTAATAAAATATCAATTAAAGCCGAAAATAAACTTTTGAAATAAGACCTCGACTCAACTCGATCTACACCTCTAATTTTTATATATGTTTCAAAATTCTTACAGGTCTACTCGACATGAAATCGAGAAGCATTGGTATTGCGGGAAATTCTTATCTAATCCGCAGTCATCTGTTATACATATTTTCTTGAGCTTAGTTTCCACTGAATAATTTTATTCCCTAGTTGATATGGAAAGTCAAACCTTATGAGCACAAATGACTAAAATATATCAAGTGGTTTGGAGTCAAAACAGATAATATGTCGTAAATTGTGTAACAATGGGATGGGCTTTAAATTGCAGTTATTGGTGACTAATAAAGACGATACCATATTTGCACTGCAGTGATTGGTGAGGGAATAAATTCAAAGCTCTTTCTACAATTCTTATAGCAGGGCAGCCATTGGTTGCTTTTTCTTTTATTTTTTGCGACAATAAGCATCATCCTTTTTGTAATTGAACCTCTAAACTCATTAGATGTCATGTTAAATGAAAAACGAATTTGGGCACCTTATATTAGCCGACAATGTAGCTTTTTGGTTGGGATCATGGAGGGTATCAAAACATTTCCTTTTTGTTTAGGCTTTAAATTTTATACGCATCAATCACACATTGCCGCTATGTTTTTTTCTTTTCTTTCTTAAACTAATCAAAACTATGAGTATAATTTTTTCTTTTCGTCTTTTTTTTTTTTTTTTTTTTTGCTTTTCATGCTGAGGGGACAAGGGAAAGATGCTGCCTTTATTCCTGTATACTAATTATAGTTATGTATTTAATTCTGTTTTTAAAGTATTTTTACATAAAGTTTTCATCATATTTAAATTACACATTAATTTCATATTTGAATTTATTTTTTGTTTTAAATTTTATATATTTTTAAAGATTTCTAATTTTTTTATTTTATATTTGTCACGTAGTATACTGAGAGGTTGCCACATGACACTATGTGATGGGCTAGCAGTGTCATGTCAACACAAACTAACAATGTTAGTGTGGAAGTACTGCTTGGTTGACGGAATACAAATTCAAGTACCGATTAGGTCCAAAAAAATAGCAACTACCTAAGTACAAATGAACAAATTTAGGGGCCAAAATATAGCTTTAAATGATTATTAGTTTTAAAAAATTTAAAAACAATTTCTCAAATTTTGGAAAAAAATTATGTGTAACACATCTTTAATTTAATAACAAAATAAAAATGTTTAAATTTTTTTATAGATTATTTACTATTTAAAATACTTTTTATATTATTTTACTTTTAATATTTTTGAAATAGAAAACTTTTTACATGGGAGGGATCTATTTATACCGATGTAAAACATTCAACCGTTAAATATATATTAATAAATATATTATTTTAGATCAATATGATAGAAATATCATATCAATATAGAAATTTACATACATGAAAAATACAAATATCGTGATAAATTCAACGATTGATTTGCTAAAAGATTAATCACATCAAAAGTTTCAAAAGATATTAAACTACTTTAAGTTTTACACCCATGTAAGTGGATCATTCCCCTTTTAATATTATAGAAAACAATTATTTTTAAAATTTATTAATTATGTTTTAAAACGTTTTTAATTATATTTTAAAAATTCATAATTTTTTGCAGTAAATTCTAATTGTAAAAAGATTTATTTTTTTAATAATTTCAATTAAAAAATTTAATATTTTAAAATAATTTTACCACCGATTTTTTTAGAATTTTAAAAAATATGGATTTACCAAGTCTTTAAAACTTTTAGTTTAATTATGAATTAAAAATATTTATAACATTCTTGAAACTTTTTTTTATTTTTATTTTAAATTTAAGTACTTTTTAAAAATTAATATAATATTTTTAAACGTTTTTAAGTAAATATATTTTTTTAAAAAATTAGGCACATAGCTGATTGAGTCTTAATTCGATTGGCATGGGCATTGTTGTTAATGTAAGAGGACGTGGGTTCGAGTGCGCTGAAGTGTATTATCCTTCTATTTATGGGTTGAGGAGGGGTTATGAGTAGTTATAGACATTACATAAAAAAGAGCAGATATAATCAGAACTTATAATGAAATTGTTCAAAAAATATAATTAGTCACATATTCACTTGTCAAAATTTTATGCTTCCTTATGGTATTGTTTACTAATTTGCTTGTGTACCTTAATTATGATATATATATATATATATATATATATATATATATGATATATGTTGTATGCAAATTGTTTAAAAAAGTTAAACATGTAACATATCTGTAAATAATATGATAAATTAATTAATTTGTAAAAGAATAAATTAAAGTAAAGAATTTGTAGAAACTAAAATTTAAGATTAAGGACCTAATTATAAAAATCAGAATCGGCCTTAGGTATTAAATCAAATAAACTAAGCCGTTAGAGGTTAATTTGAAAAAAGAAAAAGAAAAAAAAGCGTAGGACTTTAAGACAAAATTAAACTAGATAAAATTAAAATTTAAGAAAATCATGTGATGTTTTAAAATGAAATTACAAAAAGAGAAAAAAAGAAAAAAAAAAAAAGAGAGAGAGAGCCTAAAAGTAAAATTAAATGGTAATAACCCAAAAATGAAATATATCAAACAACAAAAGGGCTTGTTTATAAAATTCAAAAAGTGAAAATGACGTAATATCCTTAAATTATAGACGAATAAATAAAAGAAACTTTGATTGCAAAAATTCAAGTGTGTGTAAATAATGACCCAAGACTCTCTTTATATAGGGAGAGTTTAGAGAGTTTAGCTATGATTAAACTTAATCACTTTAATATTAAGATAATCACTTAAATATTAAATTAATAAAATACTATTAAGATAAGTATTAAATTTAATTTAATATTAAACTATTAAAGTAATATTATTTTTGAAATAATTAATCTGAAATCAAATTTTCTGTTAGAGTCCCAATAGGATTGTAACTCTTCCACTGCTCAATCACCGATGACCAACCACCGCCGGCACCGTCGTGTCCGGTGGTGCAGGTGCGACACCCTTATGGCATCCCGAGCCGGTTCGGCTGCTGCCTATTCGGTCCCGGTCAATGACGACTTGACCTGTCCGGTCTAGCCACTGGTTGGACCGTCGGCCCGGTTTCACATACCGGACCCGGTTCGACCAATTTTTTGGGTCTTGGTCTCGGTTTTGGGCTCTTGGGCCCAATTTACGATCTCATGTCTAATTTTCAAGTTTAATTACCCATTGGGCCAATTGTCTGACTTGAAAATTAAATTTTAAAAATATCATATTAATTTTAATTAATTTAATTTTACTTTATCAAAATTAATTTTTCCAAAAATCACTTAGATTTTCCAAATTAATTTTTTAAGAAAATTTTTAATCAAATTCTCTAATTGAACAATTCTCACGACCACCTAATTTAATTCTACATTGAATAAATCAACTCAATTAAATTATTCCCGAAGTCATAGAATTTTCTTTTGATTCAAATGCAGTCCGATCGAACTTTTGTTGAGCTAGCAGAGGGACCAGTCGAACATATATAATTAGGCTCTAGTGATTGGAATTATGTCAAGAAGCATCGTTCCGATAATTTGCAATTACTTAATCATGGAGTCAGTCTATAAGAAGTATTATGATTGAGAATTCCTTATTGTATACTCTTTACGAAAGCAATTCATCTAATTGCTTTGTCCAATGACTTCATCATGTGTGTGTTACCCTTATATGATATCCTTGATTCCTTTAAGTTAAATTCGTTCACTCAATACAATCCTATTTTATCTCTTTGTCAGCATTGTGTCTTCTTAATGATTAATATGAGCACTGTCAACAAATGAATGTGATAAATTGCTTGTTTGAGAATAAGCAACCTATGGCCACGTTCTATATTTATCAATCCACACAATGCCAATGAGAGGATATCACTAACTCTTTAATTGAGCTATGAATTTAACTATTTCTAGTAAAGCCATGCCATACACGAGTCATGTACCTAACATACTGGCTATGAGCTCGATCATTTTTAGAGCATAAGCCTCCACTTATATCAAAGCAAATGAGTTGCATACGCATGGTCAGTGACTAACTCAGGATTTAGGTAAATCACACCATGAATGTCACAAGTGAATTAATTCAGAAATAGATTCAGAATTAATTCATCTTGGGTCCAATCCAATGTGTTATTCTACCAATGAATACATTTATATATCTACTTGTGGAGTCAATTGCTCCGATAGCCAAGACTAGCCATCTCCCCAATTGGAATTGTATACAACATAATAATCCTTCTCAGTATTTGAATCAAATGCTCACTTTGATTCTTTTACGAGATTACGGACTCATTTAGATTATCTACTGAAGTAAGTTGTCTTTCTTGCAATGTAAACATTCTTACAATGCCACTTGTCTTCAGTTTGAACTTAGACAATCAATGAGCTAATATTGCTTGTCACAATTTTGTTATACATGAAAAATATAAAAGATATAAATACAAATGACATAATAGTGAAATGTGAAATTAACTTTATTTATTTATTCATCGTTCAAATAAATAGAAAACATTTACATGTTTACTACAATATGGGCACATTTCCCAAAAGAAATCGTCTAAGTCCGCGTGGTTTGCCAGACTAAAGTTCTAAACTCGTGACAGTTGTATTCGAGCCAAGGTTTTGAAGGCGTCGGTTGAGATAATGAAAGAAGAAGCCAATCAGAATGAGCCAATGGGAACTCGTGGGAGGGCCAGAAAAACAAGCCGATCGAGGGAAATACTGCTGGATTTGGAAGGTTGAGTGGTCAATCTCGAGTAGTCCATGGGGGACATGAGAGAGGCACTCGAGGAAGTCGAAGGATGCACCAATGGGCTAGACTCAATGAAGGAGCAGTTTAGGGAACTTGTGTTGGAGTCTCTCGGTTCCAATGTGGAAGTGATGAGAGGGAGGCTCAATTTTACTATGGATAAGCTGACAGTGAGGGACGATGCTCTCAAGGCCATGGTGATAGCTTTGAAGGAGGAAATAATGGACAGAGTGAGGGCTTTGAACACCAGAATTGAGGAGCTCGAGAGATAGCTTGTTGTGTGTCGAGCCACCATCGGTAAAGGAGTGTTGGATGCAATGCTCAACCACGAGATAGATGTCCCTAAACCAGAGAAGTTCAAGGGATAAGATCCGTAAGGGAAGTGGATAAATTCTTGTGTGAGATGGAGCAATACTTCTTTACCTTGGGCATCGAGGATGATGATACTAAGGTAAATACAACTGCTAGATATTTTATTGATTTTGCTTTTCTTTGGTAGAGGCGTAAGTCCACAGATGAAAAGTGTGGTCAGACTATGATTGGTACTTGAAAAGAGTTCTAGAATGAGTTCAAGGACTTCTCTAAGCCAAAACTAGCATTTGCTAAACTTTGCGTATAGTTGTTTCTCATGTAAAGTCTGTAATATGATTTTCAAATGTTATGTATGTTCGGATTTGTTTCTGGAATAAATCAGAATATCCTTAATAAAAACAACAAGAAATCTATCAAGATGTTGCTGAAAAACCTGATTCATCAGATCCATAAATGCTGCAGGGGAATTAGTCAATCCGAAAGGTATCACTAAAAACTCGTAGTGTCCATAATGGGTTTTGAATGTTGTTTTTGACATATCAACATTTTTGAATCACAACTGTTACTAACCAAATCGGAGGCCAATCTTCGAAAATACTATAGCACCTTTCAACTGATCGAACAAATCATCTATACGAGGCAACAAATATTTATTCTTTATTGTAACTTTATTCAATTTTCGATAATCTATACACAATTTCATTGACCCATCTTTCTTTTTCACAAACAAAATAGGTGCGCCCTAAGGTGACACGTTCGGTCGTATAAAACTTTTGTCAATCAATTTTTGCAACTGTGCTTTTAATTCTTTTAATTCAATTAGAGCCGTTTTTTTATGGAGTAGTCGAGATCGGAGCAGTCCCAGGCACTAACTCTATAGCAAACTCAACTTTTCGTTCTTGCGGTAATCCCAACAATTCCTCAGAAAAACATCGATAAAATTACATACCGCCGGTACTTGATCAATTTTCATTTCTAATACTCTGGAATCTAGAATATAATCTAGAAATGCATCACAACCTTTTCGGATCAATTTCTATGCAGTCATTGCCGATACCATATTCGCAACATAATCAGGTCTATCGGATTCAATAGAAATCAATTCATCATTCTGACATCTCAAATCAATTTGTTTCTGTCTACAATTCACTATTGTATCATGTACTATCAACTAGTCCATTCCCAGAATAACATCGAATTCATTAAAAGGCAATAACATTAAATTAAAAGAAAAGTCGTAGCCCTAAATTCTCAGTGGACATTGTTTGCAAACTAGGTCAACTATGACACTTTGACCTAAAGGGTTTGTTACTTTAACAACATATTTAGTCGAATCAATTGATAAACTCTATTCCATTACTAATGTAGTACATATATATGAATGTGTCGACATAGGGTCAACTAATGTACACACAATAACATCAAAGATAGAAAATATACCAACAATGACGTTAGAAGCCGAGGGCTCCTCTCATGCACAAATTGCATAAGCTTTGGCAGGAGCTCGAGCTTTAGATCGAACCGCTATGTCTTTTGTTCTACTTCTACTGACTCCAGTCGTGCCACTATTTCCTGGCCGTCTACCTCTCGTAAAAGTAACAACGTGTTTCATATTTTGATCTTTATTCAAGTCAGATCGATTTGGACAATCTTTTTTATAATGGTCTGGAGATCCACAAATAAAACATGACCCGTCTTTTAACCTGCACACCCTAAAATGATTCTGACCACAATGGTTGTATTCAAGTTTGTTCAAATTTCGTACATTACCAACACTGGCCACTGAAGTTATCAATGGTCTCACATTACTCTGTTGTTCGATCTTTTCTAAAAAACCCTAACGGTGCTAAAAAATGGCTATTAAATTCTTTCATTTTCTTCGACAGGGGAGCAAAAAATGCTCTAGATGTATTTCACTTATTGATGTCTCATACTCTCGTATTGTTCTGTTTCTTATGATTGTAAATTTCTTCTATTTTTTGAGCCCGATCAGATAAAACTATGAACTCACGTAATTCCATTACACCCACAAGCATTTTAATCTCATCATTCGATCCATCTTCAAAGCGAATACACATTTTCTCGTCAGTCGATACGATCTCACGAGCATATTTGCTGAGTTGAACAAACTCTTGCTCGTATTCGCAACCGATCTAGTCTCTTGCTTCAACTCAAGGAATTCTTTCTTTTTCTTGTCTAAATAACATTTATTGATGTATTTCTTTTGGAATTCAGTTCGGAAGAAATCCCAAATAATTCTCTCTTTCAGTACCATGGCTGATAAAGTCAACCACCAGTGGAAAGCTTCCTTTTTTAACAACGATACTATGCATATCAAATAATCCTCAAGAAGACACAACATCTCATCTAAAACTCTCTGCATATGCTCTAACCAGTATTCGGCTATGGACGAATCATCACCCACTTTACTGTGAAACTCTTCGGCCTTGCATTTTTGAACTTTATCTATGGAAAGCCTATAAACATTTCGTCAAACTGGGCTTTGAGGATGAGGGAGGGTAAGCACAGATAGGGGTGGAGGTTGTTGAACCGCAGGATTGACTCTCATATAAGTAACAACCATATCGTTCATCATATGGAGAAAGGTACCATGAGCCTCTTCTCCATGCCCTTGGCCCTTGAGACATGGGCACACTTTGAGCAACCTCTTGATTGGTGGCTGGAACATTACTTTCTACCTCTTCGGAATCTACTCAATTGGATTCAGTTGACATATTTTATATATAAGAAAACAAGTCAAACTGATTAGGAGTCATCACAATATCACAAGTTATAAATTGGCATGCATTTCTAGAATCGATACATGCTACGTTCAGTCCTAGAATCGATTAAACCATAGCTCTGATACCACTAAATGTAACACCTTATACCTAGTTCAACCACTGGACCCGAGCTATAAGGTATTACGATAATTAATAACATTTATCGTCCCTAATTTCCAATTAAAAGTAAGTTAAAACATCAAGTATTTGATAACATCATTATACTGTAATTTACAACTAAAACCGAGCCTGAATCAAGCTTACATAGCTCTTAAACCAATTCAGAATCAAATCCAGACTAATTTGAAAATTTTACGAAAAAATAGGTAAAAAATGAAAATAGGGGTCACACGACCATGTGACAAGGCTGAGGCCACGTGGTGCTATATATAACGACCTTATAGTCACGGGTGTCGAAAAGTGCATTCCCAGGACTCCTTCCCGTAAATCAGACTCGTAAATATTTACGAAGTTAGTTGTGTAATTAATTAGATTTCGGTTAAGTGAATTTGCATGAATTAAGAATTATTATTGTATAAATGACTAAATCGCGTAAAGGGTAAAAGTTGAAATATAGACTAAAAATTATTGAGGGACTAAAGTAGCAAATATACATTTGCCTTGTTTACTGAACGACATTATGAAATATATATATTATATGTAAACTTATTATATATATTATAATAGTTAATAAATTAAAAGTTAAAAATATATATATGTATTATATAATATTAAAGTATAATAAATGAAAAGAAAGTGAAATTTGATGATAGAAAGCATACAATTCGAATAGAAAATAAAAAAAAAGAAAAAAAAAGAAGAGAAGAAGAGAAGAAGCAAAAGTTAAAAATATATATATGTATTATATAATATTAAAGTATAATAAATGAAAAAAAAAGTGAAATTTGATGATAGAAAGCATGCAATTCGAATAGAAAATAAAAGAAAGAAAAAAGAATAAGAGAAGACGCACGGCCTAAGGGTCTTTGATATTCAAACTTCAATCGGTTAGTCAATTTAGTCCCTTTTTCTTGTAATTTTTATATTTTTGAAATCTCGGTGTTAAGTACTACTCGATCCATGTTGAAATTTTAACATTGATTAAGATTTCAAATGTTGTTAATGTTGAATAGTTTTAGTACTAGGGATTAAATTGATAGATTTCAATGTATAAAATGAAAAAGGACTAAATAGTAAAGTTAATTCTTGATTTTGAGTATAGGGACTAAATTGTGAAAAATTCAAAATTTAAGGGTTTAATTGAAAATAAAGTGCTAAATTTAGCTTAAAATGAAATTAGTATAAAAATATAGGGTTAAATGTGAAGAATAAGAATTAGTCTCGATTTAGGGACTAAATTGGAATTTAAGCAAACATTGAGTAAAAATTTAAATATTCAATGTGAAATTGAATTCTGTTGTATTGATGTATTTTAATTGTTATAATTTCATAGCTAACGTCGTACCGGAATCCTCGACTAAAAAGGGGAAAGATAAAATTGACGTTGAATAGCTCGAAATCCACAGTTTGTATTTCTATAATCCGGACCTAGTTGTTAATTGTTGTATTTTGAGTTAATGCATATGGTAAGTGGTTGAGGTTAGTATTTTGACACTTTGATAGTGAATTGAAATTATAGTTGATTGAAATGGATTGAATTGATATATACATTATGAATGTATTGATTATTTGAATTGAAATAAATATATGTGTAAATGTGATAATGTGCAAATATAAGAATTGGATATTGGTTGTATTTGAAAAGTGAAATGAAACCCTGTTAACTGTATTGGGCTGAGTCAGATATAGATGGCATGCCATAGGATAGGAAGATTTCAGGGATTTCTTCAGCTTCGAGTCGATGAGGCACTGGGTGCCAATTTGCTTCAGTTTAACCGATGAGACACTGGGTGTCAATTTATATAGCGTTGGGCGTAGTTTTTACTTCAGATTTATCTGATGAGGCACTGGGTGCTAGACTGGTGTGTTGGTTGGATCCGTATATCCGTTCGAGTCCGAGTTGTGTTAATAGGGGTAAATAAATAATAAAGTTCTATAACTGATACTGAAATGGCAAGGTATGTGAAATGGAAATGAGATAGTGAATTGAAAATGAAATGTGAAATATGTTGTGAACAAATGGAATATACGAGTTATGTACTCATGAATTGAATATGGAATGGATAATGCCATTGTTTAAATGAAATGTGGATTGATATGTGAAAAGCTATTTATATAGCAAGTGATGTGAATTGAGATATTTGTTAAACAAATCAAATATGATAGCATGTGAAAATTTAGTATGGTATGAAATGATATGGTAATATGCATGAATTTGAAATGATGGTATATGGTAATTGTAAGCTTAGACAATAGTATGTTCGTATAATTCAAATTATGCATTCTTGTATCGTTATGTCTTTAATTGTTTAGATTATAGAAATATCACTGAGTTTTACTCAGCGTACAGTTTTGTTTCCCGTGCGCAGGTTAAGTACTTCTCTTTTGATCGCCGACTCAGCATCCAACAACGATCCCGAACTCAAATGTGGTGAAGTTTACCTTTTGTGATGGCATGTACCTAGGATGTCTTAAGTTGATAATTATTTTTTGAATGGTTTGTAATAGAGTTAAAGTATAATGTTGGTTTGAGTATATATAGTATATGTTTGTGTTTGAAGCCATAAATTGGCATGTTGGTTTGAACCAAGACTTGTTAGGTATATGTAAATTTTAAGTTTGATGTGTTAGGTAGTTATAAGCTAGGCTAAATTGATTGATTTTGGCATGTTTAAAACCTTGATTTGAATGATGCATGGATGATATATTTTGATGATATAACTTATGGTACCAATGAAGGTAATTGGTTAGGCACCTAGGATGATTGTTTTGGCATGTTTTCAGTATGTTTGATCATGGTTTGAATAGGTTAAATAAATGGTTTTTGAGTTTCTTAATGCCCAAGCAAGTAGAAATTGGTAAACTTGAGTTTTAAGGTACTTTTGGGTGCACACGGCCTGGCCACACGGGCGTGTGTCATGCACACGCAACACACATGGGCATGTGTCACACATAGGAAACATACATGGGCGTGTGACTCAAGTCAGAGAGTTACACGGCCTGGCCACACGGGTGTGTGACCCCTGCAGTTGAATTCTTTTAACTTTTTCCTAAAATTTTTAAATGTTCCCAATTTAGTCCTAAATCGTTTCTAAAGTGATTATAATGCCTCAAGGGCTTGAATAAAGGATGATAAACATGTTTAATGATAGATTATGTTATGATTATTGAAATGTTTTGGAAGGAATGATTTAGGTTACGTTTATTCGGTAATGCTCAAAAACCTAATTTAATGACGAATACGGGTTAGGGGTATTACATTTAGTGGCATCAGAGCTTACAGGTTTAGTCGATTCTCGGACTAAATCAAGCTCAGAATTGAGTCTAGAGGTAAATACCATAGTTGAGTCTAATTGAGTCGAGATTTGGATGCTGATATATTTGTTTTTGTTTTATAGTTGAAAATGTCGGATGACTATAATAATGATGTTGATCAAGAGATGTATACCGGAGATGATGTTTCTAATGAATTAGATGGAACCGAATCGGTAACACCGAATGTTAATCCAGTTAGTGCTCAAAAACCTAACGTTGAGCAATGTAATATTGAGGGAGGAGGTGACTCACATTTACTTCGAGCTATAGCTAATACTCTTCAGCGTGTTGCGGGAACTACATCTACTACGACCTCTACACCTACTGTTCGTCGGGCTCCGATAAAAGTGTTACGTAGATATGGTGCGACCGAATTCTTAGGGTTGAAAACAGTTGATCCTTCCACAGCTGAAGTTTGGATTGAATCCGCTAAACGCGTCTTGCAACAACTTGAATGCAACCCATGTGAAAGTGTAATTTGTGTTATTTCTCTGCTGTAAGGAGAAGCATATACCTGGTGGCAATCAGTGACACGCCACGTATCCACAGATCAGGCTAATTGGGAATTCTTTCAAAAAGAATTTCAAAAGAATTATATTGGCGAACTGTATATCGAAGATAGAAGACGATAGTTTTTTATGCTAAAACAAGGTGAAATGTCTGTGGTTGATTATGAGCAAGAGTTTACACGACTTAGTAGGTACGCCGTTAAATTTTTGCTGACTGAAATTGAAATTTGCAAGCGATTTTTGCATGGTTTACGAGATGAGCTTCGGGTACAGTTAGTATCGCATAGAATTACTAAGTTTGCTGATTTAGTTGAACGGACGAGAATAGTTAAACAAGCTCTGGGTCTTGATAAAAAGGCCGAGACTACTCGTACTGTTGGAAAATCTCCTGGAGCTGCTAGCTCAAATCCACAACCGAAGTGATCAAAAGAATTTTGTGGTAGCTGGAAGTCGACTTTTAAATCCGACAAGCCTGATAGAAATTGTGATTGACAATAGATGATCTCTACGGATAGTGTGTAAGGTCCATCTAGGGATACTAATATTGCGAATTGTGAGCATTGCGAGAAAAAGCACCGTGGTGAATGCTGGAAGTTAACTCGAGTTTGTTTTCACTGTGGATCCCTTAAACATTTTGCTAGAGAGTGTCCGAAGAATGAGAATGCTACCCCTGTTGCTTCTCATAGGTTTGTGCTTGCACCTAGGGGTCGCGGGTCGAGTCGTGGTGGTTCATTTTCGAGAGGTGGTGCTAGGAAGGGAAATGATGCTATTACTCATCAGTTGGAGGCCAGAGCGCCAGCCTAAGCTTATGTTGTGCGGACATAAGAGGATGGCAATGCTAATGACGTTGTGATAGGAATATTTTTATTAGATTCAGAACCTGTTTATGATTTTATAGATCTGAGATCTTTGCATTCATTTATTAATACTGAATTAGTTAGATCGGGGAGTTTAAAATCCGAGACATCTATAGTATCGATAGTAGTGTCTACTCCGTTGGGCAATCTGTGTTAATGGATCAGGTGTGTAGGAGATGCCCGTTAGTGATACATAATATAACCTTCCCTGTTCATTTGTTGATAATGCCGTTTGGCGACTTTGATATGATTTTGGGCATGGATTGGCTTACAGAACACGGAGTGAATCTGGTTTGCCATAAAAAGAAGTTTGTTGTTCAGAGTGAGGATGGTGATAAGTAAATGGTGTTCGAACGAGTGGTTCAACTCGTATCATTTTAGCAATTCGAGCTGATAAACTTCTCAATCAAGGTTGTGAAGCTTTTCTAGCCTATGTTATAAATTTGAATTCTGGTGATAGTCAGAGTAGTAAAATCTGAACTGTTTGTGTAACACCCCTAACCCAAATCTGTCGCCGGAACAGGGTTACAGAGCATTACTGAAATTTACAGAACAAATAAAATTAATTTTATATCACTCACTATTCATATTCGAAACCAATCATATTCAATCATATTGTCCCTTAATTGGACCCTTTAGGTCCAATTTAGACATTAGAAGCAAGTCGGGACTAAATCGGAAACTTAGAGAATTTTTCGCAAAATTTCAAAAATTTTCCTAGATGCAGGGGACACACGCCTGTGTGGGTAGGCCGTGTGGCTCACACATCCAAATGACACGCCCGTGTCTCAAGTCGTGTGGGCACTCGTAATAGGGGCACACGGTCGTGTCTCATCCCGTGTCCTTACCTATGTAACTCTCTGACTTGGGTCACACGGCCACCCACAAACCCGTGTGCTAGGCCATATGGATAATTTAATTTTCAAAAATTAGGTGCAGGATTCACACGGCCAAGAAACACGCCCGTGTGTCACACACGGTTGAGATACACGCCAGTGTCTTTGCCTGTGTAAGCAAATCTAAGTATTCAGTTTCTAAATTTTCAAGATGCAGGGGACACACGGCCAAACCACACGCCCGTGCACAAGGCCGTGTGTCACACACGATTGAGACACATGCCCGTGTGTCTACCCGTGTGGACAAAATAAGGCCATTTCCTAGCCTTACTTCTCACCTATGTTTTGCCTTGTACCTACATTAACATTTTAACACATTTCCAAACCAATTCAAGACATTTAAATCAAGCCAACATTAACATTATGCAAGATATATCATCACGTGTATTCAAACTTACCTTTTTAAAAGACATATATGTTTACCATCATTCAATCTAACCATACCAAGCACACATATATTAACCATATTATAACATCATGCATATATATATTCATTAAAAATACCATCACTAGCCATTCCAATGGCTAGATTACAAACAACTATTTACATGCCAACATTGGCTAAGTTAGCCTATACTTGCCATTATACCAAAATAAGTTTGCTATTTATACCAAAATGAGCTGAAGGATATTGTGATGATGCTCCGACCGATTCCAACCTTTACGAGCTTCCAAGCACTATAAAACAGAGAAAAGAAAATCGAGTAAGCATTTCAAATGCTTAGTAAGTTTGTATAACAAGAATTTATCTTACCAATCATGTACATTCAAAATAAGTATACAAACATGCATCCAAATCATTATGGCCATTTGCCTAAACACATATGATCTAAAAAAAAACTTGTTAGTCATGTATATCATGTAAACATCAAAAATCAAGGATGAGCTCATCATGTAATAACTTTCGCAAACAGGTGCTTTTCATATCATATTTCCATATAACATGTGCATTTCCATAATCAATCATCTTAAGTTCAATTTAACCATGTCAGAACTCTTCCCGTTGAATTTATTTGAAAGATCGATGGATACGCTCATGTAGTACACTTAAAGTGTACAAAACTGAAAATCCGTCATTTCATATCCAGGGGTACCCATTAGGGCACATAATCATGAAGCATTCTCTCGAGCCATATAACAGGATGCTCATGTGAGCCATGTAACAGGAAGCTTATCCAGGCTAAATCAGGAAACTCATAAGAGTTTAAACAGGAAGCTAATTCAGCTTAACAGGTAACTCCGAAGAGTTATTATCACGGAGCTCCGGATAGCCATATGACAGGATGTTCAAGAGAACCATATCAGGAAGCTCACAAAGAGCTGCGTTTGTGTCCGCAATATATGCAGGATCCCAACCGATCATATAACAGGACGCTCACAAAGAGTTGCAGTAGTCCGCAACACATGCAGGATTACTACCGATCAGGATGCTCGCAGGAACCATATAAAGGGAAGCTCGAGAGGGCTTATAACAGGATGCTCTTTCAAGTTATGGTGTGTCTGTAACATATGCAAGACCACAACCAATCGAGAAATCCTGTATCCATTGAATTCCATCTATTCAAACGGAACTTATACTTATCGAGCAATATCAAGCATGTAATTAATTTTATGCACTAAACATTTACACAATTCACATATATTCAACATTCAATTCCAAGCATATTAATATACATAATCTAGTTACACGAACTTACATCGATACTTGTTCGTTTCAAGAATCTACTAATCCGACACTTTTTATTTTCCTCGATCCAACTCAGTACTAGGTCTTTTCGGATCTATATAAATGAATTTAACGTCAATTTAATCCATTTCATACTCAATTTAATTCAATTCACATCCTAGGAAAACTTACCATTTTGCCCCTATACTTTTCATAAATGATAATTTCATCCCTAGGCTTGGAAAATAAAATTCGTGCAATTTAATCCTTATTCTAAGCCCAAAGGATTTTTACATATAACATTTGCAACACATATATTTCAAAAAAATTAGAAATTTTCCATGAATTTTACATCTTTACAATTTAGACCCTAAATCACAATTTCTTGAAAATTCACTTTACAAAAGTTGTGTATCTATCAACAACCTTTTAATTTCTACCCCAAATTTTAGAGTTTCAGCATATTCATCCATGGAAAAATTTTTAATACTTTGATAACTTTACAAATTGATCCCCAAAATAGCTAGATTAGGTTATTCCGATCTCAAAAATATAAAAATTACTAGAATGGGACAAGATTACTACCCAATTATGCTTGCTTGATTTTCTTTCTCTTTCCTAGGGTTTCCATAGAATTTGGGGAAGAAGATGATATGTAATGATGATATTAGATATTTATTTTATTTATCATCTTTTATTTATTTCAATTTCTAATTTAATCCTTTTCTTGTTCTAATTTTTCATGGTTGAATCATCAAAAATATCTACTAAATTTTCTTAATGGTCTAATTACCATATAAGGACCTTAAGTTTTGAATTCTATAACTATTTAATAGTTATAGCTACTAGAACTCAACTTTTCCATTTTATGCAATTTGGTCCTTTCTATAATTAAACATGAAATCTGTAAATTTTTCTTATCGAAATTTTCATACGTATTTCCTATCATAATATAGACCATGCAATAATATTAAAATAAATTTTCTTTCTAACTAGGATTTGTGGTCCCGAAACCACTATTCCGATTTCACTGAAAACGGGTTGTTACAACTCTCCCCCCTTAAAGAATTTTCGTCCTCGAAAATCTTACCAGTAAATAGTTTTGGATATTGCTTTATCATGGTATCCTCCGGTTCCCAGGTAGCTTCTTGAATCCTATGTCGTTGCCAGAGAACTTTTACTAAAGCTACCTTTTTATTTCTTAATTCTTTTGTTTGTCGTGCCAGAATTTTAATCGATTCTTCACTATAAGTCATGTTAGGCTGAATCTCTACTTCTATCGGAGAGATAACATGTAAAGGATCTGACCGATACCGTCGTAACATAGACACATGGAAAACATTGTGAATCTTATCAAGTTCTGTCGGTAATGTCAATCTATATGCAATAGGTCCGATTCTTTCAATGATTTCATATGGTCCGATGAACCTTGGACTCAATTTTCCTTTACGACCAAACTGGAGAACTTTCTTCCATGGTGATACTTTCAAAAATACCTTATCACCGACCTGAAATTCTATCTCTTTTTGTTTAAGATCAGCATAAGATTTTTGACGGTCAAAAGCTGCTTTCAAACTGTCTCTGATCACTTTCACTTTTTCTTCAATCTCACGAATTAGATCAACCCCATGTATCTTTTTCTCATTGAGCTCAGTCCAATACAATGGAGTTCTACATTTACGACCATACAGAGCCTCATACGGTGCCATTTTAATGCTGGACTGATAACTATTATTGTATGTAAATTCAACTAAAGGTAGATACTTTTCTCAGTTACCTTTGAATTCTAGTACACAGCACAGAAGCATATCTTCCAAAATCTGTATAATACGTTTGGATTGTCCATCAGTCTGAGGATGAAATGTGGTACTGAAATGTAAGTGTACCCAAAGCTTCTTGTAACTTGTTCCAGAATCGGGATGTAAACTGTGGATCTCTATCTGAAATAATAGAGACTGGCACTCCATGTAGTCTGACAATCTCAGAAACATGTAATTCAGCCAATCTATCCAAGGAAAAATCTGTACGTACCGGAATAAAGTGTGCAGACTTCATTAATCGGTCAACAATTACCCAAATAGCATCTTTCTTTTTCGGAGATTAGGGTAATCCTGATACAAAATCCATGGTAACTTTTTCCCATTTCCATTCCGGTATCGTAACTGGATGTAATAATCCCGAAGGTACCTGGTGTTCAGCTTTTACTTGTTGACATATCAAACATTTAGATACAAATTCAGAAATATCGCGTTTCATTCCCGGCCACCAATACATGTTTTTCAAATCATTGTACATTTTGTTAGTACCAAGATGAATAGACATTGTATCATTGTGAGCTTCATACAAAATCTTCTGTACAACTTTTGAATTCTTCGGTACACATATTCTGCCTCTGAATAATAAACAATCATCAGACCTAATCTGAAATTCTGAATCAAAATTTATCTCACATTGTACCCGTTTAGCTTGTAATTCATCATCACCTTTCTGAGCTTCACAGATCTGCTGTAAAAATGTTGGTTTAGCTTTTAACTCAACTGTAATTGAACCATCATCAGATAACGACAATTGGGTGTTCATTGCTCACAAGGCAAACAGGGATTTTCTATTCAGAGCATCTGCAACCACATTGGCTTTTCCCGGATGATAATCAATAATCAGATCATAATCATTCAATAATTCAAGCCACCTGCGCTGTCTCAAGTTCAAGTCTTTTTGCGACATCATATATTTTAAAATTTTTTTATCAGTGAATATATGACACTTTTTACCAAACAGATAGTGTAGCCAAATTTTTAGTGCAAAAACAATGGCTGTCAATTCTAAATCATGTATCGAGTAATTCTTTTCATTTGGTTTCAGTTATCTATAAGCATAAGCTATTACTTTACCTTCTTGCATCAATACACAGTCTAAACCATTTAATGATGCGTCACTATAAATTACGAATTCCTTACCCGATTCAGGCTGAACTAGTATGGGTGCTTCAGTCAATAAGGCTTTCAATATGTCAAAACTCTACTGGCATTTATTGGTCCATTCAAATTTCACATCTTTCTGCAACAAACATGTCATCGGAGAAGCTATCATTGAAAACCCTTTTACAAATCTCTGATAATACCCTGCTAGTCCGAGAAAACTTCTAACTTCAGACACATTCTTCGGCGGTTTCCAGTTAACAATAGCTGAAATTTTATTCAGGTCAACTCTGATGCCTTCATCAGATACTATATGTCCAAGAAAACCAACTTCCTGAAGCCAAAATCCACATTTACTAAATTTGGCATACACTTATTTCTCACGCAGGGTTTGTAACACAATTCTCAAATGATCAGCATGCTCATTTTCATCTCGAGAATATACCAGGATATCATCAATAAATACCACCACAAATCTGTCTAGATACGGTTTGAAAATTCTATTCATCAGATCCATAAATATTACAGGTGCATTAGTCAAGCTGAACGACATCACAAGAAACTTATAGTGGTCGTACCTAGTTCTGAAGGCTGTCTTTGGTACATCTGAGTCTTTTACTTGTAACTGATAGTAACCGAAACGAAGATCAATCTTTGAAAATACAATGGCACCTTTTAACTGATCAAACAAGTCATCAGTACGAGGAAATGGATACTTGTTCTTGATTGTAACCTTATTGAGCTTCCTGTAATCAATACATAATCTCAACGATCCATATTTCTTTTTAACAAATAAATCTGGTGCACCCCAAGGTGAAAAACTAGGTCGAGCAAAGCCTCTATCAGTTAGTTCTTGTAACTGTGCTTTCAATTCTTTCAATTTAGTAGGAGCCATTCTGTAGGGTACTATGGATATCGGTGTTATTCCCGGAACAAGATCTATAGAAAATTCCACCTCTCTGTCTGGCGGTAATCCGGGTAATTCTTTCAGAAACACATCAGGAAATTCAGAAACAACTGGTACTGACTTAATCTTCGATTCAGATACTTTAGTGTCCAACACATATGCAAGATAGACATCATACCCTTTTCTAATATATTTCTGTGCTGATATAGCTGAGATCACATTATACAACCCGTCTAGTTTATCAGATTCAATACGAATTAGTTCACCATTCTGACATTTTAACACAATATATTTCTGTTTACAATTTACCACTGCATCATGCTGAGTTAGCCAGTCCATACCTAGAATTATGTCAAATTCATCAAATGGCAGCAACATTAAATCAGCTGAAAAACAGAAACCCCGTATCATTAACGGACATTTCTTGCAAATTTTATCCACCATCACATACTGGCCCAGGGGATTTGAAACTTTAACCACGAATTCAGTTGACTCAACAGATAAATTTTTAACAGACACTAAATTTGTGCATATATATGAATGTGTTGAGCCAGGATCAATCAAAGCAGTAATATCAGTATTAAGAAGAGAAAATGTACCAGTAATAACATCAGGTGCAGAAGCATCCTCACGTGCACATATAACATATGTTTTGGCTGGTGCTCGTGCCTCAGATTTAGCAGTTGAATCTTTTCTTGTACCTCGACTATCACTCATATTACCGGGGTTACGAGGTGGTCTACCTCTCGAGGCAGGGTTGCTCGGTCTTGAAGTCTGAACTGTATCTTTTTTAATCCTTTCCGAATAATCTTTAAGATAGTGGTCGAGAGAACCACATCTATAACAGGCTCCACTTCTCATACGACATTCTCCAAAATGAAATTTATTACAATGTTTACATCTAGGTTTAGGATTACCGACACTTTCAGCACTTGCTACTGATGGGGCTAGAGATCTCGGGTTAGAGCGTTGAGAGCCTCTGTCTTTTCTAGAATACCCCACATATGAGACAGAACGATCATGATATTTCTTTGATTTCTTTGAAGCCGATGATTGTGACTTGCCCATAAATCTTTTACTTGAAGTTCGGGCTTCCATCTCTGCCTGCCTCTTTTCTTTATTTAGTTCTTCAGCTTTATGTGCTCGGTCAGCTAATACAACAAATTCTTTTAGTTCCAAAATCCCAACTAATAGCTTGATATCCTCATTCAATCCTTCTTTAAAAAGTTTACACATAACAACTTCGGTCGGAATACATTCTCTGGCGTATTTACTTAACCGAACAAATTCTCGTTCATACTCAGACACAGTTATATTTCCCTGTTTAAGCTCTAAAAATTCCTTCTTTTTCTGATCAAGAAATCTCTGACTAATATACTTTTTTTTGAATTCTGTTTGGAAAAATTCCCATGTAACATTTTCCCTTGGTACTATAGAAATCAAAGTATTCCACCACTAATAGGCTGAGTATTTTAGCAGAGATACAACACATTTTAGACATTCTTCAGGTGTACAAGACAATTCATCCAAAACCCAGATAGTATTTTCTAGCAAAAATTCAGCCCTTTTTGGATCATCATCGGCAGTAGCCTTGAATTATTCTATCCCATATTTTCGAATTTTATCTACTGGAGGCTTACCAGTTCTAACAGGTTCTGTACCTGGTGGCATATCTGGAACCAGTTGAGGAACAGGAGGGGGAGGTTGTTGTACAACAGGATTTGTTCTTAAGAATTCTGTGAACCACTCATTCATCATTTGAAAGAAGGCTTCTTTAGCCTCATCACCTCGGCCCTCAGATACCGGCCTTCTACTACTACTAGATGCAGCTCTTTGAACTAAAGCTGGAGCATTGCTCACAGCTTCCTCATATTCAGCTCTAGCTCGGTTGGACGACATTACTATATGAAAAACACATTTAAAATGGTCAGGAGATATCACACTATCACAAATTATATAATTCCATGTATAGTTAAACTCGTACTTGCTATGTTAGTCTGAGAATAGACTAAACCGTAGCTTTGATACCAATAAATGTAACACCCCTAACCCATATCCGTCGCCGGAACAAGGTTATAGAGCATTACTGGAATTTACAGAACAAATACAGTTAACTTTATATCGTTCAATATTCATATCCAAAACTAATCATATTCACTTGTATTGTCCCTTAATTGGACCTTCGAGGCCCAATTTAGACATTAGAAACAAGTCGGGACTAAATCGGAAACTTAGAGAATTTTTTACAAAATTTCAAAAATTTTCCTAGATGCAGGGGACACACGCCTGTGTGGGTAGGCCGTGTGGCTCACACAGCCAAATGACACGCCCGTGTCTCAGGCCGTGTGGGCACTCGTAATAGGGGCACACGGTCGTGTCCTACCCCGTGTAACTCTCTGGCTTGGGTCACACAGCCACCCACACGCCCGTGTGCTAGGTCGTGTGGATAATTTAATTTTCAAAAATTAGGTGCAGGATTCATACGGCCAAGACACACGCTCGTGTGCTAGGCCGTGTGTCACACACGGCTGAGACACACGCCCGTGTGAGCAAATCGAAGTATTCTGTTTCTAAATTTTCAAGATGCAGGGGACACACGGCCAAACCACACGCCCGTGCACATGGCTGTATGTCACACACAATTGAGACACACACCCGTGTGTCTACCCGTGTGGACAAAATAAAGCCATTTCCTAGCCTTATTTCTCAGCTAAATTTTTCCTTGTACCTACATTAACATTTTAACACATTTCCAAACCAATTCAAGACATTTAAATCAAGCCAACATTAACATTGTACATGATATATCATCACGTGTATTCAAACTTACCTTTTTAAAAGACATATATGTTTACCATCATTCAATCTAACCATACCAAGCACACATATATTAACCATATTATAACCTCATGTATATATATTCATTAAAAATACCATCACTAGCCATTCAAATGGCTAGATTACAAACAACTATTTACATGCCAACATTGGCTAAGTTAGCCTATACATGCCATTATACCAAAATAAGTTTGCTATTTATACCAAAATGAGATGAAGGATAGTGTGATGATGCTCCGACCGATTCCAACCTTTACGAGCTTCTAAGCACTATAAAAAAGAGAAAATAAAACCGAGTAAGCATTTCAAATGCTTAGTAAGTTTGTATAACAATAATTTAACTTACCAATCATGTACATTCAAAATAAGTATACAAACATGCATCCAAATCATTATGGCCATTTGCCTAAACACATATGATCTCAAAAAAAACTTGTTAGTCATGTATATCATGTAAACATCAAAAATCAAGGATGAGCTCATCATGTAATAACTTTCACAAACAGGTGCTTTTCATATCATATTTCCATATAACATGTGCATTTCCATAATCAATCATCTTAAGTTCAATTTAACCATGTCAGAACTCTTCCCGTTGAATTTATTTGAAATATTGATGGATACGCTCATGTAGTACACTTAAAGTGTACAAAATTGAAAATCCATTAATTCATATCCAGGGGTACCTATTAGGGCACATAATCAGGAAGCATTCTCTCGAGCCATATAACAGGATGCTTATGTGAGCCATATAACAGGAAGCTTATCCGGGCTAAATAAGGAAACTCATAAGAGTTTAAAATAGAAAGCTCATTGAGCTTAACAGGTAACTCTGAAGATTTATTATTAGGGAGCTCTGGATAGCCATATGACAGGATGTTCAAGCGAGCCATATCAGGAAACTCGCAAAGAGCTGCGTTTGTGTCTGCAATATATTCAGGATCACAACCGATCATATAACAGGACGCTCACAAAGAGCTGCGGTAGTCCGCAACACATGCAGGATTACTACCGATCAGGATGCTCGCAGGAACTATATAACGGGAAGCTCGAGATGGCTTATAACAGGATGCTCTTTCAAGTAATGGTGTGTCTGCAACATATGCAAGACCACAACCAATCGGAAAATCCTGTATCCATCGAATTCCATCTATTCAAACGGGACTTATACTTATCGAACAATACCAGGCATGTAATTAATTTTATACACTAAACATTTACACAATTCACATATATTCAACATTCAATTCCAAGCATACTAATATACATAATCTAGTTACACGAACTTACCTCGATACTTGTTCGTTTCAAGAATCTACTAATTCGACACTTTTTGTTTTCCTCGATCCAACTCAGCACTAGGTCTTTCCGGATCTATATAAATGAATTTAACGTCAATTTAATCCATTTCATACTCAATTTAATTGAATTCACAACCTAGGAAAAATTACCATTTTGCCTCTATACTCTTCATAAATGACAATTTCGTCCCTAGGCTCGGAAAATAAAATTTGTGCAATTTAATCCTTATTCTAAGCCCAGCCGATTTTTACATATAACATTTGCAGCACATATATTTCATAAAACTCGGAAATTTTCCATGAATTTTACATCTTTACAATTTAGTCCCTAAATCACAATTTCTTGAAAATTCACTTTACAAAAGTTGTTTATCTATCAACAACCTTTTAATTTCTACCGCAAATTTTTGAATTTTAGCATATTCATCCATGGAAAATTTTTTAATACTTTGATTACTTTACAACTTGATCCCCAAAATAGCTAGATTAGGTTATTCTGATCTCAAAAATATAAAAATTACTAAAAACGAGACAAGATTACTTACCCAATTAAGCTTGCTTGATTTTCTTTCTCTTTCCTAGGGTTTCCATATAATTTGGGGAAGAAGATGATATATAATGATGATATTAGATATTTATTTTATTTATCATCTTTTATTTATTTCAGTTTCCAATGTAATCCTTTTCTTTTTCTAATTTTCCATGGTTGAATCATCAAAAATATCTACTAACTTTTCTTAATGGTCTAATTACCATATAAGGACCTTAATTTTTGAATTCTATAGCTATTTAATACTTTTAGCTACTAGAACTCAACTTTTTCATTTTATGCAATTTGGTCCTTTCTATAATTAAACATGAAATCAGTAAATTTTTCTTATCGAAATTTTCATACATCTTTCCTATAATAATATAGACCATGCAATAATATTAAAATAAATTTTCTTTCTAACTAGGATTTGTGGTCCCGAAACCACTATTCCGATTTCACTGAAAATGGGCTGTTACAACTCTCCCCCCTTAAAGAATTTTATTCCCCGAAAATCTTACCAGTAAAGAGGTTTGGATATTGTTTTCTCATGGTATCCTCCGGTTCCCAGGTAGTTTCTTCAATCCCATGTCGTTGCCAAAGAACTTTTACTAAAGCTACCTTTTTATTTCTTAATTCTTTTGTTTCTCGTGCCAGAATTTTAATCGGTTCTTCATTATAAGTCATGTCAGGCTGAATCTCTACTTTTTTCGGAGAGATAACATGTAAAGGATCTGACTGATACCGTCGTAACATAGACACTTGAAAAACATTGGGAATCTTATCAAGTTCTGGCGGTAATGCCAATCTATATGCAACAGGTCCAATTCTTTCAATGATTTCATATGGTCCGATGAACCTTGGACTAAGTTTTCCTTTACGACCAAACTGGAGAACTTTCTTCCAATGTGATACTTTCAAAAATACCTTATCACCGACCTGAATTTCTATCTCTTTTCGTTTAAGATAAACATAAGATTTTTGACTGTCAGAAGCTGCTTTCAAACTGTCTCTGATCACCTTCACTTTTTCTTCAATCTTGCGAATTAGATCAACTCTATGTATCTTTTTCTCATTGATCTCAGTCCAATACAACGGAGTTCTACATTTACGACCATACAGAGCCTCATACGGTGCCATTTTAATGCTGGGCTGATAACTATTATTGTATGAAAATTCAACTAAAGGTAGATACTTTTCCCAGTATATCACCTTGGGGAGCTCTAGTATATCGCCTTGGGGAGTTCTAGTGCTTTTCGTCAAAAAGAAAGATGGCTCGATGTGACTTTGTATTGACTACCGGCAATTGAATAAGTTGACGATAAAGAATTGATACCCTCTACCTCGTATTGATGACTTATTCAATCAACTAAAAGGAGCTTCTGTCTTTTCTAAGATTGATTTAAGATCGAGTTACTATCTGTTAAAAGTGAAAGATAGTGATGTACCAAAGATTGCATTTTGTACGCGTTATGGTCATTACGAATTTTTGGTCATGCCTTTTGGGCTGACGATTGCTCCAGCGACATTCATGGATCTCATGAACCGTATTTTTCAACCGTATTTAGATCAATTTGTGGTAGTCTTTATTGATGACATCTTGATCTATTCAAAATCTGAATCTGAGCATGAGCAACACCTCAGAATTGTTTCGCAAGTGTTACGAGAGAAACAGTTATATGGAAAGCTTAGTAAGTGTGAATTCTGGTTATCTAAAGTTGTGTTTTTGGGGCATGTTATCTCGGCAGATAGGTTTAGAGTTGATTCGAAAAAGATCGAGGTAATTGTTTAGTGGAAAGCATAAGGAATGTGTCAGAGGTTCGCAATTTTCTTGGACTAGCTGGTTATTACCGAAGATTTGTAAATGAATTTTCGAAGATAGCTTTGCCGATGACAAAGCTATTGCATAAGAATGTTCAATTCATCTTAGACAATCAGGACAAGAAAGTTTTGTTAAATTGAAGCAAATGTTGACTGAAGAGCCGATTTTAACTTTACCAGAGTCGAGAAAGGATTTTTTGGTATATAGTGATGCTTCCTTGAACGGTCTCAGCTGTGTTTTGATGCAATACATGAAAGTGATCGCTTATGCGTCTCGTCAGCTAAAAATGCATGAACGCAATTATCCGACGCACGATTTAGAGCTAGTTGCTGTGGTTTTTGATTTAAGAATCTTGAGACACTACTTGTACGGTGAAAAGTGTCACATCTATACCGATCATAAGAGTCTCAAATACTCCTATATCAAAAGGAGTTGAATTTGAGACATTGTCGTTTGGTCGAGCTTCTGAAAGATTTTGATTGCGTTATTGATTAACAGCTTGGGGAAGCTAACGTTGTAGCTGATGCGTTGAGTAGGAATATAGCGGTTGAATTGCGAGCAACGTTTGCTCAACTTAGTATCGATGAAGATGGAAGCTTGTTGGCTGAAGTAAAGATAAAACTGGTAATGTTTGATCGAATCAAGGCAGCACAATTAGATGATGTCAAGTAGGCGAAGAAAAGAGAAATGGTTCAGAATGGCATATTAGAAAATTTAAGCATTGATGATTGTGATTGCTTGAGGTTTTACAACCGAATCTATGTTTTGAATGTTTCAGAATCAAAAGAGTTGATACTTCGCGAAACTCATAATAGTCCTTTTGCTTTGCATCCTAGAAGAACGAAAATGTATCACGATCTGCGAGAATCCTATTGGTGGCCAAGAATGAAAAAAGACGTGGTCGAGTATGTGGCTAAATGCTTAACTTGTCAGCAAGTTAAAGCAGAACATTAGGTTCCCACAGGATTACTTCAGTCTATTTCTATTCCTGAGTGGAAATGGGACCACATCACGATGGATTTTGTAACGGGATTACCCTTATCTCCGAGCAAGATAAATGCTGTATGGGTGATTATTGATCGACTTACGAAATCGTCTCATTTTATTGCGGTCAGAATAGATTGGTCACTTCAAAAATTTGTTAAAGTGTACATTCAGGAAATTGTGAGATTGCACGGTGTTCATATGTTGATTATCTCTGATCGAGATCCACATTTCACTTTAAGATTTTGGAAACAGTTGCATGAACCTCTTGGTATGAGACTCAATTTTAGCACATCCTTTCACCCGCAGATAGACGGACAATCTGAACGTGTTATTCAGATTTTGGAAGATATGCTTCGTACTTATGTAATCAATTTTGAATCAGGTTGGGTATGTTATTTACCTTTAGTTGAATTCGTATATAATAATAGCTTTCAATCGAGTATTCAAATGGCTCTGTACGAAGCTTTATACGGTCGTAGGTGTCGAACACATGTTTGTTGGATGGAATTAGGTGAAAGGAGAATGATTGGGCCGGAACTAATTCAAGAAACGGAAGATATTGTTAAGAAAATTCGAGATAGATTGAAGATAGCCTTCGATAGACAGAAATCATATGCAGATTTGAAACGTCGAGATATTGAATTTTCTGTTGGCGATAAAATATTTCTTAAAGTTCCACCTTGGAAGAAAATTTTGAGAATTGGCTAAAACGGGAAGCTGAGTCCTCGTTTTATCGGACCATACAAGATCTTTGAAAGAGTGAGACTAGTTGCGTATCGTTTAGCTTTGCCTGTGAAATTGCAGAAAATGCATGACATTTTTCATGTTTCAATGCTTAGAAGATATTAATCGGATTCGTCTCACATTATTTCGACGGAAGACATTGAGATTCAACTTGACTTTTCTTATAAAGAAGAATCGATTGAGATTTTGTCTCATGAGGTGAAAGAGTTGCGTAACAAGGGAGTTCTGTTAGTGAAAGTGCTATGGCGTAGTCATAGTGTCGAGGAAGCGACTTGGGAACCGAAAGAGACGATGAAATCTCAATACCTCCACCTCTTTTTAGGTAAATTTCGAGGACGAAATTTAATTAGGGGAAGAATTGTAACGACCCTATAGTCAGGGGTGTTGGAAAGTGCATTCTCGAGACTTTGTTCCTATAAACCGGACTCCTAAATATTTACGAAGTTAGTTGTGCAGTTATTTAGATTTCGGTTAAATGAATTTTCATGAATTAAAAATTATTATTGTATAAGGACTAAATCGCTTATAGGGTAAAAGCCGAAATATAGATTAAAAATTATTGAGGGACTAAAGTAGCAAATATACATTTTCCTTGTTTAGTGGATGGCTTTATGAAGTATATATATTATATGTAAACTTATTATATATATTATAATAGTTAATAAATTAAAAGTTAAAAATATATATGTATTATATAATATAAAGTATAATAAATGAAAAGAGAGTGAAATTGGATGATAGAAAGCATTCAATTCGAATAGAAAATAAAAGAAAGAAAAAAAACGAGAAGAAGAGAAGACGCATGGCCTAAGGGTCTTTGATATTCAAACTTCAATCGGTTAGTCAATTTAGTCTCTTTTCTTGTAATTTTTATAATTTTGGAATCCCGGTGTTAAGTACTACCCGACCCATGTTGAAATTTTAGCATTGATTAAGATTTTAAATGTTGTTAATGTTGAATAGTTTTAGTACTAGGGATTAAATTGATAGATTTCAATGTATAAAGTGAAAAAGGACTAAATAACAAAGTTAATTCTTGATTTTGAGTATAGGGACTAAATTTTGAAAAATTCAAAATTTTTTAAGGGTTAATTAAAAATAGAGAGCTAAATTTAGCTTAAAATGAAATCAGTATAATAATATAGATTAAATGTGAAGAATAAAAATTAGTCTCGGTTTAGGGACTAAATTGGAATTTAAGAAAATATTGAGTAAAAATTAAAATATTTAATGTGAAATTGAATTCTTTTGTATTGATGTATTTTAATTGTTTTAATTCTGTAGCTAACATCGTACCAAAATCCTCGACTAAAAAAGGGAAAGATAAAATCGACGTCGAATAGCTCGGAATCCACGGTTTGTATTTCTAGAATCCGAACCTAGTTGTTAATTGTTGTATTTTGAGTTAATGCATATAGTAAGTGGCTGAGGTGAGTATTTTGGCACTGTGATAGTGAATTGAAATTATAGCTGATTGAAATGGATTGAATTGGTATATACATTATGAATGTATTGATTATTTGAATTGAAATGAATATATGTGTAAATGTGATAATGTGCAAATATGAGAATTGGATATTGGTTGTATTTGAAAAGTGAAATGAAACCTTATTAATTGTATCGGGTTGAGTCGGATATAAATGGCATGCCATAGGATAGGAAGAGTTTAGGGATTTCTTTGACTTCAAGTTAATGAGGCACTCGATGCCAATTTGCTTTGGTTTAAGTGATGAGACATTGGGTGTCAATTTATATAGCGCTGGGCCCAGTTATTACTTCGGATTTATCTGATGAGGCACTGGGTGCCAAACTGGTGTATTGGTTGGATCCGTGTATCCGTCCGAGTCTGAGTTGTGTTAATAGGGGTAAATAAATAATAAAGTTCTATAATTGATATTGAAATGACATGGTATGTGAAATGGAAATGAGATAGTGAATTGAAAAAGAAATGTGAAATATGTTGTGAACAAATGGAATATACGAGTTATGTACTCATGAATTGAATATAGAATGGATAATGCAATTGTTTAAATGAAATGTGGATTGATATGTGAAAAGCTATTTATATAGCAAGTGATGTGAATTGAGATATTTGTTAAACAAATCAAATATGATAGCATGTAAAAATTTAGTATGGTATGAAATGATATGGTAATATGCCTGAATTTGAAATGATGGTATGTGGTAATTGTAAGCTTAGACAATAGTATGTTCTTATAATTCAAATTATGCATTCTTGTATCATTATGTCTTTAATTGTTCGGATTATAGAAATATCACTGAGTTTTACTCATTGTACGATTTTGTTTTTCGTGCGCAGGTTAGATACTTCTTTTTTGATTGCCGACTCAGCATCCAACAACGATCCCGATCTCAAATGTGGTGAAGTTTACCTTTTGTGATGGCATGTACCTAGGATGTCTTAAGTTGATAGTTATTTTGTGAATGGTTTGTAATAGAGTTAAAGTATAATGTTGGTTTGAGTATATATAGTATATGTTTGTGTTTGAAACTATAAATTGGCATGTTGGTTTGAACCAAGACTTGTTCGGTATATGTGAATTTTAAGTTTGATGTGTTAGGCAGTTATAAGTTAGGCTAAATTGATTGATTTTGGCATGTTTAAAACCTTGATTTGAATGATGCATGGATGATATATTTTGATGATATAACTTGTGGTACCAATGAGTGTAATTGGTTAGGCACCTAGGATGATTGTTTTGGCATGTTTTGAGTATGTTTGATCGTGTTTTGAATAGGTTAAACGAATGGTTTTTGAGTTGTTTAATGCCTAAGCAAGTAGGAATTGGTAAACTTGAGTTTTAAGGTACTTTTGGGTGCACACGGCCTGGCCACACGGGCCTGTGTCACACACGGGCAACACACATAGGCCTGTGACCCAAGTCAGAGAGTTACACGGCCTGGCCACACGGGTGTGTGACCCCTGCAGTTGAATATTTTTCAACTTTTTCCTCAAATTTTCAAATTTTCCCAATTTAGTCCCGAATCGTTTCTGAAGTGATTCTAAGGCCTCGAGGGCTTGAATAAGGGACGATATGCATGTTTAATGATGGATTATGTTGTGATTATTGAAATATTTTGAAATGAATGATTTAGGTTACGTTTATTCGGTAATGCTCCAAAACCCTATTTCGATGACGGATACGGGTTAGGGGTGTTACACTATCACACAGCCGTGTCCCCAAATTATGTAACAGATTGATGCCGTGTATACTAGGGTCACACAATCGTGTAACAGACTGTGGCCGTGTGGAACAACCTACACCTAAATTTAACAGAGCACATGGTCGTGCCTTGTACCCGTGTATGGCACACGATCGTGTGGCAGACTGTGTGCACATAAACATGCCTTTTAAACCAAGAAATGACACCTAGTTCACTTATGTTACAAGCAATCAATTGACCATTTATTAACTTGTTCAAAAACATCATAAATATACCAAATCAAAACATGAAACATCCAACCTAAGTGCCTACCCAATATACCAACATTGACACCACAATCCAACAATTTACCATTAAGCATTCAGTACCATTCATACCATAAAGTTAATACCTAATCAATCACATAGTATCATTGTTTTTATTGCTAAAATATCACCAACCAAAGTTCACCAAGATACCTAAAACACAAATGCCAATTCAACAAGCCAAAGTGCATTATATGTATCGAATCATGCCTATGCCATCAAACACCACAACCAACCAAAATAACCATAAAAGATTTACATCCAAATACATGGTTCATATTCAAGATGACATAATACTTAACCAAAGTTCTCATATACATACATTACCATAACCCTATTTACATGCCACTTATAACCGGGCCAAAATAAGTAAATAACTACCAAAAGAATTGAAGGATAGTGTGATCTTTAAAGATGATCCAACCGACAGCTCATATTCGATAATCTACAAGGAAGAAAACAAAACAAGATAAGCTTACTTAAAGCTTAGTAAGTTCGTAAAATTAAACACCACGTACCTGTCATTTAAAGCATACAATTCGAAATTAACATATAACTAGTATTCCTTTCCATGTTTCACATTTCCTACCATACCAAATGGTTAGACATGAACATATAACATTATCAAGATCTCAAGATAGCATAATTCACATGCCAATTCACAATCAATAATTGTATAACCTTTCATGCCATAGGATTCCATTTCTATTCATTTCATTAACTATTTTCCTGGAGAACTATAGTAAATTAACTTTGGATACACGGGGAAATAATGCTAACACAAGTTGACAATCGGGACATTAATCATTACTTGATGTTGCTTATGCAAGCTGTCGAGAATCTACAATAAATGCTAGATTCTAGCCATCGATATGGTATCCACCACCGATACATAGTACCTGATAAATATAACACCGACACAGAGTGCATGATAACTGTAACACCGTCACAAAATACCTGATAACTGTAATCACTGGCACATAGTGCCTGATAAACCCTAATGACATGTCATTTGTATCCTAATCATTCACCAAGCTCACACGGGGGCCATAACTCATTTCCTATATTCTTTTCAACTTTACAATATAAAACCATACTCAACATGGTCATTTGCATACCTTATAATAAAATAATTAATTTCAAATACATATAATTTCTATACTTTACATTTCAATCCCTTGATTCAACATCAATACTAATCTCAAATAATAGTATCAACATTTATACATTTATACACATTCATAATTCAATTCAAAATAGTTTATAAACAAAATAAACCTAATACGAACTTACCTAAACAAAACAGCAACAAACACTACACCGAGGACTACTCGACGATTTTCCCCTTTTTGCAGTTGTCGATCTGTTGATATGTTTCTTGATCTGTATAATAATTTAACTCAATTAACTATTTCATATATCTTAAAATATCTAAATACATGTATTTAACCCTTTAATAATATTTTATATTATTACCCTAAACTTTTACCTTTTGTTTAATTTAGTCCCTAAGACCAAAACTTACATATTTATCACAATTACACCCAATTCAAGTTAGCCAAATTCTCTTTGAGCCTTTTACAGCCCATAATTAATGAAATTTTACAATAATTTCATGCTAAATTCAATATATTATCAACTTAGTCCCTAAACTTAAAACTAACTAAATTTACTTTACAAAATAGTCCTATTTAACAACCAAGCTTATAAATCTATCATTTAACTTCAAGAATATAAAAAATAATAAATGGAAAATTTCAAAACCTTTAACAATTTTATAAATAATCCCTATGTTAGTTAAATTAAGTTACAGTTATCTCAAAAATATAAAAATGACTAAAAACGGGCTTGAAAAATATACCATGCAAGTGAGTAAAAGCTTGACCGAAACTTAGTGTTCTTTAAGCATGGAAGAATCGGTGGTGAGAGTTAAAACGAGGAAGATGATGTTTTGTGAAATTTGTTTATGTTTAATAACTACTAATTTATTATTTTGCCCTTTAATTCTAATCAAAATTTCCTTATTAAACCCACCACAACCGTCCACTATAAGGTAAATAGGTCTAATTGCCACATAAAGCCTTCTAACCATGATTTTATAACCATTAAGTACATATAAACTAATAGTGATTAAATTTTGTAAATTTTACGATTTAGTCTTTTTTTCTTAATTAACTATCCAAACGTTAAAATTACCAAACCAAATTTTAATACGACACTCTAATAGCCTTATAAATATTACATAAATAATATTTACTTACTCAATAGTCGAAATTGTGGTCTCGAAACCATTATTTTCGACACCACTAAAAACGGGTTGTTACCGATAATATAATTAATTTTAAAATTTAAATCTAATTATTTAAATATTAGATAAAAATTTGAGAAATATAAAAATATTAGGATAACATAAAATTTTTAATCATTAATTTTAGAATAGAAAACTTATCTCAAAATTTTTTAAAGATTTACTTTAATAATTTTGAATGATATAGTTTCAACAATTAATTTTATCTCAAAATTTTTAAAATTTTTCTTAATATATAAATAATTTACCTTAATAGTAAATTTTTAAAATTTATACAATTGCGGTTGTTAGAATTCCTTCTGATATGCAATTGAAACAAGTTCTTGCTAATGGTAAGAAAGAGGTTTTGAATGTGGGTATTGTTCTTATTTTACCAGAGAGGTTTGAGTTAGCCCTGCCTGATCGTATTTCGCTCGATATAAAAGAAAAGATACGCAATCTGTCTTTCCAGAACTACCGCCCCACTAAGAAAAATATTCTTGTGATAAGTCCTATTCTTGGAAAAAAATAAAGTGAAATCACATTTCCTATTCTTTCCCTAGACACTGTTAGTAATAAGGATGTTCATTTATTAAAATATTCCATATATGTAGGTGGAAATAGGGGAAGGGGCCAAATTTATCTTGACGGGAACAAAAGTAACAAAGGTAACTAAATTTTAGGATAAAATAATTTTTTTGGCTAGAGATAAAATATTTGTTTAAATATTATTTTTATTTATATGTAAAATTGTAATTAAAATAATATTATCTATTGCTATCAATGGCATGTTAGTAAATTAGAAGTCCCACTTGTCGTAATATCATACTTGTATACCTTATTTTATATATATATCTAGTTTATTTTACTTGTACTTGTATGTATTAATTTGGTTATATTTAATTATTTCTTAAAATTTTTCATAAAGTTTCTAAGGTTTCATTAACAATATAGTTACGAAATTAAACCATAATAATATATAATTTAAATTTAAAAATATGATAATTAATATTAAATTGAATTTAAATAAATAATATTTATATTATAAATATTATAATAGTATATTGTGTGAAATTTTATTTTTATATATAATTTTTAATTTAATTTTAATTATTAATTAGAAAATATAGGTTATTAATTAAATTTAAACATTGTGAGCACCAAACAATTTATTGTGAAATTATATTTTTATATATCTATTTTAATCTTAATAGTGTATTTAATTTGTAAATATAGTGATAACTTAAAAAGACCTTTTTTTTTAAATGATTTTAAATTTTATAGTGGCTTATTATGTAAAATTGTAAGTTGAATTATTGAATATAAACAAATTGAAAGGACTTGTTATGAAAATACAACTTGCGAAATACCATTAAAAATTATATAAAAATGCAGAGGGTTTATGTTTTAATTTTCTCCTCCACATATGCTTTTTTTTTCTTGCCACATGTCAAACTTTTAGAGATTAAACACAATAAAAACTTAAGAACCTTGATATATATATGTATGTGTATATATATATATATATATATATATATGATATGTGGTTAAAAAATATCATAAGTCCTCATATTTTTTATAAATTTGAAATTTAATTTATGTACTTTATTTTTAGGAATTTAATCTCTTTACTTTTTAGATTTCAAAATTTAAGTCCAATTATTAGCATTGTTAATTTTTTTTTGTTAAATTTGTTATTGTGACATTTTGAAGTTAAAAAAAAAAAAAAACACTTGGTAGCCATGCAACTAAAAAAATAATATTATAATGAACTTGAATTTAATAAAATAATTTTAACACTGTTAATAGTTGAACCTTAATTTTGAGATTTTAAAAAGTAAATGAACTAAATTCTTAAAAATAAAAGCACAACAACTAATTTTTAAATTTTCAAAGATTACAAAGATTTGTAACATATTTTAACTTATGTTGATGCTAGATTTGGTTGGCAGTGGAGTTAATCGATTCACCCCTCTAGGACAAGGCGGAGAGCTGACGGTGGTGAATGAGGTATGGCGAAAAGTAGGTTCATAAATAGCTTGGGAGAAAGATCTAGGGGGCTTAAAAGAAGAAGACAAAGCCCCCTTTCCATTTCCTTATTTTTTTTTCTTTATCTAAGCATACCTTAATATATTTTTGCTCCCATAAAGTATAGGGATGTTTTGATGAGATTTGATATTTCATAGGTATAATAACATATATATGATATAAAAAAAAAGTAATTTAGATCCCTACATTAATAGTAGGTCTGATTCCAGCATTGAATAGATTAGCGGATAAGAATATTTGTCCATCTGTAATGGAAATTACATTAGTAAGAATATACGCCGAAACGTTTCCCGACTAACTTAATTCAATAAAAATCATCAGGTTTATGTATCTTTAAAAAAGAAGGAAGCATATATTTAGGTACAATCTGTATGCCTATAATTAATCCCTTGTCTGGAAACTAGAATTCAAGAATAAGAGGCTGATACATCATGTGTTTTGAATTTGATGTCTAAAAAAGGAGTTAGGACACTAGGCTCATCATCGGAGCTTCACAAAACATACATGTTATTCCATTTTAAGTCAACTTCAAACATTTATTCTTTTTCATTTTTCTCGGTGGTCTTAAGCGAATATAATAAAAATCACACTTTAAATCGATATAATACTATTATAATCTAACAGTAGTAAATACTGCATCGACTCAAGAAGCTTTTCGAATATTTGTAATCATTGGGGTCTAGCTCTAGTCAATTTAGCCATATGAGCGGTCACTCTGTTTCGTGCTCTTGGTACATGCCTGATACTCACCTTCCACCTCCTACATAGAAGGCCATAAATTTAACTGTAGTTCCGCTATTCTGCTATTTACCACTCCGCCAGCCAAGAGTGTTTCAACTAGCAACGCATTACCATACTTGAGTTCCACTTATCTAAAACCCCTCTGCCATGTTAAATGTAGTCCCTCCAATACAAATTTAGCCTCGATCTTAAAGACTGTATCATTACCTAACAACAGAGAATAACCACACAACCATATAATATCTAAATCTCTAAGTACCCCTCCAATCGAAGCATTGCTACTATTAGGTGATACTGCTCCATCTGTATTAAATTTAATCCAACCCCTCTCGGGTGGGAACCATTGGCATCACATTAATTCATGGGAAAGAATATGAATCCGCCTATGAACAACCACTTTTAAATTAAAATATATCAAGACGAAACACGAATCCAACTGAATTGTGACTATCCACAGTTGTTTTCCACATTCCATCAATCAATCACTAATCTCATAAAAACAAAAACCATATGTTTGTGTCCAATCAGAGTCTTAGGTGTCAGTCACCCAAATTTTCTCAGTTCCTACTTTCACTGTTTTTGTCAACAACTGGTTTTTCGTTAAAAACGATCAAACGAAAACAATCTTTCCATTGCATCCCTTATTTTTCAAATTGAACTCAAGTAAACAGCTGTAACTTAGATTTGACTCAACACTGTCACATAATTGCTATATGTACGTATATGTACATTCATATATACCACAATATATTAATCTGCGAGGAACTTAGTTGAAAAGATTATAGTATCAACACTAATTACTTTATGCGTAAATAGGCAAATTCCAAGTCACCAAACGAGGGGAGCTTACTGGTTTTGTTTGATTTATTATTATTTTGGAGGAGAGAGAGAGAATCAAGAATAAAGAGGTCATCTTTGCACTATAAAAGGGGAAAAATATTGTAAGGCTTGTATGTGAGGCATCCTAAGCTTTTAAAGGCTGACTTTGGGAAGGGAATTTATTCTATTTGGCCTAACTCTTTTCTTTTCTCTTCTATTAAAAAACAAAAAAGGCTAAAAGAGAAGAACCAGTAAATTCTGAACTTGAGTGTGCCCTTCGCCTAACCTCTAAAGTTGGTAAAAGTAATATTGATTAAGTGTGGTACGTAATTAAGCTGGTTCACTTTCCGAAAATCTTACCAAGGTTTATTTAAGAGGACATGATTGGTGTAGCTAGACCTAGGGCCATTATTAATTAAACCGGTCTTAGATTATTCTTATGTAAAAAAAATAAAAAATAATAGTGATTAAAGTCTCTTGTAGGAAGTTTAAATTCTATTTCTGTAAATTTTCTTTTCATAATTTATAATTTAATTCTAGATAAAATCTATGCATGATGAGTTAGAATAAATTTGGATTGAGTCCATAAATAATTTATATAGAGTGAGACTAAAACATCCAAGATGAGAAGGAAAATTGAAATGATCACGGTATATTAAATTCAAATCTCATATCCATCATTATAAGATACTCCATTTTACAAGAGATTAATTTAAAAAAAAAAGCTAAATTAAAAATCGATTTAAATTTTGTTTCGAATAGTAATTAACTTAGAAACCCTCATATTATTGAAATCAAACCAAAATTTTAATTTTTTTTTAAATTTAAAATTTAAAATTTTTAATGTAAAATAAAAATTCATTTCTAAATTAATGAAAATACTTAAAATACCATATTATAAGCATTTCTTCCCTAAAATTGTTAGGAATTTGATTCCGATCAGTTCATTCATCTATCATAGTCATTTCAAGTTTGGTTTAATTTGTAAAAATCAAAATACAGTATATTAATTATAAATAATTTTAAAAATCAAATTCAAACTAACTGGGAGATGAGACAAGGTGGGGTTAAAGGAGTATCAATTATTTTTGGGGCTTTATGATGTCTTGTTTTTCCTTTCAAAGGGACAAAATTGAAATCTAAATTCATGTGACTTTGGAGTGTTGTTGGAGGCTCCTCCATTCAAACACACCCTAGTGGTGAAAGATAAAAATATAGAAAATATGGTAAACTATATAAATAGTCACTAATTACAAAATTAATATTTAACATATTTAGTTCCCTCTTGAAGATCAAGAGTGCTTTCCAAAAGAATCTTAGAGAGAGTGATAACTGCCGCAGGCTAGGATGGAGGAGGGTGGTGGCAATGAGAGGGAAAGCAGCGAGGAGATCTCGTTGTTAGCAGAAGAACTTGTTCAACTATCTATCAAAAGATCTATGGTGGTGCCAGATGAAAAGCCGACTCTTATTTGTTCAGTATGGACAAGGAAGTCTTTCAATCCAGACAGTCTGAGGGCACAATTGAAGAGCATATGGAAAACTAAGAGCAAGTTTGAGATCCAAACGACAGGACAAAATTTATTCTTAATCATCTTTGATTCGGAAGACGATTTGGAGCTGATCATGAAAGGTCGGCCTTGGTTGTTTCGTAAGTATTTAATTCTGTTTGAGAGATTACGAAATCCAATTGATAGGGATAGTATTAAACTTATTTCTTCTCTGTTTTGGATTAAAATTGGCCCAATTTTACCTGAATTTGATAAGAAGGATCTTATGCATGCTATTGGATGTACGTTTGGTGGAATTATCAGATCAGAAATTAATGGTGATAATTGTAGAATTAGGGTTCATCTTGATATTCAGAATCCACTTAAAAGAGGGCTGTTTGTGTCAACTGATAATAATGTTAAGTCATGGATTGCTTTTAAATATGAGAAACTGCCAGTCTTCTGTTTTGGGTGTGGTAGATTGGACCATAGTTTGACTGACTGCTCTCAGTTTTCACCTGAAGAAAAGGAAAAAGTCAGAGAAGATCCTCCTTTCTCTATTGCATTAAAAGCAAAATCAAAAGCAATTGGAAAAGAATCTTTAAAATTTAATGCTTTTGCAAAAAAGATAGGGGTGCAGCATACTTACACAAGAAATTTGAGCAATAATCTGGAAGGGGAAAAGGAATCTGAATCTGTTGTCATGAAAGAAATAAAACAAACAGGCAGGGTATTGGAAAGCTGGATGGATGGACTTAAGACCAAGGATGAGATTCGTGATGTGAAAGGAGTGGGGAAACGGATGGGAGGCTTTGATGTTACAGGAGCTACAGAAACTATCAAAAAATCAATATGGAAACGCATAGAGGCCTCAAATCGTGTTGAGATAAAGAAGAATGCGAGTGCGATGGGGAAAAGGAAATTCTTAGCAGAATTTGATGACATGGTTAATTCAGAGACAACGGATAAAGGGGTAATTAAAAGGTTGAAAAATAAAGTTCAGGTAGACAATGGGGATAGCATGGAATTTTCATATACTGGTGGGGAACAGGTTACTGTTACAAACTTTTTAGGATCGGCGGCTGCCAATGGGCAAGCCGACCGCTCGCAATGAAAACCATTTGTTGGAATGTTCGTGGGTTGGGGAGCTCACGAGCAATTCGGAGGCTGCATCACTGTAACACCCCAAACCTGGCCCAAACGTTACGACCAGATCTGGTATGCTACGGGGTTTAACGTTAAAAACTTCACTTGGATGATATTTGGAAATTCAGTTTGTTTATTTAGGTATTCGCTAAAATAAGTGATATTTGAAGAAAATCTTTACTTTTCTTTGAACGTGTTTGAAATTCCCATATTTTTACTTCCTATAGATAAGTCTTTAAACATAAAATTAAATTTTAAAAAAAAAAACAGAATAAATACATTAACAATTATAATCAACCTAAGCTATGGAGCCTTATTACATAAATAGTCCCAAAATTGAAAACTTAAAGGAAAAGCGAAAATAGTTTATGAAAATATAAGACTTGATGGCCCTCGAGTCCGCCTCGGCTCCCATGTCCACGATCTCTGCTCATCCGAAAAGTCGGGAAAAATAAAGGGTGAGTCACCAAGACTCGGTGTGCAAATCCCGAAAACACATAAAAAGGCTTGAGGCCCACAAACACATTATGGGCCTTGGCCCGTACACAATGGCAACAAAATATTCACATGCTGCATGGCCCAACCCAACCTAAAAGTCCATCCTCTACACACCAGCCCGTACCAGCCATCACACCTCGGGGATTTCTACAATCAACCCACCAACCGTTACACACCATATCGACAGTCATGCTGTTAGTTATAATGCCGATCACCATGTGACCTTATAATCCACTGTGGCAGAGCCACCGATCACTGTGTGACCTTATAATCAAGTGTGGCAGAGCCACCGATCACTATTGTGACCTAAGTGTACATATCGAGGTTTAACCTCCGATCACTAGGTGACCTTTTAACATGCTCTTCCCCTTCATCATATCAACCCCATCCCATGCATACATCCATGCAGAAGCAAAATAATACACTACCTAAAAGATCACAGTCTATCACATACATCGATACACATAGAGAAGTTTCTATGATTACGCACTGGCATCCCTTGCCTATCCTTTTCGAGTAATACGATCGTCCATCTGACCTTTATCCGATTTTTAGCCCATAACATATATAGTACAGATTAATTAGTGTGATAGAGATCTACACACCTGATTACAGACAAGACGAGACTTTCTATGTTGACACTATCAGAAGCCGATACGACTGCTAACTGTCTAAGGTTTTGTTCTGAAGCCGATCCACAACCCGGTGGCCAATCCCGAACTGCTGACACCGCTCGTTTCTTAAATTTAGGGATTGGTTTAACAGATCCAATCCCCTCCTTCGCCTGATCGATATTTGATTCCATTAAAAGACCTTATCAGTTGCTACCATCATAACATATGGTTAGGATCACAATTACGATAGCGAATCTAACGAGAATCTAAAGAGAACCCCTTACCTTGAAATCCCAAAAAGAGAGATATGAGGTTCAGAGACTAGCGGTTCCGGCTTTTAGATCTAAGCGATCTACTTCAATTCTCGAATGTCGCCCAACACGTAAACACAAGAAACCATCAATCCATTAGCCTTTTGGCTTTGTCTTCTAAAAACTGAAAGAGAACAAAGAATAGATCAGAAGAAATCGGCACCTACCTTTACAGAGAATTCGGCAACTCCTAGAAGATTTTGGCTTTTTGCGAAAATCAAAAAGAGAAGATGATTCAAAGAAATCTATGGAGATTCGGCTTTCAATGAAGAAATCGGCAGGAAGAAAAAGAATGGGCACTAGGACATTCGGCTATGGCAGAAGAGAAGGAATACTTAAGGGTTTCGGCTTATAGAAGAAATCGAGAAAAGGTGTAGAGAAAGGCTATGAGGTTTCGGCTTTAGCAGAGAATGAAAAAGAATATGGAACTTTAGGAGTTTTCGGCTTTTTGAGAAAAGAAACAACTAAGAGAAGAGAATGAGAATAAATGCCGAAATTAAGAAGTACCCTATTTTCTAATCAAATTTTCGGCACACACACTAACCAAAAGCCGGAATTGCCCTCTTTTGAAAACTAAGACTAATTAATTAACAAGGGAAATTTCAGGACCCCCCTTAGCCTCATCAAAACCGATTTCCTCTTTCCCCCAGAGTTGGAAATTCGGCCACTACTTTGATCAGTAGATAATTTCTAAACTTTCTCCCTTATCCTTACCTGATCTCTCATCCACAAGTGACCCAGATAACACCACCTCTTCTTTCTTTTATACGCCACATTATCCACATTATCCAAACACATAAATCTCCTAATTCCAAGCATCCTATCCGCCCCAACTCTCCTCTCTCTTTTGGCGCCAAAAACATTTAAAATAAGTGGGTAATGCGACTCGAACCTTGGACCTCCCTATTGCTTATCATGCCACCTCAAAGCCCCTAAGTAGCGCCATCGACCATTGGGCCACAAGCCCATTTGTGTGTCTTAATTTACTGAGATAATATCTTTTAAGCCCTATCTAGTGGCTTTCCACGAGTGCCCAAGCGAGAAAATTTGATTAAGGCCTCGGCCCAATCCACGAGCCCATTCTTAACCCCTTAAGCACCCTAACTAGCACATCAAGCGTAACATAAACATCACAGCACACTAAATGCGAAGCCCCACCAATTCAGGATGTTACAGTTCTACCCCCTTAAAGAAATTACCTGATCAAAATAGATGCGGGTACTGATGCCACATTGCTTCCTCTGGTTCCCAAGTAGCCTCCTCAGAACTGTGATTCCGCCATAGAACCTTAACCAACGGAACCGTCTTTCTTCGCAATACTTTGACATCACGATCCAAAATTTCCACTGGTTCCTCTTCAAAGGATAAATCGGGTCTTACTTCGATTTCTTCCACAGACACCACGTGGGATGGATCCGAACGGTAACGTCTTAGCATAGAGACATAGAATACATTGTGAATCTGGCTTAGCTCAGAAGGTAGCTCTAGCTTATAAGCTACTGGTCCCACTCGTTTCAAAACCTGATAAGGTCCGATAAATTTGGGACTTAATTTACCTTTCCGTCCAAACCTCAGTACTTTCTTCCATGGCGACACCTTCAAGAACACCTTGTCACCCACTGCAAATTCTATGTCCTTACGCTTCAGGTCACTATAGGACTTCTGTCGGTCTGATGCTTTCTTTAATCGAGCCCGAATTAACTCTACCTTCTCCTCTATCTCGGTAACCAATTCCGAACCCAAAATTCGACGTTCTCCTAATTCCGTCTAACAGGTAGGTGTACGACACCTCCGCCCGTACAATACTTCATAGGGCGCCATCTGAATACTTGACTGGTAGCTATTGTTGTACGCAAACTCCGCCAACGGTAAGAACTCTTCCCAACTACCCCTGAAGTCAATGACACATCCTCTTAACATGTCCTCTAAGATCTGGATTACCCGCTCGGATATCCATCGGTTCGAGGATGAAACGCCGCATCTTGAAATCCAACCGTACCCAACGCTTGATGCAACGCCTTCCAAAATCATGAGGTGAACCTAGGGTCCCCGTCCGATATGATTGATCTGGTACCCCATGCAACCTCACTACCTCGCGCTATGTATAGCTTAGCCAATTTTTGCAGCAGAGTAATCGACACGTACTGGTATAAAATAAGCAGACTTCATTAAGCGGTCAACAATCACCCAGATCGAATCTTTCTTAGTAGGCGTGAGGGTAGCCCACTAACAAAGTCCATTGCGATCCTTTCCCACTTCCATTATGGAATCTTCACCGCTGCAACAACCCCGATGGTAGCGATGTTCGCCTTTACTCACGACAGTTAAACACTTCCCCACAAATTTGGTCACCTCTGTTTCAAAACCCGGCCACGTAGGCCGATCTCGCAAATCTCGATACATCTTACTTCCTCCGTGGTGCATAGCGTATGGACTACCATGCGCTTCTTAAAATCTTATGCCTCAACTCGGATCTTTCGGCATACACACTCTCCCTTGAAAACATAATAGCCCTTCATCATTCACAATAAATTTTGTTGATCCTTCACTTGATCCTACCGGAAACTTCTCTTGTAGCAACTTATCGGTCTGTTTGCCGCGCTTAACCTGGTGACCCAAGAGGGTTTCACTGAAGTTCGACTAATAAACTCCCATCATCGTATAAAGCGAGGTGAGCAAACATTGCTCTCAAATCGAGAGATTACTTTACGACTCAGAGCATCCGCCACCACTTTGGCTTTTCGGATGGTACTCAATCGGCGATCATAATCCTTTAACAACTCAATCCACCTCCTTTGCCTTAGATTCAACTCCTTCTGGGTCAAAAGGTATTTTAAGCTCTTATGATCGGTATAAATGACGGATTTCTCCCCGTACAGATAATGCCTCTAAATCTTCAAGGCAAAAACCACCGCCGCCAATTCCAAATCATGTGTGGGATAATTTGATTCATGCGGTCTTAGCTGCCGAGATGCATACACAACAACCTTCCCATCTTGCATCAACACGCATCCTAGTCCCGTGTGTGAAGCATCACAAGATAAATCACAAACTCCTTTCCAGCCTCCATTTGAATCAACACCGAGCATTGTCAAGATCCTCTTTAACCTCTCGAAACTCTCTTGCCGCTTACGGACCAAACAAATGGAACCCCTTTCGCAACAACTTAGTCAACGGTGCGCGATCAATGAAAATCCTTCAACAAACCTTCTGTAATACCCGACTAAACCAAGAAAACTTCAAATTTCTGCTACCGACTTAGGCGGCTTCCAATCCAACACCACTTCAATCTTCCGAGGATCGACTCTTATCCCTTCTGCCGACACCACGTGGCCTAGAAAAGTAACTTCACTTAGCCAAAATTCGCACTTACTGAATTTGGCGTAGAGCTGCTTCTCCCTTAGAATCTGCAGAACCTCCCGAAGATGTGAATCATGCTCCTCTTCCGATTTCGAATAGACCAGGATGTCATCTATAAATACCACGACAAATCGATCCAAGTAGGGTTGGAACACTCGGTTCATCATATCCATAAATGCTGCTGGCGCGTTGGTCAACCCAAATGGCATCACCATGAATTCATAGTGACCATAGCGAGTTCTGAAAGCCGTCTTATGAATATCTGCCTCCTTGACCTTAAGCTGATGGTACCCCGATCTCGGATCTATCTTTGAGAAAACTGAAGCCCCCTTCAGCTGATCGAACAAGTCATCGATCCTCGGTAACGAGTATTTATTCTTGATTATCAATTTATTAAACTGACGATAGTCAATGCACATACGCATTGATCTATCCTTCTTCTTAACAAATAATACCTGCGCTCTCCAAGGCGACACACTCGGTCGGATAAACCCTCTATCCAGCAACTCTTGGATCTGAGCCTTCAATTCTACCAACTCCTTCGGCGCCATCCTGTACGGAGCGATAGATACTGGCGCTGTTCCCGGAAGAAGATCAATACCAAACTCTACTTCACGATCCGAGGGTAATCCCGGAAGCTCTTCTGGGAAAACATCAGAAAATTCCCTCACCGTCCTAACGTCCCCAACAGTTAGTTCCTTAGCTTCCAGAGCCCGAACAAACATTAAAATTGCCTCGCATCCTTTCCTCACCATCCTTTCTGCTCTTAAGGCAGACATCACATTTGACAAACAGTTCCTCCTTTCACCTATCACCAACACTTCGCCACCCTCGGGAGTTTTTAACACCATACGCTTGGCTGCACAGTTCAAATTTGCTTGATACTTCACTAACCAATCCATTCCTAAGATCAAATCGAACTCCCCAAACGGCAGTTCCATCAGATCAGCCCGAAATGCTACCCCTTAAACTTTCAAGGGTACATCCTTATACAGTTTGCTCACCACTACAGTTTGTCCTAGAGGGCTCACTACTGATCATCTCCTAGAAGAAGTCTCATAATCTAAGTTCAAAGTTCCCGCTATAGTACTAGCAACATAAGAGTGCGTCGAACCAATATCAATCAAGGCGAGTATAAGGCAAACCATAAATTAGAAAGCGCACTAGGTTATGACATCCGGTGCGTCACCCTCCTCTCGACGTCTGGCAAAGATAAACTAACCCATTTGTCTTGCCTCGGTGTTTCCTACCCCTCGGCACTGGTGCTCCACGGCCCCGACCGAACTGAGCGTTACCACCTCGGTGGACCACGACCTCTCGTGGCTGCGACCACCTCTTCCCCATTTGTGCATTCCTTGACCCGTGGGCCCTTCATCGCCTGCTTCTTGCAGACAGTTTCTAACTTGGTGGTCCGTAGATCCACACCTAAAGCACTTCCCCACCGCCCGCCCAACACTCACCTACATGGAATCTACCACATCGAGCACACTGCGTCGACTAACAAAGAAGCAGGTCTCTCCTCCCGCCTCGGCGGTCCGGGCCTAGGCTTTTCTCGAGTACACCCACCGCCCCGATGATCCAAAATTTCTCTTACTTCCACCCCTATCTCTTTCCCGATTCAATTTTTCTGTCCGCTTAACCTCCTCAGCTATCTTAGCTTTTCCCACAAGCACAACAAATTCCCTCTCCCGCTGTGGTGCTATCAATACACGCAAATCATCCCTCAAACTATCTTCAAATCGAACACAACGTTCATGGTCTGTGGCCACCATCCCTCGAGCATAACGACTAAGGCGTAAGAATTTCGCTTCATACGCAGCCACCGACCTACTTCCCTGAACCAGATTCAGAAACGCTCTACGCTGCGCATCCACATAACTCGACCCAATGTATTTACTCTGAAACGCCGTTTTGAAGAGATCCCAGGTGATACTGATCCACCACCGTACCATTCTTAACCGTAAGCCACCATTGATAAGCCGTCTGCGGGAGAGATACAACCCCTTTCAGTTTTTCCTCTTCCGTGAAATCAAGATCATCCATTATACGCTCAACCGCCTCCAACCAATACTCAGCTGTACTCGGGGCTATACCAGAAATTTCCCTAAACATTTCCGCCCCATTGGCTCTAAGTCGCTCCGACACAGATTTCCGGGCTCCTGTACCTATGCCTGCCGCAGCAACCCTCTCTAAAACCCTTAACATCGCCTGAGATACCGCATCATCTCCGACTGTCTGGTCCTGAAATTCCATCTCCGCGCCGGGTGGTACCGGTATCTCGCTTCGCACTCCATGGCGAGATCCCTGCGGTTACGACACAACCATCCTACCTCTCCCACGACCACACGGCGGGACGTCCCACGACCCCTTGTACTCATTCTACCGATTCGCATTTATCGATTAGAAATTTTATAAATTATTAATTTTTTCAGCGATTAACCACGAACAATCTTATGGGGATGATAGTTTCAAGAGTAGTTCTTTCGAATTCGAAATTATATCTACGAGTTTCGAGTCTCAAGTCTGTATCTCCTAGTTCTAGGAACCCCATACATTCAACCATCATACATCAACATACAAGTAGCATCTATGAACTCACATTCGTCACATAAGGGTATTTTCGTCATTTCACTACCTGGGGTTTTTCCGTAATTTTATCCTACAGGTAGTATTTTCGTAATTTCCTAAATTAGAGTATCTTGTTTTTTTTGAAATAGAAATATTTTGGTATTTTTTTGTAAAGTAGGGTATTTTGGAAAATTTAAATTTTTTTCAAATCGAGGGTATTTTGGTAATTTCACAATTTTTGATAATTTTGTAAACCGGGTGCTATTGTAAATCTAGGGTTTTTGGGTAAATTTTCAAAACATGGGTATTTTGGTAATTTACAAACTAAGGGTATTTGGTCCCTTTCGGGTTTTAATTATGGTCTTTGGCAGTCAACAAGTTCTCGCGACTAAGGTGAGAATCACTACTACGCACCAGGTAGGATTCCAGCGAAGAGGAGGTGAGCCACTAGGGCCGCTTAAGTACCAAGCTCTCCCTGAATCCAATCCTAGACATGCGTATGCCTGTTACCACACCCTAACCCAGCGACTTGTTTACGGACATGTTTAATTAGATTAAGTTTTATGAAATTGAAGAGTTGTTTAAACTAGGCCTAAGATCCATTAACCGTATCATACTAGTCTACGTCCATAAAGCCCATCAAACCCAACATGCATATCACATCAAGAGTTAGAATACTTACCTGCGTGGATCGGGTGCCGGTAGACTCGAAGGCCATATCTCAACCCAAAGCATTTTTCTCAAATTCACATCAATTTTACAACACCCTACTAGACCCATTTCACAGCCCGTGTTTTGCAACTGGGCTCTGATACCAAAATGTAACACCCCAAACCCGGCCCAAACGTTACGACGGATCACGGTATGCTACGGGGTTTAACGTTAAAAACTTCACTTGGATGATTTTTGGAAATTCAGTTTGTTTATTTAGGTATTCGCTAAAATAAGTGATATTTGAAGAAAACCTTTGCTTTTCTTTGAACGTGTTTGAAATTCCCATATTTTTACTTCCTATAGATAAGTCTTTAAACATAAAATTAAATTTTTAAAAAAAAAATAGAATAAAGACATTAACAATTATAATCTGAACCTAAGCTATGGAGCCTTATTACATAAATAGTCCCAAAATTGAAAACTTAAAGGAAAACTGAAAATAATTTATGAAAATATAAGACTTGATGGCCCCTCGAGTCCGCCTCGGCTCCCATGTCCATGATCTACTGCTCATCTGAAAAGTCAGGGAAAAATAAAGGGGTGAGTCACCAAGACTCAATGTGCAAATCCCGAAAACACATAAAAAGGCTTGTGGCCCACAAACACATTATGGGCCTTGGCCCATACACAATGGCAACAAAATATTCACATGCTGCATGGCCCAACCCAACCTAAAAGTCCATCCTCTACACACCAGCCCGTACCAGCCATCACACCTCGGGAATTTCTATAATCAACCCACCAACCGCTACACACCATATCGACAGTCATGCTGTCAGTTATAATGCCGATCACCATATGACCTTATAATCCACTGTGGCAGAGCCACCGATCACTGTGTGACCTTATAATCAAGTGTGGCAGAGCCACCGATCACTATTGTGACCTAAGTGTACATATCGAGGTTTAACCTCCGATCACTAGGTGACCTTTTAACATGCTCTTCCCCTTCATCATATCAACCCCATCCCATGCATACATCCATGCAGAAGCAAAATAATACACTACCTAAAAGATCACAGTCTATCACATACATCGATACACACAGAGAAGTTTCTATGATTACGTACCTGGCATCCCTTGCCTATCCTTTTCGGGTAATACGACTGTCCATACAACCTTTATCCGGCTTTTAGCCCATAACATATATAGTACAGATTAATTAGTGTGATAGAGATCTACACACCTGACATGCACAAGACGAGACTTTCTATGTTGACACTATCGAAGCCGATACGACTGCTAACTGTCTAAGGTTTTGTTCTGAAGCCGATCCACAACCCTGTGGCCAATCCTGAACTGCTGACACTGCTCGTTTTTTAAACTTAGGGATTGGTTTAACAGATCCAATCCCCTCCTTCGCCTGATCTATATTTGATTCCATCAAAAGACCTTATCAGTTGCTACCATCATAACATATGGTTAAGATCACAATTACTATAGCGAATCTAACGAGAATCTAAGGAGAACCCATTACCTTGAAATCCCAAAAAAAGAGATATGAGGTTCAGAGACTAGCGGTTCCGGCTTTTAGATCTAAGCGATCTACTTCAATTCTCGAATGTCGCCCAACACGTAAACACAAGAAACCATCAATCCATTAGCCTTTCGGCTTTGTCTTCTAAAAATTGAAAGGGAACAAAGAATAGATCAGAAGAAATTGGCACCTACCTTTACAGAGAATTCGGCAACTCCTAGAAGATTTCAACTTTTTGCGAAAATTAAAAAGAGAAGATGATTCAAAGAAATCTATGGAGATTCGGTTTTCAATGAAGAAATCGGCAGGAAGAAAAAGAATGGGCACTAGGACATTCAGCTATGGCAGAAGAGAAGGAATACTTAAGGGTTTCGGTTTATAGAAGAAATCGGGAAAAGGTGTAGAGAAAGGCTATGAGGTTTCGGCTTTAGCAGAGAATGAAGAAGAAGATGGAACTTTAAGAGTTTTCGACTTTTTGAGAAAAGAAACAACTAAGAGAAGAGAATGAGAATAAATGCCGAAATTAAGAAGTACCCTATTTTCTAATCAAATTTTCGGCACACACACTAACCAAAAGCCGGAATTGCCCTCTTTTGAAAACTAAGACTAATTAATTAACAAGGGAAATTTTGGCACCCCCCTTAGCCTAATCGAAACCGATTTCTTCTTTCCCCCAGAGTTGGAAATTCGGCCACTACTGTGATCAGTAGATAATTTCTAAACTTTCTCCCTTATCCTTACCTGATCTCTCATCCACAAGTGACCCAGATAACACCACCTCTTCTTCCTTTTATTTGCCACATTATCCACATTATCCAAACACATAAATCTCCTAATTCCAAGCATCCTAGCCGCCCCCAACTCTTCTCTCTTTTGACGCCAAAAACATTTAAAATAAGTGGGTAATGCGACTCGAACCTTGGACCTCCCTATTGCTTATCACGCCACCTCAAAGCCCCTAAGTAGCGCCACTGACCACTGGGCCACAAGCCTATTTGTGTGTCTTAATTTACAGATACTATCTTTTAAGCCCTATCCTAGCTGGTTTTCCACCAGAGTGCCCAAGCAGAAAATTCGATTAAGGCCTCGGCCCAATCCCTGAGCCCATTCTTAACCCCTTAAACACCTTAACTAGCACATCAAGCGTAACATAAACATCACAGCACACTAAATGCGAAGCCCCACCAATTCAGGATGTTACAATCACTTAATGAAGCAGCAGCATCCCCAAATGGTCTTCTTAATGGAGACTAAATTAGATCAGAAGCGTATGGAGAGGGTTCGAATGAGGTGTGGTTTCATTAATAGAATTAATATGGAGGCAGAGGGGTCCCGGGGTGGATTATGTTTAGCATGGAAGGGGGATATTGATGTCTCAGTAAAGAGCTATTCAAAATGGCACATTGATGCTATGATTAGGGGAGAAAATGGGCAAGATGATTGGAGGTTCACAGGTTTTTACGGGTCTCCATATTTAAAAGATAAGAATTCTGCTTGAGACTTGCTAAGAAGATTAAGTCAAGAGATTGTTCAGCCCTGGTTGGTGGCAGGCGATTTTAACGTGATTTTATTTGGTTTTGAGAAAAAATGTGGAGGGTACAGGGATCAAAGGAGGATGGATGCTTTTCGAGACACTTTAGAGGATTGTAAATTGATGGATATTGGGTATTCTGGGACTTGGTATACTTGGGAAAAGGGAAATCTTCTCGAGACGAACATTCGAGAGAGATTGGATAGAGGAGTTGCAAATGATAAATGGATGATGTTATTTCCAACAGGGAGTGTTCAACATCTACCATACTCAATGTCAGACCACTTTCCTATTCTCATCAGTACAACTCATGCTGCAGAACATATTGGTAAACAGAAATTTCATTTTGAGAAATCTATTGAAACAGTTATTAAGGAAGCATGGGAGTCCAATTCAGATCCATTAATTGAGAAATTAAGGAAATTACAGGGGAAATTGAAGGAGTGGGCATATTTTAATAGAAGCAAGAAGGAGGGTGAGAAGAGGAGACTTACTACAGAACTCGAAAGGTTGTTAAATGAAGAAAGAGATGACGAGACGATGGTAAAAATAATCGATACCAAAATTCATTTAAATCTAGAGATCGACAGAGAAGAAAGGTATTGGGAGCAAAGAGCGAGAGCAAACTGGTTACGACTTGGGGAAAAGAATTCAGCGTTCTTTCATAAATATGCAATAGCACGTAGAAGAACAAACTTGATCACCAAGTTAATAACAGACGATGGGAGGGAGATCACCAGTGGGGCCGAAATAAAAGAGACAGCTACAGTTTTTTTCAAAGAATTATTCACAACAAAGGGAGTTACGAACCTAGATAAAGTGTTGGAAGGGATCGAACGTAGAATTCCTGAAGAGATAAATCCAGAATTGGTACAGCCATTCAGAGATGAGGAAATATGGGTAGCATTGAAGGCGATGGGACCAACAAAAGCTCCAGGACCAGATGGTTTTCCTGCTTTATTCTATCAAAGGTACTGGCATATAGTAGGCAAGGAGGTTACAGAGTTTTGTTTGGGAGTTCTAAATGGGGACAAGGGGGTGGAAGCAGCAAATGGTACTGACATAGTGCTTATCCCAAAAATTTAGAATCCTTTTTCTTTAATAAACTTTAGGCCTATTAGTCTCTGTTCAGTTGTTTACAAGATAGTGGCGAAAGCAGTGGCAAATAGACTGCAGGAGGTAATTGGAAAATGTATTGACGAGGCTCAAAGTGCTTTCGTCCCAGGCAGATTGATATCGGACAATGTGCTCCTAGCATACGAAATTTTGCATACTTTAAAGAAAAAAGATCAGGGACGAAAGGGTACATGGCAGTGAAGTTGGATATGAGCAAGGCCTATGACAGGGTGGAATGGGGTTTCATTCAAAGCATGATGTTGAAGATGGGTTTTGCAGAAAAATGGGTTAATTTAATCATGAAATGTGTCACTACTGCTTCCTATGCGGTTTACATCAATGGAGAAAGGGGCAGAAATTTCCAACCCACGAGGGGGCTTCGCCAAGGTGACCCATTAAGCCCATTTCTGTTTCTTATTTGCAGTGAAGGACTGTCGGCTCTGTTGCGAATGGCTATGAGGAATGGACAGATGAAAGGAGTCAAAGCGAGTAGAAGAGGACGAGAGATTTCTCATTTATTGTTTGCAGATGATTGTATAATGTTTGGGGAGGCATCAGAAAAGGGAGCCAAGTTTTTAAAAGATATTTTAAGAGAATATGAAAAGTGCTCAGGGCAGTGTATTAATTTCAATAAATCCTCAATTTTTTATAGTACCAACACGAGCAGGGAGAAACGAGAAGAAGCATCAACACTGCTAAGGGTGAGGAGTTCTACAAGTCCCGAGAAATATCTAGGGCTCCCAAATGTAGTAGGAAGACGGAAGAAAGAAGCTTTCCAGGTTTTACTTGACAGAATTGTGAAGCGTATTGACGGATGGAGTACCAGATTGGAGTACCAGATTGCTTTCTCAAGGGGAAAGGAAATTTTTATAAAAGCAGTCCTGCAGGCGATACCTACCTATGCTATGTCTTGTTTTTTGTTGCCTAAAGCATTATGTGAGATGATAGAAAATAAGATCGCTAAATATTGGTGGCAAAAAGGAGTCGGTCAAAGAGGAATTCACTGGTGTCAATGGAAGTTACTATGTCGAGCAAAAGAAGAAGGTGGACTGGGTTTTAGGAATATGGCGCAGTTTAATATCGCTTTGTTGGCAAAGCAAGGGTGGAGGTTGATTAATCATCCGAATTCATTAGTAGCAAAGGTTTTTAAAGCCAAATATTATCCCGATGGTGATTTTATTAATTCAGATTTGAAAAAATCTTGTTCTTATGTTTGGCGCAGTATCTGAGCAACTAAGGCTATATTGGAGAGAGGTCTTCTCTGGAGAGTAGGTACGGGTGTGAACATTTCAGTTTATGATGATGCATGGATACCAGGTTACGTAAACGTTAAATTAAATTCTGGTGATGTTAATGTAAGTTCAGGTGATGTTAATTTGCGTTTGGGAAAAGTCTCGAATTTAATCAACAGTGAAGATAGAAAATGGAATAGAGGTCTGATTGAGAATACCTTTCACAAGGAAGCAGCTGATCTGATACTTCGAATTCCTTTGGCGTTGAGTCCCCATGAGGATTTTCGGGTGTGGAGTGGCGAGCCGTCAGGGGAGTTTACTGTCCGGAGCACTTACAAACTATTACAAAGTATAGATCCTACAGCTTATGCTTTACAAAACCTCTACAAAGAATTTTACAAAAAACTATGGCGGATTGATTTACCACTGAAGATTAAGCTACTAATCTGGAGAATTTCCTGGAACTACCTACCTACACGAGTCAATTTATCAAACAGGAAAGTCACTAATAATAGATTATGCCCCAGGTGTGGTGAGAAGGATGAAACCATGAGCCATCTTTTTCAGGAATGTCCTGTGTCACAGTCAGTTTGGAGGAAGTTGTCAGTTCCAGTATTCACTATGTTTCCAGAGGCAGAGTTCAGGGAATGGCTTACCAAGGTTATTTCTATTCTCTCTTTTGACAAATGTCGAACCTTCTGTGGAATACTATGGGCCATCTGGGGGGATAGAAACTCATGTATTCATAATAAAAAAAGTAGATCCAGTTAGGAAACAGTGGACTTCGTCCATGGCTATCTAAAAGAACTTGATGGAATCATGACAGCTAAACAGAAACTTATCTCATCGGAAAGGAAATGGAGGCCGCCCCCAGGGCAGACGACAAAATTAAACTTTGATGGGGCATACGATGAAAGAAGGAAGGTATCGGCTTCAGGGGTTGTTGTTAGGGATAGGACTGGTTGTGTTCTCCTCACGAGCACAGGTCTCCACAGTGGTGTTGAGTCCGCTTTTGCTGCAAAAGCAGTCGCTTGTCGACGGGCGACCCAAATAGCCCTCGAAATGTGTAGAGGAGATGTTATTATCGAAGGCGATTCACTCTCAATCATAAAGAAATGTAATACTGCAGAGTGTGATAAATCAATGGTGGGGGCTTACATACATGATATTCATGGATTGAAGGAAAAAATTAACCGAATAAGATTTGAGCACATCCCAAGATCAGCAAATACTGTTGCCCATTTACTAGCTACAGAATCGTTGAGAAGAGGAGAAGAACTTTACCTGATGAATGGTGCGCCTAGGTATGTAGAAATGAGTGTAGAGGATGAGAGCGTCAGGGAACTGGATTAAAGAAGATGGAGAAGAAACGAGAGGGGGCAAGATTCAAAATGGAAATGGAAAGTCAGAAAAGGCGTATTATCCTCCCCTCGATATCAGGTTTTCACCATTAATGACCGATATGACCGAGGTGACAAGTCGGATAGGCGATGCAGGTGATTTGATTGGGAAAAGACGTGGCGGTTTATCTTCTTTCCAGAGGCTTCTGCTGCAAGTTTTATTTTTTCATTGTTTGGGCCTCTGTGCTGGAATTCTGTATTGGATGAGGTTTTGGCCCGTTTGTTTTTCTTTATTTTTGATTTCATTTGTTTTTTTGTTTTGGATTCTATTCTTTTTGAATAAAAAGCCCAATCAAAGTTTGATTTTCAAAAAAAATATAAATAGTCACTAATCTAATAGTATGTTTTTTATTTGGTCATTTAAATTTGAATTTTTTTTATCTTAATCATTAACGTTATTAAAATTTAAGTTGAGAGCTAAATTTTTTAAAATTAGAATCAAATTAATAAAATTTATAAACATTATTCATACAGTGATACAACAATGATATGATATGGAGGAGAGAGTGGTGGCTTCCCAATTTGCTAGTAGCTAGCTTACTGTTTGGCTGTCTTTTTTGGCTTCCACGTGTTCTGATACAGATGAGGGTATAACAAATAAAAAAAATCAGACAAACATTCCGTTAATAATTTATAATGTTTGGTTTTTCTAAAGGGAAAAAAGTTCGAACCTAAATTTAGTGACTTTGATGCGTTGTAGTTGGTTCTCATTCAAACTAGACCTGATCATGGGCCGAGCCACCCATCTAGGCTCGAAGGTCCAATTGAAAGGTGGGAGGGTTTAGGCAAAAATATAGACCCGAAAAATGGGTATAGACAAAAAAAATAAGGTTCATTTTCTAAACGTGTTGAGCCTCGAGTAGGATTTTTTTGGCTTAGGCCCAACCCAGCCTGAATCAGCCTAAATTTTTTTTTTGTTGTTCTTTACTACTGTTTTGATGTCATTTTGCTATTATATTGCTAATATTTTGCTGTTATTGTTTGGATATTGTATAATTCTTGTTTTATTGTTAATTTTGCTACTATTTTAGAGGCATTTGCTTGTTAAGTTACAACTATCTTAGTGTTATTTAAGTATAAAGATTTTTTAAATGTATTTTCAATTTGTTGAGAAATATTTATTTTAATATTTTTTAGTGTATTTGATGTATTATATTTTTTAAATTTATTTTTATATAAAAATATAAAAAAATTAATACAGATTAGCCAGATCAAGCTCGAGTTTAGCATTGATCACGTCTAATTCAAACACACCATAGTGATAAAATTTTAAAATATAAAAAATTATAAATATCAACAATTATTTCCTACTCATTAGGGGTGTCCTACACATTTTTGGTCAAATGATCAATTCCTACGCACCATTTAAGCATTTTACTGAGTTAGTGTCACTCTTAATCGAGTCATTGATTCATATATGGAATTATAAAAATATTATTTTTTAAAATTATAATTAATATTATTATGATAACACTTTTATCTTTTCATACTTTTTATATCCATCTTTAAATAAAATAATTATAAATTACAAAGGCAAAGATCAAATATGTATTCAATATTATTAAAATACAACTTCATTGTCATTTATATTCATTATTGAATAAATTTTAAAATAAAAATTTTCAAAATATATAAAAGATCGTGAATGTGATAAAATGTAAATATAAGTAAATTCGTTGGCCTCATGTAATGCATAGTTTATGCTAATCCGAAGTGATAAACTAGGTAAAAAGAAGCAAAAGATATAGTAGAAAGTAAGGGCATGAAATAGAGAGTAAAGGAAAGGAAATTGATTTTATAACAATCTAACGGTAATAAAAATGCTACTTGCAATATTTTAACAACAAATCTACCTTCAAATCTAGGCTTTTTTTTCTTTACAAAATTAATCTAAAAAAATTAATTATTTACGAAAATGATTTAGGTGAGAAATCTTGTACGAAAATGACTTGTTTTTTATAGTGCATGTTGGTGTCGACCATCTCACTGTCGGTACCACCCTCTATCATCCCCTAATGATTACCGATGATTTTTTGGTCTGTAAAAAAATAAATTTTTTTGTGCCAACACTGTGTTTGCCAACACCTATATGTATTTTTTTTTCAAATACACAATAAAAAAATTGGTATTCCGAGATATAAAAATAATATTTTAATAGGTGTCGGTATTCACGTTGTCGGTACCAATTCAAATTTTCAAAAAATTGATTCAATGCTTTTTTGGTGCCGACCTTCTTGACCACCTCAAAACATGTGAACGTTTAGAGTAAAAATCGTGCAAATAAAATATATAAATTAAGTGCGGTATCTACAAGCGAACATGTCAAATTGTAATATAGTTTTGTATTACAATGGAACACCCGTAAGTATTCCTAGGATTGTACTCAAGGGATTGCAAATTAAAGTATTAATTAAACTAATTAAATTACTTAACCTAAATTAACCTAATAAAGTTTTCTATTCCTACTGTCAGCGATGCGAGCTTCCGGCCTATGATCGATTGACAAGCAGAAGATGGACGTGCTTCAGTGGTTATAATTAACTTCAGAGCTCGGGTTGTTTTTAGTGAATTAACTATTAACTAATCAGTATTACCTCTCAGCCTCTACTGATTAATTAATTGATCAATACTCACTTATCTCTCGACCTCACATTCTTGATCGAGATAAATCACGATTTACTCGGTAACCTTATCTCTCGACCTCGTTCACCTAGATTACTTCCTAGGGTCGTCAATCATAGGATTTAAGAACACGTAAATTTAAGCCAATTAATTCATATGGGAAAACCTCATTCATCTTTTAATTACTCTCTAATCAGTTAATCAGTTCCATAACCCAATCATGCAAGATATAAATAAAGCACAAGAATTTATCCTAATAATTCATACAACAGTTTATTGATTAGGTTAATGAAGTATAAATAAAAGAATAAAAGAAAAGGATAAAAGAAAAGGATAAAGAAATTGCTCACGAATAAATATATAAATGTGGTTTCGAAGCAATCTTCGCTCGCGATCATCTTCACATCGGAATAGAAGAATCCCATTTAAGCGAACATAAGAGAAACTAAAATAAAAACTAATGAAAACTGAAAACTTAAATTAAAAATATGAAAAGTTGTCTGACGGCTCTAGGGAGATTCCCTAGGTCGACTCCCCCTCTAATGAGGTTATAAGATTTTTTATATAGGCAAAAACTAGGTAAAAATCCAAAAGACTAAAGTGCCCTTTCAATTATAATGTTAATTAGGGTTTTCGGTTGGAAAAATACCCTTAATTGCCCTAAAAATCACTGCCGTCGCACGCAAAAATTTTTGGGCTGCGCAGCAGCTTGTGTCACAACACTGAGGGTCCTGTGTTGCAACACAGGTGTCTGTGTGGTGACATGCACACCCCTGTGTTGCAACACTGATAAACCGTAAAAGTAACATATTTTAATCCCACATTTAGTATGCTTTTGGATGAATTATCCCTTGTTTTATGTAATTTGGTGCTCTTAATCCTTTCCTTTCATGTTATATACTCAGGAAAGCACCAGGGGATGAAAAGAACGCAAAACGGGCTTAAAACGGGACAAATGGACCAAAGCATGAAATCGACACGGCCTGGACCAAAGATCACACGGCCGTGCCTCCTTAAAAATCTCGAACACAGCCTGGGCCCATGATTTACACGGCCGTGCCTCATCAACGAAGTCCACACGGCCTGGCCACGATTCACACGGGCGTGTGCCTGAAGCCGTGCCCTACCGCGGTCAAGAGGAGTTTTACTCGGATTTGGATGCTTGGAGGCAAAGAAACACACTCCAAAGTCTAATTAAACCCCCAAATAGGAATTGCACTCAAATTAGGATACTTGGAGGCCAAGTAACACATCTCAAAACCTATATAAACACCCTAGGGGGCAACTTAAAGGTAGAGTTTGACAGAAACCCTCTGTCGAGGGGAGTTGACGGGCAGTCAGCTAGGCCAAGGAGCCGAGCCGAAAAGGTCAGATTTGTGGGAAACTCTCAAGGGATAGCCAGTTGATCCATCTCAAGAAGCCAGAATTCTACTCAAGACGGAGGATCTCCTCTTCAATTCCTTCAGGGGGTTTTAGGGATTTCTTATGTTTTGTTTTATCTTTTCTTACGAGATGTTTTCTTTTCTTTGTTATGAACTAAACCCTTGAGATACGAAGGGGATGAAACCTAGATGAATCTTGTTATTGTTTTCTGAACTATATGATAAATACTTGATTTGTTCTTAAGTATGTGTGCTTAATTCTTGTGTTGATATTTCGCGGATATTAATTCAAGTCGAATGTGCTTAGGTGGTGGAGCAAAAGTCCCTACTTAAGAGTAGATCTAGCATAATTAAGCGGAGTTGATCGCGTGCCTAGAGATAGGGTGACGAGATTTTGCCGGATTAGGGTGAAACCTAATATGGGAAGTCCATAGATCGATTTACTGCTATTCTAGGGGGTTATTAATGGGAAAGAGATTTCAATTAATTAAGCTAGGGTTAGACGTTATTCGCCTCGAGAGAGGGTTTAATATACGTTAGGGAGTCCTACGGATCAAGTCAAGTGAATAAATCGTCTGGTTCGGTGTTAGATAACAAGTGGAGCCTAGGTGGATTCTTCCTAAGGGTATCGTCTTAATCAACTGAGTTTTTTCCAAGTATTTCCCCAATTCATTCTTTTTGTCTTTGCGTCTTTAGCTTAGTAATTAGTTAATTTAGATTAATAAACAACTTCACTTATTTTAGGCTAAATAATAGAAAGAAAGTTAGTATTAGTACTTTTAGTTCCTTTGGGTTCGACAATCCGGTCTTGCCTAAGCTATACTACTGTTCGATAGGTGCACTTGCCTCAATCGTTGTCATAGTTAGTTTTCAGGTTTGATCATTATCTTTATAAATTTTAAAACTCTGACTTCACAGCAATCAAGTTTTTGGCGCCGTTGCCGGGGAACTAAAATATTAAGAAAGCTCAATTTTTATTATTTTAGCCATTATTATTATTATTATTATTTTTATTTTTATTTTTCTTTACTTTGCTAAATTTTCTTTTATTTGATTTTGGCAGATAGAGGAGATGGCACTGAATAACTATCAGTGGCAAGTTATGAGGACAAAGCCAACGAAAGCAGTCGATATCTATAACCTCGACCCAACAACCAGGCTATCAAACCAATTAGAGATGTTAAATAAAAAGTTTGATGATTTGTGTTCTTCGCAGATACATCCAGTTATGCAGTACGAAACAAGCGGAGGCGTGGCAAATCTTGAGTACCCACCCTACAGATATGGCATAGAGAACGAACAAGTCCACTATATGGGTAACTATTCTAGACCTCAAAATAATTTTTATAGTGACACTTATAATGCAGGTTGGAGGTACCATCCCAATTTCTTGTGGGATGATCAAAGTAGCCAAAGACCGGAACTTCCTCCAAACTTTCAACAACCAGCTCACCAACAGGAATAGGAGTCAAACCTTGAGGAGATGCTGACAAAATTCATGGCAACCACAGATAACCGTCTCCAAGACACTGAAACCACCCTTAAGAATCAACAGGCATCAATTAAAGGGATCGAGAGCCAAGTTGGGGAACTCACTAAGACGGTTGGACAAATTACTAAGTCAGTTAGACAACTTGCTGTCGATCTCGTAACTACCACAAGGAAGCTTGCCAAGCAATACTGAAACTAAACCGAGAGAGCAAAATCAAGCCATTTACGATAGTGAAGGGTTAGACGAACCAAACCCAAGGGAAGAACCTGTGGTAAGTGAAGGTAAGGTTGAGGTGTGCCATGATATACCAAAACCGACAATTACAGAGTACCAACCTCGTGTGCCATATCCTGATGCAATAAAGAAAGACCACACAGAGGAAGAATTCGGTGAACTCACACTTCGTGTAGACAATGAAACAATCACTCTTCAAGCTCTTGACTCAGCTAGGACATCGAGTAATAAAGGTACGAAAGTTAATTCTATTGATAACCATTTGGTTTAACCTTCTTTACAGGAAGCATCACGAAATCACCTAGCTGAGCTAGATCTTAGACCTCGTACCCATAAAGAAATAATTCATGAAGAACTAAGGCTTCAGGTCGATGAATTAGACGAGTGGAAAACACACTTTAAAGAGAAACTAAGAATACACGAAGTGAAACCAAAGGAAACCCCAGACGAGCTGATAGGAACAACAAATCACTTTAAAATAGGGGATCATGTATTGTTGAATAAGGAAGACCCTCGAATCACCAATTCAGACCTCAAGACAAACGAAGAAATCACTTTTGAGGTACTTAATGTCTTCCTATACGGCACAGTCGAGGTAAGCAATCCTAAATTCAACACTTTTGAGGTAAACACTACTCGACTTAAACTATATATCCATAACCGAATTGATCGCATGCGAAAGGATTTTCACCTCCTCAAACCACCATGACCATACGAATAAGAGGTAAAGTCTAGCTTAAGACTATAAACGAGCGCTTCTCGGGAGGCAACCCGAGCACTAACCCCATTAATTTTTACATTTTTATTTTTATTTTTCCTTTTTAGCACCTAACTATAAACTAACCAAAGTGCAAATTTCCAGACCACACGGCCTTACACACGGCCATGGCCGTGGCCGTGTGGCCACCACAGGAAGGTACAAGGGCGGGGGCAACCACCAGATCCATAATTTCTATTTAACCCCCTTCTTCTTTTTTCTTTTCCAGTTGTTTTTCTTCTTTCATTTTCCATTATTTACTTTTATTTTTATTTTTATTTTTATTTCTTTTATTTTTCTTTATTATTTTCTTCTTATCCTTCATGCCATTTAGATTTAGCTTAGGATACAATAAAATTAGGACGGCTGCTTTGAGGACTCAAACGGTTCGAGACGCTTCCCCACGTTCACCTCTAATCCTATCCGGTTTCTTTTCATTGACTTCATCCAAAATTCAGGAAGTTTCACTTCTCTCCCCATCTTATGATTTTATGATTATTTTGCTATTATCTATCTTTGTACATTGAGGGCAATGTACATATTAAGTGTGGGGGGGATAACTATAGTATTATTTGAAAATCCCTGAATTATGCCTTGTTCTAAAGTGATTTCCTCATATTATAATTAGGATGAAATTTCTAAAGATTTATGATTTTTATTGATATGTTTTAGATTAAGTCATTGATAATTGTGCATTGATGATTGAATTCTAAGAATACTAGAGAATCAAGCATGATAAGTCTATTTTTCAGAATTAAAAATATTTCTAGGTTGTCTACCTGAATTTGAATGTTACTTTGAAGTTTGAAATTTACAAGATTGACATCAAATATACCCATAATTTTTGTGAGATTTTGAGCCTTATAGATCATATATCCTTTTTCTTGCTCACCTTATTGATTATGAGTGTGTCAACATTGATTTGTTATTCTAGAACTTGCCTCGTTTATACATATCGAGACCACACCTATGATTTGATATACAGAGATGATTAAAGCACCTAGGTTTTAACCCACTAACTCCATTAAAAGCCTACCTTCACAATTAACCCCTAGTGAACCCCTTTTAATCCTAACAACCCTTTTTATTGACATAACCGCTAATATTAACCAAGAAACCCTTTGTTTTTGTTATCCCAATTCCTTTTGACTACCCTTATATCAAGATTTGATTTGATTAATAGCCTAACTATGTTTTTTTTTTATTTCAGTAATTTATCCTTTGTTATGTATTTATGATTCGTTCTTAAAAAAAATCGAAGTATAGTCGTTATTCATTATTAGTTTTATAATTAAGTGAGCTTATACGTTTGAATTCCAAATATTGAAGAAGAAGCTCGTAGTATTAGTATTTTTTTCAATTGATGTAATTACTTTTATTTAGTTCATTGTTTCTGGTTAGGTAATTTTTCAGGTCAATCTCGATTCTAACCCTCTAATTCAGCCTTTATCCACACCTTAACCCAAGCCCCATTACAACCCTGTTAAAGACCTTTTGATTTGTGTATCATCTCATTTTATAGTGGTGGAGATTTGATTTTCATGCAAGCTTATGGGATTAACTCTTCATGTTTGACTTTTAAGTGCTTAATTCTGAACCTTAAACACTTCGAGTGATTTGAGAGAATCTTTAGTAAGGATGTCAATCCTTGTCGGTTTTGAATCAAAGGTAATTATTTAGATGAAGGGAAACACCTATGTTTTGTGCTACAAATGTATGACTTAGATTGTTTGAATCTTTAGAACCCTTTGAGTTGAATTATCCATGTATAAATTATCTTCGAATTATGATGAAACACTATCAATGACTATTATGAATTGAGGGAAGTTCGTTTTAATTATGAGTTGAGAATTTTGCTTCAGGACAAGCAAAAGCTTAAGTGTGGGGGTATTTGATAAACCGTAAAAGTAACATATTTTAATCCCACATTTAGTATGCTTTTGGATTAATTATCCCTTATTTTATGTAATTTGGTGCTCTTAATCCTTTCTTTTCATGTTATATACTCAGGAAAGCACCAGGGGATGAAAAGAACGCAAAACGGTCTTAAAACGGGACAAATGGGCCAAAGCATGAAATCGACACTGCCTGGACCAAAGATCACACGGTCGTGCCTCCTTAAAAATCTCGAACACGGCCTGGGCCCACGATTTACACGGCCGTGCCTCATCAACGAAGTCCACACGGCCTGGCCACGATTCACATGGGCGTGTGCCTGAGGTCGTGCCCTGCCGCGGCCAAGAGGAGTTTTACTCGGATTTGGATGCTTGGAGGCAAAGAAACACAATACAAAGTCTAATTAAACCCCCAAATAGGAATTGTACTCAAATTAGGATACTTGGAGGCCAAGTAACACATCTCAAAACCTATATAAACACCCTAGGGGGCAACTTAAAGGTAGAGTTTGACAGAAACCCTCTGTCGAGGGGAGTCAACGGGCGGTCAGCTAGGCCAAGGAGCCGAGCCGAAAAGGTCAGATTTGTGGGAAAATCTCAAGGGATAGCCAGTTGATCCATCTCAAGAAGCTGAAATTCTACTCAAGACGGAGGATCTCCTCTTCAATCCCTTCAGGGGGTTTTAGGGATTTCTTATGTTTTGTTTTATCTTTTCTTACGAGATGTTTTCTTTTCTTTGTTATGAACTAAACCCTTGAGATACCGAAGGGGATGAAACCTAGATGAATCTTGTTATTGTTTTCTGAACTATATGATAAATACTTGATTTGTTCTTAATTATGTATGATTAATTCTTGTGTTGATATTTCGCGGATATTAATTCAAGTCGAATGTGCTTAGGTGGTCGAGCAAAAGTCCCTGCTTAAGAGTAGATCTAGCATAATTAAGCGGAGTTGATCGCGCGTCTAGAGATAGGGTGACGAGATTTTGCCGGATTAGGGTGAAACCTAATATGGGAAGTCCATAGATCGATTTACTGCTATTCTAGGGGGTTATTAATGGGAAAGAGATTTCAATTAATTAAGCTAGGGTTAGATGTTATTCGCCTCGAGAGAGGGTTTAATATACGTTAGGGAGTCCTACGGATCAAGTCAAGTGAATAAATCGTCTGGTTCGGTGTTAGATAACAAGTGGAGTCTAGGTGGATTCTTCCTAAGGGTATCGTCTTAATCAACTGAGTTTTTTCCAAGTATTTCCCCAATTCATTCTTTTTGTCTTTGCGTCTTTAGCTTAGTAATTAGTTAATTTAGATTAATAAACAACTTCACTTATTTTAGGCTAAATAATAGAAAGAAAGTTAGTATTAGTACTTTTAGTTCCTTTGGGTTCGACAATCCGGTCTTGCCTAAGCTATACTACTGTTCGATAGGTGCACTTGCCTCAATCGTTGTCATAGTTAGTTTCCAGGTTCGATCATTATCTTTATAAATTTTGAAACTCTGACTTCACAGCGATCAAACACGTACACCCTGTTTCGTGTCAAGATTTCGTTGTTTGGCTTCGAAGTTCTGTGTCGTGACACGACATGTCTATGTTACAACACAGTCGTCGTTCTTTATACTCTTTGGCTTGAAATAGCACCCTGCACACTCAATTAGCCCATTAGTCATTCTCAAGGCTCAAGTTGACGTAACGGGTCATTGAAACACTTAAAACATGCGTAAAATCGCTTATTTTGCAATAATTTGAATCTAAGTTATAAAAACCAAAAATGCAATAATTAAACACAAAATGGCTTAAAAACAAGCTCGTTAATTGCCGAAGCATACCTAAACTACCACTACAATTTGTGGCAGGTCAAATGCCCCTACACTTAAGTTGTTGCTTGTCCTCAAGCAAACGGAAAAGAAAACAAAAACAGATAAGATAAAAATAAAACAAAAAGAAAACGCACAACTAAAACTAAAGTACTTGAGCAGGCTTTGTACATGAGCTTGTGTTGGAGCTGTAACGCCCCGAATTTTGGGCCTAGAAGTTCTGGGTTTTGAGTGTAGTGACAGCGAGGAGGTTGCTCACATAAGTTAAGTTGTGCAATTTAGTGTCAGAATGGGCCTGCTGGTCTAGTGGTTGAGTGAGTGTTAGTGCACCTTGAGGTTCTAGGTTCGAGTATTGGGGTACGCGATTTTGGGGGAACCTTTTTATTTTGTTTTGTTTCTTTTAAGTGATAATTATGATTATTTACAATTATTAAACTATGTGTTTAATATATGTTAGTTTTTATTTATTATTATTTTGATATTGTTGTTGAATATTATTTTTATTTTTTTTTTTGGGACGTTTCTTGGTTTTATTCTCTCTGTGCTTTTTCTCTTCTTCTGAAAATTATCGCGATTTTTGGGTTCTGTAACTTCGCTCCTCGATAATCTTCTTCGTCGTCAAATCAGGTGTGGGATTTTAATCTAGTTATTACCTTATACTCTTAAATCGATTTTTATCTTGCGTTGCGAATCCCTTTCCTTCGGCTTTTCGTAACTATGCAATAACCCATCGTTTTTTTAAGTTTTTAGGTGTTAAAAGTGAAGGGAAAACGTTGTTTTCTAATATATGTTGATAGGGCAAGGGTTAGGGACTGTTATTGTGGCTTAAACGGGGTTTTTGGGGTCATTTCGGAGAGGTTTCGTGGTTGCCCCGATGGCCACACGGGTGTGTGGATTTGGGAACTAGGGTTTTCGACCAGTTTTGGATGCCACACGGCCTGGCTACACGGCCGTGTGGCCGATTTTGGGGATTTTGTCGATTTTCACACGACCGTGTCCTTTGGGCACACGGGCATGTGGATTTGGGAATTTGGGATTCTCAATTTTGGGGTCACACGGCCTGGCCACACGGTCATGTGACTAATTTGGGGAAATTAGGGCTTCTACACGGGCGTGTGTTTCGGGACACATGGCCGTGTGACCGATTTGGGGCCTAAGGATTCCACACGGGTGTGTGTTATGGGACACACAGCCGCGTCTGATGGCCATACGGGCGTGTGACGCCTTCACACGGCCGTGTCAGCCCGACATATCAAATTAGTGAAATTGGACAGTTAGTTACACGGCCTGTTCACACGGCCGTGTCCCTACACCACACGGGCGTATGCCTCCATCACACTGCCGTGTGCCTCCATCACACGGCCGTGTGCCACTCCTCACACGGTCGTTTGGATCCCCACACGGCCTGGATTGCTCCACACGGCCGGAGCATACGGGCGTATGACCCTAACTTGCCAAATTTTGATTATAAGGCGATTTAAGTACAATCGCCATTCTATGTGTTCCAACCCTCAACTAAGCTTACTGAGGGTTGACATGACTCTGCCATGACTGCGTTTTAAGTGTTATTCGTGCTTGGTTGTACAAAATGTTAGGTATCGAAACTGAGTGCATAAGTGTACACGTTTCTATAACAGAATGACTGATTGTAAGTGACTACTTCTGGATGATTGTCTGAAATTGAATTCTAAAATGGTACATCCGCATTCATACATCTGCATATATACATTTGTATACATACATCTGTATATAAAGTATTTTGGGTTGGGATGTTGAAGTGAAGGGAGATTTACGATTTGGCAGTTTATCTGCATACTGAAGTCCCAATACCCAAAGGGTCATGGACGATTTGACTGTACTGTGGTTTTCTGCACTGCACTATATAGTACATACGTTAGCTACGCTACGTACGACTATCTGATATGGCAGTTTTACTGCAACCCATCTGTATAGCGGTTTATCGCATTGCACTGTACCGCATATACGTTAGCTCTGCTACGTACTATTATCTGATTTGGCAGTTCACACTGCATGTCTGTACTGCGGTTTATTGTATTGCACAGTACAGCTTATACGCTAGCATGGCTGTGTATTATATGAGACTGACAGTCTACCTGCACACTGATAGCCCCAATTTCCAGAGGGTTGAGGGCGGTCCAAATTCCCTGAGGGTCAAGGACAATGCTGATGATCATCGTTGCCGGGCAACCCAGGATGACATCCTATGGGGTATAAGGTTGGATGGGCTTTTCGAGGTCTTACTCGGAGTGTAGGGATGGGTGGGTTGATTAAATCCCCACAGTAAGTGTAGGGCTTGACGGAGATGGTGTGTTGGCTAGATGGGTGGGTTATTTTATAACTCATTTGCACTCATTTGCATCTAAATGAATCTATGTTACTGAAATGTCTGGTTGACTATACTGCTCAAAGGCACTTGTGCCTATGTGAAATTTTGTTAAACTCTGACTGAATCTGACTGAATGAATTGAGACTTGTGGCTGAGTGAGAATTACTGATTCTGTGGCTGATTAGTTATTACGACTGTGTTTACTGAGTGCATTTGTAATATGCACAACGTAGTTCTGTATGCTGGTACGTCCGTTTCGAACGTACCAACTGTATCTGTGTAGCTCCGTAACTATGTACCATTTCTGAACTGCTTTCTAGCTTCTTGTTTTCGAATTTGTAGTTTAACTGATTTTGATCTCACACTGAGCTCGAGTAGCTTACCCCTTCTTCTGTTACTCTTTCAGGTACAGTTGGGATTCTGGATGCTGGACTCAGCTAGCGGAGGACTCGGACAGGCTTGTGAACAGCAATTGAGCAGTTTGTGTCTTCTAGTTTTTATATTTGGTTTTGAACTGTAAAGATTTTTATTACTATGGTACCATTACTATTTTAAACCTTGTTCATACATTATGGTTGTTACGTTCGCGAACGGTATTTTTAAGCGAATAAAAATTTTGGTTTGTTTTAAGATAAATATTTTCAGAAATGGAATTTTGAACGACTGGTTTTTGTTAAATTTTCCTACGATCACTTCAGTTATCAATGTAGCATCCTAGATTCGGTCTAGACTTCTAGGCCAAGTTTGGGGTGTTACATTTAGTGGTATTAGAGCTAGGTTTGTAAAAACTCGGCCTGTGTTTTCTACATGGACGTGTGCGCAAATAAATGATTTTGGAAAATGTTTGAAAAACTGTACCATAGGAAACTGAAATTGTTTGAATTTTGTACGGAAAAGACCTATCTGAGACTCCGATGCTGGTCCCGGTAGAAATTTGAAACTGTGATATTTGAACATTTAGATTTTTGTATTTATTCTGTGTGTGTTCTGAAAATGTAGATTTTCAGAGTTAGCCATACGACCTACATAGAATCTGAGGGTAAACAGGATTGCGATGAGTCGTCTACTTCTCTGGGGTGTGAGACTATTCAAGAACTAGTAGTCAATGTGATTCAACCAACTTCAGGTAGCGATAACCCGGAGATTGGTACTGAGGCACTGACCCGGGTAGTGAGGGAAGTGCTAGAAGAAGTGTTTGGAGCTAGGATGAGGGAGATTAGTGAGACACTCTAGGCGAGGTGCGTATACTGTAAGAAGAAGAGAGATCGTAGTTCTCCGAGGTTGGAGCCTCGATCTGTGAAGCGTGTTAGGACGCATCCGACTGGTAGTAAAGGTAGTGCCAGTGGTGGCACGAGTATACCGTCTTGTGAGCACTATAAGAGGAGCCATGCGGGCGATTGCTGAAGGAAGTCAGGAGCGTGTCTGAGATGCGGGTCCACAGAGCATCGAGTTCGAGATTATCCTCGGTACTTTTGAGCCAGGTATAGTTAAGCATGTTTGGATGTGTTTATTTGAGCTTTGTAATTGTGTGTACATGAAAACTGTGTATCTGTTTCAGTGGTTGTGTTCTGGGTGTGTCTGAGAGGTTCTGGGATCAAGTTTACTGTAGTAGTGATTTGGTATCAGAGTGCGCAGCAGAAGCGTAGTGGTGTAGTTTGGTTGTGCGACTTTTCTGATAGTTGGAAATTTCGGGGACGAAATTTCTCTAAGGAGAGGAGAGTTGTAACGCCCTGAATTTTGGGCCTAGAAGTTCTGGGTTTTGAGTGTAGTGACAGCGAGGAGGTTGCACACATAAGTTAAGTTGTGCAATTTAGTGTCAAAATGAGCCTTCTGGTCTAGTGGTTGAGTGAGTGTTAGTGCACCTTCAGGTTCTGGGTTCGAGTATCGGGGTACGCGATTTTGGGGGAACCTTTTTATTTTGTTTTGTTTCTTTTAAGTGATAATTATGATTATTTAAAATTATTAAATTATGTATTTAATATATGTTAGTTTTTATTTATTATTATTTTGATATTGTTGTTGAATAATATTTTTATTTTTTCTTTTTGGGACGTTTCTTGGTTTTATTCTCTCTGTGCTTTTTCTCTTCTTCTGAAAACGATCGCAGTTTGTGGGTTCTAGAACTTCGCTCCTCGGTAATCTTCTTCGCCGTCAAATCAGGTGTGGGATTTTAATCTATTTATTACCTTATACTCTGAAATCGATTGCTATCTTGCGTTGCAAATCCCTTTCCTTCGGCTTTTCGTAACCATGCAATAACCCGTCGTTTTTTTGAGTTTTTAGGTGTTAAAAGTGAAGGGAAAACGTTGTTTTCTGATATATATTGATAGGTCAAGGGTTAGGGACTGTTATTGTGGCTTAAACGGGGTTTTTAGGGTCATTTCGAAGAGGTTTCGTGGTTGCCCCGATGGCCACACGGGCGTGTGGATTTGGGAACTAGAGTTTCCGACCAGTTTTGGGTGCCACATGGCCGTGTGGCCGATTTTGGGGATTTTTTTTATTTTTACATGACCGTGTCCTTTGGGCACACGGGCGTGTGGATTTTGGAATTTGGGATTCTCAGTTTTGGGGTCACACGGCTTGGCCACACGGCCGTGTGACTAATTTGGGGAAATTAAGGCTTCTACACGGGCGTGTGTTTTGGGACACATGGCCGTGTGACCGATTTGGGGCCTAGGGATTCTACACAGGCATGTGTTATGGGACACACGACCGCGTCTGATGGCCACACGGGCGTGTGACAGCTTCACATGGCTGTGTCGGCCCTACACCTTAAATTAGTGAAATTAGACAGTGAGTTACACGGCCTGTTCACACGGCTATGTCCCTGCACCACACAGGCGTGTGCCTCCATCACACGGCCAAGTGCTACTCCTCACACGGGCGTTTGGATCCCTACACGACCTGGATTGCTCCACACGGCTGGAGCACATGGGCGTCTGGCCCTAACTCACCAGATTTTGATTATAAGGCGATTTAAGTGTAATCGCCATTCTATGTGTTCGAACCCTCAACTAAGCTTACTGAGGGTTGACATGACTCTGCCATGACTGCGTTTTAAGTGTTATTCGTGCTTGGTAGTACAAAATGCTAGGTACTGAATCTGAGTGCATAAGTGTACAAGTTTCTGTAACGGAATGACTGATTGTAAGTGACTTCTTCTGGATGATTGTCTTAAATTGAATTCTGAAATGGTGCATCCGCATTCATACATCTGCATGCATACATTTGTATACATACATCTGCATATAAAGTATTTTGGGTTGGGATGTTGAAGTGAAGGGAGATTTACGATTTGGAAGTTTATCTGCATACTGAAGTCCCAATACCCAGAGGGTCATAGACGATTTGACTGTACTGCGGTTTTCTGCACTGCACTGTATAGTACATACGTTAGCTACGCTACGTACCATTATCTGATCTGGCAGTTTTACTGCAATCCATCGGTATAACGGTTTACCGCATGCATTGTACCACATGTACGTTAGCTCCGCTACGTACTATTATCTGATTTGGCAGTTCACACTGCATGTCTGTACCGCGGTTCACCGCATTGCACAGTATAGCTCATACGCTAGCATGACTGTGTATTATATGAGACTGGCAGTCTACCTGCACACTGATAGCCCCAATTTCTAGAGGGTCGAGGGCGGTCCCAATTCCTTAAGGGTCAAGGACAATGCTGATGATCATCGTTGCCGGGCAACCCGGGATGACATCCTATGGGGGTATAAGGTTGGATGGGCTTTTTGAGGTCCTACTCGGAGTGCAGGGATGGGTGGGTTGATTAAATCCCCATAGTAAGTGTAGGGCTGGACGAAGATGGTGTGTTGGCTGGATGGGTGGGTTATTTTATAACTCATTTGCACTCATCTGCATCTGAGTGAATCTATGTGACTGAAATGTCTGGTTGACTATACTGCTCAAAGGCACTTGTGCCTATGTGAAATTTTGTTAAACTCTGACTGAATCTGACTGAATGAATTGAGACTTGTGGCTGAGTGAGAATTACTGATTCTGTGACTGATTAGTTATTGCGACTGTGTTTACTGAGTGCGTTTGTAATATGCACAACGTATTTCTCTATGCTGGTATGTCCGTTTCGAACGTACCAACTGTATCTGTGTAGCTCCGTAAGTATGTACCATTTTCGAACTACTTTCTGGCTTCTTGTTTCTGAATCTGTAGTTTAACTGATTTTGATCTCCCACTGAGCTCGAGTAGCTCACCCCCTCTTCTGTTCCCCTTTCAGGTATAGTTGGGATTCTGGATGCTGGACTCAGCTAGCGAAGGACTCGGACAGGCTTGTGAACAGCAATTGAGCAGTTTCTGTCTTCTAGTTTTTACATTTGGTTTTGAACTGTAAAGATTTTTATTACTGTGGTACCATTACAGTTTTAAACCTTGTTCGTACATTATTATTTTTACGTTTGCGAACGGTATTTTTAAGCGAATAAACGTATTGGGTTGTTTTAAGATAAATATTTTTTGAAATGGAATTTTGAACAACTGGTTTTTGTTAAATTTTCCTACGATCACTTCGGTGATTAATGTAGCATCCTGGATTCGGTCTAGACTTCTAGGCCGGGTTTGGGGTGTTACAGGAGCGATGATAATAGGAAAATTTGCTAAACAAATCATTCTAGGTAGATATTTAAATGACTTACAATTCTCACATTCAAACATGCTAGTTCAATATAATACAAAGCAAATAAGTCAAAGTAAGTCAAACATATGACTCCATCAAAAGATATGCACGAGTATAGCTTCTATGGTTGAAGAATTTAGGCAGTTCAAATTGTAATTACTCAGTTTTTTATCCATGATTTGAACTCTACTACAATATTTATAACTGTGATCACTTTCACTCTCTTGACTTTTATCCGTTTTATGCTTTTATCACACTCGCTTTGCTTTTAACCCTCACCGTGCTTTTGTTCGCTCATTAATTTTCATTTTTAAGGCACATAGTTGCAAGGATTTTATATTTATTATATTATATAGTTTCAATAACCATGAATTTAATCACCGAGTATTCAAATTTAAACAACCTAGAATTCAACAAACATATATACCTACTCGTATATACCTATGTCATTTGGTGCATTTAACTCACTTTTCCTTTTCACAGTTTAACAAATTGAACTAACTAGTCTAAAAGCAAATAATCTAAATATTTTTATTCTTAGGCTAAATTTACAGCTTAAGCAAACAACCTTTGTACATGCTCCTAACCAATCACTTGTATTCCTACAAGCTTAAGCACAAACATAACATATATTTTAACACTAAAAAATACTGAATTAACAATAATTAACAACAAAAAAATTTAAAAATTACATGTTACCCCCACACTTTATTTAGCACATTGTCCTTACTGTGCTAAAAAAATTAAGGAACGAAATTACCCATTTTAGCGTGCTAGTGCCGTGATTGTTGTTGGGTTGTCACGTCCTTTTCGATTTAGCTCTAAAAAATTTGTTCGTCAAAACTATGGGGTTCCTACACAGAAAACATATGTTTTTACAATTAAAAAAATCTAACGACACATGAAAATAAAAAAATATGTTGTTTTTTTTTTAAATAAAAATTTAACTAACAATAGAAAAATAAAAAAGAAGTTATAAACTGAAAAATTCCATCATAAGTTTGCAAAAGTGTCGTCATCGAACTTGTCCAAGCTACCATTATTCTCATCTGAGATGATCCTCGTCTCCTTCCCTCTTGATGTGGATGGTCCTTCTTGTGTAGGCTGGTTAGTGTCAGATGGATCAACATCTGCCAGGGTGGTCCAGAACGGAGGTGGTTGTGGCCACCGAAAGTCTTTGATGCTCAACTACTCGACGAATCAGACCATGAATTTCCCTTGTTCCTCGTAGCACCGTGTGTGGTGCTCGGTGTGCGTAAGGATTTGCATGAATATCTCCTTACTCGTTGGATCCGTCAGAATTTCCTTTTTGTAACATACCCTTGGTTGTACAAGTTGTGGATCTTCCATTGGTTCCGAGAGCTCGTGATTGCGCGTGTACTCCCGATGTTCTACCACTTGCTTATTTGTCCTCTCCACCCCACTTGCGTGTTGGTTGTAGAACCACCAAAAAATAAAATCATTTAATATGCCCTTCGGTAGGCAAGTCGATTGCACTTAGTCTATCTCAAATTCGACCCTCCTACACATCTCCGTAATCAAATGCAGGTATGGAAGCCCTCGTGTGTGCCCTTTGACACATTGTTGCATGTTGTGGTAGATCTGGTATTCCACATTTATCTTCTAACCCTGCGAAATTGCATACGATCGAAGAGCACGATCATGGGTAACTTCCGCGATATGCTGAATAGGAAAACAATTTGCATTAATAAAGTACATCCACATTTTAGCTTTGGGGAGCATTATGGATTGTTGAAATCGTATCAGGTTATTTGTTCCCCCTTACAAACCCATGTACCTCGACCTCCTGTAACCTCCCCAACCCATCCTAGACGTTAGACCCGAATTCAGAAGATTACATTAGTCACCGAAGTGACCCAGAGAACTAACGGAGTTCTGAAAACAATCATTTGTCTTAATTTAGTAGAAAACTTAGTTACACGTTGTTTTATTATTCCTTAAAATCTTAATTTTAATTTGGCAACAGAAAAGTGATATCTATTGGTTTTAAGGAAAACCAGGGGTTCATGCATACTAATTAATAATCATAGCATAATGTCTTAAAAATTTAAATAAAAATGTCATGCAAAATAAAACCAAACCTAAATCCTAATTCCCATGTCACTGTCCAAAATAACTAATACAATCTTTTAAAGGATATAACGAATATTAATAAAACTTAAAATACTAAGAAAAATGAAATGAAGTTGAATCCCTCCGGATACCGCGTTCGCCTTTTAACCTGGTGGGTTATCTGAAAAGATGAAAAATAAAAGGGAGTGAGCTATGAAGCTCATTGTGAGTCCCATCACAAGAAAACCAGTGCAACTGATTACCATATAAATCACATCACATGGCATAATTTTCATTAGCAATTTCAGTATATCGAGCTAACAGAATTGTTTAATAATGTATAAACAAATACACACATATTTCATATCATATCATATTATATCATATCATTATTTCAAGAACATGTTTTAGGAATGCAAATAGACCCGGTTTAACAGATAAGATTCTACCCTACCGCTACACACTATAAAAGTTCCCTAAAATTTGTCCATCCCTACACACCGGGTTGTGGATAAACCACAAAATTTGTAGGTTAATACGTTGTGAGATGGTTATGAATACACAACATGATTACAGATAAAAGCTGCTAGATGATAGGTGGACAAACCACCAGTGTTGCAGGTTAATACGTTGTCGGATGGTTGTGAATACACAACATAATTGTAGATAATAGTTTCTAGATAATATGTGGATAAACCTCCAGAATTGAAGATTAAGAATCTGATAGATCTTCCTCCTTTCAAAACGTCCCATCCCATGCAACAAAATATGGCATGCATATATTAGATTAAAATGAAAACGAATAACATACTTATAACAGATCAAATATGTCAACATTTATTATGCTCTAAACTAATCGGTACAGAAGCCAAAACATATGCTTTTCAAGGTTCCTATTTGATGATGTCATGAACTAACTAAAATACGACAAAGGCAAGCGCACCTATCGAACAGTAGTATAGCTATGGTGAGTTTGGAATATCGTATCCACGAGGACTAAAAGTACTAGTAATTACTATCTTTTTATTATTTAGCCTAATAATTAAAAGAGTGTTTTAATCTAAAATTGAACTAACTAATTAACTATGAGCGCGACAGAGATAAAATTGGGAAAATATTTGAAGAAAACCAATGAGAGAGACAATACCCAAGGAGAAATCCACCTAGATTTCACTTATTATTACGATTCTGAATTAAACGATTTATTCACTTGCCTTGATCCGTAGAAATCCCTAAATTATGTTAATATCTCTTTTGAGACTACTAACAACTGACTCTAGGTTGATTAATTGAAATATCTTTCTAATTAAAACCCCTATTGTCGCATTAACTCGATCTATGAATTCCCTTATTAGATTTGACTCTAATTCGGCAGATTTATGTCGTCCTATTTCTAGGATTGCAATCAACTCCGCTCAATTATGCTAGATCTACTCTTAAGTAGTGACTTTTGCTCCACTGATTAAGCACATCAAACTTGGATTAATATCTTGAAAATATTAAGGCAAGGATTAAGAACACATAATTAAAAACAAGAACAAGTATTTATCATGTAATTCAGATAATTAAATAATAAGATTCATCATAGGTTTCATCCTCCATAGGTATTTTAGGGAGTTTAGTTCATAATGTAAAAGGAAAACATCTCAAAATAAGGAAAACAACAACACATAAAGTACCCAAAAACTTCTAAAGAAATTTGATGGAGATCTTCAATCTTGAATGAGATCTTGCTTCTGAATTGATTTCGACGGCTTCCTTCGAGTAATTTCTTCATTCTACTCTGCGTGTCCCTTTAGGTCTTCTTCTAGTGTGTTTTTATAGACTTTGGAATGCTCAAAATACCTAAAAATTGTCTTTTTCCACGTGAAAATGAAACAGGGTGCGATAGGGACACGGGTGTGTGATTAACCCGTGTAATAATGCCCAGACCGTGTGCAATACCGACATGGTTAGAAATCGACACGGGATGGCACACGGGCGTGTGGCCAGCCCGTGTGTCTCTCACGGGAGTGTGAGAGGCCCGTGTTAAGGTACCCAGTCCGTGTGCAATGCTGACATGGTTCGAGATTGACACGGGCTGGCACACGGGCGTGTTGCCAGCCTGTGTGTGATACTGAAATCGACTCTTTTTGCTCGATTTTGGCTCTTTTTTCACTCCTTTCGCTCCCCTATGCTCACCTAAGTATAGAAACATGAAATTAAAGGATTAGGAGCACCGAATTCACAAAATTGTATAATAAAACATCCAAAAACATGCTAAGTATGGGATAAAAATGTGTTACTTTTATGGTTTATCAAATATTCCCACACTTAAGCGTTTGCTTGTCCTCAAACAAAATCCTCAATTTACAATTAAAATTAAACTTTCTCAATTCATAATTCGCATCAATAATGTTTTATCATAATTAAAAAATAATCACACATTGATAATTCAACTAAAAGATCACTAAAGATTCAAACAATCCAAGTCTTTGCATGGGCGTGTTGCCAGCCCGTGTGTAATACTGAAATCGACTCTTTTTGCTCGATTTTGGCTCTTTTTTCACTCCTTTCGCTCCCCTATGCTCACCTAAGTATAGAAACAAGAAATTAAAGGATTAGGAGCATCGAATTCACAAAATTGTATAATAAAACATCCAAAAACATGCTAAGTATGGGATAAAAATGTGTTACTTTTATGGTTTATCAAATATTCCCACACTTAAGCGTTTGCTTGTCCTCAAGCAAAATCCTCAATTTACAATTAAAATTAAACTTTCTCAATTCATAATTCTCATCAATAATGTTTTATCATAATTCACAAATAATCACACATTGATAATTCAACTAAAAGATCACTAAAGATTCAAACAATCCAAGTCTTAGCATGGGCGTGTTGCCAGCCCGTGTGTAATACTGAAATCGACTCTTTTTGCTCGATTTTGGCTCCTTTTTTACACCTTTCGCTCCCCTATGCTCACCTAAGTATAGAAATATGAAATTAAAGGATTAGGAGCATCAAATTCACAAAATTGTATAATAAAACATCCAAAAACATGCTAAGTATGGGATAAAAATGTGTTACTTTTATGGTTTATCACTATTTAGTAGTGACATAAGGCATGTTATGAGAACACTCACAAATATCGATACAATAAACATAATTAATCACAATTCATGCAAATATATATATAATATTATTTCAGTCAATTAAATCATGGACTCATACTATCAGGGACTTAATTAAATAAAATTAGATAATAAAATAATTCGGGTATCAATCAGGGACTAATCTGAATAAATCATAAAAGTCTGGGTCAAAGTTGTAAAATTTGAGTTACAGAAGACACATGGTCGTGTGACCGGACCATGTGGGAAGCCCTAGACCGTGTGGAGGGGCTACATAGCCGTGTGGTTAGACCATGTGACAGACTGTGGCCGTGTGGTATTCAAAATTCAACCTACAGGGGAGACATGACCGTATGGCAAGTTGTCTGGAGAGGTCTAGGCCATGTGCAATTCGAACTCCTAGGGTTTCAGGGTGGACATGGTTGTGTATAGGGGTCATGTGGTCCACACAGGTGGCCCACATGCCCGTGTAGCCCTATTTCAAGGCTTGATTTGCCCCGATTTGCATGTAAAGAAACACACACATGTTTCCGGGAGATTGAGGGACATCCCTATCATTCAAATCTAATATAGAATAATTAAATCAAGTCATTCACATGATATTTACACATGAATCAATATTGAATTTCAAGATTTATCAAGATTTTTAAAAAAATATCGGCAATATTCATAAAAGATTGTTTAATCAATCTTAAAATTATTGTGAATAGAAATTCTACGGGATTTTTGAGTTCTAAACGTTGGGATTGGAATGTTTTTACCGATTCTTGGCAACATTACAGACGAGATTTGATGGCATTATGCTAAACCGATATGAAGAACAATTGAATAGAGATTGATTTCAGATTTGAGATTAGAATAACATTTTCAGCAATGAAAAAGAATATTTGCAAATAAGAAGATGAAAAATAAAATGAGGATGAAATAGGGAAAAAGAAAGTATAATTCTAGTTCAATTGGAAAAAGAAAACTAGAGTTCTATTTTGATTTGGAGAAGAGATTAAATACCTAGGTTTTTCTAAATTTGAGGGGTTGTTTGGGTAATTATCTCATCTTATTGAAATTAGAAAAGGAAAATGGAAATGGAAAGGTGTTTGGCATGGTTCAAACTTGAGAAGTAAGGGGGGGTAAATGCTTAACCATTTAGGCTACTGCCCACTCCTGTTCTTTTTCTACCAAAACTAATATATATCTTAGTTTGAATTTTTCCTTGGTTACTGAAAGAAAGAAGAAAAGAAAATGGGAAGAGTGTGAATTGAACCATTTCTAGGGAGTAGACTAAGCTCTTAACCAATTAAGACTAAGGCTCTCTTCTTGGTTAATTATTAATTTTAACCCTATATACTTTTGGCTGTTATAGCTCTAGTCAGAAAATATATAATTGCTTCATAGTCCACCTCATCATCTTGTAAATTTTCATAAAAATCTGAGTCATAATGAGGTGTCTTATGAATTGCTTCGATTGCGACTTGATAGGCATCTACGAAAATGCCTTTCACGAAGATGCTTCAGTCTTATGCTTCAGGAAATTTACATAAAATTCCTAAACTATCGAGATAACAGCGGGTTTAGGGGGTTGTCGACAAAAAGTTGACCACTTTAGGCAGTCGACTCTGATTATGACCAGGTCGTGAAATAATTGCATGGAAAAATCAAATCCAAATTTGGGGATTAGTGGTTTATCCAAAAAATTGCCAAATCTTTTAACAACATTATTGGAGACAAATCGTCCCCTCGGATCGCTAGGAGTACTGCACTCCTCAGTTCTCCTAGACGTTGTTCGTTTACTAAGACCCATGACTAATTTTCAAAATATGATCCAACAACCAATAAGCACACTATAATCAATTTAAATTTGATTCTCTAATCTAATTCTCGAATTTTTTCACAACTATACCAATGAAAATTAGAGAGAGAAATAATATCACCAAGTAACATTTGTTGTCGCCATGACTAGGTTGTGGTGCTTCCCCATCGGCCACTGTTATCACTCACTGGAGAAGTTGGTTTGCTGTACTTTGGAAGAGACTTTTAATTTATAAAACTAAATTCTAAATAATCCAGCAAAAACCTAAGAAAAATTGATGTTTAGAAACAAGAAAATTTGAATAACAATGGCTGCTCGAGGCTTTGAAGGACAGAAAATAGTGGAAAAGAGAAGAGAAAGTTGTTTTGGGTGTTTTTGCTAAGGCTCATCGTGACGAGGTCATTTTATTTTGTTGTCTCATCTTAACATGGGGGTTTAGCTTGTCCACGTCTCCTGCTCGTTCAAGTTCCAAAGCCGTTACGTCATGACTTATTGCGACATGCTCCTTCCCGACATTGTGATGTGCGATCCTTATTGTGAATATGTGATAATTCTTGTCATGACATCACCGTCTGTTTGCACCTCATTGGCCAAATCGTCATGACGTCGGATGGTCACATTGAGATGTGGGGGATGCTCGTCGTGACAACGCACATTTCCTCATCACGACGTCACCATATATTTCGGCCTTCCCCATACACGTAATTTTAACTTATCGATTTGTTAGTTTTCTCCCTTCACAAGCTCAACCACCACTGTGTAAAATACGTAAAAACATCTAAATATTGATTTTAAATAAACAAAATAAAAGCAATCAAATTAAAATTTAAAATAAGAAGAAATTCAAATGATAAGCCCCTTTTTCAGAATCAAGACGATTTGTATCACCACCGAAAAAAAACTTCAGCTGGTTCTCGACACTTTGATTCGATGTTTGTTCGACTTTCGATGTATTTGAACCAACAACTTCATAGGTTCTATCAATATTGCCTTATTTTTTATTGACATAACATCCACATTATGAGCCATTTGATGCCAAATTTGAGCCTGTTTCGGGGTATTATTACCTCGAGCATTTTTACCTCAATGACGTGTGGGGATCTATTAACCCGAGCTTTTCCGTTATCGTCGAATGAGAACGATATGAACTCCTCGGCTACTTTGGATGACGTCTCCTCTACTATGGCCAGAAAGTGTATCGACTCATCGACACTTTCATTTAGACTTGGTTTAAGCTCAATGTTTGTGGTCAATTCTACTTCAACATCTGCTGCTACTCCTACAACTAAGTCAATTGGATTGAAGGCATCGTCTATTATTTTTAATTCGTCTTCATGGTCTCCGGATCCAAATTCTTGCTGACTATTACTGTCTGATTCAAGGTGATCGATAACAGTGTCGTGGTCCACATGATCAAGGTTGGGAACATCATGCGGGACTTCTTCCAATGGAGTCATTGCTTTGTATCTTCGTTAAAGTAGTTCTATCATGAGTGACATTTGGTTCGACATAATCTTCCATTGATGGTGTACTCCTTTTGACTGTTCGAATATAGGTCACCTAATTGTTGCGCGTGAGGATATCTAATGCGAATCACAAAAGAACTCATCTGGATAATTGAGTATATCATTTTCTGGGTCATGCAAATCATAAGGTGCTTTGTATGAATTCTTGTTTTCTACACATCCTCCCTCATAATTCCATTTGTTTATTGAGGCTTCGGTCAATCGTCTTGATCTTTGAGTGCTCATATGTTGCTCATACAAGTTCCTATATACATTGTCATCCATGATTAAATTCAACTCTTGTTGAATTAAATATTTGAGCATCTTGTATTCTACGTCATGACTCCACTGGTTCGTTGAAGCTTCGAACATCCAACTTGATCCTTGTAACAACCCGTTTTATAGTGGTGTCAAAAATAGTGATTTCGGGACCACAACTCTGATGTGTCAGTCCATAAATATTAATTATTTAAAATTTATGAGGTCATTAGTGCCATATTTAAATTTGGTTGAGAAATTTTATCATTTGGATAGCTAATTAAGTAAAAATGACTAAATCGTAAAAGACGTAAATGTTAGTGATAAATCTTGAAAAGAGTTATAGTTCATAACTTTAGACCTAGCTAATTTCTTGTACTTAAGTACATTTTTTCCATTTTAGGACATTTTAGTTAGCATTTTTAGTATTGCATTAGGACTTGGAATGTGTTGGAACTGAGTGCTTTTAATCGCTTGTGGTGGACTTTTTTGTATTGGTGTGGCAGGAACATGAACGAGAAAATAAACGAGTGAAGTTTTTTCAGGGTAAAGGGCAGATAGTTTGCCAGCACGGATGCCGTGGCAATGCTGGGAAGACCAAGTTAACATTTTTCGCACAGCAGTTCAAATTCAAATTCAAACTTGTACCAGATAAACCCCCTAAAAGAGGAGAAGATAATCACGAGCTGTTAGCCGACCCTATCCTAGTCTATCTATAAAAACCAATGAAGGAGATCTCACAAACATCGAAGAAAAAGTGAGAGAGATCCTTAGGCGTGAATAAGGGTTCGATTGCGCAAAAGACAGGAAGTCGAATGCAGTCTTTCTTAGCCATCACAAGGACGCTGTTTGTCTTTTAGAAGTGTGGGATGCAAAGTTAAAGTCGCTTCCCAAAGTTCTTCCATTATTTTCTTCAAAAGATTAAATTGTAGTAGTTGAACACGATGTCGGATAATATTTTGGTTTGGAATTTTAATTCCCAACCCATTAACTAAATCTCATAGGGTTGGGATTACTTTCGATGAAACCTTAAGTTTTTTATGAATGCAGTTTATATCTCATTTACTTTACTATTTCATTTTATTTTTCTTATTTCCTAATTAAAATGCAATGATCTCTAGACATAGAAGGTTGTTCGCATGCTAAAAACTAAGTCTAATTCCGAAAAGGGTTGGATTGGTTGGATTAAAGTTAAATGAAATGAGCAAGTATTCGATTGACACTTGTAGTCGACTCTAGACATAGAGTCACGATCATATAGAAGGAACCCATGCAAGATATCTATAAAGCCTATAGACATGAGCAAGGTAACTTGAGGTTTTTTCCTCACGAGAGGCAGGCCATTTTAGAACTCTTCTGTGCAGTAAAGTAGATATGATTTTTCCAAGGCATTATTGACAATAAGGTTCAATTCTAGGTAATCCTAACCTTTCCAAATCAACATCACTCTATCCTTATTATTTGTCATAGTATCTTTGTCAAAGCATATTTAGTTGTCTATTTCTTTGTTTATAGTCTATTTGGATAATCACTCTCATTATTGCCATTACATTTCTACTTTCACTTTTGCCATAGCATTTCTAGTTATTCATTAATATCACGTATTGCTTACATCATTACTCCACTAATTGCCACTGCATACTTATCATAGCTTTACCATAACATTAACCACATGTTATCATGATAACTTGACCACTTTTGTGCCTCAATCCGATCCTCGTGGGAACGATACTCACTCATCACTTTATTACTTGAACCAACGTGTATACTTGCACAAAATCGCATATCATTTCAAATGCGATAGTTAGCTCATATTTTAAAAGGTAATAATTAGTCATGGAATTGAGTAATGGTGGATTAATATGGTAATTAGACCATAATGAGTGGTAGTGGACGATTATGGACATATAATTGCTAATACTTGAATAGACTTGATAAGGGTATAATGGTAATTAAGTTATAAAAAGGACTTAAAGTAAAATATAACCTAAAATAAAACAAAATCATAACTTTCTTCATGCTTCAACTGAAATTAGAAGAAGAAGCAGCCATTGCTGAAGTGCTAAGTTCGGCTAGGCAAAGGTTTGAGCATGTAAGTGATCTTTGAGCCCGTTTTTAGTAATTTCTATGTTTTTGAGCTCATATTAGCTTAACCTAGCTAACCTGATAACTAATTCGTAAAACTATCAAACATTATAAATGTTGCCATTGATGAGTTAAGTTGTTCTTTGAAGTTTATGAAATATTATTAAGCTTTGTTGTTAGATTGGACTATTTTGTAAAGTAGTTTTTGATGGTTTTAACGTAATAGGACTAAATTGTTAAAATGGTGAAAGTGCTTGTACTTGATGTGAAATAGTTGGATGTAGGGGCTGTGGTGAGACCCTAGAGGGTTCAACTAAGCTTAAAATTAGCTAAAAATGATTGATTTGCCTGTTTAGGGCTTACGGACTAAATTGAATAAAAGGGAAAAGTTGAGGGTAATTTTGTAAAGTGGTAATAAAAGACTAAATTGTATAAAATGATTGAATTTTGTTGTTGATTCAGTAAACTGAATGAATTATTATTGTAGTAGCCCAATTTCGTCCAGCCCAACAAAAAAACAAATAAATAAAAATAAATAAAGAGTCTATTAAAAGTCAATTTACAAATACAAAAAAACCCTAAAAGCCCAAAAATCTAAAGTCTAATGGCCCACTATCTTAAACTAATAGCAAAACCCTAATCCCTTTAGCGCCGCTCCTCATGCCACGTGATAAACCGTAATATATACATATTTTAATCCCACATTTAGCATACTTTTTGGATGATTTATCCCTTGAATTGTGGAATTTGATGCTCCTAATCCTTTTATTTCATGTTTTATACTTAGGAGAGCATCGGAGGATGAAAAGAACACGAAACGGGCTAAAAATGGACCAAATGGGCCAAAGTAAGAAATCAACACGGCCTGGGCCCAAACCACACGGCCGTGCCCCTTTAGCAGGCTCGACCACGGCCTGAATTCGATTCACACGGGCGTGTTGCACGGGCGTGTCCCTACCGTGACAAAGAGGAATTCTACTCGGAAAAGGATACTTAGGGGCGAAGAAAGACATTCTAAAGTCTATATAAACACCCTAAGTATGACCTAAAGAGGGGAGTCGACAGAAGCCTTCTGTCGGGCACGTCCAGCTAGGCCAAGGAGCCGAGCCAGAGAGGTCAGAATTGTGGGATTTACTCGAAGAAAGCCAGTTGATTCATCTCAAGAAGCCGAAATCATACTCAAGGCGGAGGATCTCTCCTTCAATTCCTTCAGGGGTTTTAGGGTTTTCTTATGTTTTGTTTTATATTTTCTTTTGAGATGTATTCTTTTATGATTATGAACTAAACCCCTCAAATATACGAGGGGATGAAACCTAAGACGGATCTTGTTATTGTTTTCTGAACTATATGATAAATACTTGATTTGTTCTTAATTATGTGTTCTTAATTCTTGTTTTGATATTTCAGGATATTAATTCAAGTATTGATGTGCTTAGGCAGAGGAGGAATAGACCCTGCCTAAGAGTAGATCTAGCATAATTAAGCGAAGTTGATCGCAACCCTAGAGATAGGAAGACAAAAATCTACCGGATTAGGGTCAAACCTAATATGGGAGTCCATAGATCGAGTTAATGCAATTCTAGGGGTTTTAATTAGAAAGAGATTTCAATTAATCAACCTAGGGTTAGACGTTAGTAGCCTCGAGAGAGGTATTAATATAAATTAGGGAATCCTACGGATCAAGTCAAGTGAATAAATAAATGTTCGTTTGAGTTAAATAACAAGTGAAGTCCAGGTGGATTCTTCCTCGGGTATTGTCTTAATCAATTGGTTTTTCCCACAAGTATTTTCCCAATTCATTCTCTTTGTCTTAGCGTCTTTAGCTTAGTAGTCAGTTAATTTTAGATTAAATAACAATTCCCTTAATTCTTAGGCTAAATAATAAGAAGAAAGTCAATATTAGTACTTTTGGTTCCTTTGGGTTCGACAATCCGATCTTGCCACTAAGCTATACTACTGTTCGATAGGTGCACTTGCCTCAATCGTGGTGATAGTTAGTTTCTAGGCTAGATCATTCATTATATAAATATTAAGACTATCGATACCAACGATCAAGTTTTTGGCGCCGTTGCTGGGGAACTGAAATATTAAGAACGCTCAATTTTTATTACTTTAGCCATTTTATTTATTTGCAATTTTTTTATTTTAACTTTGCTAATTTTCTCTTTCTTTTGCTTCTCGCGTGTATTTCTAGTTCATGACTAGAAGAAACCCGTCAGACCCTTGATTTTTGGTGAAATAAAACATACCACTCGCAGAATCGAAGAGATGCCATCGAATAATTATCAATGGCAAGACATGAGGACAATGCCTAATAAAGCAGCCGGTGTTTTCAACCTTGACGCGGTCACCATGTTATCTAACCAGGTAGAGATTTTAAATAAAAAATTTGATGGTTGGTATGGTTCTACGCAGTACATCCCGTGAATCTGAAGACGATACAAATGGAGGAGGGATGAACAACACAGAATATCTATCCTACAACCCTAGCACAGAGAACGAACAAGTCAACTATATGGGTAACTATTCTAGACCTCAAAATAATCTTTATAGTAACACTTATAATGCAGGTTGGAGGTACCATCCCAATTTCTCGTGGGGTGGTCAAGGTAATCAAAGACCGCAACTTCCTCCAGGTTTTCAACAACCACCTTACCAGCAGGAAAAGAAGCCAAACCTTGAGGAGATGCTAACAAAATTTATCGCGGTGTCAGAAACCCGTTTTCAAAACAACGAGACAATGCTCAAAAATCAGCAGGCATCAATTCAAGGGATCGAGAACCAGTTAGGTCAGCTAGCTAAGCTGATCTCAGAAAGACCACAAGGTATCTTGCCTAGCAACACCAAACCTAACCCAAGAGAGCAACCTCAAGCAATAACTGCTCATGATAGTAAAGGGTTAGATGAACCAAAATTAAAGCAAGAGAATGTGGTAGAGGAAGGTAAAGTTGAGGTAAGCCATGATAAACCAAAACCGGTAATTACAGTGTACCAACCTTGTGTGCCATACCCCAATGCGATAAAGAAAGACCACACAAAGGAACAATTCGGTAAATTTCTTAAACTTCCAAAGAAATTACATATTAACTTGCCGTTTCTTGAAGCTCTTTCGCAGATGCCAGATTCAAGGAAATTTTCAAAAGAGTTTTTGACAAATAAATGGAAGTTAGACGATACATCGCATGTGGAGCTAAACGCAGTGTGCCCAGCAATTCTACGAAATAAACTACCACGTGAGCTTACATTTCGTGTAAGTGACAAAATAGTCACTCTTCAGGTTCTTGACACGGTTAGGACATCGAGTATTAAAGGTGGAACCAATCACTTCAAAGTTGGGGACCAGGTACTGTCAGATACAACCGACCCTCGAATAGCCGCTTCAGAGCTTAATACAAGCGGTGCGACTCCTTTTACAATACTTAAGGTCTTTCCATACAGAACGGTCGAGGTAACTCATTCTAATTTCGGCACTTTTAAGGTAAATATTACCTAACTCAAACCATATGTTGATAGAATTGATAGTAAGAAAAAGGAGTTTCGACTCAGTGAACCACCATGGTCATACGAATAACAGGTAAGTCTAGCTCAAGACTTTAAACGAGCGCTTCTCGGGAGGCAATCCGAGCACTAACCCAATTAATTTTCATATTTTCGATTTTTAGCACCTAACTAAAAACTAACCAAATTTTTAAGCGCATGTTTCCCTACCCACACGGCATTGCACACGGGCGTGGCCGTGTGGAAACAGGGCAAAACTTTTCCCAAAAATCACGGGCTCCGATAAAACACCACGGCTGTGCGATTAGGCCGTGGTCGAAACTGAGAAATCTACACGGGCGTGCGACACGCCCGTAGGACCTTTGAGTCCATTATTTTTTTTCTCTTATTTTCACTTTTAATTTCTTTTCTTTTTATCTTTCTCGTCTTTAATTTATATTATTATATTTCTTTAATTTAGGTTCAAGGGGCTGTTAACAAACGACCACACCACTTCCGGAAAATCCTCCCCACCTTCACCTCTCTCCAACTTTACCGTTTCTTCTCATCGACTCCATCCAAAATTCAGGAAGTTTTACTCCTCTCCCTATCTTATGACTTTCTTACTAGATTGTCACTATTCATTTTTGTACATTGAGGACAATGTACATCTTAAGTGTGGGGGGGGGAGGAACTATTAATATTATTTGAAAATCCTTGAATTATGCCTTGTTCTTAAGTAAATGTTCTCATATTACTGTTAGAATGAAATTTCCTTTGATTTATGATTTTCATTGATATGTTTTGGATTAAGTCATAGTTAATTGTGCAGTGATGATTTAAACTTTAGGAGACTAGAGAATCAAGCATGATAAGTCTATTTTTCAGAATTTAATTTTTTTTCTAGGTTTTCTACCTGAATTTAAGTATTACCTTGAAGTTTGAAATTTACAAAGTTGACATCAAAAGCCCATAATTTTTGTGAGATCTTGAGCCTTTTAGAGCATACATTCCTTTTCGTGCTCACTTTTTTGATTATGAGTGTGTCAACATTGATTTGTTATTCTAGAACTTGCTTCGATTATACATATTGAGACCACACCTTTGATTTGATATACAGAGATGATAAAGGCACTTAGGTTTTAACCCACTTACTCCATAAAAAGCCTACCTTCACAATTAACCCCTAGTGAACCCCTTTGATCCTAACAAACCATTTATTGACTCACCCACTAATATTAACCCAAAACCTATCTTGTATTTGTTATCACCACTTCTCTTGACTAAACCTTTTTGTCGAGATTTGATTTGAGAAGTTGCCTAACTATGTTTTCTATTTCAGTTGTTAAATTCTCTATTATTATTGTATGATTTGTTCTTAAAAAAAATCAAAGTATATTCATTATTAGTTCTATGATTAAGTGAGCTTATACATTTAAATTCCACATCTTGAAATAGAAGTTCGTAATTATTAGTAATGAAGTTTTAATTGATGTAATTATTTAGGATTAGTTCATTTTTCTAGTTAGGTAAATTGTCAATTCAATCTCGATTCTAACCCTCTAATTCAGCCTTTATCCACACCTTTAACCTAAGCCCCATTACAACCCGTTAAAGACCTTTTGATCTATGTATCATTTCATTTTATAGTGGTGGAGATTTGATTTTCATGCAAACCTATGGGATTAACTTTTCATGTTCGACTTTTGAGTGCTTAATTTTGAACCTTAAACACTTTGAGTGATTTGAATGAATCTTTAGTGAGGATGTCAACTTTTGTCGATTTTGAATTAAAGGTTTTTATTTAGGTAAGGGGAAACACCTATTTTTCGTGCTATAAAAACTATGACTTTGATTGTTTGAATCTTTAGGAACCTTTTCAGTTAAATTATCAATGTATGAATTACCTATGAATTATGATGAAACATTGATTATGAAGGTTATGAATTAAGAAAGTTCGTTTTAATTGTGAGTTGAAAATTTTGCTTGAGGACAAGCAAATGCTTAAGTGTGGGGGTATTTGATAAACCTTAATATATACATATTTTAATCCCACATTTAGCATACTTTTTGGATGATTTATCCCTTGAATTGTGGAATTTGATGCTCCTAATCCTTTTATTTCATGTTTTATACTTAGGAGAGCATCGGAGGATGAAAAGAACACGAAACGGGCTAAAAACAGACCAAATGGGCCAAAGTAAGAAATCAACACGGCCTGGGCCCAAGCCACATGGCCGTTCCCCTTTAGCAGGCTTGACCACGGCCTGAATTCAATTCACACGGGCGTGTTGCATAGGCGTGTCCCTACCGTGACAAAGAGGAATTCTACTCGGAAAAGGATACTTAGGGGCGAAGAAAGACATTCCAAAGTCTATATAAACACCCTAAGTATGATCTAAAGAGGGGAGTCGACAGAAGCCTTCTGTCGGGCGCGTCCAGCTAGGCCAAGGAGCCGAGCCAGAGAGATCAGAATTGTGGGATTTACTCGAAGAAAGCCAGTTGATTCATCTCAAGAAGCCGAAATCATACTCAAGACGAAGGATCTCTCCTTCAATTCCTTCAGGGGGTTTTAGGGTTTTCTTATGTTTTGTTTTATATTTTCTTCTGAGATGTATTGTTTTATGATTATGAACTAAACCCCTCAAATACCTGAGGGGGATGAAACCTAAGACGGATCTTGTTATTGTTTTTCTGAACTATATGATAAATACTTAATTTGTTCTTAATTATGTGTTCTTAATTCTTGTTTTGATATTTCAGGATATTGATTCAAGTATTGATGTGCTTAGGAAGAGGAAGAATAGACCCTGCCTAAGAGTAGATCTAGCATAATTAAGCGGATTTGATCGCAACCCTAGAGATAGGATGACGAAAATCTGTCGAATTAGGGTCAAACCTAATATGGGAGTCCATAGATCGAGTTAATGCAATTCTAGGGGTTTTAATTAGAAAGAGATTTCAATTAATCAACCTAGGGTTAGACGATAGTAGCCTCGAGAGAGGTATTAATATAAATTAGGGAATCCTACGGATCAAGTCAAGTGAATAAATCGTATGGTTCAAAGTTAAATAACAAGTGAAGTCTAGGTGGATTCTTCCTCGGGTATTGTCTTAATCAATTGGTTTTTCCCACAAGTATTTCCCCAATTCATTCTCTTTGTCTTAGCGTCTTTAGCTTAGTAGTCAGTTAATTTTAGATTAAATAACAATTCCCTTAATTCTTAGGCTAAATAATAAGAAGAAAGTCAGTATTGGTACTTTTGGTTCCTTTGGGTTCGACAATCCGGTCTTGCCACTAAGCTATACTACTGTTCGATAGGTGCACTTGCCTCAATCGTGGTGATAGTTAGTTTCTAGGCTAGATCATTCATTATATAAATATTAAGACTATCGATACCAACGATCACCACGTCGGTAGGCTCACTGCCCGAGGAATGACGCCTCCTCTACCACCATTGCACCAAAATGCCAAATGCGTTGCTTTCTAGCGCCATTGACCTTTCCACCACCACCTGCAAAATAGAAAAAAAAAAAGAGCAGCAGAAGTACAGAAGCAGAAAGCATAGCAGAAACAAAGAAAAATGAAATATTGTAATTAAAATGGCTATAAAAGCCAAACTCTTGTAAGATTTGAGAGGGGAAGAAATCAAATACAAAAAAAAAGTTTAACAAAATGATAGTTCTTTTTTTAATTTTGTGAAAATATAAACAGAAAAAAGAATAAAAAAGGTTAGATTTTTACCTATCTCGCAGCACTGCCGTCGGAGGTGGTCCCTTCTAGCTCGATAGGTTGCCAAATCCCTAGGGATTTGTCTGAAGCTGTATCGAAAGGGGGGGAGAAACCGAAAGGTCTCTCGGTGTTTTGTTGAATCGTGATTTTTTTCTGGGTGTTTTGACCCTAGATCTGTGTTCTCTAGGAAAAAAGGGTTCAATAGAGGGGTTTTTGGGTTTTCCGGCCACCGGAGGCGACGATTGCCGTTGCCGATGACTGGTGGCCATGGCGGGCTTGCGACGTCCCCTGGCCGATCTGAAAAGGGGAGTTGAGAGAGAGTAGGGTGAGTTTTTTTAAAGGGGCTGTTAAAATGATTTTTTTAGGTTTTTAAAAACTTAAATAGGCCCCCTAAAACGACGCTGTTTTGGCCTGGCTTCAAAATTCCCAAAACGGAGTCGTTTTGACGCATAACTCAATGACCCGATCCGGATCCACCAAGGATCCGCATGTGTTTGAAGGGAGGGCCTATTTGCTACTTCGGCCATTCCGCTTTTTAGCATGTTTTTAAATTAGTGCTGCACATTTTTTATTTTATTTTATTTTTTACCCCGTTATTTTGATTCCCTTGCAATTTGGTCCTTTAACCTACTATCAACCAAAGGGAATGACACGGATTGGATTAATTCCCTCTGAGTCCCTAAACTTATGTATTACATTTTAATTTAATCCTTTATACTATGTTTCCTTGTAATTTAGGCGCTAAATTTTGTTATATTTTCAATTTAGTCCTTTACTTCCTTTTTCCTTATTTATTTTGTAATTTATACTTTAAGTTCTGTTTAAATTTCAATTTAATCCCTCATTTATTTTATTCTACCTCTTTATTTAATATTTTTATTATTTTATCCCCTAAAATTTTATTATGGTTTCGATTTAATCTTTTTTTATTTAATCTTGCCTTTTTTTATTTATTTAATTTTCAGCATTTTTAATTCCTTATTTATCCTTTAATATACATAACTTGCATTTTTATCCTTAAGTTTCTTAATCATCTCATTTTAGTTCATTTTTGTTTTTCTTTTTTTTTTTAATGTTGACGTTATTGTTAAATGATTATTTTTGCTAATTAATATTTTATTTTGTCATCACTAATATTACACAACCATGATCATAGCATTGTCATACTTTTTTATTATTATACCATTTTTTTGTCATTACTAATGTTCCACTTATTATTTTACTATTATTTCCATTATTAAATAGTATTATTAATCGGCTAAAAATTATTCCAACTACAACCGGTTATTATTTTGTTATCATTTTTTGACCACGTAATCTATTCTATACTATTTTTGCCATTTCCATATTATGCAACATGTTTAAATATTCGTTTATTTTTGTACCAACACTTGAATAAATTAATTGCATATTGCATTAAACGTTATATTCATTTTTACCCGATGCATAAAAAATGAATTTTTTAAATCGAGGTAATGTTCTTTGTTTAGGGAATTGAGAAATAGTGCCCTAACTTACGGGGTATGACTTTCTCCTTGAAACAAGATAAACGAGCATCCTTTTTAAAATTCAAAATATATAAGACTTAGGTAATAATCAAATAATGAGAATCCTTATTTTCGAGGATTCGAGATATCGTGCATTAACTTACGGGACATGATCCTTTTCTTGATTGAATCGAAATAAGAAGGCTCTTTTCATAAATTCAATTTAGTTTGCAATCATGCAAGAAGGGGATCATATCTTAAATTTTCTTTGAATTTTCAATTCTCGACACTAAGACATCAAGTAATCAATTAGGTACCAATTTTGGGCGTTATGAGGGTGCTAATCCTTCCTCATACGTAACCGACTCCCAAACCATTTCCTAGATTTTTGTAGACCAAAAATAATTTTAATAAATCTAACATTTTATTAAAATGACAAAGCCTTGAGGTGATCCGATCACACCTAATTAAAAAAGCTTGGTGGCGACTCCCTTTTTCATTTTAAAATAAAAAGTCGATTTCCAAAAAAGTTTTCGACAATTATTTCATATCAAGAACGTGTTGACAATCGCGGAAAAGAAAAGGATGCGGAATAGTCCTTGTACTTGAGTCGTTATTGCAAATTAGTCCTGTAAGTTTTGTTTCGTTATTTCTATATTATAACTATACATATTTCATGTTTATTATGAATATATACAATGTTATACTTAACTATGGACTGATTGGAACATACATGATAAATAAATATGGATATTAACTATCAAGCCTTAAGCCGGTGATACAGGCCGTAACGATGGCTGAGATACTGCATGTGTTGCGGATTCTCTACAACTTGTGTGAGTAGCATCGTGAGCTGGTGATTATTTAGCAGGTAGTATGTACCAGTGATACACACCGTAGAAATGGCTTGAGATCCTGCACATGTTGCGGATTCTCTGTAGCTTGTGTGAGCAACATCGTGAGTCAGTCAAAAACTCTAAAATTTACTCGAATCAGTGATACCCTCTAATTACCTAAAATGAGATCTTATTAATACGACGACTGAGAATATGATGTGAATTAATGCACTACGTAATACTCACCTGTTGTGAGTTGTGACTGTCAGGAACTTCGTTATTTAATCTTATAATTTGATCTATTAAGTTTAATTTGGTAAGATTTATCGTCTAATTTAGTGAACTTACTAAGCTTCAAGTAAGCTTACTCGTGCCTTGTCCTTTGTTTTGTAGATTACATTTTGTGATTGGGAGATCGGATCAACTCGAAGAATCACACTATCTCGAGGACTCTTTTGGGTAGATTATACAAACATTTTGGCTTATATGGCATGTAATAGGGAAAATGGTTATTATGCTATATTTCATGGCTATGTGTGTGATATTTTGTACTTGATGATAGAATGATAGTCTTTGTATTATGGTTGTTAAACTATAAGTAGAATTGAGTATGGGGCTATGAAATGGTAAGTGTCATATTAAGTTGGTATGGTGTGTTTGAAATGGGTTAGTTTGGTGTATGTTATGGCTTAAAGATGATTGTTTTGATAATGAGTAATATGAGCATTATAATGTGTTTTGGCATATGATATTTGGTATGGTTTTAGGTGATTGAAAATGAAATGTTTTGGTGGTTTAAAGGTGTGTTTATAAACTTGTGAACATGTATTATGAATTGGTTTAGGTATCTATGCAATTGGGGTGAGGAAATAGCATGATTTTGGTCATTTTTGGGCACACACAAGCAGTCAAATGGCTGTGTGTCACACACAGGTAGTCCACACAGGCTTGTGCCCTGAGCGTGTTAGGTGCAGGGATCACACGGCCTTCGAAACGGCCATGTGACCCAAGTCAGTGAGTTACATGGTTGAGTACACAGGTAGGCAAACGGGCATGTGGGATAGCCACACGGCCATGTTTGGAGCCACACGGTCTGGGCTTTGTCACACGGCCGTGTGACCCCTGTAGGTGAATTTTTTCAGATTTTCCTAAAATGTTTTGATTTGTTCTGATTTGATCCATGATTGCTCGAAAGCTATTTTTAATGCCATGTAGGCTCGATTTAAGGCTCGCAAATGTATGATTTATCCCATTTTGAATTTCTTATGTATTTTTTTAAAATTAATTTGAAAATTAATTGCTATTGGCTGTAAAATATTATGTTTTATACAGTAATACTCTGTAACCCTATTCCGGCGACAGAAACGGGTTAAGGGTGTTTCAATCATTCATTCACGTCCCATTCATTGTCTCTGGAAGACATCCCATACAAGTCATAATGAGATTTGGCTGGATATTCAGGCATATTGTCATCTTCTTATAACTCCATCGATTTTTCGCAGCTCTATTTGCCCACATTGATCATTCATACCTTTTATCATGGTACCACACAGACATCTCGCGTTCCTCATCCCAATTGCTTTCATCATCAAATTCATCGCAAACTTTATCCATGATCAGATTAAATAATCAACAAGGCAATTATACAAAATAACAAAAAAATAATTAAAATAAAACTAACTAAAAAAGTTACAACACTATCTAACTCGTTCGTCTTTCGACTAGTATTATTTTACAAAGCAATTAAATTAATAACAATTTTCACTGTCATAATCCCTGGCAACGGCACCAACAACTTAATCGCCTCGAAATGTGAGAACGTTTAGAGTAAAAATTGTGTAAATAAAATATATAAAATTAAGTGCGACATCTACAAGCGAACAAATCAAATTGTAATATAGTTTTGTGCTACAATGGAACACCGGTAAATATTCTGATGATCGTACCCAAGGGATTGCAGATTGGAGAATTTTATTATTAAATTAATTACAAAAAAATAATTATTAATTTAATCGAATCACGAATTAGTAGTGTGAATCCAAATTAAAGTATCAATTAAACTAATTAAATTACTTAACCTAAATTAACCTAATGAATTTTTCTATTCCTACTTTCAGCGATGTGAGCTCCCGGCCTATGATCGATTAACAAGCAGAAGATGGACGTGCTTCAGTGGTTGTAATTAACTTCAGAGCTCGGGTTGTTTTTAGTGAATTAATTATTAACTAATCCGTATTACCTCTCGGCCTCTACTAATTAATTAATTGATCAATACTCACTTATCTCTCGACCTCACGTTCTTGATTGAGATAAATCACGATTTACTCGGTAACCTTATCTCTCGACCTCATTGACCTAGATTACTTCCTAGGGTCATCAATCATAGGATTTAAGCACATGTAAATTTAAGCCAATTAATTCATATGGGAAACCCTCATTCATCTTTTAATTACTCTCTAATCAGTTAATCAGTTCCATAACCCAATCATGCAAGATATAAATAAAGCACAAGAATTTATCCCAATATTCATACAATAGTTAATTGATCAGATTAACGAAGTATAAATAAAAAAAGAAAAGAAAAGGATAAAGAAATTGCTCATGAATTAATATATAGGCACAGTTCCAGAGCAATCTCTGCTCGTGAAATCTTTACATCGAAATAGAACAATCCCGTTTAAGCGAACATAAGAGAAACTAAAATAAAAACTAACGAAAACTGGAAACTTAAATGAAAAATATGAAAAGTTGTTCGACGGCTCCCTAGGGAGATTTCCTAGGTCGACTCCCCCTCTAATGAAGTTATAAGATTGTTTATATAGGCAAAAATTAGGTAAAAATCCAAAAGACTAAAGTGCCCCTTCAATTATAATGTTAATTAAGGTTTTAGGTTGGAAAAATCCAACCTAAAACCTTAATTGCCCTAAAAATCGCAGTCATTGTGTGCAGAAATTTTTCGACCGCGCAGCTGCTTGTGTCGCGACACAGGGGGTCCTGTGTTGCGACACAGGTGTCTATGTCGCAACATACACACCCTTGTGTCGCAACACGCACACCCTGTTTCGTCCCAAGATTTTTTTTTCTTGCTTCGAAGTTTTGTGGTGCGACATGACACGATCGTCGTTCTTTGTATTCTTTAGCCTGAAATGACACCTTGCATACTCAAATAGCCCATTAGTCATTCCCGAGGCCCGAGTTGTCCTAGTAGGTTGTCAAAACACTTAAAACATGTGTAAAAATGCTTATTTTGCAAAAATATTGAATCTAAGCTATAAAAACTAAAAATGCATTAATTAAATAGAAAATGGCTTAAAAACAAGCTCGTTAAGTGCCGAAACATACCTAAATTACCACTACAATTTGTGAGAAGTCACTTCTCTTTGTCAGCACCTGTGTCAGGGGAGGATTTTTTTCAGGTGTCAAAATTCTCGTTGTCGGCACTGATTTGTTTTTCAAAAAAAATTTGGGTGATATCGTTCTCATTGCCGCCATCAGCATTGCTTTCAATTGCATAAGAAGAGATATTTGAAGAAAATAACACAATATCGGTAACGAAGAAGCACTAATTATTTGAGAAGAAAAAGAAAATGCTTTTAAGTTTAGTTTACTGATTATAGTACTTAATAGGCAAAGGAAACAAGAGAAGAAGAAGATGAAAAAAAAATCTAACAATCAAGGAATGAGAGAAGAAGAGGAAGAGGAAAATCAATGGTGAAACAAATGAGAATAGGAAGAGAAATAGACAAGAAGAAAATGGAGAGTTACACTACATTTATTATTAGATTAACAATTCCAATGGAATTAACTTATCAACACCAATTCCAGCAAAATGCATTTATCATTATAATAGAAAACAGGAAAAGTAAAAAAAATTCAAAAATCACACCGTGCATTATTTCTACTATAATGATAGATGCATTTTGTTGGAATTGATGTTGATAAACTAATTTCATTGGAATTGTTAATCTACTAACATATGTAGTGAACTCTCAATTTTCTTCTTAACTATCTTTTTTTCGTCTTATTCTTCTCTTGTTTCCTTTGCCTACTATGTACTACAACAAGCAAACTAAACTCAAAAGCATTTTCTTTTTCTTCTCAAATATTCAGTTTTTCTTCCCTTTTGAGATTGCAATATTTTCTTCAAATCTCTCTTCTCATGCAACTTAAGGCTTAGGAGTCATATTGTCCAAGGCTTGAAAAAGAAGAATCAAGCTGGTTTTTGTAGAAGGAATATATACCTAATATTATAACATATAAGTGTTCTCTGATTTAACTGGTTTTTTCACCCGGTCTAACCAATTTTTAACCCGTTTAAAAAAATTCAAAAACCACACCAGTGCTGGCAAAGAGAATGCCAACACCGATGTAAGAGGCCCATTTTGCCCGGGCTTGGAAATAAACCAGAATAAAAAAATAAAATGTCCAAGTTATTTTTTACAGTCCATTTTACAAGTCCATTTTAGTACAGACCCAAAACCAATTAACAGCAGCCCAATTACAAGCCAAAATAGATAACAAACCCAAAACTAAAACCAAGCCCGTTACACCCTTAGCCCAATACCTAAACGGACTACCCAGCAACCCAAACTAAACCCACACCCTAAACAGACCTGACCCAAGCTCGCGCAGCCCAAAAGGGCCCAAATACAAAGCAGAGTTAGGAAACCTAGGGTTTCCTGGAAACCCTCATGCCACAACCTCGTCCAACCCCTCGCGCCGCAATCAACCCTCGGTCACACCGCCATCAACGCGTAGACAGCATTTCGTCGCCCGAATCACTCCACCGCCGAGATCTCCGTTGACCTGCAAAAAAGGAAAGAAAACGAAGCAGCAAATATGGATAGAATATATTTCTTTTTTTTTATTTATCATTTCGGGGCTATATAAAACCCCCAAAAATTTGTAAAACGGACACACAAAGAATACACAAAAAAATTTACAGAAATAAAAGAATTTTTTTTTTCAACACAGAGGTGATTTCTTTTTTTCTCTCGCATTTTTTTTATCTTTCGATTCATGCATACATATTTTTTATATAAAAATACTAAAATAGATAAAAGGAGCTTTACCTTTTCGATTCGCACCGAAGAGATGAAGTTTCTGATCTCCGACCGCCATATGCGGTGGCGCGTGCAGAGGCGCGTGCGACGGCCCTCCATCGGAGTCCTGGCCGAAGGTCGAAGGCCAGAGAGAATTTGGGGGGGGGTCTCTGATTTTTTTTAATTCCGTGTTTAAAATGAATTTTTTTTAGTTTTTTTTTTACTTATATAGGGCCTATTGTACGACGCCGTTTTGGAGGTCCCCTTTTAAGGCCAAAACGACGTCGTTTCAGGAGAAGATCCGCGCATTGACCCGAAAACCCGGGGAGGATCCGCGTGTTTTTATAAAAAGGGCAATTTGCCACTTTAACCCTTCCGCAATTTTATTAGTCTTAATTCAACCCAATTGGGATATTTATTTTTTATTAAATTGGCCCTAAATTTACATTTTGTTCCAATTAAGTCCTTGGGCTACTTAAAGATCAAAATCAGAACGGCGCCGTTTTGGAAAGAAGGCATAATTGACATATTAGTCCCTGCAGTACGACGCGCGTTTCGATTTAATCCTTTTATATTTATTTTTGTTTGCTATTAAATCCTCCTTTCTTTATTTATTTTTTTATTTTATTTTAAATTATTCTAATACTATATTTAATTATTTTATCATATTAAAATATTATATTATTCTATTTATTTGTATATTAATTTATTAATAGTATAAAATTCGTATATATTTTTTTATATGTATTATCCTTATATATTTTAAACTATTATTATTTATTATTTTATTTGGTTTAATTATTTTTATTACATATTATTTTAGGATTTATATATTAGTTATTATATTATATATTTTAAAATTTTGTACATTATATTGTATTATATTATATCATATATTATTTTTAAAATTTTATTTTATCTAAAATTTATTTATATTGTATAACATATTATTTATTCTTAAATATAGTTTTTTTACTAGGTTATTATAAATATGTTTTTATTTAAAGTTATAAATCATTTATTTATTTTTAAAACGTATTTTATTTATTTTCTCAAAATATATATATACTGTTTTTTTTATTTTTTATTTTACAATATTTATTTATTATTTGGTATATGTCATTGTATGAAAGTTTAATATTGTATGAGAAATTTTCATATTTATTTAGTTTTTTTTATATATATTAATTTGTCATTTATTGCTTTATATATTCTATTTGTTCATACTCTTTCATTTATTTACGATTGTTTTAGTGTAGGTATTTTTATTAGTCGTATTTTATATTATTATTTTCTTTATTGCCTATATTAATATGAAATGTTAGTATATCATGATTGCTTTTGGTATTCATGTTTGATGATGTATTAATGCGATATTTTCACATGGATCATCGATTAGAATAAAATATATTTTGCAAAATTACTATATTTTATCTAAAGGTTTTTTAAAATAAGGCAATGTTTTGTATTTAGAAATTCGGGAAATAGTGCCCTAACGTGCTGGGTTTCGATTTTCCATTTGACTAAATAACTAAATATCCTTTTAATAAAATTTTGTAAATCATGAGATGATTTTAGTTACGAGGGTTTAAAAATATCATGTCCTAACGTGCTGGATGTGATGTTTGTATTCTTTCGGAACAAAGAAATCTCAAATTTTAACTCAAATTGTTCAGGTTTTTTTTAAGAAATCATATTTTAAATTTTTTTAAATTTTCAACGTTAGGACATGATTTTATCGATTAGGTACCAATTTTTGGGCGTAATGAGGGCGCTAACCCTTCCTCATACGTAACCGACTCCCGAACCCGTTTTCTTGTATTTCATGGACCAAAATCAAATGTTTTGAAATAAAACGTTTTACAAGGTGATCCAATCACACCTAAGTAAAAAGGGATTGGTGGTGACTCCATTTCCGTTTTTTAAAAAGTCGATCCCCGTTTTCTAAAAAAAAAATTTGGTTTCGACAGTTTGACGACTCCACTGGGGACATCAAAGAGAGTCAAGCCGTAAAATCGATAATGTCATGTCCTTCATTACGAATTTAAAATTCTGATTTTTTTTAAAAAAAACTATGATCCTTTTTGTAACACCCCAAACCCGACCCAAATGTTACGACCAGATCTGGTATGCTACGGTTTTAAGGTTAAAAACTTTACTTGGAATGATTCTGAAAAACTTAGTCGTTTTTTGTAGATAATCTTTAAATAGGTGGCACTGGTAGAAAATCTTTGAAATTTTATTTTTTTCCAAAACAAGTGTTATTTTAAATAATGTGTGAGAATCCCATTTTTATTTCTTTTAATCATAAGTCCTTGATCATGAATGAAAGAAACATAAACATTGACAAGTATCAACTGATAACCTAAGCGATGGAGGCCTTATTACATCAAATAATTCCAAAATTTAAACTTAAAATAAAATGAAAATTTAATAAATAAAAGACTTGTTGGCCCCTCGAGTCCGCCTCGGCTCCCTTGTCCACGATCTACTGCTCATCTGAAAGGTTAGAAAAAAATAACAGGGTGAGTCACCAAGACTCAGTGTATAAATCCCTAAAACACTGGCCTGAGGCCCACAAACACATTATGGGCCTTGGCCCATACATAGAGGCAACAATCGTAATTACATGATCAACAGTAAATGATGAATAGCCCAACCCATCCTATAATTCCATCCTCTACACACCAGCCAGTACCAACCATCACACCTCGGGGATATCTACAATCAACCCTCCATCCGCTACACACCATAACAACAGCCGTACTGCCTATTCCTGTTAGTCAGGAATCATTAAACGTGGCATAGCCACCGATCACTATGTGACCTAACATTAATATAACGTGGGATTTCTACCACCGATCACTATTGTGACCTCTCATGCACTTCCCCTTCATTATCATAATCCCACCCCATGCATACACACATAAAGAAAACATCATACAGGCTTTCATATATTTCGATACACATAGAGATTTCTATGATTACGTACCTGGCATCCTTGCCTAACCCTTTTAGGGTTTTATTCGACTGTCTACATAGCCTATTATCTGGCTTTTAGCCTATAACATAAACATATATATACATTCATACATTATTTGTGTGTTAGAGATCTACACACTGACGATTACCGTTAGAACGACACTCTCTATGTCGACACTATCGAAGTCGATACAAGCGCTACTTGCCTAAGGTGTTGGTCGAAGCCGAGTCCACAACCTGGTGGCCAATCCCGTCTTCTTGACACTGACTCGTTTCTTAAACTAGGGATTCTCTACTTTGCCTTAAAATCCGAAATTGGAGACTAGTGATTTAGGCTTTTAAATCTAGATGATCGAGTTTCCTTCAAATCTCGGAATGCAGTCCAAACGCAAAAGAGAGGAAATATTAGCTTCATTCGGCAGCCTTAACAACCAAGTGGCCATTCGGCCTTGTCTCTTAAAAACCAAAAGAGAGATTGAAGAGATAGGAAAATCGGCACTCACCTTAACGCAGAGAATTCGACTACCCCTTAGAGATTCTGGCTTTTTAAGAAGATCAGAAGAGGAGATGATTCGAAGAAATCTATAGAGATTCGGCTTTTAGAAGAAAGAAGAGAAAAGAATAATGGGGTTTTCAGCTTTTAGAAGAAAGAAGAGAATAATGGAGTTTTCAGCTTTTAAAAGAAAGAAGAGAAAAGAATAATGGGGTTTTCAGCTTTTAGAAGAAAGAAGAGAATAATGGAGTTTTTGGCTTTTAGGAGAAAGAAGAGAAAAGAATAATGGGGTTTTCGGCTTTTAGAAGAAAGAAGAGAAAGAAAAGGTGGAAACCCTAAATGCCAAAAAATAAAGAAGAAAACCCTCCCTATTTATAGAAATTTCGGCACTCACCTATGAAAAACTGAAAGTGCCCTTCCTGATAACTAAAAATTAATCAAATAAAAAGGGAAAATTCGGCACCCCCTTTGCCATAAAGAAACCGATTTCTTCACTTCTCTAGGTGATGGAATTTCGGCCAACTCCTAGCCTTGTAGATAGCTCCTATCTTTTCTCCTTTTTTTTCCTTCCATATTATCAACTATATTATCTACATTATCCCATTCACATAAATCCTCCTAATTTTTTGCCTTGTTGCCGTCCACTCTACCTAACCCTAATGCCGAAATTTAGCTAACTTAAATTAAAAGAGTTGGGCTCCATGTAACTTAAATTTGGGCCCTTACTCCCTTGTGTGGCGTCACCTCCTTGCTCCCTAAGTGGCGCCATCGACCCTTTGGGCCACAAGCCCATTTTGATATTTTAAACTCAGATACCACATTTTAAACCCTATAGTGCCCAAACAAAAATTTAACTAAAGTTTTCACCCAATCTGAGCCCAATTTGGACCCTTAATGCTCAAATTAACTCATTACACATATTCACCCATTAAATGCATAGGCCCAAAAATTCGGGATGTTACAGTTCTTATTTCTTAAAGAAATTTCGTCCTCGAAATTTCCAACTAACTATTAATCATACTACCCAAGTCTCACCACTATGCTTCACGCTGCGAACTCTAATTCTAAAGCCAAAAGAAACATTTGGGATAATATGATAGAGTACGCACCGGTCTTCGCATCTGGAGCGTCCTCGTCCCCTTGTACTCATTCTTCCGATTGACGTTTATCTGATTAGAAATTTTATGAATTATTACTTTTCTTCCACTGATTAACCACGAACAGTCTTATGAATAGTAGTTTTAAGAGTAGTTCTTTCAGATTCGCAATTATATCTACAATTCAGTCTCAAGTCTGCATCTTCTAGTTCTAGGAAACTACATACACTCAACAATCAACATACAAATAGCATCCACGAACTTACATTCATCACCTAAGAATATTTTCGTCGTTTCACTACCCAGGGGTATTTTCATAATTTATCCTACAGGGGTATTTTTGTAATTTTCCAAAATATGGTTTCTTGGTGATTTTGCGAAATAAGGGTATTTTGGTAATTTTGCAATCTGGGGGTATTTCGGTAATTTTGCAATCTGGGGGTATTTCAGTAATTTTACAAATCAAGGATATTTTGGTTATTTATAAATCGGGGTAATTTAGTAGTTTTACAAAATAGAGTGGTTTGGTCCCTTCGGGTTTTAGTTATAAATTTTGGCCGTCAACAAGTCCTCATGACTAAGGTGAGCAGTCACTACTACGCACTGTATGATTCCAGCGAAGAGGAGGTGAGTCACTAGGGCGCTTAAATACCAAGCTCTCCACGAGTCTAATCCTAGACATGCGTATGCTGTTGCCACACCCTATCTCGGTGACTTGTTCATGTGTTTGTTTAGTTGGATTAAATCTTATGAATTTAGAGAGTTGTTTAAACTAAGCCTAAAGTCCATCAATGTCTAATATACTAGCCTACGTCCATCAAGCCCATCAAGCCCAACATACATATCACATCCAAAAGTTCGAATACTTACTGCGTGGATCGGGTGTAGGTGAGACTCGAAGGCCATTTCTCAACCCAAACTTTTCCAAATTCTTATCAACTTTAAAAGCAGTACTAGACCTATTTCACATGACCCGAGTTTTGAACTGGGCTCGATATAAAATGTAACACCCCAAACCCGCCCAAGCGTTACGACCGGATCGGTATGCTACGGTTTTAAGGTTAAAAACTTTACTTGGAATGATTAAAGAAAAACTTAGTCGTTTTTGTAGATAATCTTTAAATAGGTGCCTTTGGTAGAAAATCTTTGAAATTTTATTTTTTCCAAAACAAGTGTTATTTTAAATAATGTGTGAGAATCCCATTTTTATTTCTTTTAATCATAAGTCCTTGATCATGAATGAAAGAAACATAAACATTGACAAGTATCAAGCGATAACCTAAGCGATGGAGGCCTTATTACATCAAATAATTCCAAAATTTAAACTTAAAATAAAATGGAAATTTAATAAATAAAAGACTTGTTGGCCCTCGAGTCCACCTCGGCTCCCTTGTCCACGATCTCTCGCTCATCCGAAGATAAGAAAAAATAACGAGGGTGAGTCACCAAGACTCGGTGTATAAATCCCTAAAACAACGGCACGAGGCCCACAAACACATTATGGACCTTGGCCCATACATAGAGGCAACAATCGTAATTACATGATCAACAGTAAATGATGAATAGCCCAACCCATCCTAGAATTCCATCCTCTACACACCAGCCCGTACCAACCATCACACCTCGGGATTTCTACAATCAACCCTCCATCCGCTACACACCATAACGCGACAATCGTCGCGCCTATTCTGTTAGTCGGGAATCATTAAACGTGGCATAGCCACCGATCACTATGTGACCTAACATTTATATAACGTGGGATTTCTTGTAACATCCTGAATTTTTGGGCCTATGCATTTAATGGGTGAATATGTGTAATGAGTTAATTTGAGCATTAGGGGTCCAAATTGGGCTCAGGATTGGGCTGAAGCCTTAGTTAAATTTTTATTTGGGCACTATAGGGTTTAAAAGGTGGTATCTGGGTTTAAAATATCAAAATGGGCTTGTGGCCCAGTGGTCAGTGGCGCCACTTAGGGAGCAAGGGGTGACGCCACACAAGGGAGTAAGGGGCCCAAATTTAAGTTACATGGAGCCCAACTCCTTTAATTTAAGTTAGCTAAATTTTGGCATTAGGGTTAGGTAGAGTGGACGGCAACAAGGCTCAAAAATAGGAGGATTTATGTGAATGGGATAATGTAGATAATATAGTTGATAATATGGAAGGAAAAAAAAGGAGAAAAGATAGGAGCTATCTACAAGGCTAGGAGTTGGCCAAAATTCCATCACCTAGAGAAGTGAAGAAATCGGTTTCTTTATGGCAAAGGGGGTGTCCAATTTTTCCTTTTTATTTGATTAATTTTTAGTTATCAGGAAGGGCACTTTCGGTTTTTAATAGGTAAGTGCCGAAATTTCTATAAATAGGGAGGGTTCTCTTCTTTATTTTTCGGCATTTAGGGTTTCCACCTTTTCTTTCTCTTCTTTCTTCTAAAAGCCAAAAACCCCATTATTCTTTTCTCTTCTTTCTCCTAAAAGTCGAAAACTCCATTATTCTCTTCTTTCTTCTAAAAGCCGAAAACTCCATTATTCCTTTCTCTTCTTTCTTCTAAAAGCCGAAAACTCCATTATTCTCTTCTTTCTTCTAAAAGCCAAAAACTCCATTATTCTCTTCTCTTCTTTCTTCTAAAAAGTCGAAAGCCGAAAACTCCATTATTCTTTTCTCTTCTTTCTTCTAAAAGCCGAATCTCTATAGATTTCTTCGAATCATCTTCTCTTCCTTATTTTTCGTAAAAAGCCGGAATCATCTGGGAGTAGCCGAATCTTCTCTAGTAAGATCTCTTAGATCTAAAAGCCAGAAACACTAGTTCCTGAATCTCATATCACTTTTCGAGATTTCAAGGCAAATAGCGGTGGTGTTGGCTACGAATAGCGTCGACTTAGAGGGTCCCGTTCTAACAGTAATCAGGTGTTTAGATCTCTAACACACTAATTAATCTGTACTAAATATATGTTATGGGCTAAAAGTAGGAAAAAGGCTATATAGACAGTCGGATTACCCAAAAAATGTAGGCAAGGGATGCCAGGTACGTAATCATAGAAACTTCTCTATGCGTATCGATGTATGTGATTGACTGTGAACTTTTAGGTAGTATATTGTTTTGATTCTGCATGTATGTATGCATGGGATGGGATTGATATGATGAAGGGGAAGAAGGTCGCATAACGATCGGTGGCTTTGCCACATAGGTCACATAGTGATCGGTCTTTATGATGACGACACAATTTGTCGAAATACTACGATGTATTATTAAGGTCGCATGACGATCGGTGGCTTTGCCACATAGGTCACACACTGATGATCGGTCTTTAAGACAGGCGACACGATTGTGTCGATATGGTGTGTAGCGGTTGGAGGGTTGATTGTAGAAATACCCAAGGTGTGATGGTTGGTGCGGGTTGGTGTGTAGAGGATGGATTTCTAAGGTGGGATGGGCCATGATGCATAAATAGTTACTCTTGTATACGGGCCAAGGCCATAATGTGTTTGTGGGCCAAGCCTTTGATGTGTTTTGGGATTTACACCTTTGAGTCTTGGTGACTCACCCTATTATTTTTCCCTAACTGCGGATGAGCGGTAGATCATGGACATGGGAGCAAAGGCGGACTCGAGGGCCATCAAGTTTTTATTTCTATAGATTATTTTGGTTTTCCTTAAGTTTTTAATTTTGGAAACATTTATGTAATAAGGGCCCATAGTTTATACTCACTACTTAGTTTTTAATATTTGCAACTTATGGAGCTTTGTCAAAGGTTTTATTATTCAAAATAATAATACAAGGTTTTTTTTTCAACTGTCACTTGTTTATTCGAATTTTGCCTAATAACTTATGATTTACTAAAACCAACTTAGCAAAAGTTTTCAACGCATTACAACCCGTAGCATACCGGATCCGAGTGAAACTTATGGGCCGGGTTTGGGGTGTTACATTTTGGTATCAGAGCCCAGTTCAAAACTCGGGCTGTGAAATGGGTCTAGTAGTGATTTGAAAACTTGTTGTGAATTTGAGAAAAATGTTTGGATGAAGATATGGCCTTCGAGTCTCTGGCACCCGATCCACGCAGTAAGGATTCTAAACTTTTGGATGTGATATGTATGTTGGGCTTGATGGGCTTGATGGACGTGAGGCTAGTATATTAGACATTGATGGACTTTAGGCTTAGTTTAAACAACTCTCTAAATTCATAAGATTTAATCCAACCAAACAAACCTATGAACAAGTCGCGAGATTAGGGTGTGGCAACAGAGCATACGCATGTCTAGGATTGGATTAGGGGGAGAGCTTGGTATTTAAGCGATCCTAGTGACTCACCTCCTCTTTTTGGAATCCTACCAGTGCGTAGTATTTATTCACCTTAGTCATGAGGACTTGTTGACGGGCCAAAATTTATAACTAAAACCCGAAAGGGACCAGCCATTCTATTTTGTAAAATTACTAAATTACCCCGGATTTATAAATGACCAAAATACCCCTGGATTGTAAAATTACCAAAATACCTTCTTTCACAAAATCACCAAGGAACCCTATTTCAGAAAATTACAAAAATACCATGTAGGATAAATTACGAAAATACCCCTGGGTAGTGAAACGACGAAAATACCCTTAGGTGATGAATGTAAGTTCATGGATGCTACTTGTATGTTGATGTTTAATGATTGAATGTGTGTGCTTCCTGGAACTATATAGTTGCGAATTCGAAAGAACTACTCTTAAAACTACTATTCATAAGACTGTTCGTGGATAATCAGTGGAAGAAATTAATGATTCATAAAATTTCTAATCAGATAAACGTCAATCGAAAGAATGAGTACAAGGGGACGAGGACGCTCCAGATGCGAATACCGGTGCGTACTCTATCATATTATCCTAAGTGTTTCTTTTGGCTTTAGAATTAGAGTTCGCAGTGGAAGCATAGTGGTGAGACTTGGTTAGTATGATTGATAGTTAGTTGGAAATTTCGAGGACGAAATTTCTTTAAGGGGGGTAGAACTATAACATCCTAAATTTTTGGGCCTATGCATTTAATGGGTGAATATGTGTAATGAGTTAATTTGAGCATTAGGGGTCCAAATTGGGCTCAAGATTGGGCTGAAGCCTTAGTTAAATTTTTATTTGGGCACTATAGGGTTTAAAATGTGGTATCTGAGTTTAAAATATCAAAATGGGCTTGTGGCCGATGGTCGATGGCGCCACTTAGGGAGCAAGGGGGTGACGCCACACAAGGGAGTAAGGGGCCCAAATTTAAGTTACATGGAGCCCAACTCTTTTAATTTAAGTTAGCTAAATTTCGATATTAGGATTAGGTAGAGTGGACGGCAACAAGGCTCAAAAATAGGAGGATTTATGTGAATGGGATAATGTAGATAATATAGTTGATAATATGGAAGGGAAAAAAAAGGGGAAAAGATAGGAGCTATCTACAAGGCTAGGAGTTGGCCGAAATTCCATCACCTAGAGAAGTGAAGAAATCGGTTTCTTTATGGCAAAGGGGGGTGCCGAATTTTCCCTTTTTATTTGATTGATTTTTAGTTATCAGGAAGGGCACTTTCGGTTTTTCATAGGTAAGTGCCGAAATTTCTATAAATAGGGAGGGTTCTCTTCTTTATTTTTCGGTATTTAGGGTTTCCACCTTTTCTTTCTCTTTTTTCTTCTAAAAGCCGAAAACCCCATTATTCTTTTCTCTTCTTTCTCCTAAAAGCGGAAAACTCCATTATTATCTTCTTTCTTCTAAAAGCCGAAAACTCCATTATTCTCTTCTTTCTTCTAAAAGTCGAAAGCTGAAAACTCCATTATTCCTTTCTCTTCTTTCTCCTAAAAGCCGAAAACTCCATTATTCTCTTCTTTCTTCTAAAAGCCGAAAACTCAATTATTCTCTTCTCTTCTTTCTTCTAAAAAGTCGAAAGCCGAAAACTCCATTATTCTTTTCTCTTCTTTCTTCTAAAAGCCGAATCTCTATAGATTTCTTTGAATCATCTTCTCTTCCTTATTTTTTAAAAAGCGGAATCATGCAGGAGTAGCCGAATCTTCTCTAGTAAGATCTCTTAGATCTAAAAGTCAGAAACAATAGTTCCTGAATCTCATATCACTTTTCGGGATTTCAAGGCAGATAGCGGTGGTGTTGGCTACGGATAGCGTCGACTTAGAGGGTCTCGTTCTAACGATGTCAGTGTGTAGATCTCTAACACACTAATTAATCTGTACTAAATATATGTTATGGGCTAAAAGCTAGGAAAAAAAGGCTGTATAGGACGGTCGGATTACCCAAAAAGGGTAGGCAAGGGATGTCAGTGCGTAATCATAGAAACTTCTCTATGTGTATCGATGTATGTGATAGACTCGTGAACTTTTAGGTAGTATATTGTTTTGATTCTCGCATGTATGTATGCATGGGATGGGATTGATATGATGAAGGGAAGAAGGTCGCATAGTGATCGGTGGCTTTGCCACATAGGTCACATAGTGATCGGTCTTTATGATGAGCGACTCATTTGTCGAAATACTACGATGTATTATTAAGGTCGCATGACGATCGGTGGCTTTGCCACATAGGTCACTGATGATCGGTCTTTAAGGCAAGCGGACTGGCCCATCGATATGGTGTGTAGCGGTTGGAGGGTTGATTGTAAAAATCCCAAGTTGTGATGGTTGGTACGGGTTGGTGTGTAGAGGATGGATTTCTAGGGTGGGATGGGCCATGATGCATATATAGTTACCCTTGTATACGGGCCAAGGCCATAATGTGTTTGTGGGCCAAGCCTTTGATGTGTTTTCGGGATTTACACACCTGAGTCTTGGTGACTCACCCTATTATTTTTCCCTAACTGCGGATGAGCGGTAGATCATGGACATGGGAGCAAAGCGGACTCGAGGGCCATCAAGTTTTTATTTCTATAGATTATTTCGGTTTTCCTTAAGTTTTTAATTTTAGAAACATTTATGTAATAAGGCCCCATAGTTTATACTCACTACTTAGTTTTTAATATTTGCAACTTATGGAGCTTTGTCAAAGGTTTTATTATTCAAAATAATAATAATACAAGGTTTTTTTCAAGCTGTCACTTGTTTATTGAATTTTGCCTAATAACTTATGATTTACTAAAACCAACTTAGCAAAAGTTTTCAACGTACAACCCGTAGCATACGAGATGCAGTGAAACTTATGGGCGGGTTTGGGGTGTTACATTTTAGTATCGAGCCAGATTCAAAACTCGGGAGTGTGAAATGGGTCTAGTAGTGATTTGAAAACTTGTTGTGAATTTGAGAAAAATGTTTGGATGAAGATATGGCCTTGAGTCTCTGGCACCGATCCACGCAGTAAGCATTCTAAACTTTTGGATGTGATATGTATGTTGGGCTTGATGGGCGTAGGCTAGTATATTAGACATTGATGGACTTTAGGCTTAGTTTAAACAACTCTCTAAATTCATAAGATTTAATCCAACCAAACAAACCTATAAACAAGTCGCGAGATTAGGGTGTGGCAACAGGCATACGCATGTCTAGGATTGGATTCGGGGAGAGCTTGGTATTTAGCGATCCTAGTGACTCACCTCCTCTTCATTTGGAATCCTACCGTGTGTAGTAGTTTGTTCACCTTAGTCATGAGGACTTGTTGACGGGCCAAAATTTATAACTAAAACCCGAAAGGGACCAGCCATTCTATTTTGTAAAATTACTAAATTACCCCTGATTTATAAATGACCAAAATACCCCTGGATTGTAAAATTATCAAAATACTTTCTTTCACAAAATCACCAAGGAACCCTATTTCAGAAAATTACAAAAATACCATGTAGGATAAATTACGAAAATACCCCTGGGTAGTGAAACGACGAAAATACCCTTAGGTGATGAATGTAAGTTCATGGATGCTACTTGTATGTTGATGTTTAATGATTGAATGTGTGTGCTTCCTAGAACTAGGAGATGTGAACTTGAGACTGAATTGTAGTTATAGTTGCGAACTCGAAAGAACTACTCTTAAAACTACTATTCATAAGACTGTTCGTGGATAATCAGTGGAAGAAATTAATGATTCATAAAATTTCTAATCAGATAAACGTCAATCGGAAGAATGAGTACAAGGGGACGAGGACGCTCCAGATGCGAATCTGAGTGCGTACTCTATCATATTATCCTAAGTGTTTCTTTTGGCTTTAGAATTAGAGTTCGCGAGTGGAAGCATAGTGGTGAGACTTGGTTAGTATGATTGATAGTTAGTTGGAAATTTCGAGGACGAAATTTCTTTAAGAGGGTAGAAGCGTAACATCCTGAATTTTTGGGCCTATGCATTTAATGGGTGAATATGTGTAATGAGTTAATTTGAGCATTAGGGGTCCAAATTGGGCTTAGGATTGGGCTGAAGCCTTAGTTAAATTTTTATTTGGGCACTATAGGGTTTAAAAGGTCGATCTCGAGTTTAAAATATCAAAATGGGCTTGTGGCCCAATGGTCGATGGCGCCACTTAGGGAGCAAGGGGTGACGCCACACAAGGGAGTAAGGGCCCAAATTTAAGTTACATGGAGCCCAACTCTTTTAATTTAAGTTAGCTAAATTTCGATATTAGGGTTAGGTAGAGTGGACGGCAACAAGGCTCAAAAATAGGAGGATTTATGTGAATGGGATAATGTAGATAATATAGTTGATAATATGGAAGGAAAAAAAAGGAGAGAAAAGATAGGAGCTATCTACAAGGCTAGGAGTTGGCGAGAAATTCCATCACCTAGAGAAGTGAAGAAATCGGTTTCTTTATGGCAAAGGGGTGCGAATTTTCCCTTTTATTTGATTAATTTTTAGTTATCGGGAAGGGCACTTTCGGTTTTTCATAGGTAAGTGCTTAGAAATTTCTATAAATAGGGAGGGTTCTCTTCTTTATTTTTTTGGTATTTAGGGTTTCCACCTTTTCTTTCTCTTCTTTCTTCTAAAAGCCGAAAACCCCATTATTCTTTTCTCTTCTTCTCCTAAAAGCCGAAAACTCTATTATTCTCTTCTTTCTTCTAAAAGCCGAAAACTCAATTATTCTCTTCTTTCTTCTAAAAGTCGAAAGCTGAAAACTCCATTATTCCTTTCTCTTCTTTCTCCTAAAAGTCGAAAACTCCATTATTCTTTTCTTTCTTCTAAAAGCCGAAAACTCCATTATTCTCTTCTCTTCTTTCTTCTAAAAAGTCGAAAGCCGAAAACTCCATTATTCTTTTCTCTTCTTTCTTCTAAAAGCCGAATCTCTATAGATTTCTTTGAATCATCTTCTCTTCCTTATTTTTCGCAAAAAGCCGGAATCATCTGGGAGTAGCCGAATCTTCTCTAGTAAGATCTCTTAGATCTAAAAGCCGGAAACACTAGTTCCTGAATCTCATATCACTTTTCGGGATTTCAAGGCAGATAGCGGTGGTGTTGGCTACGGATAGCGTCGACTTAGAGGGTCTCGTTCTAACAGTAATCAGGTGTGTAGATCTCTAACACACTAATTAATCTGTACTAAATATATGTTATGGGCTAAAAGCCGGAAAAAGGCTGTATAGACAGTCGGATTACCCAAAAAGGGTAGGCAAGGGATGCAGCACGTAATCGTAGAAACTTCTCTATGTGTATCGATGTATGTGATAGACTATGAACTTTTAGGTAGTATATTGTTTTGATTACTGCATGCATGTATGTATGCATGGGATGGGATTGATATGATGAAGGGGAAGAAGGTCGCATAGCGATCGGTGGCTTTGCCACATAGGTCACATAGTGATCGGTCTTTATGATGAGCGGCTCATTTTGTCGAAATACTATGATGTATTATTAAGGTCGCATGGCGATCGGTGGCTTTGCCACATAGGTCACACTGATGATCGGTCTTTAAGACGAAGCAGACAACCCATCGATATGGTGTGTAGCGGTTGGAGGGTTGATTGTAGAAATCCCCAAGGTGTGATGGTTGGTGCGGGTTGGTGTGTAGAGGATGGATTTCTAGGCGGGATGGGCCATGATGCATATATAGTTACCCTTGTATACGGGCCAAGGCCATAATGTGTTTGTGGGCCAAGCCTTTGATGTGTTTTTGGATTTACACACCGAGTCTTGGTGACTCACCCTATTATTTTTCCCTAACTGCGGATGAGCGGTAGATCGTGGACATGGGAGCAAAGGCGGACTCGAGGGGCTATCAAGTTTTTATTCCTATAGATTATTTTGGTTTTCCTTAAGTTTTTAATTTTGGAAACATTTATGTAATAAGGCCCCATAGTTTATACTCACTACTTAGTTTTTAATATTTGTAACTTATGGAGCTTTGTCAAAGGTTTTATTATTCAAAATAATAATAATACAAGGTTTTTTTTTCAACTATCACTTGTTTATTCGAATTTTGCCTAATAACTTATGATTTACTAAAACCAACTTAGCAAAAGTTTTCAACGTACAACCCGTAGCATACCAGATCTGGTCGAAACTTATGGGCCGGGTTTGGGGTGTTACATTTCTACCACCGATCACTATTGTGACCTATCATGCGCTTCCCCTTCATTATCATAATCCCACCCCATGCATACACACATAAAGAAAACATCATATGAGCTTTCATATATTTCGATACACATAGAGATTTCTATGATTACGCACAGCATCCTTGCCTAACCCTTTTAGGGTTTTATTCGACTGCCTCTACACTGACCTATTATCCGGCTTTTAGCCCATAACATAAACATATATATACATTCATACAGATTATTTGTGTGTTAGAGATCTACACACTGATTACCGTTAGAACGACACTTTCTATGTCGACACTATCGTAAGTCAATACAAGCGCTACTTGCCTAAGGTGTTGTTGAAGCCCGGTCCACAACACGGTGGCCAATCCGTCATCTTGACGACACACTCGTTTCTTAAACTTAGGGATTCTCTCCTTTGCCTTAAAATCCCGAAATTAGAGACTAGCGATTTTCGGCTTTTAAATCTAGATGATCAGGTTTCCTTCAAATCCGGAATGCAGTCCAAACGCAAAAAGAGAGGAAATATTAGCTTCATTCTGGCGACCTTAACAACCAAGTGGCCATTCGGCCTTGTCTCTTAAAAACCGAAAGAGAGATTGAAGAGATAGGAAAACCGACACTCACCTTAACGCAGAGAATTCGACTACCCCTTAGAGATTCTGGCTTTTTGAGAAGATCAGAAGAGGAGATGATTCGAAGAAATCTATAGAGATTCGGCTTTTAGAAGAAAGAAGATAAAAGAATAATGGAGTTTTCAGCTTTCGGCTTTTTAGAAGAAAGAAGAGAAGAGAATAATAGAGTTTTCGGCTTTTAGAAGAAAGAAGAGAAAAGAATAATGGGGTTTTCGGCTTTTAGAAGAAAAAAGAGAATAATGGAGTTTTCGGCTTTTAGGAGAAAGAAGAGAAAAGAATAATGGGGTTTTCGGCTTTTAGAAGAAAGAAGAGAAAGAAAATGTGGAAACCCTAAATGCAAAAAAATAAAGAAGAGAACCCTCCCTATTTATAGAAATTTCGGCACTCACCTATGAAAAACCGAAAGTGCCCTTCCTGATAACTAAAAATTAATCAAATAAAAAGGGAAAATTCGGCACCCCCTTTGCCATAAAGAAACCGATTTCTTCACTTCTCTAGGTTATGGAATTTCGGCCAACTCCTAGCCTTGTAGATAGCTCCTATCTTTTCTCCTTTTTTTTTCCTTCCATATTATCAACTATATTATCTACATTATCTCATTCACATAAATCCTCCTATTTTTGAGCCTTGTTACCGTCCACTCTACCTAACCCTAATGCCAAAATTTAGCTAACTTAAATTAAAAGAGTTGGGCTCCATGTAACTTAAATTTGGGCCCCTTACTCCCTTGTGTGGCGTCACCTCCTTGCTCCCTAAGTGGCGCCACTGACCACTGGGCCACAAGCCCATTTTGATATTTTAAACTCAGATACCACCTTTTAAACCCTATAGTGCCCAAACAAAAATTTAACTAAGGCTTCAGCCCAATCCTGAGCCCAATTTGGACCCCTAATGCTCAAATTAACTCATTACACATATTCACCCATTAAATGCATAGGCCCAAAAATTCAGGATGTTACACTTTTATTGCATTTGTTTTTAATTTTTAATCTCTGCATTGCACTACATGACCGTTGTGGTCGCGCCTTTAAGTGGGAGTGAGAAGCTATTCCTTCATGAGGTTTTCACCTCCGCATGGGCTAGTGGACTACTTTCGGGATACATCTGTACCTATGTCTTCGTGAAGTTTTCACTTCCGCATGGCCATAGGGAAATGTATTCCCCTGAACCGAACTCGGTCTGTATGAGCCTATAATGGGTGAGGATCGAGGAATCTTCTGGTTCAGGTACCTCAACTTTAGAACTAAATCGCATATAGTAAACCCTAAGAACCCATCTTAGGTAGAGCTATGTTAAACCTTAGTAGTTACTCAGATAAGTGTTCGTTTTACTTGCTTTATATTCTGTGGTACTAACTTGTTGTGTTTTATTTTTGTGCATGACATTTCATATTTTTAGAGGTATCGATTCACGGTCAGTTTCTAAGTTAGAAAACTGGTTATGGAGAACGAGTTCCTTAATAAAGTGGGAGACAATGCAGCTGTTCGCACATGGTCAGAGCAAATGCAATTGGAGAAAGGGAATAGCTTAGCTGAGGGGTATGTGTCTGAACTATGGGATTTTACTCGTATTAATATTACGCAGAATGAGTTCCAAGAGTTGAAACAAATATGGACCCAGTGGGACGATGAGGCAAAGCAGCTGTTCTATCGTAATTATGGCGATCTACCCTACTTGCTCAACATCAAGGTAGATAAGCATTTATTCCGGGCTATGACTCAGTTTTGGAACTCTGCTTATAGCTGTTTCACTTTCGGGAAAGTAGATTTGGTGCCCACGGTGGAGGAATATACAACCTTGCTTCGCTGTTCGAAGGTCCAAGTCGACAAAGCTTATTTTAGGGCTGCCAATGTCCCAACTTTTGTAAAGAAGTTAATGAGTATCACGAGGATGAGTGAACAATGGGTTGCAGCTAGAATCCAAGAGAAAGGTGAGGGTAAATGCATACCTTGGGTGAGTTTGAGGGACCTGATCCTAGCACATCCAGATGTAAAGAAGAAGATTGACGTCTTTGCCTTATGTATTTATGGTTTGGTAATTTTACCTAAAGTTCTAAAACATATAGATGAAGCAGCTACTGATTTATTCGACCGACTTAACAAGGGGGTCACGCCTGTACCTGCGATCTTAGCCGAGACGTTCAGATCTTTGAATGCATGTCGGAGAGCTGGTGCAGGTAGATTCATTGGATGCGCACAGTTATTATTAGTTTGATTCCACAGTCATTTTTGGAGGGTTGACAAGGTTCCTTGCCGAGTGTTCTTTGAAAGTTATTCCCCTTTAAAAGAGGCCACAACTACGACAAGGAGGGACGATCTATCAGAGGAAAGGTGGATGGAAATTCTTCAAAACCTCCGAGAGGAAGATGTTGAGTGGAAAGCCCCTTGGTTGGTTCCCGACGAAGTCCTTTATCGGTGTGGAAATTTTGATTGGGTACCTCTGCCCGGAATCTGAGGAGCTGTTGGATATGCACCATTGCTCGTACTAAGGCAATACAAAGCAAGACAGTTCATACCGGCGACATATGGGTTAGCTCAAAGTGAATTCTCATATAAGGGGGATAATTATAAGAAGAGATTCAAGAGGAAAAGGTCAAAGCTAACTTTTCGGAGAGAAAGTTTCAAGAAATGCAAGCGCGAAACGAGGCCTTAGAGAAGAGTTTGGCAGAAAGTCAAAATGAAAAAGGAGAATTAAAAGCTAGAGGGGCTGAACTTGGGCGGTCTTTTCATCACCATCGAAGTCATAATTCTGAAATGGAGCTAAAATCAAGTCTGAACAAGATCGAGGAAATGAAGGGTAAGATTGAAGAGTTAGAATCAGCATTGCATAGTTGTGAACTTCAGATCGAGCTTCTTGAAACAAGAAAAGGGCGTTGGAAGGAAGAACTTCACCATTCTCATGATCAAGTTAGAAGCCGGGATTATCTCATGGGTGAAGCAATAGTCCAGATTCGAGAGGTAGTTGATCACCTACAGACTTTGGCAGTACAGGCCGATACATTGAGCACAAAGTATGAGCTACAGTCAGATCGTGGCCAAGAGTTAGCTTTGTTGTTTAGGAAAATCAGAACTTTGGGCCTTAGGGCGAAAGCATATTTGTAATCTGTTTTATGTAAAGGATTTTGTTTTCTAATAAAGTTTTCTAAAATGAAGTTGAATCAGAATCGATGCCTCTTTGCATTCATGCATTTGCATTACATCATATCATATGCATTTAAGTTCATAGAGAAATCCTAATTAGTTGAAATTATCAGAGAGAGAGAGAGAGATATAAAAAAAATCTGGAAACCGAACACCGTTATGGTACACACGCCAAAACAAAGAGTATGGATCAAAGACTTGAACAATTCCAGAGAGACATGCAAGACTAGATGCAAGAAAAATTGGCAAAGCTCCAACAAGAAATGAGAGACCAAATGTTGGAAGCTCAAAGGAACATGATGGCTCAAATGGCCCAAATGCTAAATGGAGTGATGGATAGAGGAAAAAGTCCCATGGCTATTACTGGAGAAGATAGTGAAGGCATTCCCCTGAGATTTACCCCACCACATGCACAGCCTGAAGAATATCCCCAAAGGCCATATGTCACGATTAGGCCTCTACAAGGGCAAGCTGATACTAGACCACCCATGAATTTTCATGTTGGCTCAGGATCTAACCCAAGAGATAACCCTGTTAATCCCATTATCCCTGATTTGGATATAGTAGAGAGGGAAGGGATAACAACTGAATCCTCGAGACAGTTAGAGGATCGCTGTAGATGGTTGGAGGAAAAGTTCAAGGCTTTGGAAAATACCGATCATCACCATGGTATTGACGCAAAAAACTTGAGTTTGGTTCCAGATTTGGTGCTTCCTCATAAATTCAAGATGCCAGAATTTGAGAAGTACAATAGGACTAGCTGCCCTGAGGCCCACATCACTATGTTCTGTAGACGGATGACTGGCTACGTGAACAATGATCAACTTTTGATTCATTGTTTCCAAGCAGTTTAGTGGGGGCGACATCCGGTGGTACGATCAACTCGGTGCGTGCTAGGATTAGCTCTTGGAGAGACCTAGCCCAAGCCTTCATGAAGCAATACAATCATGTCACGGACATGACGCCTAATAGAATCACCTTGCAAAACATGGAGAAGAAGTCAAATGAAAGCTTGAGCAGCAATGGCGCAAAGATGGAGGAAGTTGCCATGCAAGTTCAACCACCTCTCCTAGAGAAGGAAACCACCATGCTTTTTATCAACACCCTGATTCATCACCCACATGATAGGAAGTACTACCAAAAGCTTCGCGGATATAGTGATGGCAGGAGAAATGATAGAAAATGCCATAAGGGGTGGCAAGATTGAAGCAGCGGAAACCACTAGAAGGTCTGCTCCTAGGAAAAAGGACAATGATGTAAATAATACGAGTGCATACAACCAAGGGAACTCGAAGGCAATCACTGTTAGCCAACCGAAAGTAGTTACTGTCGGACAACAAAGGTCGACAAGACAAGAAAAAAGCGCAAGGAAAAATTCTGAAAAGCTCCAATTTACGCCAATCCCAATGACGTATAAGGAGCTATATCAAAGTTTATTTGACGCGCATGTGGTGTCCCCATTTTATCTAAAACCGTTACAGCCCCCATATCAAAAATGGTATGACTCAAACGCTCAATGCGATTACTATGCAGGAATAATGGGGCATTCAATAGAACACTGTACTGCTTTCAAAAAGTTAGTCGAGAGATTCATCAAGATGGGGATTGTGAAGTTTGATGATACACCTAGTGCGAAGAACCCATTACCTAACCACGGGGATAAGGGGATAAATGAGATCGGTGAAAAGGTCGTGAGAAAAATCAAAGGGGATGTCTTGGAGGTAAAAACCTCGTTGAGAATGGTCTGGAGGGAAATGGTAAGAAAAGGGATGATATTATCCGATTCTTTGAAAGGATGTGAAGGACTAAGGAACTACTGTGAGTTCCACAAAGCAGAGGGGCATGAGATCCAAGAATGTGCTGAGTTTAGGGTCTTGGTGCAAAGCCTTATGGACAATAAGGAATTGGAGTTTTATGAAGAAGGCTCAGAGGAAGCAAATATATATGCAACTGAGGAAGAATTGACAAAGCAAAAAGTCAATCATCCAATGATCATTATCCCCCGACCACAAAATATGGAAGGTGGAGCACAAGTGGCACCAAAGATCGTAATCCAGAAACCTATTACCTTTCCTTACAAGGATAACAAAATGGTGCCTTGGAATTACGACTGTAATGTGACAATACCGGGAGTGGAAAGCTCAGTCGGCCCTTCTGAGGAAGTCTAAAATGAAGGGTCCTACACACGTAGTGGAAGACATTACGATTCAGGAAATGTCAAAGCAGAACCAGTAAATTCAAAGACTGTGGCAGTTGAACGAGAGAAAGGACCTGAGGCCCTTATTAATGAACCTGTGAAGGAGGAAGAGGCTAAAGAATTTTTGAAATTCTTGAAGCACAGTGAGTACAGTGTGGTAGAGCAGTTACGCAAACAACCACCTCGCATATCAGTGCTAGCCTTACTCTTAAGTTCAGAAGTGCATCGCGAAGCATTAATGAAAGTGTTGAACAAAACTTATGTTACTAAAGATATATCTGTCAATAAACTTGACCGTCTGGTTAGTAACATAAGTGCCGACAACTTCATTTACTTTAGTGATGATGAAATTCCACCTGGAGGCATGGGATCGACAAAGGCTCTGCACATCACAACTCGTTGCAAGGGATACACTCTGCCGAGTGTGTTAATTGATAATGGATCGGCTCTGAACGTCTTACCATTGTCCATGTTGAAAAGATTACCGATAGACAGTTCTCACATGAAGACATGCCAGAACATGGTGAGAGCATTTGACGGCACTGAAAGAAGAGTGATGGGAAGAATTGACATACCGTTGTTGATTGGACCTAACACATATGAGGTGGACTTTCTGGTGATGGATATTAAGCCCTCTTACAATTGCTTGTTGGGAAGGCCCTGGATTCATTCGGCGGGGGCAGTGCCCTCATCACTGCACCAAAAACTAAAACTGGTAACAGAAGGTCGGCTGGTAACCATAAACGCAGAGGAGGACATCATAGGAACCGTTACCAATGACGTGCCATACTTAGAAGCAAGTGAAGAGGCCACTGAGTGTTCCTTTCGGTCTTTAGATTTCATAAACGCAACATTCATTTTGGAAGGGAATGAAGTTCTGGTGCCTAAGATATCTAAGACCACGAGGATGGGCTTACAAATGATGATGGAGAAGGGAGCGCTACCAGGAAAATGACTGGGAAGACATCTCCAAGGGGAAGTTCAAGTTCCAATGCTGAAAGAGAAGAGAGACCGCTTTGGCTTGGGTTTTAGGCCAGATGCTAGACAAAGGAGAAATGAAATAGAGAAGAAGCAGGAAAGAAGAAGGGCACGGTTGAATGGGGAAGAAGTCAAGTGGGAATCGATGACATTCCCCCACATATCCCAGACCTTTGTATCCGGGGGGATAATTCACCCTGAGATAGGGTTATTGGAAAATGAAAGTCCTCACATCAATGCCATACATGAGGAAGAAATTGAACAAAGAAACCTTTCGGGCATTCGCCCTTATGAACCTGGAAGCGTTCTGAGCAATTGGACTGCAGAGGAACTTCCTGTAGTATTTAGAGATTACACAGAGTAATATTCAGAACGCACTTGTTGTTTTTTAGCCTAGGAACAATAAGATTTCTTTTGTGAAATAGGCTCATATTCAGAAATTGTTGTTTCAATAAAATACATATTTGATAATTAACTCGAGCAGATGTTCTTTCATATTTTTCATTCTTTTGATTTTCTAATTTCATTCCAATTTTTTTTATTCCCATTCATACCATATAAATAATTGTTCTCGAATTCATTTGTTCTTTGTACATTCTTTGGTGCCCACCACAGGTCCCTAGATATCAATGATATGAGCAATGATACTACAGATCCAGAGGTCCATTTTGAGCAAGACGTGTGTTTAGAGGAATCTCAGGATTTTGAAGGTGACAGAGATTGTGACTTATCTCCAGATTTGTTAAGAATGGTAAAGCAAGAGGAGAAACAAATTTTACCCCATGAAGAGGAGGTAGAGAACATAGCTTTAGAGGAAGGAAATGTTGTGAAAATTGGAACGTACATAGCCGAGGAGACGAAACAAGACCTTGTTAAGTTGCTACAGGAATTCAAGGACGTCTTTGCATGGTCATACCAAGATATGCCTGGTCTAAGTACTGATATTGTAGTACATCGCCTTCCCATAAGAGAATAGTGCAAACCAGTTCAAAAAAAGCTACGAAGGATGAGGCCTGATGTGATGTTGAAAATAAAAGAGGAAGTCAAGAAACAATTTGATGCCGGTTTTCTACAAGTGGTCAAATACTCAGAGTGGGTTGCCAACATTGTTCCTGTCCCTAAGAAAGATGAAAAGGTTCGGATGTGCGTAGACTATAGGGACTTAAATAAGGCCAGCCCAAAGGACAATTTCCCTTTACCTCATATTGATACATTGGTGGATAATACGGCAGGATATTCATTGTTTTCCTTCATGGATGGCTTTTCAGGATACAATTAGATCAAGATGCACCCTGAGGATATGGAGAAACCTACCTTCATAACATTGTGGGGTACCTTTTGTTATAAGGTAATGCCATTCGGACTAAAGTATGTTGGGGCAACATATCAAAGGGCTATGGTAACATTGTTCCATGACATGATGCACAAAGAGATAGAAGTATATGTTGATGATATGATTGCCAAATATCGAACAGAAAAGGAACACCTTGAGGTTTTGAAGAAATTATTTTTGAGGTTGAGAAAATTTCAATTGAAGCTCAACCCGGCAAAGTGTACTTTCGGAGCTCGGTCAGGGAAATTACTGGGTTTTGTGGTCAGCGAGAGAGGAATTGAAGTTGACTCAAACAAGGTCAAAGCAATACAAGAATTACCTCCACCACGCACTCAAAAGGAAGTTCGAGGTTTTCTTGGAAGATTAAATTACATTTCTCGGTTTATTTCACAATTAACTGAGAAATGTGACCCCATATTTCGTCTTCTCAAGAAACACAACCAGGGTGTATGGGACGATGAGTGCCAGAAAGCTTTTGACAAAGTCAAACAATATCTGTCGAACGCCCCAGTACTGTCTCCACCTAATCCAGATAGACCATTGATGTTGTATTTGTCAGTGTTCAATAACTCTATGGGATGTGTGCTTGGCCAACATGATGAGTCAGGAAGGAAAGAAAAGGCGATATACTATCTCAGTAAAAAGTTCACTGAATGTGAAATAAGATATTCATCGATTGAAAAATTGTGTTGCGCCTTGATTTGGACAACTCGGAGGTTGAGGTAGTACATGCTATATCACACTACCTGGTTAATTTCTAAGCTTGATCCGTTAAAGTATATGATGGAGTCCACTGCTTTAAATGGAAGGATGGCAAGGTGGCAGATTTTATTGTCTGAGTTCGATATAGTCTATGTAAACCGAAAGGCTATAAAAGGGAGCGCAATAGCAGAATTTTTGGCTAGCAGAGCTTTGGAGGATTATGAACCATTAAGCTTTGATTTCCCCAATGAGTTAATGTATGTGGCAACTACTGAAGAGCATCCATGGAAGTTAAATTTTGATGGAGCGTCCAATGCTGTGGGAAATGGAATTGGAGCAATCTTGGTATCCCCTAGTGGTGATCATTATCCATTCACATGCAAATTGGATTTTGATTGCACAAACAACATGGCCGAGTATGGCGTGCATCATGGGCATTGAGCAACTATAGAGCGTAAAATCGAGTGCTAGAAGTATATGGAGATTACGCACTAGTGATTTACCAGCTTAAAGGTGAATGGGAGACCAGAGATCCTAAACTGATCGATTATCGAAAGATAGTTTTGGGATTGATTGAGGAGTTCGATGATATCACCTTCAATTATCTCCCACGCGATGAAAATCAGATGGCAGAAGCTTTGGCAACCCTGGCTTCTATGATCAAAGTAAACAGACTAGAGGACATGAGACCTATTCAGATGAGTATTTTTGAAGTTCCAGCTCATTGTTATAGCCTGGAAGAAGAGGAAAAAGATGACCACCCTTGGTATCATGATGTATTGCGATACGTAAAAAATCATGAATACCCAGAGCATGCGACTGAGAATGAGAAAAGAACATTAAGAAGATTGGCCTCTGACTATGTTTTAGATGGGGATATCTTGTACAAAAGGAGAAAAGATCAGGTACTATTGAGATGCGTTGATGCTGTTGAAGCTAGGAAAATCCTGGAGGAAGTTCATGAGGGCGTTTGTGGAACCCACGCTAATGGATTCACAATGGCCAGACAGATAATGAGATTTGGATATTATTGGTCCACCATGGAAGGAGATTGTATCAACTATGCCAAGAGATGTCATAAATGCTAGATTTATGGAGACAAAATTCATGTGCCTCTGTCACCTTTGCATGTTATGACTTCGCCATGGCCTTTTTCCATGTAGGGCATGGATGTTATTGGACCGATCTCACCAAAAGCTTCGAATGGGCATCGATTCATCTCCGTGGTAATTGATTACTTCACGAAATGGGTAGAGGCTGCTTCATATGCTAGCATTACTAAATCAGCAGTTAGTCGGTTCTTGAAGAAGGAGATCATTTGTCGATATAGAATGCCTGAGAGGATTATATCAGACAACACACTGAACTTGAACAACAGCACGATAGCCGAAGTTTGTAGTCAATTCAACATCAAACACCACAACTCGTCTCCGTATCGTCCAAAAATGAATGAGGCAGTGGAAGCGGCCAATAAAAATATCAAGAAGATAGTAGGGAAGATGACTGAGACTTATAAGGATTGGCATGAGAAACTACCGTTTGCACTCTATGCTTATCGGACGTCTATCAGAACCTTTACTGGGGCGTTGGTCTATGGGATGGAGGCAGTTCTACCTATTGAAGTGGAAATACCTTCTATTCGAGTTTTGTCAGAAATAAAGCTGGATGAGGCTGAATGGATCCAGGCTCAGTATGATCAGTTGAACTTAATTGAAGAAAAGAGGCTAAGGGCTATTCGTCATGGTCAGATGTACCAAAAACGAATTATGCGAGCCTACGATAAAAAAGTCCGCCCAAGAGAGTTTCACGAAGGGGACCTTGTTCTGAAAAAGATTCTTCCCATACAAAAGGATTTCAGAGGAAAATAGATGCCGAATTGGGAAGGACCATATGTGGTGAAGAAAGCTTTCTCTGGAGGTGCACTGATTCTGACCGAAATGGATGGGAAAAGCTTACCCAATCCTGTGAACTCAGATTCAGTCAAAAAGTATTTTGCTTGAAAAGGAGAAGAGGCCAAAGTGAAAACCCGCAAAGGGTGCTTTGAGACTTCTAAAAAAAAAGGGAGAGGCCAAGGTGAAAACCTGCAAAGGGCGCCTTGAGACCAAAGGGGTTTTGAGTTGAAAACCCGAAAAGGGTGGCTCAAATTCTGAATGAACACGCAGTCCTCTTGCTATACTTGAATCAACAAGAAATGAAGTATGTTGCATATCAGGGCATCAACAAAGTACTTTGGGTCTTCTAAACACATGTTAAGCACAAAACAGTCTTCATGGAGTTTGTATATAGAAGCCCAATCTGCGATATCTAGGGCATCTGATCTTTGTCCTATTCATTTTAATATCTTTGGATTCTTTTTCTTCTCAAAGATATGTTCCCAGTTAATCTTCTTTGTATTTTTTATAATTCATTTAATTCTCTTTGAGATCAATTTATTTGTTACCCATTATTCATAAATATGTTGCATTGAAATAATGATTGACGAACTAACAATTTCACAAAAGAAGTTCTACATATTACTTTGGAAATTTCTAGATAAAACAAGGAACTGAAACAGGACAATTGTTTAGAATTTCTATGTGCATAGATTGGAAATATTTAAGAAAGAAGAGTCTGGATAGAGACTATTTCTCTGAATTCTTTGTCCAAATGATAAATGGACCAAATAATGAGTTGATGTGACGAAAGTAAGAGATGTCATCAGGTCATAACATTCGGGGAATGGTGTGACAAACTAAGTTGATGAAAAATTCAAAACCCCTAAATTATGGTAGAATGGGTTAAATTTGAAATAAATCCTATACCCTAAAATTGCAGATGGGACGGATTGGAAAAGTTTCAATTCCTATCGTGGTAGGATGGTACAAGCCTTGTGTTCTCAAGTTTCAAGCGGAGTTGACTCTGAAATTACAGCGGGGCAAGCTTGTTGAGCAGAATATAATTGGTGTTTCGAGAGGAACAAAGATGAAGAACAAATGAGTGATGACACCTAGAGTAGGAATCACACCCATAACATTTTTTCATTAGGAGCATTTGATTCATTCCGATCATTGCATCCTAATCCTTAAATGATTAAAAAGGAATCATTTTCATGACATGTTGCATTCATGTCACTCATAACACATGTGGCTAGAAGCATTTGATTCATTCTGATCATAGCATCTTGGTCATTAACATGAACATATGGAACCGAGTCTACAGGACATGTCCCTCAGTGGACGGTGTAGCAATATCGGTAAATTTACAGATCTTACCTCCCTAAGCAGTAGTGGAGTAGATCAAATTTTGCGAATCTTATCTTCCCGAGGTAGCAGGGGAGCAGATTTTAGCCACCAGCCTTATCTCCCTGAGGTAGCAAGGGAGCAGGCTAAAGTTTGTAGTCTTATCTTCCTGAAGTAGCAAGGAAGCAGACTAAAGATTGTAGATTTTGTCTCCCTGAAGTTGCAGTGGAGCAGATCAAATTTGGCGAATCTTATCTTCCCAAGGTAGTAGGGGAGCAGATTTTAGCCATTAGCCTTATCTCCCTGAGGTAGCAAGGGAGCAGGCTAAAGTTTGTAGTCTTATCTTCCTGAGGTAGCAAGGAAGCAGACTAAAGATTGTAAGATTTTGTCTCCCTGAAGTTACAGTGGAGCAAATCGAAGAAGGTGAATCTTATCTTCCCGAGGTAGCAGGAAAGCGGATTTTAGCCATTAGTCTTATCTCCTTGAAGTTGCAGCGGAGTAGATTGAAGACAGCCGATCTCATCTTCTTGAAATTGTAGAAAGTAGATCAAAGACATCAGATCTTATCTCCCTGTGTTTACAGTGGAGCAGATCGGAAAAAAATAGCAGACCTGGCATTCCTGAAGTTGCAGGAAACAGATCGAAAAAAGTTCCAATACCGTTGAAGTTGCAGTGGAGTTGGAGCCATTTAAAGAGGACGAGGACCAAGAAGTCAAGGCTCGGTAAAGACCGGGCAAAATTGGACCTTTTATAATCTTTGCTCTATTCTCGTACACAACAATGAGCAAAGAGGGGCAGCTGTAAGAGGCCCATTTTGCCTGGGCTTGGAAATAAACCAGAATAAAAAAATAAAATGTCCAAGTTATTTTTTACAGTCCATTTTAGTATAGACTCAAAACCAATTAACAGCAGCCCAATTACAAGCCAAAATAGATTACAAACCCAAAACTAAAACCAAAGCCCGTTACACCCTTAGCCCAATACCTAAACGGACTACCCAGCAACCCAAACTAAACCCACACCCTAAACAGACCTGACCCAAACTCGCGCAGCCCAAAAGGGCCCAAATACAAAGCAGAGTCAGGAAACCTAGGGTTTCTTGGAAACCCTCACGCCGCAACCTCGTCCAACCCCTCGCGCCGCAATCAGCCCTCGATCACGCCACCATCAACGCGTAGACAGCATTTTGTCGCCCGAATCACTCCACCGCCGAGATCTCCGTTGACCTACAAAAAAGGAAAGAAAACGCAGCAGCAAATATGGATAGAATATATTTCTTTTTTTTATTTATCATTTCGGGGCTATATAAAACCCCCAAAAATTTGTAAAACGGACACATAGAGAATAGACAAAAAAACATACAGAAATAAAAGAACAATTTTTTTTTTGCAACACAGAGGTGATTTCTTTTTTTCTCTCGCATTCTTTTTATCTTTCGATTCATGCATACATATTTTTTATATAAAAATACTAAAATAGATAAAAGGAGCTTTACCTTTTTCGATTCGCACCGAAGAGATGAAGTTTCTGATCTCCGACCGCCATATGCGGTGGCGCGTGCGACGGCCCTCCATCGGAGTCCTGGCCGAAGGTCGAAGGCCAGAGATAATTTGGGGGGGTCTCTGATTTTGTTTTTAATTCCGTGTTTAAAATGAATTTTTTTTAGTTTTTTTTTTACTTATATAGGGCCTATTGTACGACGCCGTTTTGGAGGTCCTCTTTTAAGGCCAAAACGACGTCGTTTCAGGAGAAGATCCGCGCGTTGACCCGAAAAACCGGGGAGGATCAGCGTGTTTTTATAAAAAGGGCAATTTGCCACTTTAACCCTTCCGCAATTTTATTAGTCTTAATTCAGCCCAATTGGGATATTTATTTTTTATTAAATTGGCCCTAAATTTACATTTTGTTCCAGTTAAGTCCTTGGGCTACTTAAAGATCAAAACCAGAACGGCGCCGTTTTGGAAAGAAGGCATAATTGCCATATTAGTCCCTGCAGTACGACGCACGTTTCGATTTAATCCTTTTATATTTATATTTATTTGCTATTAAATCCTCCTTTATTTATTTATTTATTTTTATTTTATTTTATTTTTAAATTATTCTAATACTATATTTAATTATTTTATCATATTAAAATATTAAAATATTATATTTATTTGTATATTAATTTATTAATAGTATAAAATTCGTATATATTTTTTTTATATGTATTATCCTTATATATTTTAAACTATTATTATTTATTATTTTATTTGGTTTAATTATTTTTATTACATATTATTTTAGGATTTATATATTAGTTATTATATTATATATTTTAAAATTTTGTACATTATATAGTATTATATTATATCATATATTATTTTTAAAATTTTATTTTATCTAAAATTTATTTATATTGTATAACATATTATTTATTCTTAAATATAGTTTTTTTACTAGGTTATTATAAATATGTTTTTATTTAAAGTTATAAATCATTTATTTATTTTTAAAACGTATTTTATTTATTTTCTCAAAATATATATATACTATTTTTTTATTTTTTATTTTGCAATATTTATTTATTATTTGGAATATGTCATTGCATGAAAGTTTAATATTGTATGAGAAATTTTCATATTTATTTAGTTTTTATATATATATTAATTTGTCATTTATTGCTTTATATATTCTATTTGTTCATACTCTTTCATTTATTTACGATTGTTTTAGTGTAGGTATTTTTATTAGTCGTATTTTATATTATTATTTTCTTTATTGCCTATATTAATATGAAATGTTAGTATATCATGATTGCTTTTGGTATTCATGTTTGATGATGTATTAATGCGATATTTTCACATGGATCATCGATTAGAATAAAATATATTTTGCAAAATTACTATATTTTATCTAAAGGTTTTTTAAAATAAGGCAATGTTTTGTATTTAGAAATTCGAGAAATAGTGCCCTAACGTGCTGGGTTTCGATTTTCCGTTTGACTAAATAATTAAATATCCTTTTAATAAATTTTTTTAAATCATGAGATGATTTTAGTTACGAGGGTTTAAAAATATCATGTCCTAACGTGCTGGATGTGATGTTTGTATTCTTTCGGAACAAAGAAGTCTCAAACTTTAACTCAAATTGTTCAGGTTTTTTTTTTAAGAAATCATATTTTAAATTTTTTTAAATTTTCAACGTTAGGACATGATTTTATCGATTAGGTACCAATTTTTGGGCGTTATGAGGGCGCTAACCCTTCCTCATACGTAACCGACTCCCGAACCAATTTTCTTGTATTTCGTGGACCAAAATCAAATGTTTTGAAATAAAACATTTTACAAGGTGATCCAATCACACCTAAGTAAAAAGGGATTAGTGGCGACTCCATTTCCGTTTTTTAAAAAGTCGATCCCTGTTTTCTAAAAAAAAAAATTGGTTTAAAAAATTGAAGCGGGAGAAACCACTAGAAGATCGGCTCCTAGGAAAAAGGATAATGAGGTGAACAATACGAGTACATATAACAAAGGGTACTCAAAGGCAATTATTGTTAGCCAGCCAAAGGTAGTTACGGCTGGGCAACAAGGGTCGACAAGACAAGAATCAGGCCCAAGGCAAAATTCTAAAAAGCTCCAATTTACGCTAACCCCAATGACGTATAAGGAGCTATATCAAAGTTTATTTGACACGCATGTGGTGTCCCCGTTTTATCTAAAGCCGTTACAGCCGTCATATCCAAAATGGTATGACTCGAACGCTCAATGTGATTACCATACGGGAATAACGGGACATTCGATAGAACATTGCACTGCCTTCAAAAAGTTAGTCGAGAGATTCATCAAGATGGGGATTGTGAAATTCGACGATACACCTAGTGCAGACAACCCATTACCTAACCATGGTGATAAGGGGATAAATGCGATCGGTGAGAATGCCATGAGAAAGATCAAGGAGGATATTGCGGAGGTAAAAACCCCGTTGAGAATGGTCTGGAGGGAAATGGTAAGAAGAGGACTGATATTATCCGATTCTGAGAAAAGATGTGAAGAAATAAAGGACTACTGTGAGTTCTACAAAGCAGAAGGACATGATATCCAGGAATGCGTTGAGTTCAAGGTCTTGGTACAAAGCCTTATGGACAATAAGGAATTGGAGTTTTATGAAGAAGGCTCAGAGGAAGGAAATATATATGCAACTGAGGAAGAATTGACAAAGCAAAAAGTCAATCATCCGAGGATCATTATCTCCCGACCACGAAATACGGAAGGTGGAGCACGAGTGGCGCCAAAGATCGTAATCCAGAAACCTGTTGCCTTTCCTTACAAGGATAACAAAATGGTGCCTTGGAATTACGACTGTAATGTGACAATACCGGGAGTGGAAAGCTCAGTCGGCCCTTCCGAGGAAGTCCAAAATGAAGGGTCCTACACACGTAATGGAAGACGTTACGATTCAGGAAACGTCAGAGCAGAACCAATAAAATCAAAGACTATGGCAGTTGAACGAGAGAAAGGACCTGAGGCCCTTATTAATGAACATGTGAAGGAGGAAGAGGCTAAAGAATTTTTGAAATTCTTGAAACACAGTGAGTACAGTGTGGTAGAGCAGTTGCGCAAACAACCAGCTCGCATATCAGTGCTAGCCTTACTCTTAAGTTCAGAAGTGCATCGCGAAGCATTAATGAAAGTGTTGAATGAAACTTATGTTACTAAAGATATATCTGTAAATAAACTTGACCGTCTGGTTAGTAACATAAGTGCCGGCAACTTCATTTACTTCAGTGATGATGAAATTCCACCTGGAGGCATGGGATCGACAAAGGCTCTGCACATCACTACTCGTTGCAAGGGATACATTCTGCCGAGTGTGTTAATTGATAATGGATCGGCTCTGAACGTCTTACCATTGTCCACATTGTAAAGATTGCCGATAGACAGTTCTCACATGAAGACATGCCAGAACATGGTGAGAGCATATGACGGCACTGAAAGAAGAGTGATGGGAAGAATTGACATACCGTTGTTGATTGGACCTAATACATATGAGGTGGACTTTCTGGTGATGGATATTAAGCCCTCTTAGAAGTGCTTGTTGGGAAGGCATTGGATTCATTTGGCGGGGCAGTGCCCTCATCACTGCACTAAAAACTGAAACTGGTAACAGAAGAAATCTTATTGTTCCTAGGCTTAAAAAACAACAAGGGTGTTCTGAATATTACTCTGTGTAATCTCTAAATACTACATGAAGTTCCTCTGCAGTCCAATTACTCAGAACGCTTCCAGGTTCATAAGGGCGAATGCCCGACAGGTTTCTTTGTCCAGTTTTTTCCTCGTGTATGGCATTGATGTGAGGACTTTCATTTTCCAATAACCCTCTCTCAGGGTGAATTATCCCCCCGAATACAAAGTTCTGGGATATGTGGGGGAATGTCATCGATTCCCACTTGACATCTTCCCCATTCAACCGTGCCCTTCTTCTTTCCCACTTCTTCTCTATTTCTTTTCTCCTTTGTCTAGCATCTGGCCTGAAACCCAAGCCAAAGCGGTCTCTCTTCTCTTTCAGCATTGGAACTTGAAATTCCCCTTGGAGATGTCTTCCCAGTCCTTTTCCTGGTAGGGCTCCCTTCCCCATCATCATTTGTAAGCCCATCCTCGTGGTCTTAGATATCTTAGGCACCGGAACTTCATTCCCTTCAAAAATGAATGTTGCGTTTACGAACTCTAAAGACCAAAAGGAACACTAAGTGGCCTCTTCACTTGCTTCTAAGTATGGCGCGTCATTGGTAACGGTTGCTATGATGTCCTCCTCTTCGTTTATGGTTACCAGCCGACCTTCTGTTACCAGTTTTAGTTTTTAGTGCAGTGATGAGGGCACTGCCCCCGCTGAATGAATCTAGAGTCTTCCCAACAAGCAATTGTAAGAGGGCTTAATATCCATCACCAGAAAGTCCACCTCATATGTATTAGGTCCAATCAACAACGGTATGTCAATTCTTCCCATCACACTTCTTTCAGTGCCGTTAAATGCTCTCACCATGTTCTGGCATGTCTTCATGTGAGAACTGTCTATTGGCAATCTTTTCAACGTGGACAATGGTAAGATGTTCAGAGCCGGTCCATTATCAATTAACACACTCGGTAGAGTGTATCCCTTGCAACGAGTAGTGATGTGCAGAGCCTTTGTCGATCCCATGCCTCCAGGTGGAATTTCATCATCACTAAAGTAAATGAAGTTGTCGGCACTTATGTTACTAACCAGACGGTCAAGTTTATTGACAGATATATCTTTAGTAACATAAGTTTCGTTCAACACTTTCATTAATGCTTCGCGATGCACTTCTGAAGAGTAAGGCTAGCACTGATATGAGAGCTGGTTGTTTGTGCAACTGCTCTACCACACTGTACTCACTGTGCTTCAAGAATTTCAAAAACTCTTTAGCCTCTTCCTCCTTCACAGGTTCATTAATAAGGGCCTCAGGTCCTTTCTCTCGTTCAACTGCCACGGTCTTTGATTTTACTGGTTCTGCTCTGACGTTTCCTGAATCGTAACGTCTTCCACTACGTGTGTAGGACCCTTCATTTTGGACTTCCTCGGAAGAGCCGACTGAGCTTTCCACTCCCGGTATTGTCACATTACAGTCGTAATTCCAAGGCACCATTTTGTTATCCTTGTAAGGAAAGGCAACAAGTTTCTGGATTACAATCTTTGGCACCACTCGTGCTCCACCTTCCGTATTTCGTGGTCGGGAGATAATGATCCTCGGATGATTGACTTTTTTCTTTGTTAATTCTTCCTCAGTTGCATATATATTTCCTTCCTCTGAGCCTTCTTCATAAAACTCCAATTCCTTATTGTCCATAAGGCTTTGTACCAAGACCCTGAACTCAACGCATTCCTGGATCTCATGTCCTTCTGCTTTGTGGAACTCACAGTAGTCCTTTATTTCTTCACATCTTTTCTCAGAATCAGATAATATCAGTCCTCTTCTTACCATTTCCCTCCAGACCATTCTCAACGGGGTTTTTACCTCTGCAATATCCTCCTTAATCTTTCTCATGGCATTCTCACCGATCGCATTTATCCCCTTATCACCATGGTTAGGTAATGGGTTGTCTGCACTAGGTGTATCGTCGAATTTCACAATCCCCATCTTGATTAATCTCTCGACTAACTTTTTGAAGGCAGTGCAGTGTTCTATCGAATGTCCCGTTATTCCTGCATGGTAATCACATTGAGCGTTCAAGTCATACCATTTGGGATATGGGGGCTGTAACGGCTTTAGATAAAACGGGGACACCACATGCGCGTCAAATAAACTTTGATATAGCTCCTTATACGTCATTAGGATTGGCGTAAATTGGAGCTTTTCAAAATTTTGCCTTGGGCCTGATTCTTGTCTTTTCGACCCTTGTTGCCCAGCCGTAACTACCTTTGGCTGGCTAACAGTAATTGCCTTTGAGTACCCTTTGTTATATGTACTCGTATTGTTCACCTCATTGTCCTTTTTCCTAGGAGCCGATCTTCTAGTGGTTTCTCCTGTTTTTTAAAAAATTGGGTGATATCGTTCTCCTTGCCGCCATCGACATTGCTTTCAATTGCATAAGAAGAGATATTTGAAGAAAATAACACAATACCGATAACGAAGAAGCACTAATTATTTGAGAAGAAAAAGAAAATGCTTTTAAGTTTAGTTTACTGATTATAGTACTTAATAGGCAAAGGAAACAAGAGAAGAAGAAGATAAAAAAAAATCTAACAATCAAGGAATGAGAGAAGAAGAGGAAGAGGAAAATCAATGGTGAAACAAATGAGAATAGGAAGAGAAATAGACAAGAAGAAAATGGAGAGTTACACTACATTTATTATTAGATTAACAATTCCAATGGAATTAACTTATCAACACCAATTCAACCAAAATGCATTTATCATTATAATAGAAAAAAGGAAAGTCAAAAAAATTTAAAAATCACACCGTGCATTATTTCTACTATAATGATAGATGCATTTTGTTGGAATTGATGTTGATAAACCAATTTCATTGGAATTGTTAATCTACTAACATATGTAGTGAACTCTCAATTTTCTTCTTAACTATCTTTTTTTCGTCTTATTCTTCTCTTGTTTCCTTTGCCTACTAAGTACTACAACAAGCAAACTAAACTCAAAAGCATTTTCTTTTTCTTCTCAAATATTCAGTGTTTCTTCCCTTTTGAGATTGCATTATTTTCTTCAAATCTCTCTTCTCATGCAACTTAAGGCTTAGGAGTCACATTGTCCGAGGCTTGAAAAAGAAGAATCAAGCTGGTTTTTGTAGAAGGAATATATACCCAATATTATAACATATAAGTGTTCTCTGATTTAACTGGTTTTTTCACCCGGTCTAACCAATTTTTAACCCGTTTAAAAAAATTCAAAAACCACACCAGTGCCGGCAAAGAGAATGCCGACATCGAAAAAGAAAAAAAACATTTTTTTTAATTTGAACCAATGTCGTCAATGTGAACACCGACACCTATTAAAATATTTTTTTAATCCCGAAATACCAATATTTTTTAAGTATATTTGAAAAAAATACATACGAGTGCCGGCGAACACAGTACGGACACAAAAAAGTCATTTTTTATTGACCGAGCAATTATCAAAAAATCATTAGGGGATGATGGAGTGTGGTGCCTACAATGAGATAGTCGGCACTGACATGCACGGTAGAAAACATGTCATTTTTTTACAATATTTTGCAACCGGGTCATTTTTATAAATAATCAATTTTTTTTAGGTCAGTTATGAAGAAAAACCTCAAATATAATATATGCAACCATTCCCCTCCAGGAAAAAAAATTGCAGTACAAGAATAAACATATAAGATTGACTCTAAGGCTCCGTTTGTTTGCCAGTTAAATGTTTTTCAGAAAATGATTTCTGGAAAATGATTTACTTTTCTGGAAATGATTTACTTTTCTAGTGTTTGGATGAATCTGTGTAAAATATTTTCTATTGTTTGGCAGATTTCCTGAAAATATTTTCCGGAAAAGCTGTTTTTACATATAATAATAAATTTATATATATATTAATAAATTTATATTTTAAATTGTTTTTACATATATTGCAATGATTTATTTATAAATAAATAAATCAAATTAAATATATAATAATACTCAATTATTAAGCTAGAATATTAACCGTCATAAATTGAAAACAACTAAAGTCAAATAAATTATTTGTAATTGTGTTATAAAAAAATAAAAAACAATGATTGAATAATTATAAATTAGCTTCCAAACCACAATTAATACTAGAAATTAATAATATTATCCAAATACATAATTAGTAGTACACCACTTAATAACAACAATATTGTCCAAGTGCATAACTAATATTACACCACATTAAAAGTATCAATATCTTCAACCTTGAGAAAATTTTTGAAGCCAAATTTTTCTATGCTTCTTATTTTTAACTAAAAAAGCTTTGGCCTCGGATTCATGACTCACTAGATAATCAAACACAGAACACAGGAAGTCATCATCAAATCCTTCTTCCTCCATCGACATCACTTTTTCGTAAAGATGTGGTGTCTTATCTGTAGTAAATTGTTCCAAAGCATTAGCAATTTTGCCAAGTTGTTCACCCACAAATTTAATTTGTTCATCAACGACACTTTCTTGAACATTTTTTCTTTTACGTTTGGATGTACCAGATGGATATACTTTTGTTCTTACCTCTTCAGCCTCTTCATTGTCGCAGTCTATAGGCACTGAATCTTGGTTACCATCATCCAAATCTATGTCAGAAAATTTTCTGGAAAAACTCCCTGTTGCAATATCTTTGCCAACAACCAAAGCCATTTCATCATAATGATCATTGCTTTTATTCAAAAATGGTTCATACTTCTTGTGTGCCTGTTGGATATTATACACAATTAGAATAACAAGTAAAAAAACAATTGAAATATACTTGACATTTATATACATATATTACCATCACTGCTGCATCATATGTCGCTCTATTACATGTGATCATTTTCATGTTATCATCCCATCCAAAACCACTTTCACCTCGAATTTTGCATATAATCTGCCACTGGTTTTTTACAGTCCTCAAATGATTTTCCACATGCTTCGCATCGCATTGGACTTGAAATCTTTCAGAAATAGCTTCGACAACTCGATTAATAGAAACTGCTTTGAAAGTATTAGAAGGCTTATTTCCTTTCTGGGCCTCCTCTGCTAGAATTTCAAGAAAAATATGTTCCATCGGTTTTGTCCACCTGAATTGCTTGGAGGTCCCTTCTTTGTTGCCCTTACCCATTCTACATTAATAATTGTCATTGTTAATCATTTCAACATCCAACAAGCTTAAAACATAATAAATTCAATATCTAACAAGCTTAAAACATAATCAATATCTAACAAATTCAAGACATAATAATTTCAAAATCCAACAAACTAAAATTTCAATATCATTATCCAACCAACATTAATAAAAAAAAATTAATACTAAAACACACATAACATAAAAACAATAACCCTAAGCCCTAAACCTACCTAATATTTCTAGCCATATAATCAGTCCACATAGTTTGTGCAATTTCGTCTCTCTTAGCAGACCATTCTCTTGTTCTTCTCTTTCTTCTCGCTTCGTAAGAGTTGGTATTATCAAATCAGACTCAGGCTCCTTGTATAATCTTTGATTAAGTAAATCATTAGGATCAACTCCCATTATATGATTATGAATGATACAATAAGCCAAAATTATATCTACTTGAGTTTGAAAATTCCAAAATGGTTCAGCATCTAATACACAAAACCGTTTCTTCAAAATCCCAAAAACACGTTCAATAGTGATTCGCAATGATGAATTTCGAAGATTAAAGAGTTCCTTTGCATTTTCAGGCCCCTGAGAACTAAACTCTTTTAAATGATATCGGACACCACGATATGGGGTAATATATCCATTTCGGATGCCATATCCAGCATCAGCAAGATAATATTTACCTACAATTTTACAAAACATAATTAATACTAATAAATTATGAGTTTACTAGAACTATTTGGTATTTAATGATAATTATTACCTTCCAGAATTCTTAATCCTCTTGGGCGTGAAAGTGCATCACTTAAAATACGAGAATCATGTGCACTACCTTCCCAACCAACAAGAACATAGGAAAATTTCAAATCAAATGTAATGGCAGCCAATACATTTTGTGTCGTCCCCCCTTTACGGCTACGAAATCTTCCTTGAATGCTAAGTGGAACGGATGCACGAACATGAGTTCTATCTAATGCTCCAATACAATATTTAAAATAAGGATAAAACCTTGGATTGTTTCTGATTTCAATAGGAGTTGACTCATCAGGTGATCTAATAACTAGTTTATCCAATTTCAAAATAGCTCTCAATACAATCCTAAAGTAACGGTGAATTGTCTCAGTTGATCTATAATATCTAGATCCAATCACTCGAAACCTTACATTATGACCAATTATATGTAAAAATATAGCTACTTGCTCCCTAATATTCACAGATTTAGTTGATTGTAAAAAATTATTCCTACTAAGAATATCACACAAATTAAAAAAGGCAATCGGTCTCATCCTTATCACATTAATACACTGTTGGTCACCACTCTATAAAATACTATTAATATAATTTTATCTTTCATAATCTCGATTCACATGAGGGTGAGAAGCAATTTCCTTCCTAGTTTTTAATTTTTTTAATCCAAAGAGCCCCAAAAGCTAAAACTGAAGCCACGACTCCAGCAATTGCATTTTGATCTTGACTACGATCCATCTACACAAAATAATGCCACACAAATATTTGATCACTACAAAAAAGGTGCAAGCTTTTCATAAGATCACATATATGAATAAAGCTACCATGACTAAAGTGCATACATACATATATGAAAATATTAGAAATTGAGGACCCTCAAAAGATATGGGGAACATGACCATGTGGAAGCTGTTGGGGGCATTCATTCATTGCCATTAGTTTATGCTTTATTATATGAATTGAATTCTATGGGGATCACCAACATTTTGGGATTACTTTTATAAACATGTTCCTTATGGTTCCGTTTATCTTTAATTTTTTATATATTTTTTGGATCTGGCATTGTGATGTAATCTCATGTTGAATATCTTTGATATATAATATATGCAATTTGGCCATGTTATGTACTAACTCATGCAATGTGGAAGAGTAGCAAAAATACAACTTCGGTATTTCAATCATTCCTTTTAACTATAACAAACAGTAATATTCAATGATTCAGGGACATTAGCAGATTTGTTAATTCAGTCAACCAAATTACTGTTCAATTAATTAAAATTTTTAAAGTTTTAATGAGATTTTTAAAAAAAAAAATTGATACCTCTTTCTCTTATTAGTGCCGTAAGATAGTCCTACAAGTTTAGCTAATTGTGCTTTAGAGATGGTTTTAATTACTCTATGGGTTTATGAATTGAGTCACTCGTTGGACTCGGTTGTGTAAATGGTAAATGGAATGGTAAATGGGTTTGAAGGGGATGGAATGGCAAATGGGACAGGTTGTCATCGAATAATCAATCAAGGTGATCAAAGGAGATTGGTAATTCCATTGAGTAAGTATTCCATTGATTCATCCTTCATATTCTTTAATCCATAAGATAATACTTCATTTATTTTGCTAGGATCAATAAGAAAGTTTAGGACTGTTTTTAAACCAGATAAGTTCTATGCAGGTGTCAGCATGAGTCTGTTACTGATAATTATAGCAGGTTGTTGGATATATTGTGGAGTTCAGAAAAGAAAGCTTATCAAACTGAAGGAGAAATTCTTTCAGCAAAATGGTGGTCTTATGTTACAGCAAAAACTCTCTAATGGATCAATCGAAACTGCCAAAATCTATACTACAGAGGAGCTAAAGAAAGCCACCAACAATTACCATGAAAGCAGAGTCCTTGGCCAAGGTGGCTATGGAACAGTCTACAAAGGAATATTGCCAGACAATAAAGTAGTAGCTATTAAGAAATCAAAAGTTTGTGACCAAATCCAAATAGAACAATTCATCAATGAGGTGCTCGTGCTTTCACAAATTAACCATTGGAATGTGGTTAAGCTATTAGGGTGTTGTTTAGAGACAGAGGTGCTTTTACTCGTCTATGAATTCATTACAAATGGAACTCTGGCAGACCATCTTCATGATAAACTATCTGCATCATCACTACCATGGGAAATGCATCTGAAAGTTGCTGCAGAGACTGCCGGAGCGCTAGCTTACTTGCACTCGGAAACGTCAATGCCGATAATTCACAAGGATGTCAAGACTTCCAACATATTTCTAGACAACAGTTACACAACAAAAAAATGATGCAGAAAAAAGTAAATTGATTATTTATTTTTCACAAAAGTTTTCAAGTGTCGTGATTGGTACTAAGCTATTATGAAAGTATCGGTGAGGCTACTAGTAGAAGCAAGAGTGATGAGATGGATGTAAGGAAAGGAACCACAGCAAGAAATGTACAGCTAGAGGTCAAGCATTGCAAGAAAGGAAAACTGATAGAGATGGATGAACTCAGGATGGAGCAAAAATCATGTACAACAACCCGCTGAGCCAAAAAGATCTTAATGGTCAGCTTAAATTCTATTTTCAAACCACACTAATCATATACTATTCAAGTACTAAATTCTTATTGGCTATTGTTTTCATATCTTAATAAGGAATTATTGTTAGATATTATATATGTACAGTTTCTGTATTAAGAGATTATGAATGAACAGACTCAAATTGATTTTTGGGGAGAAATTATAAAAGCTGATGGGAAAAGAGCCACAATCACAGAAATACCCAGCGAGATTCTTGCCAAGACTTGCCTTCCTACTTAGATGAGTTCAAGGAACCTTCAGACTATTACCACCTGCAAGGTTACATGACCTTACTATTTACCTAACCCCTAAACCTGTAAACCTCAGACCTTACAGATTTCCTTACTACCATAAGGTCGAAGAGCAGAAACAAGTTGCAGACATGATGTCGTCCTCAATAATACAAACCAAAAAGAGCTCTGTTTGCTAATCTTTACTTGCTGGGGAAGAAAAAAGATGAGACATGATTTAAAAATTGATCTTAAATCTAATTCCCAAGGTGGAGTTCTTGCTAGATCAGCTAAAGGGTAATACATTTTTCACAAAAACAGATATAAGATCTAGCTATTAGAAAACCAGAATCAAGAAGACATTCCAAAGACGCTCAACACCAACCTCTTATGAAAATATCAACCAAGGCCACTAACATGAGTAAGAATGCTGAGGTAAAGGCTAGGAAAGGAGCTACAGCAAGAAATGTATAGCTAGAGGTCAAGCATAGAAAGAAATTAGAACCGTTAGGAGCTGGATAAACAAGGAAATTGACAAAAGGAGCTAAAGGGAGAGATAATCAGGCATAGCTTAAATTCTTTTTTCTAACCACACAAATCATATATTGGCCAAGTCTTAATTTCTTATTGGCCATTACTTTCAGCTGTTATCAGATACTGTACATGAACAAACTCATATTCCCTTCTTTTCTTCTCTTACTTTCTAGTCTCTCTTCTCAATTCTTGATTAAATAACACAACCTAAGCTCCCTGATTTCTTATCTGTCTAAAATGTAAAATAAACTAGACATGGAAACAAGATTCACTAACAAAGGAGCTGCTAGGAAATAATAGAAAAAAGATGAATCAACAATTAAACCCAAAACAAAACTGTAGCTAAGATCAAAAATTCATCTTAAATACTAACAGTTGAGTCCCAAGCTAAGATCAAGCAATCATTTAAACCCAACACTCAATATCCACATCATAACACAAAACTGTAGCTCAAATTGATCGGTTAAAGTTGAAAAACGAAGGGCTTCGATTTTTTTTTTAAAAAAAATCTGTATCACATGAAACAAAAATTAACAGAGAATAAAGGAAGGAAAACATGAGAGTAATCGATCAGAGATGAGACATTAGAGAAATATGCAGATACCTAGATCAGAGATGAATTTTTCCAAGAATACCTTAAGCCAAGACCCAGCGAAACGAAGGAGGAATCGAAAAATGTCTGAGAAAGAGAGAAAGAGATCTGCCTGAGAAAGAATGAATGAAGGAAAAGGAATGAAGAACGGAATAAGGGGAAAGACTTACCTGGATGAAGGAGGAACCCCAGAAAATATCTTACAGAAATGAAATCCGTAAGACATTTTCCCTAAAATGTAAGAGATTTTACCCGTGTATTGGAAAACATTTTCCAAATGGAAAATGTTTTCAGTCAACCAAACACTGGAAAACCAGGAAAACATTTTTCGAAAAATGTTTTCCTGCAAACAAACGCACCCTAAATATGTAACATATGCTTGGGTAAAAAATTTGTTTGTTTCTTCTATTTTTGATATAGAGTAAATTATTCCATTTAAAAAAATCGAAGTCAAATTCATCTCTATCAATTTCGAAAGTAAGCATATAAAGATAATTAATTACAATATTAATATTCTTTGTAAATTTTACATAATTTTGATTGGTATGATAAAAAATTTGACCCTCAAAGTTTATACATTATATTTTTATATATCTTTTGAAGCTTAAGGTTTTTTTATATATTTTTTAATTTTAAATTTTTTTCAATTTTTTAAAAAATAGGATTTAATTGAAAAAAATTTGTAAATATTGATGGCTTAATTTGCTATTATATCAATCAAATTTATGTATATTTGATGAAAAAAATTAATTTTCATGATTAATTGTCCTTCGTTACTCACTTACGAAATTGGCAAAGATTAAATTACTCCGATCTTTTTAAGAGAAACCAATTTGTTTAATATCAAATTTGAGAGTGACCAAAGAAATCTTCATACATATTAAAAATAAAGTTGAAAAATAAACCCAAAAATGAAAGCAAATGTTTGATTAAGTTCAACTAACATAAAAATTTACGCAATTTGATTCAATTCAATTAAATTAATTTTTTTATAATTGGGAGTGGGTAATGGGGTTGCTTGAGATCTGTTATATCCCCTTCGGTCTGAGACACGTGGTAGCACAACATGCCACCCAAAAGACGCCCTTCCACTTGCTATCAGTCGACCAGTCACTAGCAGACTGATAATCCAGAAAGCTTTACTTCAGCTAACCTTTCGTCTTCTCTATAAGAGCCCTAGCCTGTAACAGCCCGATTTGGGGGCTAGTCGGAACAGTGGTTTCGGAACCACAAATCCGAAGTTGAAGAAAATCATTTTGATATTATTTTATATGTTATAGCATGATTATAAGGATACATGGAAATTTTGGTGTTTTAATTTTAGCAATTGTATGCTTAATTATGAAAAATGACTAAATCGCATAAAGTGCGAAAGTTCCATTATACAAGATATAGGTGTATAATAGCCATAGAATATTAAATTGGAGGTCCTTAAAGTGCAATTAGGCCAATAATAGTGTGTTGGCCGGCCATAGAGACAAGGGAAACAAGGGCATTAATTTTGGGCAAAATTTGGTGGAATTAGGTGATAAAAAAATGAATAAAATAAGATAAATAAAAGAGATATCATCTTTCACTATTCACACTTCTTCTCCACCAAAAATTGAAGAGAAAATTGGGGATTTTGGAGTTCAAACTTTCAGCCAAGCTATTCTCTTACAAGTAAGTGATTTTAGAGGTCTTTCTTGATAATTTTTGTACTTTTGGAGCCCCTAAAGCTTAAGCTAGCTACTGAGGGGACTATTTTCCAAAATGGTTGAAAGTTTAGGGACTTGCCATGAGAGTGTTCATTTTGTTTGCTGAGTTTTTATGGAAGAAAATGAATGTTTTAGGGTTAAGGAATAACTTTTGTGAAAGGTGTTATCATGAAAACACCTAAATGGGACTTAGTTGTAAAGGTTGCAATTTAGTAATAAATGCATGAAATAATTGGTTTTCTGAGTTGTTGTAAGATAAATAAATGTTTAGCTAGGCTTGTTTAATGAGAAAATGTGATGAAAAATGATTTACGAGCCTAGGGGCAAAATTGTAATTTTGCCAAAGCATAAGGGCAAAATGGTCATCTTTGCCTAAGTAGAAATTTTGATGTATCATGAGTTATATAGTGATTGAATGAGTAAATTTTATTATTATAGACCAAGAAGAGCGTGGGAACAACCTTGACCGAGGAAAAGGCAAGGTTACGGACTAGACCGTTGATTAGTACTTTTTGCACCGAGGTAAGTTTATGTGTAAACGTTACATCTTTAATACATATGTTGTTACTTATTGATGCATTGTATGAATGACATCAATTATGAGTGAGATTGATTAAAATTGATAAATAGTGAGTAATTCTCGTATAAACCTCGGAATAGATATGTAAGTGCAGAAAAATATCCATGATAATTATTTGGTGGGCTGTGTGCGATACCATCGTTTATATTTTCATTTGGTGGGCTATGTGCGAAACCACCGTAAATATTCTTGTTGGTGGGCTATGTGCGATACCACCCTATTATAGATAAATGGTGGGCTGTGTGCGAAACCACCGGGTATTTAGTATTATTCCGAAGGGTTCATCGGGAAATTGTCTAAGTAAATGTTTCATGTGGCTTTGTGGTGATGAGTGCAGGAAATGTATACAAGTAAATGTGTGCAATATATTTGTTATATGGTTGGAATGTGGTAAGAGATGAGATGCGTAAGCATGGTTATGGAAATGTGAATTGTTCTTGCTTAGTATGGAATTTTATTGATTAATTAGCATATGCTATGATGCTTATTGTTTACATGTAAACTTACTAAGGTTAAAGCTTACTCCATTTCTTTTCCCTTATTTTATAGTGTCAAATAGCCAGCTCGGGATACGAAGATAATCAGAAGATCACCTACACTATCAGCACACCTTGGTATATTTAGACTTAACATTTTGAGTATGGCATGTATAGGGGCTAGACTTAGTGAAATGTTTTGTTGTTTTGGCCAAGTGTGTTGGCTCTTTTAAAAATCAACTTTTTGTAAATAGCCATAGTTGATGGCTCATTATTATTGATATATGAAAAGATGAGGTTATTCATGAATGTGTATGATGCATGATTGGGTTGTTTGGTTAATGGTTGAATGTAAATTATGTTGTATGAGTTAGGGTGATAAAAAGGGCTTGGAAAATAGCCTTATTCTTGTCCACACGGGTAGGCACACGGGTGTGTGTCTAGGCCGTGTGTGACACACGGTCAGTCCCATGGGTATGTGATTGGGCCGTGTGTCCCCTGCATGTTAGTGTTGCAAGTCAGTGTCGACCACGGGCTAAACACACGGGCGTGTGCCTAGGCCGTGTGCCCCTTATGAGGTTGTTGACGTCATAAATAGATTACTCAGGTTTTCACACACGGGTGAGGACATGGGTGTATCTAGGCCGTGTGAAGGACACGGGCCAAAGACACGGGCGTGTGTCTAGCCGTGTGAAAACTCCTGTAGGTTCAAATCGAAAAATAATTCCACACGGGTGTGGAACACGGGCATGTGATTTGACACACGGGCGTGTCCCTTACTCCACACGGGCGTGTGGACTGTTTTGTGAAAATTTTCTAAGGTTTTCTAGAGGGCTTCAGAAGGGTTCGATTTGATCCCGACCCATTCCTAAAGGGAAGACTTAGGTCATATAGGCTTGTTTAAGAGACATTATGAAAAGTTTTAAATCGAAAGTAGAAAGTCAAGTCTCGTAGTTGTATGATTGATCACGAGTAAGTCTAATAATGTCTCGTACCCTGTTCCGGTATTGAATACGGGTAAGGCGTGTTACATTTAGTGGTATCAGAGCTATGGTTTAGTCGGTTCTCGAACTACCGTAGCGTGTGTAAGAGTCTAGCTATACATGCCATGAATGTACATTGATAGTGTGGTGACTTCTGACAATTCTAAACTTTGTTTTTATATAGTAAATGGATCCCGACTGAGCGGCTGCTGATGACGCCGCTAGTAACGCGCCGGCTCCCGCACAAGGGACCGCGCCTGTAGAGAATAGACTCAAGACTATGGGTCAAAGAGAAGAGGCTCGGGAAGCCTTTCTCCAAATGATGAGTAATTGGTACACGGAGTATGTACGAGCGAATCCTAATGCTCAACCTCCTCCACCCCCTCCTATACCTCAGCCAGTTCCTGTGGCTCCTCAAGGTATAGATTTGGTGAGAATGACTAAACCCCCGGTCGATAAGATTCGGAAATAAGGGGCCGAGGAATTCAGAGCGAATATAGACGATGATCCCGAAAGGGCGGAGTTCTGGCTTGAGAACTCAATGCGAGTATTTGATGAACTTTCCTGCACACCTAAGAAGAGCTTGAAATACATCGTGTCATTGCTGAAGGACTCGGCATATCGTTGGTGGAAAACGTTGACGTCGGTAGCTCCAAGGGAGAGAGTGACATGGGACTTCTTTTTGGAAGAGTTCCGAAAGTAGTACATAAGTCAGAGATTTGTGGATCAGAAACGGAAAGAATTCCTCGAATTGAAGCAAGGAAAAATGACTGTGGCAGAGTATGAGCGTGATTTTGTTAGGCTCAGCAAGTATACACAAGAGTGTGTATCTACAGAAGCTATCTTGTGCAAGAGGTTTGAAGATGGGCTGAATGAGGATATCAGACTACTAGTTGGGATCTTGGAATTAAAAGAATTTGTGGTGTTGGTTGATAGGGCATGCAAGGCCGATGAGCTAAATAAGGAAAAGAGAAAAGCCATGAGTGAGGCCCGATATGCAAGAAAAAGACCAATGAGTAAATCGTACCAAACTCAATCGAAGAGGTCCAAGAAAATAAACCCTCGGACGACTGTGTCAGTTGGATATTCACACCGAGATCGAAGTAATACATACTCGGGCTAGAGAGTTCAAGCCACCTCAATGGCAAGCGTGGGCAATCCAAATTCTAATAAACCGGAGTGTCTAAATTATGGTAGGCAACACACTGGGGAGTGTTGGGGAAACAACCGAAATTGTTACAAGTGTGGTTCACCAGATCATTTTATCCGAAATTGTCCTGAGAGGGATGAGAAGGAAAGAAAGCAAGAAATAAGATCAAGCAATGTATCTTCGAAGGGTAGATCACAAAAGAACCCAGGAGGTGGGACTAGTAGTAGAGGTGCGCCTAGAGACTCTACTGTGAGATCGGAGGGTCGAGCACCTACAAGGACTTATGCCATTCGTGCTCGCGAAGAGGCATCATCTCCAGATGTGATAACGGGTACTTTTTCTCTTTACAATATCTCTGTTGTTGCTTTGATTGATCCGAGGTCTACCCATTCTTACATTTGCATGAAATTGGCATCTAGCATGAGTATGATTGTTGAGTCTACGGAATTTGTAGTAAAAGTGTCAAACCCGTTAGGCAAACATGTGCTAGTTGACAAGGTGTGTAGGAATTATCCTTTGACAATTAGAGGTCATTCTTTTCCGGCAAATCTCATGTTGTTGCTGTTTGATGAATTTGACCTGATTCTTGGTATGGATTGGTTGACTGCTCATAATGTTTTAGTAAATTGTGGTAGTAAGCTTATTGAATTGAAATGTGTAAATGGAGATGTCATTCGGGTTGAATCAGGTAAATCGGATAGTTTGCCTGTAATGATTTCATCTATGGTAGCTAAGAAATACTTGAGAAAGGGGTATGAGTCCTATCTCGCCTTTGTACTGAATACTAAAGAGTCCGAAGGAAAGATTGAATCAGTGCCTGTGGTGTGCGAGTATCCAAACGTGTTCCCGGAAGAATTACCCGGATTGCCTCCAGTTAGAGAGGTTGAGTTTGGCATTGAGTTAACTCCGGGTACGGCACCTATTTCGGTTGCTCCGTATAGGATGGCACCATTGGAGTTGAAAGAATTGAAGGTTCAGTTGCAAGAGTTAACGGACAAGGGTTTTACAAGACCGAGCTATTCACCGTGGGGTGCTCCGGTACTTTTTGTCAAGAAGAAAGACGGGTCAATGAGGTTATGTATAGATTACAGACAACTCAACAAGGTGACAGTAAAGAATAAGTATCCTTTGCCAAGGATAGATGATTTATTCGACCAGTTGAAGGGAGCTACGGTGTTCTCTAAGATAGACCTGAGGTCTGGCTATTACCAGTTGAGGGTTAAGGAGCAAGATGTGCCGAAAACTGTATTTCGGACTAGGTATGGCCATTATGAGTTTCTTGTCATGCCATTTGGCTTAACGAATGCTCCTGCGATTTTTATGGATCTAATGAACAACATCTTTCGACCGTATTTGGATAAGTTTGTGGTTGTTTTTATCGACGACATATTAATTTATTCTCGGGATGAGGGAGAGCATGCAGAGCACCTGAGAATTGTTTTGCAGACTCTAAGAGATAAGCAGTTGTATGCTAAATTCAGCAAGAGTAAGTTTTGGCTCCGAGAGGTCGGATTCTTAGGACACATTGTGTGGGGTGATGGCATTAGAGTTGATCCGAGTAAGATCTCGGCTATTGTGGAGTAGAAATCGCCAAGGAATGTGTCAGAAATTAGAAGCTTTTTGGGTTTAGCGGGGTACTACAGACGGTTCGTAAAAGGGTTCTCCATGATTGCTACTCCGATGACGAAACTGTTGCATAAAGATGTTAAGTTTGAATGGAATGAAAAATGCCATCAAAGTTTCGAGAGATTGAAAGCATTGTTGACTGAGGTGCCGGTTTTAGTACAACCTGAGTCGGGGAAAGAGTTTGTGGTCTACAGTGATGAGTCATTAAATGGTCTTGGCTGTGTGTTGATGCAAGAGGGTAAAGTAGTAGCTTACGCCTCGAGACAGCTAAAACCACATGAGAAGAATTATCCGACTCACGATTTGGAGTTGGCTGCGATCGTTTTCGCTTTGAAGATTTGGTGTCATTATTTATATGGTGAGAAGTGCTGAATCTTCACCGATCACAAGAGTTTGAAGTACTTGATGGACCAAAAATATTTGAACTTGTGACAACGGCGGTGGCTCGAATTATTAAAGGATTATGAGTTAGTAATTGATTACCATCCAGGGAAAGCGAATGTGGTTGCGGATGCCTTGAGCAGAAAATCCCTGTATGCTTTGAGAGCTATGAGTACGAGCTTAGCGTTGTCTGATGATGGTTCTATATTGGCCGAGTTGAGGGCTAGACCATTATTTATTCAGCAGATATGTGAAGCTCAAAAGAATGATAGTGAGATGCAAGCTAAGAGAGCTCAGTGCGAATCGGGAAATGACTTTGATTTTTGGGTTAGTTCAAAGGATTGCTTAATGTTTCATGATATAATTTGTGTACCAAAGAATGATGAGTTAATCCGAAACATGAAGTACACAGTGGTTGTTTGTCAGTACACCCGAGCAGCACAAAAATGTACAATGATTTGAAGAAGTTGTATTGGTGGCCGGGTATGAAAAGATACATCTTCGAGTTTGTTACAAGATGTTTAATTTGTCAACAAGTGAAAGCCGAGCATCAAGTGCCCTCGGGATTACTTCAGTCGGTGATGGTTCCAGAGTGGAAGTGGGATCGAATCACAATAGATTTCGTAACGGGGCTACCAATGACTCCAAAAAAGAAAGATGTTGTGTGGGTTATTGTAGATAGATTAACAAAGTCGGCTCACTTTATACCGGTGCGTGTGGACTACTCACTCGATAAGTTGGCCGAGCTATATATTGCTGAGATAGTGAGATTACATGGAGTACCTATATCTGTAATCTTGGATAGAGATTCGAGATTTACTTTGAAGTTTTGGAAGAAGTTGCAGGAAGCCTTGGGTACAAGATTGAATTTTAGTACTGCGTTCCATCCTCAAACCGGTGGCCAAGCTGAAAGAGTGATTCAAGTTCTTGAGGATATGCTCCGATGCTGTGTGTTAGAATTCGAAGGTAGTTGGGAAAAATATATACCTTTGGTTGAGTTTGCCTATAACAACAGTTATCAGTCGAGTATATGGATGGCACCGTACGAAGCTTTATATGGTCGCAAGTGTCGGACTCCCTTGTATTGGACCGAGCTTAGTGAGAAGCAAAATTCACGGGGTTGATCTAGTTAAAGAAACCGAGGAGAAAGTGAAAGTGATCCGTGATAGTCTGAAAGCTGCTTCGGATCGAAAAAGGTCATACGCGGATTTAAAAAGGAAAGAAATCGAGTTTCAAGTGGGCGAAAAAGTATTTCTGAAAGTATCCCCGTGGAAGAAAATATTGAGATTTGGTCGAAAGGGCAAATTGAGTCCACGATTCATAGGGCCGTATGAGGTTATTGAAAGGATTGGGCCAGTAGCATACCGGTTGGCTTTGCCAGCAGAGTTAGAGAGAATACACAATGTGTTTCATGTGTCGATGTTGCGGCGATATCGTTCCGATCCTTCACATGTGATCCCTCCAATAGAAATTGAAATACGACCGGACATGACTTATGAAGATGAACCAATTAAGATATTGGCTCGAGAGGTTAAACAGTTGAGGAATAAGAGCATAGCCTTAGTGAAAGTGTTATGGCAAAAACACGGTGTGGAAGAGGCTACGTGGGAACCGGAAGAAGCCATGAGGGAACAATACCCAAACCTCTTTACCGGTAAGATTTTCGGGGACGAAAATCTCTAAAGGGGGGAGAGTTGTAACAGCCAGATTTTGGGGCTAGTCAGAATAGTGGTTTCGAAACCACTAATTCAAAGTTGAAGAAAATTATTTTGATATTATTTTATATGTTATAGCATGATTATAAGGATACATGGAAATTTTGGTGTTTTAATTTTAGCAATTGTATGCTTAATTGTGAAAAAGGACTAAATCGCATAAAGTGCGAAAGTTCCATTATACAAGATAGAGGTGTCTAATAGCCATAGAATATTAAATTGGAGGTCCTTAAAGTGCAATTAGGCCAATAATAGTGTGTTGGCCGGCCATAGAGACAAGGGAGACAATGGCATTAATTTTGGTCAAAATTTGGTGGAATTAGGTGATAAAAAATGAATAAAATAAGATAAATAAAAGAGATATCATCTTTCACTATTCACACTTCTTCTCCACCAAAAATTGAAGAGAAAATTGGGGATTTTGGAGTTCAAACTTTCAGCCAAGCTATTCTCTTACAAGTAAGTGATTTTAGAGGTCTTTCTTGATAATTTTTGTACTTTTGGAGCCCCTAAAGCTTAAGCTAGCTAATGAGAGGACTATTTTGAAAAATGGTTGAAAGTTTAGGGACTTGCCATGAGAGTGCTCATGTTGTTTGCTGAGTTTTTATGGAATAAAATGAATGTTAGAGGGTTAAGGAATAACTTTTGTGAAAGGTGTTATCATGAAAACACCTAAATGGGACTTAGTTGTAAAGGTTGTAATTTAGTAATAAATGCATGAAATAATTGGTTTTGTGAGTTGTTGTAAGAGAAATAAATGTTCAGCTAGGCTTGTTTAATGAGAAAATGTGATGAAAAACAATTTACGAGCCTAGGGGAAAAATCGTAATTTTGCCAAAGCATAAGGGCAAAATGGTCATTTTTGCCTAAGTAGAAATTTTGATGTATCATGAGTTATATAGTGATTGAATGAGTAAATTTTATTATTATAGATCAAGAAGAGTGTGGGAACAACCTTGACCGAGGAAAAGGCAAGGTTACGGACTAGACCGTTGATTAATACATTTTGCACCGAGGTAAGTTTATGTGTAAACGTTACATCTTTAATACATATGTTGTTACTTATTGATGCATTATATGAATGAGATCAATTATGAATGAGATTGATTGAAATTGATAGATAGTGAGTAATTCTCGTATAAACCTCGGAATAGATATGTAAGTGCGGAAAAATATCCATGATAATAATTTGGTGGGCTGTGTGCAATACCATCGTTTATATTTTCATTTGGTGGCTATGTGCAAAACCACTGTAAATATTCTTGTTGGTGGGCTATGTGCGATACCACCCTATTATAGATAAATGGTGGGTTGTGTGCGAAACCACCGGGTATTTAGTATTATTCCAAAGGGTTCATCGGGAAATTGTCTAAGTAAATGTTTCATGTGGCTTTGTGGTGATGAGTGCAGGAAATGTATACAAGTAAATGTGAGCAATATATTTGTTATATGGTTGGAATGTGGTAAGAGATGAGATGAGTAAGCATGGTTATGGAAATGTGAATTGTTCTTGCTTAGTATGGAATGTTGTTGATTAATTAGCATATGTTATGATGCTTATTGTTTACATGTAAACTTACTAAGCTTAAAGCTTACTCCATTTCTTTTCCCTTGTTTTATAGTGTCAAAGATCCAACTCGGGATACGAAGATAATCAGAAGATCACCTACACTATCAGCACACCTTGGTATATTTAGACTTAACATTTTGAGTAAGGCATGTATAAGGGCTAGACTTAGTGAAATGTTTTGTTGTTTTGGCCAAGTGTGTTGGCTCTTTTAAAAATGAACTTTTTGTAAATAGCCATAGTTGATGGCTCATTATTATTGATATATGAAAAGATGAGGTTATTCATGAATGTGTATGATGCATGATTGGGTTGTTTGGTTAATGGTTGAATGCAAATTATGTTGTATGAGTTAGGGTGATAAAAAGGGCTTGGCAAATAGCCTTATTCTTGTCCACACGGGTAGGCACACGGGCGTGTGTCTAGGCCGTGTGTGACATACGGTCAGTCCCATGGGTGTGTGACTGGGCCGTGTGTCCCCTGCATGTTAGTGTTGCAAGTCAGTGTCGACCACGGGCTAGACACACGGGCGTATGCCTAGGCCGTGTGCCCTTTATGAGGTTGCTGACGTCATAAATAGAATACCCAGGTTTTCACACACGGGTGAGGACACGGGCGTGTCTAGGTCGTGTGAAGGACACAGGCCAAAGACACGGGCGTGTGTCCGGCCGTATGAAAACCCCTGTAGGTTCAAATTGAAAAATAATTCCACACGGGTGTGGAACACGGGCATGTGATATGACACACGGGCGTGTCCCTTACTCCACACTGCAGGCGTGTGGGACATTTTAGTGAAAATTTTCTAAGGTTTTCTAGAGGGCTTCAGAAGGGTTCGATTTGATCCCGACCCATTCCTAAAGGGAGGACTTAGGCCATATAGGCTTGTTTAAGAGACATTATGAAAAGTTTTAAATCGAAAGTAGAAAGTCAAGTCTCGTAGTTGTATGATTGATCGCGAGTAAGTCTAGTAATGCCTCGTACCCTGTTCCGCATTGAATACGGGTAAGGGGTGTTACATAGCCAACCATCTTTGCGAGGTAACCACTCGCTTTCTATAAAAAGTCTTCACTTGGCACCCACTCTTCTGTTTAGAGTGTAACTCTTTAGGCGACCAAACCCACGTGGGCTTAACCACTCTACACCATGAGTCAAAAGGAATGATAGAATGCGTCTCATCATAGACATCCTCTCCATGTGTCCAACAATGATAACTTGATAGCAAGTGCATCATGGCAGCACCACCAAACACGAAACTTTCCCTATCAATACCCCTCACACGCGAGGAAGAAAAGATTGACTTTTAAGCATCCTAGCCACCATACAACCCTCATCCCTCTCCTTTGTGTTCTAGCATCCCAACTTCCTTAACTCCTCCAGCTCTTTGCCCCTACTGGGTAAACCAGTCTCCACCAAACCACCATTACCTCTTCCATGTCTCCTCCTTTGTCGATACCTACTATCAACAGAATCCAACCCATATTATTATGCCTATATCTTAATACTCTTGCCATTAGGTCAAGGGATTATTAACATTTAATTTAATTTTTTAAAATTCAAAATACTATATATATATATATATATATATATTTCTAAAATAAAACCGAACCGGTGTCATTCTCCTCTATGAATTAACTAAATTGAAATTTAAGTGAAAGCCGCAATATCTTTATCGTATTATATAAAGAATCTATTAAAGAGGAAGGGTCATTAAGTGGTGGGGACTAATGATTGGAAAGAGATATATATATATATATATATATATACACTATAAGTGTGTCTTTAATCCACTGGTTATATTTAGCTAAGGAGACAAGTAATCCTATAAAATTTTTCCTCTTTAGATTTGTAATGTAAAAGTAGTCACTTTTCTCATGTGGGGAACCCTAAGCATGACCCCCTCTTATCTAACTTGGATCTTCCTTGTCAATGGTTGGAATGCAATTTTCATGTGTTTTAGAAGTTGATGGTAGCCATTAATTCATGGGAATATTTAGTTTCAATATTGAACAAAGAATATTGTCCAAATGAGTACATCAATGGCCTTTGTGAGGCCTGAAAAACCACTTCCAAACCATAAAGCTAAGGACCTCTGTATCCATGACATGTCTATGTCTAAAAACAGCACTTTGGATCTGGTTTTCTGGTTTACCACTTGGGATTGTCTTTTTGGGTCGTTTTAACTAAGATTTGTTTGTTGAATTCGAATAATTTAAAAATACTTTCATTTAAAACTTATTATAAAAAGTATGGGTAAATATAACTTAAAAACATTTTGATAGTAAATAACTTGATTAATCAAATTATCGAAGCTTGGAATTATAAAAGTATAAGGTTAGGTGCTCTTCGATTGACAAATGGGACACCTAAGACAAAAACAATGCATTAAAAAGAATGGTGTGAAATAATTCACACAAACAAAGATCTCTAGAGATTCTCACCTATTATTATTATTAGGCAGTGCTCATAATGATAAGATTATGCTTCTTAAAACTTGAATGTCATTTTTAGCATCACCTTCCTATCCCAGATTACCGAAAAGAAAAACAATATTTTCTTAATTTATATATGAATTTTATACAAAATGAGGATTAAATATACTATCTTATATTTTGGATTCTTATTTGGTACATAAAGGAAAAAAAAATTAAATTTTATGGTTTGTGGATAAGTAATAGTTAAAAATATCTATATGTATTAAATTTATGATATTTAAAATTCTCAAGTATTTTTAACTAATTATTTTTACAGAAAATGGCCAAGCTGAGGGAATGTTAGGCCAGAGTACCTGCCTAACTCCACCTAGTAAAATTAAAAGAAAGAATTTTGATTAAGCATTCAATTATTATATAATTTACAGTGCTTAACAGTTAATACTTCACTTAGCTTTACAAATTGAGAAATTTCTCAAAATACCCAATTCCATAAATAAGTGCATGATTGAAAGAATTTATTTTTCTCTTTATCAAAACATCATTTGAAATCATCTGTATTTGGTCAGTGTAACTTAGCTTTCATATATTCTTTATCTCAGCTTTTGATTTGAACCAGTGGCAGCCATGTCACTGATCAAAGTGTCTGGTTTTCCATGGTTCTCACTGAAAGTTTGAGACTCATTTCAAATTCTATCCTTTTATAGGAACCAGGGGGTCCTCACCTTCTTGGCTCCTCATGTAAAAAAAAAAAAAAAAGCTGCAAAAAACCACCACCACCAAGAACAACAAAAAACCTGTTTTTTTCTTACAAGAACCTGTTCTCTTTTCTTTCTTTCTTGGAACTGCAACAACAGCTGAAGCAATGGGGTTAAGGAAAGACAAGTTTGTTTTGAATTGTGTGGCTTTGGTCTGCTTGTGGAGTTCTGCATTTGGATTGCTTTCACCAAAAGGTGTTAACTTTGAAGGTAACTGAAACCACATGGTTGTTTGTCTGAAAAAAAAAGCGTAAAATTTTAAGTTGGAAAATGATTGTTTTTGTTTTCTCCAGTGCAAGCTTTAATGGGCATAAAAGCTTTCCTGGTTGATCCACATGGAGCTCTTGGCAATTGGGATGACACTGCTGTTGATCCTTGCAGCTGGAACATGATCACTTGTTCTAGTGATGGTCTAGTCACTGCCCTGTAAGTATTTGATGTTAAGTTCAAATGAATATATTACAAAGCTTCAAACACTACTACAGATTCAGACAAAACAATATCTGATGTTGGTTCAAATGTTCTTTTTTTTATTATTATTATTATTATTACAGAGGAGCTCCAAGCCAGAATCTGTCTGGTAATCTTGCCCCTACCATTGGGAACTTGACAAATCTCCAGCTTTTGTAAGTATCAATTATCAATTCATCTGTCAAATTGTGATTTAGTTTATGAATTCCGTATGCAATGAATGTTTTTGCTTTTACAGGAACCTTCAGAATAACAATATATCAGGGAATATACCATCGGAATTAGGGAAGCTTTCAAAGCTTAAAACACTTGATCTTTCTAACAACCGTTTCAATGGTCAAATTCCCGGCACTCTATCTCACCTAAAAAGCCTGCAATACCTGTAAGTATCCAGACAGGTTCTGAACATGAGTTGTTTTGAACAAGAACCGTTTAAGACAGCTTATATTTAAACAAAGGCTATTCTAAACATGAGTTGTTTTAAACAAGCTTTTCTCGATCTCAAGTATCTACAGTTAAATTATTTTGAATATGATTGGTGTGGTTTTGTTTGAATGATACCAGGAGGCTGAATAACAACAGTCTGTCAGGAGCAATCCCTTCCCCTTTGGCAAACATGACACAGCTCACTTTCCTGTAATTCACAAAATCCTGTTATATTTTTTATTTCCAAAACTGATTGATTTATCAGACAGAGTACGATAATTTCCAACGATATGTGGGATGTGTCTGGTTTTACAGGGACTTGTCTTTCAATAATTTGAATGGCCCAGTTCCGGAATTGCCTACAACAACATTCAAGTAAGTTTGAGTTTAGCTCTCGTCTTACTGTGCTAATTTGCCCTGTCTAAAGCATGATTCTTTTATTATTTTCTTACATATCTTTTAGTTGACACAGCATTGTGGGAAACCCATTGAGTTGTGGTGTGGGGACTGGACAAGACTGTTCCAGAACAAGACCAATGCAATTGTCTCTTTCCTCAAATAATTCACAAAGTAAGAACAATTCTCCCCCATTCAATGTTTCTTCATTTGTCCAAATCTTGAATTCTCTGTTCAATATGCTGTTTTTTTTTTCAATTCATCAACCACTACTTTAAAAATCAAGATCCCAGCTTTAATGCTTTATAGAACCTTTAATCTCAAAGAATCTGTAACATCATCGATGTCAATTGAGCTAGTACACATTCGACGTGCTCTACTGTTGAGTTTAATTTTTAGTTTCCAAGTTAAAACATGCTAATTATTCTAAAATTTGCCATCACTAGTTTCTCCAACATTAGCATGATTGTTTAATTCTATCAATCTGGCATCATATTTCTGTGTTTTTCTTTAGACTCAAAACCTTCCGGAAGATCCAAGAGCCATAAAATTGCTTTAGCCTTTGGCTCAACTCTTGCCTCCATTTGCCTACTTATTCTTGGCTTTGGTTTCCTTCTGTGGTGGAGACAAAGACACAACCAGCAAATTTTCTTCGACGTTAATGGTTAGTAAAAAACTATATTATACATTGTTTATATACATGAAAAAGGGCTAACTTGTCTCTATCAAAACATGTTAAAAAAAAAAAAAAATCATCTCAGAACAACGTAGGGAAGAAATCTGTCTTGGAAACTTGAAGAGGTTCCATTTCAAGGAACTTCAGGTGGCGACTAACAATTTCAGCAGCAGGAACTTAGTAGGGAAAGGAGGATTTGGATATGTATATAAAGGGTATTTGCAGGATGGAACAGTCGTGGCTGTGAAGAGGCTTAAAGATGGAAGTGCAGCTGGAGGTGAAATCCAGTTTCAAACTGAAGTTGAACTCATAAGCTTAGCAGTTCACCGCAACCTCCTCCGTCTCTATGGGTTTTGCATCACCGCGACGGAGAGGCTTCTGGTTTACCCTTACATGTCTAATGGAAGCGTTGCCACTCGGCTCAAAGGTACTTCAATGAAGAGTCTGAGCAACATAGATGTCAGAATTTAGTCGAGAATAATGTTGTAACTTGTGTGTGATTGCAGCCAAACCAGCACTGGATTGGGGAACGAGGAAAAGAATTGCATTAGGAGCAGCAAGGGGGTTACTGTATTTGCACGAGCAGTGTGACCCCAAGATAATTCATCGGGATGTTAAGGCCGCAAATATACTTCTGGATGATGATTGTGAGGCCATTGTTGGTGACTTTGGGTTGGCTAAGTTGTTGGATCATCAGGAGTCACATGTGACAACAGCAGTGAGAGGCACCGTGGGACATATAGCCCCTGAATATCTATCAACCGGTCAATCCTCTGAGAAGACCGATGTTTTTGGGTTCGGTATCCTTTTACTTGAGCTCATTTCTGGACTCAGGGCTCTCCAAGTCGGGAAAACAGCTAACCAGAAAGGAGCCATTCTTGACTGGGTGAGCTAATCTAACAGTATCTACTTACGTACTTGTATCTAACACTTGAACCCCAATCCGGATAATCTAATATAGTTGGTTATTGTTTAATTATGCAGGTAATAAAAATTCATCAAGAAAAGAAACTAGAGTTGCTAGTTGACAAGGATCTGAAAAATAACTACGATAGGATTGAGGTTGAAGAAATGGTTCGGGTGGCTCTTTTGTGCGTTCAGAACCATCCAAGTCAAAGACCCAAGATGTCAGAAGTGGTACGGATGCTAGAAGGTGATGGGCTAGCCGAGACGTGGGAAGCTTCACATAGAGCTGAACCAAACAGGTCCAGAGCCAATGAGTTCTCTTCTTCAGAAAGATACTCTGACCTAACCGATGACTCTTCCTTGTTGGTCCCTGCAATGGAGCTCTCTGGACCAAGATAACATGAAAAATCTCAAAGACAGTGTAAAACGAGTTTCATGGTTCACCATGAGAGGTATGTGTTGAAATGAAGGTATTGTATAGTATACTGTAATACTGGGAAAGTGGGAATTACTATAAATCTGTCTCATTTCTGATTGAGTACAAATTTGGATTCAAACATCCAAAACTGACATATATTTAGGTTGAGTGTGTTACATGTCCTGCTACTGGTGAATGAAGAACTTTCATGGAGATGTTTCTTATTTTTGAGTTACTTGTAATAAAAATCCTATTCAAATGTATCTGATTTCTGACAGGAAGTTTAGAGCTATGATACTTGGATTCAGGTGAGTATTGGGTATAATTATGTTTAACTTTTCAAAGATTTTTATATGTTTGGAGTGTGTTTTTATATATAAATATATTTGTACAGGCCCAAATTTGCCCGGGGCCCATTAGCAGATAAACCCAAAATAAATAGTCCAGTTTTTTTTTACAAGGCCCAATACAGGCCCAAATCAAATAACCCAACCAAACCCTAGGCCCAAATGGCCCAAAATTTATACCAAAATCTATAAACCCTAATCCCTAACAACTGTTGTGCCGCATGCCTCTTCAGCCGCTGCTGCCACGTCAGCACCACCACCCTCCTTGCGTCGTACCTCCACGTCAGCCACCATACGGCCTCCGTACTTAAAAAGGACAAAAATGACAGCAGAGAAAAAAACAAGAACAAATATTGTATTTTTTTTTTCGGCTATAAAAGCCAATATACCGACTTTGTAAATTTTTTACACAGAGACAATCAATACGAAAAATCAATACAAAAAAAGAGAACAAAAGGCAGATCAGCAAAAAGGTTCTCTTATCTTCTTTTCTTTACATTTTTCGTTCTTTTTTTCTTTCTTCTTCTTTTCGAAATTGTTCTTATACACATATAAAGATTTTTTTTTCTTAAAACTATACATACAATATTAAAATATAGTATAAAAAAGGAGACAAAACCGTACACTGGAAGTTGGACCACGCGCACAGACTGCTGTGTGTGTGTGTGGCGTGCAGGGCGACGTCGATTGGCGCCGGTACTTGGCCGGCCAAGGGGAGAGTTGAGAGAAAAAGGGAAACACTTTTGTTTTTTTTTAAGAAAATAATGGTTGAATGTTTTTTTTTTTTTTAATTTGGGTTTTATAAAGATTACGAAACGGCGTCGTTTAGGGCCTATTTCAGTGGCCTCAAAACGACGTCGTTTAGGCTTCAACCCGCATGCTGACCGGACCCAGTCTCAGGGTCCGCGTGTTTTTGATGGAAGGGCTAATTGCACTTTTAGCCCTTCCGCTTTTTAATCATTTTACAATTAAGTTTTTTCGATCTTTTAATTTTTACCCCGTATTCGATTGCGAATACAATTAGGTCCATATTCGAACGATGTCGTTTTGGAGGGCGGGGATTAATTGCCCTTTTGGTCCCTCCTTGTTATTCGCACGTTCAATGTGGTCCTTTTCCTTTTTATTTATTTCGGATTTGCCCCGAACTTCGGTTTTAAGTTCAATTTAGTCCATTCTTTTATTTCTTTTGTTATTTTTGACATTTTATTATTAATTTAATGTTATTATTAATACTATTATTTTTTATTATTTTTGTTTACTTGTTCTTATTATTGCATTGATAAACTAATTAATTTTAATATTACTACTATTATTCTTACTATTCTTACTATTATTTTTAATATTATTATTACTATTATTATTACTACTTTCTTTACTATTAACATATTATTATTACTATTATTATTAATGTTATTATTAACATATTATAATTATTATTATTAATATATTATTAATTAACTTTGTTATTATTACTATTATTTCCTTAATATTTATTTGCTTAATGTTTTTAAATACATTTATTCATTTTATCATTTTATTACTTATTTATTTATATCTTTCTATATAGTTTTAAAACTTCAAATTTATTATTATTATTAATGCCATCATTATTATTATTAATATTATGATTTTTTTTAATTTGTGTTACACTATACTTGTTTGTTTATTTGTTTAATATTAGTTCTTTAGTTCTAAATTTTTAGTTCTTTTCAATTAATATTTCTCGTTCATTTTGGCTTGTTATTTTATCTTCGTCCTTTATATTGTCAAGCATTAATGCGTTTATTATTAGCCAGTTATGCGTATTAGTACCGTAATTCATTTTTTTACATTTTACTATAAAATCGTGTTACATTAATCTTTGTCTGACATATAAATTTTTTATTAAGCAATTTTTTGTAATTCGAGATTCGAGAAATCGTACCCTAACTTACTGGGTTTCGATTTTTCTTGTCGAGCCTAAAGAACCAATTATTGTTTAAAATCAAAGCATATAAGTTAAATAAAAGCTTATTCTTGGGAATTCAAAAATGTTGCGTCCTAACTCACTGGATGTGACATTTTGTTATCCCGATGTAAGGATTTTTAAAAATAAAGGCAATATTTTGTATTTGAAATTTTGAGAAATCGTGCCCTAACTTACTGGGTTCCAATTTTTTCACTTGACCCAAATAACCGAATATCCTTCTTGAACTTAAAAGCATTAGTTTTAAAAGTCAAAAGACAAGCTTAGTTTCGAGGATTTGAAATGTTGTATCCTAACTCACTGGACGTGACATTTTTACTTCTTCGAAATAGGAGGGTCTTAGCATCCAATTTAATTTATTCAAGTTTTCTTTTAAAGAGGATCGTATTTTAAAATATTTTCAAATTTTCGACATTAAGACGTTAATTAATCAATTAGGTACCAATTTTGGGCGTTACGAGGGTGCTAATCCTTCCTCGTGCATAACCGACTCCCGAACCCGTTTTCTCAAATTTTGTAGGCCAAAATCATTGTTTTAATAAATCAAAATGTTTTAATGATCAATCTCAAGGTGATCCGATCACACCTCGAAAAAAATATTGGTGGCGACTCCATTTTCGTTTTTAAAGTCGACCCCGTGTTTTAACAAACAAATGGTTTCGATAGCTTGGCGACTCCACTGGGGACAATAAGAGAGTCAAGCCGTAAAATTGATTATTTTCTGTCTTGTTGTCAAAAATTGAAAATCTGACTTGAAAAATTACGATCCTTTTATTGCATTTGTTTGTGTTATTTCAGATGATTGCTGTGGTTTGAGTCTCGTAGAATATTTTCGCATCATATTGCATAAGGACCGTTTGGTCTTACCTCTTTTAAGTGGGAGTGAGAAGCTACTCCTTCGTGAGGTTTTCACCTCCGTGCAGGATAGTGGATCGCTTTCGGGATACATCCGTACCTATGTCTTCGTGAGATTTTCATCTCCGTGCAGCCATAGGGAAATATATTCCCCTGAACTGAACTCGGTCCGTATGAGCCTATAATGGGTGAGGATCGAGGAACCTGCTGGTTCGGGTACCTCAACTTTAGAATCAAACCGCATGTAGAAGACCTTAGGAGCCCACCCTAGATAGTACTGCGCCAAACCCTAGCGGTTACCCAGATAATTGCTTGATTCTCTTTCATTTGCTTTGAGTTTTGTTTTTTGTATACTGTACTGACTTATTGTGTTTTTGCTATATTTGCATGTCATTTCATATTTAAAAGAGTGTCGATTCACGTTCGATTACTAAATTAGAGATCTTGTCATGGAGAACGAATTTCTTGATAAAGTGAAAGATAATGCGGTTGTCCGTATGTGGTCAGAGAAAACGCAATTAGAGAAAGGGGATAGTTTAGCCGAGGGGTACACGTCAGAATTATGGGACTACACCCGTATCAGCGTGACGCAAAATAACCTTCAGGAATTAAAAGAGATATGGGATCAATGGAATGATGAGACCAAGCAGTTGTTTAACTATAATTATAGGGATTTGCTGTATCTACTCGACATCAAGGTAGACGAGCATTTATTTCGGGCCCTCGCTTAGTATTGGAACCCTACATATAGTTTCTTTACCTTTGTGAGGGTAGATTTAGTGCCCACTGTGGAAGAATATATAGCCCTACTGCGTTGTCCAAAGGTTTAAGTCGATAAAGCTTATTCTAGAGCCGCTTATGTCCCGACCTTTTGGAAGAAATTGATAAACATTACAAGAATGAGTGAACAGTGGATTACGGCTAGGATCAAGTAAAAAGGTGAGTGTAAGTCCATCCCATGGAAGAATTTGAGGGAATTGATTCAAGCGCATCCTGATACGAAAAAGAGAGTCGATGTATTTGCTTTGAGCATCTACGGACTAATGATCTTCCCTAGGGCATTAGGGTATGTAGTCGAGGCGGTCTCGGATCTCTTTGATCGACTTGATAAAGGGGTCACACCTGTTCATACAATCTTGACCGAGACATTTAGATCTTTGAACGCATGTAGAAGGGCCGGTGAGGGCAGATTTATAGGGTGCGCGCAGTTGTTGTTAACTTGGTTCCACAATCATTTCTAGAATGTGGATAAGGTTTCTTATCGGGTTTTCTCTGGGAACTACTCCCTATTAAACGAGATAGTGGCCACGCCAAGAAGGGATGACATATCAGAGGAAAATTGGATAGCGCTCCTCCAAAATCTCCAGGAAGAAGACATCGAGTGGAGAGCTCATTGGTTGATTCCCGACGAAATTCTTTATCGATGTGGGAGTTTTGACTGGGTCCCTTTGCTTGGGATTTGGGGAGCCATTGGGTATGCTCCTTTGCTCGTATTGAGGACATGCAGTTCAAGACAATTCATAGCGACAATGCATGGGCTAGCTCAATGTGAGTTTTTGTACAAGGGAGATAACTACAAGAAAATGGTAAAGGAGATCTCTAACGCTTGGAATCAGACTCGTCGAATGAAAAGGCTGGCCATAGGTTCAATGAAGACTCCCGAGTACAGTGGATTGTGGAGTAAAAGAATTAATGATAATATCCCCGGGCCGAATTTAGAAGGCGTTCGACTGATGGAAGAGTACTTACAAGTGATCCCGTCAAAATTAGAAATCATAAAGCAAGACTTCGAGAGGAGAAATTTGGAACTTGAAAAGAAGATAGAACAATTAGAGGAAGAAAAGATGCATTTAAGGTTAGATGCTGATGTTCAAAAGCTAGAGGCCGAGAAATGAAGGAAAGGAAAGAATAAAGTCGAAGAAGACTTGGATAGTTTGAAGACGGATTACAAGAAATTACGTCTATCGATGAGAACCACCTGATTGGGAAAAACGTCGGAGCAATGGCGACAAGAGATCCAAGAAGAAAGAACCAAAGACGATCGGTGGAAGAGAAAATTCCAAGAGGCTCAAGCACAGAAAGAGGCCCTAGAAAGGAGTTTGTTAGAAACCCAAAATGACAAAAGAGAATTAAAGGCTAGAGTGGTAGAACTTGAAAAATTACTTCATCAGCATAGAAATCGTAATTCTGCGGTTGAGTTGAGGGCAAGTTTGAACAAGATTGAAGTAAGGAAAGAAAAGATAGAAGAACTAGAGTCTGCATTACAAAACTGTGAGCTTCGGTAGAACTTCTTGAGGTAGGTGATGAACGTTGGAATGAAAAGTTTCACCATTCTCAGAATCAAGTTAGGAACAGAGATTACATTATGGACAAGGCCGTGGCTCAGATTTGGGAGGTAGCCGATCATTTACAGACCTTGGCAATTCAAGCCGACATGCTAAACGTGAAGTATGAGCTAGAATCAAATCGGGGTCGAGAGTTAGCTTCGTTGCTTAGGAAAGTTAAAACTTTGAGCATTAGGGCAAAGCCATATTTGTAATCCGTTTTATGTAAAGAATTTTTTTTCTAGTAAAGTTTTCTAAATGAAATTGAATCAGAATCGACACCTTTTTGCATTCATTTCATGCATTCGCATTACATGCATTTAAATTTCATGGAAATACTCTAATTGGTTAAAATCATTTCAGAGTTAATCTGGAAACCAACAAAAACTTACCAACCAAACATAATTACGGTACCCGAGTAAAGACAAAAGACATGGATCAAAGATTGGAAAGACTTGAAAAACTCCAAAAGGAGATGCAAGATCAACTACAATTACAAATGCAGGAGCAACTGGCTAAAATCCAGCAAGACATGATGGACCGAATGTTAGAGTCCCAAAAAAATATGACGACTTAGTTGACCCAACTGCTGACTGGAGGAATGGATAAAGGAAAGGGCCCTATGGTTAATGCTGGAAAAGATAATAAGGAACCTCTCTATCCTCCAGGTTTTACTCCAATAAATACACAGACACAACCTGAGGTGTACCCTCGAAAAGCATCCGTCACGATTAGGCCTCAACAATTTCAGGATGGTGTTTCGGTACTGATGAACTTTCAAGCTGGATCAGGTTCTAACCCAGGAGATAACCCAGATAATCCTGTTATCCTTGACCTTGATGAAGTGGCAGAAAAGGAAAAGACAATGATAGAATTGCCAAAGCAGTTAGAGGACCGATGTAAATGGCTGGAGGAAAAATTCAGGGCCATGAAAGACGCTGATAGTCAGCATGGAATCGATGCTAAAGATCTGAGTTTGGTCTCAGATTTAGTGCTTCCCCACAAGTTCAAAATGCCAGAATTTGAAAAGTACAATGGGACCAGTTGCCCCAAAGCTCACATCACCATGTTTTGCAGACGGATGACCGGGTATGTTAACAATGATCAACTACTAATACATTGCTTCCAGGACAGTCTGGTGGGAGCAGCATCCAAATGGTACAACCAATTGAGCCGTACTAGGATTGGTTCCTAGAGGGACTTGGCACAAGCATTCATGAAGCAGTATAGTCATGTGACGGACATGACTCCTGATAGAATTACTTTACAAAACATGGAGAAGAAACCGAGTGAGAGTTTCAGGCAATATGCACAGAGATGGAGGAAAATTGCCATACAAGTTTAGCCGTCGCTCCTAGAAAAAGAAACTACGATGCTCTTTATCAACACCCTAAAAGCCCCGTTCGTCACTCACATGATAGGAAGTGCTACAAAAAGTTTTTCAGACATAGTGATGACCGGCGAAATGATCGAGAATGCGATAAGAAGTGGAAAGATAGATGCAAGAGAGAGTAACAAAAGGTCAACCTCGAAAAAAAAGGAAAACGAGGTGAACAACACGAGTACATATAACAAGGGTTACTCAAAATCGATTACGGCAAATCAGCCAAGAACGATGGCTACCAGTCAATAAGGTTTATCAAGGCCGGAGTCCGGCACAAAGCAAAACACTGAGAAGCTCCAATTTACACCAATCCCAATGACATACAGGAAGTTGTATCAATACTTATTTGACGCACACGTGGTATCCCCTTTTTACCTAAAACCATTACAGCCTCTATACCCCAAATGGTACGATACAAACGCTAAATGTGACTACCATGCAGGAATTTTGGGGCATTCAATAGAAAACTGCACTGCCTTTAAGAAAGTAGTTGAAAGACTTATTAAAATGGGCATTGTGAAATTTGATGATGAACCTAGTGCCGAAAATCCGCTACCCAATCACACTGATAATGGGGTAAATGCGATAGATGGAAAGGTGGGGAGAAGAATCAAGACCGATATTGCAGAAGTAAAAACTCCTTTGAGATGGGTCTGGATAGAGATGGTAAAAAGGGGGTTAAGCATTTCGGATCCTAAAGGGAGTTGTGAAAACACGAGGAACTACTGTGAGTTTCATCATGAAGAGGGGCACAAGATACAAGAATGCGTAGAATTCAGAGCCTTGGTGCAAGGTCTGATGGACAATAAAGAGACAGAGTTCTGTGAAGAAGTAAAAGAAGAAGGAAGCATATATGCGTCAGAATCAACAATGAAGGTCCCAAAAGTCAATCATCCTATGGTCATCATTTCGCGACCTAAAAATAACGAAGCTGGAGTACAGATGACACCAAAGATCATAATTTAAAAACCGGCGGTCTTCTCTTATCAGGATAACAAAAGGGTCCCCTGGAATTATGATTGCAACGTGACAATCTCGGGAAAGGAGAACTCAGCCAGCATTTCAAAAAAGGATCAAGATGTAGGTTCTCATACGCGTAGTGGAAGGCGTTACGATTTGATAAATGCCCGAGCAGAACCCGTAAAAGGAAAGACCCTGATGGTGGAGCAAAAGAAGGAAAAAATAGTCAGACCTGAGCCGCTTGTTAATGAGCCAGTAAAAGAGGAGGAAGTTAAGGAATTCCTGAAGTTTTTGAAGTACAGCGAGTATAGTGTTGTGGAACAGTTACATAAACAACCAGCTTGCATATCTATACTAGCTTTACTCTTGAGTTCGGAGGTACACCGAAGTGCATTAATGAAAGTGCTGAACGAGACGTACGTGGCCAATGACATCTCTGTCAATAAACTGGATTGGCTAGTTAATAACATAAGTGTCGATAACTTCATCTTCTTCAACGATGATGAAATATCACCAGGGGGTATGGGATCCACTAAAGCTCTGCACATTACTACCCGATGCAAAGGGTACACATTGCCAGAGGTTCTGATCGACAATAGATCGGCACTGAACGTATTGCCCCTATCCACACTTAATAGGTTGCCTGTGGATAGCTCACACATGAAGGTATGCCAGAATATAGTGAGGGCGTTTGATGGCACAGAAAGGGGGGTCATGGGAATAATCAAAATACCTCTGTTGATTGGCCCAACTACCTATGATGTGGACTTCCTAGTAATGGATATCAAGCCCTCCTACAATTGTTTATTGGGAAGACCTTGGATACATTCAGCAGGGGTCGTGCCTTCGTTGCTACATCATAAGTTAAAGCTAGTATCAGAAGGTCGGCCGGTGACGATAAATGCTGAAGAAGATATTATCACAGCCGTAACCAGTGATGCGCCGTACTTAGAAACAAATGATGAGGCAATTGAATGTTCTTTCCGGTCTTTAGAGTTTGTGAATGCAACATTCATTACTGAGGGGAACCGGATTCCAGTGCCAAAAATATCCAAGGCTACCAGGATGGGATTACAAGCGATGGTAGGAAAGGAGCCTTACTTGGAAAAGGACTAGGAGACATCTTCGGGGGAAGAGTTGAGGCTCCAATCTTTGAAGGACAAGTATGACCGCTTTGGCTTAGGTACAAGCGGATGCGAGACAAAGAAGGAAGGAAGCTGGAAAAGAGGCAAGAAAGAAGAAGGGCACGCATGAGTGGGGAAGAAATCAAATGGGAACCAATGATTTTCCCCCACATATCCAAAACTTTCGTATCGGGAGGGATTATTCATCCCGAGCAAAGGACGCCAAGGAAAGAAAGTGTTGCAGAAATGTTGGGAAATGTTCACATTAGTGCCATATGTGAAGAAACAACTGAAGGAGGGACCTTGTCAGATATCCGCCCTTATGAACCTGGGAGTGTTCTGAACAATTGGACTGCAGAAGAAATTCCTGTAATTTTTAGAGCTTACTCAGAGTAATGTTCAAAACACACTTGTTGCTTTAAGCCTAGAAGCAATAAGAATTCCTTTGTGAAATAGGTTTATGTCCAAAAATCATTATGAAATACACATTTGATATCTTTTTGAGTAAATATTCTTTCATTCTGGTAGATTCTTTCATTCTTTCTATACAAGTAATTATGTTAGATTCTTTCATTCCTTGGACCTTTTTCCAAATCATTCTTTCATCTCATTCATAATCATACCATACAAATGATTATTCTTAAATTCATTCGTTTTTTGTATATTCTTTTGTACCTACAACAGGTTCTCGGATATTAACGACATGAGTAATGCTGCTAAGGAATTAGAACCTCCTTTTGAGTAAGACATGTGTTTAGAGGGATCCTAGAACTTTGAAGATGACATAGACTGTGGCTTATCTCCGGACTTGTTAAGAATAGTAAAATAAGAGGAAAAACAAATTCTACCTCATGAAGAGACAGTAAAGATTGTGACCTTGGAAGAAGGAAAGGTAGTGAAAATTGGGCGTGCATAATAGAAGAAGCGGCGAGACCTCGTATAGTTACTTCAAGAATTCAAAGATGTCTTCGCGTGGTCATACCAAGATATGCTCAGGTTAAGCACTCGACATTGTTGTACACCGCCTCCCCATAAAAGAGGATTGCGGTGGTTCGTGAAGCTCAGGAGAATGAGGGCGACATTGTGCTAAAAATAAAGAGGAAGTCAAAAAGCAGTTCGAGGCCGGATTCTTACAGGAGGTCAAATACTCAGAATGGGTAGCCAACATTGTGCCTGTCCCTAAGAAAGATGGGAAGGTGCGAATGTCTGTAGATTATAGAAACTTAAATAAGGCCAGCCCGAAAGACAATTTCCCCTTGCCCCACATTGATACTCTAGTAGACAATACGGCAGGCTATTCGCTATTTTCCTTCATGGATGGCTTCTCGGGATACAATCAGATAAAAATGCATCCTGAAGACATGGAAAAGACTACCTTCATAACCTTGTGGGGTACATTTTATTATAAGGTGATGCCATTTGGGCTAAAAAATGCAGGAGCGACATATCAAAGGGCTATGGTGACCTTGTTCCATGATATGATTCATAAAGAAATCGACGTTTATGTCGATGATATAATCGCAAAGTCCCGAACAGAAATGGAACATATCAAAGTTTTGAGGAAGATATTCTTGAGAATGAGGAAATTCTGATTAAAGCTCAATCCAACAAAATGTACTTTTGGAGCTAGATCGGGAAAATTATTGGGCTTCGTAGTCAGCGAGAGGGGAATTGAGATCGACTCAGACAAGGTCCGGGCTATACAAGAATTGCCTCCGCCGCGCACTCAAAAATAAGTTCGGGGTTTCCTTGGAAGGCTAAATTACATTGCTCGGTTCATTTCATAATTAACTGAGAAATGTGATCCCATATTTCATCTTCTTAAGAAACACAATCCAGGCGTGTGGGATGATGAATGCCAGAAAGCTTTTGATAAGGTTAAACAGTACTTGTCAAGTCCTCCAGTATTGTCACCTCCATGCCTAGATAGGCCATTAATACTGTATTTAACAGTGTTTAATAACTCTATGGGATGTGTGCTGGGTCAACACGATGATTCGGGAAGAAGAGAAAATGCGATATACTACCTCAGTAAGAAATTCACTGAGTGTGAAATGAGATATTCGCTAATTGAGAAATTGTGTTGTGCCTTGATTTGGAAAACTCGGAGGTTGAGACAATACATGCTGTACCATACGACCTGGATAATCTCGAAGTTGGACCCTCTAAAATATATGATGGAGTCAACTGCTTTGAATGGAAGGATGGCTAGATGGCAAATTCTGCTCTCTGAATTTGACATAATTTATGTGAGCCAAAAAACCGTGAAAGGAAGCGCAGTAGCAAATTTTCTGGCTAGCAGAGCTCTATAAGACTATGAGCCTCTGAACTTTGACTTCCCCAATGAAGAATTAATGTATGTGGCAGCCACTGAATAAGACGCTACAAAAGATCACCTTTGGAAATTGAACTTCGATGGAGCATCAAATGCTGTAGGTAATGGAATTGGGGCAGTCTTGGTATCCCCAAATAGAGATCATTATCCATTCACATGCAAATTGGACTTTGATTGTACAAATAATATGGCAGAGTATGAAGCATGTATCATGGGACTCCGTGCAGCCATAAAACGCAAAATTAGAGCGCTGGAAGTATATAGAGATTCTGCACTTGTGATCTACCAACTGAAAGGTGAATGGGAGACAAGAGACCCTAAATTGATCAATTATCGAAGGATAGTTCTGGGGTTAATTGAGGAATTTGATGATATTACTTTCAATTATCTCCCGCGAGACGAAAACCAGATGGCAGATGCTTTGGCTACTTTGGCTTCCATGATCAAAGTGAGCAAACAAGAGGATGTAAAACCTATTCAAATGAGTATTTACGAGGCCCCAGCTCATTGTTACAACATGGAGGAAGAAGAAAGAGATGATCACCCCTAGTACCACGATATATTATGATACGTGAGAAATCGTGAATACCCTGATCAGGCAACCGAGAATAATAAAAGGACGTTGAGAAGACTAGCTTGTGACTATGTCTTAGACGGGGAGATCTTGTACAAAAGAAGAAAGGATCAAGTACTATTGAGATGTGTGGACGCCGTTGAAGCTAAGAAAATTCTGGAAGAAGTCCACGAGGGTGTTTGTGGAACACATGCTAATGGTTTCACAATGGCTAGATAAATTATGAGATTCGGGTACTATTGGTCTACCATGGAGGGAGACTGCATCAATTATGCTAAGAGATGTCACAAATGCCAAATTTATGGAGACAAAATTCATGTACCTCCTTCGCCTTTGCATGTTATGACTTCCCCATGGCCTTTCTCTATGTGGGGCATGGATGTCATCGGGCCGATCTCGCCAAAAGCTTCAAATGGGCATCTATTCATCTTTGTAGTCATCAACTATTTCACCAAGTGGGTAGAGGCTGCTTCATATGCCAGTGTTACTAAGTCGGCAGTCAGCAGATTCCTAAAAAAAGAAATCATATGTCGATATGGAATGGCTGAGAAGATCATATCTGACAATGCATTAAACTTGAACAACAGCATGATAGCGGAGGTCTGTAGTCAATTCAAAATCAGACACCACAATTCATCACCGTATCGTGCAAAAATGAATGGTGCAGTGGAAGCAGCCAATAAAAACATTAAGAAGATCGTAGGGAAAATGACTGAAACTTATAAAGATTGGCACGAGAAGTTACCATTTTCTCTCTATGCTTATCGAACGTCTATCAAAACTTCCACTGAGGCAACACCTTTCTCATTGGTTTATGGAATGGAGGCAGTTTTACCCATTGAAGTAGAGATACCTTCCCTTCGAATTTTGTCAGAGCTAAAGTTAGATGAAGCAGAATGGATCCAGTCTCGATATGATCAGTTGAACTTGATTGAGGAAAAGAGGCTAAGGGCTATTCGTCAGGGTCAAATGTACCAAAAACGAATGATGCGAGCTTATGACAAAAAGGTTCACCCAAGAGAATTTTACGAGAGGGACCTGGTATTGAAAAAGATCCTCCCCATACAAAAGGATTCCAGAGGGAAATGGATGCCAAATTGGGAAGGACCTTATGTGGTAAAAAAGGCTTTCTCCGGAGGAGCACTGATTTTGACCGAAATGGATGGGAAAAACTTGCCCAATCCTGTAAATTCGGATTCAGTCAAGAAGTACTATACTTAAAGAGGAAAAGAGGCCAAAGTGAAAACCCGCAAATGGCGCTTTGAGACCTTTTTTTAAAAAAAACGGAGAGGCCAAGGTGAAAACCCGCAAAGGGCGCCTTGATACCAAAGAGGTTTTGAGTCGAAAACCCGAAAAGGGCGGCTCAGATTGTGATCAAAGATGGGGCATGCGGTGGTCTTGCTATACCTGAATTAACGAAGAGAGGGTATGCAACGTCTTGGGGCATCGAAAAAGTACTCTAGATATCCTAAACACATATTGAGCTTAAAATGGTCTTCAAAAAGTTCGTACAGATAAGCTCAGGCTACGATATCTGGGGCACCTATTTTTTTCCCTCACTATTTTGTATTCCAGCAATGTTTGCTTTCTTTAATTAACCCATTCTTTTCAGATTTTACTCCTGATAAATTTCAGTTTTGCCCATCGTTATGATCATTTTCAAGCATTTTGCATTGAAGTAATGATTAATAGACTAATAATACTTTCACAAAAGGAGTTTCGCATATTACTCTGGAAACTTCTAAATAGTACGGTAACCTAAAACAGGACTATTATTTAGAACTCACCAAGCCTAAGGGTTGGAAATATTTGAGAAAGAAACTCTAAATAGTGACTGTTTCTTCGGATTTTCTGTCAAAAATATCGACTGAACAAGAAGACAGGATATTACGTCAGTGATACAACCTTGAAGAACAATGAGCAATGACAACCCAGACATTTAAAAGGGGATCATTCTCATGACATTCTGCATTCATGCAAATATCATCCATAACACATCTAGTTAGGAGCATTCGATTCATTCTGATCATTGCATCCTAATCATTATGCATAAGCATAGGTCCATAAAATCGATTCTACAGGTTATGTCCTCTAGAGGACGGTGTAGTAAGATCGGTGAATCCACAAGTCCCATACCTCTGAAGTTGCAGTAGGTCGGATCAAACCTATCATGGCGAATCTTATCTCCCTAAAGTTGCAGTGGAGCAGATTGAAGCCATTAACCTTATCTCCCTGAAGTTGCAGTGGAGCAAGTTGAAGATAGCGAATCTTATTCCCCTGAAGTTGCAGTGGAACAGATTAAAGCTACGAGTTACAAGTCCTATACCTCTGAAGTTGCAGTAGGTCGGATCAAATCTACCATGGCAAATCCTATCTCCCTGAAGTTACAGTGGAGCAGATTGAAGCCATTACTCTTATCTCTCTGAAGTTGCAGTAGAGCAGATCATGGCAAACCTTATGCCCCTGAAGTTGCAGTGGAGCAGATTGAAGCCATTACTCTTATCTCTCTGAAGTTGCAATAGAGCAGATCATGGCAAACCTTATGCCCCTGAAGTTGCAGTGGAGCAGACTGAAGCCACAAATCTTATACCCCTGAAGTTGCAGTGGAGCAGAATGAAGATAGCAAATCTTATCTCCCTGAAGTTGCAGTGGAGCAGATTGAAGCTACAAGTCTAATCTCCCTGAAGTGGATTGAAACACTAATTCCTATGCCCCTGAAGATGCAGTGGGATAGAATGAAGCTAATCGAAGAAGAGAAGCACCAAAAGAAGTCAAGATTCTGTAAGACTAGGCAAATTTGGCCTTTCTTAAGGTCTTTGCTTCATTCCCGTTACACGACAATGAGCAAAGAGGGGCAGTTGTACAGGCCCAAATTTGCCCGGGGCCTATTAGTAGATAAACCCAAAATAAATAGTCCAGTTTTTTTTACAAGGCCCAATACAGGCCCAAATCAAATAACCCAACCAAACCCTAGGCCCAAATGGCCTAAAACTTATACCAAAATCAGAAAACCCTAATCCCTAACAACTGTTGCGCCGCATGCCTCTTCATCCGTCGTTGCCATGTCAGCACCATCACCCTCCTTGCGCCGTACCTCCACGTCAGCCACCGTACGGCCTCCGTACCTAAAAAGGACAAAAATGACAGCAGAGAAAAAAACAAGAACAAATATTGTATTTTTTTCGGCTATAAAAGCCAATATACCGACTTTGTAATTTTTTTACACAGAGACAATCAATACGAAAAATTAATACAAAAAAGGAGAACAAAAAGCAGATCAGCAAAAAGGTTCTCTTATCTTCTTTTCTTTACATTTTTCTTTCTTTTTTTTCTTCTTCTTTTCGAAACTGTTCTTATACACATAAAGATTTTTTTTCTTAAAACTATACATACAATATTAAAATATAGTATAAAAAGGAGAAAAAAACGTACCTGGGGGGTCCGACCACCGCGCACGGCGACGCTGACGGCGGCGGGCAGCGTCGATCGGCGCCGGTACCTGGCTGGCCAAGGGGAGAGTTGAGAGAAAAAGGGAAGCACTTTTGTTTTTTTTAGAAAATAATGGCTGAATGTTTTTTTTTTTAAAATTGGGTTTTATAAAGATTACGAAACGGCGTCGTTTAGGGCCTGTTTCAGTGGCCTCAAAACGGCGCCGTTTAGGCTTCAACCCGCGTGCTGACCCGACCCAGTCTCAGGGTCCGCGTGTTTTCGATGGAAGGGCTAATTGCACTTTTAGCCCTTCCGCTTTTTAATCATTTTACAATTAAGTTTTTTCGATCTTTTAATTTTTACCCCGTATTCGATTGCGATTACAATTAGGTCCATATTCGAACGATGCCGTTTTGGAGGGCAGGGATTAATTACCCTTTTGGTCCCTCCTTGTTATTCGCGCGTTCAATGTGGTCCTTTTCCTTTTTATTCATTTCGGATTTGCCCCGAACTTCGGTTTTAAGTTCAATTTAGTCCATTCTTTTATTTCTTTTGTTATTTTTGACATTTTATTATTAATTTAATGTTATTTTTATTAATATTTTTATTATTTTATTATTTTTGTTTACTTTTTCTTATTATTGCATTGATAAATTAATTAATTTTAATATTACTACTATTATTCTTACTATTCTTACTATTCTTTTTAATATTATTATTACTATTATTATTACTACTTTCTTTACTATTAACATATTATTACTATTATTATTAATGTTATTATTAACATATTATTATTGTTATTAATATATTATTAATTAACTTTATTATTATTACTATTATTTCCTTAATATTTATTTGCTTAATATTTTTAAATACATTTATTCATTTTATCATTTTATTACTTATTTATTTATATCTTTCTATATAGTTTTAAAACTTCAAATTTTTTATTATTATTAATGCCATCATTATTATTATTAATATTATGATTTTTTTTAATTTGTGTTACACTATACTTGTTTGTTTATTTGTTTAATATTAGTTCTTTAGTTCTAAATTTTTAGTTCTTTTCAATTATTATTTCTCGTTCATTTTGGCTTGTTATTTTATCTTCGTCCTTTATATTGTCAAGCATTAATGCGTTTATTATTAGCCTGTTATGCGTATTAGTACTGTAATTCATTTTTTTACATTTTACTATAAAATCGTGTTACATTAATCTTTGTCCGACATATAAATTTTTTATTAAGCAATTTTTTGTAATTCGAGATTCGAGAAATCGTACCCTAACTTACTGGGTTTCGATTTTTCTTGTCGAGCCTAAAGAACCAATTATTGTTTAAAATCAAAGCATATAAGTTAAATAAAAGCTTATTCTCGGGAATTCAAAAATGTTGTGTCCTAACTCACTGGATGTGACATTTTGTTATCCCGAGGTAAGGATTTTTAAAAATAAAGGCAATATTCTGTATTTGAAATTTTGAGAAATCGTGCCCTAACTTACTGGGTTCCGATTTTTTCACTTGACCCAAATAACCGAATATCCTTTTTGAACTTAAATGCATGAGTTTTAAAAGTCAAAAGACAAGCTTAGTTTCGAGGATTTGAAATGTCGTATCCTAACTCACTGGACGTGACATTTTTACTTCTTCGAAATAGGAGGGTCTTAGCATCCGATTTAATTTATTCAAGTTTTCTTTTAAAGAGGATCGTATTTTAAAATCTTTTCAAATTTTCGACATTAAGACGTTAATTAATCAATTAGGTACCAATTTTGGGCATTACGAGGGTGCTAATCCTTCCTCGTGCGTAACCGACTCCCGAATCCGTTTTCTCGAATTTTGTAGGCCAAAATCATTGTTTTAATAAATCAAAATGTTTTAATGATCAATCTCAAGGTGATCCGATCACACCTCGAAAAAAAGATTGGTGACGACTCCATTTTCATTTTTAAAGTCTACCCCGTTTTTTAACAAAACAAATGGTTTCGACAATATTCAAATATAGATATAGATTATATAAACATCCTGCATTCTTCGAATAAGTGTTAATGATGCAGGCGCCATTTTACTGTTAATAGCTGAGACTACCTGTGAGCTATAGCTTTCAATGATCACCTTTCGAAAACCTCGACTCCAGGCCACTTCCTATCCTGTAAGAATCATGTGCTCCACCCTCGGCCCATCGCCCTTTATCATCCCTAGTTATGCCTCCAATGGAAAACCGCTCACCACCCAACTGCATGACGCCATTGACGTTAACAATTTTAGAAAATGTTGCAGCGTGCATGATACTTAGCGTCCAATTGTAGCACTTGGCTATTAACTCATTAATTTGCATGCTGAATGATGCTATTATTCCCCTTTTCCACAAATTCCAGATTACAACACCAAAAAAATGTACCCTAGTCAGCTTCACCCTTCGACATTCCTAGCTCACTCTTGATTGGTGAACGCATTGTCTCGGCAAATCTCAATTCCATTGTTCTTGCATGGCAACCATGTCACATAAGTAAGGGTCTCCCATATATCCAGCAGACTGAATCACAGGGTTCTTCGAACAGCCCAATTCCGCAGTCCATACATCATGCCAAAATCTAATGCTTTTCACATCACCCACTGTCCACCAAACATTTTCCTCTAATTCACTCCAAATCTTCTTAAGTCCCCGTCACAAGAAAAAAAAAATAGAGCAGTTTGCTCTACTAATATGGTTAGGGTATATTGCATCAACTTTATACTTATTTCGAAGAATGTTAACCCACATTCGATCAGTTTTGGTAATACGACTATACCTCATCTTCATCATGAAAGCTTTATTTTGAGTGACCAAACACCATAATCCCAGACCCCCATTTTACACCGCTGGTCTACAGTGATCCCATTTCACAAGTGATCATTTTCGTTTTCCATTCGATGCATCCCAGACAAACTCTCGCACTATCCTTTCTATTTCCTTACTAACTCTCATCGGAATAAAGGTGCTCTGCATGAAATAGCTAGGGATAGCGAGAAGAATAGATTTAGCTGAAGTCATTCCACCAGCCATCAATAGTAATTTCGCATTATACCCACTAAGCTTATTTTTAACTTAATCAATGGCCAAGATAAACACCCAAGTCATCGACTTTCTGGAATCCAATAAAATGACTAATATCTGACACAATACTCTCCATATTTGTAGAGTTTTTTTTTTTTTTTCCTTTGCATTCGCTTTATGACCAGAGTAGAAATAGAACTGGGGCAACAGATTGTTGGCGGGGATCTCCTTGTCCTACACTTTTCAAAGGGTTAAAATTGCCAGTGAGCTGACCATTCCGTTTGCATTGATGTTGTGGATATACAATGCATAACGTTACGAACCAAACCTATCGACAAACCAACATCAAAAATACATTCCTCCATATAATTCCACCGAATTTTGTCATATGCTTTCTCGAAATCAACTTTCATAAACATCCACTCTTTCCTTACCTCCCAAAGCCTCACTACGTTTTCTTGCAACAAAACTTGCTTAATTTGACATCCAATTTTGGCATGATGAGTTTTGATAAGTTGATTGGTCTAAACTGTGAAATGTCTTCTGCATCGTCACTTTCAGAATCAAGACCAGTAAAGTTTTCTTTATAAATTCTTCTATATCACCTATGTTGAAGACCTCTTCAATCATCTTAACAATTGAAGGCACGATGTACTCCACTTACTCTAGTATAACTAGACATGAAGGTCATCAACACCTAACGCCTTTAAAGTAGCCATCTCGAATTGAATCATCCTTAGCTCCTCCGTAATCATTCAATATTCTCTCTTTGAAGTCATGGGAATCGGTCGTGTACCGAGTATTGTTGGTGAGGTTAAATATAAATTTATGAGAAATTAACGAATGCTTCAAGGTATGTAACAATGTCACTTTCTTCAAAATTCTATTCGCCCCTACTTATAAGCTTAAATGACTATTCAAATAGATACTTATATCTGTAATAATAAATATAATTATTCAATAGATATCTACTTGAATAATTATAAATATTTGTTAATAACTAAGTAACCTAAATTTTGATTAGTTATAACTTTTTATCTGTAACTATTAAAATACTATATATATTTTAAAAATATTCCAACAGCTATACCTTTATGTAAGGACCTTGACCGTCTATATAAATTATAGAAAAAAGAAATTACGACACCGTGAAGCTTCTCTTCATCATACACCATGTACCATCCTGCAACTTCAAAGCCTTAATCTCATTGATCTACCGTCTAGCTGTAGCATAATTATGCAAAAAAATAAAATAATATTTGGATCGCCATCAGCATACCAATCTGGCCACATGATCATACTCCTTGCCTTTCTTTAGGTTATTTTCAAGCTTTACTATAATCTTAAATTAAAACAGATATTGAGGAAGGGTTTATTCATTATGTTGTTCAAACGGTAGAAATTCAAATTTTATTGTCGAAACCATTTTTTTTAAAAGGTCGACTTTTTATTTAAAAACGAAAATGGGAGTCGCCACCAATCTTTTTTTATGAGGTGTAATCAGGTCACCTCGTAGTTTAATCATTTTAATAAATAGTTTTGATTTACTAAAACAATGATTTTGGTCTACAAAAATCCAGAAAATAGGTTCGGGAGTCGGTTACGTACGAGGAAGTATTAGCACCCTCGTAACACCCAAAATTGGTACCCAGTTGATTAATTAATGTCTTAATGTCGAAAGTTGAAAACTTGGAAAGAATTTAAAATACGATCCCTCTTTTTATTAATGTTAATTTTACTTAAAAAATGCTTGAGTAAATCGAAACGTATGTTAAAGACCCTCTCATCTCGAGGTAACAAAATGTCACATCCAGTAAGTTAGGACACAACACCTCGGATCCTTGAGAATAAGCTTTTCTTTTATTTTTTTATTCAAAACTCATGTATTTTAATTTTAAAAGGATATTCGGTTATTTAGGTTCAATGAGAAAAATCGAAACCCAGTAAGTTAGGGCACGACTTCTCGAATTTCCAAATACGAAATATTGCTTTTATTTTCAAATTTTTTTTTAACGAATTTGAGTAAAAATTAATGTAATGTTTAAAATGATATACGTTAGTTTATTCAATTATGGTAAAAAAACGGCCTAAACGTAAGAAACCTGTCATGTTTGATGAATAACAATAATGCAACATAATTTGTAGTAATACAATTAACCATAAAAAAAATAGTAACAATAGATCATGATGCCAATATGCGTAATAGGATAATAATAATAATGAAAATGATAATTGTGATAATAATAATACTAAGAATAATATCAACAACAACAACAACAATGATAATAATAAAGGCCAAAAAATGCACAATAAAGGAAAATACAAGCTAATTTGAAATACAAAAAAATGAATAAATAAACAGTTAAGGAGATAATAAATAAATAAGTGAATATTAATAAAAGTTTGATTTTTTAAAAAAAAAATTGAAAATAAATAAATAAATCAAACAAAATATACATGAAACAGTTTAAAATAATAAAAATTTGAATTTAAATGATCCAAGGATCAAATTGAAATTGAAATAAAATTAAAGGGTAAAATCTAAAAAAGAAAAAAAAGGGAATTAGGGCGTAAATAAAACGCGCGCAAAGGGACGAGGACTAAATGGAAAATTATTCCCAATCCTCAGAGTGCGCCGTTTCAATATGGACCAAAGTGAAACAAAAACAAAATTATGCAGCAAAATAAAAAAGAAAACAAATAAAAAGGGACTAAATTGCAACGCGTCACAAAAGAGGAAGGACCGCACGCGCAAATAACTCATGCGCTAGAAAACACGCAGATCCTAGCCTTGCGGGTCGGGTTATCGGGTTGGAGGCCAAAATGACGTTGTTTTGGCGTCTGTGCATTGGCCCAAAACGGCACCGTTTTGTAGGGCCTATTTAAGTTAAAAAAATTCATAATTTTCATTTTATTCCTCTTTCAGAAAAAAAATAAAAAAAAATTTCTCTCAACCTCTCTCAGCCCTCAGAGCTTCGGCCATGGGTCCGGCCGTCGGCCACCGTGGCGGTCGCCGGTCACCGGTGACGGCGCCACCGTCCACAGTGATCGAAAAACCTAAAAGTTTCCCCTTTTAGTTTTTCGACCTCCCAAGCCGAGATCCGAGGGCAAAATTTCCAAAAAGTCCCTAAAATGCCAACAAAGAACCAAAAACCCACCAAGATTTCGAAAAGAAAAACAATGAGGAAACAAAGGGACCTTTCGGTTCCCAGTCGCCGCCGATGGGGTTTTCGACGAGCCCACTGGCTCGGCCACCCTCAAGACCGGAGAAACCTCCGACTACGGCGGTTAAGGTAACAGATTTCGCCTCTTTTTCTTTATTTAATAATATTTATCTATTTATTTCGAGCTGAAAAAAAAAACCTTGATTTTTTTTGAATCTGTTTCAAACTTCTTTTTGTATTCAAAATCCGAGTGTCCGAAAAAATTACAAGGAGACTGCCATGGCTTTTATAGCCGAATTACAAACTGTTGGTTTTTTGTTTTTTTGTTTGTTTCTTTGTTGTCTGCTTCTGTTTGGCGTGCTTTTGTTGTTCTTGCGTGTTGTTTGTCTTTGCAGGTGTGATGTGAGTGGTGGGGCAGGCGTGCTGCTGGGCGAGCTAGGGGACAACGACGCTAGGGTTTTCTTTTTTTGTTTTTATTAGAAATATTTAAGTTGTTGGGCCAACGGGCCATTAGGGTTTTCTTTCATTTTGGACCATTTGGGCCTCTTTTGTAATTGGACTTGTAATTATTTTATTTTTGGTCTGTTTTTTGTTTGGGCCCGGACAAAAATGGGCCATTACACCTATTTATGAGGTATTGTTAATCTCATGATTTTACTTCATAAAATGCGTAGTCTACTTTTATTATAATTCATTTTCAAGTTTGAATTCAATAATGAAAATCAAAATTATTTTTAATAAATAAAAAATAGAATGAATTTAACTATTCGACTTTTATGTTAAATCTAACTTTAAGATGAAACACGATTGTACTTATTATACTCGCATCCGCGATAAAACCCATGTCAAGTTTAAAAGACGCTTGAACAGTAAGCCCGTCATTAGCAAGCCGTGAGGTCACCTGTGTACTCCCCCTCCCAAGGGAATTATCTGAACAACGGATGGTCTGATCTTCATTAGGAACATGAAGTTGTTTGGTCACCAAATCTCTCGTGGGTTCAACTGTTTTATCCCATTGAAGTTAGAATGAACAGCAGGATATGTCCTGTCACAAACATCTCTCCCAAGCTCTCTGTAATGATGGTTAAAAGACAAGTCCAACACGTTAATACCATATTACGCAGAACCCTTGCCTATAAATACCTTTAAGAATGATAAAGAAATGACCAACTTTAGGAAGATACACTCTCTCTGTACTCAACTTTCAAACAATTTTCACCTCTATTCTCTATACCCTCTAGATCTTCGCCTCGACTGGGTGAATCGGCCTTCTCATCAATTGTTCTTCTCTCTTTTGCACTTTCTCATTATTGAATATTGTATCAACAATTGGTGCGGTAAGCGTAGACAACATGACTTCTTAATCCCAAAGTGGTACCCCAGCTGATCAAGCCAACCATATCAATAACCCAATTGACCAAGTCAACTCTTCTACTAGCTTGGGCTCTATATAGGCCTTTTCTTCTAACTTCATTTTTGCTGGAGCTCAGCTGCAATAGGCCTTAAAAGACTCTCTAGCCTTCAACTCTGCCACTCTTGCTACACCAGCAGGAACTGTTCCTCCAGCCACTCTGGTCTCTCCGGCAGCTGCGATGCCTCAGTCACAGCCTAGTGTAACTCTTCCTGGACCTATTGGAAACATAGTCCGCTGCTTATAATATGTCGTAATTTGATATTTTAAATTAGGATTCCCTGTTATACTTAAGGAGCTTGTTTTCGAGCAATTTTGTGTATTTTCTGTAGTTTTCAATACTTTTTAGGTTTTCAATTGAATAACTGTAAATACCTCATTTTAATCGTTCTTGAGACCCAAATTGGCCAATTGTGCCATTAGGGGCCCTAAGGTTTGATTGAGTGTTGTAAGTACCTGTCAAAAGCCTGAAATAGTGTAAAAACATCACCAAAGTAAGGGTATCACAACTTCGAAGTAATGGAATCGTAATATTCCAACCAATCTCGGGATTAAAGCAAGCTACAATGGTATCGCAATATCCTCCTTGGGTATCACCAACCAGGTGGTTGGGTTTGGGTTCATATGTGAAAAGAACGCTTTCAAGCCCAACGTAGGTCCAAGTTACTACCGTAAGGAGACGGACCCTTCCATGTCTTATAACGATTCAACAAGAATTCTTATCGACTTGACTTACCAGGTGAGTATAATATAAGTGCGAGCTTCAATGTGTCTGATTTATCTCCCTTTGATGCAGGTTCCGATTTGAAGACAAATCGCTTTGAAGAGGGGGGATGACACAGCCACGCCCCGGGTCACACCAAACTCGAGCAAGGATCCTTTGGAGCTGCCACAAGGACCTATCACCCGAGCACGAGCTAAGCAATTTAAAGAGGCCATTTCGGCCTTAGTAAACCAAGTATGGGGCGAGACATTGGCTGGACACATTGAGAGAGCTTGGACCAGCTCAACTAGATCACCTTGCAACCTCTTGCAAGCCGAACTCAGCTCAAACTTAGTTCCATGAGTTCGATTCAGCTCAATGAGCTCAAATCCAGCTCGGTTTAATTTATACATTTCTTTAGTTGCTAGAATAAATTAAATGCATTAGTTAATTTAGTTAGTTCAGCTCAAATATTAATTATGTGTTTTAATGTGTCAAAAATCTGAACAATTTAATTATGTTTTAAATGTGTTTTACTTTAATGCACGTTTTTTTTATATTTCTTAGTTAATACATGTTACTAATTTGTCTTAGCCTATTACATAATTTTAATATGTTTTAGCTCCAGCCGAATTAATGTGCAGGTTTAATATGTCCTAGTTGCTGCCGAATTAATGTGTCTTAAGACTAATTAATTTTGTTAAATTATTAGGTGCAGCTACATACAAGGAACGACTTGAATAAAAGAGTGCTGATGGTTCATCTCTTCCAAGCACCTCTTCGTGTATGCCAAGGGACAAAGAGAGCTGGTGATTTATTTTCCCAAGCTGACCGTTTAAGTCTCCAAAGCAACCTTGAAAGCTTCACACTAGCTGAATATTCCTTTCACATGTCAAGGCTGATCGGTTTTGTGTATTCACACATGAGGGCTGCTCACGTTCAGTTTTCACACTTAAAAACTATTGAAGTGCCCCAATCTGTCTTTAATTAGCTCGACACTATTCAACTGATAAAGGTAACTCTATTAATCAAGTGCACCCCCTTGGCTAAATTTAAGCATGACCATTCAGTTCATTTCAGCTCACCTTTCATTTCATTAAATAACAAGCTACTAGAAGGCATTAAAAAGGCTGCCTATTCGCATCTCCAAGGCTGCTGGAAGCTTCAAGGAAGTTTCTAGGAAATTTCCAAAAAGTTTCAGCTTATTTAAGCCTAATTCAAATGACCATTTAGCTACCTAAATGCCTATTCGGCTATCCTAGGAATTTAGCTATAAATATGAACCAATTGAGTTGTATTTCGGACTTTTTGCCATTTTTAATGAACTTTGAGTTATTTGTGAGCATTTTCGACTCTCAAATTTCCTCTAAGACTCAGCTTGACTTATCTGTTTAGTCAGTGGCGTCAAACTGTCTCTTTTATCCGAACTTATCACTCTCGTAGTGTGGCGTTCAACAAAACTATACCTTTGGTTCTTACCTTCCTAAGTAACGGGTCAAGGTCCTATCCTATCTTCCAAATCACCTTAAGAGTCCTATAAGTCTCGGGTCAACACTCGTATATAGTGTTGGTTCATTCTTGACCCTTAAGCCCATTTCGTTCCATTACCACAGACTATTTCATTTCTTTTGCTTCCCTTGTTAGTCGAACCTATATCATCCTATACTTAGCCATTTTTGAACCTATTTTTGTCACAAAAATTCCATACTTTGTCAAATTCGATATTATTTAAAAATTAGAACGATACTTCTTCGTTTGACGATCGGGCATATAAATGACTCGGACATCTCAACGAGGCCGTGGTCGCATCATTTGGTATCAGAGCTTGTAAAAACAAGAAGTACGAACGTTCGTAGCTATCCCGGAATAGGTTCGTAAAAAAATTTCAAAAAAAAATCCGTGTATCAAAAGCATTCCTTTGTATTCAGCAAATTGTAATTAGAAAAAAAAAGAATTTCGAAATTAAAAAAAAAAAAAGAAGGCTAGTTGTTGAAATTGATTATCTTTTCTTCCCGATCTACAAATTCTCTCATCGAACCCATTTTCGCCATACTCCAAAACCATATGCTTTTCTTTCAGCCCACCTAACACCAAAAATGTCATCTACACTTGTAACCCCCTTAAAGCCGACCCCTAGACTAAAGATAAAGTCTAAACGAGTATTCTACAAAATCAGGAAAGAAGAAACGAGTGGAAAAAGGCACGAGTGAAGTGAGAGCATTAGAGAGAAGAAAAAGTCGTAAAAGAGTGTAAACACGAGTGTGAGTGCCATTAACTCTTTCTTTCCGAGTGAACGTGAGGCTTTGCTGTGAGGTTTTATTTTTCTATGTCTAGAAGTCCAGAACGTAATATGGTGGAAGGCGGAGGACGACAACCCATTAGAAATGTAGCCCCCGGAGGAGGTGGAGTACCCGACTTAGGCCAACAAGCTCTATTACGAGAGTTCCAACGCATGTTGTGGAATGATTTGGAGTCATTCAACAAACGCTTGGAGTGAGTCGAGGAAAGGGCCCAACGAGAGCGGACTCCCCAAGGTCCACAAAAAGATCGAGGCCGCCCGAAAATCAACCAAGATGACCTCTATGACCCAAGTGATGTCGAAAGTGATCAAGGGTCAAACCAAAGTGAAAGGCGGAGAGGTCCAAGGAATCGAAGACTTAGAGAATGAGGGCGAGTGGACGACGACTTGAAAACTATTAAGCTCTCAATTCCACCCTTTCAAAGCAAGTCGGATCCGGAGGTTTACCTAGAGTGGGAGAAGAAGATTGAATTGGTGTTTGAGTGCCACAATTACTCCGAAGCCAAAAAGGTAAAGTTTACCGCAATTGAGTTTTCGGACTACACAATGATCTGGTGGGATCAATTAACCACTAGCCGAAGACGGAACGGAGAACGACCTATCACAACTTGGGCCGAGATGAAAGCGGTGATACGAAGGCGATTTGTCCCATCCTACTACCACCGAGAACTCTATAAAAAACTCCAAAATCTTACCCAAGGATCGAGGAGTGTTGAAGATTATTACAAAGAGATGGAAATCGCAATGATTCGAGCGGATGTCTAAAAAGACCGCAAGGCAATAATGGCGTGCTTCCTAGCCTGTCTCAACCGAGACATTGCTAATATCGTGGAGCTGCAACATTACGTAGAAGTGGTGGACATGGTGCACATGGCCATCAAGGTGGAGAAACAATTGAAGTGTAAAGGTACCGTTCGAGGCTATTCCACCGATAACCCCTCTAAATGGAACCAAGGCGTTAGCAAAAATAATCCATCGAGCCGTGCTAAAGAGCCCACAGTGCCAGCCAAGACGAACAAGCCTTTAGGTGAGACAAGTAAAAGCAAGGCTACCGAGAGTTTTCCCAACCGTTCGAGGGACATCAAGTTCTTCAAATGCCTTGAGAGGGGGCATATTACTAGTCAATGCCCAAACCGAAGCACTATGGTTGTGCGAGCGAATGGAGAAATCGAGTCGGAGGAAGAAGTCGCAAATGATCCCGAAGCCACATCCAATGAGGAGGAAGACTTGGAGCATGCTGTTGATGGCGAACTCCTTGTCGTCAAGAAGAGTCTAAGTCTCCAAAGTGTGGAGAATGAACAACAAAGGGAAAACATTTTCCATAAACGGTGCCAAGTCCAAGGAAAAGTATGTAGCGTGGTTATTGACGGTGGGAGTTGCACAAACGTGGCGAGCACTCTCATGCTGGAGAAGTTAAGACTGCCGACCACCAAGCATCTGAGCCCGTATAAACTCCAATGGCTCAATGATGGTGGCGAGTTAAAGGCAACAAAACAAGTGCTTGTATCCTTATCTATTGGAAAATATATCGATGAAGTACTTTGTGACGTTGTGCCCATGCATGCGGGCCATTTGCTACTTGGACGCTCGTGGCAATTTGATCGAAGAGTCATCCACGATGGATATACCAATTGGTATACGTTCAAACATTTGGGCAAGAACGTGACGTTAGCACCATTGACGCCGAAGCAAGTCTACGAGGATCAAATAAAATTGAAAAATTCTGTAGAACAAATGAGGGAAAAATAAAAGAGTGAAAATGTAAAAGAAAAGAAATTTGAGAAAAAAAGAGGAAAAACAACAAAAGAAAGTTAAAAGGAATGGAGAAAATAAAAAGAAGAGAAAGAAAAAAATGTGAGAAAGTGAACGTTTTCGCAAAAGCAAGTGATGTACGAAAGGCATTTTTGTTGAGACAATCCGTCCTTATGCTCATGTACAAGGAAAACTTGTTTAGCACTAACGAATTACCCGAGAACCTACCTTCTTCTATTGTGTCTCTTTTGCAGGATTTCCAAGACGTATTTCTGGAAGAAACTCCAAGTGGGTTGCCACCCCTTCGTGGAATCGAGCATCAAATCGATTTCGTGCCCGGAGCTGTCATTCTGAACCGACCAGCATATCAGACTAATCTTGAAGAGACGAAGGAACTCCAACAGCAAGTCAATGAGCTTATGGAAAATGGCTACATCCACGAGAGCCTTAGTCCATGTGCCGTGCCCGTTTTGTTGGTTCTGAAGAAGGACGGAACGTGGCGCATGTGTGTCGATTGCCGAGCTGTGAACAAAATCACCATCAAATATCGGCATCCAATACCGCGCTTAGACGACATGCTCGACGAATTAAGTGGTGCCAAGTTATTTTCGAAAATCGACCTTAAAAGCGGGTACCATCAGATTCGCATGCGAGAAGGTGACGAATGAAAGACTGCCTTTAAAATGAAACACAATTTGTATGAATGGTTGGTCATGCCATTTGGCCTAACCAACGCTCCTAGCACTTTTATGAGACTTATGAATTATGTATTAAGATCATTTAACGGTAAGTTTTGTGTTGTGTACTTTGATGATATACTCATTTATAGAAAATCGTTGGAAGAGCATGTAGTACACCTTAAATCTGTTTTGGAGGTTCTTCGAAAGGAGACCTTATATGCTAATCTTAAAAAGTGTACGTTTTGCTTTGACAAGGTTGTTTTTCTAGGTTTCGTGGTCAGCTTGGAAGGACTCGAAGTGGACCAAGAAAAGATCAAAGCAATTCAAGAATGGCCGAGACCGATGAGCAACTTCAGCACTTTAGCTACGCCGTTGACGAGCGTTACCAAGAAAAACTCATGTAACACCCCCAACCCGTATCCGTCGCCGGAATAGGGTTACGAGGCATTACCAAGGAGTACAGAACACTTACAGATAATTTGAAATCATTATCGTTCAAATACAAAGACTAATTATAAACGTTCCTTTAACGGACCTTCGAGGTCCAAATCATACATTAAAATCGGGTCGAGACTAAACCAGATCCTCAGGAAAATTTTTCGTGACTTTTAAAATTTTTCTCGCATATAAGGGTCACACGCCCGCGTGACTAGGGACACACAGCCGGACCATACGCCCATGGGGTAGACCACTTGTCACACATGGCCTAGACACACACCCGTGTCTACTCGTGTGGACGAAAATTATGCTATTTTCCAAGCCATATTTCTCACTCACTTGATCCTTTATCTTTACCAACATTTTAATACAGTCAAGAACCAATTTAAGATATTCAACCAAGCCTTATACTTATTACCATTTGTTAGTCGTACACTTTATATAAATAACAAGAAACGTATATAGGCTCAATTCTTATTAAATTCCTCTTATACCTATACTTTTTCATATTATGTATTCACATCACATATAATAATCATACCTCTGTATTTCACATTCATTTTCATAACAATTTGACTTGGTTTCTAACTACTTCATATTTGAGTTCTACTCATCAAATCATTTGAACATCATCTTTACACAAATAGTACACTTAAGGTGTACAGTTCTATAATTATGAATAAACACATTTATCAAACATATTCCATGTTTTTATATATATCACAGTCTCATATTTCCATGTATCAAGTACCATCATTTCCTTGTATTTGAGCATGAATCGTGTAACAATTCATAAACATGCAACTCACTAACTCTTCCGCCAATCACAATTTAAGTTGACAAATCACTTATTGAGTCAAATTTCAATGTTCACTAAAATTTATCATATAAATTTGGATGTACGTATCCACCAATAGATTCCATGTACAGATATCATCATCTCAAATTTCCACATATATTTACTTTCCACATTATGAACTCAAATAACATATACAAGATATACCAATGTATTTCAAATGCGTTTTCATAATATTTCATTTGAATTCAGATTATTTCATATTAGAACTTTTCTCATTAACTCATTTGGAATACCAATTCATACGGATAATACACTCAAGGTGTACAAATATATAATCACAAATGAACTCATTCATCAACCAGGATTTATGTTCATGTCTCATCAACTCGTATTTCCTTATATCACATAATTCCATGTAACACTTACCAAACTTTGTCAAATTAGTGAACGTCTTATAGAATTGGTCTGCACCGGTATGCACTGAATTTCACTGATAATCACTGATGTCATAGCATAGCTATGGTCTTTTCACTAGAATGCCATAGCTCAGCTATGGTCTTACATTTTCACTATCATTATGCCATGGTGAAACCATGGACTTATCCGTCAATTCATCACTTTTCACTAGAATGCCATAGCCCAGCTATGGACTTATACGGATATCACTTATTACTTGTAGCCGAAGCTACCACTTATCATTTGTAGCCAGAGCTACCACTTTTCACTGATCAGGTAGCCGGAGCTACCACTTTTCACTTGATCAGGTAGCCGAAGCTATCTGGTGCACATAGTAGCCTGCACTTAGTACTACACATGTGACCAAAACCATCACTTACACATAGTGGCCTGCACTTAGTACCACACATGTGATCGGAACTATCGGGTACGCATAGTAGCCTGCACTTAGTACTACACATGCGATCTATCCGTTTGGTACACGTAGTAGCCTGCACTTAGTACTACACACGTGACCTAAAACCACCTCGTAGCTCTCTTGTACACATAGTGGCCTACACTTAGTACCACACATGTGACCTAGCTACCTCATTCATATCTTTCTATTCCGAAGGTTCAACCGGGAATTCTCACTTTTCAACATTTTACCAATTCATCCATAATCAATCACAATTCATAATTTACATCAAATAATTACTCCATATTCAACCATATCTCATATAATATAACAAAATATTAAAACATAAATAAAAACGATGTATTATTTACATACAAACTTACAAATTCAATTTTTATATCATAACGATAATCACCATTTCATAGTAAATATTTGAAATAAAACATTATATCGTTTCTAATTTAACATTTATCGATTATAATCGGGCATGTGATCAATTTATATACAAGTCATTCATATATTTTTTCCTCCTCCTCCTCTCCATCCACATCCTTAGTATAAATAACACACTTGTAAGTAACATTATCTATAATTTTCACTATTTACTTATATGGATATTCAAGCTGTCCATCCGAGTCACAGTCACTAAATTATTTTTACCTTGAGCTAAAGAACTCCAAATTAAGATCTGATAATTTTACCTGAAACTATACTCACATATCTTCTTACCATAAAATTTTCAGAATTTTTGGTTTAGCCAATAAATACAGTTTATTCTTTAAAGTCACCCCTGTTCTGCTGTCTGACAGTTCCGACCCTTCTTTACTAAAAATTAATTATCTCCTTGTACGTGATTCGGATGATGTTACCATTTGTTTTTACTGAAAATAGACTCATTCAGTATTTTAAAAATATAAATTTAAGCCCCTATTTATTTTCCTCCAATTTTTGATGATTTTCCAAAGTCAGAACATGGGAACCCGAAATCATTCTGAACTTGTCTCACAAAATTTATTATATCTCATGATTCACAATTCCATTGCTTACACTGTTTCTTCTATAAGAAACTAGACTCAATAAGCTTTAATTTCATATTTTATTCATCCTCTAATTCAATTTCTAAAATTTTTGGTGATTTTTCAAAGTTAGACTACTGCTGCTGTCCAAAACTGTTTTAATGCAAAATGTTGATTTTCATTTTGCCCCAAATTTCACAGTTCATACAATTCAGTCCTTGCTCAATTAACCCCTCAATTGAGCTAATTTTTTTCTCAATTAATGCTTTATTCTATCATTTTAAACTACTTCATAACCCTTGGAAATCAAAACTTTAGCACTAGACCTTAATTCCAAACTCTTTCACTAATAGGTCCTAAAGTCAATTTCCATCAATTTTACTTGATAAAATCATCATAAATCAAAATTAAAGCTTCAATTCTATATTTATTCATCATGTTCTTCTAGCACTCATCCATAGCAACTTTAAAAATTATCAATGGAATCAAAAACTAATGACATAGTAAGTTGGACCCAATTGTAAAAGTCCAAAAACTTAGAAATTTCAAGGAGAAAGCAAGAATTAATCTTACATGAAGCTAGAGTATGAAAACCAGCTTGAACCCTCTTCCATGGCTGTTTTTCAGCTGATGAATATGAAGAAAAATGATGAGAATTCTAGATATTCCAATTTGGTCCCATTTTTATTTAACTAATTTTGGCAATTTTCTAATTTTGCCCTTATTTCACCCATTTCCTGATTTTTCTCAGCTATTGCCGCCCAAAATATCTCCTTTGGGCTTATTTTCACTTTAGGTCCTTCCTTATTTGACAATTGAGCTATTTAATCCTTCTAGCAACTTTTACACCTTTTTCAATTTAGTACTTTTTATTTAATTAACCACCCGAACGTCAAATTTTTCTAACAAAATTTTAATACTACCTTATTGACACTCCGTAAATATTCATAAAAATATTTATGGCTCGGTTTACAACACCGAGATCTCGATACCTCTTTTTCTCAATTTCTTGACCAAATAAATCTTTATAAAACACAATTTACTATTTCAAAAATCTTTTAAAAGCTACATTTGGCTCGTAAATATTAAATAATATAATCTAAGAATTTATTTGTCAGATTTGGTGGTCTCGAACCACTATTTTCGACATCGCTGAAATTTGGGCTATTACAACTCAACCTTCTATTGGGCCGATGAGCAATAGAAGTCTTTTAATGATATTAAGAATTGCCTTACTAAAGCTCCTTTATTAGCACTTCTTGATTTCTCTAAAACTTTTGAGATTGAATTTTATGCCTCAGGTGTAGGAATCAGGGCTGTGCTCACTCAAGACAGAAGGCCTATTACGTACTTTAGCGAAAAGCTAAATGGAGCCACACTTAACTATCCCATTTACGATAAAGAAATGTACGCACTTATTCGAGCTCTCGAGACGTGGCAACATTATCTATGGCCAAAGGAATTCGTGATTCACTCCGATCTCGAAGCATTGAAACACATCAAAGGCCAGCACAAGTTGAACAAGCGCCATGCGAAGTGGGTCGAGTACCTCGAATCATTTCCTTATGTCATCAAGTATAAGAAAGGTAAAGATATTATAGTGGCTGATGCACTTTCGAGAAGGTATGCTCTATTATTGCATCTTGATTCTAAATTGCTTGGATTCTCTTTCTTGAAAGATTTATATGCTAATGATGATGACTTTGGTGAACTATTTGCTGCTTGTGAGAATGTCTCTGTTGAAAAGCTTTATAGGTACGAAGGTTTCCTTTTTAAAGAATGACGATTGTGTATCCTGCAAAGTTCCATTCGGGACTTGCTAGTTAACGAAGTGCATAGCGGGTGCCTCATAGGACACTTCGGTGTAGGCAAAACATTGTCGATGCTCCAAGAGCATTTTTATTGGCCTAGGATGAAAAGGGACGTCGAACGTGTTTGTGAGCGTTTTGTGACGTGCAAGAAGGCCAATTCAAAGATTCAACCACATGGGCTGTACACACCACTACCTATACCCGAAGCTCCTTGGATGGATATATCCATGGACTTTGTCCTTGGATTACCTTGAACAAAAATGGGGAAGGATTTTATTGACATTGTAGTTGATCGATTTTCAAAGATGTCACATTTTATTGCATGTACAAAAACTGACGATGCTGTTCATATTGCTAATCTTTTCTTTAGGGAAATCATTCAACTACATGGAATTCCGAGAACGATTGTGTCTGATTGGGACGCAAAGTTTTTGAGTCATTTTTGGAGATCGTTGTGGGGGAAGCTCGGGACCGAGTTGCTATTTTCAACCATTTGTCACCCCCAAACAGATGGACAAACGGAGGTGGTTAATTGAGTGTTGTCTACTTTGTTGTGAGCCATTATCCGGAAAAACTTAAAGTCGTGGGAGGAGTGCTTACCTCATATCAAGTTTGCATATAATCGATCAGTTCATTCGGCAACTAAATTTTCTCCTTTTAAAATTGTTTATGGATTTAATCCTTTGACTCCGTTAGACTTAGTGCCTTTACCTAACGAACAATTTATTCATGTAGATGCGAAGAAAAAGGCCGAGTATGTCAAGGAGTTGCACCAAAAGGTTCGAGCCAATATCGAAGCAAGAACCGAGAGCTATGTTCAAAAATCAAACAAAGGCCGAAAGAGAGTTATGTTCGAACTCGGTGATTGGGTTTGGGTTCATATGCGAAAAAAACGCTTTCCAGCCCAACGTAGGTCCAAGTTACTACCGCGAGGAGACGGACCCTTCCAAGTCTTAGAACGAATCAACGAGAATTCTTGTCGACTTGACTTACTAGGTGAGTATAATATAAGTGTGAGCTTCAATGTGTCTGATTTATCTCCCTTTGATGCAGGTTCTGATTTGAGGACAAATCGCTTTGAAGAGGGGGATGATACGGCCACGCCCCGGGTCACACCAAACTCGAGCAAGGATCCTTTGGAGCTGCCACAAGGACCTATCACCCGAGCACGAGCTAAGCAATTTAAAGAGGCCATTTCGACCTTAGTCGGATACCTATAAAATAAATCTATATTCTATATGTTTAAAATAAATTTATATGTTATCCCCACATATATGAATGGTTCCATATGTAAGAAAAAAGTTACCCGATTCCATTTTACGGTGTTGCAATTATACATTCCAAGGAATTTCATTTTTATAGGTAAATGCTCAATACCCAAGTAGGCGTACAAAGTTGATCGTGATCAAGTGCTTTATGGGTCGTCTTAGGCCTTGCGATTCACCTTTATCCCAAAAATATATCGAGAATTTTTACATACAAAGGATTTACTTGTTACTAATATAGTCTAGCCTTTGCTCTAAACCAAGTGTGGAGCGAGACATTGGCTGGGCACATTGAGAGAGCTTAGACCAACTCAACTAGATCACCTTGCAACCTCTTGCAAGCTGAACTCAGCTCAAACTTAGCTCCATGAGTTCGACTCAGCTCAATGAGCTCAAATCCAACTCGGTTTAATTTATACATTTCTTTAGTTGCTGGAATAAATTAAATGCATTAGTTAATTTAGTTAGTTCAGCTCAAATATTTATTATGTGTTTTAATGTGTCAAAAATCTGGACAATTTAATTATGTTTTAAATGTGTTTTATTTTAATGCATGTTTTTTAATATTTCCTAGTTAATACATGTTATTAATTTGTCTCAGCCTATTACATAATTTTAATATGTTTTAGCTCCAGTCGAATTAATGTGCAGGTTTAATATGTCCTAGTTGCTACCGAATTAATGTGTCTTAAGACTAATTAATTTTGTTGAATTATTAGGTTCAGCTACATACAAGGAACGGCTTGAATGAAGGAGTGCTGATGGTTCATCTCTTCCAAGCACCTCTTCGTGTATGCCAAGGGACAAAGAGAGCTGCTGATTTATTTTCCCAGGCTGACCGTCTAAGTCTCCAAAGCAGCCTTGAAAGCTTCACACCAGCTGAATATTCCTTTCACATTTCAAGGCTGATCGGTTTTGTGTATTCACACATGAGGGCTGCTCACATTCGGTTTTCACACTTAAAGACTATTAAAGTGCCCCAAGCTGTCTTTAATTAGCTCAACACTATTCAGCTGATCAAGGCAGCTCAATTAATCAAGTGCACCCCCTTGGACGAATTTAAGCATGACCATTCAGTTCATTTCAGCTCACTTTTCATTTCATTGAATAACAAGCTACTAGAAAGCATTAAAAAGGCTGCCTATTGGCGTCTCCAAGGCTGCTGGAAGCTTCAAGGAAGTTGCTAGGAAATTTCCAAGAAGTTTCAGCTTATTTAAGCTGAATTCAAATGACCATTTAGCTACCTAAATGCCTATTCGACTATCCTAGGAATTTAGCTATAAATATGAACCAATTGAGTTGTATTTCGGACTTTTTTTTTCCATTTTTAATTAACTTTGAGTTATTTGTGAGCATTTTCGACTCACAAATTTCGTCTAAGACTCATCTTGACTTATCTGTTTAGTCAGTGGCGTCAAACTGTCTCTTTTATCTGAACTTATCACTCTCGTAGTGTGGCGTTCACCAAAACTATACCTTTGGTTCTTACCTTCCTAGGTAACGGGTCAAGGTTTTATCCTATCTTCCAAATCACCTTAAGAGTTCTATAAGTCTCGGTTTAACACTCGTATATAGTGTTGGTTCATTCTTGACCCTTAAGCCCATTTCGTTCCATTACCACAGACTATTTCATTTCTTTTGTTTCCCTTGTTAGCCGAACCTATATCATCCTATACTTAGCCATTTTTTAACCTATTTTTGTCACCAAAATTCCATACTTTGTCAAATTCGATATTATTTAAAAATTGGAACAATACTTCTTCGTTTGACGATCGGGAATATAAACGACTTGGACATCTCAACGAGGCTGTGGTCGCATCAATATCCATGTAACAAGAAAACACTTCATTTCAAGACTGACGACGATATCACAATATCCAACCCTGGGTATCATGATATCACTGTCGTTAGGGGACAAAAATGACACCAGAGGTAATGTTTGTCCAACCAAAGCATCAATCAGGAGAAGCTCATTCAATGGCATTTTGGTCAAGAAAATGGGTCAAATTTTGCTACTAATCAGCCAAATTGGCTAAGGATAAAATAGGCTACACTAGGATAGTTTTTTTTCTTTAGTTTCTTTAGCTTGTCTATTAGTTTTCTCTTCTTTTCTAATGTTTCATATTTCCCATCTTCTTCCTTAGCTATAAATTTAAGATTTCTGCAATTTTATTATTTTTCTTGTTGTAACGCCCTGAATTTGGGCCTAGTAGAATTGGGCCCAATGGGCCTTGAGAGTAGTAGCGTTTAAAATTTTTTAGATCAAGAGATCGGCTCTTATACGGGTTAGACCTAGTAGGTGTGTGATTTTGGAAGGATATGGGGCTTCTATGAAGTCCCGGGTTCAAGTTAGGCCATAGGGAAAACTTTGGTTTTTGGGCACTTAAGTGGGGAGAGCTGTAGGAGACAAGGCTTAAGGGAAATTATTGGTGTTTTGCTAACACAAAAAGGAGTTGTGGTGAAGTGGAAAAGTGGCACCACTTAGGGAGCAAGGGAGTGACGCCACAGGGAAGCAAGGGATCCAAGGGTGAGAGGTAGTGGTTCGCCGAATGTGGGGTGTTGGGGAGAGGAAATTCGGCATTTTGGTGTAGGTAGCAAAAACCGAAACTTTGGTGTGTGCCATTGTGGTGTTTCTTTCCTTTCTGGTGCATTTCGGGTCTTTTCCTCCAAAAGTCTTCTTTGCCGAATTGTCAGCTTTTCTTTCCCTCTTTTCTCATTTTGTATTCATGCATTTTCTTTGTTTTTTACCTAAACATCAGTGAGCCGAAACTTCTCTTTTCATTTCTCTTCATCTACTCCTTTCTACCTTCCTCTTATCTTTTCTCTCTTGAGTTTCACCATAGCCGAAATCCCTATGCTTCTAGTCTTGGATTGGCTTATTTCTTTTCTTTCTCATAATTAGAATTCTTCATTTCAGTTTAACCCTATAGCTGATTTTGAACCTTTTTACTTTGGTTGCTAAGTGTCGAATTGCTCCATGGTGATTCTCAGTTCTTCGTTTGGTTGCTAAATCTCTTCTTTCATTCGACTTATTTCTAGTCTAAGGTAACGATTGTTTTCTTTTCTACTTTCTTTCTTTTCTCTCTGTTCTCTCTGCTTGCTTAAGCCGAAATAGTTTCAATCTTGATCCTTTCTGGGTAGGGCCGAATCTTATTTTTCCCCTAACACCTTATCTTTTGTTCTCTATTTGGGTAAGCCGAAACCTTGAGCAACTGTCAATCTGGTGGTACTTTGCTAATCGAGAGTTCATCATGGAGGCAGACAATAGCCGATCTAAGGGGGGATCAGGAAGGGCGCCTCTTGGAAGTGGACCCGTAGCCCCTGCTCCCAAGTTTAAGCGGCGTAGGGTGTCAGCGGTTCGGGACTTTCCGCCAGGTTGTGGAAGGGCATCGACATCTGAGTTAGCTAGGCAAATCCTAGTTAGTGAAGGTGGTGATGGTCGTGATTGTATAATACTTTACGTGATCAGGTGTGTAATCTCACACCTTTCTGAATGACTGCATGTGATGACTTGCGAATCGACCAAAAGCCGAAAAGCCAGAAAATCGACATATGTGCCTCTCGAGCGTGCGAGCGCTCGTAGTGGTAAATTGAGATACGAGTAGTGACGGTAAGTTGTTGAGAGTGTCATGAGTGCTCTCGCGACATTGGGGCTGTAACGGGCCTAATCGAGCCGATATGGGCTTAACGGGCCCAATGGGCTTTTCGGCCCACATGGGCGAAGTTGGTGGAAAACCGTCAAAAGGTAAGTGGGGTTGCGAAATCTGGAAATTTGAGACTGAAACCATGCGAAATGGGTCACACGAGCGTGTGGGCCCGTTTGGGCCTAAAATGGATTTTAGGCCCATTAGTCCCGTAGAGACCCAATAAGGGTCCCGTGTCGTTCGAGGCGACAGTAAGCTATTGAAAGGCTGTAAATTGATAAATTACTGAAATACCCTCGTTGGGTAAATTACTGCAATACCCTCGGTGGGTAAATTACTGAAATACCCTCGTTGGGTAAATTACTGAAATACCTTTGTTGGGTAAAATTACTGTTATACCTTAGGGGCAGATTTGGTATGATTGTGTATAATTTGATTAATTGCCATGATGACACATTTTGCATACACTGAAATATTATGCCATGACATGTTGCATTGGGATGGGTTATAATGATGGAGGAAGTGTTGTACTGGTTGCTATGCCACAATATACTGATTTCAGTGGCTCAGCCACATATACCGATACTGGCAGCTTTGCTACGTTTATACTGGCAGCTCAACTGCATTTTTGGAGTGTAGGGTTGGGTGGGTTGACTTGGTCCCCACATGGAGTGTAAAGCTGGTACGGGTGGAGTGTAGCGGATGGACTATTAGGTTGGGGCTGCATTTTCTGTTTGCATTACCATGATTTTAGGGCCGTGGGCCCAAATTGATATTGTATGGGGCTTAGGCCCAGACTGAGACCATGACTGTGACTGGTATCGGGATTACACACTGAGTTCTTGTAACTCACCTTGTTGTTTCAACCTTGCAGGTGATCCCCAGCGTTAGTGGATTTGGAGCTTTGGAGGACTCTGTGGTGGCCATACACCGGGAATTATTCTCGTGAACTTAGTAAATTTACGTTTTGCTTTATTTTAGTTTAATTGATTTGGGTTAATATTTCTGTAATAAGGCCATTGGTTTATTTTCTTTTAAGTTTTCCTTGATAACTGCTAAATTTATAAATACGTAGTTTTCCCAAAACGACACCTACTGTTTTCAAATATATCACATTTTCGTAATTCACTGAAATTGATTTCTATTTTAAACGAGCTTTTGGGTTTAATAACAATGATAACAACAATAATGTTTTTACAAGAAAACCACAACAACAAATTTGATTTTTCTCAAACAACAAAGCTTAAGTTTTCAAAAAGGAATACGAACTTTTTAACAAATGCGCAAGCTTTTAAACAACCCTTCTATGTGACATACCAGATCCGGTCATAACGTCTAGGCCGGGTTTGGGGTGTTACACTTGTTGTCATTCTTGTTAGATAAGTTAGTTATTACTATATTTAAGGTTTATTTACACTTTCAGCCCATTTATTTTACTTGTATTAACATTTTCATCTTGTCTGACGGCCTATAACGCCATTTTCAAGAGGCCAATCATGAGGAAGATGAAGATGGTAGTTCTCACCTTCTGTATGATAACGACAATTCCTAGTCCCATTAGTTAGGGATACATGAAAGCCTATAAGAAAACAGCCCTAGAATTCCATATAGTCTCCATACATCTTGCTAAGAAAGATCAGAACCCTTTACCTCCCCTACAACTTGCTGCACATTGCATTCCTACCTTGTTGTCAGAGTCAATGTAATTGAAAAAGTGTGAATCGATTTGGAAAGTCTTGAAACGAGACTCAAGACCCAACTCCCCAAAGCACAACCAACAAAAGTATAAGAGTCATTCTAGTTGTACCAAGAAGAGTCTGAAAAGGTCAGCCAAATAGCCTTGATCCTTCCCCTAAAGAAAATGAAATCTTGAAGTTCATGTTGATAGAATGTGTGGACGTTTTTTCCTGTACAACAATAGATATGCCAAGAATTCATCTGTCAGTCATTCAACACTTTTTAGAGGTGGATCCTAATGCTCGACCAGTGAAGTAGAAGAAAAGAAATTTTTCCAATGAGAAGGTCGTGGCTACTAGAGAAGAGGTGAAGAAGCTCTTAGTTGTCGATTTCATTTCGTAGGTAACAAGAATAGGGTAATATATTGAATTTTATTGATAGACCTCAAAGGTATATATATCTATACAGTAGTAGTTACGTAGGAATCAAATTGCTAAAAGATAATATCCCATAATAATATTCTATAATATCCCATTAGGAATCAAATTGCTAAGAGATAATATCCCATAATAATATCCTATTAGGAATCAAATTGCTAAAAGATAATATCCTAGAATAATATCTTAACACCCTCCTCAATTTGGAGCATGTAGATCATAAATGTCCGACTTGATCAAAAGATATTCAATTTGTGGTTTACCAAGCACCTTTGTAAAAATGTCAGCCAACTAAAATAAGGTCGGAACATAAGAAGGGGCAATAAACCCATCCTGGATTGTATCCCTAACAAAGTGACAATCCACTTCAATAAGTTTAGTACGCTCGTGAAATACAGGTGATAAACCATAATTTACACATATTTTAACCCATTTTTGGCTTAATTTTGGATTATTTCCCATTGAATTTGATGAATTCGATGCTCCTAATCTCTTAATTTCATGTTTTATACTCAGGAGAGCTTAGGAAATCGAAAAGAATGAGAAACGGGCCAAAAAGGGACAAAATAGGCCTACCTTAGAGACTCACACGGCCTGGGCTATCACCCACGGCCGTGTGTTTTGAGCAACAACCTAGACACGGCCTGGACTATCGACCACGGGCAGATCACACGGCCGTGTGTGGCGAGCAGGATCGACCACGGCCAAGGAAGTCCACCACGGGCATGTCATACGAGCGTGTCCCTGCCAAAATCAAGATGAGTTTCATTAAGAATAGGATACTTGTGGGCCAAGAAAGGCATCTCGAAGCCTATATAAACACCATAGGGGGCAACTTAAAAAGGGGGGCTCGACAGGACGTCGAATAGACGCCGACTAGAAGGAGAAAATACTCCAAGACAGCCGTCGGGAACAGCTTAGGAGAAGGATCTCCATCAAGACTGAGGATCTCCCATCAAGTTCTTTAGAAGTTTTTGGGTTTTCTTATGTTTTGTTGTTTTTCCTCTTTTATGATGTTTCCCTCTTTTAGTATGAACTAAACTCCCTAAATAACGAGGGAGGATGAAACCTAAATGAATCTTATTATTATTTGATTTATGAGATAAATACTTGTGCTTATTCTTAATTGTGAGTTCTTATTCTTGTTTTGATAATTCAGGTTATTGATTCAAGTCGAATGTGCTTATTCAGTGGAGCAAAAGTCCCTGTCTAAGAGTAGATCAACACAATTAAGCGGAGTTGATCGCAACCCTAGAGATAGGGCGACGAAAATCTACCGGATTAGGGTCAAACCTAATAAGGGAATCCATAGATCGAGTTAATGCGACAATAGGGGTTTTAATTAGAAAGAGATTTTAATTAATCAATCTAGAGTCAGTTGTTAATAGCCTCGAGAGAGGTATTAATATAATTTAGGGATTTCTACGGATTAAGCCAGGTGAATAAATCGCATGAATCAAAAGTAATAAGTGAAGTCTAGGTGGATTCTTCCTTAGGTATTGTCTATCTCATATATGTTGTTTAAAAGTATTTTCCCCAATTTACTCTCTGTCGCGTTCATCGTTAGTTAAATTAGTTAATAGATTTTAGATTAAAAATAAATCCCCTTAATTATTAGGCTAGATAATAAAAAGATAGTTAATACTAGTACTCTTGGTCCTTGAGGATACGATATTAGGACTCACCACGGCTATACTCTTTGCTCGATAGGTGCGCTTGCCTTTGTTGAAATAATAGTTAATTTCGAGCTCCATCAAGTTTTTGGCGCCGTTGCCGGGGACTAAGATATTAGGAAAACTAAATTTTTATTACTTTAGCCATTTTATTTATTTGCAATTTATATTTATTTTATTTTTAACTTTGCTAATTTTTCTTTTATTTGCTTCTGGCAGGTAATTCTAGTTTATGACTAGGAGGAACCCGTCAGGACCCTTGATTTTTGACAGTGATATAGAAGGTACCGTTCGTAGAAATCGTAGGGAAATAAGGCGAAGCCTACAGTACATAGAAGAAGAGCAAGAGGACGATACCAACACTACCGAAGAGATGGCTGATAATAATCCGCTACCTCTTGTGGTTGCTGCAAACCCGGTGAATCAAAATCCTGTTCCTCGAACTATGTATGATTATGCTAAACCTTGTTTAACAGGAACTGAATCAAGTATTGTTAGACCTACTATTGCTGCAAATAATTTTGAACTGAAACCTAACACTATACAGATGATCCAGCAATTTGTTCAGTTTGATGGTTTGCAGGATGAGGATCCAAACAATCACTTGGCAAATTTTCTTGAGTTTTGCGACACTTTCAAGATTAATGGCGTTTCTGATGATGTCATTTGCCTTCGGTTGTTTCCCTTTTTGCTGAAGAATAAAGCTAAACAGTGGTTAAACTCGTTACCACGAGGATCAATCACCACATGGGAACAAATGACCGAAAAATTTCTGTTAAAATATTTTTCGCCAGCTAAAACGGCTAAGTTGAGGAATGATATTTCTTCTTTTGTGCAGATGGATCTAGAAACACTCTACGATGCATGGGAGAGATATAAGGATCTACTAAGGAGGTGCCCTCACCATGGGTTACCTTTGTGGCTACAGGTTCAAACCTTTTACAACGGTGTGAAACCCTCAACTAGGCGATTGATTGATTGACGCACGGTGGAACCCTAAATAACAAGACTCCTGAGGCGGCTTATGAGTTTATAGAGGAAATGTCACTGAATAACTATCAGTGGCAAGTTACAAGGACAAGGCCGACAAAAGCCGCCAGTGTTTTCAACCTCGACACAGTGACCATGCTATCAAACCAGGTAGAACTCTTTAATAAGAAAATTGATGGTTTGTATGGTTCTTCGCAGGTACATCTAGTGATGCAGTGCGATACAAATGGAGGAGGGATGAACAATACAGAATACCCACCCTACAACCCTGGCGTAGAAAGCGAGCAGATGAACTATATGGGTAATAATTTTAGATCTCAAAATAACCCCTATAGTAACAATTATAATCCAGGTTGGAGGAACCACCCAAACTTCTTATGGGGTGGTCAAGGAAATCAGAGGCAACAGCCTTCTCCAGGCTTTCAACAGGGTACCCGCAAGAGAAGAAGCCGAACCTAGAAGAGATACTAACAAAATTCATCGCGGTGTCAGAGACACGTTTCCAAAACACCGAAACAACGCTCAAAAACCAACAAGCATCGATCCAAAGGATCGAGAACCAATTAGGACAACTTGCTAAGATCATATCTGAACGACCACAAAGCAGCTTGCTAAGCAACACTGAAACTAACCCAAAGGAGCAAATACATGCCATCTCTATTCACGACAGTAAGGGGTTAGACGAACCAGAACTGAGGCAAGAGAATGTGGTAGGGGAAGGTAAGGTTGAGGAAAACCATGATAAACAAAAACCGGTAATTACAGAGTACCAACCTCGAGTGCCATACCCCAATGCGATGAAGAAAGACAACACAGATGAACAATTCGGTAAGTTTCTTAAACTTCTAAAGAAATTACATGTTAACTTACCATTCCTTGAAGCTCTTTCACAGATGCCAGACTCAAGGAAATTTTTAAAAGAGTTGTTGACGAACAAACGGAGATTAGACGAGAGGTCACATGTGGAACTAAACGCAGTGTGCTCAGCAATTTTGCAAAATAAACTACCACAAAAATTAAAAGATCCAGGGAGTTTTACAATTCCATGTTTAATTGGTAGTTTATCTATTAATAATGCCTTAGCTGATTTAGGGGAAAGCATCAATGTTATGCCTTATAAAATGTTTGAACAACTAGGTCTCGGGAAACCCAAACAAACTAGGATGAGCATTCAATTAGCTGATAAAACTATTAGAATTCCTAGGGGTATAATCGAAGATGTACTAGTAAAAATTGATAAATTCATATTCCCTATAGACTTTGTCGTTTTAGACATGGATGAGGATAATAATGTTCCTTTAATTTTAGGAAGACCCTTTTTAGCCACTGCCAGAACTAAAATTGATATTGATACAGGTGAACTCACACTTCGTGTAGGTGACGAAACGATCACTCTTCAGGCTTTTGACTCGGCTAGGACATCGAGTAATCAAGTTGAAAACATAAATTCCATTAATAACCATTTGGTTCAACCTTCTTTACAGGAAGCACCACAAAACTACACAACTGAGCCAGATCCTAGACCTCGTGCAAACAAGGAAATAACTCATGAGGAACGAAGGCTTCAAATCGATGAACTAGACGAGTGGAAGCCACGTGTCAAGGAGAAACCAAGAACACACGAAGTAAAACCGAGGCAACTCCATGTCAAACTTAAAGATGAGGCATACCAATTTCAGATCGGAGATCAGGTTTTGTTGGATAAGAAAGACCCTCGAATCGCCACTTCGGACCATAATGCAAACGAAGAGATCCCTTTCACGGTATTGAATACCTTCCCATACGGAACAGTCGAGGTAACTAATCCTACATTTGGCACTTTTAAGGTAAACACCACTCGACTTAAACTATATATCGATAACCGAATTGATAGCAAGAATGATGAGCTTCAACTCTTCAAACCACCATGATTATGCGAATGAGAGGTAAGTCTAGCTTAAGACTTTAAACGAGCACTTCTCGGGAGGCAACCCGAGCACTAACCCCTTTTCATATCTTTGATTTTTAGCACCTAACTAAAAACTAACCACGTTAATAAAGCGTAGGTTTCCGTACCACACGGCCTTGCACACGGGCGTGGCCGTGGCCATGTGGACATCACAGACTTGCACACTGGCGTGGCAAATATCGTACGAACCAAGGACGAAAAAATCCCCAAATCACGGACGGCGATAAAAGCCACGGCCGTGCGATACGGCTGTGGTCGACACTGTGAAAGTCACACAGGTATGAGACACGCTCGTGCTTTGAGGCCATGGCCGACACTGAGAAAGATAAACGGGCGTGGACACATCTACACAAGCGTGGGAGAAACGAACAAGCCACCACACGACCGTGCGATATGGCCGTGTGACTTAACACGCCCACAGCACACGGGTGTGGGCAGCAACCAGGTTCCTGACTCTTATTTAAAACCCCCCCTTCTTCTCACTTTCTCCCCAAATTCTTCTTCTCACAACCCACAGCCACCACACCCCTTCCTCTTCTCACTATCTTCTCCCTTCATTTTCCTTTCCCCTTCCCCTCATTTTTTTCTTTTACCATCCTCACCACCATCTCCATGTCGAAGAAGCGAAAGGACCCTAGCACGGTATCCCCGTGCACGACCACTCTACATAAGTTCATGTCGGCCGCTTCATCGACTCAACAAGCCAAGGACATTTGAGTCCATTTATTTTTCCTATTTCTTTTCTCTTCTCCTTTATTTTCCTTCTCTTTATCTTTCTTGTGCTTAATTTATTTTATTATATTTTGATTTCATTTATTTAGGTCCTAAAGGCTGCTAGGGAATCACCACACCACGACCCTAGTATCCACCACCACCGGCGCATCCTCCTCCAACTCGGCCCAAATTTCCCTCGTTTCTTTTCTTTGACTCCATCCAAACTTCAGGAAGTTTCACTTCTCTCCCTACCTTATGATTTTCTTACTATATTGTGAATATCTATTTTTGTACATTGAGAACAATGTACATCTTAAGTGTGGGGGGTGAATTTTAAAAGTTCCTAACTTTTTGCATTATTCTCAAAACCCTGAATTATGTCTTGTTCTTAAGTAATTTTCTCATATTACTGTTAGAATGAAATTTCTTTTGATTTATGATTTTCATTGATATGTTTTGGATTAAGTCGTAGTTAATTGTGCATTGATGATTTAAACTTTAAGATATTAGAGAATCAAGCATGATAAGTCTATTTTCTGTAATTAAAATTTCTAGGTTGTTTTCCTAAAAGTTAAATATTACTTTGAAGTTTGAAATTTACAAGGTTGACATCAAAAACCATAATTTTTGTGAGATTTTGAGCCTTTTAGAGCATATCATTTTCCTGCTCACTTTATTTATTATGAGTGTGTCAACATTGATTTGTTATTCTAAAACTTGCTTCGATTATACATGTCGAGACCACACCTTTGATTTGATATACTGAGATGATAAAGGCACCTAGGTTTTAACCCACTTATTCCACTAAAAAGCCTACCCGTTTAATTAACCCCTAGTGACCCCTTTGAAACCTAATCAACCATTTTCTTGACTCACCCATTAATATTAACCCAAAATCCACTTTGTATTTGTTATCACAATTTCTCTTGACTACCCTTATATCGAGATTTGATTTGATCGGTTGCTTAACTATTTTCTTTATTTTAGTTGTTAAATTCTATCTTATTATTATTGTATGTGATTATTCTTAAAAAAAAAAGTTGAAGTATATTCATTATTAGTTCTATGTTATTTGAGCTTACGTTTAATTTTACATTTTGAGAAGAAGCTCGTGTTATTAGTGATGAATTCTTAATTGATGTAATTACTCAAGTTTTAGTTTATTTTTCTAGTTAGGTAATTTTTCAATTCAATCTCGATTTTTAACCCTCTAATTCAGCCTTTATCCACACCTTAAACCAAGCCCCGTTACAACCCTTTTTAAAGACCTTTTGATTTGTGTATCATCTCATTTTATAGTGGTGGAGATTTGATTTTCATGCAAGCCTATGGGATTAACTTTTCATGTTTGACTTTTGAGTGCTTAATTTTTGAACCTTAAACACTTTGAGTGATCTGAGTGAATCTTTAGTGAGGATGTCAATACTTGTCGGTTTTGAACCAGAGGTAATTATTTAGGTAATGGGAAACTCCTTTGTTTTCATGCTATAAAAATCTATGACTTAGATTGTTTGAATCTTTAGGACTCTTTTAGTTAAATTATCAATGTATAAATTATCTATGAATTATGATGAGACATTATTAATGAGGATTATGAATTGAGGGAGTTAATTTTAATTGTGAGTTGAGGATTTTGCTTGAGGACAAGCAAAGGCTTAAGTGTGGGTATTTGATTAAACCATAATTTACACATATTTTAACCCCATGTTTGGCTTAATTTTGGATGATTTCCCATTGAATTTGATGAATTCGATGCTCCTAATCTCTTAATTTCATGTTTTATACTCAGGAGAGCTTAGGAAACCGAAAAGAATGAGAAACGGGTCAAAAAGGGACAAAATAGGCCTACCTTAGAGACTCACACGGCCTGGGCTATCACCCACGACCGTGTGTTTCGAGCAACAACCTAGACACGGCCTGGACTATCGACCACGGACAGATCACATGGCCGTGTGTGGTGAGCAGGATCGACCACGGCCAAGGGAGTCCACCACGGACATGTCACACGGACGTGTCCCTGCAAAAATCAAGATGAGTTTCATTTGGAATAGGATACTTGTGGGCCAAGAAAGGCATCTCGAAGCCTATATAAACACCCTAGGGGGCAACCTAAAAAGGGGGGCTCGACAGGACGTCGAATAGACGCCGAGTAGAAGGAGAAAATACTCCAAGACAGCCGTCGGGAACAGCTTAGGAGAAGGATCTCCATCAAGACTGAGGATCTCCCATCAAGTTCTTTAGAAGTTTTTGGGTTTTCTCATGTTTTGTTGTTTTTCCTCTTTTATGATGTTTCCCTCTTTTAGTATGAACAAAACTCCCTAAATACCGAGGGAGGATGAAACCTAGATGAATCTTATTATTATTTGATTTATGAGATAAATACTTGTGCTTATTCTTAATTGTGAGTTCTTATTCTTGTTTTGATAATTCAGGTTATTGATTCAAGTCGAATGTGCTTATTCAGTGGAGCAAAAGTCCCTGTCTAAGAGTAGATCAACACAATTAAGCGGAGCTGATCGCAACCCTAGAGATAGGGCGACGAAAATCTATCGGATTAGGGTCAAACCTAATAAGGGAATCCATAGATCGAGTTAATTCGACAATAGGGGTTTTAATTAGAAAGAGATTTCAATTAATCAACCTAGAGTCAGTTGTTAGTAGCCTCGAGAAAGGTATTAATATAATTTAGGGATTTCTACGGATTAAGCCAGGTGAATAAATCGCATGAATCAAAAGTAATAAGTAAAGTCTAGGTGGATTCTTCCTTAGGTATTGTCCATATCATATAAGTTGTTTAAAAGTATTTTCCCTAATTTATTCTCCGTCGCGTTCATCGTTAGTTAAATTAGTTAATAGATTTTAGATTAAAAATAAATCCCCTTAATTATTAGGCTAGATAATAAAAAGATAGTTAATACTAGTACTCTTGGTTCTTGAGGATACGATATTCCGGACTCACCACAGCTATACTACTGTTCGATAGGTGCGCTTGCCTTTGTTGAAATAATAGTTAGTTTCGAGCTCCATCAACGGGATTCTGTGTAATATGTAGCGTAGATTAACTATCACAAAACAAAAGAATTTCTTTAGGATGATGAACACCTAAGCTCAATAACAAGGCATTCACCCACTTGAGCTCACAAGTGGCGGAAGCCATAGACCTATACTCAGCCTCAACAGAAAAACGGGAAACAATATGTTATTTATTAGTTTTCCTGGAAATAGGAGATTGTCCCAAAAAGACAAGCCAGCCAATAAGCGAATGCTGAGTTAACAGATAAGCAGTCCAATCCGAATCACACCACCCTTTCAAAGACAAATCACTATCAGATCTCAAAAAATCCCTTGGCCATGAGAGTCTTTCAAGTATTGGAAAATATGTAGAGTCGCATCCTAATGCTCCTACCTCGTCTCATGCATAAACTGGGATAAGATATGAAACGAGTATGCCAAATTAGGTTTGGTAACTTTCAAATAAATCAAATGACCCATTAATCATCTATACGGCTCAGGATCAGACAAAACTATTCTTGTAGCATACGCTAATTTATGATTTTGCTCTATTGGCGATCATGTAGGCTTTGCTCCCAAAAGACCCACCTCCGAAATAATATTAAGTGCATATTTCATTTGACAAAGAAATAACCTTAAAGAGATACGAGCTACCTCTATCCCCAAAAAATATTTCAAAGCACCAAGATCCTTCCTATGGAAGCAAGAACTGAGATACCCTTTAAAAGTTTTCAAAGTAGAGGAATCGTTCCCAGAAATAAGCAAATCATCAACATTAATCAGCACATTAATGTGTACAAATCCCATAGTGTATGTAAAGAGAAAATAATTAGAATATAATTGAAGAAATTCATACCCTTTCAATGAAGTAACAAGCTTCACAAACCAACACCGAGGAGCCTGTTTCAACTCATACAAAGACTTGTGCAAACGACAAACCATTCCAAGCTTATCAAGAGAAAAACTTAGAGGAAGCTTCATGTAAACCTCTTCATCAAGATCACCGTACAGGAAGGCATTATAGACATCCATCTGATGTAACTCCCAATTTTTTGAAGCTGTAATAGCTAGGAAAGCCCGAACAGTCAATAATTTTTGCCACAGGTGCAAAAGTTTCATTATAGTCAATACCTTCTACCTGATGATTACCAAAAACAACAAGATGAGCTTTAAGTCTCTCAATACTTCCATCAAATTTATATTTAATCTTGTACACCCACTTACTACTCAGTCCTTTCTTTCTAGGAGGAATTGTCTTTCCAGGAGGAAGTGTTTCCGTAGACCGAGTGTCATTATCCTCCAGAGCATAAATCTCATTTTGCATAGCATCATACCATCCTGCATCCTTCATAGCCTCTTTAAAAGACTGTGGCTCGACCCCTGCAGTAATAGCTGTAAGAAAATTTCAATGTTTCATAGTAAATTTGTCACAATTAACATAATGCGCTATAAGAAATGGAGTACCCGAGGAAGGCTCTGAAACAGATGAGGTGGAAGATGTACTTTTCTTTATGACGGTATGAGTGATAAAATCCTAAAGTTTCATAGAGGGAAATTTCTCCCTATGCCCTTGTCGTGCATTATTACCCAAAGCCCTTGTACCACCATGTCATTGGAGGAAGAAGAAAATACCACAGGTATCGAATAATTCGCAGGTGGCAAACTCACAGGTTGCGGTGTAGTAAGCGAAGGACTGTTGTGGGTTGTAACACCTCTGATTCATCAAAATATGTATCAAAATTTACGTCTGCACACCCATATAGCAGAGCAACATTGTTAGACTCAATGGTTGCAGTATTTCCATCCAAATACAGAAAAATATCCTAAAAAATTTCACATCATGGGACACAAATAATTTCTTAGAATCCATATCATATAAATACCAGCCTTTTTTGCCAAAAGGGTACTCAACAAAAACATATTTTCGACTAGCAAACTTATCACCCTTAGAACATTGATTATGAGTAAAACATAAGCAACCAAACACACAAAGATCATCAAACAAAGGAGGGCTACCAAACAATATTTCATAGGGTGTTTTATTGTGAAGAAGAGGTGAAGGAATTCGATTAATGAGATGAGAAGTAGCCAACACACTCTCCCTCCAAAAAGATATAGGCAGATTTCCCTGGAAACGCAAAGCACGAGCTACATTTAAAATATGTTGATGTTTCCTCTCCGATTTCCTATTTTGTTGATGAGTACCAACACAAGATGTTTGAAAAATAATGTCATTTGCAAGAAAATAATCCTAGAGACAATTAAATTTCGTCTCATTATCATTTTTAACACACTTTATTTGTTGAGAAAATTGACAACCAACCATAGCAATGAATAACATGAAAACTTTGAAAGCCTCCTTTTTATTAGCCAATAGATATACCTAAACAGCCCGGGAGAAATCATCAACAAATGTCAAAAAAATAACCCCCATAAATCACAATGAACTAACTCAAAAAAAAAAAGAGTGGCTTTCTATTCACTAATTGAAAAGTTATTTCTAGTCTGCTTAGCACGATGACAAATTTTACATGCTTTATTTAGATGGTCTCTAGAGTTACTAACATAAGGAAATAACTTTACTACTTTCTCAAAAGGATGACCCAATCTTCTATGCCAAAGTTCCAAAGAGGATGAAGCTTCAACTGAAACCGCTTTAACCGTCGAAACTTGTCAAAAGTAGTAAAGTCCATCCCGTCTCTCACCCACTCCAATCAGCTCCATAAAATGAAGATCATGAATAGCACATATGTTAGTAGAAAATTGGACAAAATAGTTCATATCATCATTCAATTGGGAAACCAAAATTAAATTGTAGTTTAATTTAGAAACATAAAGAACATGTTTTAAGTGAATTTTTTCCATCAATTTAATCATTCCTTCTTGGGTAGCCACCTCTGTTTGGCCATCAGGGAGTCCTACGAAACATGCTACAACATCTCTCACATTCATCAAACACAGAAGATCACCCGTAACATTATTTGAACAACCTGTATCAATAATCCAATTATTCTTGGACTTACCATTCAACAAAGTGGAAATTGATTGTTTATTACTAAACATCGCCAGAAGAGACTGTCATTGCTTAGCAGTAAAATCAGGAAGTGTCGCCTTCCCTGGTGGTGGTGGAGGAGGAAAAGGCTCGCCACCAACCATTTAGAATGATGAAAGAAAGAAAGAAAATTTTCAAAAACCTTGCTCACATGCCATAACAAGAACAGGGTAATCTCTTGAGTTTTATTAATAGACCTCAAGGGTATATATACCTATACAATAGTAGTTACGTATGAATCAAATTGCTAAAAGATAATATCCTATAATATCCCATTAGGAATCAAATTGCTAAGAAATAATATCCTATTAAGAATCAAATTTCTAAAAGATAATATCTCATAATAATATCCTAATAGGAGGTCACCTATCCGGATTGGGTCTCCAATGTAGTCTTGGTATCCAAGTTTGCCAATAGGTGGTGGATGTGTGTAGATTTTACCAGCCTAAATAAAGCATGCCCAAACGACAGCTTCCCGCTCCCATCTATAGACTGATTAGATGCCTCCGCGGGCCACCAATATATGAGCTTCATGGACGCCTTTTCAAGATATAACTAGATATTTATGGCAGCGGAGGATTAAGAGAAAAAGAATTTCGTCACCGAAGATGGGTTGTTTTGTTCTAAAATGATGCTTTTTGGTCTAAGAATGTGGAGACTACATACCAACGGTTGGTGAATAAGTTGTTTCAAAACCATATAGGGAGATGTATGGAGAAGTACATTTATGACATGCCAAACAAAAGCGATTCTATAAAACAACATATAAATGTACATTTTCTGTATGGTTGTGCAAGTTGGTTAGGTGGTTACACCTTGGTGGTCTTGCTTTGACATTCTCGCGCTTAGGGTCATACGAGGTGGTTTCACCTTGGTTGTCCCAACGAAGGGTGGGTAGTGGATTGTCTATATGTCGACTCCAACAAGGTTTGTAGAGGGTCACCTGCAGATCATTCCATGCGAAGGGTTGCTCGTAGACCATTTCTTGAAGGTTGCTTGCGAACCATTCCCTATGGAGGGTCATCTACGAACTATCCAATAACTTGCCATGTGTCGTGCTTTAGTAAGGGTATAACACTAATTAAAAACATAAAATTAAATATATCTGAATCAATAAGAACCAAGTTCCTAAAAAATATCATTTTTTAACAAATGAGTACCTAAATCATTTTTTCACATCTTGGTATTTAATTTTTTTTTTGTCACAAGTGCTACCTAAACTACTATTTTTTCCCAAGTTGGTACCTTAGTTAGTCCAACTGTTAAGTCTATTTAAAAAAGTCTTAAACCATGTTATTTTTCTCATTTTGGTACCTAAACTATGTTACTTTTTTCATTTTGGTACATAAATATTTTTTTTTGTCATAAGTAGTACCTAAACTACTTTTTTTTTCCTAAGTTCGTACATTTGTTAGTTCAACCATTAGTCAAATTTTTAAGTCTATTTTTAAAAAAAAGATAACCAATTAAGATTTGTCAAGCGATAAAAAAAAGAAAAACTATTCTCTCTCTCTCTCTCTCATATATATATATATATATATATATATATATTTCTTTTTTACTTTATTCTTTTTATTTCCTCTTCCTCTCATCTTAGGTTTCATGGTTTTGATTAAGATTTTCAAAATCGAACTGATGGTCGAACTGAGCAGGTCATTAGTTCTCGGTTTGATAGGTTCGTTTGACTCGATCAAATAAATTACTAAAAATTCATCAAAATAAAAATAAAAATAAAAAATAATTTAAAAATAGAATAAACGATTCAACCGGTCTATATTAGTTCGTAGGTCAATCGATTCAACTCCTATTTTTGAATTAGTACCTCGACTAGTTCCCGATCCATCTAATCCGAACAGCCGGTTCGGTTTTAAAAACATTGGTTTTTATCCATGAAAGAACTTTTTCAATCACGTTAGGTCAATCAAGAAAGCGATGAAGTTCGATAATAAAATTAATTCCAATGTCTCAACCTCGAGAGAGCGAATTTCGAGCATTGGTAGCATTGTCAAACATTATAAAAGAATAAGAAAAAAGAGAAAATATATAAAAAAAAAATAAAGAGAGAAAAATAATGTAAAATAATATAAAAGAATTAAAAAATTATCTTTTCTAAAGTTTATATGACATGACAGTTTATTATTGGTTAGATTTTTTTAAATGAATATAACATTTTGGTGTAAAATGAGTAACGGAAGAATAGTTTTGATATTACTTGTGACAAAAAAAATTAGGAACTAATTTAGGAAAAATGTTATAGTTTAGGAATTAATTTGTGGGTTAAGTCTTTTTCTTAAATATATATATATATATATAATAAAATGTGTCTTAGGCCTTTGTACTATTCATAAATTTAGAATTTAGTCTTTATACTTTTATTTCAAGGAATTTAATTTTTTTACTTTTCAGATTTCAAAATTTATGTCTGTAACGCCCCGATACCTGAGTCCGAAACTGAGTCTGGATACGAGACATTACTATACTTGAACTTACTAAAACATGTATTTTCGGGCTGTAAAATTTCGTTTCGAAATAGAACTTCTCTTTATTAGTCAAATCATACATTTCATGGGCCTACAAGGCCTTAAACTCACGTCCAGAAACTTTCGGAGTTCAACTGGAAACTTTTACTCACTTTGTAAACTTTTCCTCAAAACAGGGGTCACACGCCCGTGTGACTTGGGACACGCCCGTGTACCGTTAAGACATGCCCGTGTCTTCCACCCGTGGTCGACACTGACTAATTTCACACGGCCTTGACACGCCCGTGGCTTTGGCCCGTGTGCTAAACTTTGGCATTCTGACTTATCCACACGGTCCATACACACGCCCGTGTACTTCAGCCGTGTGGCAATTCAAATTACAAGTGCAAGGTGCAGACTTCACACGGCCAGGGCACACGCCCATGTGCTAACCTTGTGCCACACACGGCCTAAACAAACGGCCATGTGATTAGCCCGTGGTCTATTCTGACTTAAAACACTAATGTGCAGGGGACACACGGCCTAGACACACGCCCGTGTGTCTATCCGTGTGGGCACCTAGAGGCTATTTTCCAAGCCAATTGCCACCCTGAGATCAAAATCAATCCAATACTCAATTCACTAACTCAAGTATTACATCTAACATGAACAAGGATGCATACTTCATTGATAAATAAAAACATACATACTTAATCATTCATGACCCGTCTCTTTGGCCATATACAAAAAGAATACTAAGCTTGATAGCCAACACTTTGGCTAATTTTAAAACATAACTCAAAATGAAATGCTTCATATACATGCCATACTTAATATAAACAACTTGGCTATACCAAAATAGTGATTGATAGTGTGCTCTGAGCTCCGATGACGATGATCCACGAGATTAGCTTGGCGGGACTACATGGAAAGAAAGAATTAAAGACGTAAGCATTTCGCTTAGTAAGTTTGCATGTAATGCATATAACAACGTATATATATATACACTTAACATACTCATTCATCATAAGCAAAGGCATTGCTAAGTTCACATGCTTGAGCTTACTTACTCTTAATGATTCTTACACATATCATGGTACTTATTGGTCTCGTGCTTGTAAGGTAAACAAGGTACCTGTATTACTTAATCATATAGATTAGCATACTTTGTTAAGGTAAGCATAATCTTAACTTCATCATTCATAACATGAGTAATACTCTTAGTTAACTTTGACTAGCATACTTTGATGATAACTTTACTTGCTTAACTTTCTTACTTTCTCGTTTATTCTTTACTCTTTTGCCCGATGAATTACTATGAATAACCGAGGATACTGAATCTCATCTCACATATATCTCGATGCCAAAGCCATATCCTAGATATGGTCTTACATGGGATCTCTCAACTTGGTATCGATGCCATGTCTTGACATGGACTTACACGAAGTCTTCCTTGTGTGTTCCCTTGGGAACTTACCATTTCCATGTCTTGACATGGTCTTACTTGGTATCTTTACTCATGAACGGGTCAATGCCGAGCCTTGGCTTGGACTTACATGAAATCTTCCTTGTTACTCACCAATGCCATGCCTTGGCTTGGACTTACATGGGATCTCTATCTCATGATAGCTTTTCAATGCCAAGACTTGTCTTGGACTTACATGACATCTTTACTTGGAGACTCACCAATGCCATGCCTTGGCTTGGGCTTATATGGGTCTTCATCTCATAATAACTCTTCAATGCCAAGACTTGTCTTGGTCTTACATGATAACTTGCTTGATTGCCGATGCCATGCCTTGGCTTGGTCTTATACGGACTTTCTTGTCTCATGTGATAGATCGAGTATCCTAAGTAATTCAACTTCAATCGGGACTTTCTCATGCTTAATCTCATTGATTTCTTTGTTTAACATAGCATCAAAAATCTCATGGAATTAAGATATATTCTACATCATACTAAGCAATTCAATAATATTAATCATAAAGCTTAGAAATCATACAAACTTACCTCAATGTACAAAATGTATGTAGAAATGCAATTTAGTCCTCGACTTTGTTCTTGCCTCGGTTTCGATCCGGGCTTCATTTTTCTTGATCTATAATAATAATTTAGCTCATTTAATACACACATTGACTAAATTGACTCTTAACTCATACTTCGACAAAATTACCATTTTGCCCCTAAACTTTCTCATAATTACACTTTTTCCCCAAGGCTCGTAAAGTGATTTTTATTCAACTTTCGTGAACTTCATGCTTAGCTGATTCACTCTGTCAACTATAGAAACAATCAATTCTCACTATTTCTATCATGTATGACAAATTTCACAACTTTTACAAACTAGTCCTTACTAGCATTTTTCATGAAATTCATTTAGGAAAAGATGTTTATCTAACATCAAACTCTCATAATCTTTCATAAAACATCATTTTAAAAGCATGTCATACATGGGTAGATTTATGAACATGAATTCTAGCTCAACTTATAGCTATAAATAGCTAATTCATAATACGAGGACTCCAAAAATACGAAGAATATTAAAAACGGGGCTATGATGCACTTACTAGCAAGCTTAAAAAATTGAAGAACCCTAGCTATGGAGTCTCTCAAATTTTTCGGCACAAGGAAGAAGAAGATGAATAAGATTTTTATCATCTTTTCCCATTTTAATCATTTAATTGATAAATGACCAAAATGTCATTCTCTTTAAAAATTCACAATTTACTAACTCATGTCCATTTTTGTCCAAAAATTATAATTTGGGCAATTTGCTATTTAAGGACTTCTAATTAATATTCCAAAGCTATTTCATAAAAAAAAGCTTCTAGAATCTCATATTTTGTAACTTTTGCAATTTAGTCCTAATGAACCCTTTAATAGAAATTTTCACAAAATTTCTACATAGAACTTTCATATTATCCTGCAAACATCTCTTAAATCTTAAAAACTCAATTTTACTAACTCAGATTTGTGGTCTCGCACCACTATTCCGACTAGGCCCTAAATCGGGCTATTACAATGTCCACTTGTTAATACTATTTTTTTTTGTTAAATTGGTTTGTGTCTTTTTACTTCTATCTTTTGTTAAGTTTTTCAATCTATGTCCTTTTACTTACTTTTTTTTTTTTGCTAAAATTAATAGTATTAACTTTTTCAATGTTAATAGTTGAACGTAACTTTTGAAATTTGAAAAGTAGATGGACTAAATTTCTAAAAACAAAATAACATAAATTAAATTTCAAATTTGTGAAGATTATAGAGGCCTTGTTTGGCAATTGACTGGCTGCTGATCGTAGTGACTAGTTTGACCAACTCATTCTATTAAATATTTATTTAAATGTGTTTGGTAAAACTTAGCTGATAGCTGAAAGCTTATATACGTAAAATAACAAATAAGGATATGACATATTTTATTGTTAAGTATTTATTTGTTTATAATACTTTGATTTTATTGGGTGAAATTATTAAAATAAAACAATATTACCAAGGAATTAAAATATCCATTATGGAAATCAATTAGTGAATATTTTTAAATTTTTAAATAAACAAAATTCTTAAATTCCTTAATTGCAAATATTAACCTTTTGGAAATTGATAAATATTAATAGTATATCAATATACTTGTAAACTATATTCTCAGTGATAATTATGTCATGTTCTTAGTATGTAAATTAGTGATAATTATGTCAGACTCTTGAATAAATTTGTCAACTAGCATATTTCATAAATTTGTAATTTTTGAGCAAGTATGGTCAGATATGTCATTCCACATATCTTATTCCCAATTAACTGTGAAAAAAGCTGGGCATCTCAACTTTTTTTTATTTTGAAGGTTTTAGCTCAACAAACTCTTACAAACTTCCATCCACCAAACACTACAACTAGATAATTTGACTACTCAATACTTTATTTGTGCCCAAATCAACTAAAAAGGCTCAAAACTAAATTTACCCAACACTTTTACTTTTTTAAAATAAGATTTGACTAATAAAAATATCAATTTGAGAAAAAAAATAATTTAGATACCACTTTAATAAAAAAATTTAAATACCAATTACGAGATATGATGTAATGATTGTTCATCTTATTTCTTAATAATAAGATTAGAGATTTAATAAAATATATTTTATAATCAATTATTTATCTCTTTAAAAAATAATTATTTATTACTATGGGCGATGAACTATAATGATTTCCAAAATAAATAAATAAAAAACATTTAAATATCAAAAGAAAAGAATTATAATTTAGAGACTAATATCTTACAAATAAAATATCTTACATTCGGCTCAAAACTACAAATAATTATCCTATGACCTATATTTATCTCCGGGCAGTAGGACAAAATTTAATGCCCAATGGAAGTAAGCCTCACGGGACATCCATGAACTCATCACATCACATTTCTTTCTCCACTGCTGTTCTCGCCGGGAACCAACCAACCAACCAAGAAACACCATTTTTTCCCCTTCCCATTTTCTCTCCAATTCCTTCACTTTTTCTATCAAACCATCCAATCATCCTTCTTTTTCGATCTCCCCATTTTTGGGTTATTATTTTTTTTCATAATATTTTTGGTCGTTTGTTTTTGTCATCCGGAGAAGGAAAATAAATGAGAACAGGAAAGCAAAGTCAAGAGGAAGAAGAGTACGAGGAAGAAGAGTTTGGTTCCAAAAAACAAGGCCCATCTTCTAATCAAATTATGTCCGGAAACGCCATTAACAACTCCAACAAAGGTAATATTAATTTGGATCCCACTCTTTACCCGCCTCCCCCAAACCCAGATCCCCTCTTTTCCTTTTCTTCTTTATTATCACTGTTTTTTCTAGATGATTAATGATTGTTTGTTAATGGGTTTTGTTGAATTTTGAAATCTGGGTACTCTTTGATACCTGATTTCTGGGTTTGTTTTGTATTTACATTTTTTTTTCTGGTTATTTGGAAGCAGGTGGGAAGAACAGTGATAAGGCTAACGCTATACGATCGAAACACTCGGTTACCGAGCAGAGGAGGAGGAGCAAGATTAATGAAAGGTATCTTCTTTTCATTTCTTCCAGTTTGAATTTCATTGTATTTTTTAAACTGGGAGTTTTTAGTCATACCCTTTAAGTAATTCTACATTTATCGAGTTAAAAGTCATAAATTGCATGTAAATGGCTTGGGATAGGCTGACTAACTTTATTAGCTTTGGTTTACTTTGTGGAAATTTTGATGATTGAAAAGAAAGTGGATTATCTAGTTAACAAACTGAACATTTGTCAAAGACTGCGGTATGAACTGATTTAAAAGAACGGTCGAGTTTAGTTTATAAAGTGTTTTAACTTGAAATGGCACCAGAAATTAACATGATATTGGTTATGTGATGGTGAGAAACGATAGTGGATTGAAGAGTGTTTGCTTGTTCCTTTCCTTACTATGAATTTAAGTACTTGTTGTATGTAAAAGGCTTGGAATCGGAATTTAAGTGTTGTCGAATTACTGCAGCTTTATTATGGATTCAAGAGAGGTTGTGAATCGATGATGCTCGCTTTACTAAGTGAATAGTAATACTAATAAGCTTTCTGATGCTTTTTAGGTTTCAAGTATTGAGAGATATAATTCCGAACACCGATCAAAAAAGAGATACGGCTTCATTCCTGCTAGAGGTAGGTTGTGAATCTGGGAGATCCTAAACTTTCAAATACTTTATGCATGTCCAATATTGTTGATTTTTCATCAAAAACTTCCGTTTACTTCATTAAGACTATTCTGCTTGAAAATTTTGTCGATATCGGATCAATGTTCTTTTGCAGGTGATAGAGTATGTCCAATATTTACAGGAGAAGGTTAAAAAATATGAGGGTTCATACCAGGAATGGAATTCTGAGCCCGCAAAATTAATGCCATGGGTAGGATCTTGTATGCTTTCTATCTACGGGGTTTAGCAGTTAATTTGCAGTTTAAAACTATGTTGTCCGGACTCAGGTTTCTCAGATACTAGTATGGGTATGTTTCATGTGCATGATATTTTACTGGGCTAATTACTTATGGGGAATTCGATTTAGCTTGTTAATGATGTACATGATATTTTACTGGGCTTAACACTGGATTTTTCTTTTACATCCATTTAATCTCGGGACTGGCATATTATTTATTTTCAGTGTGTTAATTGCTTGTGTTAGTAAGTTACATGGTATTGAAGATTTTGCTTACTTTGTTATAGAGAAATAGTCACTGGCGTGTTCAGAGTTTTGTCGGTCAACAACAAGCTGTTAAAAATGGTTCTGATCCGGGGTCAGCATTTGCCGGGAAGTTCAATGAGAATAACATCAATATCAATCCCACGATGATCGCAAGTGCACAAAATCCTGCAGAATCTGATCCTGTCAGAGACACTATGTCCAAAGCTATGGATCAGCAACCAGAGTTGGGAAGCAGGGGAATGCCTCTGCCCATCCGAGGTGATAATATGCTTGTGCATCCCCTTCGGAGACCAGTCTCTGAGGCTCAACCGACTGAGTGCTTTATTGGCAATGATACAGTCAACCAACAGGAAGATCTGACTATTGAAGGAGGAACAATTAACATCTCGAGTGTCTACTCCGAAGGGTATGGGATTTCCCACCCACTTTCAAACTTTTACATTACTGCTCATGTTGATGAATATATTATGAATTGTTCTGATAGTTTACATCAGCAATAGTTGTTCCACATACAGCAATGGCTTCTATAACATTTGAGGCCCAAACGCTTATCATATGGATCTTTTTGCCATTGTTTGGGGATAGGATATAATACTTTCCAGCTTAAAATCGCATTAGGTTTAGGGTGCTGAACTATAAATTGATAATGTTTATGGATTCTGATATTGACCAGGTTATTGAACTCTCTGACACAAGCACTGCAGAGTGCGGGTTTGGATCTGTCACAGGCCAACATCTCTGTTCAGATCGATCTCGGAAAGCATGCTAATAGAGGGCTAACATCAGGAACATCGGCTAAGGTATGACTGAAACAAAAGATCTTGGCCACTTCATGTTGGTTGATCCCCGTTATAGGGTTTATTAGAGAAATTAGTCAAGATAGAGAGCAAAATCGTTTTCAATATTTTGACAGGATCCACAGTGTGCCCCATTCCAGGCAATGACCCATCATAGAGATGTGAGCAACGGAGAGGAATCCGATCATGCTCAAAAGCGGATGAAGAAATGAGATGAGGAAGTTGAGAATTTTTGGCTTCTGTTGGGTTATTCCTTGTGTCATTTTTTAAGCTTCATTTGGTTAATGTATATGCATGCATTTTTAATATGAGCGGTTCCCCATGATGTTATCTATTTATATGGAGTGGTTCCTCAGGTTTCTGTTGAGGGGATGTCAATGTTTGACCTCTATTATCATGGATGGATGTATCATTCATATTGTTTTACATATATAAATTTATATTTGTATCCAATTCTCCATGTTTGGTATATAACCTTACTTGCTTTCCAGCATTTAATTATTGATTCGCGATTCATGCTTTTTAATCAAAGATTCAACTGTTTGTTTTAATTGGGTTGAATATGGATAGTGGATTTGGAAATTTAGAAATCAAGCAATTTTTTGAACTAATTAATTATACTAACATGCTATAGATATAGAGAGAGTAAATTATGCGTATTAAATAAAAATGAAGCTTTTATTACGTGCTATCATTTTAATTGGTATGAATTCAAATTTCATTATATTCAAATTTTTATTGATGTTTGTTAAAATAAAAAAATTAATATAATTTATTTTAATTTCGGAAAGACTTCTAACCGAGTCAGAAGCTTAACACAAATATATAAATAATTAAAACACAAATATACTTATTAAAGTTTCACATAAAAACTAAAAATTGATTTAGTGTAAATAGTTAATGAAAAGGTTTTACAAGCATGATTTCCGTAGTTCAAATTTCTTTATAGACACTTTATTGGGTAAATGATCAATATATACCGATTTTTAAAAAAATTTACGGAAAAGGGCCGGAAAAATAATTATTTACCGGAAAAGGGCCATTTCCCCCGAAAACGCCTCCACGTCGTAGCGTTTTGGGGATGAATCGAAAAGCGCCCACGCAGGGCGCTTTGTGCCACATCAAAAACGCGCCTTGAGCGCGCTTGTTGATGTGGCAAAAGCGCTCCCTCGTGGACGCGCTTTGCCCCTGCAACGGTCAATTTTTTTGACTGTTGGGCCTCCAACGGTCAAAAAAAAAAAAACTATAAAATCCCCTACCCTTTTATTTTTTTTCACACAAAAGTCCTTACTCATTTTTCTCTCAACTTTCTCTCAAATTCCTCTCAAATTTCTCTCAAATTCCTTTAAACTTCCTCTCAAATTTCACAATAGTCCTTTAATATTTACAAAAAAGCCCCTTTTTAATTTTTTGAAATATATTTTTTTTGATAAATTTTAAAATATTCGATCGTATTAGCAATGGCCGGAGAATTAATTCGTTTCGACAATAAACACATCTCCGTCGATCAAATGACAATGGTAAGTTTTAATTTTAACTTTTCAATACTATTTAATATTTTTTAGGTTTATGCAATTTTAATTAAATTTTATTTTATAATTTTTTAAACAGTCTGTAGATCGGGTGTTGCAATGCTATATTCGCAATATGCCTGGTCCGCCATCGCCGTTGATCGAGAATTACCTGCGAGAAGTGGGTTTTTGGCACGTGGCCACGATAGGCCGGGGGTGCAAATTGGACCCTAAGTTAATTAGTGCGTTGATAGAGAGGTGGAGACCCGAGACACACACTTTCCATCTTCCATGCGGAGAGTGTACTATCACTCTGGAAGACGTGCATTTACAATTAAGATTGCCGGTGGATGGATACGTAGTCACCGTGTCCGCAACTTCTGGCGATTGGGCCGCCGTATGCTACGAGCTTTTGGGTGCTATTCTGGATAACATTTACAGTGGTCGGATCGAGATGGGCTGGTTACGAGACACATTCCCGGAGCCGGATAATAATTCGACCGAAATAGAAAGAATACGGTATGCTCGGGCATACATTCTTGAGATGATTGGAGGCTATCTGATGCCGGACTTGTCACGAAACCTCGTACATCTGAGATGGCTGCTGAAACTCGTTGATTTTAGAGCGCGGTGAATTGAGTTGAAGTGCATCGTGCTAGCAAAATTGTATCGGGAGATGTGGGCGACGCGGCGAATAAAGCGAAAATCGGAGGTTGCCTATCACTACTGCAATCGTGGGCACGGTTTCGATTTCCATTTTTACGTCCTCGAGTCGACCACCCATATACATTCCCACTCATAACGAGGTAAATTTAATATTAGATTTTACAATTATTACGTAGCTTTAAAATATAATTGTATGCTAAAAATCTATTTAATTAGGTGGAACCATTCGACGAGTTATGTTGGAATACCTACATCGCTTGAAGATATACGGCTTCTATTAGAGCAACGGTCGGAAGCACAAGTAAGTATTAAATAAAAAATATTTTCGTAATAAAATAGTCATTTTGTATTTCGTATTTCGTATTTAGTATTTAGTATTTGGTATTTAGTATTTAGTATTTAGTATTTAGTATATAACTAATATTTTTATCATGTTAATATAGTTTGAATGGACACCATACGAGGATCCCTCAATTTGGGCAGTAATTCCGGATGAGTTCTTTCAAAATCTGAACATTTGGCATGTAAAGGTCCCATTGATCAACTATGCGACCGTGGAGATACACCAGTCAGATCGGGTTCTGCGTCAATTTGGATTTTGACAACTGATTCCCGTGGCACCTGAGGTGCTCGATGATGAGCACAAAGTCGACATGCGGCAGTTGCATACAGATTGGCCAAGATTTTGGTCAGCGTATATCGAATTGTGGGAGAACCGGTATGATTATATACCTACTCGGGAATCGATCATCGTTCCTGAGTTAGCGTGCGTGTCGGAATACATGCCATGGTTTCGGATCCATGGCAAGCCGTATTTATTGTCGGAAGAGGAGAGGCGACGGCAACTTCGTGAACAAAGGGAACGACGGGGCCCTTTAAATCCAAGGAGAAGGGGTGATGAGACGGGACCATCAACAGCGCCGACACAGTCACTGGGCCTATCAATAGCGCCCACACAGTCACCGGGCCCAACACTTCAGCCGACGACACCCACATCACAGCCTTTTCAGATTATGCCAGGTGCATACCCTAGCCCTTATATGTATCCTAACCCTTATATGTTTCCTTTTCCCAGTCCCACGGCAGGTTGGAATGCATGGCCCGGTTCGAGTCCGTTTCCGACTACTCCGACTGGCCAGCCGATCTTGAGGCCGCCGTCGCATGAGGGATCGCACGAGGCGTCGTCGGGGAGCTCTTCTTTTTACCAGTCTCCTTCGCCTTACGGGATCCAGACACCTCCGCCATGGTTTATGCAAACACCTCCCCAGTCATTATTTTATCAAGGTGGGTCATCCTCGCAACACCCACAACCAGACCCCCTGCCGGAGGAACCAGAATCCCCGCCTGAGGTTCCACAATCCCCACCGGAAGCTAGAAGAAGGAGGAATCCAGCGCGTAACCGTCGACCACTCCCATGTGGCACTGATTCCGACTGGCACCAACATTGATTCCGACCGCCATTTTTTTATTTTTTATTGTAATTTATTTTTTATATCTTTAATAAAATAAAAGTTGCTTTTTATTTTTTATTGTAATTTATTTTTTATATCTTTAATAAAATAAAAGTTATTGTTTTTTATTTTTATTTTTAATTTAATTTTTTTATCTTTAATAAAATAAAAGTTGTTTTTTATTTTTTATTGTAATTTAATTTTTATATCTTTAATAAAATAAAAGTTGTTTTTTATTTTTTATTGTAATTTAATTTTATATCTTTAATAAAATAAAAGTTGTTTTTTATTTTTTTATTGTAATTTATTTTTTATATCTTTAATAAAATAAAAGTTATTGTTTTTTATTTTTATTTGTAATTTAATTTTTTATCTTTAATAAAATAAAAGTTGTTTTTTATTTTTTTTTATTGTAATTTAATTTTTATATCTTTAATAAAATAAAAGTTGTTTAAAATAAAAGTTGTTTTTTTATTTTTTATTGTAATTTAATTTTTATATTTTTAATAAAATAAAAGTTGTTTTTTATTTTTTTATTGTAATTTATTTTTATATTTTTAATAAAATAAAAGTTGTTTTTTATATCTTTAATTTTTATATCTTTATATCGGCAAATGACGCGTTCCTTTTAGAACAAAATTTATGCATTCGGTCAAGTTTGAAGTCATATGACCATATCGTAGGTCGCCGTCGTATGCTTGTGTCCACTGTTCGAAAGGAATATTACTAGGTAGTTTGCGCCTTCTTCGTTAACTGAGCGCAAACTCGCCAACATCTCGTGAAAACGATCCTTATTGATCTCGTACCCTGCCAATATAAGTTGATAGCGAATATTACATACCACTCTTCAATTAAGAATAAATTGAATATTACAAACGAAATTATATTAATAGATATTACATACCCATATTGGTCACTTGCCGTCGTTGACTTGTAGGTCGATGTTGCCCGTGGTAGTTGGACGCAACATGCCTTAGGCAATATCGATGGTGTGTGCGATGCCACAGGCTTCCCTGTCGCTCTATTGCGGCTAGTATTCCAGGCCCCGATCCGATATAACGCATATATCGGGTTGAGAAGCGGACATGCCTCCTTAACCTAGATAAAAGAAATCCCGATCATCGGTGACTCCCGGTGTTATTGCAAAGCGCAATTGGAATGATTCTCCCACTGCCATCCTGTGCCACAGCTAGCAATAGCCAATGCGTATATCTACCATACATAAAGGTACCGTCAATTTGTACCAATGGCTTGTAGTATAGAAATGCGTCTCGGCATTGCTTAAATGTCCAGAACAGACGCTTGAACACTTGGCATCCACGGAGCAATCGATCGTTGTAGTACGCGGTTCCGCGTTTCAAGGTGCGTTATCTTTGCTCGAGACATATCTCTCAAAGACTGACACCACCGCCACACTTCATTATATGAAGCGTCCCACCGACCATGCAACTTTTCCAACGCCTTCTGCTTGGCTATCCAAGTCTTCCGGTAAGAGGGCGTGTACCCCAATTGGCTACGAATATTGCCAATTAAGGCTGGCACTGTAGTCTTGGGATCCGCCTTCACCGTCGGCATTATTAAGTCAGCCAACATCTCTGAATCCATCTTCGGATGATCTTGTAAAACACCTATCAACGAAGTACGTTAAATAATGCAACATTACGTAATATCAGTATTATTCAAAAACCTTGAACACTTAGTGATACTGTACCGGCAAGACATGTATGTGGACCTTTGTACTTTTTAATCTCCCACAAGCCTGTCCTTTTCCTCAACGAGGCCATGATTTTCCATGAACATGTACCGTCTTGCACTGCACACTTGGCCTTATACTTATCGAGTTTAGATTTAACCACGTTGTAGTTAACCCCGTTCTTGATGCTATATTATTTCAATGCACCAAGAAAACTATCCTTGTTGGAAAACTCTTTACCAACTTCTAATTCGCCCGAATCCAACGACGAACTTGTACGGTCACGCATTCTGTGTGGTAGTTCAGGAAACTCCAATGCATCGTCTTGAGATAGATCGGCATTATTCATGTGAAATTGGAGGCGAGCACGCCTCGAATCGCGGATCTTCTTCTTCTTCATCCGAACCGCCTTCAACATCTTCAGGTACGGTTGGAACAGGCTCCGATTCAGAAAATAATGCAACTTCTGCACCATCGGGGCCGGGCTCTCAAGGTGGATCCACATCGGACTCATCATCCGACCCACCATCATCTGCAACGAATGAGGGCCCCTTGCCGGTGGATGTCGTGGGGAGTACATTATCACTTCTTAAACAACTTTCGTAACGTTCCCAATCATATGTGGATTGCCAACCACTAGAAGTTGATGACGTTCCCCAATACGTATTTCTAGCATCGAACGTCGAAGGAATGATATGCATGTCCCATCCACCAACCGAATGTCGTGCAGGGGTTGTGTTTTTCATACTACCACCAAACACGGGCGCTTCTGTATTCTGCCTCCCACTAACAGAGTGTCGGCTTGGGGTCGTGTATTCCCCTCGAACATCAGTAGATGTTGAAGTCTTAGGAAGATCACTTGGCGATGAAAATTGAACATATACCTCAAGATAGGGTGATCCACTGGCAAGATGAGTCTCCACCATTGCCTCCAAGCTCCGAGGACCTTTGATTTCGAATGAGTCATATCTCACGGGATCAACCGAAGCGCAAAATCTATACTTAATAGACAGAACTTTCATTGGCGTTGTTCCGAAGATTTTACGCCTAATTCTTTTGTGAAGTTCTGTCAAATCTATGTTCCGGTTAAAACCCAGTCGCGCTGTGTTCTCTGATGAAAAAACAACACCATTTTCGGTGTCACAAACCTCACCATCGTAGTAAATAACGGCATTAATACGTTCACTCATCTTCAGTTTCTATTTTACTTTTGCCTCAATTTCTGTTATACAACCTGAGAATGAAATTTGGCTGATTTATAGTCTAAGGATTGCCAGAGACTACTGTAGCAAAAGAGCGTCCACGTGGGAGCCCTTTTCAGTACTCTTGCTGACAGTGCATCCTGCTTGAAACGTTTTGTCACTATTTGTTCATAAACGTCTTCTCAAAATTATTTTACCAGAGACTACTGTAGAAAAAGAGCGTCCACGTAGGAGCTTTTTTCAGTACTCTTGCTGACAGTGCATCCTGCTTGAAGCGTTTTGGTCACTATTAGTTCAGAAACGTCTTCTCAAAATTATCATGCCAGAGACTACTGTAGCAAAAGAGCGTCCACGTGGGAGCTTTTTTCAGTACTCTTGCTGACAGTGCATCCTGCTTGAAGCGTTTTAGTCACTATTTGTTCAGAAACGTCTTCTCAAGATTAACTTGCCAGATACTACTGTAAAAAAATTTCAAATAATTATTATTTTGCTTATATATTTTTCCCAAAACCCTAAACTTAAAATTATTCTAATTAATTAACCCTAAAATCTAGTCCATTAATTTTCCCCTAAAAACCATAAACCCTAAGACCCTAAAAATCCCTAAACCGTAGCCCTAAAACCCTAAAACTCATACCCTAACACTAAAAACAACCTGAAAAGCCCATCGGGGAGGGCAAAGCGCATCCACGAGGAGCGCTTTTGCCACATCAGCCAAAGCGCCCTCAAGGATGCGTTTTTGTTGATGTGGCACAAAGCGCCCTCGTGGGCGCGCTTTTACGATTCATCCCTGAAGCGCGTGGCGTGGGCGTTTTTGGGAAATGGCCCTTTCGGTAAATAATTATTTTTTTGGCCCTTTTCCGTAAATTTTTTAAAAAATAGGTATATATTGGTCATTTACCCCACTTTTTTTGTATTTATATATAAAAATATAAAAAGACAAAAACATTTACATAATCATATAACTTACTTTGAAAATAAAATGATTTTTTGGTAATTTTCTAACTGAGTTAGAACCTAGTTGATGGGTAACACAAACTCAATAAAAGGCTTAATAAATAGTATATATACGCAAATATATATATATATATATATATATATATATATATATATATAGATATATACATACATACATATAATAGAACACAGATATGCTTATCAAAATTTCATATAAAAATTAAAAGTTGCTTTAATTTAATTGGTAAATGAAAAAGGTTTTATAGGCATGATGCCCTTGGTTCAAATCTCATTATGGATAATTTTTTATTAATTTATAAAAATATAAAAAAATGAAAATATCAACATAATCATATAACTTATTTTGCAAATAAAATGATTTTTTTATAATTCCCTAACTAAATTGAGACCCAGTTGATAGGTGACACCAACTCAATAAAAGGCTTAATCAATAGTGTAAATTAATAGTGTACCAAATAATTACTCAAAAATTATTACATATATCTCTTTAGATGACAACATATCCAAATTGTTATTAAGTTTTTCAAATTTTAGGCCTTCTCAATTTTTTTTTGGAAATTCTAACCTTTATGAAAATTTTGAAAATTTTAATTGAACCTATTTTTAAAAAACAAAACTGATTTTTCCAAAAATTTAAAAATTTTAGTTAAATCTCTTTAAATTTTTGAAAATTCTAAATAAATTTCAAAACTTTTTAAAAAATGTTTAATTTAACACCTCTAAATTTTTAAAAATTTTAATTAAACCCTTCAAAACTTAATACCATATTTCACGACTTGTCTAGAATGAACCAATTAAATTAGTTTACATCATTGTGCAAAAATAAGGTTTTTTTTTTTCTTTAATTTCAATAATGCAATATATTTAAAGATGTTTATGGGGAAGCTAATTCTTGGAGTACTTTTTTTTGAACAGATATCTCTATACGCATCAGTATTGAGTTTAGTTGTATGTCTTGTGTCCATTAGAATAATGACAATGATTTTAAAAATCTAAATTGTAATCGTTTATATATTTTTAATCTGTAAACAATTTTTTTTTTTGAAAATGAAAAAAATTCATGAATTTAAATTGTTTTCGTCATTCACGAGGGTAGGGGTCATATTAAAAACCTTAATGGAACTCTAACCCTACAATTTATAAGTAGTGTGTCTCACTTGTTTATTTTCACAAAGTCAAAACATTTTTCCTATTATCTTACATGGGTAAATTTGAAGTATATGCCGGTTTTGAAAAAAAAATTGGGTTTTAAGTCGATTTTTGTGATATTTAGAGAAATAGGCCGATTTTGGAGAGAGAAATAGAAAATGCATTTTTTTTCGATGTTGGAAATTTGGGGAGAAAGATTTATTTGTGCTTGTGTTTGTATTTAAGGTAAACATTATGATAGTTTTAAGGTATATTTGAATTCACGATCATGCGGTAGTGCTCGGAGATCCACATGTTTCATCTATCGTGTTGGGATGGAACCATCACCTTAGAAGCCCATCGCATTGCAACTCAACCTCCAAGTCCACGGTGCTTATACGGTCACAGGTTGAATTATAACTAGGGCTCCTAGTTGATAGTGGTTATGCAATCACGGGTTCAAGTTTCATGATACCGGAAGAGGATGTTCTATAGACCCCATACATAAGTTTGAGACCATAATCATGTTGGAAAAAATCTAGTTCGAAAACAGTTTTCTTGCACAGCAAAAAATAAAAATTTTGAAAACTGACTCGGTTTGTGATATTTATAGCAATAAACCCTAGACTGAATTTGTAATACCCTAAACTCGGCCTAGAAGTTTAGACCGAATCTCGGGGGTTACATTGATCACTGAAGTAATCGTAGAAAAAAATTATAAAACATATTGTCTCAATTCCCACTACCACAATTTAAGTTTGACAGACCGAAAACAATTTAACGTTGGCTTCCAAACAAGAGAATTACAGTTAAGCTTAATATAAAAACGAAATAAAACGTACGAGCGGTAATTTCCAAACAGAACTTGTACCACAGTTTTTATAAAATCCTACAGATCAAAATGGTAAACCAAACGAAAGCTGAAAAGATAACCGATAAATTATTTTCAACAGAGACTGTCCGATACCTCCGCATACCAAGTCCGGCTACCGAAATCGAGCGTACCTGCAAGGGGAAACACTAAGGGAGTGAGCTACACGAGCTCAGTGTGAGTTTAAAATGAGACTTAAAATAGAATTACAGAACTCAATTCCAGAGCGCAACCGACTTACAGACACTCATAGAGTCAGAAAGCATACTTGGAACCAACGTCCCAACAGAACGTAACAACTCAAGCACACTAAGTCACACACAGTCAGACAGAATACAGTCAGATAATTTTCCACCCAGATCACTTAAACAGATGCGTATGAAATGCAGTCAAGTAAAAAGACCCACCCATCCGGCCAACACACCTCTGCGTCCCCCGATCACACCCCATAAGAGCTGATTAAGCTCATCCAACCAAAACACACCACGTAGGACCTCGAAAGGCCCATCCAACCCTACACACCATGTATGTGGACTAAGCCACTTAAATATTAATACGCAGCAGAGCCGACGTATATGCAATACAGTGCAATGCGGTAGTCCACTGTACAGTAATGATGCAGTTTAAACTGTCAGATCAGATAATGGTACGCAGCAAAGCTGATGTACGTGAAGTACAGTGCGGTAAACCGCTGTACAAATAAGCTTGCAGTCAAACTACCAGATCAGAACAGAAACAGTCTTCCTTTTCTTCACAACCAAACCCAAAATACTTAATGTAAGTGCATGTATGCATTCAAACCCACAGAAATAATGAGCACGTCAACAGACAATCAGACAGAAGTAGATATGCACACACACCCAACAGACCGAACTTAGAATCAAACATCTCACACCTCAGTCACGAATAACACAAAAGCTGAAGCCCGGATCAAAATTCTTAGCCACCCTCACTAAAGTTCAGCCATGGCCAAAACACACAAACAAATTCTCAATTCAAAAACATATACAGAACCAAATAAGTGACTTAGAATCACACAGCCGTGTGGGAAAAGCTAAGCCGTGTGGGGGTTAAAACTCCCGTGTGGAGGGAGGTACATGGCCGTATGGTAGAGGCACACGCCCATGTGAAATAAGGACACGGCCGTTTGAACAGGCCGTGTAACTCACTATCCAAAATGTGCTAAAATAGAGTACAGGGCAGACACGGCCATGTGAGGGTCTCACACGCCCGTGTGCCCACCAGACACAGCCGTGTATCTAAAACACACGGCCATGTGGGATCCCTAAATCCCCAAGTTAGCCACACTGCTGTGTGGCCAGGCCAGGTGGTGCCAAAACAGTAAATCCCTAATCCCCAAACACACATGCCCATGTGACCAAGGGATACGGCTGTGTGTAAATCGACAAAAATCCCCAAATCGGCCACACGGTCGTGCGGCCAGGCCGTGTGGCACTAAATTTTACCCGAAAACCCTAATTCTTAAATGCACACGGCCGTGTGAATCGGCACACCCTGTGTGGCCACCCGTGTGGTCATGAAACCACCTTATAACAGCCCCGAAAAACATGCTTTCACCCACGAAGCACTTCTCAGCCCTCGATAGTTTGAAATTATACCTAATCATACAAATTCTAAGCATAAAACAGCGATACCACATCGTAAATAATCGATTTGCGATCACACACATAAAATGCCGACTTTCACGGAGTCAAAATGAGAATTCACAAATACATTAAAAAGATAATGAAACCACACTTGATTCACAATCAGAGATGCCCTGACACTGACTGAACGAAGGAGGAGCAAAATTTCTGAAATTAGCCAGCAAAACCGTTTTTGAATTTTTTTTAAAAAAAGAGAAAAATAAAAAGAAAAGAAATAGAGAGGAGAATGTCCAGGATAAAAAACAATGAATAAATATATATTTTAAATTAAAACTAAAACAAATAAAACAGAATAAAAATATTCCTCCAAAACGTACACACAATGACTCAAACCCAGAACCTTAAGGTATACTAACACTCACTCAACTACCAGACCAGCAGACCTATTCTGCCACTTAAACATGCAACTAAACACAATAGCACACCTCTCTCTCTGACCCTAACCACAAAACTCAAGACTTCTAGCCACAAAATTTAGGGTGTTACAACTCACCCCTCCTTGAAAAATTTCGTCCCCGAAATTTCCATCTAACAGAACAGTGGTATAACACAAGCTACACCACTACGCTCCCGCTGCGCACTCTAGTCCCAAAACACTTCCACACTAAACTTGAACTCAAGACCTCACACACACACCCAGAACACTAAACCACTAAATCAGATACACATTTGTGGCCTATCACACACAATTACTATGCTCTAACCAAAACATCGAAACATTCACCACCATACCTGTTTCAAAGTCGTTAAAGACACTCCCGGATCGGATGCTCTATGGACCCGCATCGAAGACATGCTCCCGCCTTTTTCGAGAAATTGCCCGGATGATGCTTCTTACAGTGCTCACAACACGGAGCGCTCGCACAACTACTGGCACTCTCCGTAAAACAGCTATTACCACTCAAATGCGTTCTAACATGCTTCGCAAAATGAGGCTCCAACCTCGAAGGACTGTGATTTCTTTTCTTCCCACAATCTACGCACCTAGCTTGAAGCATTTCACTAGTCCCCCTTATCCTAGCCTCAAACACTTTCTCAAGCACTTCCCTCACTACCCGAGTCAATGCCTCAGTACGAAGCTCCGGGTTATCGCTACCCGAAGTTGGGGAACTGCACTAACCTCTGACTCCATAACAGGTACACGTCCCAGAGAAACAGACGACTCCTCGCGATTTGATTACCTTCAGAATCCATATTCGTCCTGTGGTTAACTTAAGATATCTACATTTTCAGAAAACGGACACCAAATAAATGCAAAAAACTACATTTCTAATCTTACAGTTTTGAATTTCCACCTGGACCAGCATCAGAGTCTCAGACATCTTATTTTCGTAAAACATTTTCAAAACACAAATCATTTCAACTTACTATGGTAAAGTTTCTCAAAAAAAATTTAAAAACAACCACGTACGCACACGGATACGTAGAAACACAGGTCGAGTTTTTGCAAACCTGGCTCTAATACCACTAAATATAACACCCTAAACTCGGCCTAGAAGTTTAGACCGAATCTCGGAGGTTACATTGATCACCGAAGTGATCGTAGAAAAATTCTGTAAAATATATTGTCTCAATTCCCACTACCACAATTTAAGTTTGACAAACCGAAAAAAATTTAACGTTGGCTTCCAAACAAGAGAATTATAGTTAAGCTTAATATAATAACGAAATAAAATGTACGAGTGGTAATTTCCAAACAGAACTTGTACCACAATTTTTATAAAATCCTACAGATCAAAATGGTAAACCAAACAAAAGTTGAAAAGATAACCGATAAATTATTTTCAACAGAGACTGTCCGAGACCTCTGCATGTCGAGTCCAGCTACCGAAACCGAGCGTACCTACAAGGGGAAACACTAAGGTAGTGAGCTACACGAGCTCAGTGTGAGTTTAAAACGAGACTTAAAATAGAATTACGGAACTCAATTCTAGAGCGCAACCGACTTACAGACACTCACAGAGTCAGAAAGCATACATGGAACCAACGTCCCAACAGAACGTAACAACTCAAGCACACCAAGCCACACATAGTCAGACAGAATACAATCAGATAATCTTGCACCCAGATCACTTAAACAGATGCGTATGAAATACAGTCAAGTAAAAAGACCCACTCTTCCAGCCAACACACCTCTGCGTCCCTCGATCACACCTCATAAGAGTTAATTAAGCTCATCCAACCAAAACACACCACGTAGGACCTCGAAAGGCCCATCCAACCCTACACACCATGTATGTGGACTAAGGCACTCAAATATTAATACGCAGTGAGCAGCGTATATGCGTCTGATGCAATGCGGTAGTTATTTATGCTGATCATGATGATGCGATTTACAACGCTAGATTAGATAATGGTACGCAGCAAAGCTTACGTAAGTGCAGTACAGTGCGTTAAACCGCTGTACAAATAAGCTTGCAGTCAAACTACCAGATCAGAACAGAAACAGTCTTCCTTCTCTTCACAACCAAACCCAAAATACTTAATGCAAGTGCATGTATGCATTCAAACCCACAGAAATAATGAGCACGTCAATAAATAATCAGACAGAAGCAGATATGCACACACACCAAATAGACCGGACTCAAAATCAAACATCTCACACCTCAGTCACGAATAACACAAAAGCCGATGCCCGGATCAAAATTCTTAGCCACCCTCACTAAAGTTCAGCCATGGTCGAAACACACAAATAAATTCTCAATTCAAAAACATATACAGAACAAAACAAGTGACTTAGAATCACACGACTGTGTACCCCGGCCATGTGGGAAAAGCTAAACTGTGTGGAGGTTAAAACGCTCGTGTTGAGGGAGGCACACGGCCGTGTGGCAGAGGCACACGCCCATGTGAAATAGGGACACGGCCGTGTGAACAGGCCGTGTAACTCACTATCCAAAATGTGCTAAAATAGAGTGTAGGGAAGACACGACTGTGTGAGGGTCTCACACGCCCGTGTGCCTACCAGACATGGCCGTGTGTCCAGAAAAAACGCCCATGTGGGATCCTTAAATCCCCAAATTAGCCACACTACCGTGTGGCTAGGCCGAGTTTTGCCAAAATAGTAAATCCCTAATCTCCAAATACACACGCCCGTGTGACCAGGGGACACGGTCGTGTGTAAATCAACAAAAATCCCCAAATCGGCCACACGGCCGTGCGGCTAGGCCGTGTGGCACCAAATTTTGCCCGAAAACCCTAATTCTTGAATGCACACGGCCGTGTGAATTGGCACACACCCGTTTGGACACCCATGTGGTTACGAAACCACCCTATAACAGCCTTGAAAAATGTTCTTTCACCCACGAAGCACTTCCCATCCCTTAATAGTTTGAAATTATACCAAATCATACAAATTCTAAGCATAAAACAGCGATACCACATCGTAAATAATCGATTTGAAATCACACACATAAAATGCCGACTTTCACGGAGTCGAAATGAGAATTCACAAATACATTAGAAAGATAATGAACCCACACCTGATTCACAATCAAAGATGCCCAGACACTGACTCGACGACGGAGGAGCGAAATTCTCAAAATCAGCCAGCAAAACCGTTTTTGAATTTTTTTTTTTAAAAAAGAGAAAAATAAAAAGAAAAGAAACAGAGAAGAGAAGAAGAGGAGAACGTCCTGGATAAAAGAAAAAAGAATGATTAAATATATATTTTAAATTAAAACCAAAACAAACAAAACAGAATAAAAATATTCCTCCAAAACGTACATACAAGGACTCGAACCCAAAACCTTAAGGTATACTAACACTCACTCAACCACCAGACCAGCAGGCCTATTCTGCCACTTAAACGCGCAACTAAACACAATAGCACACCTCTCTCTCTGACCCTAACCACAAAACTCAAGACTTCTAACCCCAAAATTCAGGGTGTTATAGAATTTGCACATGTGTTTTCGGATAGATAGATCCTTGTTGTTTCCAGCTTTCAACCAAATGATCTTCTCTACTATTCTCGTACCACGAACTGCTTTAAGTGTAATCAAACACTGAATCAAAATTAGTTTTCTTTGTTTAAGTGTGAAAATAAAAAATCTCTTCTTAAAGTTGAGTGTAAATAGCCCTATTGGTGTCACCTATTTAGAGAGAAATAAGGTAGAACCCTTGTTGAATTGTAGAAGTTTATTTCAACTAGAAAAACGAACTCCTGGTCTAACTAGAAGTATAGGCGGTGACAACCCTAATTACTATTACTAGGGTTTGTCGTGCACCCCTTTTAACATGAGAGGCTTTTGGGCCTCACCTATATCGGATTCAATTACAAGTGCTTCTCGAACTTTTAACCCAATACTTTATAATTTGATCCAACCAAATATTTATTTTTCTATTTCCCAAAATAAACTTCTCAATATGTTTTCAATTAAATAATCTTCTCAACCTGATAAACCGTAAAAGTAACATATTCCAAGCCCACATTTAGTATGCTTTTGGATGATTTAAGCCTCAATTTATGTAAAAAGGTGCTCTTAATCCCTTCTTTTCATGTCTTATACTCAGGAAAGCACCCGATGACAAAAAGAACGAGAAACGGGCTTAAAACGGACCAAATTGGGCCAAACCACGAAATCAACATGGCCTGGACTTCAAGCCACACGGCCGTGCCACCAGCCCTACTAGAACACGGCCTTACCACGACTTACATGGCCGTGCCTCATTCAACAGTGTCGAACACAGCCTGAAGATGATTCACACGGGCGTGTGCCATGGCCATGTCCCTGCCGCGGGAAAGAGGAATTTTACTCGGATTTGGATGCTTGGAGGAAAAGAAACACATTCCTAAGTCTACTTAAACTCCCAAATAGGAATTACACTCAAATTAGGATACTTGAAGGCCAAGTAAAGCATATCAAAGCCTATATAAACACCCCAGGTAGCAACTTAGAAGGGGAGTTCGGTAGAAGCCTACTGCCAGGGCTTTTGTCAGGGGGCGAGCTAGGCCAAGAAGCCAAGCCGAAAAGGTCAGATTTTTGGGAATCACTCGAAGATAGCCAGTTGATCCATCTCAAGAAGCCAAAATTCTACTCAAGACGGAGGATCTCCTCTTCAATTCCTCTAAGGGGTTTTAGGGATTTCTTATGTTTTGTTTTATCTTTTCTCTTGAGATGTTTTCCTTTATTATTATGAGCTAAACCTTCGGATACCCGAAGGGGATGAAACCTATGATGAATCTTGTTATTTGATTATTTGAATTATATGATAAACACTTAGTTTGTTCTTAATTATGTGAGCTTAATCCAAATTTAATGTGCTTAGGTGGAGGAGGAATAGACCCTACCTAAGAGTAGATCCAACATAATTAAGCGGAGTTGATCGCACCCCTAGAGATAGGGTGACGAGATTTTGCCGAATTAGGGTGAAACCTAATATGGGAGTCCACAGATCGATTTACTGCTATTCTAGGGGGTTATTATAAGCGAACGAGAGTTCCACTAATTAACCTAGGGTTAGATGTTATTCGCCTCGAGAGAGGGTTTAATATACGTTAGGGAGTCTCACGGATCAAACTAAGTAAATAAATCATATGGTTCAAGGTTAAATAACAAGTGAAGTCTAGGTGGATTTTTCCTAAGGGTATCACTTGAGTCAATTGAGTTTTCCCAAAAGTTATTTCCCGAATTTATTCTTTTTGTCTTTGCATCTTAGCTTAGTAAGTAGATTAGTTTTAGTTTAAACAATCATCACTTTATATTAAGGCTAAATAATAAAAAGACGGTGAGTATTAGTACTTTTAGTTCCTTTGGGTTCGATAATCCGATCTTGCCTAAGCTATACTACTGTTCGATAGGTGCACTTGCCTCAATCGTTGTCAGAGTTAGTTTCCAGGTTCGATCATTCTTTTATATATTTTTAAAACTCTGATTTACAGCGATCAAGTTTTTGGCGCCGTTGCCGGGGAACTAAAATATTAAGAAAGCTCTATTTTTATTACTTTAGCCAATATTTTTATTTTTCGAAATTTACTTTTATTTTTAGTTTAAATTTTTACTTTGCTAATTTTTCTTTTATTTGTTTTTTTCAGATAATTTTAGTTTATAGAGAAGATGGCACTAAATAACTATCAGTGGCGAGTTATGAGGACAACACGAACAGAAGCCGCCAGTGTCTTCAACCTCGACGCAATAACCAGGCTATCAAACCAGTTAGAGATGATGAATAAAAAGATTGATGGTTTGTGTAGTCTCTCGCAGGTACATCCAGTTATGCAATATGACTCGAATCTAGGAGGCGTGGCGAGTCCTGAGTACCCACCCTACAGATATGGCATGAAGAACGAACAAGTCCACTATATGGGTAACTATTCTAGACCTCAAAATAATTTTTATAGTGACACTTATAATACAGATTGGAGGTACCATCCCAATTTCTCGTGGGATGGTCAAGGCAGCCAAAGAGAGGAACTTCCTCCAAATTTTCAACAACCACCTCACCAATAGGAAGATGAGTCGAACCTTGAAGAGACGCTGGCAAAATTCATAGCAAACACAGAAGCACGTCTCCAAAATATAGAAACGAAACAAGAAACATCGATTCAAGGGATCGAGGATCATTTAGGTCAGCCTGTTAAGCTGATCTTAGAACAACCACAAGAAAGCTTGCCAAGCAACACTGAAACTAACCCAAAAGAACAAATTCAAGCTGTAACAACTCATGACAGTGAAAGATCAGTGGAATCTGACCCAAGGCAAGATCCTGTGGTAAGTGAAGGTAAGGTTGAGGTGAGCCATGAAATACCAAAATCGGCAATTACAGAGTACCATCCTCGTGTACCATATCCCGAAGCAATGAAGAAGGACAACACAGAGGAACAGTTTGGTAAGTTTCTTAAACTTTTAAAGAAATTACATATTAACTTACCGTTTCTCAAGCTCTTTCGCAGAATACCCGATTATAGAAAATTTTTAAAAGAGCGGTTGACAAACAAACGAAGCTAGATGAGGAATCACATGTGGAGCTAAACGCAATGTGCTCAAGCAATTCTACAAAATAAAGCGCCACGTAAATTAAAAGATCCAGGAGTTTTACAATTCCATGTTTAATTGGTAGTTTATCTATTGATAATGCTTTAGTGATTTAGGGCAAGCATCAATGTTATGCCTTATAAAATGTTTAAACAACTGGGTCTAGGGAAACCGAACAAACCAGGATGAGCATTCAATTAAGCGATAAAACTATCGAGAATTCCTAGGGGTATAATTGAAAATGTTCTAATCAAAATTGATAAATTCGTATTCCCGATGAGACTTTGTCGTTTTAGACATGGATGAGGACAATTCGATCCCTTTAATTTTAGGAAGACCCTTTCTAGCAACCGCAGGACTAAAATTGATGTTGGTACAGGAGAACTCATTCTTCGTATAGGTGACGAATCAATCAGTTTACAAGCTCTTGACTCGGCGAACATCGATCGATGAAGGTGAGAAAGTAAAATCGGTTGATAATCAATCTGTTCAAATTTCACCGCAGAACAACCACAGAACTACGAAACTCGAGCCAAAGCAGAACCTTTTTGTCAACAAAGAAGAAGCATATGAGAGCGAAGCCTTGAGATCAACAAACTAAAAGAGGGGAAGACACACTTTAAAGAGGAGCCGAAACCGCACGAAGAAAAACCGAAGGAACCCCTAGACGAGCTGATAGGAACAATAAATCACTTCAAAATAGGGGATCAGGTATTGTTGAATAAGGAAGACCCTCGAATCGCCAATTCAGACCTCAAGACAAACAAAAAAATCACTTTTGAGGTACTTGATGTCTTCCTATACGGGCCAGTCGAGGTAAGCAATCCTAAATTCAGTACTTTTGAGGTAAACACTACTCGACTTAAATTTTATATCAAAAATCGAGTTGATCGCATGAGGAAGGATTTTCACCTCCTCAAACCACCTTGACCATACGAATGAGAGGTAAAGTCTAGCTTAAGACTATAAACGAGCGCTTCTCGGGAGGCAACCCGAGCACTAACCCTATTAATTTTTACAATTTTTTTTATTTTACTTTTATTTTTCATTTTAGAACCTAACCATAAACTAACCAAAGTACTGATTTCCATGCTCACTTGCCTTGCACAGTGGCCGTGGCCGTGGCCGTGTGGAAGCCAAAAGGACAAACCACGGACGTGCTAGTAACCGTGCATGACAAAGAATGATTTCTTTTCCCAACACGGGCTGCGATAAAAGCCACGCCCGTGCGGCTTCCCGTGTGAGGTTATCGACTTATTGAGCACAGGCGGACACGGTTTGTGCCCTACAAGCAATGCAAGTTTCGACTTGACAAGCACGGGTTAAACACGCCCGTTCTAAAGGACCGTGAGAAGAATACACGGGCGTGCTACAAGACCCACGGCCGTGGTAAAACACCTAAACGCGCCCAAAATTCAAAATCACGAAAAACACAGACCGATTAAACTCGAACAAGGGCGTGGATCGTATCACTATTTAAATATTTACTTTTATTTCTATTTTTATTTTTATTTTCATTTTTATTTTCATTTTTATTTTTATTTTTATTTCCTTTCTTTTATTTTCTTTATTATTTTCTTCTTGTTATTCATTCCATTTAGATTTAGCTTAGGATACAAAAGAAATTAGGATGGCTGCTTCGAGGACTCAACCAGTTCGAGACGCTTCCCTACGCTCACCTCCAATCCTATCCGGTTTCTTTTCATTGGCTTCATCCAAAATTCAGGAAGTTTCCCTTCTCTCCCCATCTTACGATTTTATGATTATTTTGATATTATCTACCTTTGTACATTGAGGACAATGTACATCTTAAGTGTGGGGGGGTTAACTATAGTATTATTTGAAAATCCCTGAATTATGCCTTGTTTGAAAGTAAATTACTCATATTACTAATTAGGATGAAATTTCTGATGATTTATGATTTTTATTGATATGTTTTAGATTAAGTCATTGATAATTGTGCATTGATAATTAAATTTTAAGAATACTAGAGAATCAAGCATGGTAAGTCTATTTTTTTGAATTAAAATTTTTTTTCTAGGTTGTCGAACTGAGTTTAAATATTATCTTGAAGTTTGAAATTTACGAGGTTGACGTCAAAATAACCATAATTTTTGTGAGATTTTGAGCCTTATAGAGCATATATTCTTTTTCTTGCTCACTTTATTGATTATGAGTATGTCAACACTGATTTGTTATTCTAGAACTTGCATCGATTATACATGTCGAGACCACATTTTTTTGATTTGATACACAGAGATGATAAAGGCACCTAGGATTTAACCCACTTACTCCATTAAAAAGCCTACCTTCATAATTAACCCTTAGTGAACCCCATTTAATCCTAACAACCCTATTTATTGACATAACCGCTAATATTAATCCATAACCCCTTTGTTTTTGTTATCACCATCCCCTTTGACTACCCTTATATCGAGATTTGATTTGATTAGTTGCCTAATTATGAATTTTAGTAGTTTATCCTTTATTATGTATTTAGTTTGTTCTTAAAAAAAAAAGAAATATATTCATTATTAGTTATGTGATTAAACGAGCTTATACATTTAAAATCCAAATATCGAAGAAGAAGCTCATATTATTAGTATTATTAGTTTTCAATTAATGTAATTATTATTATTAGTTCATTAATTCTTAGTTAGGTAATTTGTCAATTCAATCTCAATTTTAACCCTCTAATTCAGCCTGTTCCACACCTTAACCCTAGCCCCGTTACAACCCTAACAAAGACCTTTTGATTTGTGTTTCATCTCATATTTCAGTGGTGGAGATTTGATTTTCATGCAAGCCTATGGGATTAACTCTTCATGTTTGACTTTTGAGTGCCTAAATGTTGAACCTTAAACACTTTGAGTGATTTGAGTGAATCTTTTGTGAGGATGTCAATCCTTGTCGATTTCGAATCAGAGGTAATTATTTAGATGAAGGGAAACACCTATGTTTTGTGCTACAGAATCTATGACTTATAATGTTTGAATTTTTAGGACTCTTTGAGTTGAATTATCCATGTATAAATTATCTATGAATTATGATGAGACACTATCAATGACTATTATGAATTGAGGAAAGTTTGTTTTAATTGTAAGTTGAGAATTTTGCTTGAGGACAAGCAAAAGCTTAAGTTTGGGGGTATTTGATAAACCGTAAAAGTAACATATTCTAAGCCCACATTTAGTATGCTTTTGGATAATTTAAGCCTCAATTTATGTAAGAAGGTGCTCTTAATCCCTTCTTTTCATGTCTTATACTCAGGAAAGCACCCGATGACGAAAAGAACGAGAAACGGGCTTAAAACGGACCAAATTGGGCCAAGCCACGAAATCAGCACGGCCTGGACTTCAAGCCACACGGCCGTGCCACCAGCCCTACTAGAACACGGCCTTACCACGACTTACACGGCCGTGCCTCATTCAACAGTGTCGAACACGGCCTAAAGACGATTCACACGGGCGTGTGCCATGGCCGTGTCCCTGCCGCGGGAAAGAGGAATTTTACTCGGATTTGGATGCTTGGAGGCAAAGAAACACATTTCTAAGTCTACTTAAACTCCCAAATAGGAATTGCACTCAAATTAAGATACTTGAAGGCCAAGTAAAGCATATCAAAGCCTATATAAACACCCCAGGTACAACTTAGAAGGGGAGTTCGGCAGAAGCCTACTGACAGGGCTTTTGTCAGGGGGGCGAGCTAGGCCAAGAAGCCAAGCCGAAAAGGTCAGATTTGTGGGAATCACTCGAAGATAGCTAGTTGATCCATCTCAAGAAGCCAGAATTCTACTCAAGACGGAGGATCTCCTCTTCAATTCCTCCAGGGGGTTTTAGGGATTTCTTATGTTTTGTTTTATCTTTTCTCTTGAGATGTTTTCCTTTATTATTATGAACTCAACCTTCGGATACCCGAAGGGGATGAAACCTATGATGAATCTTGTTATTTGATTATTTGAATTATATGATAAACACTTAGTTTGTTCTTAATTATGTGAGCTTAATCCAAATTTAATGTGCTTAGGTAGAGGAGGAATAGACCCTGCCTAAGAGTAGATCCAACATAATTAAGCGGAGTTGATCACGCCTAGAGATAGCGTGGCGAGATTTTGCCAGATTAGGGTGAAACCTAATATGGGAGTCCATGAGATCGATTCATGCTATTCTAGGGGTTATTATAAGTTTAACGAGAGTTCCACTAATTAACCTAGGGTTAGACGTTTATTCGCCTCGAGAGAGGGTTTAATATACGTTAGGGAGTCTCACGGATCAAACTAAGTAAATAAATCATATGGTTCAAGGTTAAATAACAAGTGAAGTCTAGGTGGATTTTTCCTAAGGGTATCGCTTGAGTCAACTGAGTTTTCCCAAAAGTTATTTCCCGAATTCATTCTTTTTGTCTTTGCATCTTAGCTTAGTAAGTAGATTAGTTTTAGTTTAAACAATCATCACTTTATATTAATGCTAAATAATAAAAAGACGGTGAGTATTAGTACTTTTAGTTCCTTTGGGTTCGATAATCCGGTCTTGCCTAAGCTATACTACTGTTCGATAGGTGCACTTGCCTCAACCGTTGTCAGAGTTAGTTTCCAGGTTCGATCATTCTTTTATAAATTTTTAAAACTCTGATTTACAGCGATCACAACCCAATTCTAATTCTATTAAAATCATGATGATTTTATTGTAAAAGAATCCATGAGAAAATATGTAACAACCTAATTTTTCAGTGGTGTCAGAAACACTGGTTCGAGGCCACCAAATCTGGTGAGTAAGCTCGTAAATTTATTATTTAATATTTACGAGTCAAATATAGTATTAAAAAGGTTTTTGAATTGGTAATTTGTGTTTTATAATGATTTATTAGGTCAAGTGGTTTTAGAAAGTGAGGTATCGGGACCTCGTTTCTATACACTGAGCTGTAAATATTTTGATAAATGTTTATAGAGTGTCATTAAGATGGTATTAAATTTTTGTTGAAAAAATTTTAACGTTTCGATAGTTAATTAATTAAAAAGAACTAAATTGAAAAAGGTGCAAAACTTGCTAATTATAATAATTAAGTGATTAAATGGCTTGATTAATAAAAGAGGGAGGACTTAAGAAACAATTATACCTAAAATAAGAAGATAAGACGCCATAAGGAGAGAAAATAATAAAATAAAGCCATTCAATGGCAAAATGGTAATTTAAGTAAAATTAAAACAAACAAATAGAAAATTCTAAAAGTTTCTGTTGAATTCATCTTCAATTTCGGTTCAAAAACAAACATAGGAGAGAGCTTAAGCTGGTTCTTCATATTTTTGCTTCATGTGAGTTCAATTCTTACCCGTTTCTTGTAATTTTTATGTTTTTGAGATTGTTACAATTAGGTCCAACTAAATCTTACCTTAGCTTTTGATTTTATTAAAAATTTTGGAAGTTACCATTGATGAATATTAGATGTTTTTGATGAATAAAATGGATTTAGAGCTTTGATTGTGTTGTATGATGATTTTATAAAGTGAATTTGTTAAATATTGATTTTAGGATTAAATTGTGAAAAGGTTAAAATATTAGGGTTTGATAGTGAATTTTTGGTTTATTAGGGGCTGTATAATGGCTTAGAATATTTTAATAAATTATTGATTGAGGACAATGAGTTAATTTGATAGATTAACTAATTAAATGCTTAAATTGCAAAAATTGTAAAAGTTTGAGGTAATTGTGTAAATTCAAAAAATAAAAGGGTATTAATTGTGAAATGAATTGGAAGTGAAATATAGGCTAATGAATGAGTAATTTTATATTTTAGATCAAGTTCCCGTAGAAACTCGTGAAAAAAGAAAAATAGCAGAATAGTCTCTGAACTTTTGCAATTGCTAATTCAGCCCAAGTAAGTTCGTACGGTTAAAAAATTTAATATTTTGTATAAATTGATAAATGGTATTATTATTTATTCTATTGTTGGAATTGAATTATTGTTGGAATTATAATATTGAATTGGATTTCGGTTTGAATGGAACGCGGGATTTGAGTACATTCGTATTTTGGTGTATGATGGTATTGGAAGGAGACAATGACATTTTTCCCAAGTAAATCGGGGTTCAACATTTGTTGCGAAATCTCGTGTTTAACTATTTGTTCAACTCTTATGAGTTTCTGTTCAGCTTTCGAGTGTCTGTTGGCATATTTGGGAGGCCCAGCTCTTATGAGCTTCTGTTGACGATGTACTCTTATCCGTAAGTAGTTCTTAAATTTGGGAAAGATTTGGTAAGGTGAATTGTTTATTGAAATTGAAAGACATGTTATTTATTTTTGGTATCGACTTGAAAATGGATGTATTCATCGATTGAAGTTGTGATTGACAGGGAGTCATCGTGAATGATTTTTATTATTTGATTTATTATAGTTAGTTCGGTAAGATTTTTATTTATTCCGTCGAACTTACTAAGCTTCATTAAGCTTATTTTGCGTTGTTTAATGTCCTTGTAGATTTTCAGAAGGTTGGACGATTGGACCAACACTCAAGACACACTATCCAGCTTATTCCGGTAGTTTTTGAAATGTTCAATATGGTTTATATGGCATGTATAGGTTTTTGTACGGTTTAGTCAAGGCTTGGCTTGTGAAAATATTATGATAGATATTTTGTTTAAATAACCAACTTACATATTGGTATGAGAATGAGGTATATTGTGATATGAGTATGAGTGTTATATGTATGTATGCAATTGAATTATAGTGAACTTTGGTAACTTGGTTGGGTAAATAATTAGGTAAGTTTGAACATTTTTTGTTAAAGTTATCATTTATGGTACTTAATGGCATACTGGTTGTATGTGGTGATAATACATGTTTAAGACATAATTTTAGCTTGTGTTGAATACCTTGTTATGGCTTGTTGATGTGCAATTTATTGAGGCTAGGTTGGTGTCAATTTGGGTGAGAAATGTGACTTAAAAAATGGCTTATTATCGTCCACACGGGTAGAGACACGGGCGTGTGTCTCAGCCGTGTGTGACACACGGCCAAGTAGCACGGCCGTGTGTCCCTTGTATCTTTTAAGAATGCAAGTCAGTATTCTCACACGGTCTGGCACACGGGTGAGTGACTTGGCCGTGTGACCCAAGTCAGAGAGTTACACGGGTACGGACACAGGCTGGACATGGCCGTGTGACCTCTACAGTGTTGAAATTTTTGAATAATTCAGAAAAATTCTCTGAGTTCCCGATTTAGTCCCAAATTGTTTCTAATATGTATTTTGGGTCCCGAGGGCTCGTATAATGGACAATATGTTTATTTTCAATTGGTTTCCGACATGAATGTTATATTATATTAAATATCTATTTATTGATCTATAAACTCCGGTAATGCTCTGTAACCCTGTTTTGGTGATAGATACGGGTTAGGGGTGTTACATTTAGTGATATTAGAGCTACGGTTTAGTCGATTCTCGGACTGAACGTAGTGTATGAAATGTCTAGAATTACATGGTATATAAATCTGTGATAGTGTGATGTGTATGATCCGATCTAACCTTTATTTTCTTATAGATTGTAAAGATATCAAACGGATCTGAACGTGTTGACAATGATGAAGTTAACAGTAAAGTACAGACTTCTGAACATGGGACGAGTAGTAATGTCCCGATTCCTTCGACTCAGGAACATGAACTTAAAAATATGTTCTTTGGGTATATGAACCAGTGGTTCAGCGAATTTATGCAAGAAAGAAATCTGGCTCAGCAACCTCCACCCCCTATTGTACCACCTGTTGTACCTCCGGTTGAACCTCCACCTCCTCCAATGATTGAACCTAATAAACGTACTCCGATTGAGAAACTTAGAAAGTGTGGTGCTGAAAAATTTCGGGGTAAATCAGAGGATGATCCGGTTAAACCTGAGTACTAGCTTCACAATATAACAAGGTTTTTGAAGAAATGGATTGCTCTCTTGATGATTTTCTTAGATGTGTTGTTTCGTTATTAAAAAAGGGAGCGTATAGCTGGTGATCGACAATAGTAGCTGTGGTTCGAAGGAGAAAATTTCCTGGGAATTTTTTCAGATCGAGTTTAAAAAGAAATATGTCGGAAAAAGGTATTTGAACAAGAAAAAGAGAGAATTTCTTGAGTTACTTCAGGGAAATAGATCAGTAGCTGAATATGAGAGAGAATTTGTGTATCTCAGTAAATATGCTCGAGAAATTGTGCCTACTGAAGAAGAAATGTGTATCCGGTTTGAAGCTAGTCTGAATGATGAAATTCGAATGATGATCAGAGGTAATGAAATACGAGAATTTGTTGTTCTGTCCAATAGTGCACAGAAAATGGAAGGAGTGTACAACAGTAAGATACAATAGGACAGGCGGAATCAAGAATTTCACAGGAGAGGTTCTTCCAAGTCATTTTTGGCATCAACGGCGAAAAAGACTAAAGATAATTTTAGCTGAGCTATCTCAGTGCCTGAATGTTCGAATAAAAACAAGACGATTCAACATGATTTCAGGGTACCTACTAGACCAGTTGATAGTGTGGGTAGTGTACAAAATACTTCGAAGCCTAAATGTAGATATTGCGGGAAATATCACCTTAGTGAGTGTAGAGGAAAAACAGAAGCCTGTTATAGATGTGGATCAACTGATCATTTTATTTGTAATTGTCCTAAATTGCCAAAAGAGGATGAAGATCAAAAAGAAAAGCAAATGTCTACCTCTCAGAAAAGTAGACATTCGGGTCAGAATAGTGCTACCGAGACTACTCGTTCGGGAATGAAAGATACTGTTGTTTGGTCAGAGGCTAAAGCACCTACTCGTACCTACGCCATTCGAGCTAGAGAGGAAGCTACTGCTCCAGATGTGATTGCTAGTATATTCTATCTCTTTGATGTTACTGTGTATGTATTGATTGACCCTGGGTCAACTCATTCTTATATTTGCACTGCATTAGTTGTAACACACCAACCCCGGCCTACACGTTAAGACCAGACTTGGCATGCCACATAAAACGAACTTACACTTAAGCATCAATGTTTTTAATGAAAACAATTCTTGAAAACGATTTGAAGTTGGAGTTTATCAAAAGTCGAGATTTATTTGAACACCATGTTTTTTTAAAACATAAGAATTTACAAATTGATTTTCATAGAAATAATTGGTTAAAAACTTTAATAATTGGTTGAAATAAATTTATAAAAGAGTTTTCAAAAATTTTACTGAGTAAGTGATATAAAAATCCTCTTTTATATGCAAGTTTAAGAAAAACATTTATAAAAGATTAACAACCCCATTAAAGTAGCTAAAACATATTAAAATCCATCCACGCATAAAAATCCATAAAAATAATACCAGAGGCCTTATTACATCGCAATTGAAATAGTACTTAAATAAAAATACTTAAAAGAAGTTCAAAGTTTTTATAACTCATCATTCGTAGTATGGCCTCCACACGAAGTCATCCCCGCCCAAGCCTCTATCAATTATCATTACGAGAAGGGGTAAAAAAAAAAGCAGGGTGAGTTACTTAGAACTCAATGTGTAACCCACTTACCGTGTTCCTTTGGGCCAATACCTTTTAAGCAATTAGATGGGCTTGAGCCCATTTACAAATGTACAATGCATATATATAAATCAAGTATAAAAATTAATGCATGTGTTATGCAATTCCTAACCAAGCCTAATTTCCATCCGCTACACACCCCGTACCAACCAACACACTGTGGGATCAAGTCAACCCACCCCGCCTAACACACCAATAGCGGGCATTAAGCCGGATATAATATTTGTGGCAACAGGCCATTTATAATATTTGTGGCACGACCACCGAACTAGATATTTGACAATGGCCATTTATAATATTTGTGGCAGAGCCACCGAACTAGATATTTGGCAATGAGCCTTTCTTCTCTTTGTCATTTATCCCAACCCATGCAATCATGTATATATATAATGCATAACAATATATTCATTAAATAAATTTCAACAAAAACCCATATTACAAATTATCAATTTGGCCCATTAGTCCAAAACAGCAATTTGGCCCTTTCTAACGAACTAGCCAACCTTGGCCCATTTACGATCTAGCGATTTCTTGGCCCATTATACACATGTGGCTTTTTTTCCACAATTTTCACACTTTGGCCGATTTATCAAAATAATCATGTGGCCCAAAAATATCTTTTTTTTTCTAAGATATAGCCCATTGAGGGCAAAACCGTAATTTTTCCACAATCTTAATACCGGTTTCATGCATTCACACAAAAAGTGCTAATATACCGTATTTTCAAATTTTACCGACTTTACAATTTTTATTCTATCGCTTACGGTAATATAACCCATGAGATACGTGTGAAGTTACACACACGATTCAGATGAGAACTATACTTTCCCGCTCGTCGATACCTAAATATATGTCACTCTTGATTAGAACACTAATATTTAATATAAAACTATTCTAATGATTAACGATCTAGATCCTTACCCTCGGAATCTCGAATGACAACTATTTGCGATTTCTTCCCGATTGATGGTTCATAACCCGATGAAGAACCACGAACAAACAATGGCTCAGGAGTACGAATGACTTCAAATAATTGATTTTCACGGATGAGGGTCCACAACCCGGTGGAAAATCTCGGATTCTTCGAAGCTTGATCCTTCGTTTGAATTTAGGGGAATAGCGGAACCGCCCCTCTTCCGAAGACTATTAACAACCCTTTTCGTCCCTATCTTATTTGTCTCTATTGACAAAAGATTATTAGTCCTACCATATATCGGAAATTTAATACTAATGGCTTAAAAGAGTGAACTCGGCTTACCTTAAAATCCCGAGTGATTTCCAAAGGATTCCTTGACAAATATGTTCCAACTCGAATGGCTTTACGAAGTCTTCGAAAATGTGATGATTCGACCCACCACTATCTCACTATAACAAAATAACGAAAGAAATTATCTAAGAGAAATGAACAATGGTTTCGATCAAAAAGGCTCTCCTTTACCACACTTAAGGTTCGGCCAAAACAACCCATAAACCAACATAAGAACCAAAAAGAAAGCTCTTACCTTAAACAAGGGTTGAAAGAATAATCAACAAGACAATATAGATGAATAGAAGATTCGGCTTTGAAGGGAAAATTGAAGAAAATGGGATTAGTATCATTCGGCCATGAGAGAAAAATAATGAAGAAAATATTTGAATGATAAATAAAAATGAGGAAGAAAAGAGAATGGAGAGAAGGTGTTATAATTCGGTTTTCAAAAAGAAGAAAAGAGAAGGAGAAAAGAGATGAGTTTAGGAACAATATGCATTCGGCAATGGGGAAGGAGAAGGAAAAAAAGAATGGCTTTTTGTGTTGGTAGTTTCGGCACTAGGAGAAAGACACACAATGGGATACTAGAGTGATAAGCAAAAATGACCAAATGGTCAAGAAGAAATGCCTAAATGAAACTCAACAAAGTTGTTTTCTCCAAGCTAAAGACACATTCGGCTATGAGAGAAAGGAAATGATAGGAAAGATGTTTTGGATGAGCAAAAATTATGACCAAAAGAATTCTAACAAACTACCATCCTACCCCAAACTAACCACCAAATTTCGGCTCCCCCCTTTTTTCCATAATGCCGTCCAAATACATGGTCAAAATGGCCATGCAAAAGTTTCCAAGACAACTTCCTTGTATCATGCCTTGTGTTCCTCCACTTTCCAAAGCTTTAGAATCCTATCCCCAAAATCAAGTTAATTCTATCCCTTAATTCAAGCTTGCCTTTTTCCCTTAGTCTACTTCCCATAAAAGAATTTGTCCAACCTTACCATAAGTAAAGCTTGACCGAAACATGCCATACAAGTACAAAAATAAAAGTCACCTAAATGCTATCCATGGATTCGAACTCTCCTCAAGCAATCACTCATGCGCCAACACCACCTTGCTACTAGCTCATCTTATGCTAGCTTTCGTCACTTAAATTAACTTAAGCATCATAATCACTTGATCCACTTCAATAAAATACTCACTACTAAAATTTATCCTAGTTCCGAATAATCCCGAGCCTTCTCAAGACTATATTAAGCATGCAAAAATTTAATCATACACAAGCTAAACACCAAAACATGCATCATAACGATACTCAAATTTTTAGGATGTTACAACTCTACCCTCCTTAAAGAAAATTTCGTCCTCGAAATTTACCTGGTTAAAAGAGGTGAGGATATTGTTGCCTAATTGCGTTCTCAGGCTCCCACGTAGCTTCCTCCGCTCCATGATTTCGCCAAAGAACCTTAACTAACGGCACAGTCTTCTTTCTTAACACCTTAACAACACGGTCTAAGATTTCCACTGGTTCCTCCTCGAAAGACAAGTCTGGCCTTAATTCCACTTCTTCTACTGATACTAGGTGAGGCGGATCCGATCTGTAACGCCTCAGCATAGAAACATGGAAAACACTATGAATCTGACTCAACTCCGGAGGTAATTCAAGCTGATAGGCCACTGGTCCTACACGCTTCAACACACGGTACGGTCCAATGAACCTAGGGCTCAACTTGCCCTTTCTTCTGAATCTAAAAATCTTCTTCAAAGCGAGACTTTCAGAAAAACTCCGATCTCCCACAGTAAACTCAATATCTTTACGCTTGATTCGCATACGACTTTTGTCTATCCAAGCTTCCTTTAACCGCGCTCGAATCACCTTTACCTTTTCTTCCGTCTCAGATATCAATTCATGACCCAACAACTGTCGTTCCCCCAATTCAGTCCAACAAGTAGGGGTACAACACTTACGACCGTATAACGCTTCATAGGGCGCCATTTGGATACTAGATTGGTAACTGTTATTATACGTGAACTCTGCCAACGGTAGAAAATCCTCCCAACTACCTCTGAAGTCTATCACACAACCTCGTAACATGTCTTCCAAAATCTGAATTACTCTTTCTGACTGACCATCTGACTGAGGATGAAAAGCCGTACTGAAGTTTAAAGCCGTACTGAAGTTTAACTTTGTTCCCAAAGCCTCATGTAAAGCTTTCCAAAACCGTGATGTAAACCTGGGATCCCTGTCCGATATGATAGACACTTTGGTACCCCATGCAACCTCACGATCTCGGATACATATAGCTTAGCCAACTTTTGCAATGAGTAATCCGCATGCTGTTGGTAGGAAATGAGCAGTCTTCGTTAATCGATCTACTACCACCCAAACAGAATCTTTCTTAGTAGGTGTTAAGGGTAACCCACTAACAAAATCCATCGTTATCCGCTCCCATTTCCATAGAGGAATCTTTACCGGTTGCAATAAACCCGATAGTAAATGATGTTCCGCCTTCACTTGTTGACAAGTCAAACACTTTCCCACAAAATCAGTAACCTCCCGCTTTAATCTTGGCCACCAATACTGCTCACGGAGATCCCGATACATCTTATTTCCTCCAGGGTGCATAGCATAAGGGCTACTATGCGCCTCCCGTAGAATCATTTGTCTCAAATCCGAATCCATAGGCATACAAACTCTTCCACGAAAACATAGCACGTCATCCTTGTTCAATCCAAAATCCCCTATTATACCACTTTCAACTTGTTGCAATAAATGACCCAACTTTTCATCTGATAATTGCTTTTCCTTGATTTGCTCCAACCACAGAGGCTTCACCTAAAGTTCCGCTAGCAGACTGCCATCCTCATACAAACTGAGATGAGCAAACATTGCTCTTAACTCCAATACAACCTTACGACTCAACGCGTCTGCCACTACGTTAGCCTTTCCAGGATGGTATTCAATTGAGAAGTCATAATCCTTTAACAGCTCCACCTATCTCCGTTGTCTCAAGTTCAACTCCTTTTGGGTAAGGAGATACTTAAGACTCTTATGGTCCGTATAAATGATCGACTTCTCACCGTAGAGATAGTGCCTCCAAATTTTTAAGGCAAACACCACATGACCAACTACAAGTCTTGAGTAGGATAGTTGACTTCATGCCGCTCAACCGCCGAGAAGCATAAGCTACCACTTTTCCACTTTGCATCAAGTACACATCCTAAACCCATATGTGACGCATCACGAGAAACGATAAACTCTTTTCCGGCCAAAGTTGAATCGGTACTAGCGCTTGCGTCGAATCTTCTTGATTTCTCGAAACTTTCTTGCTGCATTTATCGGTCCATACATACGGTACTCCCTTTCTTAGCAGCTTAGTTAGAGTGCAGCAATCAACGAAAACCCCTCAACAAAGCGTCTATAATAACCACCAAACCCAAGAAACTACGAATCTCACCATCGACTTTGGCGGTTTCCAATCCAACAACGCCTCAACCTTCGAGGATCAACTCTTATTCCATCGGTGACACCACATGACCCAAGAAAGTCACTTCCTTCAACCAAAATTCGCATTTCTTGAATTTGGCATAAAGTTGCTTATCTCGCAAAATTTGCAACACAATACGCAAATGTGAGTCATGTTCTTCTTCATTCCTCGAATATACCAAGATATCATCTATGAACACCACTACGAACCGGTCTAGATAAGGTTGAAAGACTCGGTTCATCGTGTCCATAAATGCAGCTGGTGCATTAGTCAATCCAAACGGCATCACCAAAAACTCATAATGTCCATAACGAGTTCAGAATGCCGTCTTATGAATGTCTGCCTCTTTCACCTTGAGTTGATGATAACCCGATCTCAAATCAATCTTGGAGAAAACTGAAGCTCCTTGCAATTGATCAAACAGATCGTCAATTCTCGGCAATGGATACCTATTCTTGATCGTCAACTTATTCAACTAGCTATAATCAATGCACATACGCATTGACCCATCCTTCTTCTTGACGAACAAAACCGGTGCTCCCCACGGAGACACACTTGGTCGAATAAATCCCCGATCTAACAATTCTTGAATTTGAGCTTTAAGCTACGCTAACTCTTTCGGCGCCATTCTATAAGGAGTAATGGACACCGGAGCCGTTCCGGGCAAAAGCTCAATGCCAAATTCTACTTTTCGATCTGGAGGTAGACCCGGAAGTTCTTCGGAAAAGACATCTAAAAATTCTTTCACCATTCTCACACCTTCCACCGATAAATCCTTGGCATCCAAAGCACTAACAAAAGCTAGGAATGCTCCATACCCTTTCTGCACCAACTTTTTTGCCTTCAAAGCAGATACCACATTTGCCAAAAAATTCCTTCGCTCACCTATCATTACTACCTCCTCATTATCCACAGCCTTTCCGCACCGAATTTTCTGCCTTCAAAGCAGATACCACATTTGCCAAAAAGTTCCTTCGCTCACCTATCATTACTACCTCCTCATTATCCACAGTCCTTATTGACATCCGCTTTTCAGCACAATCAAATTGCGACCGGTGCTTCACCAACCAATCCATGCCCAAAATAAGATCAAACTCGCCGAAAGGCAATTCCATCAAATCCGCCAAAAATATTTCTCTTTGAATTTCTAAGGGCACGTCTCTAAACAATTTATTCACGATTACCGACTGTCCTAAAGGACTAATTACGGTCATGTCTCTATCGATAATCTCAGATCTAATATTCAGGTTTCCGGTTATGGCACTAGCAACATACGAGTGTGTAGACCCGATATCTATCAAAGCAGTAACAGGTATATCAAAGATGAAGAACGTACCAGTTATTACATCAGGTGCAACGCCATCTTCCCGACGCCTAACCGCATAGACCAACCCCGGTGTCTTGCCTCGTGTTACCTCTAAAGCCATTACCTCGACCGGTGCACCTTGATCACGTCCAACACCATTACCACCACGACTGATCCACGGCCTCTCGGTGGCTCACGAGCACCTTTAGTTTGGTGAACATCGAGTTACGAGCTTCACGAGTCGTATCAATCCGTCGAGGTAATTCTTATACTCGATGATCCTTGGAACCACATTTATAGCGAGCACCGCTTTTTCCAAAGCATTCCCGGGGTGTCGTCTCCCACAATCGCGCGATCTCGACTACGATTAGTAGTCACCCGTGCTCTAGCTTGAGTGGCTCGTCATTCAGTAGCCTCTTACGAAACCTTTTAGAAGAACCCGAGTACTTAAAATCCCTCTTGCCTCGACTCTTTCCGGTTGTAGCGTTACGAGTTCTTAGCCTCTTCGGCTATCTTGGCTTTCTCTACAAGTGAGGCAACGATCATTACTTGTTGTGGGGCTATCGGTACCCGCAACTCGTCATTGACCCATCTTCAAAGTATACACAACGCTCATGATCATTCGGCACTATTGTGCGAGCATAACGACTCAAGCGAAGAAATGCGCGCTCGTAAGCCGCCACCGTCTTACTTCCTTAAACCAAATTCAGAATTCCTTCCTCGGGCATCTACATAACTTGTCGACGTACTTCCCTTGAAAAGTAGCTTTGAAGAAATCCCAAGTAACCAATGCGGCCTTGGTGCCTTCTCGAAATGATAAGCCACCATTGATACGGCTCGTCCCTTAACAAGGACACGGCTCCTCTTAGCTTACGCTTTCGGCGGTGCACTCCAAATCATCCATAATCCGCTCTGACCTCGAGCCAATATTCCGCAACATTCGAGCTACACGAGACACCTCTAAAAACCTCAGCACCACTTGACTTGAGTCATTCCGATATTGAACCACAGGCTTTGGACCGGTTCTAGTCCCGGCAACCCTCTCTAGGACTCGCAACATTGCTTGAGTCAAAGCATTGTCCTCTATCGTATGATCGGTGATCCGGTCTCACTCCCGAGTGGCGCAAGTGCATCCATTTTCGGCATATGACCGGTGCTTGGACGCAACACCTGCGTCCTCTACCACGGCCACGTCCACGCGTCCACGACCACGTCCTCTAGTGCTCATAATGACTAATTCAATTTAATCGATTACAAGTTTTATGAATCGAATACTATTTCAGTGTTTATTAACGATATTTTATGAGATATAAGAGATAAAGTTGTTTTTGCAATCACGTCCTATAGTCTCAATCTCTACCGATTTCAACACCTAAAACTAGAAGTTCTAGAGTGTTCCTATGATTATTTCACAATAGTAAATATTTAATATACAAATACTTACTTGACTTGGTGTCGGATGCTCGTGGTGCCATACTACCTTTAAAATATAAAATCTAAAAATTTAAGCAGTTTTTAAACAAAAATTGTTGTTGAACCCAAACCACAGTAGAGTTTTGAAACCGGGCTCACGATACCATAAAATGTAACACCCCAACCCCGACCTACAGCGTTAAGACCCGGACTTGGCATGCCACATAAAACGAACTTACACTTAAGCATCAATGTTTTTAATGAAAATAATTCTTGAAAACGATTTGAAGTTGGAGTTTATCAAAAATCGAGATTTATTTGAACACCATGTTTTTTTAAAACATAAGAATTTACAAATTGATTTTCATATAAATAATTGGTTAAAAACTTTAATAATTGGTTGAAATAAATTTATAATAGAGTTTTCACAAAATTTTACGAGTAAGTGATATAAAAAAAGCCTTTTTTTATACGCAAGTTTAAGAAAAATATTTATAAAAGATTAACAACCCCATTAAAGTAGCTAAAACATATTAAAATCCATCCACGCATAAAAATCCATAAAAATAATACCAGAGGCCTTATTACATCGCAATTGAAATAGTACTTAAATAAAAATACTTAAAAGAAGTTCAAAGTTTTTATAACTCATCATTCGTAGTATGGCCTCCACACGAAGTCATCCCCGGCCCAAGCCTCCATCAATTATCATTACCTGAGAAGGGGTAAAAAAAATGGGGTGAGTTACTTAGAACTCAATGTGTAACCCACTTACCGTGTTCACTGGGCCAATACCTTTTAAGCAATTAGATGGGTTTGAGCCCATTTACAAATGTACAATGCATATATATAAATCAAGTATAAAAATTAATGCATGTGTTATGCAATTCCCAACCAAGCCTAATTTCCATCCACTACACACCCCCGTACCAACCAACACACCTGTGGGGATCAAGTCAACCCACCCTGCCAACACACCAATAGCAGGCATTAAGCCAGATATAATATTTATGGCAACAGGCCATTTATAATATTTGTGGCAGAGCCACCGAACTAGATATTTGGCAATAGGCCTTTCTTCTCTTCGTCATTTATCCCAACCCATGCAGTCATGTATATATATAATGCATAACAATATATTCATGAAATAAATTTCAACAAAAAACCCATATTACAAATTATCAATTTGGCCCATTAGTCCAAAACAGCAATTTGGCCCTTTCTAACGAACTAGCCAACCTTGTCCCATTTACGATCTAGCGATTTCTTGGCCCATTATACAAATGTGGCTTTTTTTCCACAATTTTCACACTTTGGCCGATTTATCAAAATAATCATGTGGCCCAAAAATATCATTTTTTTCTAAGATATAGCCCATTGAGGGTAAAACCGTAATTTTTCCATAATCTTAATACCGGTTTCATGCATTCACACAAAAAGTGCTAATATACCGTATTTTCAAATTTTACCGACTTTACGATTTTTATTCTATCGCTACTGAGTAATATAACCCATGAGATACGTGTGAAGTTACACACGATTCTGATGAGAACTATACTTTCTCCTTTCGTCGATACCTAAATATATGTCACTCTTGATTAGAACACTAATATTTAATATAAAACTATTCTAATGATTAACGATCTAGATCCTTACCCTCGGAATCTCGAATGACAACTATTTGCGATTTCTCCCGATTGATGGTTCATAACCCGATGAAGAACCACGAACAAACAATGGCTCAGAGTACGAATGACTTCAAATAATTGATTTTCGCCGGATGAGGGTCCACAACCCGGTGGAAAATCTCGGATTGCTGAAATAGTCCTTCGTTTGAATTTAGGGGGAATAGCGGAATCGCCCCTCTTCCGAACACTATTAACAACCCTTTTCGTCCCTATCTTATTTGTCTCTATTGACAAAAGATTATTAGTCCTACCATATATGAGAAATTTAATACTAATGGCTTAAAAGAGCGAACTCGGCTTACCTTAAAATCCCGAGTGATTTCCAAAGGATTCCTTGACAAATATGTTCCAACTCGAATGGCTTTACGAAGTCTTCGAAAATGTGATGATTCGACCCACCACTATCTCACTATAACAAAATAACGAAAGAAATTATCTAAGAGAAATGAACAATGGTTTCGATCAAAAAGGCTTTCCTTTACCACACTTAAGGTTCGGCCAAAAAAACCCATAAACCAACATAAGAACCAAAAAGAAATCTCTTACCTATTGTTTAAACGAGGGTTGAAAGAATAATCAACAAGACAATATAGAAGAATAGAAGATTCGGCTTTGAAGGGAAAATTGAAGAAAATGGGATTAGTATCATTCGGCCATGAGAGAAAAATAATGAAGAAAATATTTGAATGATAAATAAAAATGAGGAAGAAAAGAGAATGGAGAGAAGGTGTTATAATTCGGTTTTCAAAAAGAAGAAAAGAGAAGGAGAAAAGAGATGAGTTTAGGAACAATATGCATTCGGCAATGGGGAAGGAGAAGGAAAAAAAGAATGGCTTTTTGTGTTGGTAGTTTTGGCACTAGGAGAAAGACACACAATGGGATACTAGAGTGATAAGCAAAAATGACCAAATGGTCAAGAAGAAATGCCTAAATGAAACTCAACAAAGTTGTTTTCTCCAAGCTAAAGACACATTCGGCTATGAGAGAAAGGAAATGATAGGAAAGATGTTTTGGATGAGCAAAAATTATGACCAAAAGAATTCTAACAAGCTACCATCCTACCCCAAACTAACCACCAAATTTGGCTCCCCCTTTTTCCATAATGCCGTCCAAATACATGGTCAAAATGGCCATGCAAAAGTTTCCAAGACAACTTCCTTGTATCATGCCTTGTGTTCCTCCACTTTCCAAAGCTTTAGAATCCTATCCCCAAAATCAAGTTAATTCTATCCCTTAATTCAAGCTTGCCTTTTCCCTTAGTCTACTTCCCATAAAAGAATTTGTCCAACCTTACCATAAGTAAAGCTTGACCGACACATGCCATACAAGTACAAAAATAAAAGTCACCTAAATGCTATCCATGGGATTCGAAACGCTCCCCTCAAGCAATCACTCATGCACCAACACCACCTTGCTACTTGCTCATCTTATGCTAGCTTTCGTCACTTAAATTAACTTAAGCATCATAATCACTTGATCCACTTCAATAAAATACTCACTACTAAAATTTATCCTAGTTCCAAATAATCCCGAGCCTTCTCAAGACTATATTAAGCATGCAAAAATTTAATCATACACAAGCTAAACACCAAAACATGCATCATAACGATACTCAAATTTTTAGGATGTTACATTAGTAACGAAAAAGAAGTTGCATGTTGAATCTACTGATTATGATATTCAAGTTACAAATCCACTAGGTCAAAGTGTGATAGTTAATTTAGTCTATCGTAATTGTCCACTGAAAGTTAAGGACTATGAATTCCCTGCTGATTTGATGTTGTTATCCTTCCAGGAATTTGATATTATCCTGGGTATGGATTGGTTATCTTTGCACGATGCTGTGGTAAATTGTAGACAGAAACGGATTGATTTGAAATGTCAGACAGGAGAGATGATTTCAGTTGAGTCTGAGGATTCGAAAGATGTTGTTAGAATTATTTCGGCTTTTTCTGCTCAGAGATTGATACAAAAAGGTAACGAAGCATTTCTAGCATACATCCTTGATACTCGAGATTCAGAATCAAAGCTAGATCAGTTACTAGTTGTTAGTGAGTTCACTGATGTATTTCCTAAAGAATTATCGGGTTTACCTCCTGATCGTGAAGTTAAGTTTGTGATTTATTTGATTCCTGGAACTGCACCAATATCAATATCACCGTACCATATGGCACCAGCTGAACTAAAAGAATTGAAAGTACAATTACAAGAATTATTATATCGAGGGTTTATTCGACCGAGCATGTGTCCCTGGGGTGCACCTATTTTGTTTGTGAAAAAGAAAGATGGTTCTTTGAGATTGTGTATATACTATAGACAGTTGAACAGAGTTACAATTAAAAATAAATACCCTTTTTCCACGTATCGACAATTTATTTGTTCAATTGAAAGGTGCCGCAGTGTTCTCGAAGATAGATCCCAGATCCGGGTATTATCAATTGAAGGTTAAAACTGTGATGCGCCAAAGACTGCTTTCAGAACTCGTTACGGTCATTACGAGTTTCTGGTAATGCCATTTGGTTTAACTAATGCCCCTGCTGCTTTTATGGATTTATTGAATCGAATTTTTCAACCTTATTTGGATAGATTTTTTGTTGTGTTTATTGGCGATATACTAATCTATTCTAAGACAGAATTCGAGCATACACAACATCTGAGGATCGTACTACAAACTTTGAGAGAAAAGAAGTTGTACGCAAAATTTAGTAAATGTGAATTCTAGCTTCGTGAAGTTGGATTTTTTGGTCACATAGTATCAGTTGATGGGATTCGAGTTTATCCAAGTAAATTTTCTACTATGATAAATTGGAAAACTTTGAAAAATGTCTCAGAAGTGCAAAGTTTTTTGGGTTTAGCAGGTTACTATCGACATTTTGTTAAAAAATTTTCGATTATTGCTTTACCGATGACCAGATTATTACAGAAAAATGTTGAGTTTGTTTGGTCTGATAAGTGCCAACAGAGTTTTGATCAGTTGAAGAAAATGTTGACGGAAGCTCCAGTCTTGACTCAGCCCGAATCTGGAGTAGCGTATGTTGTTTATAGTGATGCGTCTCTCAATGGTTTGGGTTGTGTATTGATGCAGTCAGGAAAGGTAGTAGCCTATGTTTCTCGACAATTAAAGTTGCATGAGAAGATTTATCCTACACATGATCTTGAGTTGGCCGCGATTGTATTTGCTTTAAAGATTTGGAGACATTATTTGTACGGCGAGAAATGTTACGTGTTTACAGATCACAAAAGTTTAAAGTATTTGATGACTCAGAAAGAATTGAATTTGAGACAGAGACGGTGGTTAGAATTACTGAAAGATTACGATATGGTTATTGATTACCATCCAGGAAAGGCTAATGTAGTTGCTGATACACTTAGTCGAAAGTCGTCTTTGTTTGCACTTTGAGCGTTGAACGCTCATTTAGCTCTTAATGGATATGGCTCTGTATTAGCGGAGTTGAGAATAAAACCCCTGTTTCTACAACGAATTCAGGAATTGTAAGATGACGATCCGAAGTTAGTGTTGAAACAACAGATGATTCAGAATAATTTGAATTCACAGTACAGTGTTGATGATAGTGGTTATCATGTAGCTTATAGATTAGCTTTTCCCCTTGAACTCGAGAAAATCCCTAATGTGTTCCACGTATCGATGCTGAGACGGTACAGATCTGATCCTTTACATGTGGTTCCTCATAGTGAGATTGAGCTACAGACAGATTTGACATATTCAGAGGAACCAGTGAAAATTTTAGCCTGGGAAGTCAAAGAATTGCAGAATAAACGAGTACCATTAATAAAAGACTTGTGGCATCGACATGGTTTAGAATAAGCTACCTGGGAAACTAAAGAATCAATGAGATTACAATATCCGAATCTATTTTCAGGTAACAAATTTCGAGGACGAAATTTCCTAAGGAGGGAGAGTTATAATAGCCTGATTTTTCAGTGGTGTCGGAAACACTGGTTTGAGGCCACCAAATCCGGCGAGTAAGCTCGTAAATTTATTATTTAATATTTACGAGTCAAATATAGTATTAAAAAGGTTTTTGAATTGGCAATTTGTGTTTTATAATGATTTATTAGGTCAAGTGGTTTTAGAAAGTGAGGTATCGGGACCTCGTTTCTATACACTGAGCCGCAAATATTTTGATAAATATTTACAGAGTGTCATTAAGATGGTATTAAATTTTTGTTGAAAAATTTTAACGTCTCGATAGTTAATTAATTAAAAAGGACTAAATTGAAAAAGGTGCAAAACTTGCTAAATATAATAATTAAGTGATTAAATAGCTTGATTAATAAAAGAGGGAGGACTTAAGAAACAATGATACCTAAAATAAAAAGATAAGGCGTCATAAGGAGAGAAAATAATAAAATAAAGTCATTCAATGGAAAAATGGTAATTTAAGTAAAATTAAAACAAACAAATAGAAAATTCTAAAAGTTTCTATTGAATTCATCTTCAATTTCGGTTCAAAAATAGACATAGGAGAAATCTTAAGCTGGTTCTTCATATTTTTGCTTCATGTGAGTTCAATTCTTACCCGTTTCTTGTAATTTTTATATTTTTGAAATTGTTACAATTAGGTCCAACTAAATCTTACCTTAGTATTTGATTTTATTAAAAATTTTGGAAGTTACCATTGTTGAATATTAGATGTTTTTGATGAATAACATGGATTTAGAGCTTTGATTGTGTTATATGATGATTTTATAAAGTGATTTGTTAAATATTGATTTTAGGATTAAATTGTGAAAAGGTTAAAATATTAGGGTTTGATAGTGAAAGGGTTTGATAGTGAATTTTTGGTTTATTAGAGGCTGTATAATGGCTTAGAATATTTGAATAAATTATTGATTGATGAAAATGAGTTAATTTGATAGATTAACTAATTAAATGATTAAATTGCAAAAATTGTAAAAGTTTGGGGTAATTGTGTAAATTCAAAAAATTAAAGGGTATTTGTAACGCCCCAAATTTTGGGCCTAGAAGTTCTGGGTTTTGAGTGTAGTGACAGCGAGGAGGTTGCGCACATAAGTTAAGTTGTGCAATTTAGTGTCAGAATGGGCCTGTTGGTCTGGTGGTTGAGAGAGTGTTAGGGAACCTCATTGTTCGGGGTTTGAGTCTTAGTGTGAACATTTTGGTAGGTATTTTATTTTGTTTTTTTAGTTAATAATTATAATTATTTATAATTATTAAATTATTAGTTTTATGAAAAGCTGCTTTTATTTTTTATTTATTTTTTGGCTTTTCTGTTTTCACGTTCTCCTCTCCTCTCCTCTCTTCTGCTTTCTAAATATTTCTCAAAACGGTTGATTTGTGGATTCGGGAATTTTGCACCTCTACCGTCTTCTCTGATCGCAAACAGGTGTGGGATTCGAACTGTAACTACATTATTTTTTAATTGTTTAATGGTTTTTACAAACTTATGATTTGGGTTTTCTTGAGTGAATGTTAAATCGAGGATTTTGAGTTCTAGTCGATGGAACTGATGAGAAATCGCCACTTTCTGGTATAATTTGATAGGGCAAAGGTTAGGGACAGTTCTGGTGGCCAAAACGGCAGTTTCGGGGCTGATATGGGGTGGTTTCTTGACCTCATCGACGACTACACGGGCGTGTGTCGAGGCACACGGTCGTGTGGATTTGGGAATTAGGGTTTTCGGGCCAAATTGGGTGCCACACGGCCGTGTGGCCGATTTGGGGATTTTTTTCGACTTTCACACAGCCGTGTCCATCGGGCACACGGGCGTGTGAGATTGGGAATTAGGGTATTAGAGTTTTGGGGTCACACAGCCTGGCCACACGGCCGTGTGACTGATTTGGGGATTTAGGGATCCCATACGGGCGTGTGAGATTCTCACACGGCCGTGTCTACCCTACACCTAATATTAGTGAATTTGGACAGTGAGTTACACGGCTTATTCACACGGCTGTGTCCCTTCTTCACACGGGCTTGTGCCTCTGTCACACGGCCGTGTGCCACCCCTCACACGGGCGTTTGGATCCCCACACGGCCTGGATTGCTCCACACTGCCGGAGCACACGAGCGTGTGGCCCTAACTCGCCAAATTCTGATTTTAGGGCAAATCGAATGCCATTGTGAGTCTATGTGTTTTAACCCCTCGACTAAGCTTACTAAGGGTGAATACGATTCTGTTCTGACTTCGAATTATGTACTGCTTGTAAGTGAATGTGTGCGATGCTAGGTACTGAATCTATGTGCATAAGTGTGCACATTTCTGTGATTGATTGGTGATTGTAAGTGATCGCTACGAATGATCGCTGCAATTGTATTCTGAATTGGTGCATCTGCATACATATATTTTCATACATACATCTGCATATAAATTATTTTTTTGAAAAGAAGGAAGATTTACGATTTGGCGCTTTAATCGCATCAAGCTCCCAATACCCGGAGGGTGAGGCGATCCCAATACACGAGGTATTGGGCGATTTGTATGCATTGCGATTTTACGCACTATTTCAGCACAACACATACGTCAGCATCGCTGCGTATCATTTACTGATCTGGCAGTTTTACTGCAACTAATCGGTATAGCAGATTATCGCATTGCACTGTACCGCATGTACGTTAGCTACGCTACATACCACTATCTGATCTGGCAGTTCATACTGCATGTCTGTACTGCGGTTTGGTTTACCGTATTGCACAGAATAGCTTATATACTAGCGTTGCTACGTAATATATGAGACTGGCAGTTTATCTGCACACTGTTAGCCCCAATTTCCAAAGGGTCGAGGGCGGTACCAATTCCCAAAGGGTCGAGGACAATGCTGATGATCATTGTTACCGGGCAACCCGGGATGACATCCTATGGAGTATAAGGTTGGATGGGCTTTTCGAGGTCCTACTCGGAATGCAGGGATGGGTGGGTTGATTAAATCCCCACAGGAAGTGTAGGGTTGGACGGAGAGGTGTGTTGGCTGGATGGGTGGGTTTTTATTTTATAAGTCATTTGCACTCATATGCATCTAATTGAATCTGTTTGACTGAATGTGATATTGTGGCTGAATGTGATTGACTGTTCGACTGAAAGGCACTCGTGCCTAAGAGAATTCTATAGACTTGACTACTACTGTACTGAGATGGGCTAAGGCCCAAACTGATACTGATTCTGAAAGGGGCTTAGGCCCAGATTGTAACTGTTGAGAATTATTGCTATTTGTTTGATTTTGGGCAAATTCGCTAAATAAACCATAATTTATACATATTTTAACCCCATGCTTGGCTTATTTTTGGATGAATTTTCATTAGATTTGATGAATTCGATGCTCTTAATCCCTTAATTTCATGTTTTACACTCAAGAGAGCCTAGGGAGTCGAAAAGAACGAGAAACGGGCCAAAAAGGGGCAAAATGGGCCTACCTTAGAAATCAACACGGCCTAGACTATCGAACACGGCCATGTGTTATGAGCAAAATCGAACACGGCCTGGACTGTCGCACACGAGCAGACCACATGTCCGTGTATGCCGAGCAGAGTTGAGCACGGCCTAAGGCTATCGAACACGGGCGTGTCACACGGGCGTGTCCCTGCCAAACCTGAGTTTAATTCTATTCGGAAAAGGCTAGTTGTGGGCCAAGAAAGGTGCTCCAACACCTATATAAACACCCTAGGGGAGGACCTAAAAGAGACATGCAGAGTAGAAGGCAGAAAATACTCGAAGACAGCCATCGGGAGCAGCTCGGAAGAAAGATCTCCATCAAGACTGAAGATCTCCCATCAAGTTCTTTAGAAGTTTTTGGGTTTTCTTATGTTTTGTTGTTTTCCTTATTTTAAGATGTTTCCCTCTATCAGTATGAACTAAACTCCCTAAATACCTAGGGAGGATGAAACCTAAGACGGATCTTATTATTATTTGATTTATAAGATAAATACTTGTTCTTATTCTTAATTGTGAGTTCTTATTCTTGTTTTGATAATTCGGGTTATTGATTCAAGTCGAATGTGCTTATTCAGAGGAGCAAAAGTCCCTGTTTAAGAGTAGATCAACACAATTAAGCGGAGTTGATTGCAACCCTAAAAATAGGGCGACAAAAATCTGCCGAATTAGAGTCAAATCTATTAAGGGAATCCATAGATCGAGTTAATTCGACAATAGGGGTTTTAATTAGAAAGAGATTTCAATTAATCAACCTAGAGTCAGTTGTTTTTAGTCTTGAAAGAGATATTAACATAATTCAGGGATTTCTACGGATTAAGTCAAGTGAATAAATCATATGAATCAGAGATAATAAGTGAAGTCTAGGTGGATTCTTCCTTGGGTATTGCCTATCTCATAAAGTTGTCTAAAAAGTATTTTCCCAATTCATTCTTTGTCGTGCTTTTAATTATTTTAGTTTAAAAAGAAATCACTCCAATTCTTAGGCTAGATAATAGAAAGATAGTAATTACTAGTACTCTTGGTCCTTGTGGATACGATATTTTTGGTCTTACCATAACTATACTACTGTTCGATAGGTGCGCTTGCCTTTATTGTGATCGTAGTTAGTTAGAGACACATCAAGTTTTTGGCGCCATTGCCGGGGACTAAGATATTAGGAACACTAAATTTTTATTACTTTAGCCATTTTTTATTTTTATTGCAATTTATTTTTGTTTTTAGTTTAATTTACTAACTTTTATTTCATTTACTTCTGGCAGGTATTTTTAGTTTATGACTAGAAGGAACCCGTCAGGACCTTTACTTTACGACAGTGATATAGAAGGCACCGCTCGCAGAAATCGTAGGGAGATAAGGTGAAGTCTACAGTACATAGAGGAAGAGGAAGAGGACAATACTAATATTACCGAGGAGATGGCTGATAATAATCCGCTTCCTCCGGTGGTGGCCAAAAATCCTGCCCCTCAAACTATGTATGATTATGCTAAGCCTAATTTAAGCTGAAATTTGAATAGAGTATTGTTAGACTGCTATTCTTTGCAAATAATTTTAAATCGAAACCTAACACTATTCAAATGATTCAACAGTTTGTTCAGTTTGATGGTTTGCAGGACGAAGACCCAAATACTCATTTAGCAAATTTTCTAGAATTCTGTGAAACTTTCAAGATAAATGGCATTTCTGACGATGCTATTCGCCTTCGGTTGTTCCCCTTCTCGTTGAGGAACAAAGCTAAACAGTGGTTGAACTCGTTACCACGAGGATCAATCACTACATGGAAACAGATGACCGAGAAATTTTTACTTAAATATTTTCCGCCGGCTAAAACGGCTAAGTTGAGGAATAATATCTCTTCTTTTATGCAGATGGATTTAGAAACACTTTACGATGCATGGGAGAGATACAAGGATTTACTGAGAAGGTTCCCTTACCATGGGTTACCATTATGGCTACAGGTTCAGACCTTTTACAATGGTGTGAACCCCTTAACTCGGTAATTGATTGATGCAGCTGCCGGCGGTACACTAAACAACAAAACACCTGAGGCTGCTTATGAGTTCATTGAAGAGATGTCACTGAATAACTATCAGTGGCAAGTTATAAGGACGAAGCCAACAAAGGCAGTCGGTGTTTTCAATCTCGACGCAGTCACCATGCTATCAAACCAGGTAGAACTTTTAAATAAAAAGATTGATGGTTTGTGTGGTTCTTCGCAGGTACATCCAGTGATGCAGTGCGATACGAATGAAGTAGGAATGAGCAATACAGAATATCCATCTTACAACTCTGGCATAAAAATCGAAAATAATAACTATATGGTAATAATTCTAGACCTTAGAATAATCCCTATAGTAACACTTACAATCTAAGTTGGAGGAACCACCCAAACTTCTCATGGGGTGGTCAAGGAAATCAGAGAAAACAACCCCCTCCAGGCTTTCAACAGCAACCCTACCCACAAGAGAAGAAGCCGAACCTTGAGAAGATGCTAACAAAATTCATCGCGGTGTCAGAAACCCGTTTCCAAAACACCAAAACAACACTCAAAAATCAGCAAGCATCAATTCAAGGGCTCGAGAACCAAATAGGTCAAGTTGCCAAGTTGATCTCAGAACGACCACAAGGTAGCTTGCCAAGCAACACTGAAACTAACCCAAATGAGCAACTTCACGCCCTTACTATTCACGATAGTGAAAGGTTAGACGAACCAAAACCGAGGCAAGAGAACGTGGTAGATAAAGGTAAGGTTGAGGTAAGACATGATAAACCAAAATCAGTAAGTACAGAGTAAAAACCTCGTGTGCCATACCCCAATGCGACGAAGAAAGACCGCACAGATGAACAATTCGGTAAATTTCTTAAACTTTTAAAAAAAGTACATATTAACTTACCGTTTATTGAAGCTCTTTTGTAGATGCCCAATTCAGCAAAATTTTTAAAAGAGCTTTTGGCAAACAAACGGAAGTTAGACGATGCGTCGCATGTGGAGCTAAATGCAGTTTGCTCAGCGATTTTACAGAATAAACTACCCTGCAAATTAAAAGATCCAGGGAGTTTTACGATTCCTTGCTTAATTGGTGGTTTATCTATTAATAATGCTTTAGCTGATTTAGGGGCAAGTATCAATGTTATGCCTTATAAAATGTTTAAACAGTTAGGTCTTGGGAAACCCGAACAAACTAGGATGAGCATTCAATTGGCTGATAAAACCATTAGAGTTCCTAGGGGTATAATTGAATATGTACTAGTAAAAATTGATAAATTCATATTCCCAGTAGACTTTGTTGTTTTAGACATAGATGAGGATAGTGACGTTCCTTTAATTTTAGGATGACCCTTTTTAGCAACTGCTAGGACCATTATCGATGTTGATACATGGGAATTAATACTTCGTGTAGGTGATGACATGATTAAACTCAAAGCACGTGATTCTGATAGAATATCTAGTGATCAAAATGATACAAGTCCTGTTAATATAAGTAAACTTAATGTTCAATCTTCTTTGCAGGAAATCCATCAGGAAAAGATGACAGAGCCATGGTCCAGCTCTCATATTGAGAATAGAACTACTCATGACTCCAGATCGAGGAACTAGATGAATGGTGAACACAGTCTAAGGAGAAATTGAAAGTACACGATGAACCAAAGCAGAGCCATGACAACCCTAAAGATAAAACGAGTCAAATTAAGGTTGGAGACCGAGTTCTAATGGATAATACAGATCCTCGTGTTGCTGCTTCTAAACCTAATGAAACAACCCCTTTCACGGTACTTAATATTTTCCCATACGGTACAGTCGAGGTAACTCATTCCAAATTTGGCACCTTCAAGGTAAATAGTACTCGTCTAAAACCTTATTTTACCAAAATTTATAGCAGGAATGAGGAGTTTCAACTCCTCAAACCACCATGATCATGCGAATGAAAGGTAAGTCTAGCTTAGGACTTTAAACAAGCGCTTCTCGGGAGGCAACCCGAGCACTAACCTTATTAATATCCACATTTTTTATTTTTAGCACCTAACTAAAAACTAACCATATTAATAGGCGCAGGTTTCCCTACCCACACGTCCTTACACACGGGCGTGGCCGTGGCCGTGTGAACACCACAGAAAAGGACATCGGCGTGGCAGAGACCGTGCGGGCCAAGGACAAAAATTTTTCCCAAAACACGGGCTGCGATAAACTCACATGGGCGTGCCCTAAAACCGTGGGCAATATTGAGTAAGTGACACGGGCGTGAGACACGCCCGTGCCCAGAAGTCGTGGTTGAAACTGAATGAGTCACACGGGCATGCGATACGCCTGTGCCTATGGATCATGGTCGAGACTGACTAATCAACATGGGCGTGGAAACCTCTACACAGGCGTGGGAGAAACGAATGGAGCGTCACACGGCCGTGCGATTCGGCCATGTGATATAACACGCTCAGGGCACACGGGCATGGGCCGCATCTCTATTTAAACCCCCTTCTACTGTTCACTTTCTTACCCAAATTTTCTTCCCCCAAACCCTAGCCACCGCACCCCTTTCCGACCACCGCCCTCCTCCTCCACTTTCTTACCCCCTCCCTTCTTCCCCAGCCCGAAAACCCCCTTTTCCCTTTTCTTTTCCCGTTGTCTTTCTTCTTTCTTCTTTCTTTTTCCTTTCCCCCTTTCCCTTATTCCTTCTTTGCACCGCCACCACACCAACCACCATCCTTGCCACCGTTGGTCACTCTTTTTCTCCTTTAGATTCATATCTATTTTTCATTATGTTCTTTTTTTATTTTATTTTATTTCATCTTACTTTTATTTTCTATTTTGTTCTTATTCTTCATGCCATTTAGATTTAGCTCAGGGTACCATAAGCTCATGCCGGCTGCTTCATCAAACTCGATTTCAAAAGGTTCAAGGTGCTACCGGAGTATCCTCTCCCACCTTCACCTCTACTACATTCAGCAGGTTTCTTTTCATTGACTCCATCCAAAATTCAGGAAGTTTCACTTCTCTCCCTATCCTGTGATTTTATTACTATATTGCTATTATCTATCTTTGTACATTGAGGACAATGTACATCTTAAGTGTGGGGAGGTTATTTAATTGATTATCAGAAATTCTCTGAATTATGTCTTGTTCTTAAGTAATTTTCTCATATTACTATTAGAATGAAACTTTTAGTGATTTATGATTTTTATTGATATGTTTTGGATTAAGTCATAGGTAATTGTGCATCGATGGTTTAAACTTTAAGATATTAGAGAATCAAGCATGATAAGTCTATTTTCATAATAAAAAATATTAATAGGTTGTCTCCCTAAATTTAAATATCACTTTGAAGTTTGAAATTTGCAAGGTTGACATCAAAAACCATAATTTTTGTGAGATTTTGAGCCTTTTAGAGCATATTCTTTTCTTTCCCACTTTACTGATTATGAGTGTGTCAATATTGATTTATTATTCTAGAACTTGCTTCGATTATGCATGTCGAGACCACACTTTTGATTTGATATACAGAGATGATAAAGGCACCTAGGATTTAACCCACTTACTCCATAAACAGCCTACCTTCACAATTAACCCCTAGTGAACCCCTTTGAATCCTAATAAACCGTTTCTTGATTTACCCTTAATATTAACCCAAAACTCACTCTTTTTAATTCATTAAGAATTTTCCCTTTTGAATTAACCCCTTTTTTTCGAGATTTGATTTGAGCAGTTGCCTAACTATGTTCTTTATTTTGGTTGTTAAATTCTCTTATTATTTTAAATTCTTACTCTTAAAAAAATAAAAAAAATTGGAAATCTATTCATTATTTGTTCTATGTTATTTGAGCTTAAGCGATTAATTTCACATTCTGAGAAGAAGCTCGTGTTATTAGTGATAAGTTTTCAATTGATGTAATTATTCAGTGTTAGTCCATTTATCTAGTTAGGTGAATTGTCAATTCGATCTCGATTTTAACCCTCTAATTCAGCCTTTATCCACACCTTTAACTCAAGCCCCGTTACAACCCTTTTTAAGACCTTTTGATTTGTGTATCATCTCATTCTATAGTGGTGGAGATTTGATTTTCATGCAAGCCTATGGGATTAACTTTTCATGTTTGACTTTTGAGTGCTTAATCTGAACCTTAAACACTTTGAGTAATTTGAGTGAATCTTTAGTGAGGATGTCAATTCTTGTCAATCTTGAATTAAAGGTGATTATTTAGGTAAGGGGAAACACCTATGTTTTCGTGCTATAAAAATTTATGACTTAGATTGTCTGAATCTTTAGGACACTTTTAGTTAAATTATTAATGTATGAATTATCTGTGAATTATGATAAGACATTATTAATAAGAATTATGAATCAAGGAAGTTAATTTTAATTGTGAGTTGAGGATTTTGCTTGAGGACAAGCAAAGGCTTAAGTGTGGGGATATTTGATAAATCATAATTTATACATATTTTAACCCCATGCATGGCTTATTTTTGGATGAATTTTCATTAGATTTGATGAATTCGATGTTCCTAATCCCTTAATTTCATGTTTTACACTCGGGAGAGCCTAGGGAGTCGAAAAGAACGAGAAACGGGCCAAAAAGGGGCAAAATTGGGCTACCTTAGAAATCAACACGGCCTGGACTATCAAACACGGTCGTGTGTTACGAGCAAAATCGAACACGGCCTGGACTGTCGCATACGGGTAGACCACACGTTCGTGTATGATGAGCAGAGTCGAGCACGACCTAAGGCTATTGAACACGGGCGTGTCACACGGGCGTGTCCCTGCCGAACCCGAGTTTAATTCTATTCAAAAAAGGCTACTTGTGGGCCAATAAAGGTGCTCCAACACCTATATAAACACCCTAGGGGAGGACCTAAAAGAGACACGCAGAGTAGAAGGCAGAAAATACTCGAAGACAACCATCGGGAGCAGCTCGGAAGAAGGATCTCCATCAAGACTGAAGATCTCCCATCAAGTTCTTTAGAAGTTTTGGGTTTTCTTATGTTTTGTTGTTTTTCTTATTTTAAGATGTTTCCCTCTATCAGTATGAACTAAACTCCCTAAATACCTAGGGAGGATGAAACTTAAGACGGATCTTATTATTATTTGATTTATAAGATAAATACTTATTCTTATTCTTAATTGTGAGTTCTTATTCTTATTTTGATAATTCAGGTTATTGATTCAAGTCGATGTGCTTATTCAGAGGAGCAAAAGTCCCTGTTTAAGAGTAGATCAACACAATTAAGCGGAGTTGATTGTAACCCTAGAAATAGGGCGACAAAAATCTTCCAGATTAGAGTCAAATCTAATAAGGGAATCCATAGATCGAGTTAATGCGACAATAAGGGTTTTAATTAGAAAGAGATTTCAATTAATCAACCTAGAGTCAGTTGTTTTTAGTCTTGAAAGAGATATTAACATAATTCAAGGATTTCTACGGATTAAGTCAAGTGAATAAATCGTATGAATTAGAGATAATAAGTGAAGTCTAGGTAGATTCTTCCTTGGGTATTGCCTATCTCATAAAGTTGTCAAAAAAGTATTTTCCCAATTCATTCTTTGTCGTGCTTTTAATTAATTTTAGTTTAAAAAGAAATCACTCCAATTCTTAGGCTAGATAATAGAAAGATAGTAATTACTAGTACTCTTGGTCCTTGTGGATACGATATTTCCGGTCTTACCATAACTATACTACTGTTCGATAGGTGAGCTTGCCTTTATTGTGATCGTAGTTAGTTAGAGACACATCATCGCTTAACTGTTATCTGTCTGTAAGTGTGTTCTTTTTTTTTTTGAACTGCTTCTAGTTCTCTCATTTACCTTACGCTCGTAGTTTAGCTAGTTTGATCTCACATCGAGCTCGAGTAGCTCACCCCTCTTTTGTTTCCCCTTTCAGTGCAGATTACGGATTACGTAGTTGGGCTCGATGCGTGGCGGTCTCGCATGGTTTTGGTGGAAATAAGTTATAAGCTTTTATTTTCAGGTTTTAATTGTTATTCGTTTAAGTTCGAATTGTAAAGTTTCACAATATCGTGGTACAGCTCTTGTTAAGTTTTCATTCGTACATTTTATACTGTTAAACTTGCCGATGAATTTTATATGATTAAATGTTTTGATTTGCTTCGGGATAAACATTTTCGGAAATTAGATTTTGAACGACTCGATTTGTAAAATTTTCTCACGATCACTTCGGTGATCAATATGGCATCCCGGATTCGGTCTAGACTTCTAGGCCGGGTTTAGGGTGTTACAATATTAATTGTGAAATGAATTGGAAATGAAATATATGCTACTGAATGAGTAATTTTATATTTTAGATCAAGATCCCGTAGAAATTCGTGAAAAAGGAAAAATAGCAAAATAATCTTTGAACTTTTGCAATTGCTACAATTCAGCCCAGGTAAGTTCATACGGTTAAAAAATTTAATATTTTGTATAAATTGATAAATGGTATTATTATTTATTCTATTTTTGGAATTGAAATATTGTTGGAATTATAATATTGAATTGGATTTCGGTTTGAATGGAACGCGAGATTTGAGTACATTTATATTTTGGTGTATGATGGTATTGGAAGGAGACAATGGCATTTTTCCCAAGTAAATCGGGGTTCAGCATTTGTTGCGAACTCTCGTGTTTTACTTTCTGTTCAACTCTTATGAGTTTCTATTCAGCTCTTACGAGCTTCTATTTAGCTTTTGAGCTTCTGTTGGCGTATTTGGGAGGCCCAGCTCTTATGAGCATCTGTTGACGATGTACTCTTATTCGTAAGTCATTCTTCGATTTGGGAAAGATTTGGTAAGGTGAATTATTTATTGAAATTGAAAGACATGTTATTTATTTTGGTATCGACTTGAAAATGGATGTATTCATCGATTGAAGTTGTGATTGACAGAGAGTTATCGTGAATGATTTTTATTATTTGATTTATTATAGTTAGTTCGGTAAGATTTTTATTTATTTCGTCAAACTTACTAAGCTTCATTAAGCTTATTTTGCGTTTTTAATGTCCTTGTAGATTTTCGGAAGGTTAGACGATCGGATCAACACTTAAGACACACTATCCATCTTATTCCAGTAGTTTTTGAAATGTTCAATGTGGTTTATATGGCATGTATAGGTTTTTGTACGGTTTAGTCAAGGCTTGGCTTGTGAAAATATTGTGATAGATATTTTGTTTAAATAACTAACTTACATATTGGTATGAGAATGAGGTATATTGTGATATGAGTATGAGTGTTATATGTATGTATGTAATTGAATTATAGTGAACTTTGGTAACTTGGTTGGGTAAATAATTAGGCAAATTTGAACATTTTTTGTTAAAGTTATCATTTAAGGTACTTAATGGCATATTGGTTGTATTTGGTGATAATACATGTTTAAGACATAATTTTAGCTTGTGTTGAATACCTTGTTATGGCTTGTTGATGTGCAATTTGTTGAGGCTAGGTTGGTGTCAATTTGGGTGAGAAATTTGACTTAGAAAATGACTTATTTTCATCCTCACGGGTAGAGACATGGGCGTGTGTCTCAACCGTGTGTGACACACGGCCAAGTGACACGGCCGTGTGTCCCCTGTATCTTTTAAGAATGCAAGTCAGTATGCTCACATGGTCTGGCACACGGGCGTGTGACTTGGCCGTGGGACCCAAGTCAAAGAGTTACACGGGTACGAGGACACGAGCTGGACACGACCGTGTGACCTCTGTAGTGTTGAAATTTTTGAATAATTCTAAAAAATTCTCTGAGTTCCCGATTTAGTCCCGAATTGTTTCTAATATGTATTTTGGGTCTCGAGGGCTCGTATAAGGGACAATATGTTTAATTTCAATTGGTCTCCGACATGAATGTTATATTATATGAAATATCTGTTTATTGATCTGTAGACTCCGATAATGCTCTGTAACCTTGTTCCGACGACGGATACGGGTTAGGGGTGTTACAAAATATATTTAATATTTTTATATTCAACAATTCACTATGACAAAATGATTTATTTCCATTTTCAAACTTCATTAAATTTGAAAAATATAAATTCATTTCTAGGTCATTTTCATTTTTATTTTGGAGAAAACCACATTCATTTCCAAATGATTCCATTTCTCCATTTTCATTTTGGATAAAACCATAATCATTTCCAAATGTTTCTCATTTATCCATTTTCACCATTTCTATTCATTTATGTTCATCTGATTCAACATGCAATTCATTTTTGGTTTCAACGAGCTAACGAAGGGATCAACTGGACATATGCAATTGAGGCTCAAATAATTTATAATTAAGTTCTAGCTTTTCGCCTATTACTTATAAACTCATTTAATCATAGAGTTATTCCACTATAGTATCGTGATTGAGCTCTCCCCAACGACATACGTTATGAAAGCAACTCAATCAGTGCTTGTCCAATGACCTTGTTCTAAGTGTGTTACCCTCATAGGATATCCTTAATCTCTTTGGGATAATATTCGTTCTCCCAATATGATTATATTTTATCTCATGGTAACCATTATATTTTCCTTAATGAAAAGTCAATTACTATTAAATAGTAATCAAATCATTCATCATAAAGACGATCGACCCGTGGTCAATAAGAGGATTGTTGGGAAATGTGTCCATATTGTAGTAAACATGTAATTATTTTCTATGTATTTAAACGATGAATAAATAAATTTCACATTTCACTATCATGTCTTTTGTATTTCTATCTTTCATATTTTGCATGCAGAGCGAAATTGTGACAAGCAAATATTAGCTCATTGATTGTCTAAGTTTAAACTGATGATAAGTGGCATTGTAAGAACGTTTACATTCAGAAAAAGACAACTTACTTCAGTAGATAATCTAAATGAGTATGTAATCTCGTAAAAGAATCAAAGTGAGCATTTGATTCAAATACTGAGAAGGACTATTATGTCGTCTACAATTCCAATTGATAAGATGGTTAGTCTTGACTATCAGAGCAATTGAGTTCACAGGTAGAGATATAGTTGTATTCATCGGCAGAATGATACATTAGATTGGACCCAAGATGAATTAATTCACTTGTGACATTCATGGTATGATTTACCTAAATCTTGAGTTAGTCACTGACCATGCGTATGTAACTCATGTGCTTTGATATAAGTGGAGGCCTATGCTCTAAAGATGATCGAGTCAATAGCCATTATGTTGGGTACATGACTTGTGTATGGCATGTTTTTACTAGCAACAGTGGAATTCATAGCTCAATTAAAGAGTTAACGATATCCTCTCATTGGTATTGTGTGGATTGATAAATATGGAACATGGTTACGAGCTGCTTGTTCTCGAATGAGCAATTTATCATAGTCATTTGTTGACAGTGATCATATTAATCATTAAGAAGATACAATGGTGACAATGAGATAAAATAGGATTGTATTGAGTGAACGGATTTAACTCAAAGGAATAAAGGATATCATATGAGGGTAACACACACATGACGATATCATTGGACAAAACAGTTGGATGAATTGCTTTCGTAAAGAGTATACAATAAGGAGTTTTCAATCATGGTACTTCTTGTGGACTGACTCCATGATTAAGTAATTGTGAATTATCGGAACGATGCTTCTGGACATAATTGCAATTACTGGAGCCTAATTATATTTGATTGGTCCCTCCGCTAGCTCAACAAAAGTTTGATTGAATTAGTAGTAAATTCTATGACTTTGAAAATAATTTAATTCAGTCAATTTATTCGATGTGGAATTAAATTGGGCAGTCGTAAGAATTGTTCAACAAGAGAATTTGATTAAAGAATTTTCTTGAAAAATTAATTTGGAAAATCTAAGTGATTTTTGGGAAATTTAATTTTGATTAAGTAAAATTAAATTAATTAAATTAATAAGATATTTTTGGAAATTAATTTTTAAGTCAGACAATTGACCCAATGGGTGATTGAACAAATTGGACCTGAGATTGTAAATTGGGTCCGAGAGCCCGAAATTGATACCAAGACCCAAAAACTGGCATGGATCGAACCGACAGACGGCAGCAACCGAACCTACTCGAGGTGTCGGCGACTGCGACGACATCTTTTTGGTGGCTGGAAAATGGTCGGCGCTGTAACGGCCCAAAAGTTAGGGGTTGTAATTGTTGCTTAATTTCATGTTGGGCTTGCTCAGCTGGTTATTTGAGGGTATTTGGGGGTTCTAGGGAGGCTTGGGTTCGAGTTTGAGCCTTGGAAAAATTTTGGTTTTTGACCCTAAAGTGAAGAGAGTTGGCGGTTGTAGGGCTTAAATAAATTTGTGTGCAGTTAGGAGTCACAAGTTGAGCATGTGGCTCAGTGGTGTGGCGTCAAGGGGAGAGCAAGGAAGGGAAGGGTTCGAATCCCACAGATAACAATGGGAGGCTTTTATTTTGTGTCAGGTGAGTGGAGGAAGCAGAGTTGGGATCAAACTCTTCAAAGCGAGTTGGAGACTTGGTCAAATAATTCAAATGGATGGAGGAGAGCAATTGTAGGAGAAAAAAGGGAGGAAATCAAGGAAGTGATGTGTGTGGAAGTGTTGGCCGAAAGTGGGAGTGTAGCTAAGTGGGAATTTCGGCTGGAGAGGGGTCATTAGGGAGCATTTCGGCAACCTTGAGTGTGAGAGTAAACCGAAATTCCTTTGTGTTGTGCTATTTTCTTTGTGTTCATTTCGGGTCTTTTTCTGAAGTGACGTTTTAGGTATTTTTTTCTACCATTCAGATTTCTTTCTGGAGTGACATTTCGAGTTCGTTTCATTTGTTTCTTTTCTTTTTCTTGACCTCTACCGAATTCAGTTCTATTCCTCTTCTCTTCTTCATTTTTTTGTTGTGGCCATTCATTGAACTGTGAAGCCTCTCTTCTTCCACTTTCTTTTCTTCATTTCATCATTATCTCGCGGTTGCTGCTCTTTGCTACCGAACCTCTCTTCTCCATTCGGTTCTTCTCTGGTCGAAGGTAACGTTTTCTATTCCTCTTATTTCCCCTCTCTTTGCATAGCTAAAGCCGAAACACTTAACCTTGACTCCTTTTTGTCTAGGCCGAATCTACTCACCCTCTTCCATCTCGAATCCCTTTTGTTCTCTGTTGTGAGGGTCGAAACCTCTTGTTGGACAACTGCCGAATTTTTGTGGTGCTTTGGTAAGGGAGGAGTAATGCTAGTAATTCTTGTAATTCGGTTATAGTTAAATCGATTGTGATTTTTCGAGCAAACTTCGGTTTCTCCTTTTTCCCTGTGGGGGCCGAATGTTGGATGATTGCTAACACTATTTTTTTCATCCAATATTTCTAGGGACCCGATTGCATTAGCCAAGGAGCAAGGCCGATTACTGTTGCACTGTTTGAGATCGTATCTAGTGGTAAGTGAATTTACTTGAGTAGTATATTTCGATATCATGGTTTTTTGAGGGCGTTGAGATTAAATAAGGGTCATTGTTATCATAGGTACATTGAGGAGTGTTTCAACCGGCAATCCAAAGAAGGTGTGTAATCCCACACCCTTGCTTGTTTTGTTATGCGCTGTTCTGTGAATCGGCCAAAAGCTGAAATACCGAAAAGCCAGAGTGTTGGCAACTGAGATCATTCGAGCGTGCAAGTGCTCATAGAGTTAAACCGAGCCACTAGTGATGGCGATAGACCATGGGAGTGTCACGAACTCTCTCGTGAAACTGAGGCCGTAATGGGCCTTGTTGAGCCGAAGCGGGCTAAGTGGGCCCTGTGGGCAAATAGGCCCACAGAGGCAAAATCGATGGGAAGTGCCGGATGATTGATGCGACTGTGAAGTCCACAAAACCGAGACCGAAAACGAGATGAATGGGTTACACGAGCGTGTGGGCCCGTTTGGGTCGAAATTGGAAATTAGTCCCAATTACACCGTAATGACCAAAAAGGGAACCTGTGTCGCTCGAGGCGACAGTGGGCCTCCGGAAAGGCCGTTGGTTGATTAATTATCGAAATACCCTTAGTAGGTAAATTATCAAAATACCCTTAGTGGGTAAATTACCGAAATACCCTTAGTGGGTAAATTACCGAAGTACCCTTAGTGGATAAGTTACCAAAATACCCTTAGTGGGTAAATTACTGAGATACCCCCAAGGGGTGAAATTACCGTTTTACCCTAAATGAAAAAATGATCGTTATACTTTTAGTGGTAGCATAAATATTGTTTATGTGATTTTATATATCTGTATATGATCGTAATACACTGCATTCATAACATATTGCATTGGGTTGGGTTGCTGATTGGAGGAAGTACCGTTTTAGTGGCATTGCCACATACCATTCTGGTGGCTTCGTCACATACCATTATAGTGGCATCGCCACATATTCTTATTTTAGTGTCTCAGCCACATATACCGTTATTAGCAGCTTGGCTGCATTATTGGAGAGTTTGGCTGGGTGGGTTGACATGGTCCCCACATGGAGAGATTGGTTGGTACGGGTGGAGAGTTTGGTTGGAATGGGTTGGGTACATGTTCAGTGCATTGATATGTTTATAGGGCTTAGGCCGGCATCGTTACCGAATAGGGCTTAGGCCTGCATCGATCATCGTATGGGCTCGGGCCTGATCGTGACCGTAGTAGGGGATTACACATCGAGTTCTCGTAACTCACCTTTTCTTTTAACCGTGCAGGTAATCCCCATCATAGAGGATTTGGAGCTGCGAGGGACTTAGAGGTGGCCACACGACCGACATGTTTGAAAATTGAACTTAGTAATTTTATCTTTATATTTATTTTAATTATTGGGTTAAAATTTTTGTAATAAGGCCTTTGGGAATTTATTTTTAACTTTTATTTGGTATTTCTTTTAATTGCGAACTGCTAGTCTATTACACACGCGTTTTTAAACAATACCCACCGATTTCAAAACAACACGTTTCCGCAACGGTTTCAAACAAACTTCCGCAATAAACAAGGTTTTAAAAACGATAATATTTTTGTAAAGGAAAAAATTTGAGCAAATTTGTTTGTCAATAAGCAACGCAAATCGGGATTTTTAAAGAGTAGAAAGTTTTGATCCATAGTTTTCGAACATCGCTTTGATGTGGCACGTTAGATCCGGTCATAACGTCTAGGCCGGGTTTGGGGTGTTACAGGCGCAGTGGGTCTTCGATGGTTGAGCAGTGGAAGAATTACACTCCTACTGAGACTTTAACAGAGAATTTGATTTTAGATTAACTATTTCAAAAATAATATTATTTTAATAAATTTAGTATTAAATTTAACTTAATACTTATCTTAATAGTATTTTATTAATTTAATATTAAAGTGATTATCTTAATATTAAATTTAATTTATTGTTTATCATGTAGATAAATATTATATTAATTTAATAAGATTTAATATTAAATTCAATCTAATATTTATCTTGATAAATATTATATTAATTTAATATTAAAGTGATTAAGTTTAATTATAATTAAACTCTCCCTATATAAAGAGAGCATTGGGTCATTATTTACACAAACTTGAATTCAAAAGAAAGTTTTAGAGAGAAAAATATCTGAAAAAATTATTTTAGAAAATTTTAGAGATATTTTTCTTATTTATAACTTGACTCAAAAGTTTAGAGAAATTACGAAATTACCCCACTTGTAATTTTTGTGAAAAATTTTCTTATTCAAAGCGAGCCTACACTCGGCAGACATGAGCTTGAGGATAGCGGAAAAGACTACTCGGTCGAAGCATTCATCCTAGACGAATCGAAAAGGTACAATTTTGATTAAAAGTTTATTACTTTAGATATCACAACCAAGTTCTTGTTTTGGAAAAAAATTTGAAACTCTGTTTTTTCCCTAAATTTATTTTCATATGCATTTTCCAAACTAGATTTTCCAATAAGGATATCATTTACCCATGTCTCAAGCTAAGAATTCTACTGTTGTAAATGACGCTACATACTGTAGAAGTCGTATGCCCAACGCATCAGCTTTCGGTTCCTTATCTTTTTAAACTCAAAATTTTACTTACATCAAAATCTACGAGTCATGCATACATAGTTCACCATCCACTCGGGATTTAGATATGTCACACTATGAACGTCATAAGTAAATAAATCCATAAATGGATTTAGGATCTATTCTCCTTGGGTCAGACCATGAACTTTATAAATGTAAATTAAAAACATCATAAAAGGGACTTGATCACGCTTTAGTTTAGAAGAGTAGATAGATTTAGGGATTCAACATTGTTACTTTTCAATTTTTGGTTCTAACAAATTTTTCAATTTTTGCAATTCTTTTCTTTACTTTTTAAACTTTTGTCTATTACGGGATTTCCAACCGCAAGTGCTCATGGATCGTCATTGCCGCCTAAGTGTTCTCAAGCTTCAGAGTCATCGAATTTCTGAGCATCTCTTAACCCTTTATTCATTTTTAATTATTTTGATGTTTTCTGAATTAATTAGGTTAATTGTATTTAGAATGGGTAGGAACTAAATCCGTAGGGAGATTGGTTAATTGGAATGGACGTAATTAATCGAAGTTAGGGTTTGAAAACGGGTTAAATAGATTAAATGGAATGTACTTGAAACCCTCGAATTGATGACTCTAAGAAGTAATTTAGGTAGATGAGACTGAAAGGGTATTCTACTTAGAACCAATTCGATTTAGCTCGATTTAGATCTATCAGGTCGAAAGATAAGTGGACTAAGTTGATTAGTTGATATAATTATAAGTCGAAAGGTATTAAGTCAATTAATAGTTAATTGGTAAAATCCCTAATTCTAGGTTAATTGCAACCATGGATATTAATCAACCTCCTGTTTGTCGTTCTCGATTGTTAATTTGTTAGTTTTTGTATTTAGGCAATTTAGTCCTTTTAGTAGTTAAATTCACATTCTTAATTAATATTTAGTCGTACTATAGTAAGTAGAGTAGTATCTATTTAGACTTAGTCTAGCGTGTTCGTTGTTATTGTTAGCTCGATTTAGTTCATACCTCCCTTGGTTACGATCCTCGAAATACTTCCAGTATTTTGTTGTAAATCATTCTATATTACAATTTGACATGTTCACTTGCAGACACCACACGTTCCATTTCTATTTAATTGCATTATTTTAAGCCTTGGTGCACACACATGGGGCGTGGTCAATAGCCCAATAAAGGGTAAACAATATCCTCTCATTAGCATTACATGATAGATGAAAAAGTAACGTGGTCACAGGTCATTCATCTAAGACGAATTACTATTTGTTAGTAATTGACTTCTTCATGAAAGAAGATGTAATAGTTACCATGAGATAAAATAGAATCATATTGGAGAACAAATTTTATATCAAATAAACTAATGATATCCTATGAGGGTAACACACATATGACAAGGCCATTGGGCAAGCACTTAATAAGTAGCTTTCGTAATGATATACAATTGGGAGAGCTCAATCATGGTACTATAGTGGAATAACTCCATGACTAAATAATGTTGTAATTAATAAATAAAGAGTCAAAACTTAATTACAAATTATTTATGTAACAGCCTGAATACGACCCTAATCGGAACTGTGGTTTCGGGACCACGAACCCGAATTAGAACGATATTTTTAATATTAATTTCGTGTTAAATAAATATGCTTTAGCATGTGTTAATATATCGTAAATTAAATTTATTCGTTGGTGTAATTAATTTAAGAGAGAGGATTATATTGCAAAGGTGATAAAAATAGCTTTTATTTAATTGGGTGGCTAAATTGACTTGTCTCCTTTATTGTGTGGATTAAAATTTCAATTTAACAAATTGCAACATAAGTGGACGGCAACATGCTCCCACTATGTGATTAATTAATTGTATTTTATGTTAAGTGGGAGAATAATATCATAAAAAAATAGGAAAAACCATTGCATGTTCATCTTTTCCTTCCTCTCATCACCGAAACTTCAAAGAAGAAGAAAGAACTTGAGCTCTTTCATATTCGGCTCTTCATAAGTAAAATTAGGTATGTGTTAGTTTGTAATTTTTGATGATTTTTATATTTTTGAACTTGTGGTTTACTATACTATCAAGCCCATGTATTAATTTTGTGCAATGGTAATGCTTGTGTAATATGACATGGATGATAGGTTGAGTTTTGTGATGGTTATTGGTATTGAATGAAAGATTTGAGCTAGATGAACATATTTTGTTCTTGGGTTTTTGATGAATGTTGTTGATCAAGGATTTATTTGTAGAAAGAATAACATTAGAGGTTAAAATGTTAAGAAAATGAGTTGTAAAAGCTTATAGTGAGAAGATGAATATTCGGCTCTAATGAATGGGGGCCAAATTTTGAATATTTTGTGAGTTTTGCAATAGGGACTAAATTATAAAAAAAGTACAAATGCAAGGGGTAAAATTGTAAATTGCTCAATTATATGTTTTTGGATTAAATTGAATGAGAAAAGTGATGAATGAGTTTGATTTGAATTTATTTAGATCAAGAACAAAAAGAAAAGAGTTTGGATCAGGGAAAAACGAAATTGAACGAGTAGCAGGGAAACCTTGATTCGACAATTTTCGAGGTAAGTTTTAAGCGATAGATTTAAATTGAATTTATACTATAATACATGTTGAAGTTAAATGATGATAAGTTCATATATATTACAATGTCGAATGTATAAATGAAATTAGTAAAAGATAGCCGATTATGATGTTATTTGGATGTTGGAACTATTTGCATGAAATATGTATTTTTATGATAGTGATACCTTAAGTATGAAAAATGCTAAAGTGGGATACGAATATACTCAAAGGAATCTTTGGTGGCTTGATATGTTCTAGGCCGAATGTAATATAGGACTTGGGTTACCAAAAACATTAAGTTATACATATATGTATGTGCTTATGTGTGAAGTATGAATTTGATTTTATGTATGAAAGTGTATATTTGTAACACCCCAAACCCGGCCCAAACACCACGACTGGATCTGGCATGTCACTAAAAAGACTTTATAAAACATGTCGCGTTTTGTTTTGTTTTAAAAACATAGTTTTGGCGTTTATACGGGAAAAACTTAATAGGTTGATAAATTGTAAAAGAAATAAATTTTATTTAATGCCTTAATGAATATAAACTGGAATTTTCCTTTGATTTTTATCATTTCAAGACATGCCTTAGTTTAACCTTTTACGTAGGATTTTAGATGTCCAAAAACCCGAAGACCCAAAAGAAAACATAAAAGAATTATAATAACCGGTGGCCTTATTACAATAAAATATAAACCAACTAATTAAAAATATTAAAGGTAATTAAACTAGTAAAGTCTTTTGCTGAATCAAAATAATCCCTCGCATGGCCACCTTGCGCTCCTCTCCAACCCGGTCCGATGCACTAGGTGCTACTTGAAAGATGTTAAATAATAGGGTGAGTCGCGAGACTCAGTGTGCAACCCTCGTGCACCATCAGATTGGGCCTTAGCCCCACAGAACAAATAACAGAGTATAATATATCAGAAAATATGCAAAGCCCAACCCAATCCTAGGTTTCCATCCGCTACACACCACCCTTACCTGCCAATCACACCATTGGGGATTTCTACAATCAACCCACACCGCTACACACCATCGATGGCAGTCATGCTGCAGATAGCTGCTCATCGTCAGATCATGGCAATAGCCACTACAACAGATCATGGCAAAAGCCACTACAACAGATCATGGCATTAGCCACTACAACAGATCATGGCATTAGCCACTACAACAGATCATGGCATTAGCCACTACAACAGAACACTTCCCCTTTCATCAATCACCCAACCCCATGCATACATAGTAATTGGCACACATATAAAACAAATCATCTCAGCAGAAACATTCACTTTAGAATGACAGAGATCACTAACCTGGTGATTCGCCTTTACCCCTTTTCGGGTTTCCAACAGCCATGCCAGTATTTCGGCATTTAACAGAATATACAGAATACAACAGGTTTGTATGCATACTAATCAAGTAATCTAAATGGTGTGAGAGTGTTACACACCTGATATCGCGTAGTTTTACACCCTTAGTCAATATCCTTACTATCTGGATCTACAACCCTTAGTCTGAAACCTTGCTCAAAAGCTGGAAGAACACGAAGATTGGGGCTCCCCTACATTCGGCCAAGGGTTAATAAATACCCGAATTTACACGTTTAAAAATTAATCGATCACCTTACTTTAAAATCCCGAAAGTAACACGATTCGTGTGTTACTGAACTCTGACTTAGAGATCTATGCGATTGACTCCTCTTCAAATCCTGGAATGCCGAAAATAAGAGAAAAACTCAAGGTCAGTTTCCCTATAGCCATTCGGCTAGAGTCTCTTAAAAAAAATGAGAAAGGATTGAAGCCTTATGAATCGATACTTACCTTGATTTCCTTCGAGATTTAGCACAAGCAGATACCACAGAGAGGATTAGACTTCTAGGAATGAAGATTCGGCTATGATGAGACTTGGAAATAGAGAGTGAACTTTTGGAGATTTCGGCTATGGAAGGGAATAGGGGTGTAGTTTGGCTTTTAGTGAATGAAAGAAAAGATGAACAAATGGGTAGGGAGAATTAATTTGGCACTCAAAAGAAAATAGAAAAGAGAGGAGAGAAAATAAAATAATCAAAAGAGAGTTTCGAAAGAAAACCCTCAAAATTTGGCACTCCCACACTTAAACACTCAGTGAAATTTCCCACCTCAATAGGCATCCTACATTCGGCCAACACTAGCCTCCTGATAGATCCTCATCCTATCCCTTATCCCTATCAAACACCCATCCAAAAGAGGCTTAATTATCTCCAACTCTTCCCTCCTTTATCAATTTGTAATTATCCACATATTAAAACAATAAAATCCCCTAAATAATAGCCTTGTTGCCGTCCAACCTACTCCTCCTTATAAGTGTCGAATTTGGCCCAAAAACATGGGCTCCAAACGGCCACAAATTGGGCCTCTCCCCTCGCATATTGACGCCACCTAGAACTCCTTTCTTCTGCATCCCATGCTGCTGGGCCACAACCCAGTATACCATTTAAACTACCAGGAATTTATTTTAAGCCCTAAAGTGACTAAACGGAATATTTAATCAAGGCCTCAACCCAAACCTAAACCCAATTGCACCTCTAATTCTCAACTTAACACATTGAACGTATCCACCCATTAAATGTATAGGCCCAAAAATTTAGGATGTTACAATATTCGGATGAATAACAGGTTAAGAAAGGCACTAAGTGTGCGAGTTATAACCGAGCACTAAGTGTACGAAATCGGTTACAAGGCACTATGTGTGCGAATGGTGAAAGTAACGACACTATGTGTGCGATACGTTACAGAGATTTGGCACTAAGAGTGCGGAATATTAAAGTAACGGCACTATGTGTGCGATACGTTACGGAGATTTGGCACTAAGTGTGCGGAATATTAAAGTAACGACACTGTGTGTGCGATACGTTACTAAATTCTTGTAACAAAATGTACAGGTGTGTTATTATATGATGGGCTCGTAATATTTATGTTGGTATAGGTAATAGTCAAGTGTGCAATTATGCTATGTACGAGTAGTTATGGTTGGAGAGGTAAGTAATTAAAGGTATGTATTGCTTATGACAATTTACAATGGATGGTGGTTGAATTGTAGGTAGAGATTTGGTAAATAAAAGTGATATATGTTATTCATCTTATTAATGTGAAAGTGATATAAGAGTATATACATATTTATACATGTTTATAATGTCCTTATGAAATCTTTCTTTGAAGGTTGGATTATTCGGCAAAGAGATTATAAATGTTATAATATATTTGATCTTGATAAAACTTATATGTGTGTTAAATGCTTAAAACTTACTAAGCTATATTAGCTTACTTGGTGTGTTTATTTCATTGTTTTATAGATTTTTGAAATCGAGGCTTGAGCTCGGGGATTCACATCAAAGCCAATCGCACTATCACTAAGCTTTGGTATCTTATAAGATGTAACTCTTTTGAATCTTATGGCATGTATAGACTATGTCTCTTTCGGCTTATTTTTGAATGGTGCGTATATGTATAAAGCCATGCGAAAATGGCTATACTTTTGTGTTTAAGTATGGTTTAGTCATGTTTGAATTTGGTGTCATTATTATGTACGTTTGAATTTAATATAAGCTTATCTTGAAAGTTTATTCAATACTATGCTATGCGTGATAATTGAGTATGTAAACCTGATTTTGTATAGGGTTTATAATGCATTTTGGTCGATAGATATTCATATGCTATATGTATGTGTATGATTTGTAATGTTGGTCATGGTATTAATAATGTGGATATTTGGTTTTGCTATATGTTTTATTTTAAAGGTTTATTTTATGATATATGTGATACAAAAGGACTAAATCGATGATTAAATAATTAGATAAGGTGTATTTATGATTTATATATATATGTATAATGAGCAATGCCGAATGTGATAAGAAATTTATGTGATAAACAAATCAATTTGGACTTTATAAATGTGGTTTAAACGAATGTGGAATGAGTATATTAGTTAATGATATTATTTGTGTTATGTAAGTGAATAATTTGATATTAGATGAGATATATGTCCATTAATGATTTAAGGATGAATGTTTGGTGGATAATAGATATATTCATTAAATGGTTGAAGGCCATATATCTATTCGGCCATTACATTATACATGTCTATATGAGTAGTGACTTGCTTGTTGAATGCAATTAGATATCAAGTAATGCGAATGAAAATTTGCATGATATGCATGCTGATAAATCGAGATTAGATGGATTATACATTTTATTCATGATAGTATGAAGTGGTATGCAATTTACCAAATATTAATTCTGATAGAGTGAAATGACTTGTGTTTGGTATTGTAATGCCCATAACCCTAATCCGGCGACGGATACGAGTTAGGGGTGTTACAATTTAAGCCTTAATTATATATGTCTAATCTGTCCCTCTACTAGCTCGATGTAACTAGATGGATTATACATTTTATTCATGATAGTATGAAGTGGTATGCAATTTACCAAATATTAATTCTGATAGAGTGAAATGACTTGTGTTTGGTATTGTAATGCCTATAACCCTAATCTGGCGACGGATACGGGTTAGGGGTGTTACAATTTAAGCCTTAATTATATATGTCTAATCTGTCCCTCTACTAGCTCAATGTAACATTGATAGTTTACATTAGAATTGATGAGATGAATTGGATGAAAACGACAAATTAGAGAAATAGATTGCATGTATCACTATCACAGTGGATACGTTTTCTTGCCATGAACAAGAGATTACTTAGAGATTAAATTAATTTATTCAAATTATTATTTAATTGATCGTAATTAAGTAATTGAAGTTTCTAGTGAAAACTAAATTACTTAGTTATCGCAGTTTCATTGAACAAAATAATTAAATTTATTTACCCATAGATTTTAGTACGATAAAGTCGTCATGACTTTAACGGTATTAGAATTGTGTTGAGAAAATAATTTAACTAAGTTAATTAATAAATTCATTTAATTAATAGAATAAATAATATTTTTGGGAATAAGAAATTTATTTTGGGTTGTATAAATTATATGAGTTGATTTAAAAATCAGATAACACATAATTATACACAATACATGATGAGGTTTGATTAGGCCTAATATATAGCAGTGGACGGCAAGCCCTAGTCCTAGAGACGGGTTGCCTAGGGTTTGTCACCGCCCACCTAGTGTACTATTGGTAAGAGTATATTTTTCGTATTAAAATATTATTATTTAGACACCTTATTCAATTGAGACTCTTGTATTTTTCTTTATAAATAGAGACTTTGGACTAGGTCGAAAACACACCATATTGAGCGTGGTCACTCTACTAGAAAATAGCGAGACTTATTTCTACCTAAATAAATTCTATTTTTCGAGAGAAATTGTTTTCGGTTTCTAGGCCATAGAGAGATTGATATTCCCATCGAATATCAGTTAAAGTTTTCATTGTGTTCATTGGTTCGCGAATAGAGCCTACATTCTAACAAGCCGAAGTCGAGAATAGCAAAGAAGATTTGAAAGTCGAGATTTGAATCAGACTACATATTCAAATAACATAGATATGAATTTGGTAAAGAGGCTTATTTCTATAGATATCACAAGGCTTGAGTTCGAGAGAATTTTTAATTTCTCACTGTGCAACAAAATTATTTTTTAAACTGAAATTTTCCAACATAAACTCGTTCCTCAAGATCAAGTTTTTAAGGCCCTTAAAGCGGAACCATCCATTCAAGATTAAGGGTGGCTTTGGATGGGCAGTGCGTTTACCTGCGGTTAGTGTAAAAACAGTGGTGGCGGTGAGATTAGATACTGTAGCGTAAGCCAAAAAGTAAGTTAAAGGCACTGTACCGCATTGCACCCCACCGCCCATCCAAACCCACCCTAAATCTCAAAAACCCTTACAAGAAAGTTTGCCCCAAACTGGTTGCATTAGTACAAATGTGATAAAATTTGTTATTTAAGATCAAGTCTCAACAACCCTCAAAGTGAACCAAACCCGAGATCAAGTCTAGAAAATCATTAGAACAAATATTTATCTCTCTTTTAAGATTAAGTCTCAATGACCTTTAAAGTAGATTTTATTGATTCAAAGATCAAATCTTGAAGACTTTTAAATCTAAATCAAATTAAATTTTTAAGCAAACATTTCTTCAAACCTATTTTCAAAATTAATTCTAAACGTCATAAAAAAATCAATAGACTCAATTTTTATAAAAAAAATTGTTGTAATATCTGTGATCTTATTTCGACTAAAAATTTGTATGCTGACCAGTACAACAAAACCAACAATTTATTGAAAAACAAAGTGCACAATAAAAATGGACTACATAGCTACGTGGCGCCATCTAACGTAAAACCAAGAATCGCAACGAAAGAAAGCAATAAAAAATTGATTTCAAAAGCAGACATGTATAGCATGGGAAAGGCAAAATGAAATTGGAGAACTAGCAAGCTCACGCTGTTGGAGAAAAAAGGTAAAAAGTCAACTACATTTGAAAATTATTTTCATCTAATAAACTATGATTTTATATAAAAATTATTAAAATAATTTTCATTTAGATATAGAATTAATTTTATTAAAAATTGAGACAATAAATAGATATAAAGAATTAATTAATTTGTTTTATCTTATGCGATGCATGAATCATTTGTATGTATTAATTATAATACAAAAACTAGTATGAGAGATAGCAAAGATAAAGTTTAAAAAGAAACAATAGGGTTTAAGAATTGTTTAAAAAAAAGAGAAATAATATATACCTTAAAATATTATAATGTAATTTTGCAGTAATTTTTTTTCTTTCATTAATACTTCAAATTATAGTTTTTGTTGCAAGAAATGCGAGGTATTTATAAGATTATGTTAAGTATAAAATTGGAAAATCTAATATTATCAGTAATTACTACATATTATTCACTGCAATCACATATTTTAATTGCAATTTTCAAGAGAAAAATGATCGAATAAAGTTAAAGATTCGGTTATGTTGTTTATTTGCATTAATTCCAAATCCGCGAGAATAAATAGCTAAAGCCCGTTGCATAGGGAAATAATTGTATGAAATAGTAACATCATGTTATTTGTATCTTTTTTTTCATAATTTTATACAATATTAGCATTTTCATTTTGAAAAAAAATCAAATTTAAATTAAAGTCCTGAAATTTAAGATGAAATTACTGATGTTATATAAAACTATTGGAAACGGATAATATCCCTATTTCATACAATCCTTTCTCTAAATGCATAATACAATTGAGATAATTAAATTTGGGAGAAGGATTATATGAAACAGTGACATCACATTATCTTTATCCCTTTTTTCATAGTTTAATATCACGTCAACATTTTCAATATGAAAATCCTGAAATTCAGGATGAAATTATTGATGTGACATTAAACTATTAAATTATGATACCAAATGTCACTCAAATCACTCTACCAACAAACTCAACTTTCCTGGTTTAAAGTAAAACCTAGATATAGATTTGTTTTCCGCTATGATCGAAGGGTTATATTAAATTTATAATATTTTTAATAATATTAAATTTTGTTTAAAATTCTTAGTAATTTTTTAAAAAAATTGTCATTAATAAATTAAAAAAGTCTTGTAATTACAAAATACTTTTGAAAATATTTAATTAATTTAAAATCAATATTATTAGTATTATTTAATTTTAAAAATATTTAATATTAAAATAATACAAAAAAATATCATGCTTTAAATATTAACATTAATATATTATAATTTAAATAATATTATTAATAATTTTTTACATCTTATTTGTTACCCAAATTGTGAATAAATATTTTAAATATAGAGTAGCTTGTATTAAAAAATTATAATATAAACATGTAAATTGTAAGTATATAAATTATTTGATTAATAAATAAATAATAAGTATGAAAATATTAAATGGAATCAATATGTGCATATATTTAGGGGTGTTGAAATTAACATACCTAGAGGGGATTTTGTGAAAAAGATGAATGAGTCGTTGCCAACAGGGGATTTTGTGATGGGTGCTAGTGATGTTGGATCGAATAGTGGTGTAGGTCAGGCGACGAAGAAGGTTCGAAGGCGGCCAGACATGCCATCGGATGTGGAGGACCCAATGGTGGATGGTAATGGTCGAAAGGTTCAATCACCGAAAACTCCTAAAGCATCTTATAAGTCAACGTTGATGAGTTCGGCTATGGTTCCAATGCAGACTGACAATTTTGAAGAAAATTTTGAACTACTGGATGGAGATGTCATGACTGAGGTGGTAGACGGTATTCCGTTTATCACGTTTTCGGATCGAGTTCAAAAGTTTATTGAGCGGAAAATGGCGAGAACTATTGTTGTGAAGTTGTTAGAGAGGAAAATTGGTTTCAATGCTCTTCTGAACAAAGTTTCATTGTTGTAGAGTATGAGATTTTCTTTCCAGCTTATAGACTTGGAAAATGATTTTTATTGGTGCGTTTTCAGGATGATGATGATTATCATAAGGTATTGACAGGGTATTAGGTACTCTAGTATTTTAGAAAACAACTACTAAAAATGAAATTTACTGAGAAAATACTTATCAATCTTTCCTTACTTGAATGAATACACAATTGATGCTTATATACATGAATAGAAGTAACTGCTCCTAACCAACTGCATACCAGACTTAAGCAACTGACTAATAAAAAATTAACAACTTTATACTAACAGTCTCTATAGTCTCTATACTCTAACATTCACTCAGCTTCCTCAATAGGTAAGACCCGAAGTAAACTTCGAAAACGAACAAAATTGGAGACAGACAGTGGTTTAGTGAGAATATCTGCAACTTGGTCACAGGCTGGCACTTCACCAACAATGAGGGATCCATTAGCCACCTTTTTGCGGACAAAAAATAAGTCAAGTTCGACATGTTTGAATTTGAAGTGTAAAATCGGATTAGCTGCAACAACTACTGCACTGGAATTATAACACCAAATCGCAGGAGGATCAATAGAACTAACTCGTAATTCTGTTAACAGAGAAACTAACCAAGCAATATCATTTGAAGCTGCAGCCAAACTCCGATATTCAGCCTCTGCCGTGGATCGAGAAACAACTTGTTGTTTCTTAGAACATCACGAGACAGGTGTATGACCAAAGTAGACATAGTAGCCCGTAGTAGAACGATGGTCATCAAAATCAAGACCCCAGTTGGCATCAGCACAACCAACCAAAGATAGCTTGTCGGAGCGTCTAAAAACCAGCCCATGCGTAATAGTGCCATGTAAATACCTTATGATACGTTTTAACGCTATCATATGAGCCGTAGTAGGAGCATGCATGAATTGACACACACGATTTACAGTATAAGCAATATCCAGCTGAGTTAACACCACATATTGAAGAGCACCAGCAAGACTTCTGTATTCAGTAGGATCAGCCAACCGATCACCCTCATCTTTAGACAACGTTGACAAACTAACCATTGGTGTATGGACACTCTTTGCATTAGCCATAGAACTCCTGTCAAGAAGATCCCAAATGTATTTGCGCTGGCACAAGTGTAAACTGCCATTGGATGGCCTACTAACTTCAATCCCTAAAAAATAATGAAGATCACCAATATCCTTCAGAGAAAATTCATTATGTAACTGCTGAACAAAACAATTTATTTCGTAAGTCGAACTTCTAGTAATAACAATATCATCCACATAGACTAAGACATAGACAGTGGACTTGGTTGAAACTTTAACAAATAAGGAAACATCAGATTTGGATAGAACAAACCCAGTAGAGACAAGAAACTGCTTCAATTTTTCAAACCAGGCACGGGGAGCTTGCCGTAACCCGTACAATGCCTTTGTCAGACGACACACCTACGGCTCACCATTTGGTCTATATTGAACATAGCCTGGAGGTTACTGCATGAATACTTCGTCAGTTAGATCTCCATTTAAAAATGAATTATTTACATCAACTTGCCGAAGTTGCCAACTATTGGATACAGCAATAGATAAAATGGTACGGATAGTAGCAGGTTTGACCACCGGGCTAAATGTTTCTTTAAATTCACACCTAGGTACCTGTGAACAACCTTTTGCTACTAATCGTGCCTTTCGTCGATCAATCAACCCATAAGGATTCTTCTTGACTTTGAAAAGCCATTTGCATCCAATCACTTTCCAACCAGGAGGTAGAGGAACAAGTTCTCAGGTAAAATTAGTTATTAAATCATCAAATTCAGCTTGAACTGCTAACTTCCATTCCTTATGAGTATGAGCTTCCTCAACAGATCGTGGCTCAAAATCTACAACTTCAACTGTCAAAACCTTGGGTTTAAAAATTTCGGCCTTAGACCGAGTAACCATAGCATGAGTGTTTCCTGGAGAAACATGAGGAATAGTTGAGGATTCAGTGGGTAACTGAATAGCTTCAGTAGAATGATGATGCTCCCTTAGATTAGACCCAGAATCAGCCGACGAATCAATCGAGACGGTCTGTAGCAGACTAGATGTAGCTGGTGAGTCAACTGTACCAAACTGCACAGGATCGCAACTTTGAGTAGACAAAGATACCGTAGGCAAATGCATAGTGGTTCTGTGAGTTTCTGCAGTGGGTTAAGAAGAGGAGGACTGAACGATAGGGATATACGTTGTAACTGATAAACCTTAATTTATACATATTTTAACCCCATGCTTGGCTTATTTTTGGATGAATTCTCATTAGATTTGATGAATTCGATGCTCTTAATCTCGTAATTTCATGTTTTACATTCAGGAGAGCTTAGGGAGTCGAAAAAAATAAGAAACAGGCCAAAAAGAGACAAAATAGGCCTACCTTAGAAACCAACACGACCTGGATCAACGTAAATGGACAGACCACACGACCGTGTGTGGCGAGCAGAAGCGAGCACGGTCTAAGGAATCGAACACGGGCATGTCACACGGGCGTGTCCCTGCCGTACCTAAGTCTAATTATATCCGAAAAAGGGTACTTGTGGGCCAAGTAAGGTGTTCTAAAGCCTATGTAAACACCCTAGGGGTGACCTAAAAGGGGACGTAGAGTAGAACGAAGAAAATACTCGAAGACAGCCATCGGAAGCAGCTCGGAGGAAGGATCTCCATCAAGACTGAAGATCTCCCATCAAGTTCTTTAGAAGTTTTTGGGTTTTCCTATGTTTTGTTGTTTTCCTTATTTTGAGATGTTTCCTTCTATCAGTATGAACTAAATCCCTTAGATACCTAAGGGGATGAAACCTAAGACGGATCTTATTACTATTTGATTTATAAGATAAATACTTGTTCTTATTCTTAATTGTGAGTTCTTATTCTTGTTTTGATAATTCAAGTTATTGATTCAAGTCGAATGTGATTATTCAGTGGAGTAAAAGTCCCTGTTTAAGAGTAGATCAACACAATTAAGCGGAGTTGATTGCAACCTAGAAATAGAGGCGACGAAAAAAATCATCGGATTAGAGTCAAATCTAATAAGGAATCCATAGATCGAGTTAATGCGACAATAGGGGTTTTAATTAGAAAAAGATTTCATTTAATCAACCTAGAGCCAGTTGTTTTTAGTCTCGAGAGAGGTATTAACATAAATCAGGGATTTCTACGGATTAAGTCAAGTGAATAAATCATATGAATCAAAAGTAATAAGTGAAGTCTAGGTGGATTCTTCCTTAGGTATTGCCTCCATCACATAAGTTGTCTAAAAGTATTTTCCTAATTCATTCTTTTTCGTGTTTTAATTAATTAGTTTTAGTTTAAAAAGAAATCACTCCAATTTTTAGGCTAGATAATAAAAGGATAGTAATTACTAGTACTCTTGGTCCTTGTGGATACAATATTACCGATCTTACCATAACTATACTATATAATGATAGGTGCGCTTGCCTTTATTGTGATCATAGTTAGTTAGAGACACATCAAGTTTTTGGCACCGTTGCCGGGGACTAAGATACGAGGAACACTAAATTTTTATTACTTTAGCCATTTTTATTTTATTGCAATTTATTTTTGTTTTAAATTACTAACTTCTCTATTTCTTTGTTTCTGGCAGGTGTCTCTAGTTTATGACTAGAAGGAACCCGTCAGGACCTTTGCTTTACGATAGTGACATAGAAGGTACAGCTCACAAAAACCGAAGAGAGATAAGGCGAAGCTTACAATACATACAAGAAGAGTAAGAGAACAACAACACTAATACCGAGGAGATGGCTGACCCCCAGAATAATCCGCTACCTCCTGTGGTCGCTGCAAATCCGGTGAATCAAAATCCTGCTCCTCGTACTATGTATGATTATGCTAAACCTAATTTAACAGAAACTGAATCAAGTATTATTAGACCTGCTGTTGCTGCAAATAATTTTGAACTAAAACCTAACACTATTCAGATGATTCAGCAGTTTGTTCAGTTTGATGATTTGCAGGATGAGGATCCAAACAATCACTTGGCAAATTTTCTGGAATTCTGCGACACTTTCAAGATTAATGGCGTTTCTGATGATGCCATTCGCCTTCGGTTGTTTCCCTTCTCATTGAGGAACAAAGCTAAATAATGGTTTAACTCGTTACCACGAGGATCAATCACTACATGGGAACAGATGATCGAAATTTTTTATTAAAATACTTTTCGCCGGCTAAATTAAGGAATGATATCTCTTCTTTTATGCAGATGGATTTAGAAACGCTTTACGACGCATGGGAGAGATACAAGGATTTGTTGAGAAGGTGCCCACACTATGGGTTACCTCTATGGTTACAAGTTCAAACCTTTTACAACGGTTTGAACCCCTCAACTAGGCAACTGATAGATCAGCCGCCGGTGGAACCCTGAATAACAAAACTCCTAAAGCGGCTTACGAATTCATTGAAGAGCTGTCACTGAATAACTATCAGTGGAAAGTTATGAGGACGAAGCCAACAAAAGCCGCCGGAGTTTTCAACCTCGACGCAGTGACAATACTATCAAACTAGTTAGAGCTTTTAAGTAAAAAAATTGATGGTTTGTTTGGTTCTTCGTAGGTACATCCAGTGATGCATTGCGATACAAATGGAGGAGGGACGAACAATACAGAATACCCATCCTACAGCCCTGGCATAGAAAGCGAACAAATGAACTATATGGGTAATAATTCTAGACCTTAAAATAACCCTATAGTAACAATTACAATCCAGGTTGGAGGAATCACCCAAATTTCTCGTGGGGTGGTCAAGGAAATCAGAGACAACAACCCCCTCCAGGCTTTGAACAAAAACCCTACCCACAGGAGAAAAATTCGAACCTTGAGGAGATGCTTACTAAATTCATCTCGGTGTTAGAAACGCATTTCCAAAACACCGAAACCGCACTTAAAAACCAACAGGCATCGATTCAAGGGCTCGAAAATCAAATAAGTCAGCTTACCAAGCTGATCTCTGAACGACCACAAGGCAGCCTGCCAAGCAACACTGAAACTAACCCAAAGGAGCAACTTCATGCCATTACTGCTCACGATAGTGAAGGGTTAGACGAACCAAAATCGAGGCAAGAAAACGTGGTAGATAAAGGTAAGGTTGAGGTAAGCCATAATAAACCAAAAATGGTAAGTACAGAGTACAAACCTCGTGTGCCATACCCCAATGCGACAAAGAAAGACCGCACAGATGAACAATTCGGTAAATTTCTTAAACTTCTAAAAAAATTACATATTAACTTACCATTTATTGAAGCTCTTTCGCAGATGCCCAATTCAGCAAAATTTTTAAAAGAGATTTTGGCAAACAAACGAAAGTTAGACGATGCGTCGCATGTGGAGCTAAATGCAATTTGCTCAGCGATTTTATAGAATAAACTACCCCGCAAATTAAAAGATCCGGGGAGTTTTACGATTCCTTGCTTAATTGGTGGTTTATCTGTTAATAATGCTTTAGCAGATTTAGGGGCAAGCATAAATGTTATGCCTTATAAAATGTTTAAACAGCTAGGTCTTGGGAAACCCAAACAAACTAGGATGAGCATTCAATTGGCTGATAAAACTATTAGAGCTCCTACGGGTATAATCGAAGATGTACTAGTAAAAATTGATAAATTTATATTCCCAGTAGACTTTGTTGTTTTAGACATAGATGAGGAAAATAATGTTCCTTTAATTTTAGGAAGACCCTTTTTAGCAACTGCTAAAACTAGAATTGATGTTGGTACAGGTCAACTTATACTTCGTGTAGGTGACGAAACGATCACTCTTCAGGCTCTTGACTCGGCTAGGACATCGAGTAATAAAGGTGAGAACATAAATTCTATTAATGACCATTTGGTTCAACATTCTGTTCAAGAAGCACCACAAAATTGCACAACTGAGCCATATCCTAGACCTCGTGCCAACAAAGAAATAACTCATGAGGAGCGAAAGCTTCAGATCGATGAACTAGACGAGTGGAAGACACATGTTAAGGAGAAACCAAGAACACACGAAGCAAAACCGAGGCAACTCCATAACGAACCTAAAGACGAAGCAAACTACTTCAAAGTTGGAGACCGAGTTCTAATGGATAATACAGATCCTCGTGTTGCCACTTCTGAACCTAATGGAATAACTCCTTTCACGGTACTTAATACTTTCCTATACGGTACAGTCGAGGTAACTCATTCTCAATTTGGCACCTTCAAGGTAAATCGTACTCGTCTAAAACCGTATTTTAATACAATTGATAGCAAGAATGAGGAGTTTCAACTCCTCAAACCACCATGATTATGCGAATGAAAGGTAAGTCTAGCTTAAGACTTTAAACGAGCGCTTCTTGGGAGGCAACCCGAGCACTAACCCTATTAATTTTCATATTGTTGATTTTTAGAACCTAACTAAAAACTAACCAATTTAATAAAACGCAGGTTTCCCTACCACACGGCCTTGCACATGGGCGTGGCCGTGGTCGTGTGGACACCACGAATACGCACATCGGCGTGGCAAAGATTGTACGAACCAAGGACGATAATTTTCCCAAAACACGGGCTGTAATAAAATGCCACGGCCGTGCGATACGGTCGTGGTCGACACTGGGAAAGTAACAAGGGTATGCGACACACCCGTGTCCCTAGGCCTTGGTCGATACTGATCAAACGACATGGACGTGGAAACCTCTACACTACCGTAGAAGAAATGAACGAAGCATCACACGGCCGTGCGACTCGGCCGTGTGACCTAACATGCCCAGGGCACACGGGCGTGGGCAGTTACTAGATGCCACGATTTCTATTTAAACCCCCTTCTTCTGTTCATTTTCTTCCCCAATTTTTCTTCTACCTAACCCTAGCCACCACACCCCTTTCTTTTCCCATTATATTCTCCCTTCATTTTCCTTTCCCCCTTTCCCTTACTCTTTCTTTACACCACCACCACACCAACCACTATACTTGCCACCGTACACAAAGATTAAATACTAGAGGCAAGAGCAAAGCCACCATCTCCATGTCAAAAAAGCAAAAGGATCCTGGCGAGGTATCCCCGTGCGTGACCACTCCACATAAGTTTATGCCGGCCGCTTCATTTACTCGACAAGACAAGGACCTTTGAGTCCATTTATTTTTTCTTTTTCTTTTTCTTTTATTTTTATTTTTAAATTCTTTCATTTTATATTTCTTGTCTTTAAGTTATATTATTACATTTTGATTTCTTTAATTTAGGTTCAAGGGGCTATTAAGGAACGACCACACCACCACCGGAGTATCCACCACCCCTGCCCAACTTTACACCGTTTCTTTTCTTTGACTCCATCCAAAATTTACGAAGTTTCACTTCTCTCCCTCTCGTATGATTTTCTTACTATGTTGTCATTATTTATCTTTGTACATTGAGGACAATGTACATCTTAAGTGTGGGAGGTGTCAACAATACTAAATTATGCCTTGTTCTTAAGTAATTTCTCATATTACTATTAGAATGAAACTTCTATTGATTTATGATTGTCATTGATATGTTTCGGATTAAGTCATAGGTAATTGTGCATTGATGGTTTAAACTTTAAGACATTAGAGAATCAAGCATGATAAGTCTATTTTCCGTAATTAAAATTTTTTTTTAGGATGTTTCCCCAAATTTAAATATTACTTTGGAGTTTGAAATGTGCAAGGTTGACATCAAAAACCATAAATTTTGTGAGTCTTTGAGCCTTTTAGAGCAGATATCTTTTCTTGCTCATTTTATTGATTATGAGTGTGTCAATATTGATTTGTTATTCTAGAACTTTCTTCGATTATACATGTCGAGACCACATTTTTGATTTGATATACTAAGATGATAAAGGCACCTAGGTTTTAACCCACTTATTCCAGTAAAAAGCCTACCTTCATAATTAACCCCTAGTGAACCCTTTTTAGCCTAATAAAATGTTTTCTTGACTCAACCACTAATAATAATACGAAACCTAGTTATGTGATTTGTTATCCCCACATTTCTTGACTCCCTTTTTTTCGAGATTTGATTTGATCAATTGCCTAACTACATTCTTTATTTAATAAATTCCGGCCTTAGACCGAGTAACCATAGCGTGAGTGTTTCCTGGAGAAACATGAGGAATAGTTGAGGATTCAGTGGGTAACTGAATAGCTTCAGTAGAATGATGATGCTCCCTTAGATTAGACCCAGAATCAGCCGATGAATCAATCGAGACGGTCTGTAGCAGACTAGATGTAGCTGGTGAGTCAACTGTACCAAACTGCACAGGATCGCAACTTTGAGTAGACAAAGATACCGTAGGCAAATGCATAGTGGTTCTGTGATTTTCTGCAGTGGGTTGAGAAGAGGAGGACTGAATGATAGGGATATACGTTGTAACTGATAAACCTTAATTTATACATATTTTAACCCCATGCTTGGCTTATTTTTGGATGAATTCTCATTATATTTGATGAATTCGATGCTCCTAATCTCGTAATTTCATGTTTTACATTCAGGAGAGCTTAGGGAGTCGAAAAAAACAAAAAAATAGGACAAAAATGGACAAAATGGGCCTACCTTAGAAACCAACATGGCCTGGATCAACGTACACGGACAGACCACACGGCCGTGTGTGGAGAGCAAAAGCGAGCACGGTCTAAGGAATCGAACACGGGCGTGTCACACGGGCGTGTGCCTTCCGTACCTAAGTCTAATTCTATCCGGAAAAGGGTACTTGTGGGCCAAGTAAGGTGTTCTAAAGCCTATATAAACACCCTAGGGGGTGACGTAAAAGGGGACGCAAAGTAGAACGGAGAAAATACTCGAAGACAGCCATTGGAAGCAACTCGGAGGAAGGATCTCCATCAAGACTGAAGATCTTCCATCAAGTTCTTTAGAAGTTTTTGGGTTTTCCTATGTTTTGTTGTTTTCCTTATTTTGAGATGTTTCCTTCTATCAGTATGAACTAAATCCCTTAGATACCTAAGGGGATGAAACCTAAGACGAGTCTTATTACTATTTGATTTATAAGATAAATACTTGTTCTTATTCTTAATTGTGAGTTCTTATTCTTGTTTTGATAATTCAGGTTATTGATTCAAGTCGAATGTGCTTATTCAGTGGAGCAAAAGTCCCTGTTTAAGAGTAGATCAACACAATTAAGCGGATTTGATTGCAACCCTAGAAATAGGGCGATGAAAATCTGCCGGATTAGAGTCAAATCTAATAAGGGAATCCATAGATCGAGTTAATGCGACAATAGGGGTTTTAATTAGAAAGAGATTTCAATTAATCAACCTAGAGCCAGTTATTTTTAGTCTCGAGAGAGATATTGACATAAATCAGGGATTTCTATGGATTAAGTCAAGTGAATAAATCATATGAATCAAAAGTAATAAGTGAAGTCTAGGTGGATTCTTCCTTAGGTATTGCCTCCATCACATAAGTTGTCTAAAAGTATTTTCCTAATTCATTCTTTGTCGTGTTTTAATTAATTAGTTTTAGTTTAAAAAGAAATCACTCCAATTTTTAGGCTAGATAATAAAAGGATAGTAATTACTAGTACTCTTGGTCCTTGTGGATACGATATTACCGGTCTTACCATAACTATACTATATAACGATAGGTGCGCTTGCTCTTATTGTGATCATAATTAGTTAGAGACACATCAGTAACAATTGACAGAGGAAACAAGAATCTACGTTCATTAAAAATAACATGACGAGAGATAATCACCTTACCATCTAGTGTTAAATAGTGATAGCCCTTATGTTGAGAGCTATACCCCAAAAATGTACATGGTTGTGAGCGAAAATCTAGCTGATGTTGCACAAAAGGACATAAATATGGAAAAACACAGTAGCCAAATACCCTGAGATGATCATACGTAGGTTCACGCCCATAAAAAATCTGATACGGAGGCTGACCTTTCAGAACCGGAGTGGGCAGTCGATTAATAAGATGCACAGCACTGCAGAAGGCATAACCCCAATAATCCATAGGTAAATTAGCCTGAGCCAAAAGTGTAAGACCGGTTTTCACAATGTGTCTGTGTTTGCGCTCAACAACACCATTTTGTTTTGAAGTGTAAGGGCAACACAGGCGATGAATAATTCCATGACTAGCCAGAACTGATGCAAAAGCACGAAACTCACCGCCCCAATCACTTTGAAATTTCTTAATAGTCTTGTTAAACCGTAATAGTAACATATTTTATCTCCACATTTAGCATACTTTTGGATGATTTATCCCTTGAATTATGGAATTTGGTGCTCTTAATCCTTTAATTTCATGTTTTATACTCAAGGGAGCATAGGAGCATGAAAAGAACGAAAAACGGGCCAAATGGGCCAAAGTAGGAAATCAACACGGCCTGGGCCCAAAGCACACGGTCGTGCCCCTTTAGCAGGCTCAAACACGGCCTGAAGTCGATTCACTCGGGCGTGCCACACGGGTGTGTCCCTGTCGTGACCAAGAAGAATTTTATTCGGATTAGGGTACTTAGAGGCAAAGAAAGCCATTCCAAGAGCCTATATAAACACCCTAAAGGCCAACCTTTAAGGGGGCGTCTAGCTAGGCCAAGGAGCCGAGCCAGAGAGGTCAGAATCGTGGGATTTACTCGAAGAAAGCCAGTTGATTCATCTCAAGAAGTCGAAATCATACTCAAGACGACAGATCTCTCCTTCAATTCCTTCAGGGGGTTTTAGGGTTTTCTTATGTTTTGTTTTATCTTTTCTTCTGAGATGTATTCTTTTATTATTATGAACTAAACCCTCAGATACCTGAGGGGGATGAAACCTAAGACGGATCTTGTTATTTTTTTCTAAACTATATGATAAATACTTGATTTGTTCTTAATTATGTGTTCTTAATTATTGCTTTGATATTTTAGGGTATTGATTCAAGCATTGATGTGCTTAGGCAGTAGAGCAAAAGTCCCTGTCTAAGAGTAGATCTTGCATAATTAAGCAGAGTTGATCGCAACCCTAGACATAGAATGACGAAAATCTACCGGATTAGGGTCAAACCTAATATGGGAGTCTATAGATTGAGTTAATGCAATTCTAGGGGTTTTAATTAGAAAGAGATTTCAATTAATCAACCTAGGGTTAGACGTTAGTAGCCTCGATGGACGTATTAATATACATTAGGGAATCCTACGGATCAAGTCAAGTGAATTAATCGTCTGGTTCAAAGTTAGATAACAAGTGAAGTCTAGGTGGATTCTTCCTTGGGTATTGTCTTAATCAATTAGTTTTTCTCACAAGTATTTCCCCAATTCATTCTCTTTGTCTTAGCGTCTTTAGCTTAGTAATTAGTTAATTTTAGATTAAACAATAATTCACTTCAATTCTTAGGCTAAATAATAGAAAGAAAGTTAGTATTAGTACTTTTGGTTCCTTTGGGTTCGATATTCCAGTCTTGCCACTAAACTATACTACTGTTCGATAGGTGCGCTTGCCTCAATCATTGTCACAGTTAGTTTCTAGGCTAGATCATTCATTATAATAAATATTAAGACTTTGACACACGATCAAGTCTTCCCAAACTGAGTGCTGACCATCTTCTAAAACTGAAGGAAACATTCAACTGCTTGATATTTATGTTTAATCAGATAAACCCAGGTAAACCGACTACTCATGTTAATAAACAAAACAAAATACAAATTACCCCTACAGGCAACAGAAGTCGGTCCCCACAAATCAGAGACAACCAGTTCAAACAATTCCATATATTCAGTAGTAGAGTGTGAGAAGGGCAATTTATGTGATTTCCTTTTTTGACATGCAATACAGACATTATCAAGACATTTTTTATTGGAAAAAATTCTACACTTGTCAAGTACAAGTTTAACAATCGCAGGAGAAGGGTGACCAAGTCTTTTATGCCACAGTGTAAACACATCATCATCCAAATGACAATCTTGGATCCCGGTGTTGTTAATAGAAGGAATTGTATCAGAGGAGATAGACGAACCGGTTGAAAATTGATAGAGACCATCACGAACTTGGCCCCGCAGTAAAATTTCCTATGTATGGATGTCCTTAATAACACAATAAGAGGGTTGAAATTCAAAAAATACATTTTTATCAGTAGCAAATTGAGAGACAGACATAATATTTTTTTGGATGCTTAGCACGCACCAAACATTATAAAAATGTAATAACTTCTTCTTTGTTGGTAGAACAGTATTCCCAATAGACTAAATTTTAGTGGGAGCCTCATTTCCTATTAAAAGAGAAGAAGTACTTGTATACGGAGTGGAGGTATTTAAACTAGACGCATTCTGACAGACATGATGAGTGGCTCCTGAATCTGGATACCATGATGAGGTTCCTACCGGCACAGGAATATATGAGTTAGTGTTATCAATGTTGGAATCATACTATGTAGCATCCGAAAAATCAGACTCATGAAAATCAGGAATTCGGGGTAGCCCAACACACTATGAGGAGTCAAAATCAAATACACGTGCTCCGGTTTTAGTTCGCCATGGAACTTTAGGAGAATTATTTTGCATAGAGCCTTCAAGATCAACATAATTAGCACTAGGCCCAAGTGAACTGAGTCCAAATTTTTTTACTAGCATTAGCCTGCCCACTATTCGGCCCACTATTCTGCCCAAGAGAGTGGCCTGTATTCGGCCCAAGAGACTGCCCATTATTCTGCCCAAGAGACTGCCTAACATTCGGCCCAAGGGATTGCCCACTATTCTGCCCAAGAGAGTGGCCTGCATAAGGCGGCCTGTGCACCATGGAAGACAACCCAACACGGCGCTAGCCCAAATCATGCCCCAACTCACGCCCCAAATCACGCTGCACTTCACGTCTGAAGAATGGTCTAGCATATGGACCATAAACATCAGATGGGCCACTAGCAGACCCAAACCACGCATTAGTTGATCCACCTACAAGTCCAAATCCATAGCCAACATCATTAGGGTAAGAATAGTCAAAAGTAAAAGCCCTAGCCTGCGGCTGATAATAGCCACGATTTTGAATATGGGGAAAGCCTCCCCACGAATTATCACCAGATCCAGGACCTCCTAACAGACCAGAATGGCCAGAGAGATCACCACCTCGTAGCCCCTGTCCATCATGCGCAGAGGGAAATCACGCCGCGGTGGAGGCGTTCGGGCCGCCATAGTTGCAGTTGAAATGATAGAAGCAGCGCTGCGCCAAATGACCGAATCGACTGTATATTTGGCACTATGTTCGTGGCCTAAATCCACGCCCACGTGAACCTACCGTAGTATGCCCACCATGCGTATCTCGTGAATCGGAGCCAACTACCGCAGCAACCACAGGGGTTTCGACTAGGTGAGCATGCATTGGAACCTCACGCGCGGCTCACATCAGTCGACTCTCAAACTCCAGAAGGACGTCAACTAGACGTTGGAAGGGAAGGGGCTCCGTCGAGAATGAGGCCAAGGTCAATATTACGTCAAAGTCCGACGAGAGGCCAGCCGAAACAACTTCCACCTTTTCGACCTATGAAACTGCCGATCCAGAAGCTGCAAGTAACTCACAAAAGTTTTGTATTTTTGCAATATATTCCTTTACAGTTAAATCACCCTTCTTTGTAGAGTGAAGATAATGTTTAATACGAGATATTTTCGCACCAGTTGAAGCAGCGAAAAGACGATTCGCTGTGCTCCATATTTCGCATGCAGATTTAGTAGAAGTAAAGCATGAAAAAAGAGATGAACTGATTGTAGAGAGAAGCCAAGAGGCTAACAACTTATCTTGTTGATTAAATGTAGACGCATCTGGATTAGGAGTGAGAGCACCTTATGGAGACGCGACGAACTGAGACGGAGCAGCCAACGTGCCCTCCAAGAATCCTTGCAGCTCATACCTCTCTATTATCAACCTGATATGTTGCTACCACTGGACAAAATTTCCTTCCTCAAGTTTTACTGTGTCATGGTGAGGAAAGGATTAAATTAGACGTGTACTGGAAAACATCAGACTCGAATGATCAACAGAGATAGAATCAACTGATGGTGCTATGATGTGAAAGCGGAAGCACGTACCAGGACTAGGTGACTGATACCATATTAGGTACTCTAGTATTTCAGAAACAACTACTAAAAATAAATTTTACTGAGAAAATACTTATCAATCTTTCCTTACTTGAATGAATACACTGTTGATTCTTATATACATGAATAGGAGTAAGTGCTCCTAACCAACTGCATACCAGACTTAAGCAACTGACTAATAACAAATTAACAACTTTATGCTAACAGTCTCTATAGTCTCTATACTCTAACACACAGGGGGTTCTTGGGTAATTTATGGACAGTATCTAAAGGTGAAGCCATAGTCGCTGGAGTTTTAAACTTCTCAAAACGAAGTGAACAATCAAGTTGTTTGGGTAAGGTTACCCAGTTTACCTGAAGGTTACTACTCAAGTTTTTTCATCCGGGCTATCATGAAAGCATTAGGTCCAGTGATCAAATTATATGAACAAACAAGCAATGCTTGTAGGGGAAGATTTACTTGATTAGCTGTGTGCGTTGACTTAAAAAAGTTGTTGATTTCCAAGGTCAAAATAAGTGGTCGTGTACAACGAATCGAATATGAATCCTTGCTAATTATTTGTTTCAAATGTGGTCTCTATGGGCATAATTTAGAATTATATTTGACACAAAAAGTGCCTTCGTCGGAAAATGAGTTTGGAAAATCCATCCCTGGAGTTGAGGAGGTCAGTCTTCAACATCAGGTGGAGGAGGAGCCTTTTGGATCGTGGATGCTAGTAGAGCGGTGTCAATGAGGTAGGACCCGTAACATGGGGGCGACCGAAAAAGCGACAAACAGTAACTCTTTTGGCGGGTCACGGTTTGCAACTATTACTAAAGATCCGAGAATTATGGAGTTCGAGATTCGTACCCAAATTGATGGTGAGAAACATGGAGATATTGAGGCGATGAAAAAGGGATTAGGGATTGTTGGTGCATCCAGTGGTTTAATTGCCAAAGATAACACTATGGGAAAGAATATGGTTTCTATTGGAAATAATAAAGGAGTAATAATTAGTAGTGAAGTTAACTCAGGAGTCAAAAGTGGTAAAACAAAGAATGGGAGTGTGGGCTCCCTTTTTAATTCTGGTTGGTAAAACAGGCTGGTGGCAATCCACATGTCCAAATGGGATCTAGGATTTTGAAGCCCAATAATAGCAATGTGGGTTCATTTAATTATGTTGGACCAAATGTGTCTGTTGATAATGTTACAATGTCCCAAAATGATGTGAGTGGTAAGAATGGGAATACATATTTCAAAACCGTTATTGTTCATTCAATTTTGGATAAGGGGAAGCATAAGGCGGTGTGTAACACCCCTAACCCGTATCCATCGCTAGAACAGGGTTACGGAGCATTACCAAAATTTACAGAACAATTACAGTTAATTCATGTCATTTACTATTCATTTCCAAAACCAATCATATTCAATCATATTATCCCTTAATTGGACCCTCGAGGCCCAATTTATACATTAGAAACAAGTCAGGACTAAATCGGGAACTCAGAGAATTTTTTGCGAAATTTTCAAAATTTCCTTATATGCAGGGGACACACGCCCGTGTGGGTAGGCCGTGTGGCTCACTCGGCCAAATGACACGCCCATGTCTCAGGCCGTGTGGCATTCGATGTGAGGCACACGGCCGTATCCCAGCCCATGTCCATACCCGTGTAACTCTCTGACTTATGTCACACGACCAATCATACGCCCGTGTGCCAAGCCGTGTGGACAATTTAATTTTCAAAAATTAGGTGCAAGATTCACACGGCCAAGACACACGCCTGTGTGTTGAACCGTGTATTTCACACAACTGAGACACACGCCCATGTCTCTGCCCGTGTGACTAATTCTGAGCATTCTATTTCTTAATTTTAAAGATGCAGGGGACACACGACCAAACCACACACCCGTGCACATGGCCGTGTGTCACACACGGTTGAAACACACGCCCGTTTGTCTACCCGTGTGGACGAAAATAGGCCATTTTCATGGCCACTTTTCTCACCCAAATTTTCTTCAACCTACATCAATACTTGCATACACATATCAACCAATTCAAGACATTAAAACCAAGCCAACATTAACATTATACATGATATATCATCATATGTATTCAAACTTACTTTTTGTAAGACATATATATTTACCATAATTCAATCTAACCATATCAAGCACACATATATTAACCATATTATAACCTCATATATGTATTTTCTAAACATACCATCACTAGCCATTCCAATGGCTAGATTACAAACAACCATTTATATGTCAACATTGGCCAAGTTAGCCTATACATGCCATTATACCAAAATAAGTTTGATATTTATACCAAAACAAGCTTAAGGATAGTGTGATGGTGCTCCGACTAATTCCAACCTTTATGAGCTTCCGAGCACTATAAAATAGAGAAAAGAAAATCGAGTAAGCATTTCAAATGCTTATTAAGTTCTTATAAAAATAATTTAACTTGCCAATCATATTCATTTAAAGTAAGTATACAAACATGCATCCAAAACATTGTGGCCAATTGCCTAAACACATGCCTTCATTAAACAAGTTAGTCATGAAATTTACATGAATATCAAGAAAACAAAAATGAGCTTATCATGCAACCATTTCCAGGTATTTCAGGGATATTCAAGATATAATTCATTTAATTCTCATACTTTTCCACATCAGGAGTTTTGTCCGTTGAATCATTGAAATATCGATGGATACCCGGGTAGTACACACAAGGTGCACATATCAATAATCCGTCAATCCATATACGGGAGTGCTCATTATAGCACATAATCAAGAAACCCTCTCTCCAGCTATATAACAGGAAGCTCACAAAGAGCCATATCGTGAAGCTCACAAAGAGCCTATCGGGAAGCTTATCCGGGCTATATAACGGAAAGCTCATAAGAGCCATAATAAGAAAAATCACAAAGAACTTTTAATCGGGAAGCTCACGAAGAGCCAATCGGGAAGCTCATAAAGAGCCATGTAACAGGAAGCTCTGGATAGCCATATATCAGGAAGTTCAAGCGAGCACTATCGGGAAGCTCACAAAGAGCCAATTTAATAGGAAGCTCATGAAGAGCCTATAATCGGGATGCTCATAAGAGCTAAGGTGTGTCCACAACAAAATATAGGATCACAACCTATCGGGACGCTCTGAAGAGCTATAACGGGAAGCTCGCAAGAACTAAATAACGGGAAGCTCAAGAGGGCTAATAACGGGATGCTCTTTCGAGCTATGGTGTGTCCGCAACATATGCAAGACCACAACCAATTCGGGAAAAACTTGTATCCATCGAACTTCATCTATTCAAACAGGATTTAACAATTCTCGGGCATGTCGGATATAATTTTAATTTCATATTCATAGCAACAATACAATCACATATACAACATTCAATTCAAGCATATAAATATACACAATTTAGTTACACGAACTTACCTTGATACTTGTTCGTTTCGAGGATCTACTAATCCAACACTTTTTCTTTTCCTCGATCTAACTCCTTATTTGATCTTTCCAGATCTATATAAATGAATTTAATCATCAATTTATTACATTTCACATTCAAATTGACTCAATTAAAGTTTAGTGGCAAAATAATTTTGCCACTAAACTTTTAATTAATGACGATTTCGTCCCTAGGCTCGGAAAATGAAATTTATGCAATTTAATCCTTAACCCAAGCCTAGCTGAATTTTTCATATAACATTTACAGCTCATGTATCTCATAAAAATCAGAAATTTTCCATAAATTTTACATCTTTACAATTTAGTCCCTAAATCACAATTTCATCAAAATTTCCTTACAAAAGTTGTTTATCTATATTTCAAAATTTCAGCATATTCATCCATGGAAAAATTTCAATACTTTAATATCATTACAAATTGATCGCCAAAATAGATAGATTAAGTTATTACGCTCTCAGAAATATGAAAATTACTAAAAAGGGGACAAGATTACTTACCCAATTAGGCTTGCTTGATTTTCTTTATCTTTCCTAGGGTTACCATAGAATTTGGGGAAGAAGATGATAATAATATGATATCTTTATCTTTTAATTTAATTATCATCTTTAATTTTTTAACTTTCCAATTTAGTCCTTTTCTTTTCTTTAATTTACATGGATGAATCATCATAAATATCTACTAACTTTTCTTAATGGTCTAATTACCATATAAGGACCTCAAGTTTTGAATTTCATCTACTTTCTATAATTAAACATGAAATCGGTAAAATTTTATTATCAAAATTTACATACGTCTTTCCTATCATGATGCAGATCATGCAATAATTTTAAAATAAATTTTCTTTCTGACTCGGATTTTGTAACACCCCAAACCCGGACTAGACGTTATGGCCGAATCTAGCGATGTCACATGATAGTGCTTTAGAAAATGTAATTACAATAATGCCCTTTTCGATATTTTAGGTTACCGTAAAAAACGCGTCATTTATTCATTTATTGACCATTTTTGAAACATTATATGTTGCGGAAGCTTTTTAAAAGTAATTTGCAAATTCGCGTGTTTTTGATAAAACATTTGTTTATTTTGAAAACTCAAGTTTTCCTACTTTTAACCGTAACTGTCACAAATCCCAAATTAAACAAAATCCGTAATGGCCATATTACATAAAATTTACCCCGATATAATCAAACCATAATTAATAATAAAACCATAAATAAATATCCAGAACCGTGGTCACTACCAAGTCCTCCGCTGCACCGATCCGTCTACTGCTGGGGATTACCTGAACAGTTTAAACAGAAAAGGGTGAGTTTTCGCAAACTCAGTGTGTAATCCCCATAGAAAACATACACACAGTAATATCAGATAACAGACGTATATTCACAGTTCGGGTCTAAGCCCTTTACAGAAACGGTGTGGGCCTTAGCCCACTCAAATACAGAATAAGATATATTCTAGGGCCTTAGCCCATTTCAGACATAACATGCAGATCAGAACAAAATAGCAGAATCCTACCCACCAGCCTCTACACACCAACTCCATCCAACCCTACACACCATGTGGGGATAAAATCAACCCACCCATCCCTACACACCAGGCTGTACCGAATGCGGCACATAATCAGAAAGTTGCAGTTGAGCTACCAGATAACAGGCTCGAGAGCCTTTCAGATACTTTCTCCGAATCATCAACCCACCCCGATGCAATGCAACATACATAAAATGTCATGCTTTTAGGCAACACAGTTCATACACTCAGATATCAGAATTCATGCTCAATACAGAAATCAGAAAGTCAAGTCGCATAATTAGGGGTCTAGGTAAAGCTTACCGACCCTACATTAAGTCCACAGTCGATTAGGGCGACCCGTGCAATCTTACAGAACATTACAGAAAAATGGGCTCACACGCCCATGTGGGCCCACACGCCCGTGTGGCCCACACAGCCCAAATTGGCCTTGGCCGTGTGGATCACACCGCCTGGCCCAGAATCCCACACGCCCATGTGGTTCACTCGTGTGAGCCCACACGCCCGTGTGGCCCACACGGCCCAATTGGTCAAGCCCATATGTCGCACACGGCCTTGGCCAACTGTCACACGGCCGTGTCACTCACGCACGGCCTGGCTCGTCGATCACACGGCCGTGTGGTGACTTACAGTCTTGCACACGGCCTACCACACGGGCAACCACACGCCCGTGTGGCGTCAATAGTATGGTTTTCGACTTTAGCCGAAACCTCATTTTCTGCATTTTCGGGTACACACCTGGTTTCGATTAAAGCTAAAATGATTTTTGAGCACTCCAGAACCTAAAATCAATAATCCCGAGCCCAAAATTAGTCACTTAAAATGATTTATTATGAACAGATAAGGCCTAAATCACAACAAAAACCATTACCTTTGAGCGGATACCAACAAACACGTACTTAGTTAGGAACCACAGCCACTTACAGCACTCCCAAACACGAAAACACTCCTCTTTAGTAACCATTTAAGAGGAACAAATAAACTTAAACAATAGCGTAACTTACCGACCGCGCGCTGATCGTATGTCTGTCGAGTTTTAAAATTTATAAAGAGAATGATCGAACCTGGAAACTAACTCTGACAACAATTGAGGCAAGTGCACCTATCGAACAAAGAGTATAGCTTAGGCAAGACTCGGATTGTCGAACCCAAAGGAACTAAAAGTACTAATACTAACTTTCTTTCTATTATTTAGCCTAAGAATTAAGCTTAATGGTTGTTTAATCTAAATTAATTAACTACTAGACTAAAGACTCTAAGACAAAGAAGAATGAATTTGGGAGAATACTTGAGGAAAAACCAATTAATTAAGACGACACCCAAGGAAGAATCCACCTAGACTTCACTTGTTATCTAACTCTGAACTGCACGATTTATTCATTTGACTTGATCCGTAGGATTTCCTAATTTATATTAAACCCTCTCTCGAGGCGAATAACGTCTAACCCTAGGTTGATTAATTGAAATCTATTTCTAATTAAAACCCTAGAATTACATTAACTCGATCTATGGACTCCCATATTAGGTTTCACCCCTAACGGCAATGCCTCATCACCCTATCTCTAGGGCGACCAACTCGCTTAACTATGCTAGATCTACTCTTAGCGGGGACTTTTGCTCCTCCACCTAAGCACACCAAACTTGAATCGATATCCGCGAAATATCAACACAAGAATTAAGAACACATAATTAAGAAAAAATCAAATATTTATCATATAGTTCAGCAAACGATAACAAGATTCATCTAAGTTTCATCCCCCTCAGGTATCTGAGGGTTTAGGTCATAACAATAAAAGAAAACATCTCGTAAGAAAAGATAAAACAAAACATAAGAAATCCCTAAAACCCCCGAAGGAATTGAAGAGGAGATCCTCCGTCTTGAGTATAATTCTCGCTTCTTGAGATGGATCAACTTGCTATCCCCGAGTGAATCCCCACAAATCGCCTCTCTGCCTAGCAAGACGCCCCTAAACGATAGCTTTGGGCTCCCCCTTTCAGGTCATACTTAGGGTGTATTTATAGGCTTTTGGAATGTGTTTCTTTGCCCCTAAGCATCCAAATCCGATTGAAATTGCTCTTTGCCATGGTAGGGGCATGGCCTCTGGCACACGCCCGTGTAAGTCGTGGCCAAGCCGTGTGGACTTCGTTGATGAGGCATGGCCGTGTATCTCGTGGCTAGACCGTGTTCGAGATTATTGAGGCACGGCCGTGTGGTCTTAGGTCCAGGCCGTGTCGATTTTGTGCTTTGGCCCATTTGGCCCGTTTTAAGTCTGTTTCTTGTTCTTTTCATCCTCCGGTGCTTTCCTGAGTATATAACATGAAAAGAAAGGATTAAGAGCACCTTTATACATAAATCAAGGGATAATTCATCCAAAAGCATGCTAAATGTGGGATCAAAATCTGTTACTTTTACGGTTTATCACGCGCTAACGTAGAGTGGATGAGATGGAAAAAGGAAAATAGAGAAAAGAGGGGTGTGAGAGAGCAAAATTTCGGCAGCCAATAGGAAGGGAAAAAATCTGTAGAAAAAGAAAAGATAGAGAGGGAGAGAGAACCGAATATTGCCTAATTGAACCTCTGATCAGATTCTGATAACTCCCCCCTCTCAACTCCTTAATTCTCTCCTTCAAACACTCCACCATCAGTGGTTAACTAAAACTCAAACTCTTACACAACATTAGCAGTAAAATAATTTCATTACTCGCACGGGGATTCGAACTCAAGACTTCCCACAACCTCTACACTCCACTTAGCCACTGGACCAGCAGGCCTATTCTGCTAATTACTTACATACTTTTACTTATAAGCCTACTAACCAGAGTTAGGGCTTCATTCATAAAATTACCAAAATTTGCCCAAGTCAAGGTTTGACCCCAAGACTTCTCCGACACTCCCAGAGCACTTAACCACTGAAGCAGACTTGTATTTATCATAAATTTACAAAATCCAAAATTAAAGAAAAATTGGAGCGTTACAGATTTGTGGTCCCGAAACCACTATTTCAATTTCACTGAAAACTGGCTGTTACACGGTGCAGGTCACCGAAAAAGAAAATGCTAGTATAATTTTAGAGAGGGAAAGTAGTGTCTTATTATTTGGGGATATGGATAGTGGAAGGTTGCGATCCTCTGTACGCACGTTAGGTGAGGGGATTTTCAACTGGACAAATCACTTGATGATAGATTAGTTACGCACCACCTGAATACAGTAGAGTTATCGGCAGTAATGGAAGGGATTGTTAAACAATTAGAATGAGATACTGAATGAGATGTTGTGACGGATGATCGGTCGGATGGGCTGGAAGTTATGGTGGTTAACACTACCAGAAGTGGGTATTTAATGAAGTCGAGTACTGTGTTGTTTTTTTGGTTTATGGTGTATGCTATTTTTGTTTATGGATAATAAATTATTATTTTATAAATTTCAAGGGGCCGGGCATCCCCGGTTCTATAATTTTGTGGCTAAATACAGAAGGGAATATTGTTCAGATTTAATTTGTCTATTTGAAATGAGGGTAAGTAGAAAATGAGCAGATGAAGTTATCTCAAAAATAGGTTTCCCTAATTCTTTTCATATTGAAGCGAATGGGTTTGTAGGAGGAATATAGATATTTTGGAGTGATAATATTTTAGTAGACATATTAGAATTGCATCCTCAAGCAATTCACATGAAAATTCGCTCCAATGATTGTGCTACTAATTTTCTTTGCACTGTTGTTTATACGAACCCTCAACCATTCACAAAATGTGATCTTTGGCGGTTTTTAGATTTACTTGCAGTCTCGGTGGTTGGGCCATGGATTATTGTTGGTGATTTCAATTCAATTCTGGATAATTTGGAGATGATGGGGGTGCAAGAAACTCAAGAGCTGGTTGTAGATTGTTCAACTCGTTTTTGTTTAACAATGGGCTTAGGGATTTGGGGCTTAGTGGCCCTCGATTTACCTGGAGAAGAGGGACTTTATCTCAGTGATTGGATAGAGCAGTGTGTAATACAGAATGGGAGTCTTTTGCACCTACCTGTTCTGTTCAAAATATGCATAGGTTAAAATCAGATCACTAACTGATCCTAGATTCTCTTATCCAAAATGTGGTCAGTGGGTGTCGCCCTTTTTGGTGTCTTACGAGTTGGATATTGCATCTTGAATCCAGAACTCTTGTTATTGAAAATTGGCAAATTGATGGGGAGGTAGTCAAGAATTTGGATAATTTCCATAACGTTGTTCAGGAGTGGAATAAACGCATCTATGGGAATATTTTTTTTGTGTAAGTGTAAATTAATTTTGGAATTGGAACATATCCAAGAATACTAGAGTTTCGATAGTCTTCGAGGCTACGCGAGTAAGAATTAGAGTTACGAAAACATATAGAGGAGGTTTTGAAACATGAGGAACTCTTTTGGTTTCAAAAATCAAGAGTGGCGTGGTTCTATAGTGGGGATAGGAATACAAAATTTTTCCATAATCGCACTCTTGCTAGGAGGAGGAGGAGGAATAGAGTCAAAGGTCTTAAATTTGCTAATGGGAATTAGTGTTTTGATAATGAGGCGCTAATACAACATGTGGTGGGCTTCTTTAAACATCTATATTCTGTTGGTTGTCCTGTTGATGGAGTGTTTCCATGTCGAGGTAAGTTCCCTCTGTTGTCAGCGGTTTATAAGGAGGGTTTGTTGTTAGAAGCATCTAATGAAGAGATTTGTAGGTCAATTTTTAATATGGCTCCATTAAAATCCCCAGGTGTTGATGTATTTCAGGCGAAGTTTTTTCAACCGCAATAGGAAGTTATCGCTTCTTTGGTTTGTTGTATGGTTCTAAAAGTTTTTGAAGGCTAACTGCTGGATCTGAATATAAACAAAACGTTGTTGGTTTTGCTACCCAAATTTCAAAATCCAGAGTTGATCACTCAATTTAGACCAATTAATTTATGTACGGTGCTTTATAAGATAATTACAAAGACGATTGTTAATAGGCTTATACCGTTGATGCCAAAAATAACCAAATAGAATCAGGCTAGTTTTGTTGCAGGCCGTTCTATCTCAAATAATATTGTCATTGCACAGAAAGTAGTGCATTCCATGCGGAAGTCTAAGGGGAAAATGTATTGGATGGCTTTAAAGATTGATTTAGAAAAATCTTATGATAAGGTTAGATGGGATTTTCTAGAGGATACCCTAACAGAGGCGAGTTTTCCAACTTTGCTGGTTTTGGTAATCTTAAATTGTGTGTCCTTGGCTTCATTTCAGGTCTTATGGAATGGAGTGGTTATTGAGTCTTTTAAGCCTTCATGTGGGATAAGGCAAGGTGACCCTTTTTCACTGTATCTATTTGTCTTGTGTATTAAAAGGTTAGGACATCTTATTAAAGTTGCTGTGGAACAGAAGAAATGGTGGCCACTATTTCTATCAAGGAGAGGCCCGGCCTTGTCACATTTGTTTTTAGCAGGCGGCCTTATTATTTTTTGTGAGGCAGGTAGAGATCAAGTGGCTATCATTAATGAAATTTTTAGTACGTTTTTTCAATTCTCGGGACAAAAGGCAAGTGAAAGTAAATCGCAAGTCTATTTTACTCTTAATATTTCAGATGGATTAGTAGCTACATTATGCATAGATTTTGGCTTCAACTGAGTCGAGGATCTTGGATTTTATCTTGGGATGCCTGTTTTGCACAAAAGAGTTACGACATACACATTTGAGATTGTAGTTAACAAAGTTCAGAGTAGAATGAATGGATGGGACAAAATGGCTCTCCTATGCAAGAAGAATAACATTGGTAAAATCTGTTTTACTTACTATACCAAACTATTTCTTGAGTGTTGTTTGTGTTATTATTTTCGTGTACAATGAGATTGAAATGTAACTTCATATGGGGAGCTAATTCGGATGCGAGGAAACTGACTCTTTTGTCATGGGAAAAATATTGCCAATCTTTATGTGCGGGTGATCTGGGATTGAGGAGTTTATCTGTTCAAAATAATTTATTCTTAATGAAATTAGGATTTCAATTACACACTGGTACAAATGCGTTGTGGGTTCGTCTGTTTAGAAACAAATATAATATTCATGGGGTATTGCCAACATCGATTTCAAGGAGTAATTGTCCGTTTGTTTGGATATCTTTGATAAAGATTTGGCTGGATGTAATCGCCAATGTTCATTGGTCATTAGGTGATGGGCAATTAACGAACTTCTGGAATGATGTGTGGATTAGGCAGGTTGGTCCTCTTAGAATTTTTTTCAAAGGGAATGGCAATCTGGATGACACATTACATGTTTGTAATTTGGTAGGCGAGTTTGGGAATTGGGATTGGAATCATTTATATAGCTTAGTTTCTTATCAGATTCTCTTGTAGATAGCTGGTTTGATGCCTTCTTCATTAGATGTAGGACCAGATCGTTTAGTTTGGAAATGGATGACAAAAGATTCTTTTTCCATAGCTGAAACTTATATGAATCTCTTCCCAAATGAGGCTGGCGAATTCCCTAAAGTGTGGAAGATGATTTAGAAGGCTAAGGCACCTCAAAAGGTGTGAGTGTTTCTCTAGATTCTTTAGCAAGATAGAGTTCTAACGAATGGGGAACGAGCAAGGCGACATATGACTGATAATGGGCACTGTCCATGATGTGGTAATGCGAATAAACTAGTATCCATGCAATTTGTGATTGCTATTCTCTAAGTCGGTTTGGCTTTGTATTGTGCCAAGACATGCTTAAGTAGATTTCTTTTCAATAAATCTTAAGGATTGGCTATTGTGGAATGTGCAGAACACAAGTCTCTGTGATGTTGGGGACTTTGATTGGCATAACCTTTTCTCTATTTTATGTTGGTTGTTATGGAAAAGTTGACATTGCTATGTTTTTTTCTAATGGCCATAATTGTGCTCAAGATATAGTTGATACATGATTTGCTTGGGCAAGGAGCTATAATTTTCCGTCTTCTAATCTGATACATGCCAATCCAGCAGTCACTGCAATACGTTGGTCGCCACCAAAGAGAGGTGGATTAAGCTCAACACGGATGGAGCATTACCTTCATTAGGGTTAGACACTTTTATTGGGGGTGTTTAAAGACACTGACGCAAAGTGGTTGTGTGGTTTTTTAGTATGTATAGGCAAGGACACATTTTTTAAGGTTGAAGCAAAAGCTGTACTGCAAGGTCTTTAAATAGCATGGGAAAACGGTTATAGGAAGCTAGAGTTGGAATGTGAAAACGCGCTTCTAATAGAATTAATTTTGGTGGGAGGAATGACTAATAGTAATTTGGGTTAGTTACGCTTAGTACATAGTTTGCTCAAACGAGATTGGAAAGTAAGATTTTGCCACATCCCAAGATTTCAGAATAAGGTTGAGGATCATATGGCCAAAATAAGTTCAAGTGTTATTGTAACACCCCTTACCCGTGTCCGACGTCGGAACCAGATACGAGGCATTACCATGCTTGACCTTGCTTGAACATGTAATTACGGGCTATAAAAATTTCATTCCAACTTAAAACTTTTCTTCCTTAATAATAACATACATATCATGGGCCTACGAGGCCTTAAACATACATCCGGAAGGTTTCGGAGTTCAATCGGAAACTTTTACACTCTTTGAAATTTTTTTTGCCTAAACAGGGGCCACACGCCCGTGTTGTCCAAGGGACACGCCCGTATGCCCCTAAGACATGCCGGTGTTCATCACCTATGGTCGACACTGACTTATTTCACACGGCTGAGCACACGCCCGTGTCTATAACCCGTGTCCTTCACACGGCCTAGACACGCCCGTGTCTCCTACCCGTGGAGCTCTCTGTTTATGACGTCATCAAACCTTAATTAGCACACGGCCAGGGCACACGCCCGTGTCCTGGCCCGTGTGACGAATCATATCCTCGTAAATTAGTGCAGGGGACACACGGCCTACTAACACACCCATGGGGCTAGCCGTGTGTCACACACGGCCTAGACACACGCCCGTGTGTCTACCCGTGTGGACACTTAGAGGCTATTTTCCAAGCCTTTTTGTCCCCCTGAAACATAAACTCATTCATTTCATCACAAGTAGCACATAACATGGCAAAAATAAACTATTAAGAATCCTTAAATTATCATTCATTCCACCCGTATTTTACTCAATTACTTGCATGAACATTCATTCCATTTAACTCATCAACTTTATAACATAAACTTGACAATATTGGCCAATTCACCATGGCCATTTACAAAATGAGTGTAAAACATTAATAGCCAACCCTTTGGCCTTTAAATATGACATGACACAAAATGATCAAGTTTCTATACATGCCATACTCAAAATAGATTAACTTTACTATACCAAAAGAACGGTTGATAGTGTGATCCGAGCTCCGACGTTCTATGATCCCCGAGCTAACTTGGCTAAACTACAAGGAAAAAGGAAAAAGAGAGGGGTAAGCATATAGCTTAGTAAGTTTGCATGAAATTCCAACAACATAATTGCTTGCATTTAATTCATCCATCTATTGTAACAATAGCAACATAAGTCTTAAATGCTTAAGCATACTCATCCATACTTACTCATACTTGTTCTTACCCATCTCATACTACATTATGGGTTCATAATTTGCATTTTCTCATAGTACCTGTATCACTTATCACATAGCTTATCACATATACTAACATGAGCATAAACTCAAAATTTTCATCATTCTTAGCATGAAAGAAACTCAGAATCATCCATAAATAGTTTCGGCTCTATACCGTTTTACGTACTTAGCTCTTTTGCCCATGAATTAATCAGACTATCGTAGGATATTCAAACTCATTATGTATGAATCTTGGTGCCAACGTCATATCCCAGATATGGTCTTACATGGGATCACCCCTCGATACCGATGCCATATCCCAGATATGGTCTTACACTGGATCTCATAGCTCGATGTCGAAGCCATGTCCCAAACATGGTCTTATACGAGATCATACACGGATGCCGATACCATGTCCCAGACATGGTCTTATACGAGATCATCCTTTGGTACCGAGGCCATATCCCATTCATGGTCTTACACGGGACCTTCTTTATTCAATGCTATGACATGAGTATCCTCATTATTCCGAACCTTTATCTGGAATTTCACTTGGCTTATTTTCACCATTTCCTCATCGAGGCTTTATCATTCGATTTCCATAGTAATAACATATATGGTCATAAAATTAAGTAGTTTCAATTATCGAAACATTATGAAACTTCACCTTCATACAAACTTACCTCGATTCTCAAAATGTATATCGATGCTCGATTTAGTCCTCGATTTTGTTATTGCCTCGGTTTCGATCCGGGCTTCGTGTTTCTTAATCTATAATAATAATTTCACTTGTTAAATACACACATTGACTAAATCGACTCGAAATTCATATTTTGGCAAAATTACAATTTTGCCCTTAAACTTTTACATAATTACACTTTTGCCCCTAGGCTCGTAAAATGATTTTTATACAACTTTCTTGCATTTCAAGCCTAGCCGAATCATATTCTCAACTATAGCAACATTCAATTTCCACTATTTCACTCATGTATGACCATTTCTACAACTTTTACAATTTGGTCCTTTTATGCATTTTTCATGAAAATCATTTAGAAAAAGATGTTTATCCTTCATCAAACTTTCATATTATTCCATAAAACATCAAAATACATGCATTTCATACATGGGTAAATTTTTGAACATAAACCCTAGCTCAAAATATAGCTAGAAATAGCTAAACCGAGCTACGAGGGTCTCAAAAATACGAAAAACATAAAAAACGGGGCTAGGATGCACTTACTATCAAGCTTGAAAGTTGAAGAAACCCTAGCTATGGCTCCTTGCAAATTTCGGCACTAGAGGAAGAAGATGGACAGGATTTTGGCTTATTTTTCCCTTTTTATTCTTGTTTTAACCAAATGACAAAAATGCCCTTAATGATCCTTTATTGAGATTTTTCCTTCCCATGTCCATTTTTATCCATCATCAAATATATTGGTCTAATTGTTAAATAAGGACCTCTAGAAATTTTTATAATTCTATTTCATACTTGAACCTTCTAGAATCTCATATTTTCTAATCTTTGCAATTTAGTCCTAATGGAAAATTTAATCACTAATTAATAAAATTGCTTCATGAGAATTTCACACAACCATGAAATCACCTCATAAACCTCATGGAAATCATAAAACTCATATTTTTACTTCGGATTTGTGGTCTCGCACCACTATTCCGACTAGGCCCTCAGTCGGGCTGTTATAATTTTCCCCCCTTAGGGATTTTCATCCCCGAAAATCTTACCAGGAAAAAGGTTTGGGTACTGGTTCCTCATAGCCTCCTCAGGCTCCCACGCAGCTTCTTCTACCCCATGTCTTTGCCATAATACTTTCACAAGGGCTATACTTTTATTCCTTAACTACTTGACTTTCCGAGCTAAAATCTTAACCGGTTCTTCACTATAAGTCTTGTCGGGTTGAATTTCAACCTCTGTCGGTGTAATCACATGCGAAGGGTCTGATCGGTAGCGTCGCAACATCAACACGTGAAACACATCATGAATCTTCTCTAACTCAAATGGCAAAGCCAACTGATAGGCTACCGGCCCAATCCTCTCGGTGATCTCATATGGTCCGATAAAACGCGAACTCAATTTGCCTTTCCGGGCAAATCTAAGAACTTTCTTCCATGGTGACACTTTCAAAAATACTCTATCACCGACTTGATACTCAATCTCTTTCCTTTTCAAATCCGAGTAAGATTTACGTCTCATCGAGCGACCTTTAAACAATCTCGAATCACCTTTACTTTTTCTTGATTTCTCTAACCAAGTCAACCCCGTGAATCTGGTTTCCTTAAGCTCATCCAATATAAAGGCGTTCAGCACTTACGCCCGCATACAAAGCCTCATAAGGCGCCATTTTCAAACTTGACTGAAAAAACTATTATTGTAGGCAAATTCCACCAATGGTAAGTATTTTTCCCAGCTGCCCTGAAACTCTAGAACACAGCACCGAAGCATATGTTCAAGTACTTGTATTAACCTCTCCGACTAACCGTCGGTTTAGGGGTGAAAAGCCGTACTAAAACTCAACTTTGTGCCCAAGGCCTCTTGCAATTTTTTCCAAAATCTGGATGTAAATCTCGGATCTCTATCTGATATAATGGATAATGGTACTCCATGAAGTCTCACAATCTACGAGACATACAAGTTTTCCAACTTGTCAAGTGAGTAGTCAACACGTACAGGTATAAAGTGGGCTGACTTCGTAAGTCTGTCGACTACGACCCATATAGCATCTTTCTTGCTCTGTGTCAACGGCAAACCCGTTACAAAATCCATGGTAACACGATCCCATTTCCACTCAGGTACCATAATAGGTTGAAGCAAACCCGAGGGTACTTGGTGTTCAGCCTTTACTTGCTGACAAATCAAACATCTTGAAACAAACTCAGAGATATCTTTCTTCATACTCGGCCACTAATACCATTTCTTCAAATCATTATACATCTTGGTGCTACCCGGATGTACAGATAAGCATCCGCTATGTGCCTCATGCAAAACTTTACGAATGAGTTCATCATTCCTCGGTACACATACTCGGTCTTTGAACATTAAACATCCATCTGAATTGATCCGAAAGTTAGACTTAACATTCGACTCACATTGAACTCTTTTGGCTTGCAAGTCACTGTCATCTTTCTGAGCTTCATAGATCTCTCGGAGGAACATTGGTCTAGCCCTCAACTCAGCTAAAATGGAACCATCGTCGAACAAAGTCATCTATGTATTCATAGCCATCAAAGAAAATAAGGATTTTCTACTTAAAGCATTGGCGACTATGTTCGCATTTCCCGGATGGTAATCAATGACCAACTCATAATCTTTTATCAACTCTAACCATCTCCGTTGCCTTAAATTCAAATCCTTTTGAGTCATCAAATACTTTAAATTTTTGTGATCGGTGAATATTCGACATTTTTCACCATACAAATGGTGTCTCCAAATCTTCAATGCAAAAACAATAGCAGCCAACTCTAAATCATGCGTCGGATAGTTCTTCTCGTGTGGCTTTAATCGTGCTGAGGCATATGCTATCACTTTACCTTCTTGCATAAGTACACGGCCTAATCCATTCAAGGATGCATCATCAGAGACCACAAATTCTTTTCCCGGTTCGGTTGTACTAAAGCTGGAGCCTCTCATCAACATTGCCTTTAGATTTTGAAACTCTGTTGACACCTTTACATCCATTCAAACTTTACATTTTTACATATGAGTTTTGTCATTGAGTCGCTATCATAGAAAACCCCTTAACGAATCGCCTATAATAGCTGGCTAAGCCTAGAAAACTTTTAACCTCAGATACATTTTTCGGCGGTTTCCAATCAACAATAGCTGAAACTTTACTTGGGTCAACTCGGACTCCATCTCCCGAGACAATATGTCCCAGAAATCCAACTTCTTTGAGCCAAAATTCACTTTTGCTGAACTTGGCAATCAACTGATTATCTAGTAAAATCTGTAAAACGATCCTCAAGTGCTCAGCATGCTCATGCTCATCACGAGAATATATCAGTATGTCATCAATAAAAACCACAACAAACTTGTCTACGTATGGCCGAAAAATACGATTCATTAAATCCATAAATACAGCAGGGGCATTAGTCAAATCGAAAGGCATGACTAAAAATTCATAGTGCCCATACCTCGTTCGAAAAGCTGTCTTAGACACGTCTGAGTCTTTTAGTCTCGACTGGTAGTATCCCGACCTCAAGTCTATCTTGGAGAACACAGTGGCTCCCATCAATTGATCAAACAAACTGTCAATCCTTGGCAATGGGTACTTGTTCTTCACTGTTACTTTATTAAGCTGTCGGTAATCTATGCACAATCTCATAGAGCCATCCTTCTTTTTCACAAATAATACTGGAGCACCCTATAGAGAGCAACTCGGCCTCGCAAAACCTTTGTCCGTTAACTCTTGCAGCTGTGCCTTCAATTCCTTCAACTCCGTTGGAGCCATTCTGTAAGGAGTAATCGATATCGGTACAGTACCGGGAGCTAACTCAATACCAAATTCAATCTCTCTAACCGGAGGCAATCCTGGGAATTCCTCGGGAAAAACATCTGGGTACTCACATACTATCGGTATTGATTCAATCTTTAACTCGGTTTCTTTGGCATTCATCACAAAGGCAAGATACGTCTCATACCCTTTTCTTACTTACCTCTAAGCCGACATATGAGAGATCACTACCGGCGACCTGTCTTGATCATCTGATTCAACACGAAGAGTGTCCCCATTCTTACATCTCAATTCAATATATTTCTTTCCACAATTTACTGTCACATCATGAGTGGTTAACCAGTCCATACCAAGAATTATATCGAATTCATCAAATGGCAATAGCATAAGATTTGCCTTAAAACAATGACCTCTAATCATCAAGGGGCAATCTTTACATACCTTATCAACTAGCACACTTTTTCCTAAAGGATTAGACACCTTTATCACAAATTCTGTAGACTCTACATGCATACTCATTCTAGATACTAATTTCATGCAAATGTATGAATGGGTAGATCCCGAATCTATTAAAGCAATAACTTTAGTATCATGGAGAGAAAATGTACCCGTTATCACATCAGGATATGATACTTCTTCGCGAGCGCGAATGGCATAGGTCCTCGCAGGCGCTCTATCCTCAGATCTCGTAGCCTGCTCTCTGAGTGTATTCTTACTACTTGTTCCACTTCCTGGGTTTCTCTATGGTCTTCCTCTAGTAGTGCCTCCCGGTCTTGCATCTTGAGCCTTCTCTTTTTCATCCACCTCGAGGCAATTTCTAATAAAATGATCTAGAGACCCACACCTGAAACAAGCCTTTTCATTTGCTCGACATTCGCCGGAATGATGTTTTTCACACTGTGGGCACTCTGGTCTACTCGGTCGGGCGTTACCAACACTAGCAATTGATGTGGTCTGGGCTTTAGACCCTGAGTACTGTTTGCTCTTACTTTTGTTTCAAAACCCGGCTGAGGTAGCTGATCGGGTAGGAAAATCTCTCGACTTCTTAGACGAGGACTGAAATGACTTACTCCATTGTCTCTTTCTTGAGTCACGAGACTCCATTTCAGCTTTTCTTTTCTCTTTCACTAGTTCCTCGGCCTTACAAGCCCCGTCCACTAACACAACAAATTCCTTCAACTCGAGGACACCAACAAACAATTTGATATCTTCATTTAGTCCATCCTCAAACCTCTTACACATGATGGCCTCGGAGGACACACATTCCCGAGCGTACTTGCTGAGCCTCACAAACTCACGCTCGTACTCAGTCACCGTCATCTTACCTTGTTTCAGTTCAAGGAATTCCTTTCTCTTCTGATCGATGAATCTTTGGCTTATGTATTTCTTTTGAAATTCTTCTTGGAAAAACTCTCATGTAATCCTTTCCCTTGGTACGATCGACACAAGGGTATTCCACCACTGATAAGCGGAATCTCTCAGAAGAGAAACCACACACTTCATGCACTCTTCAGGTGTGCAAGATAATTCATCAAATACCCTAATGGTATTTTCAAGCCAAAATTCGGCTCTTTCCAGATCATCATCTTTACTAGCCCGGAATTCCTCGGCTCCTTGTTTCTGGATTCTATCAACCGGAGGCTTTTCTCTTCTTACCACTTCTACCACTTGAGGAGCTACGAGGGGAGGTTGAGGAATAGGCAGGGGTGGGGGAGGTTGATCATTAGGATTTGTTCGAATGTACTCGGTGTACCAATTGCTCATAATACGGAGAAAAGCTTCTCGGGCCTCTTCTCCCTGACCTAAAGTCTCGGGTCTACTCTCTATTGGCACGGTCCCTTACGCGGGAGCCAGCGCATTACTTGCAGCATCATTGGATGCAGCTCGGTCAGGATTAGGATCCATTGGCTATATAAAAACACATTTCAAATCGTCAGGAGTCGTCACACTATCATTACACAAGTACTCTTACGTATGGCATGTATAACTAGACTCATACTTACTCTACATTTGTCTGAGAATCGACTAAATCGAAGCCCTGATATCACTAAATGTAACACCCCTTACTCGTGTCCGACGCCGGAACCGGATACGAGGCATTACCATGCTTGACCTTGCTTGAACATGTAATTACGGGCTATAAAAATTTCATTCCAACTTAAAACTTTTCTTCCTTAATCATAACATACATATCATAGGCCTACGAGGCATTAAACATACATCCGGAAGGTTTCGGAGTTCAACCGGAAACTTTTACACTCTTTGAATTTTTTTTTGCCTAAACAGGGGCCACACGCCCTTGTTGTCCAAGGGACACGCCCGTATGCCCCTAAGACATGCCCATGTTCATCACCCGTGGTCGACACTAACTTATTTCACACGGCTGAGCACACGCCCGTGTCTATAACCCGTGTCCTTCACATGGCCTAGACACGCCCGTGTCTCCTACCTGTGGAGCTCTCTATTTATGATGTCATCAAACCCTAATTAGCACACGGCCAGGGCACACGCCCGTGTGCTGGCCCGTGTGACGAATCATATCCTCGTAAATTAGTGCAGGGGACACACGGCCTACTAACACACCCATAGGGCTAGCCGTGTGTCACACACGGCCTAGACACACGCCCGTGTGTCTACCCGTGTGGACACTTAGAGGCTATTTTCCAAGCCTTTTTGTCCCCCTGAAACATAAACTCATTCATTTCATCACAAGTAGCACATAACATGGCAAAAATAAACTATTAAGAATCCTTAAATTATCATTCATTCCACCCGTATTTTACTCAATTACTTGCATGAACATTCATTCCATTTAACTCATCAACTTTATAACATAAACTTGACAATATTGGCCAATTCACCATGGCCATTTACAAAATAAGTGTAAAACATTAATAGCCAACCCTTTGGCCTTTAAATATGACATGACACAAAATGATCAAGTTCCTATACATGCCATACTCAAAATGGATTAACTTTACTATACCAAAAGAACGGTTGATAATGTGATCCGAGCTCCGATGTTCTATGATCCCCGAGCTAACTTGGCGAAACTACAAGGAAAAAGGAAAAAGAGAGGGGTAAGCATATATCTTAGTAAGTTTGCATGAAATTCCAACAACATAATTGCTTGCATTTAATTCATCCATCTATTGTAACAATAGCAACATAAGTCTCAAATGCTTAAGCATACTCATCCATACTTACTCATACTTGTTCTTACCCATCTCATACTACATTATGGGTTCATAATTTGCATTTTCTCATGGTACCTGTATCACTTATCACATAGCTTATCACATATACTAACATGAGCATAAACTCAAAATTTTCATCATTCTTAGCATGAAAGAAACTCAGAATCATCTATAAATAGTTTCGGCTCTATACCATTTTACGTACTTAGCTCTTTTGCCCATGAATTAATCAGACTATCGTAGGATATTCAAACTCATTATGTATGAATCTTGGTGCCAACGCCATATCCCAGATATGGTCTTACATGGGATCACCCCTCGATGCCGATGCCATATCCCAGATATGGTCTTACACTGGATCTCATAGCTCGATGTCGAAGCCATGTCCCAAACATGGTCTTATACGAGATCATACACGGATGCCGATACCATGTCCCAGACATGGTCTTATACGAGATCATCCTTTGGTACCGAGGCCATATCCCAGACATGGCCTTGCACGGGACCTTCTTTATTCAATGCTATGACATGAGTATCCTCATTATTCCAAACCTTTATCAGGAATTTTACTTGGCTTATTTTCACCATTTCCTCATCGAGGCTTTATCATTCGATTTCCATAGTAATAACATATAAGGTCATAATATTAAGTAGTTTCAATTATCGAAACATTATGAAACTTTAACTTAATACAAACTTACCTCGATTCTCAAAATGTATATCGATGCTCGATTTAGTCCTCGATTTTGTTATTGCCTCGGTTTCGATCCGGGCTTCGTGTTTCTTGATCTATAATAATAATTTCACTTGTTAAATACACACATTGACTAAATTGACTCAAAATTGACTTGTTAAAAGTTGGCATTGCTATGTTTTTTTCTAATGGCCATAATTGTGCTCAAGATATAGTTGATACATGATTTGCTTGGGCAAGGAGCTATAATTTTCCGTCTTCTAATCTGATACATGCCAATCCGGCAGTCACTGTAATACGTTGGTCGCCACCAAAGAGAGGTGGATTAAGCTCAACACGGATGGAGCATTACCTTCATTAGGGTTAGACACTTTTATTGGGGGTGTTTAAAGACACTGACGCAAAGTGGTTGTGTGGTTTCTTAGTATGTATAGGCAGGGACACATTTTTTAAGGTTGAAGCAAAAGCTGTACTGCAAGGTCTTTAAATAGCATGGGAAAAGGGTTATAGGAAGCTGGAGTTGGAATGTGACAACGCGCTTCTAATAGAATTAATTTTGGTGGGAGGAATGACTAATAGTAATTTGGGTTAGTTACGCTTAGTACATAGTTTGCTCAAACGAGATTGGAAAGTAAGATTTTGCCACATCCCAAGATTTCAGAATAAGGTTGAGGATCATATGGCCAAAATAAGTTCAAGTGTTGTTGTAACACCCCTTACCCGTGTCTGACGTCGGAACCAGATACGAGGCATTACCTTGCTTGAACATGTAATTACGGGCTATAAAAATTTCATTCCAACTTAAAACTTTTCTTCCTTAATAATAACATACATATCATGGGCCTACGAGGCCTTAAACATACATCCGGAAGGTTTCGGAGTTCAATCGGAAACTTTTACACTCTTTGAAATTTTTTTTTGCCTAAACAGGGGCCACACGCCCATGTTGTCCAAGGGACACGCCCGTATGCCCCTAAGACATGCCGGTGTTCATCACCCATGGTCGACACAGACTTATTTCACATGGCTGAGCACACGCCCGTGTCTATAACCCGTGTCCTTCACACGGCCTAGACACGCCCGTGTCTCCTACCCGTGGAGCTCTCTGTTTATGACGTCATCAAACCTTAATTAGCACACGGCCAGGGCACACGCCCGTGTGCTGGCCCGTGTGACGAATCATATCCTCGTAAATTAGTGCAGGGGACACACGGCCTACTAACACACCCATGGGGCTAGCCGTGTGTCACACACGGCCTAGACACACGCCCGTGTGTCTACCCGTGTGGACACTTAGAGGCTATTTTCCAAGCCTTTTTGTCCCCCTGAAACATAAAATCATTCATTTTATCACAAGTAGCACATAACATGGCAAAAATAAACTATTAAGAATCCTTAAATTATCATTCATTCCACCCGTATTTTACTCAATTACTTGCATGAACATTCAAATCCATTTAACTCATCAACTTTATAACATAAACTTGACAATATTGGCCAATTCACCATGGCCATTTACAAAATGAGTGTAAAACATTAATAGCCAACCCTTTGGCCTTTAAATATGACATGACACAAAATGATCAAGTTTCTATACATGCCATACTCAAAATGGATAAACTTTACTATACCAAAAGAACGGTTGATAGTGTGATCCGAGCTCCGAAGTTCTATGATCCCCGAGCTAACTTGGCGAAACTACAAGGAAAAAGGAAAAATAGAGGGGTAAGCATATAGCTTAGTAAGTTTGCATGAAATTCCAACAACATGATTGCTTGCATTTAATTTATCCATCTATTGTAACAATAGCAACATAAGTCTCAAATGTTTAAGCATACTCATCCATACTTACTCATACTTGTTCTTACCCATCTCATACTACATTATGGGTTCATAATTTGCATTTTCTCATAGTACCTGTATCACTTATCACATAGCTTATCACATATACTAACATGAGCATAAACTCAAAATTTTCATCATTCTTAGCATGAAAGAAACTCAGAATCATCCATAAATAGTTTCGGCTCTATACCGTTTTACGTACTTAGCTCTTTTGCCCATGAATTAATCAGACTATCGTAGGATATTCAAACTCATTATGTATGAATCTTGGTGCCAACGCCATATCCCGAGATATGGTCTTACATGGGATCACCGATGCCGATGCCATATCCCGGATATGGTCTTGCTGGATCTCATAGCTCGATGTCGAAGCCATGTCCCAAACATGGTCTTATACGAGATCATACACGGATGCCGATACCATGTCCCAGACATGGTCTTATACGAGATCATCCTTTGGTACCGAGGCCATATCCCATTCATGGTCTTACACGGACCTTCTTTATTCAATGCTATGACATGAGTATCCTCATTATTCCGAACCTTTATCTGGAATTTCACTTGGCTTATTTTCACCATTTCCTCATCGAGGCTTTATCATTCGATTTCCATAGTAATAACATATATGGTCATAAAATTAAGTAGTTTCAATTATCGAAACATTATGAAACTTCACCTTCATGCAAACTTACCTCGATTCTCAAAATGTATATCGATGCTCGATTTAGTCCTCGATTTTGTTATTGCCTCGGTTTCGATCCGGGCTTCGTATTTCTTAATCTATAATAATAATTTCACTTGTTAAATACACACATTGACTAAATCGACTCGAAATTCATATTTTGGCAAAATTACAATTTTGCCCTTAAACTTTTACATAATTACACTTTTGCCCCTAGGCTCGTAAAATGATTTTTATACAACTTTCTTGCATTTCAAGCCTAGCCGAATCATATTCTCAACTATAGCAACATTCAATTTCCACTATTTCACTCATGTATGACCATTTCTACAACTTTTACAATTTGGTCCTTTTATGCATTTTCATGAAAATCATTTAGAAAAAGATGTTTATCCTTCATCAAACTTTCATATTATTCCATAAAACATCAAAATACATGCATGTCATACATGGGTAAATTTTTGAACATAAACCCTAGCTCAAAATATAGCTAGAAATAGCTAAACCGAGCTACGAGGGTCTCAAAAATACGAAAAACATAAAAAACGGGGCTAGGATGCACTTACTATCAAGCTTGAAAGTTGAAGAAACCCTAGCTATGGCTCCTTGCAAATTTCGGCACTAGAGGAAGAAGATGGACAGGATTTTGGCTTATTTTTCCCTTTTTATTCTTTTTTTAACCAAATGACAAAAATGCCCTTAATGATCCTTTATTGAGATTTTTCCTTCCCATGTCCATTTTTGTCCATCATCAAATATATTGGTCTAATTGTTAAATAAGGACCTCTAGAAATTTTTATAATTCTATTTCATACTTGAACCTTCTAGAATCTCATATTTTCTAATCTTTGCAATTTAGTCCTAATGGAAAATTTAATCACTAATTAATAAAATTGCTTCATGAGATTTTCACACAACAATGAAATCACCTCATAAACCTCATGGAAATCATAAAACTCATATTTTTACTTCGAATTTGTGGTCTCGCACCACTATTCCGACTAGGCCCTCAGTCGGGCTGTTACAATTCTCCCCCCTTAGGGATTTTCATCCCGAAAATCTTACCAGAAAAAGGTTTGGGTCTTGGTTCCTCATAGCCTCCTCAGCTCCCACATGCACTTCTTCTACCCCATGTCTTTGCCATAATACGTTCACAAGGGCTATACTTTTATTCCTTAACTACTTGACTTCCCGAGCTAAAATCTTAACCGGTTCTTCACTATAAGTCTTGTCGGGTTGAATTTCAACCTCTGTCGGTGTAATCACATGCGAAGGGTCTGATCGGTAGCGTCGCAACATCAACACGTGAAACACATCATGAATCTTCTCTAACTCAAATGGCAAAGCCAACCGATAGGCTACCGGCCCAATCCTCTCGGTGATCTCATATGGTCCGATAAAACGCGGACTCAACTTGCCTTTCCGGGCAAATCTAAGAACTTTCTTCCATGGTGACACTTCAAAAATACTCTATCACCGACTTGATACTCAATCTCTTTCCTTTTCAAATCCGAGTAAGATTTCTGTCTATCAGAAGCAGCCTTTAAACAATCTCGAATCACCTTTACTTTTTCTTCAGTTTCTCTAACCAAGTCAACCCCGTGAATCTGGTTTTCCTTAAGCTCAGTCCAATATAAAGGCGTTCGACACTTACGCCCGTACAAAGCCTCATAAGGCGCCATTTTAAAACTTGACTGAAAACTATTATTGTAGGCAAATTCCACCAATGGTAAGTATTTTTCCCAGCTGCCCTGAAACTCTAGAACACAGCACCGAAGCATATGTTCAAGTACTTGTATTAACCTCTCCGACTAACCGTCGGTTTAGGGGTGAAAAGCCGTACTAAAACTCAACTTTGTGCCCAAGGCCTCTTGCAATTTTTTCCAAAATCTGGATGTAAATCTCGGATCTCTATCTGATATAATGGATAATGGTACTCCATGAAGTCTCACAATCTACGAGACATACAAGTTTTCCAACGTGTCAAGTGAGTAGTCAACACGTACAGGTATAAAGTGGGCTGACTTCGTAAGTCTGTCGACTACGACCCATATAGCATCTTTCTTGCTCTGTGTCAACGGCAAACCCGTTACAAAATCCATGGTAACACGATCCCATTTCCACTCAGGTACCATAATAGGTTGAAGCAAACCTGAGGGTACTTGGTGTTCAGCCTTTACTTGCTGACAAATCAAACATCTTGAAACAAACTCAGAGATACCTTTCTTCATACTCGGCCACTAATACCATTTCTTCAAATCATTATACATCTTGGTGCTACCCGGATGTACAGATAAGCATCCGCTATGTGCCTCATGCAAAACTTTACGAATGAGTTCATCATTCCTCGGTACACATACTCGGTCTTTGAACATTAAACATCCATCTGAATTGATCCGAAAGTTAGACTTAACATTCGACTCACATTGAACTCTTTTGGCTTGCAAGTCGCTGTCATCTTTCTGAGCTTCATAGATCTCTCGGAGGAACATTGGTCTAGCCCTCAACTCAGCTAAAATGGAACCATCGTCGAACAAAGTCATCTATGTATTCATAGCCATCAAAGAAAATAAGGATTTTCTACTTAAAGCATTGGCGACTATGTTCGCCTTTCCCGGATGGTAATCAATGACCAACTCATAATCTTTTATCAACTCTAACCATCTCCGTTGCCTTAAATTCAATTCCCTTTGAGTCATCAAATACTTTAAACTTTTGTGATTGGTGAATATTCGACATTTTTCACCATACAAATGGTGTCTCCAAATCTTCAATGCAAAAACAATAGCAGCCAACTCTAAATCATGCGTCGAATAGTTCTTCTCGTGTGGCTTTAACTGTCTGGAGGCATATGCTATCACTTTACCTTCTTGCATAAGTACACAGCCTAATCCATTCAAGGATGCATCAGCTGTAGACCACAAATTCTTTTCCCGGTTCCAGTTGTACTAAAACTGGAGCCTCTGTCAACATTGCCTTTAGATTTTCGAAACTCTGTTGACACCTTTCTGTCCATTCAAACTTTACATTTTTCTGTAACAGTTTTGTCAATGGAGTCGCTATCATAGAAAACCCCTTAACGAATCGTCTATAATAGCCGGCTAAGCCTAGAAAACTTTTAACCTCAGATACATTTTTCGGCGGTTTCCAATCAACAATAGCTGAAACTTTACTTGGGTCAACTCGGACTCCATCTCCCGAGACAATATGTCCCAGAAATCCAACTTCTTTGAGCCAAAATTCACTTTTGCTGAACTTGGCATACAACTGATTATCTAGTAAAATCTGTAAAACGATCCTCAAGTGCTCAGCATGCTCATGCTCATCACGAGAATATATCAGTATGTCATTAATAAAAACCACAACAAACTTGTCTACGTATGGCCGAAAAATACGATTCATTAAATCCATAAACACAGTAGGGGCATTAGTCAAATCGAAAGGCATGACTAAAAATTTATAGTGCCCATACCTCGTTCGAAAAGCTGTCTTAGGCACGTCTGAGTCTTTAGTCTCGACTGGTAGTATCCCGACCTCAAGTCTATCTTGGAGAACACAGTGGCTCCCATCAATTGATCAAACAAATTGTCAATCCTTGGCAATGGGTACTTGTTCTTCACTGTTACTTTATTAAGCTGTCGGTAATCTATGCACAATCTCATAGAGCCATCCTTCTTTTTCACAAATAATACTGGAGCACCCCATAGAGAGCAACTCGGCCTCGCAAAACCTTTGTCCGTTAACTCTTGCAACTGTGCCTTCAATTCCTTCAACTCCGTTGGAGCCATTCTGTAAGGAGTAATCGATATCGATGCGATCATCGGAGCTAACTCAATATCAAATTCAATCTCTCTAACCGGAGGCAATCCTGGCAATTCCTCGGGAAAAACATCTGGGTACTCACATACTATCGGTATTGATTCAATCTTTAACTCGGTTTCTTTGGCATTCATCACAAAGGCAAGATACGTCTCATACCCTTTTCTTACTTACCTCTAAGCCGACATATGAGAGATCACTACCGGCGACCTGTCTTGATCATCTGATTCAACACGAAGAGTGTCCCCATTCTCACATCTCAATTCAATATATTTCTTTCCACAATTTACTGTCACATCATGAGTGGTTAACCAGTCCATACCAAGAATTTTATCGAATTCATCAAATGGCAATAGCATAAGATTTGCCTTAAAACAATGACCTCTAATCATCAATGGGCAATCTTTGCATACCTTATCAACTAGCACACTTTTGCCTAAAGGATTAGACACCTTTATCACAAATTCTGTAGACTCTACATGCATACTCATTCTAGATACTAATTTCATGCAAATGTATGAATGGGTAGATCCCGGATCTATTAAAGCAATAACTTTAGTATCATGGAGAGAAAATGTACCCGTTATCACATCAGGAGATGATACTTCTTCGCGAGCGCGAATGGCATAGGTCCTCGCAGGCGCTCTATCCTCAGATCTCGTAGCCTGCTCTCTGAGTGTATTCTTACTACTTGTTCCACTTCTTGGGTTTCTCTATGGTCTTCCTCTAGTAGTGCCTCCCGGTCTTGCATCTTAAGGCTTCTCTTTTTCATCCACCTCGAGGCAATTTCTAATAAAATGATCTAGAGACCCACACCTGAAACAAGCCTTTTCATTTGCTCGACATTCGCCGGAATGATGTTTTTCACACTGTGGGCACTCTGGTCTACTCGGTCGGGCGTTACCAACACTAGCAATTGATGTGGTCTGGGCTTTAGACCCTGAGTACTCTTTGCTCTTACTTTTGTTTGAAAACCCGGCTGAGGTAGCTGATCGGGTAGGAAAATCTCTCGACTTCTTAGACGAGGACTGAAATGACTTACTCCATTGTCTCTTTCTTGAGTCACGAGACTCCATTTCAGCTTTTCTTTTCTCTTTCACTAGTTCCTCGGCCTTACAAGCCCGGTCCACTAACACAACAAATTCCTTCAACTCGAGGACACCAACAAACAATTTGATATCTTCATTTAGTCCATCCTCAAACCTCTTACACATGATGGCCTCGGAGGACACACATTCCCGAGCGTACTTGCTGAGCCTCACAAACTCACGCTCGTACTCAGTCACCGTCATCTTACCTTGTTTCAGTTCAAGGAATTCCTTTCTCTTCTGATCGATGAATCTTTGGCTTATGTATTTCTTTTGAAATTCTTCTTGGAAAAACTCTCATGTAATCCTTTCCTTGGTACGATCGACACAAGGGTATTCCACCTGTGATAAGCGGAATCTCTCGTAAGAGAAACCACACACTTCATGCACTCTTTGGTGTGCAAGATAATTCATCAAATACCCTAATGGTATTTTCAAGCCAAAATTCGGCTCTTTCCAGATCATCATCTTTACTAGCCCGGAATTCCTCGGCTCCTTGTTTTTTGATTCTATCAACCGGAGGCTTTTCTCTTCTTACCACTTCTACCACTTGAGGAGCTACGGGGGGAGGTTGAGGAAAAGGCAGGGGTGGGGGAGGTTGATCATTAGGATTTGTTCGAATGTACTCGGTGTACCAATTTCTCATAATACGGAGAAAAGCTTCTCGGGCCTCTTCTCCCTGACCTAAAGTCTCGGGTCTACTCTCTATTGGCACGGTCCCTTGCGCGGGAGCCAGCGTATTACTTGCAGCATCATTGGATGCAGCTCGGTCAGGATCAGGATCCATTGGCTATATAAAAACACATTTCAAATCGTCAGGAGTCGTCACACTATCATTACACAAGTACTCTTACGTGTGGCATGTATAACTAGACTCATACTTACTCTACATTAGTCTGAGAATCGACTAAACCGAAGCTCTGATATCACTAAATGTAACACCCCTTACTCGTGTCCGACGCCGGAACCGGATACGAGGCATTACCATGCTTGACCTTGCTTGAACATGTAATTACGGGCTATAAAAATTTCATTCCAACTTAAAACTTTTCTTCCTTAATCATAACATACATATCATGGGCCTACGAGGCCTTAAACATACATCCGGAAGGTTTTGGAGTTCAAACGGAAACTTTTACACTCTTTAAATTTTTTTTTGCCTAAACAGGGGCCACACGCCCGTATGCCCCTAAGACATGCCCATGTTCATCACCCGTGGTCGACACTAACTTATTTCACACGGCTGAGCACACGCCCGTGTCTATAACCAGTGTCCTTCACATGGCCTAGACACGCCCGTTTCTCCTACCCGTGGAGCTCTCTGTTTATGATGTCATCAAACCCTAATTAGCACACGGCGGGGCACTGCGCACGGGTGTGCTGCCGCCCGTGTGACGAATCATATCCTCTTAAATTAGTGCAGGGGACACACGGCCTACTAACACACCCATAGGGCTAGCCGTGTGTCACACATGGCCTAGACACACGCCCGTGTGTCTACCCGTGTGGACACTTAGAGGCTATTTTCCAAGCCTTTTTGTCCCCCTGAAACATAAACTCATTCATTTCATCACAAGTAGCACATAACATGGCAAAAATAAACTATTAAGAATCCTTAAATTATCATTCATTCCGCCCGTATTTTACTCAATTACTTGCATAAACATTCATTCCATTTAACTCATCAACTTTATAACATAAACTTGATAATATCGGCCAATTCACCATGGCCATTTACAAAATGAGTGTAAAACATTAATAGCCAACCCTTTGGCCTTTAAATATGACATGACACAAAATAATCAAGTTCCTATACATGCCATACTCAAAATGGATTAACTTTACTGTACCAAAAGAACGGTTGATAGTGTGATCCGAGCTCCCACGTTCTATGATCCTCGAGCTAACTTGGCGAAACTATAAGGAAAAAGGAAAAAGAGAGGGGTAAGCATATAGCTTAGTAAGTTTGCATGAAATTCCAACAACATAATTGCTTGCATTTAATTCATCCATCTATTGTAACAATAGCAACATAAGTCTCAAATGCTTAAGCATACTCATCCATACTTACTCATACTTGTTCTTACCCATCTCATACTACATTATGGGTTCATAATTTGCATTTTCTCATGGTACTTGTATCACTTATCACATAGCTTATCACATATACTAACATGAGCATAAACTAAAAATTTTCATCATTCTTAGCATGAAAGAAACTCAGAATCATCCATAAATAGTTTCGGCTCTATACCATTTTACGTACTTAGCTCTTTTGCCCATGAATTAATCAGACTATCGTAGGATATTAAAACTCATTATGTATGAATCTTGGTGCTAACACCATATCCCAGATATGGTCTTACATGGGATCACCCCTCAATGCCGATGCCATATCCCAGATATGGTCTTACACTGGATCTCATAGCTCGATTTCGAAGCCATGTCCCAAACATGGTCTTATACGAGATCATACACAGATGTCGATACCATGTCCCAAACATGGTCTTATACGAGACCGTCCTTTGGTACCAAGGCCATATCCCAGACATGGCCTTACACGGGACCTTCTTTATTCAATGCTATGACATGAGTATCCTCATTATTCCAAACCTTTATCCGAAATTTTACTTGGCTTATTTTCACCATTTCCTCATCGAGGCTTTATCATTCGATTTCCATAGTAATAACATATAAGGTCATAATATTAAGTAGTTTCAATTATCGAAACATTATGAAACTTTAACTTTATACAAACTTACCTCGATTCTCAAAATGTATATCGATGCTCGATTTAGTCCTCGATTTAGTCCTCGATTTTTTTATTGCCTCGGTTTCGATCCGGGCTTCGTGTTTCTTGATCTATAATAATAGTTTCACTTGTTAAATACACACATTGACTAAATTGAATCAAAATTCATATTTTGGAAAATTTACAATTTTGCCCCTAAACTTTTACATAATTACGCTTTTGCCCATAGGCTCGTAAAATGATTTTTATACAACTTTCTTGCATTTCAAGCCTAGTCGAATCATATTCTCAACTATAGCAACATTCAATTTCCACTATTTCACTCATGTATGACCATTTCTACAACTTTTACAATTTGGTCCTTTTATGCATTTTTCATGAAAATCATTTAGAAAAAGATGTTTATCCTTCATCAAACTTTCATATTCTTCCATAAAACATCAAAATACATGCATGTCATACATGGGTAAATTTTTGAACATAAACCCTAGCTCAAAATATAGCTAGAAATAGTTAAACCGAGCTACGAGGGTCTCAAAAATACGAAAAATATAAAAAAAGGGGGCTAGGATGCACTTACTATCAAGCTTGAAAGTTGAAGAAACCCTAGCTATGGCTCCTTGCAAATTTTGGCACTAGAGGAAGAAGATGGACAGGATTTTGGCTTATTTTTCCCTTTTTGTTCTTTTATTAACCAAATGAAAAAAGTGCCCTTAATGATCCTTTCTTGAGATTTTTCCTTCCCATGTCCATTTTTGTCCATCATCAAATATATTGGTCTAATTGTTAAATAAGGACCTCTAGAAATTTTTATAATTCTATTTCATACTTGAACCTTCTAAAATCTCATATTTTCTAATCTTTGCAATTTAGTCTTAATGGGCAATTTAATCACTAATTAATAAAATTGCTTCATGAGATTTTCACACAACCATGAAATCACCTCATAAACCTCATGGAAATCATAAAACTCATATTTCTACTTCGGATTTGTGGTCTCGCACCACTATTCTGACTAGGCTTTAAGTCGGGCTGTTACAGTTGTGGGTAATGTACAATTATTTTGGGGCCCCCCGATGTTGTAAGGAATATAATATTAGTTGAGCGTCATACTCGTTTCTAAGTTGAGAGTTCTTTTAAGTTTGTAATCATATTGCGCTGATCTTTTCTACCAAAAAAAAATATGTGCATATATTTTTTTGATAATAAATTGTTTATTGTGAATATTGCATAGTTTAGTATAATAGAAGTTAAATCATTAAAATATATTAGGTAAATTATATTCACCCAATTATAAAAAAACATTTTTATTTTAAGCGATTAAAATAAAAATTTGAAATTTAAGCATCCATATTGCATAGTTCGATCATTTAATTAAAAAATCGGTCTAATAACAAATTTAGCCCACAATATTTACATATTATATCGATTTCATCATAATTTTAAAAAAATTAACCCTGAAAATTATAAATATTCTCAATTTGATCCTAATTTTAAAATTCCCACTGTGCCCCTCCCTCGACTCTCTTTGCTGCTGTTGCTACCTCCAAAACCTCCCAAAGAATTATTCTCTTTCGATGTTTTATTTCATCAACCAAACATTTTCTCGAATAATGGGTACCATAATAAATTAATAATACCTACTTTCATTTCTAAATTCTTTGTCTCATATTTTCGCTTTTTACAGGATTTGAAAATGTCCTCGTTCTTAGTTATTTTTGCTCAACTTCCTGATTTTACATCTATTTTGATTTCCTTTTTATGTAAAATTTGAATTTTAATTGTTTTTGATTTTTTGCTCAAGTTCAGCAATACTAGAGAGGGAGAGGGGCGGTAGTGAGTGTAACACCCCTAACCCGTATCCGTCGCTGAAATAGGGCTACAGAGCATTATCGTAAAAATATAACTTAAAAATAATTATTTTAAAAACATTTCATAAATCATATCATAATCCATTCAAACATATGCATATCATCCCTTGTTCGAGCCCTCGAGGCTTTAAAAACACTTTAGGAACGATTCAGGACAAAATCAGAAACATATGAAACCTTAAGGAAAAAGCTAGAAAAATTCACACTATAGGGGTCACACGGTCGTGTGGTCAGGCCGTGTGCCTCACACGGTGTATCAGTCCGGATTAGACCCTACTCGGAACAGTGGTTTTGGGACCACAAATCCGAGTCAGTAAAATATTTTAATATAATTTTCTGTGTCTATGATATGTGAATTAGCATGTGTGAAATTTCTGTGAAATAATTTTTCTGTTTGTGTGCTTAATTTGAGCAAAGGACTAAATCGCGTAAAGCGTAATAGTAGCATTCTATTTGATTAAGGGCCAAATTGTTGTGGCTTTTAAATATGGAGCCTTTAAAAGTCAATTTGTCCACTAATAGAGTGAGTGGACGATTATGGTCAAGAATGACCTTGAATTACATGTTTTATACATTTAGTATTAAAGGTTAAAAATGTAAAATGACAATTTATTCATTATATCATAAAACATAAAAGAAATAAGCCATGTTCTCCATCTTTTTATCACCGAAAATAAGAAAGAAAAGAAAGGGTTTGAGCTTGTTATATTCGGCCATGGTTCAAGCATAAATCGGGTATGTGTTTTTTATTGATTTTTGATAATTTCTACGTATTTGCAATCGTTGCTTCGTATACTATAAAACCCATGTTTTAATTTTGAGAATTGATGATGTTTTTAAGATGAGCCTTTGATGGACTTATGTGTTTTGTGATGTTTGATAGTGAAATATGAAAGTTATGTGTTTGATTATCATAGTTTGTCTGTGGAGTTTTGTTGATTTTGAGTAATTTGGACTTAATTGAGAAAATAATATTTTGAGGGACTAAATTGTGAAATAAATAAAATGTAAGGACTTTTATGAGCTACATGAGAATTCGGCTAGGCATGGGTAACTTGAAATTATGTGTATTTTGTGATTGTGTGAAATAGGGACTAAATTGTCCAAATGTGAAAATGTGGGGGCTAATTTGTAAATTGCCCTAAATATGTGTTTTTGGATTGAATTGAATGATTTGATGAATGAATCGATTAAATTTGAATATGTTTAGATCAAGAACCGAAGAAAACGGACTTAGATCGTGGAAAGTCAAAAGTTGTCGAATAATTGAATCCGATCGAATATCCAAAACCCGAGGTGAGTCGATATACAAATAAATGTTTTTGAATTGACTTATTTGTGTATTTATGAAATTTGGATTGCTTTGAATAATGCTCGAGATAATAATATATGAGATCCGAGATAGTATTGACAAAGTATCGAGTCTGTGAAGTCCCGTATGAACCTAGGAATAGATAGGAATGCATATGCCATGACATAGGTGTCCGATATGTGATATCATGTAAGACCACGTCTGGGACGTTGGCATTGGTTCGAGATTTCGTATAAGACCACGTCTGGGACGTTGGCATCGATTTGAGATTTACGTGTAAGACCATGTCTGGGACATTGGCATCGTATTTGATTCGTGTAAGACCCTGTCTGGGACAGTGGCATCGATATTTGAGTACATGTAAGACCTCGTCTGGGACGTTGGCATTGTACGACTATTTCGAGCATTCCGAGTATCCTATTAGATTCCGAACGGTTCAACGGGCAAGTCCGAGAAATTAACGATTATGTGAGTTGAATATCCGTTTCAGGTACGTTTGAAAAGTACACTATGCGTGTATGAAAGGTAAGTGCCCATATGAATTTACTAAGATGCATATGTGTATTGAAATGATGAGATAATATGTGAATATATGCTTGAATGAGCTATATGTATATGTGATATTTGAGTTGAAGAATGTGGCAAGCTATAGCTAAGCAAATGAGCCAAAGAATATGTGATGAATTTTGCAAAGAGAAACATTAATGTCATTGTATCAATATAGCTATGTGCAATTTATGTTAAGTTTATTTGTATATGGCTTACTAAGCTTTTGAAAGCTTACTTTGTGTGTGTTTGTTCCGTTTTATAGATCGTTAAAGCTACGAGAGGCTCGGGGACCGTCAAGGATCATCACCACACTATCAAACTCAACTTTGGTACTTTTGAATGTGTAAATAGATAAATATGGCATGTATAGGCTAGTCATTTGGTATAAGTTTGAGATGTAAATAGCCATGTGATTTGGCTAGATAAAGGTTGGTAATATGCATGAATGAATATGGTATATGATGCATGTTTTGGTATGGCTTGATGGCAATGAAATGGCTTTATGAATGGTAAGCTTATTGATGAATTGATGCCATAGTGATTTAGTGAAGTTGTGGATGAGTTATGCTTGGATTTACATGTGAATTGATTGTGCAAATTGTCATGTTTAGAAATGAGATTGAATGGGATAATATGATGATCATTTGGTGTGTTTTTGGTTGCCATTGTATTGAGAAATATGCTTGTTTATGCTTGTAGGGATGACCCAAGTGTGGGTGGCATTTTGGCCTTGAAAATGGCCTATATTTGCCCACACGGTTAAGCACACGGGCGTGTGGCTCGACCGTGTCCCTCGTGGTTGAAATTCAAATCAAGTCAGGATCGACCACGGGCTAGACACACGGGCGTGTGACTGGCCGTGTGGTGCAAGTCAGGATCGACCACGGGTGAGGCACACGGGCGTGTCCACGGCTGTGTGGACAAGTCAGTATGTATGCCCTGTTTTGACACGGCTTAGACACACAGGCGTGTTGAGGCCGTGGGAGGCACACGGGCTGCCCACATGGGCGTGTGACCTCTGTAACTTAGAGAAATTTTTTTAAATTTATGAGAAATTCCATATGTGTTCGGTTTAGTCCCGACCCTATTCTAAAGCATGATTAAGGTCTCGTTGACCTATAAAAGGGACACTTTGATTGCGTTTGATGAAATGTATTATGAAATGTCCGTAAAAGTTTTTGATTGTCCGGTAATGCTTCTTAACCCTATTCTAGCGGCGGATATGGGTTAGGGGTGTTACATTTGATTGGTATCAGAGCTACGGTTTAGCCGATTCTCGGACTAACGTAGCATGTGAGAGTCTAGCTATACATGTCATATATCTGAACTGTGATAGTGTGATGAATCCTGACGTGTAAAATGTGTTTTACGTATAGTAATGGATCCCGAAAGAGCCGTAGCTGACGATGTAGAAAGTAATGCGCTGGTCTCACTCAAGGGACAGCGCCATCTGATTCGAGACCGGCTACGAGCGGTTAAGAGGGAGAAGCCAGACAAGCTTTCTTCCAGATGATGAGTGAGTGGTTCACTCAGTTTGTAAGGAATAATCCAACTGTTTCACAACCTCTGCCCCCGGTTAATCCCCCTCAGACTTCAGTTGTGCCTCCGGTTATGAATCTGAATTTATTGAACAAGCCTTCGGTCGACAAAATCCGCAAGTATGGGGCTGAAGAGTTCAGGGCCACCAACAACGACGATGCCGAGAAAGCTGAGTTTTGGTTAGAGAATACAATCCGGGTATTTGATGAGATGTCTTTGACGCCGGAAGAAAGTATTAAATGTGTTGTATCTTTGTTACGAGACGCGGCCTATCAGTGGTGGAAAACTTTGATTTTTGTTGTTTCGAAAGAGTGGGTCACATGGGATTTCTTTCAGATTGAGTTCCGGAAGAAATATATTAGTCAAAGATTCATTGATCAGAAACGAAAAGAATTTATGGATTTGAAACAGGGCCACATGTCTATTGCTGAATACGAACGAGAGTTCGTGAGACTAAGCCAATATTCTCGGGAATGCGTTTCGACCGAAGCGATAATGTGCAAAAGATTCGAAGATGGCCTTAATGAAGATATTCGCTTGTTAGTTGGAATTTTGGAGATAAAAGAATTCGTTGTGCTTGTTGACCGAGCGTGTAAAGCTGAGGCCCTCGGGAAAGATAAAAGAAAAGCTGAGTCTGAAGCCAGAGATGTGAGAAAGAGATTTTTGAGCAAATCATTTCAGTCTGCTTCGAAGAAATTCTGAGATGAGCATAGTCGTTCAAAGGCTAATGTGGGACATTCGAGTAGAGATCGAGTTAGATCACAGTTGAGCTCCAAAGCTCCAGTAACATTAATGGCTAGTGTTAGAAATGTCAGATCCGAGTGACCAGAATGTAAGCATTATGGTAAAAGACATCCGGAAAGTTGTAGACTAAATGATCGAGCCTATTTTAGATGTGGATCGTTAGACCATTTCATCTGAGATTGCCCAGAGTCTGTTGAGCAAGAGATTGTTCAGAATCCGAGATCAGAAAATGTTTCAGCGAGAGGTAGACCTTCCCAGAATGCAAGAAATGTCAGCAGTAGTCAGAGAACTACGAAAGATTCAGTTGCGAGATCTAAAGCCAGAGTGCCTGCCAGAGCGTATGCCATCCGGGCTCGCGAGGAAGCTTCATCTCCTGATGTTATTACGGGTACATTTACTCTTTATGATGCTTTTGTGATTGCATTGATAGACCCTGGTTCTACTCATTCGTATGTATGCATGATTTAGTATCCAGTAAGACTTTACCTGTAGAGTCTACTGAGTTTGTTATAAAAGTATCGAACCCCTTAGGTAAAAGTGTCTTGGTTGACAAAGTATGCAAGAACTGTCCGTTAATGTTTCGAGATATCTGTTTTCCTGCTGATCTGATGCTATTACCTTTTGATGAGTTTGACATAATTTTAGGTAGGGATTGGTTGACATTGCATGATGCTGTTGTGAACTGTGAAAGAAAGACTATTGATTTGAGATGCCCGAATGATGAAATTATTCGGATTGAATCTAGTGAATTAAACGGGTTGCCTGCTGTGATATTTGTATTGAAAACTCAGAATTGTTTGAGAAAGGGGTATGAAGCATATTTTGCTTATGTAATTGACTCGAAAGTATCTGAAAAGAAAGTGGAATCAGTGCATGTTGCCTGTGAATTTTCTGATGTTTTCCCTGAAGAACAACCGGGATTGCCTCCGATACGCGAAGTTGAATTTGGTATTGATCTATTGCCTGGTACAACTCCTATTTCGATAGCTCCGTACAGAATGGCACCAACAGAATTGAAAGAGTTTAAGTCTTAATTACAAGAGTTAACTGACAGAGGGTTCGCAAGATCGAGCTTCTCACCTTGGGGTGCTCCTGTTCTGTTTGTGAAAAAGAAAGATGGCACGATGAGAATGTGCATTGATTATCGTCAGTTGAACAAAGTGACTATAAAGAACAAATATCCTCTGCCCAGAATTGATGATTTGTTTGATCAGCTTAAAGGAGCTACTGTATTTTCGAAGATAGATCTGAGATCGGGATACTAACAGTTGAGAGTAAAATATTCAGACATTCCGAAAACTGCTTTCAGAATAAGGTACAGGCATTATGAGTTTTTAGTTATACCTTTCGGACTAACGAATGCTCCTGTTGTTTTTATGGATCTAATGAATAGAATTTTCAGATCGTATTTAGATCAGTTTGTTGTTGTTTTCATTAACGACATTTTGATTTATTCACGTGATGAAAACGAGCATGTCGAGCATCTGAGAATTGTGTTGCAAACTTTGTGAGATAAGTAATTGTATGCGAAATTCAGCAAATGTGAATTCTGGTTGCGGGAAGTCAGTTTTCTGGGACATATTGTATCGGCCTCTAGAATACGAGTTGATCCGAACAAGATTTCTGCTATTCTAGAATGGAAACCTCCGAAGAATATGTCTGAAGTAAGCAGGTTTTTGGGACTTACTGGTTATTATCGAAGGTTCGTAAAAGGCTTTTCGATGATAGCTATTCCATTGACTAAATTGCTTCAAAAAGATCTGAGATTTGAATGGTCCGATAAATTTCAGAAAAGCTTTGATCAGTTGAAAGCCCTTTTGACTGAAGCTCCAGTGTTAGTACAACCAGAACCGGGCAAAGAATTAGTAATTTTCAGTGATGCTTCATTGAATGGTCTGGGATGTGTTCTGATGAAAGAAGGCAAAGTAATAGCTTATGCCTCGAGACAACTAAAGCCTCATGAACAGAATTATCCGACACACGACCTTGAGCTAGCTGCGATTGTGTTTGCATTAAAGATTTGGCATCATTATCTGTTAGGTGAGAAATGTCACGTGTTTTCAGATCATAAAAGTTTGAAGTATTTGATGACCCAGAAATATTTGAGTCTGCGTCAGAGAAGATGGTTAGAGTTATTGAAAGACTACGAGCTTGTGATAGATTATCACCCGAGTAAAGCAAATGTTGTTGCTGATGCTTTGAGCCGGAAGTCATTGTTTGCATTGCATGCTATGAATGCTCATTTAGATCTACATCGATGATGGTTCGGTGTTATTTGAATTGAAAGCTTAAACCGTTGTTTTTACAATGATATGTGATGCTCAGAAAGTTGATAATGAAATGCTAGCGAAACGAGCTCAGTGTGATTCAAACTATGATTCCGAATTTCGAGTCGATGTTGATGATTTCTTGAGGTTCCGAGATTGAATTTTTGTTCCGAGAAACCCTGAGTTAATTCAGTTGATTTTGAATGAAGCACATAATAGTCGTCTATCTGTTCATCCGGGAAGTACAAAGATGTACCATGATCTGAAGCAACACTATTGGTGGTCAGGTATGAAACGAGACATTTTTGACTTTGCATCGAAATGTTTAGTCTGTCAGCAAGTTAAAGCTAAACATCAGGTTCCATCTAGTTTTCTACAATCGATTCTGATTCCCGAGTGGAAATGGGATAGAGTGACGATGGACTTTGTTACTGGATTGCCTCTGACTCCGAGAAAGAAAGATACGATTTGGGTCGTAGTTGATCGATTGACGAAATCTGCCCATTGTATGCCAGTGAGATCTAATTACTCACTTGATAAGTTAGCTGGGCTTTACATTTCTGATATTGTGAGATTGCATGGGGTGCCGTTGTCTATTGTGTCTGACAGAGATCCGAGGTTTACATCATGATTCTGGAAGAAATTGCAAGAAGCTTTAGGCACGAAATTACATTTCAGTACAGCTTTTCATCCGCAGATGGATGGTCAGTCTGAACGTATTATTCAGATTCTCAAGGACATGTTAAGATGTTGCATCCTTGAGTTTAATGGTTCGTGGGAACAATTCTTGCCATTGATTGAATTTGCATACAACAACAGTTTTTAGTCGAGCATCAAAATGGCACCATATGAAGCTTTGTACGGACGTAAATGTCGTACACCTTTGTATTGGACTGAGCTTAGTGAAAATAAAATACACGGGGTCGATTTGATAAAAGATACAGAACATAAAGTGAGAGTGATCCGTGATAGTTTGAAAGCAGCATCAGATCATCAAAAATCCTATGCAGACTTGAAAAGAAAAGATATTGAATTTGAGATCGGTGACAAAGTGTTCTTGAAAGTGTCTCCGTATAAGAAAGTACTCCGATTCGGACGTAAAGGCAAGTTGAGTCCGAGATTCATCGGGCTTTATGAGATCATTGAGCGTGTTGGAACTGTTGCGTATAGATTGTTGTTGCCATCTGAGCTAGAAAAGATTCACAATGTATTTCACGTATCGATGCTTAGGCGATACCGATCTGATCCGTCACATGTGATTGCTCCGTCTGAAATTGAAATACGATCTAATATGACCTACGAAGAAAAATCGATCCGTATCTTAGCTCTTGGAGTGAAAGAATTGAGAAACAAAAGAATTCCGTTAGTTAAAGTATTGTGGCATCGGCACGGAGTGGAAGAGGCTACGTGGGAGCCTGAAGACTCAATGAGACAGCAATATCTGAATCTTTTTAACGGTAAGATTTTCAGGGACGAAAATCCCTAAGGGGGGAGAATTGTAACAGTCCGGTTTAGACCCTAGTCAAAACAGTGGTTTTGGGACCACAAATCCGAGTCAATAAAATATTTTAATATTATTTTCTGTGTCTATGATATGTGAATTAGTATGTGTGAAATTTCTGTGAAATAATTTGTCTGTTTGTGTGCTTAATTTGAGTAAAGGACTAAATCGCGTAAAGCGTAATAGTACCATTCTATTTGATTAAGGGCCAAATTGTTGTGTCTTTTAAATATGGAGCCTTTAAAAGGCAATTTGTCCACTAATAGAGTGAGTGGACGGTTATGGTCAAGAATGACCTTGAATTACATGTTTTATACATTTAGTATTAAAGGTTAAAAATGTAAAATGAAAATTTATTCATTATATCATAAAACATAAAAGAAATAAGCCATGTTCTCCATCTTTTTATCACCGAAAATAAGAAAGAAAAGAAAGGGTTTGAGCTTGTTATATTCGGCCATGGTTCAAGCATAAATCGGGTATGTGTTTTTGATCGATTTTTGATAATTTCTACGTTTTTGCAATCGTTGCTTCGTATACTATAAAACCCATGTTTTAATTTTGAGAATTGATGATGTTTTTTAGATGAGCCTTTGATCAACTTATGTGTTTTGTGATGTTTGATAGTGAAATATGAAAGTTATGTGTTTGATTATCATAGTTTGTCTTTGGAGTTTTGTTGATTTTGAGTAATTTGGACTTAATTGAGAAAATAATATTTTGAGGGACTAAATTGTGAAATAAATAAAATGTAAGGACTTGTATGAGCTACATGAGAATTCGGCTAGGCATGGGTAACTTGAAATTATGTGTATTTTGTGATTGTGTGAAATAGGGACTAAATTGTCCAAATGTGAAAATGTGAGGGCTAATTTGTAAATTGCCCTAAATATGTGTTTTTGGATTGAATTGAATGATATGATGAATGAATCGGTTAAATTTGAATATGTTTAGATCAAGAACCGAAGAAAACGGACTTAGATCGTGGAAAGTCAAAAGTTGTCGAATAATTGAATCCGATCGAATATCCGAAATCCGAGGTAAGTCGATATACAAATAAATGTTTTTGAATTGACTTATTTGTGTATTTATGAAATTTGGATTGCTTTGAATAATGCTCGAGATAATAATATATGAGATCCGAGATAGTATCGACAAAGTATCGAGTCTGTGAAGTCCCGTATGAACCTAGGAATAGATAGGAATGCATATGTCATGACATAGGTGTCCGATATGTGATATCATGTAAGACCACGTCTGGGACGTTGGCTGAAACACCCCAAACCCGGCCCACGAGCTTTGACCAGATTTGGTTTGTTCCTCAAGTAAACCGGTTCAAAGTTTTTCACATTTAGGGAAAACTTGTGTGATAACAAAAAATATTGTTTATGGGTTGGGCTTGAGTTGAAAACAAATCATTTTATGTTAAAAACCCATTTACCTCGAGTGACAAAATATTTAAAGTTTATTTTTAAACTAAATTGACTTAAGCTCTAATAAAATTTTCGTCACATAGCAAATAGAATGAGAAATTAACATAGTTCACTATGGCCTTATTACATCAAATAAACCCAAAATAAAATTTATAAAGTGCTTAAATAAATTAAAATGTCCAAATTAAATAAAACTTCAAAGTGAGCATGGACACCACAAGTTCTGCCGTCTCGGTCCATCACTTTGTTCATCACCGAAACATGTTCCCACAACAGGGTGAGTCAAAGCAGGACTCAATGTGTACACAAACACTAAATCAAAATAGAATCGGGCATACAAATGTTACACATTCATATCATAGCATACAAATTATGATGCATTCCCAAACCCAAACCTAATTAGCCATCCGCTACACTCCCCGCACCAACCTCGCACACCGTGGGGACTACTAAGTTGACCCTCCTTCCGCTACACTCCATATCACGGTCTTAGGTCACCGCATTCGTGGTCTTAGGTCACCACATTCGAGATATCGCGGTCTTAGGTCACCGCGTTCGTGGTCTTAGGTCACCACATTCACTTCCCCTTTTCAATAACCCATATGCCCCATATAATAATATGCATAAATATGCAGAGTTCACATTCTTATTCTTACTCTTATGTTACAATTAACATAGTTCATAATCCTAGTAGGAGTAGGAAACGTGCTGAGTACTTTGTACCATAACATGGTACCTTAGCCACTTTCATATTCTTAATATCACATATATTAATTATACATAGCCACAAAACATATTATGAAGTAGTGTGGGGTACACACGATCCGCTTAACAATTTCCTTGAAATCCCAAAATCGATCTACCGCTTAGATCCTTAATCCCTACATTTGATTAATCACTTACTAATTTAATAAAAAGCCATTCGCCATAAATCCAAATCCTAGTAGGATTAGTATACTTAAACTTACCTTGTTGCCGATTGGAACACCAATAAATCCGAAGTTGATCCTTGTTTTCCTAGGAATGTCGAAATTCTTATAACCTTACGTTAGATTTATTCTAATCATCAGGACATAAAACATGGCCTTTGGCCGAATATACATGTGTCTTACCTTAATCTTAGAAATCTCGAAACCTTCCTCCTTGTAGTCGACAGTCACAAAATCCCGAAGCTTTCCTTCAAAGTTTCGGCCAACATGAATATGTCATTAGAATCTTGACTTTTGGTTAAATAAAAGAAGATAATAGCAATAGATCCTTACCCTTTTATATGGAAATCGGTAACACCTATGCTTGATGCCCCTCCAAGATTCGGCTTTTGAATGGATTGGAAAGAAAGAAATAGGAAGAAAAGAAAGGTGAAGAAATTGGCTTGCTTTGCTAGAGTTTTCGGTTTTGGCAAAATAGCAGAAAAGAGAGAATTTGCTAGGGAAAATTCAGCAGAGAGAGGAGAATTGCTTAGGGAATTTCGGCAAAGGAAAAGTGAAGGGATGGATGGCCTCTTTTCCTCTAGTAGCCGAAATTACTAGCTAGAGTCCCTTACTTGGCCACCACTCTCCTTTATCTTGATAACTTTATCTCCTCAGTTTAAAATAATTAAAGAATAATCCTTATTTATCTCTTGGAAATAATCTAAAATAAAATCCATTATTTATCCTCATTAGCCGAAATTTAAAGAGGATAAAACTCCTCTTTTAAATGCCTTGTGCCGCCATCCACCTCTCTCGCTTCGGAAGCAAAAATAAAATTTCTTTTATTTGCTTCCCATGTGACTCGAACTCAGCCCAATTCCTTTGTATGTGGTGCCATTTCCAGAGGCCCTAAGTGACATCTTGAGCCGCTTTTCCAAGCCCATTTGTGTGTCATATTTCACATACATTTTCTCTTAAGGCCTCCTTGCCTTAGTTTCCTCTTTTAGACTTTAAAACTCAACATTTCCTAAGTCATTTCCTTACATTTCCAAGTTTCCAAAAACGTTCGTTTCCCTCCTTTAACCTAACATTTTCTTACATTTCCAAGTTTCCAAAAATGTTCGCTTTCCTCTTTTGAATCATTTCCTTACATTTCCTAGTTTCCAAAAATGTCCACTTTAAACTTAACACTTCTATACATTTCCAGGTTTCAAAAATTCATTCATAACACATAAGACATGTCATTTCGTACAATTAAACCGAAAATGCATAGGCCCTTTTCAGGATGTTACAGTTCTACCCCCTTAAAATAATTTCATCCTCGAAATTTCTTAACTAAAATAATTGAGGGTATTGCTGTCGCATTGCCTCTTCTGGTTCCCACGAAGCTTCTTCCGATCCATGATTGCACCATAACACTTTGACTAGAGGAACTGACTTCCTCCGTAGCACTTTCACATCACGTTCCAATATCTGAATCGGCTCATCTTCGTAGGATAAGTCTGGCCTTAGCTCCACTTCTTCAACTGGTACCACATGAGATGGATCCGATCGGTAACGACGTAACATGGATACATGGAATACGTCGTGCATCTGCTGCAACTCTGGTGGCAACTCCAATTGGTATGCCACTGGTCCAACTTGCTTCAGTACTCGATAGGGCCCTATAAACCTTGGGCTTAACTTCCCTTTGCGCCCAAATCTCATCACCTTCTTCCAAGGCGAGACTTTCAGAAACACTTGATCTCCCACTTCAAACTCTATTTCCTTCCGTTTAAGGTCTGCGTACGACTTTTGCCTATCAGAGGCTTCTTTTAACCGTGCCCGAATTGTCTCAACCTTCTCTTCAGATTCTGCCACTAACTCTGGGCCCACAACTCGACGTTCTCCTAACTCAGTCCAACAAGTAGGTGTTCGACATTTTTGACCATACAACGCTTCATATGGTGCCATCCGAATGCTAGCTTCGATAGTCGTTGTTGTAGGCGAACTCACTAAAGGCAAATAGTCTTCCCAACTTCCTCGGAAATCCATCACACTGACCCTCAAAGATATCCTCTAACACTTGGATTACTCGTTCGGATCGCCCGTCCGATTGTGGATGAAAGGTCCGAGTGAAATCCAACTTAGTGCCTAAAGCTTGATGAAGTGCCCTCCAAAGCCGAGACATAAATCTTGGGTCTCTATCCGAAATAATTGACACCGGCACTCCATGCAACCTTACAATTTCCGCCACGCACAATCTTGCCAACTTCAAGAGAATAGTCGACTCTCTTTGGAATGAAGTGTGCGGACTTGGTCAAGCGGTCCACTATTACCCATACCGAGTCCTTCTTAGTAGGCGGCGGGGAAGCCCACTAACGAAGTCCATGGTGATTCTCTCCCACTTCCACTGCGGAATCTCGATTGGTCAAGTAATCCCAATGGAACTTGGTGTTCGGCTTTAACTTGTCGACATGTCGACATTTTCCCACGAATTCGAGAACTTCCCGCTTAAGATCGGGCCACCAAAACTGCTCCTTAGATCCTCAGACAACTTAGTGCCTCGGGGTGCATAGCATAAGGGCTACTATGCGCCTCCCGAAGAATCTTTTGTCTTAGGTCCTTGTCCTTAGGCATACATACCTTTCCCTTGAAGCACAATACTCCTCATCATTAACACCATAATCCTCTAACTCTCCATTCCGCACTTGTTGTAACTTAACACTTAGATCCTCATCCACCAACCGACTTTCCTTTACCTCATTTAACCATGTTGGTTTGACTTGCAATTCCGCCAATAGGTCGCCATCACCATCTGAGACTCAAGTGTGCGAACAACGCCCTCAAATCCGACACTACTTTTCGACTTAGAGCATCCGCCACTACATTTTCCTTGCCCGGATGATACTCTAATGAACAATCATAGTCCTTCAATAATTCTACCCACCTTCGCTGTCTCAAGTTTAACTCCTTACGGGTCAACAAATACTTGAGACTCTTGTGATCCGTGTAAGTTATCGACTTTTCTCCATAAAGATAGTGCCTCCACACCTTAAGAGCGAAGACCACTGCCGCCAATTCCAAGTCGTGGGTTGGGTAGTTAACCTCATGAGGCCTTAGTTGTCGAGACGCATAAGCGACCACTTTTCCATCTTGCATTAGAACACACCCTAATCCCGTATGCTAAGCGTCACAAGATACCTCAAACTCCTTTCCGCCTCCAAATTTGAATTAACACTGGAGCTTCAGTCAAGACCTTCTTGAGCTTCTCAAAGCTCTGTTGTTGCTTATCCGTCCATACAAAGGGTACTTCCTTCCTCAATAACTTTGTCAAAGGCGCGGCTATTGACGAGAACCCTTCTACAAACCTCCTGTAATAGCCTGCCAAACCTAAGAAACTTGAATTTCCGCCACGGACCTAGGTGGTTTCAATCCAACACCGCCTCGATCTTCCTAGGATCCACCCTTATTCCCTCTGCGGATACCACATGTCCTAAGAATGCCACCTCCTTAAGCCAAAATTCACACTTGCTGAATTTGGCATAGAGCTTCTTTTCCCTTAATACTTGTAGCACTATCCGTAGGTGCTCATCATGCTCATCCTCCGACTTCGAGTATACTAAGATGTCGTCGATGAACATGACGACGAACCTATCCAAGTAGGGTTGGAAGACCCGATTCATCATATCCATGAACGCGGCCGAGCGTTCACAACCCAAATGGCATTACTACAAACTCATAATGGCCGTATCTTGTCCTAAAGGCGGTCTTATGGATATCCGCCTCATTTACCTTCAAATCGATGATATCCCGACCGTAGATCTATCTTGAAAACACAAATGCTTCTTTAGTCGATCGAACAAGTCGTCTATCCTTGGCAAAGGATACTTGTTCTTAATGGTCGGATTTATTCAATCGACGATAGTCTATGCACATTCGCATAGTTCCATCCTTCTTCTTCACAAAGCAGACCAGGTGCTCCCCACTGAGACAGACACCGGGTCGAATAAACCCACGGTCAAGTAACTCCCGAATCGAGCCTTGAGCTCAACTAACTCCTTTGGCGCCATTCGGTATGGGGCGATTGACACAGTGAGTCGTTCCTGTGAGCAAGTCTATTCCAAATTCCACCTCCCTATCCGGGGTATTCACAGTAATTCCTCTGAAACACATCCACGAAGTCCCTTACCGTTCGACTCCATTGACTCCTTCCTCCTTTCCATCTAACGCACTTACGAAGGCTAAAAACGCCTTGCACCCTTTGCGAACCATCCTTTCAGCCTTTAGTGTCGAAACTACATTAGACAAGTAGTTTCTTCTTTCTCCTATCATGATAATCACCTCACCCTCCGGGGTTCTTAGTTCCATTCGTTTAGCCGCACAATCCAACACGGCTCGATGCTCTACTAGCCAGTCCATACCAAGTATGAGGTCAAATTCTCTGAAGGGTAACTCCATTAAGTCAGCCCGAAAGTTCACTCCCTAAATTTCTAGGGGTACACTCCGAAAGATCTTATCCACCACTACAGTTTGGCCTAATGGGCTTACTACAGTCATCTGCCTATCAGAGAGTTCAGAGTCTAGGCCTAGTGTTTCCACTACACTACATGCAACATAGGAATGGGTCGAGCCCACATCAATCGAGCATAATAAGGTTTCCCAAATATAAGGGCGTCACGGTTATGACGTCCGCGCGTCTCCTCCATCCCCCTCCGCGAACCGCATAAACCAAACCCGGTTGCCTTGCCTCGATATTAGCGGCACCTCGCCTGCGTTCCACGCCCTCTGCCAAAGCACCATTACCTCAAGTATTCGAACCACGACCTCGTTGAGGTCGTTGTACACCTCTACCGGCCTGACTAACATTCTAAGCTGCTGGTTGATTCCCATCCGGTTTCGTAGGACAATCCTTGATCATATGGTCCTTGGACCCACATCTAAAACATCCTCCCATATTTTTCCAACACTCTCCTAAGTGTTTCTTCCCACACTGGTCACAAGTACGACATCGCCTCCCGTAGCGACTTAGCGACCTCGCGCCTATCAACTCTAGGCCTTTTATTCCCAGATGATCCTGAAGATCCAAAACCTCTTTTCTGCCTGTTCCGGTCAAAGTCCTGCTTTGTAGCATCCTTAATCCCCTCAGCTACCTTAGCTTTCTCTACTAGAGCAGAAAACTCCTGCGTTCTCGATCACGGAGCTATCAATGACCTTAAATCATCCCTCAAATCGTCCTCAATCGGACACACCGCTCATGCTCGTAGCCACCACTCCTCGAGCATAACGACTCACCTCGAAACTCCGCTTCATATTCTCGCCACGGACTTGTTCCTTGAACCCACCCCATAAATGCCTTCCTTTGCTCATCAAGATACCGTGCACCGACATACTTCTTCCGATAGGCCGTCTTAACATAGTCCCACATCGGATCCTCGGTGTGGCACCATCACGAAATCGTAAGCCACCATTGGTACGCTTCATCGCGCGAGGAATGCCACCATTCCTTTCGACTTCTCCTCGTGTGGTCGATCCGGCTCATCCATAATCCGCCGTTCGGTTGCCTCCAACCAATATTCACCAGATCGGGCGCTACACCGGATACGCCACGGAACACCTCGGCTCTGTTGGCTCAAGTCGCTTAGGTACGCACTTTCAAGCTCCCATGTTTCCCAAAGCACTGACCACCATTTCTAGCACTCGCAAAGACACGACTGCGACACAAAGATCCTCCCCCGTCCCGATCTTGTTGTTCAAAGCACCAAAAGCTGGTGGTGGTGGCGGTGGTACTTCATTTTCAGATCCTTGACCCGATCTAACTGGTTCCGAGACAGCCATTCTACCTCTACCGCGTCCTCGTACGTTACGTCCACGTCCTCTAGAACTCATTTCTATTGTCGCGATCTGATTAAGAAGTTTTATGAATTAGTCCTCGTTTCACTTATTATCCGCGAAGAAGTTTTATGAGAAGAATTTTAGGAGTGGTTCTTTCGTATTCATACATGCACACAGTCTTTGCATTCATACATCCATCAATCAATTATGAACTTCCGTTCATTCAGAGAAATGTTGTAGTTTCCATTGTTGTTGTTTTTCCACTACCTAGGGGTATTTTCGTAATTTGTCCTATAGGGGTATTTTCGTAGGTTTTCAAGATAAGGTTCCTTGTTGATTTTGTCAATAAGAATGTGTTGGTAATTTTGAATTCCCGGGGTATTTTGGAAAATTTTGAAATCCAGGGGTATTTTGGAAATTTTGAATCTCGGGGGTATTTTGGTAATAAACCAGGGTAAATTTGTAAAGTCTAATAATTTAGGGGTATTTCAAAATTTGCAAAACTTTGAGGGTTCTTTTTGAGACTTCTATTTTCCAAAACGGTGATGTTGCAAAAATTCTGGAAATCAGGGTCATTTTTGTAATTTTACCACTAGGGGTACTTTTGTAATTTCACAAATCAGAAAATTTTTCGAGAAAATTTTGTAAAGATAGTTTTCGCAATTTAAAAGAGTAATTTTAAGAGTTTTAAAACTAGGGTTTTGATAAAAACACGGCTAGTTCCCTTTCGGATTTAGTCATTGTGTTTAGCCTATGACCGAGTCCTCTTGGTCTGGTGGTGAACCAAAGCTACGCACTGTAGGATTCGAGTGGAGATGAGGTGAATCACGCGGATCGCTTAAGTACCAAGCTCCCACCGAAACCGGTCCTAGACATGCGCATGAGAGGTTGCCACACCCACCGAGTCTTCTTGGTTAGGGTGAACCGAAGCTACGCACTGTAGGATTCCAACAAGAGGAGGTGAGTCACTAGGACTACTTAAATACCTGTGCTCTTAGGATCCAATCCTAGACATGCGCATGTGGGGTTACCACACCCTAACTCGGCGACTTAGCCATAGGTTTGTTTAGGCATTTAAGTCTTATATATTTGTGTTTGAGTAGACTAGACCTACGGTTCAAGTACCTATCATACTATTTTACGTTCCATTACATTTCTACCCTTCTACAGATCATATTAAAAATCACACAAGGGATAGGGGTACTTACCTAGTGGACCTCGGTTCGGAGACTTGGGTGCCATGCCAGAAAACCTGCTAATTTCATAAAATATTTTTATAAAACTTATTTGGGCTCGATTCAAAACGTTTTGGGCCTTAAACCTCAGGCCGAGAGTTTGAAATCGGGCTCGATACCAAATCGAAACACCCCAAACCCGGCCCACGAGCTTTGACCGATTTGGTATGTTCCTCAAGTAAATCGGTTCAAAGTTCTTACATTACTTAGGGAAAACTTGTGTGATAACAAAAAATATTGTTTGTGGGTTGGGCTTGAGTTGAAAACAAATTTGTTTTATGTTAAAAACCCATTTACCTCGAGTGACAAAATATTTAAAGTTTATTTTTAAACTAAATTGACTTAAGCTCTAATAAAATTTCGTCACATAGCAAATAGAATGTAAATTAACATAGTTCACTATGGCCTTATTACATCAAATAAACCCAAAATAAAATTTATAAAGTGCTTAAATAAATTAAAATGTCCAAATTAAATAAAACTTCAAAGTCGAGCATGGTCACCACAAGTTCGCTGTCTCGGTCCAACACTGTTCATCACCTGAAACATGTTCCCACAACGGAGTGAGTCAAACAGACTCAATGTGTACACAAACACTAAATCAAAATAGAATCAGGCATACAAATGTTACACATTCATATCATAGCATACAAATTATGATGCATTCCCAAACCCAAACCTAATTAGCCATCCGCTACACTCCCCCGTACCAACCTGCACACCGTGGGGACTACTAAGTCGACCCTCCTTCCGCTACACTCCATATCGCGGTCTTAGGTCACCGCATTCGTGGTCTTAGGTCACCACATTCAGATATCGCGGTCTTAGGTCACCGCGTTCGTGGTCTTAGGTTACCACATTCACTTCCCCTTTTCAATAACCCATATGCCCCATATAATAATATGCATAAATATGCCAGAGTTCACATTCTTATTCTTACTCTTATGTTACAATTAACATAGTTCATAATCCTAGTAGGAGTAGGAAACGTACCTGAGTACTTTGTACCATAACATGGTACCTTAGCCACTTTCATATTCTTAATATCACATATATTAATTATACATAGCCATAAAACATATTATGAAGTAGTGTGGGGTACACACCTGATCTGCTTAACAATTTTCTTGAAATCCCGAAATCTGATCTACCGCTTAGATCCTTAATCCCTACATTTGATTAATCACTTACTAATTTAATAAAAAGCCATTCGGCCATAAATCCAAATCCTAGTAGGATTAGTATACTTAAACTTACCTTATTGCCGATTGGAACACCAACAAATCCCGAAGTTGATCCTTGTTTTCCTAGGAATGTCGAAATTCCTATAACCTTACGTTAGATTTATTCTAATCATCAGGACATAAAACATGGCCTTTGGCCGAATATACATGTGTCTTACCTTAATCTTAGAAATCCCAAAACCTTCCTCCTTGTAGTCGAGCAGTCACAAAATCCAAGCTTTCCTTCAAAGTTTGGCCAACATGAATATGTCATTAGAATCTTGACTTTCGGTTAAAGAAAAGAAGATAATAGCAATAGATCCTTACCCTTTTATATGGAAATCAAGCAACACCTATGCTTGATGCCCTCCAAGATTCGGCTTTTGAATGGATTGGAAAGAAAGAAATAGGAAGAAAAGAAAGGTGAAGAAATTGGCTTGCTTTGCTAGAGTTTTCGGTTTTGGCAAAATAGCAGAGAAGAGAGAATTTGCTAGGGAAAATTCAGAGAGAGAGAGGAGAATTGCTTAGGAATTTCGGCAAAGGAAAAGTGAAGGGATGGATGGCCTCTTTTCCTCTAGTAGCCGAAATTACTAGCTAGAGTCCCTTACTTGGCCACCACTCTCCTTTATCTTGATAACTTTATCTCCTCAATTTAAAATAATTAAAGAATAATCCTTATTTATCTCTTGGAAATAATCTAAAATAAAATCCATTATTTATCCTCATTAGTGAAATTTAAAGAGGATAAAACTCCTCTTTTAAATGCCTTGTGCCGTCCACCTCTCGCTTCGGAAGCAAAAATAAAATTTCTTTTATTTGCTTCCCATGTGACTCGAACTCAGCCCAATTCCTTTGTATGTGGTGCCATTTCCAGAGGCCCTAAGTGACATCTTGAGCCACTTTTCCAAGCCCATTTGTGTGTCATATTTCACATACATTTTCTCTTAAGGCCTTCTTGCCTTAGTTTCCTCTTTTAGACTTTAAAACTCAACATTTCCTATGTCATTTCCTTACATTTCCAAGTTTCCAAAAATGTTCGTTTCCCTCCTTTAACCTAACATTTCCTTACATTTCCAAGTTTCCAAAAATGTTCGCTTTCCTCTTTTGAATCATTTCTAAATCATTTCCTTACATTTCCTAGTTTCCAAAAATGTCCACTTTAAACTTAACATTTCTATACATTTCCAGGTTTCAAAAATTCATTCATAACACATAAGACATGTCATTTCGTACAATTAAACCGAAAATGCATAGGCCCTTTTCAGGATGCTACATTGGCATTGATTTGAGATTTTGTATAAAACCACGTTTGGGACGTTGGCATCGATATGAGATTTACGTGTAAGACCATGTCTGGGACATTGGCATCGTATTTGATTCGTGTAAGACCCTGTCTGGGACAGTGGCATCGATATTTGAGTACATGTAAGACCTCGTCTGGGACGTTGGCATTGTACGACTATTCTGAGCATTCCGAGTATCCTATTAGATTTCGAACGGTTCAACGGGCAAGTCCAAGAAATTAATGATTATGTGAGTTGAATATCAGTTTCAGGTACTTTTGAAAAGTACACAATGCGTGTATGAAAGGTAAGTGCCTATATGAATTTACTAAGATGCATATGTGTATTGAAATGATGAGATAATATGTGAATATATGCTTGAATGAGCTATATGTATATGTGATATTTGAGTTGAAGAATGTGGCAAGCTATAGCTAAACAAATGAGCCAAACAATATGTGATGAATTTTTCAAAGAGAAACATTAATGTCATTGTATCAATATAGCTATGTGCAATTTATGTTAAGTTTATTTGTATATGGCTTACTAAGCTTTTGAAAGCTTACTTTGTGTGTGTTTGTTTCGTTTTATAGATCGTTAAAGCTACGAGAGGCTCGGGGACCATCGAGGATCATCACCACACTATCAAACTCAACTTTGGTACTTTTGAATGTGTAAATAGCTAAATATGGCATGTATAGGCTAGTCATTTGGTATAAGTTTGAGATGTAAATAGCCATGTGATTTGGCTAGATAAAGGTTGGTAATATGCATGAGTGAATATGGTATATGATGCATGTTTTGGTATGGCTTGATGGCAATGAAATGGCCTTATGAATGGTAAGCTTATTGATGAATTCATGCCATAGTGATTTAGTGAAGTTGTGGATGAGTTATGCTTGGATTTACATGTGAATTGATTGTGCAAATTGGCATGTTTAGAAATGAGATTTAATGGGATAATATGATGATCATTTGGTGTGTTTTTGGTTGCCATTGTATTGAGAAATATGCTTGTTTATGCTTGTAGGGATGACCCAAGTGTGGGTGGCATTTTGGCCTTGAAAATGGCCTATATTTGCCCACACGGTTGAGCACACGGGCGTGTGGCTCGACCGTGTCCCTCGTGGTTGAAATTCAAATCAAGTCGGGATCGACCACGGGTGGACACACACGCGTGGACGGGCCGTGTGGTGCAAGTCAGGATCGACCACGGGTGAGGCACACGGGCGTGTCCACGGCCGTGTGGACAAGTCAGTATGTATGCCCTGTTTTGACACGGTTTAGACACACGGGCGTGTTGAGGCCGTGGGAGGCACACGGGCGTGTAACCTCTGTAACTTAGAGAAATATTTTAAAATTTCCGAGAAATTCCATATGTGTTCGGTTTAGTCCTGACCCTATTCTAAAGCATGATTAAGGTCTCGTTGACCTATAAAAGGGACACTTTGATTGCGTTTGATGAATTGTATTATGAAATGTCCGTAAAAGTTTTCGATTGTCTAGTAATGCTTCTTAACCCTGTTCCAGCAACGGATACGGGTTAGGGGTGTTACACACGGCTGAGATACATGCCCGTGTCTCAGGCCGTGTAACATTCAAAATAGGGACACATGGTTGTGTCACAGCCCGTGTTTGTGCCCGTGTAACTTTTTGACTTGGGTCACACAGCCAAGCCACACGCCCATGTGCTAGGTTGTGTAAGCTTCGAAATTTCCTCACACGCCCTTGTTCCAGGTCGTGTTTTAGGCCATGTAACTTTTGAAAACAACCATTAAAATGTAACACCCCTTACCCATATTCAACACCGGAACCGGGCACGAGGCGTTACTATATTAAAAACCTCAAGATCGCCAGTTAGGCACAACATGACCACTCTCTTTGGCCATCACAACAACCTCAATCCCGACTTACGAGGCCTCTCTCAAACACACGAGGGATCTCGAGACCACATCGAAAACCCTTACGATCTTAAAATTTTTCCATCTATACAGGGCTCACACGCCCGTGTAAGATTTGGCACGCCCGTGGATGTCACACACGCCCATGGTCACTACCCGTGCATGAAAACTCAAGCATTCTGCCAATGCCCCACGGTTAGGGCACATGCCCGTGCCTTACACCCGTGGTGCACACTGACTACCTTAACACGACCTAGAGTCTAGACACACGCCCGTGTGGCTAGCCCGTGGCCAACACTGATTAACACACGTTCTAGGAACACGCCCGTGTGACTAGTCCGTGGTCTATTCTGACTTAAAATACTAACATGCAGGGGACACACGGCCAAGTCACACACCCATGGGCTGACCGTGTGTCACACATGGCCTAGACACACGCCCGTGTGTCTACCCACATGGACAAGAACAAAGCTATTTGCCAAGTTCTTTTCACCCTCCTAGCATACACAATCATGCACTCATTCAACACATCCATAATCAACTCAAAATCTTACAATCTCACTTAGATAACTACATCTTTTCATATAATAAAGTGCCAACAACTATGGCATTATACAAAATAGATTATCCATCTAAAGGCCAACACATCATAGCCATATACAACAAAATTCACTAACTTGTCTAGCCCCTATACATGCCATATACAAAACATTGAGTCTCATGTACCAGAGTGTCTTTGATAGTGTGGGCGATCTTCCAATTGATCCTCGTATCTCGATTCAACACTTTTGCTCTATAAGACAAGGGAAAAGAAAGGGAGTAAGCTTTGAGCTTAGTAAGTTTACACATAAACAATTAAGCAACATAGTATAAGCTAAACAACAATTAGCATTATACTAACATATAATGTACAACTATGCTTACTCTTTCTATCCCTTACCCCATTTCCAACACATCATGAGTCACTTACTCATAACCATTGACATGCACCCCTGCATTTAATATCACATTTACACAATATACAACACATCATCATTTCTCGATAATACATCCACACAGCTAATCCACACAGTTAATGTCTCGGTGGTTTCGCACTTAGCCCACCACAATCAATTAATAAGGTAGTATCGCACTTAGCCTACCATAAAGGTAATCGTAGTGGTTTTGCACATAGCCCACTAGACAATATACCTAACGATAGCATCTCACATAGCCAGCTCATCGTCATTATGTACTAGGATGGTATCGCACTTAGCCCATCTTTTAGCATTATCACTACACGTTCACATATCTATTTACTCAATCGTTCATCCATTCACGAAATCTATCACATTCATTCCACTTGAATCACATAGGTTCTCAATCATTCTCAACCATGCTATACACTAGCTAGCATTAACAAATTGTAAGTATGAATGCATTGTTTATGCATAGACTTACCTCGATACTCAAAAGTATAGAAACGTGCAATTTAGTCCACCACTTTGCTTTTGCCTCGATTTCGATCCGGGCTTTGTCTTTCTTGATCTATAATGAATAAATCAGCTTATTCAATACACACATTGACCAAATTGACCCACATCTCATACTTTGGCAAAATTACTCTTTTGCCCCAAATCTTTCTCATAATTACACTATTGCCCCAAGGCTCGTAAAGTGATTTTTATTCAACTTCCTAGCCTTTCATGCTTAGCCGAATCACTTACTCAACTAAAGCAATCATCAATTCTCATTACATCACACATGTATGACCAAACTCAAGATTTTTACAAACTAGTCCCTACATGCATTTTCTATGGAAACTCATTTAGCAAAAGATGTTTCTACTGCATCAAGCTTTCATAATCTTCCATAAAACATCAAAATACATGCATATCATACATGGCCACATTTTTGAACATCCATCATAGCTCATCAAATAGCTAAAAATAGCTTACTCATGCAACAAGGACTTCAAAAATACAAAGAATATCAAAAACGAGGCTAGATGCACTTACTAGCAAGCTTGAAATTTTTGAAGAACCCTAACAATGGCTCTCTCAAATTTTCGGCAGCCTTAGAGAAGAAGATGAATGAATTTTGTCATCTTTTCTCCTATTTTAATCACTTAATTGTTAAATGACCAAAATGCCCTTTTTTATAAACTTTCTATTTTAACTCATCCATGCCCAATTTTGTCCAAAAATTAGAAATTGGGAAAATTGCTATTTAAGGACCTCTAATTAATATTCTAAAGCTATTTCACACAAATAGCTTCTAGAATCTCACATTTTGTAACTTTTGCAATTTAGTCCTTTTGGATAATTTAACCGCAATTTCACAAAATTGCTTCATGAAACTTTCACACTAGCATGCATACATAGCATAAACCTCAAAAACCCATTCATAAACCTCGGATTTGTGGTCTCGCACCACTATTCTGACTAGGCCCTAAATCGGGATGTTACAACTCTCCCCCTTTAGAGATTTTTGCCCCCGAAAATCTTACCAGTAAAGAGGTTTGGATGTTGCTCTCTCATATCTTCTTCCGTTTCCCACGTAGCCTCTTCCACATCATGTTTCTGCCATAACACTTTCACTAGTGCTATGCTCTTATTTCTCAACTGTTTCACTTCTCGAGCCAAGATCTTAATCGGCTCTTCATCATAAGACATATCCGGTCTTATCTCAATTTTCGTCGAAGGAATCACATGTGAAGGATCGGAACGATACCGTCGCAACATCGACACATGGAACACATTATGAATCTTTTCCAACTCTACCGGCAAAGCCAACCGGTATGCTACTGGCCCAACTCTATCTGTAATCTCATACGGCCCTATGAATCTTGGACTCAATTTTCCTTTTCGTCCAAATCTCATAATCTTATTCCATGGGGACACTTTCAAAAACACTTTGTCGCCCACTTCAAACTCAATTTCTTTTCTTTTCAGATCAGCGTACGACTTCTTTCGGTCCGAAGCAACTTTTAGACTATTACGGATTATTTTCACTTTCTCCTCGGTCTCTTTTACTAGATCGACCCCATGGATCCGCTTCTCACTAAGCTCGGTCCAATACAAAGGAGTCCGACACTTACGACCATACAAGGCCTCATACGGAGCCATCCGTATACTTGACTGATAACTGTTGTTGTAAGCAAATTCGACTAAAGGTAGATATCTCTCCGAACTACCCTCGAATTCTAACACACAGCATCGAAGCATATCTTCGAGAACTTGAATCACTCTTTCAGACTGACCATCGGTTTACGGATGGAACGCAGTACTGAAATTCAACTTTGTTCCCAAAGCCTCTTGCAACCTCTTCCAAAACCTCGAAGTGAACCTCGGATCCCTATCCGATATTATAGACACAGTACACCATGTAAACCTCACATCTCCTGCAACATACAACTCAGCTAACTTATCCAGTGAATAATCAACACGTACTGGAATAAAGTGAGCCGACTTCGTTAGTCTATCCACAACAACCCACACAGCATCTCTCTTTTTCGGAGTCATCGGTAACCCCGTCACAAGATCCATGGTAACCCAATCCCACTTCCATTCGGGTACCAACACTGGCTGAAGCAATCCCGAAGGCACTTGATGCTCAGCTTTCACTTGTTGACAAATCAGACACTTTGTCACGAACTCTGAAATATCTCTTTTCATACCCGGCCACCAATAAGACTTCTTCAAGTCATTATACATTTTCGTACTGGCCGGATGTACTGACAAACATCCACTGTGGGCCTCATGCAAAACCCTTCGGATTAACTCCTCATCTCTAGGTACACAAATTTTGTCACGGTACAGCAAACAACCATTCGAGCCCACTCGAAAATCAGAATCACTTTCTGATTCACACCTAGCTCTCTTAGCCGACATCTCACTGTCATTTCTCTGAGCCTCACATATCTGTTGAAAAAATAGTGGCTTAGCTCTCCACTCTGCCAGAATAGCACCATCATCAGACAATGCTAAACTCGTCCTCATAACTCTTAGAGCATATAAAGATTTCCTACCCAGGGCATCCGCAACCACATTCGCTTTTCTCGGGTGGTAATCAATGACTAACTCATAGTCTTTCAACAACTCAAGCCACCGTCTCTATCGCAAATTCAAATCCTTCTGATCCATCAAATATCTCAAACTCTTGTGATCCGTAAAGATTCGGTACTTCTCACCATATAAGTAATGTCGCCAAATCTTTAACGCGAAAACAATCGCAGCCAACTCTAAATCATGAGTCGAATAATTCTTCTCGCATGCGGTTTCAATCATCTCGAGGCGTAGCGACTACCTTACCCTCTTGCATCAACACGTAATCGAGACCATTAAACGACACGCCATCAGAAACCACGAACTCTTTCCCCGATTCTCGTTGAACCAAACCGCGCTACTACCAATAATGTCTTGATCTCTCGAAACTCTGTTGACATGTCTCATCCATTCAAACTTGACATCCTTGTGCAATAGTTTTGTCATCGGGGTAGCAATCACAGAGAACCCTTTTACGAAACGTCTGTAATATCCTACTAATCCCAAGAAACTTCTGATTTTCGACACGTTCCTCGGCGATTTCCAATCCATAACAGTCGATATCTTACCCGAGTCAACTCTAACACCATCACTCGACACAATGTGTCCTAGGAATCCGACCTCACGGAGCCAAAACTCACTCTTGCTAAACTTAGCGTACAATTGCTTATCTCTTAAAGTTTGCAAGACAATTCTCAAATGTTCTTCATGATCGTTCTCATCCCAAGAATAGATCAATATGTCATCAATACAACTACAAACTTATCCACATATGGTCTGAAAACACGGTTCATCAGATCCATAAAAATCGCCGGTGCATTCGTCAAACCAAACGGCATAACCAAAAACTCATAATGGTCATACCTTGTCCGAAATGCATTTTTCAAAGACATCCCGCTCCTTCACTCTCAATCGATAATAACTGGACCTCGTGTCTATCTTGAGAACATCTGTAGCTCCCTTGGTTGATCAAAAGATCATCAATCCTTGGTAAAGGATACTTATTCTTAACCGTCACTTTGTTAAGCTGTCTATAGTCTATACACAAACTCATAGACCCATCTTTCTTCTTCACAAACAATACCGGAGCACCCCACGGTGAGTAGCTCTGTCTTGCAAAACCCTTATCTGTCAACTCTTGCAACTGAACCTTCAGTTCTTTCAACTCTAAAGGTGTCATCCTATACGGAGCAATCGAAATAGGTGCCGATCCCGAAACTAACTCAATCCCAAACTCAATCTCTCTCACTGGAGGTAATCCGGGTAACTCTTCCGGGAATACATCTGGATACTCACATACCACTGGCATTGTTTCAAACTTTACTCCAACCTCTTGAGTATTCAACACAAAAGCAAGATAGGACTCACACCCTTTTCCCAAGCATTTATCAGCCACTAAGGAAGAAATCATCACTGGTAGACTATTCGATCCACCTGATTCAACCCGAACCACATCTCCACTCTCACATTTCAATTCAATAAACTTACTACCGCAGTTCACTAAGACACTATGGGTAGTCAACCAACCCATGCCTAGGATTAAATCAAACTTATCAAACGGTAACAACATTAGGTTTGCCGGAAAGCAATGACTCTCAATCATCAAAGGATAATTCCTACACACTTGTTATTGCTTTAATAGATCCAGGGTCTACTCATTCTTATATTTGCATGAGATTGGCATCTAGTTTGAGTATGAATGTTGAGTCTACGGACTCTGTGGTTAAGGTGTCAAACCCGTTAGGTAAGCATGTGTTAGTGGACCACTAAATGTAACACCCCTTACCCGTATTCAACGCCGAAACCGGGCACGAGGCGTTACTGTATTAAAAACCTCAAGATCGCCACTTAGGCACAACATGACCACTCTCTTTGGCCATCACAACAACCTCAATCCCGACTTACGAGGCCTCTCTCAAACACACGAGGGCTCTCGAGACCACATCGAAAAATCTTACAACCTTAAAATTTTTCCATCTATACAGGGCTCACACGCCCGTGTAAGATTTGGCACGCCCGTGGATGTCACACACGCCCATGGTCACTACTCGTGCATGAAAACTCAAGCATTCTGCCAATGCCCCACGGTTAGGGCACATGCCCGTGCCTTACACCCGTGGTGCACACTGACTACCTTAACACGGCCTAGAGTCTAGACACACGCCCGTGTGGCTAGCCCGTGCCCAACACTGATTAACACACACGTTCTAGGAACACGCCCGTGTGACTAGTCCGTGGTCTATTCTGACTTAAAATACTAACATGCAGGGGACACACGGCCAAGTCACACACCCATGGGCTGATCGTGTGTCACACATGGCCTAGACACACGCCCGTGTGTCTACCCATATGGACAAGAACAAAGCTATTTGCCAAGTTCTTTTCACCCTCCTAGCATACACAATCATGCACTCATTCAACACATCCATAATCAACTCAAAATATTACAATCTCACTTAGATAACTACATCTTTTCATATAATAAAGTGTCAACAACTATGGCATTATACAAAATAGATTATCCATCTAAAGGCCAACACATCATAGCCATATACAACAAAATTCACTAACTTGTCTAGCCCCTATACATGCCATATACAAAACATTGAGTCTCATGTACCAGAGTGTGCTGATAGTGTGGGCGATCTTCCAATTGATCCTCGTATCTCGATTCAACACTTTTGCTCTATAAGAAAAGGGAAAAGAAAGGGAGTAAGCTTTGAGCTTAGTAAGTTTACACATAAAAAATTAAGCAACATAGTATAAGCTAAACAACAATTAGCATTATACTAACATATAATGTACAACTATGCTTACTCTTTCTATCCCTTACCCCATTTCCAACACATCATGAGTCACTTACTCATAACCATTGACATGCACCCCTGCATTCAATATCACATTTACATAATATACAACACATCATCATTTCTCGATAATACATCCACACATCTAATCCACACAGCTAATGTCTCGGTGGTTTCGCACTTAGCCCACCACAATCAATTAATAAGGTAGTATCGCACTTAGCCTACCATAAAGGTAATCGTAGTGGTTTCGCACATAGCCCACTAGACAATATACCTAATGATAGCATCGCACATAGCCAGCTCATTGTCATTATGTACTAGGATGGTATCGCACTTAGCCCATCTTTTAGCATTATCACTACACGTTCACATATCTATTTACTCAATCGTTCATCCATTCACGAAATCTATCACATTCATTCCACTTGAATCACATAGGTTCTCAATCATTCTCAACCATGCTATACACTAGCTAGCATTAACAAATTGTAAGTATGAATGCATTGTTTATGCATAGACTTACCTCGATACTTAAAAGTATAGAAACGTGCAATTTAGTCCACCACTTTGCTTTTGCCTCGATTTCGATCCGGGCTTTGTCTTTCTTGATCTATAATGAATAAATCAGCTTATTCAATACACACATTGACCAAATTGACCCACATCTCATACTTTGGAAAAATCACTCTTTTGCCCCAAATCTTTCTCATAATTACACTATTGCCCCAAGGCTCGTAAAGTGATTTTTATTCAACTTCCTAGCCTTTCATGCTTAGCCGAATCACTTACTCAACTAAAGCAATCATCAATTCTCATTACATCACACATGTATGACCAAACTCAAGATTTTTACAAACTAGTCCCTACATGCATTTTCTATGGAAACTCATTTAGCAAAAGATGTTTCTACTGCATCAAGCTTTCATAATCTTCCATAAAACATCAAAATACATGCATGTCATACATGGCCACATTTTTGAACATCCATCATAGCTCATCAAATAGCTAAAAATAGCTTACTCATGCAACAAGGACTTCAAAAATACAAAGAATATCAAAAACGAGGCTAGATGCACTTACTAGCAAGCTTGAAATTTTTGAAGAACCCTAACAATGGCTCTCTCAAATTTTCGGCAGCCTTGGAGAAGAAGATGAATGAATTTTTTCATCTTTTCTCCTATTTTAATCACTTAATTGTTAAATGACCAAAATGCCATTTTTTATAAACATTCTATTTTAACTCATCCATGCCCAATTTTGTCCAAAAATTAGAAATTGGGAAAATTGCTATTTAAGGACCTCTAATTAATATTCTAAAGCTATTTCACACAAATAGCTTCTAGAATCTCACATTTTCTAACTTTTGCAATTTAGTCCTTTTGGACAATTTAACCGCAATTTCACAAATTTGCTTCATGAAACTTTCACGCTAGCATGCATACATAGCATAAACCTCAAAAACCCATTCATAAACCTCGAATTTGTGGTCTCACACCACTATTCTGACTAGGCCCTAAATCGGGATGTTACATAAAACCTATAGGGGATACACGGCCATGTCGAATGGCCGTGTGTTACACACAGCTAAGACGCACGCCCGTGTCTTAGGTCGTGTGGACAAGAAAATGGCCAAAATCAAGCCATTTCTTTCACCTAATCAAACATGAACCTACAAGCAACTTGTACATATAGATAAGACCTTAAAACATATCTAAATCATGCATAATAAGACCAATTCCCTATACCAAATATCCATACAACCAATATGCCAAAAGGCACCTCAATCACAATTCATCAAACTTACCAAAACATATGTATAATTAACCTTGCTTCCAATATACACATCTAGTTCCATATCATCTTAAAACATACAACAATTAAGACCATTTCTATCATAGCAACTTAATTCATCAACAAGCCAAAACAAACCACAAGTATATAATTTCATACCATTCTATTTGAACCAAAAGGATACATATTTACAACCTTAGTAGAATGCATAACAACTTAGTTTAGTATTTTGTCCAAAAGATACCATAACAACCTTTATAACCACATATACATGCCACAACCCTAAGGAGTACAAGAACTACCAACATTGGTGGATAGTGTGATCCGAAAATTTGATCCGTCCAAAAGTTGGTGGTAACGATCTACAAAACAATACACAAAAACGTATAAGCTTATGGAGCTTAGTAAGAATATAGTAAATCTTTTAACTTAACAACAAAATAATGAAACTCTTATTTTACTCGATTTGAAGTTACTAGAGTGTAAACAGGGGTACCTATGTGCAATTCAGGGGTACCAAAGTACAAACAGGGGCACGCATGTGCAATTCAAGGGTAATTATCATAAGCATTTAATTACATAATTATAAGATGAAAATACGTATGGAAATTCAATTATACATTTAAATACTATAAACTTACCTCGACAACTAAGACGAAGAAATACGATCGAGCTAATCTGTAACTTTTGCCTTCCGTTAATGTAGGTCCGACTGAGATTTATCTTGATCAATAAGCAAATTCAATCTATTTAATACATACACTATTCAATTTAATCCAAAATTCATATTTTTCAAATTTACATTTTTACCTCTAACATTTTAACTTCATTACAATTTAGCCCTTAAGCTCATAAATGGGAATTTAGGCAATTTCATCCCTAACCCATGCTAGCCAAATTTACTATGAACACATATCAACTCATACAAATTATTATTTCACAATTTCACCATGTACTTTTACTATTTTTACAAATAAGTCTCTAAATGATAATTTCATCAAAAATCACTTTACAAAAGTTGTTTATTTAACAACAATGACTCATTTTCTTCCAACAAACTTCATAAATCAAGCAAGAACATTCATGGAAAAACCTTATACCTTTAATAGTTTTGAAAATTAGTCCCTGGGCTTGCTAGATTAAGCTACAACGATTCCGAAAACATAAAAATCATTAAAAACGAGCTCAAAATTTACTTACATGCACCACCAAGGATTGTCGAAATTTCAAGAACCCTAAATGGTTTTCTAACCTTCAATTTTCGGTGATGAAAGCACTTGGAGAAGATGAGTGAGTTTTTTGTTTTATTTAATTTTAACCTTTATTTACTAAATTACCTTTATAACCTTTAAAATTATTCATAATTTCAATAAAACCAATCTCATAAATGTCCACTATCATAGAAATGGTATAATTACCGCCTAAGTACTCTTATATTAAGGTTCTATAGCCATTAGATACCTTTAGCTACTAGAACTCTACTTTTGCACTTTTTACGATTTAGTCCTTTTTACTTAATTAAACATGCAAACATCAAAATTTCTTAACGAAATTTTAACACGGCCTTAATATAGTCCCGTAAAAATTAAAATAATAATAAAATAAATATTTCTACATCAAATTTGTGGTCCCAAAACTACTATTCCGATTTCACTGAAAACGGGCTGTTACAGTGGGGGTCTCCCCCTCTCCCTCTGCTCCACTCCCACAATCTCCCCTCAACTTTGTTTGAAGAGGCATCCTAAATCACCATGTATAATAGTGTCAAATAGGAGGTTCAATAGCCTAACAATTAAGGTTGTTGCAAGATGAAAAACATAATTCTGCTTAGGATTGAGAAAAAAAAAGTTATTTTTTATTTAAAACGATAATAAAAATCAATGGAAATTTAGTGATGTAAGAAGTTTAGGCAAACGTTGATAAGATATTCCTCTAGAGAGTGAGGCTCAGTTTGTTTGACTGAAAATAGTTTCCGGAAAATGATTTTTGGAAAATGAATTACTTTTCTAGAAAAGTTAATATTTTCTGATATTTGGATAAATCTGTATAAAATATTTTCTATTGTTTGGCAGATTTCTTGAAAATATTTCAGGAAAATTGTTTTAAATTAAACAAACATACATTTGAGAATTTATTATTTTTCATTGTTTAATTGAGTTTATTTTATATCTATTAAATTTATATTTTACATTGTTTTTACATATATTGCAACAATTTATTTATAAATACATCAAATTAAATATATTAATAATCATAAATTGAAAACAACCAAAGAGAATAGATGATTCCTAATTGTGTTATAAAAAAAATAAAGATTGAATAATAATAAATTAGCTTCCAAACCACAATTAATATTACAAATTAGTATTACACTACATGATAACTACAATATTTTCCAAGTGCATAACTAGTATTACACCACATGATAACTACAATATCGTCCAAGTGCATAACTAATATTACAAATTAGTAGTACACCACATGATAACTACAAATTAATAATATTATCCAAGTATATAATTAATAGTACACCATATGATAACTACAATATTGTCCAAGTGCATAACTAGTATGACACCATATAATTAGTACTACACTACATTAAAGCATATATATCTTCAAACTTGAGAAAATTTTTGAAGCCAAATTTTTCTATGCTTCGTACTTTTGACTAAGAAAACTTTGGCATCGGATTCACGACTCACAAGATAATCAAACACACTACAAAGGAAGTCGTCATCAAATCCTTTCACCTCCATCGACATCAATTCTTTGTAAAGATGTGGTATCTTATCCGCAGTAAATTGATCCAATGCATTTGCAATCTTGCCAAGTTGTTCACTTACAAATTTAATTTGTTCATCAACGACACTTTCTTGAACATGTTTTCTTTTACGTTTAGATGTGCCAGATGAAGATACATATGTTCTTACCTCAACCTCCTCATTGTCGCAGTCTACAGGCACTGAATCTTGGTTACTATCATCCAAGTCTATGTCAGCAAATGTTCAAGCAAAACTCTCAGTTGCCATATCTTTGCCAACAACCAAAGCCATTTCATCATAATGATCAATGCTTTTGTTTAAAAATGGTTCATACTTCTTGTGTGCTTGTTGGATATTATACAAAATTAGGATAACAAATAAAGAATATAATGATGAAATATATTTAACATATATATAAATATATTACAATCACTACCGCATCATATGTCGATCTATCACATGTGATCATTTTCATGTTATCATCCCATCCAAAACCACTTTCGGCCCGAATTGTGCATATAATTTGCCTTTGATTTTTTACAGTCCTTAAATGATTTTCCATATGCTTAGAATCACATTAAACTTGAAATTTTTCAGAAATAGCTGCAGCAACTCAGTTAATAGAAACTGCTTTGAAAGTGTTAGAAGGCTTATTTCCTTTCTGGGCCTCCTCTGCTAGAATTTCGAGAAAAAGATGTTTCATCGGTTTTGTCCACATGAATTGCTTGGTTGTACCTTCTTTGTTGCCCTTACCCATTCTACATTAATAATTATCATTGTCAATCATTTCAATATCCAACAAGCTTAAAACATAATAAATTCAATATCCAACAACTTTAAAACATAATAATTTCAAAATCCAACAAACTAATTTCAATATCAATATCCAACCAACATTAAAAAAAATAAAAATTTTAATACTAAAACATACATAACATAGAAACAATAACCCTAAGCCCTAAACCTACCTAATATTTCTAGCCATATAATCAATCCACATAGTTTGTGTAATTTCCTCTCTCTTAGCAAACCATTCTCTTGCTTCTTCTCTTTCTTGTCACTCCGTAAGAGTTGGTATTATCAAATCAGGCTCAAGCTCATCATATAATCTTTGATTAAGTAAATCACTAGGATCAACTCCCATTATATGATTATGAATGATACAACAATTCAAAAATATATCTACTTAAGTTTGAAAATTCCAAAATGGTTTAGCATCTAACACACGAAACCGTTTCTTTAAAATCTCAAAAACACGTTCAATAGCGCATCGCAATGATGAAACACAAAGATTAAAGAGTTCCTTTGCATTTTCTGGCCCCTAATCACTAAATTCTTTTAAATGATATCGGACACCACGATATGGGGTAATATATCCATTTCGGATGCCATATCCAGCATCAGCAAGATAATATTTACCTACAATTTTACAAAACATAATTATTACTAATAAATTATGAGCTTACTTGAACTATTTGGTATTTAATGTTAATTCTTACCTTCCAGAATTCTTAATCCTCTTGGGCATGAAAGTGCATCACTTAAAATACGAAAATCATGTGCACTACCTTCCCAACCAGCTAGAACATAGGAAAATTTCAAATAAAATGTAATGACAGCCAATACATTTTGTGTTGTCCCCCCTTTACGACTACGAAATCTTCCTTGAATGCTAAGTGGAATGGATGCACGAACATGAGTTCTATCCAATGCTCCAATTCAATCTTTAAAATAAGGATAAAACCTTGGATTGTTTCTGATTTCACTAGGAGTTGACTCATCAGGTAATCTAATAACTAGTTTATACAATTTCAAAATAGCTCTCAATACAACCCTAAAATAACGGTGAATTGTCTCAATTGATCTATAAGATCTAGATCCAATCACTCAAAACCTTACATTACAACCAATTATATGTAAAAATATAACTACTTGCTCCTTAATATTCACCGATTTTGTTGATTGTAACAAATTGTTCCTACTAAGAATATCACACAAATTAAAAAAGACAACCGGTCTCATCCTTATCACATCAATACAATGCTGGTCACCACTATATAAAATACTATTAATATAATTTTCTCTTTCATAATCTCGATTTACATGAGGGTGAGAAGCGATTTCCTTCCTAGTTTTTAAATTTTTAATCTAAAGAGCCTCAAAAGCTAAAACTGAAGCCAAGACCCCAACAATTGCATTTTGATCTTGATTATGATCGATCTACACAAATATCTGATCACTAAAAAAAAAATGCAAGCTTGCCATAGGATCAAAGGACAAACAAACAAACAGAAGATATACGTGAAAAAAGTAATATATATCAATAACATTATATAAGTAATTTAATTTTTTAAGTTACATTAAGTAATATATTCCAAAACTAACATTTAATAATTGATTTTATATGTGGTAGTAGAAAGATATTTTTCATTTGTGAAGGAGAAACATAATGAGATAACAGATGCAAAATATTCCTATTATATTTCATTGAAAGTGACCCACATTACTCTCCACTTCGTAACTATGGCCACTATTGGACGAATTGGACACAAATTAAATCTACCTCCATTAGTTTTAGAAATTGATTTTCCCAGCATTTATCAATGCAGTTTTTTTATTCAAATTTTCTCAAAAACAGGAGAAGGACACCATAGGTATTTTTTTGTCAAAATTATATATCCTTGAAAATATTCATTACGGGTCTCATTCGAATTTGATTGAAAATAAAAATTGAGTCTGTTGTTCTATTGACTCTTAACATTTTATTAAATAAGTTCTTACCATATGACAAGCACCTCCATCATCTATGATCTACCATATATATAATTAATAAGAAAGAACTGATTTTAGATCAATAAACATATTTCATCTTGTAGAAGAAACAAATTGTTTGAAGCAAAAGTAGCAGTAACTGGACGACATGTTAATCTATTCAAATAATTTAATGTTGTCCTAACTCTCAGCTAGTCTTAAAGAGCCAATAGGCATAAAGAAGTATTTTTTTTTCTTAATTCCATGAGTCCGTGATATTTGGAATGACTATTGGTACTAAAATCATATCCATGCCACTGCTAAAATTGCACTAAGGATTGACAGATTCGTGTTCAAGAAGATCAAAACATTCAATGGCTATTGAAGGATAAAGCTACATGGAGATAATTAGAAATAGATTAATATAATACCAAGCTTAAACATACACTTTGCATTTACTCAATGAATAAGAAAATATACTGTTGCCCTTGTAATATTTGGTATATAGACATTATTGACAAGTCACATTTGCAAAACGAAGAAATGGTTTACTCAAAAAAGCTTACGAACTTTGTGTTTTGATTTCATTTTATCAAGTTTCCAAGAACCCTAAAATAGATAGTGTGTTTTTGTAGGATGCAGTCAATGAGTCCCCTTAAATTCTTAAATCCAAAGATAATATGTTTAAGTACAAATTCAATGAGATTAATCTCTTTTCCCACAGTCACGCATTACAAATCTGCCATTAGAAGAAAACCAGCATAACAGGTAAGACCCCCCGACCCAAATCTTGGACACTGATAGATCTATCAAACTTAAGACCCAAATTTATTCATACAGAGGCATTTTGCTTGACACCTTTGCAACAAATTAACAAGATCCTTCAATATAAAACATACAGGAGCAAAAACAGCAGAGAAATGAAACAATAGTTAAAGCTTCTAATTTTTTTTAAAAGCTTAAGACTTTTTCATTCAAAACAAGATCTCGATCATCCAAATTCCACCCAAGAAAAACAGAACAATAGAGAGAAAAAAGGAGGAGAGGCACACCCAAGAACAGATCTCGATCATTCAAAACAATAGAAAGAGAAAAGGAGAACATAACCTGTTGATAATAAGCACAACCAATAAGAAGAAGCACACCCAAGATGAGGAGGAGAGGCTGACACTGATGGACGGAGAGGAAAGGAGAAGGACTACTTTGTGATGAGGGTGAAGGAATGGAAAATGTCTTACAAAAACAATATCTGTAAGACATTTTACGTAAAAAAGGGAACATTTTCCTGTGTTTTTGAAAATGAATTCCTTTGGTCAAACAAACATGGTAAAAGAAGGAAAATATTTTCTGGAAAATCAACTACTGGCAATCAAAGGGAGCCTGAATTCATCAGCTTTTACTTGGCTTATGACTGCACAATAAAACCCCAAAAACAAAGAAAAATTCATGGTTTAGTACCATCTCAAATCGCAGATGCTTATACACCCAAAACTATGATTCATTCTTACATTTAACTGCTAAACTCTAGTACAATGAGGGCATCAATATAAGTTATTAATATAATTATTAACATAGGAGGGAGAGATGGACAGTGGGGGAGATTTTAAAATTAGGATTGAAATAACTATATTTGTAAATTTCGAAGATTAATTTTTTAAAAATTATAATTAAATCGATATAATATATGAAAGTTGAGGGATAAATTTATTATTATATCAAATTTTTTAACTATCACACCAGCATGCTGTTTATGATTTTAATGATAGTGACCCAAATACTTCAAAACCTAGCTATATATTAGATATGTTAGATCCATTTAATGTTTCATGTTTGAGGTTCGTGGCTGCCCTTTCCAATATTGTTGTCTCCAATGTTCGAACATACGTTCTCCGCTTGGGAATGCAATATACTTTATCATTGCACCAGGGGCGAAGCCAGAACAATTTTGTGGGGGCGGATAAAATTTTAATTTTTTATAGTCTATATCTTTATAATTTTTAAAGGATTAAATTAAATTTTTATAATTTTAAAGGGGCTAAAGTACAATTTTACTTAAAATTTTTAAAGAATCTCAATGGCCTAAATAACAATTTTACATTTTAGGGGGGCCGGGGCCCCTGCCAGCCCCCCTAGATTCGCCCCTGCATTGCACCCAACCACTTGTTGGTAGATATATTAGATTTAGTAAAGAGTGTACTTTTTACCTTATGATTAGTACTGTTATAGATAAAAAATTGTTTTACAAAGAAAAAAAAATAAAATATAAAAAACCAATTATGCAACGAATTTAGTTGTTATAATAAAATATTGTTATAAAACATAATTGTTATAAAGAGTCTTGACTATAAATTTAATAATTTCATAAATATCAAATAACCTAAAATGTTAATAATGGTTGCTTTTTTATTTTCAAGGTACTATGATATTTGCATTTGAATCTAAGTAAATATTTTACTACTAATTTTAATATTAGTACTATAATATCCAGAGGCGAATCTAGGGGGGCTGACAGGGGCCCCGGCCCCCTAAAATAGAAAATTACTATTTAAGCCATTTAATTTTTTTAAAATTTTAATTAGTAAAGGTAAAATTACATTTTCCCCCCTAAAATTATAAAAATTCAATTTAATCCTTTAAAAATTGTAAATATATAGATTATAAAAAATTAAAATTTCATTCGACCCCCCTAAAAAATTGTTCTGGCTTCGCCCTTGATAATATCCAATATAACTATTATTTTTAGTCTCTCATCTAAACCAATCTCAACACTCGTCCAAATGTAATTTCAAAGAGTTTTACATATCTTTCTCTTTCTACCTCGCTTTTTTTTGTCTACTTTCATTGAATGGGCGTTACACATAAATTTTTTTAGCGTTTTATAAATAGATATTAATTTTGCACTGGAAAAAAAAGGAAAACAAAAAAAAGTAAGAAATTCAGTCTAAAATTGAAAAAAAAAAATCTAACCTTTAATTGGAAAAAATTAAAATGGAAGAGAGAAAAATAAAGAAAAACAAGCTGAGGAATTTTATTTTCTTACATCAGGTAATTTTATTTTGATGGAAAAAATGAGATAAATGCTTATGTGATATAAAAAAAAATAGAAAATATGATAACATTTAATTAGTTAGCCCTATAATTTAGATGGTGAAAAAGGCTTGTAGAGCCCAATTTTTTGTCGCTCGGGCCCAGTACCATACCAGAAAGATTAACCAGTAAACAAAAAATAAACAAAACACAGTCCATTACATTGGGGCCCAATTAAGCTAGCAGCCCAAACGGCTCAACATTTTCAAAGTCAAAAAACCCTAGGTCAGTTGCTGGAACCCTCGCGCCGCACGCTCCTCGCCAGCAAGGCCATTCCCCTCGCGCGCAGCTACCCATCTCCGCATCGTGCGCCGTTACGCACGCCACCTAGGGCCTCCGTGATCTTCGCCCGAATCTGCAAGCACACGAACAAAGAAATGGTTGTATTTTCGGCTATATAAAGTCGTTTAAAACAGTGTAACGGGGGGTTTTTTTTTTGGATTCATACACACAAAATCAATACAAAAAGAGATTCAAACATATCTTATTCAAAAACCCAACAGCAAGCACTTGCAGAATAGAAAACAAACAATCGAGCAAAGGTCTTTGAGTTCTTTTCTTATTTTATTTTTTTATTTTCGAAACTTTTTATCATTGTTTTTTATTTCTTTTTTATATGAAATTATTTATATATATTACATATTAAATATAGTATAAAAATGAAAATGAAAAAAATATCGTTTTTTGGAATTTCGGCCACCGTGAAAAGGAAAAAAAATATCGTTTTTTGGAAGTGGCCGGCGACGGCGGCAGACGGCGGCACGACGCGCCGGAGTTCCACCGAAACCACGCCGAAAATCGCCTGGAGGGGGAAGGGGGAGAGCTCCTCTCTGTTTTTATTTTTGAAATGAAGAAGAATGAAGTTTGTTTAAAAAAAATTCAACTTTTATACCCCCTAAACGGCGTCATTTAGGGCTGAGCTTAATAGCCTCAAAACAGCACCGTTTTGCTTATATCCGGCCCGCGCGACCCGACCCGCAAGGAGGGTCCGCGCGTTTTTTAAAAATGGGCTATTTATGCCTCAGGTCCTTCCGCTTTTGTGGGGTCTTGCAATTTGATGCTTATTTATTTTATTTTTTTCCTTAAGAATTGCACCGCATAATTTTGCGTTTGTGTCAACTTGGTCCACGCTGAAACGCAGCGCATAGAGGGCTTGGGAATTTTCCCAATCTGGTCCCTCTCTTTTCAAGCGCGTCACAGTCTGGCCCATTCACCTTCATTTGTTCTTGATTTGGCCCTAAACTTCTGTTTTCGATCCAATTTAGTCTCTTTTTTGAATATTTCTACTATTTTTCTATTAAATAAATTAATTTGAGCTTCATTATTATTTTTATGTTTATTAATATATTATTTTCATTACTGTTAACATTATTATTACTAATTTAGTATTATTATTACTTTTACAATTATTCTTTTAATATTTCTATTAATACTATTTTTTATCTATTTTATTTAAAATTAACTCTGTATATATTATTATTACCTACCATTATTATTTCTTATATTTCTTATATTTATTATTATACTATTTTATTACTAATATCTTTTTACTATTACTTTTATTATTATTTTCGTCTACTATTAATATTATTTTTTATTTATTCTAAATTTTTTTACCACTATTATTTTATTATTATCACTATTTTTTATACATATTATCATTCTTATAATTGTATTTACTATTATATTTATTTTTATTTTTATTATCAACGTTGTTATTGCCATTGCCATTTTCATTATTATTATTTTTATATTTTTTATTACTATTATTAGTATTATTATTTTTGTTTCTTATATTATTATGGCTATTTTGTTATCATTCCTATTACTTTTATTATTATTTATGATTTTCTGTATTATTAATACTATCGTTTTTTTTTTCCCTTCCTATTATATTTTTTTTTCATTCTTTATTATTATCATGCTTACATTACCACTAGTCACTAAGTAGGACCATTTTCACGTTTTGACTAATTTTCAATTTTAAAGGTTACATCGACTTTTATTTTACCACCTTTTTTCCAAACTCATAAAAAGGTTTTTTTTTTAAACAAGGCAATGTTTCGTGTTTGGAAGTTCGAGGAATCGTGCCCAATCGTGCTGGGTTTCAATTTTTCGTTCGTCCAAATGACCAAATATCCTTTAGAGATTTTGACCGTGTTTTCTTAAATAAGGTAATGTTTCATGTTTAGAAATTCGAGGAATCGTGCCCAATCGTGCTGGGTTTTGGTTTTTTTAGTTTGGCCAAATAGTGAAATACCCTTTTTAAATTGCAATGCATGAATTTTGGAAATCATGAAATGATCTTGGTATCGAGGGTTTGAAACATCGTGTCCTATCGTGCTAGATGTGGTATTTCATCTTTTCGGAACAAGAGAATTTCGATATCCAATTCGAATTATCCAAACATTTTCTAAAGGATTCATATTATAAAATCTCTTCCAATTTTCGATATTAGGACATTAATCAATCAATAAGGTACCAATTTTGGGCGTTACGAGGGTGCTAATCCTTCCTCGTGCGTAACCGACTCTCGGACCCGTTTTCTTAAAATTCGTAGACCAAATGTTTTATAAGGTGACCCAATCACACTTCAAAAAAAGATTGGTGGCAACTCCGTTTTCCTTTTTAAAGTCGGCCCATTTTTCAAACAAAAAAATGGTTTCGACAACTTGGCGACTCCACTGGGGAATTATAAGAGAGTCAAGTCGTAGAATTGATTATTTTTCGTCCTTTTATCGAAAATTAAATTTTGATTTTGATTTTTTTTCCCTCGTATTTGTTTGGGTCACGTCATATGTTTGTTTTAATTTAAGTGTCTGAGGTACTCTTGCATCATATTGCATGATCGGTGTGGTCACACCTTTTAAGTGGGAGTGAGAAACTATGCCTTCGTAAGGTTTTCACCTCCGCATGAGCTAGTGGATTGCTTCCGGGATACATCCATACCTATGTCTTCGTGAGGTTTTCACCTCCGCATGGCCATAGGGAAATGTATTCCCCTGAACCGAACTCAATCCATATGAGCCTATAATGGGTGAGGATTGAGGAATCTGCTGGTTCAGGTACCCTTTTTCCCTTAAAACCAAACCACATATAGTGAACCATAGGAGCCCACTTTAGGTAGAACTATGTTGAACCCTAGCAGTCACCTGGATAGGTGTTTGATTTTTTTCCATTTGTATATGATACTAACGTGTTTTCTGTTGTCTATGACTGCATTGCATTTCATCATCATAAAAAGGAGGTGTTGATTCATATTCGATTGCTAAATAGAAGAGTTTGTCATAAGAAAATGGATTTATTGATAAAGTGGGTTATAATGCGTTCGTCCAGATATAGTCCAAGTGAACACAACGAGAAAAGATTGATAGTATATGACTTTGCCTCGTTGCCCGGGGATTCAAGCTAACAAGGATTATTCGAGAGCCATCACATCTCAATTTTCTTAAAGAAGCTTATGAGCATCATGGAGGACAAGTGAGTGAAGAGTCACAGCCTGGATCAAGCAACAAGGAGCTAGAAGAGGCGTCTATTGAGAAAGTTCATGGGGACACGACCATAACATCCGGATACAAAGGAAAAGATTAGTGTCTTCACCTGGACTATGAAGACGAAACCGCATATGTAATCCGTTTTATGTAAAGAGATTCATTTTCTAGAAAAGTTCTTCTAATGGAATTGAGTTCAGAATCAACGCCTCTCTTTCTTTTTGCATTCATTCCTTTGCATTGCATTTCATGCATTTGCATTACATTACATCATATGCATCAAATGTCATAAAAGAACCCTATTAACTAGAGATCGTATTATAGTTACCCTGGAACATCACTACTACACTCGAGGAAAAATGAAAGTCATGGATCAAAGGTTAGAGAGGTTAGAGCAGATGCAGAAAGAGATGCAGGACCATTTGCAAACGCAGATGCAAGAACAGTTGGCTAAGATCCAACAAGATATGAGGGATCAAATGCTGGAATCCCAGAAAAGCATGATGAGCCAGTTAATACAATTATTGACTGGAGGGTCTGATAAGGGAAAGAGCCCTATGGTTGATGCCGGTGATGACAATGAAGATTCTGCTTATCCTCCAGGCCTTACCCCGGTAAATTTCCAAGCACAACCACCAAGAGTGTCTGCCAATATCAAACCCCAGTATCAATCCGGTACCTCAGCACCGGTAAACTTCCCGACAGGCTCGAGCTCCAACCCCAGAGACAATTTGGCAAAACCAATGGTCCCTGACTTCGATGATGCGGTAAAAGGGGAAAAAGCAGAGGCGGAGCTCCCAAAACAGTTTGAGGATCGATGCAAATGGTTGGAAGAGAAGTTCAAAGCATTGGAAAGCGCTGATACCAATGCGAAGTGGATGCCAAGAAATTGAGTTTGGTCCCAGATCTGGTACTCCCACCAAAGTTTAAGATTCCAGAATTCGAAAAATACAACGTGACCAGCTACCTTGAGGCCCATATTACAATATTCTATCGGAAAATGATGGGATATGCCAGCAACGACCAATTGTTAATCCACTGTTTCCAGGATAGTCTGACTGGAGCCGTGGCTAAATGGTACAATCAGTTGAGTTGTACTCAAGTCAAATCGTGGAAGGATTTAGCACAGGCCTTCATGAAGCATTATGGCCATGTAACTGATATAGCACCTGGCAGGATCACGTTACAAAACATGGAGAAAAAGTCAGGCGAAAGTTTCAGGAAATACACCCAGAGATGGAGGGAGATCGCTACACAGGTCCAACCGCCACTACTAGAGAAAGAAACAACCATGCTCTTCATTAATACCCTGAAAGCACCTTTTATCAATCATATGTTGGGGAGTGCTACTAAGAGCTTCGTAGACATAGTGATGTCGGGCGAAATGATAGAAAATGCCATAAGGTGTGGAAAGATAGAGGCTGAGGAAAGCACGATAAGATCAGCTCCGAAGAAATGGGAAAATGAAGTAAGTAATGTGAGCTCGGGCTATTCGGAACCTGTTACTGTCAGTCAACCAAGAGCGGTAGCCGTGGGCCAGCAGGCCTCACCAAGGCAGGAGCCCAACACGAGGCAGAATACCGAGAAATTCCAGTTTACTCCCATACCAATGACGTATAGGGAGTTGTACAAAAATCTGTTCGACGCACACGTTGTAGCCCCTGTCTACTCAAAACCGTTGCAACCCCCATATCCTAAATGGTACGACGCAAGCATTCAATGTGAATACCGTGCGGGGATAATGGGGCACCCGATAGAGAATTACTTCCCTTTTAAAAAGCTAGTCGAAAGGCTCATCAAAATGGGCATTGTGAAGTTCGATGATGCGCCTGTCGTAGGAAATCCGTTACCCAATCACATTGATAATGGGGTGAACATAATAATCGAGAGCGCGAGAAAAAGAATCAAGTTGAACGTTGCAGAAATAAGAACCCCGTTGAGAGAGGTCTGGGGAATAATGGTGGAAAAATATTTAATCATACAAGATGTAGGGGGAAAATCCCGAGAAGCGAGGAACTACTGTGAGTTCCACGAGGAGGAGGACCATGAGATTCAGAGGTGCACTGAATTCAGGGCCCTGGTGCAGGGTCTAATGAACAATAAAGAGCTAGAGTTCTTTGAGTTCATTAAAGAGGAGGACATGCACACCATAGGAGGAGAGTCAGTAGAGAAGGGCGCTGAGGTCAAATGGGGATCAATGACTTTTCCCCATACATCTAAGGCATTCATATTAGAAAGAATTATCCCTCCTGAACCGGGGATAACAAGGGAAGGGATGGCTGAGGATATATTGAAAACCTTGAGCATCAACACCGTATTAGAAGAGGGATCGAATGAAAGAAACCTAGGGGGCATTCGCCCCTACGAGCCTGGAAGTGTTCTGAACAACTGGACTGCGGAGGAAATTCCTGTAGGTTTTAGAACTAACACAGAGTAATGTTCAAAACACACTTGTTGTTTTAAGCCTAGAAACAATAAGAATCTTTTGTGAAATAGGCTTCTGTTCAAACATCTTTATTTTTAATAAAAAATGCATTTTTGTGTTTCATGCCGAGCAAATCTTTTCTCATTTTTTTCCATGTCATACCATATATTCTTTTGTTCTCTGGAATGTTCTTTCACTATTCATTCATGATCATAGATAATCATCCTTAGAATCGTTTATTCTTTGGAATTGGCCTTCGTACCTACAATAGGTACCCAGATATCAAGACATGAGCAACGCTGTTACGGACTCCCTTTTTAGTGAGATATGGGTCTAAAAGGATCTGAGGATTTTTAAGATGACAGAGATTGTAACTTATCTTTTGATTTGTTAAGGATGGTAGAACAAAATGAAAATATACTCTACCGTACAAAGGGTCAGTGGACATTGCGAGTCTAGGAAAGAAGTGAAGATCGAAGCTTTGCCCACCACAGAAACAAAGCGAGACGTCATTGAGTTATTCTAAGAATTCAAAGATGTCTATGCATGATCGCATCGAGATATGCCTAGGCATGAGGAGGCTATGGAGTGTTCGAAAAGGCACATGCTAAGAGTTTTTTGATAGCCAGGTCGATTATAAGGTTCGGGTACTGCTGATCTACCATGAAAGGGAGATTGCATCAGAATGCCAAATTGAGAAGACATGACTTATATGCTTCCTCTATTTTTTCCTATACGTGGGGCATAGATGTTACGGGGACGATCTCGGCAAAAGTATCTAATTGACACCTATTCATCTTCGTGATTGTCAATTATTTAACTAAGAGGGTGAAGGTCGGTTCCTATGGAAAAGTTACAAAGTCAACCGTCATCAAATTCAAATTCAATTTCAAATTAAAAAAAAAAAGAAGGAAAAAAGAAAGAAAAGAAAGAAACCATCCAAAAAGATTTTGAAAGATGATTGAAACTTGTAAAGATTGGCATAGACTAGTTACCATTTACCCTCTATGCTTCTCGAATGTTGGCCAGGACCTCCACCGGGGCAATACCTTTCTCATTGGTTTATGGGATGGAGGCAGTCTTGCCCATAGAAGTTGAAATTTCTTCTCTCCGGGTTTTGTCAGAGCTGAAGTTGGATGAAGCGGAATGGGTTCAATCTCGGTATGATCAACTGAATCTGATCGAGGAAAAAAGGTTAAGAGCCATCCGTCATGGTCAAATGTACCAGAAGCGAATGATACGGACTTACAACAAAAAAGTCTACCCCATAGTGTTCCATGAAGGAGACTTGGTATTGAAAAAGATCCTCCCTATGCAAAAGGACTTCATAGGAAAGTGGATGCCTAATTGGGAAGGACCTTATGTTGAAAAAAGGCCTTTTCTGGAGGAGCATTGATACTAGCCGAGATGGACGGTAAAAGTCTGTCAAATCCAATTAATGCGGACTCAGTCAAGAAGTATTTCGCTTAAGAAGGGAAAGGGGCCAAGGCGAAAACCCACAAACGGCGTCTTGAGTTCAAAAAAAAAACGGAGAGGCCAAGGTGAAAACCCGCAAAGGGCACTTTGAGACCAAAGGAGCTTTGAATTGAAAACCCATAAAGGGCGATTCAAATGTTTGGGGGAAATAGGGCATGCGCTAGCCATCCTATACCTGAATTAACAATGAGGAGATATGCTACATCTTCGGGGCATTGACAAAGTACCACAGATCTCCTAGACACATGTTGAACTCAGAATGGTCTTCAAGAAGTACGTACAGAGAAGCTCAGGCTGTGATACCTAGGGCACCAATTCCACTCTTACTCATTTTGTACCTTAGCAAAATTTGTTTCATTTGTTCAATCCATTCTTCACGGTTTTTGTCCCGAATAAATTTTAGTTTCATTCATCTTTATAATCTTTTTTTTTATATTGAAATAATGATTAATGAACTAGTAACGCTTTCACAAAGGAAGTTTTGCATATTACTCTGAAAGCCTCTAAATAATACAAGGATCTGAAATAGGACAATTATTTAGAACTCACCAAGCTTAAAGGGCTCGGAACCCCTGAAATAAGAGTCTAAGCAGTGACGACGTCTTCAGATTCTCTGTTAGAAGTATCAGCGGAACAAGAAGACATACATCGGGATATCGCCCTAACAAATAGCGAGCAATGATAGCCCAAAAGTTAAAAAATTGGATCATGCTCATGGCATTTTGCACTCATTTTGCATTCATTCATAATACATTGGTTAGGAGCATTTTTCAATCATGACATCCTAATCATTTGGCATAAGCATGGACCCCATGAAATCAATTCTACAGGTAGGTTCCCCAGAGGACAATGTAGCAAAATTGATTGGAGTTACAGAAGTTAGCAGATCTTATCTCTACTGAGCAGGAGTGGAGCAGATCGAAGATGATAAGCCTTAATCCCCTAAGCAGTAGGGTAACAGGCTGAAGATAGCAGATCTTATCTCCACTGAGCAGGAGTGGAGCAGATCGAAGACAACAAGTCTTATCTCCATGTATCGGCAATGGAGTAAACTGAAGATTGTAGAGCTTATCTCCACTGAGCAGAAGTGGAGCAGATAAATGACGATGAGCCTTAATCTCCTAAGCAGTAGGGTAACAGGTTGAAAATTATAGATCTTATCTCCCTAAGCAGTAGTGGAGCAGATCAATGACGATGAGCCTTAATCCCCTGAGCAGTAGGGTAACAGGTTGAAGATTACAAATCTTATCTCCCTAAGCAGTAGTGGAGCAGATCGAAGACGATGAACCTTAATCCCCTAAGCAGTAGGGTAACAGGCTGAAAATTACAGATCTTATCTCCCTAAGCAGTAGTGGAGCAGATCGAAGACGATGAGCCTTAATCCCCTAAGCAGTGGGGTAACAGGCTGGAAATTATAGATCTTATTTCCCTAAACAGTAGTGGAACAGATCGAAGACTGTGGGCCTTAATGCCCTAAGCAGTAGGGTAACAGGCTGAAAATTACAGATCTTGTCTCCCTAAGTAGTAGTGGAGCAGATCGAAGACGGTGAGCCTTAATCCCCTAAGCAGTAGGGTAACAGATTAAAAATTACAGATCTTATCTCCCTAAGCAATAGTGGAGCAGGTCGAAGACGGTGAGCCTTAATCCCCTAAGCAGTAGGGTAACAGGCTGGAAATTACAGATCTTATCTCCTTAAGCAGTAGTGGAGCAGATCGAAGACGGTGAGCCTTAATCCCCTAAGCAGTAGGGTAACAGGTTAAAAATTACAGATCTTGTCTCCCTAAGCAGTAGAGGAGCAGATCGAAGACGGTGAGCCTTAATCCCCTAAGCAGTAGGGTAACAGGCTGAAGATTACAGACCATATCTCCCTAAGCAGTAGTGGAGCAGATGGAAACAAAATACCCCTGAAGATGCAGTGGGTTAAAGTGAGGCTACCTGAAGAAAGGAAGCGCCAAGAAATCAAGATTCGACAAGACCGGGCAAAATTGGTCCCTTTAAAGTCTTTGCTCCATTCTTGTTACACGACAACGAGCAAAGAGGGGCAGCTGTAGAGCCCAATTTTTTGTTGCCTGGGCCCAGTACCATACCAGAAAGATTAACCAGTAAAAAAAAATAAACAAAACACAGTCCATTACATTGGGGCCCAATTAAGCTAGCAGCCCAAACGGCCCAACATTTTCAAAGTCAGAAAACCCTAGGTCAGTTGCTGGAACCCTCGCGCCGCACGCCCCTCCCCAGCAAGGCCATTCCCCTCGCGCGCCGCTACACATCTCCGCATCGTGCGCCGTTACGCACGCCACATAGGGCCTCCGTGATCTTTGCCCGAATCTGCAAGCACACAAACAAAGAAATGGTTGTATTTTCGGCTATATAAAGTCGTTTAAAACAGTGTAACGGGGGTTTTTTTTTGGATTCATACACACAAAATCAATACAAAAAGAGATTCAAACATATCTTATTCAAAAACCCAACAGCAAGCACTTGCAGAATAGAAAACAAACAATCGAGCAAAGGTCTTTGAGTTCTTTTCTTATTTTTTTTTCGAAACTTTTTATCATTGTTTTTTATTTCTTTTTTATATGAAATTATTTACATATATTACATATTAAATATAGTATAAAAAAGAAAAGGAAAAAATATCGTTTTTTGGAATTCTGGCCACCGTGCACGGTGGCCGACGACGGCGGCGGACGGCGGTAGGACGCGCCGGAGTTCCACTGGAACTACGCCGAAAATCGCCTGGAGGGGGAAGGGGGGAGAGCTCCTCTCTGTTTTATTTTTGAAATGAAGAAGAACGAAGTTTTTTTAAAAAAATTCAACTTTTATACCCCCTTAAACGGCGTCGTTTAGGGCTGAGCTTAATAGCCTCAAAACGGCGCCGTTTTGCTTATATCCGGCCCGCGCGACCCGGCCCGCAAGGAGAGTCCGCGCGTTTTTTAAAAATGGGCTATTTATGCCTCAGGTCCTTCCGCTTTTGTGGGGTCTTGCAATTTGGTGCTTATTTATTTTATTTTTTTCCTTAAGAATTGCACCGCATAATTTTGCGTTTGTGTCAACTTGGTCCATGCCAAACGCAGCGCAGCGCATAGAGGGCTTGGGAATTTTCCCAATCTGGTCCCTCTCTTTTCAAGTAGCGTCACTGATCGCCCATTCACCTTCATTTGTTCTTGATTTGGCCCTAAACTTCTGTTTTCGATCCAATTTAGTCCCTTTTTGAATATTTCTACTATTTTTCTATTAAATAAATTAATTTGAGCTTCATTATTATTATTATTTTTATTAATATATTATTTTCATTACTGTTAACATTATTATTACTAATTTAGTAATATTATTACTTTTACAATTATTCTTTTAATATTTCTATTAATACTATTTTTTTATCTATTTTATTTAAAATTAACTCTGTATATATTATTATTACCTACCATTATTATTTCTTATATTTATTATATTTATTATTATACTATTTTATTACTAATATCTTTTACTATTACTTTTATTATTATTTTCGTCTACTATTAATATTATTTTTTTATTTATTCTAATTTTTTTTACCACTATTATTTTATTATTATCACTATTTTTTTTATACATATTATCATTCTTATAATTGTATTTACTATTATATTTATTTTTATTTTTATTATCAACGTTGTTATTGCCATTTTTATTATTATTATTTTTATATTTTTTATTACTATTATTAGTATTATTATTATTTTTATTTCTTATATTATTATGGCTATTTTGTTATCATTCCTATTACTTTTATTATTATTTATCATTTTCTGTATTATTAATACTATCGTTTATTTTTTTCCTTCCTATTATATTTATTTTTCATTCTTTATTATTATCATGCTTACATTACCACTAGTCACTAAGTAGGACCATTTTCACGTTTTGACTAATTTTCAATTTTAAAGGTTACATCGACTTTTCTTTTACCACCTTTTTTCCAAACTCATAAAAAGGTTTTTTTTTTTTAAACAAGGCAATGTTTCGTGTTTGGAAGTTCGAGGAATCGTGCCCAATCGTGCTAGGTTTCGATTTTCCGTTCGTCCAAATGACCAAATATCCTTTAGAGATTTTGACCGTGTTTTCTTAAATAAGGTAATGTTTCATGTTTGGAAATTCGAGGAATCGTGCCCAATCGTGCTGGGTTTCGGTTTTTTTAGTTTGGCCAAATAGTGAAATACCCTTTTTAAATTGCAATGCATAAATTTTGGAAATCATGAAATGATCTTGGTATCGAGGGTTTGAAACATCGTGTCCTATCGTGTTGGATGTGGTATTTCATCTTTTCGGAACAAGAGAATTTCGATATCTAATTCGAATTATCCAAACATTTTCTAAAGGATTCATATTTTAAAATCTCTTCCAATTTTTGATATTAGGACATTAATCAATCAATAAGGTACCAATTTTGGGCGTTACGAGGGTGCTAATCCTTCCTCGTGCGTAACCGACTCCCGGACCCGTTTTCTTATTCGTAGACCAAATGTTTTATAAGGTGACCCAATCACACTTCAAAAAAAGATTGGTGGCGACTTCGTTTTCTTTTTTAAAGTTAGCCCGTTTTTCAAACAAAAAAATGGTTTCGACAAGGCTTATGTATGTAATAATTTATTTACATTATTCGAATAGGATATAGAAGCATTTATATCAATTTTATAAATGGTTGAAAATGAATTTTAGGGTTCATAACTTGATGGCTAAAATTTTAAGGTGGAAAATGGGCAAATGTATCATGATGAAATTGTGTGTTTTGTCAACGCTCACGTTTAAGGTAAGCTTCCCAGAAAATTCATCTCCTTTGTCTCTGAATTTTCTAATGTCATCACACCATATAAAACAAACCCCTAAAGCCGCAATGCCTTTTTCCATAAAACAAATTTTTTTATTAATTTTTAAAAAAATAATTAACAAAATTAGGCGTGAAATTTTGATTAGATTTAATTTTCACAAATCATTAATACTGTTATTGAATTAGATTATTTTAGGTTGATATATTACATACACAAATAATTATATTAATCAAATATGAAAATAAATATATCTGTTTATTTATTCATATGTGTATAATTGAATTAAAATCAAAATTTTATATATATATATATATATATATTTATAAACCCCAATTCAAGTTTAATAAGTATAACCAAATCAAAATTCATATCTCAAATTATACATTCATCCGAAGTTCATGTATAAATTTAATATTTATCCTATTTTTAAATGAATCATTTGAATAAATCACATTTAAGGTTAATAAAATTTTGTTTAGAAAAATTAAACTGCAATTTAATTCGAAGACTTTTAGTATAAAAATTGACTAAAATTATTAGGATTTGAATTCTAAATTAAATGTTATTCTTTAATTAATAACTTTAATATAAGAGATATTATTTTTTAAAATAAAATAAATTGAATATATTTAAGCTAAGTTCGGGCAAAAAAAAGGCTTAAACTGATGAAATTAATTCAAAATAATTTAATTATCTATTATATTTCGATTTTTAAATTTTTAATAAACAATCTTTTTTCAGTTCTTTAGAAGATGAAAAAATATTAAAAGAAATGAAAATTATTTAAAAAAATGAAAATATGTAAACTTTAAAAAAATAAATTTCATTATTCTCGATAAAATGCTCTGTAAAAATAAAAATAATTGAACTGGATGATATAAACAAGTAAATATATTTTTCCAATAATCTTTTAAATATAAATCTGATGCTTTAGATTAAATATTTTTAATTTTATTTTTCATATAATAAAAACTCATAACATTTTTATATCAAAATTCCAAAAAGGGGAGTAATTATCAGTTTTCTTCCTCTCGGCGTACCAAACAAGATGCTTATCATTTTAATTTTTAATTATTTCTTTCCTCAAAATTATCTTTCATTCTTTTTATTTTTTTAATTTGACAAAACGAATTTCCCTGTTTCAGATTTATCAGTTTTTTGGTTCAAAATCGAAAGCGTTCACCACGATTTATCGAAAACCCTAACGTCCCAGTTTCGTCAATGCTCTCACTGTTTATTTCTCCCAATAAATCCATCGCCTCTTTTTCCCTTTAAATCCCCCCTCCTTTCTATCTGTTTCCTTCTCGATCACTTCGATTAAGGTAGGTTCGGTGTCGTTGCATTTTTAGTAATTTGATCTTTTAATTCTTTTTCGCACTTTCTTAATTTTTTTTTATCGTAGTTATATCCTGGATATGCTTATATTTTATGACTTCTTTTCAATTTTGTGTTATGCTGACTGGAATTAGGGTTTATCTTTCGTGGATTTTGTTTGTGAATTTAGTGAACTTATGCATGTTAGGTTATTTGAATTCGCTTGTTTTGTTTCTATTTTTAGTTCAGTTAATCTTTATGTCCTCAGCTATGTTTCTGTGTTTCGAGCTTTCAAAATTTTAACTATTACTTAACTTCTCAATCGCTATGTTTATTAGATTATGTGCTTGAATGTTGCGGTCTGCTTCATTGAGGATTTTATTGGGGACAAGGTTTTAATTCTTAGGCGCTTGCTCAAAAAGCTATTTTGTGTTAACGGTTGTCGGCTATGTTTCTTATAATAAAACGCTAAATAAATGTTGCTTAACTGGAAGAGCTATTAATAATTTTGTAAATTAGGATTGTAACTTTCTCAAGCTATATTTTAATATTTTCATTTTCATAAGCTTAAGAAAGTGGGCGTTGTATGTTCATGAAAGTTTGATGTGAGATTATTGCATATTTTCTGTTGCAGTTGTTGTAATACTGTTAATCCCAGATATGTTATGCATTTGTGTATGCAGGAAGGAAAAGTAAAATGAGAGGGAAAGAAGCCAGGAAGAACCTGCTGAGAAGATGCAACTCAAAAGGGAAATTTGAGAATGTTGTTTTCATTGATGTTGATGGTGATAGATTTGAGAATGTCGTCATCATCGATGCTCCTGAGTCTGTGGAGGAAAATTTACAAGGTTCTAGCGGATCAAAGGGAGGCAAGCATTTCTTTTCTCCCAGTGTAATTAGCATCGATGATGATGAAACTGATAAAATAGATGATCCTGAAATTTGTGTTGAACCTGCTGGTGACTTGGACAGTGATGCCTCCTCAAGAAAAAGTTGTCCTGCACCTAACTTCATGAAGAAATCTACAGGATTAGATGATGACGATGACTGCTCGTTCATCAGGGAAAAGAAACCTGCATTCAAACTATCAAAGTGCAAGAAAACATATGCTGGGAAGACTCCTTGTGGAAAACGTTTTGGTTTAAGTCCTGACTCTGAGGATAGCTCATCTGAAAGTGATTGTTCTGATTGTGAAGTTATTGAAGGTTCTATTGGAAAACTTAAAGAACAGTGGGAGAAAGCTTTCCAGAGAAAACGATATAATGTTAGAAACGGTCAATCTGGTTCAGAGGATCAGACGAGTGCCTCAGTATCACGTAATGGTACTCCTGGAGTTGGAGAAAATAGGAGTCAGCAATATGCTGGAACCTCTGCATTCTCTGGTTCAAGTGATTCAAATATTCAGAAACAAAAGTCTCCTGCCTTTGAGACTAATAGTGATAGTTACTTTGATGATACTTGTCTCGATAGGACAGAAAGGCCTTCTGTAGGATCTGAGAAGAAAGTTGGTCATGAAAACTTTTCACAGTCAAAATATAGGCCAACTGCTGAAGCTCAGTTTTCTCATATTGAGGCTGATGTTATATTTGGAAGAGAAAGATTTACGGAAGTTCCTCTTTCAAGGGATAAAATTCAAGAGTTTTCTCGGGCACCCTCAAAATTTGACCCATGCCAAAGTGATTTGCAACATGAAAATACAGTTGCGAATGAAAAGGAGAAGCTACAATCCAAAGAACCATTGATGTCAAGTCCTCAATCATCGGAAGAAAAACAGGTTGAAAATGATATGAATCCTGTTGACGTTGAAGTTGGAACTCTTTTTGATGAATCCACTTCTGTTAAGACTCCATTAGATGGAATTCCAGTTACCAGTAGTAAGATTTATTGTGATGGGGACAGTTCTCAGAATGACGAAACTCGAATTCAGCAATCTTTTTCAATAGCCGAGCAATCAAAATTTAATTCTATGCCCAACAGTGAAAAATGTGACGAAATTGATGCATTACATGTTCAAGTAGTTGATGCCATAGTTTCTTGTGAAAAGGATATGATTATTGACAGAGAAAAGCTCAAACAGACAGATCAATACAAGCGAGCTGTGGAACAAGAATGGGCATCTAGGCAGCGAGAGTTAAAAATTCAGGTTTGGCACTTAAACTTTTAGTTCTCTCTTTTGGCTGTTCTCTCAGTTTATTGCTAGGATTTTAGGGAACAAATAATTAATCATTTTAAAACTTGCTTGAAGATGAGGTAATCTGCATTCTACCACTAGTCTTTTATATATGGTGGTCTGATCTTTTAGTTGTCAAAAAGTGTGTTGATGCAATCACATCTTCCTCATCAACTCTTTAACTTCAAAAGCAGTTTCCTTTGTGGTCTTTTTGTCATCCACTGTACTGTTAACTCAGGTTAATTTGTATACATTTTAGTTGTGTTGTGTGTTATCCACAATTAATTTGTTAAAACAAATTTGTCTCTTTTCTGGATAGCTAATATTGGTCTTATTAACAGTTTTATATTTGGTTATTTTGTGTTATTTTAGCGTTTAAACTTGATGAAGTTGGACTACAAATTAGTTCTGCCAATGGCTAGGTCAACTTAAACCTAGGTTTGAAAACATTGATTTGGAAGGTGTTTCTTTTTACATGGAATTATTTTTTATGTTACATGAAATATAATTCTTTTTTGTTGGTGAATATTTTTTTGCAGTAAATGGAATATTTGATTGAACTTGTTGCTTCACATGTATCCAACTTCTTTTGCAGGCTGAAGAGGCTCAAAGATTGCGAAAAAGGAAAAAAGCTGAAAGTATGCGTGTATTGGATATGGAGAGACGGCAAAAGCAACGTCTGGAGGAAATGAGAGAGACACAAAAGAAGGTAGAGATATCTATATATAATTTTTCTTATCCCCGTTTTACATATTGCTTGTACTTACTTTTTGGCTTTATATTTGATTAGTTATGTCTTAATCTGTTAAATGGTTTCTACTTTAGGATGAGGAAAATATGAACCTAAAGGAACAACTAAGAATGGAAGTAAGGAAGGAGCTTAGTAAATTGGAAATATCATGCATTGATATGGCCTCATTGCTTCGTAGCTTGGGAATCCCTGTTGGTGGTGGTTCTTATCCCTTGTCCAATGAGGTGAGTGAAATCGGAATAAGTATAGTTATTTTGAGTGAATCCTCAGAAGGGTTCGATTGATTCGGATACCTTTTTCTCTCAGTATCCAATGTTATCAAATTAGGTTCTCTGCCCCTATCTTGTTACATCAGTTAAAATAACAAACACGCTGTTGTTTCATTAACTTCTGGTTATGGTTCCTGCTCTGTGTGGCCATGAGGAGATTACAATTTGTATACTTCTATGGCTATCTTAAAATTTTAGGCTGTTGACTGACAGATTGATGGCCTTTCACAGATTCATGCAGCTTATAAAAGAGCCTTGCTAAGATTTCATCCTGACCGAGCATCTCAAACTGATATTCGCCAGCAGGTTGAGGCGGAGGAAAAGTTTAAGCTTATTTCTCGCATGAAGGAGAAACTTTTAGCGACTTCATGTCACTGAATGCTAACACAGGTTCAAAAATTGATCCTACAATGCAATTTTTGTTGTTTCATATGCAGCTAGGATTTCACATTTTTGTGTTATTGCGTATATTAGAAATTTTTTGCCAGTTCTTATCAGGTGGACTGGTCAAAATTGTAAAGCAGATGTAAATACTTGCAAAGGTATCATAGCTATACGTCTGGACCATCTGGGTATATTTTATACCGCACTTTGGGATTGTAGTTCTCTCTGATTAATTGTTTCCCAACTGTGTCGTGCATAATATTTGGGTTTTAGGAGGATTGCGAACTTGACTGCAGTGTTTAATCTATACTATAATGTAGAACAGGTTGCATCAAAAGCTGTTACTGTATTCCCTAGACTTTGCATTACAGGGGAGATCATTGTGTAAGCTTCCACTGCTCGACCATTTATCCTAGATTAACTTGTGATAGTTTCATATCATATGCATCTTTTCATTTTAAAAGGATACGGCATCTCCTACAGCATGAGTTAAGAGTACTTGCTTGTATATAATTAGTGCAAACCTGCTACAGATGTTTCAGTTTTGTTACATTTGTTTTTATTTTGTTTGGAGTTGAGTGGAAGGCGTCATTTATCATTGAGGTAAGAAGAAGCTTTTCAACCAGACCAAAAGTAATGGTAATCAAGGAGCTTCTTTTTAGACTGAGATTTTAACTCAAACCAAGCGTTTTGCTTTTGGTTGAAATTATTTTATTGTTTTCGTTAAAGAATTTAAAATATCATGTTTAAAATGGATATTTTATTTTTTTAAACTATTTTTCTGATGGTGTTAAATTTCTCAAAAATAATTTTTATAAAAAAATTTAAAAGCACTTTTCAGTGTTACACATTCATTTTTTTCCTATTTTTTATTTTGAGTTGAGAATTGGAATCCTTACTCATATTGGAATATGCGTTAGGGTACTTTTGAAAATATAAGAGTTGGAGCAACATAGATTTGTTTGACCATGAGCGGTTCAGTAGTAAGCCATTATTTAAGTCTACTTTGGTATCATTTTTTTTTTCTGAAAAAGGGACCAAGAATCAAACTTGGGACTGGTTTTAATCTCTGCCATTTCACCTGATATTTTGTTACCATATTATTTAACTATTTTTTTGGTAAATTTTGTAAGCCTATACGACTTCGACGGATTGGTGAGTGGGATGTATGTTGGGTCCAATGGTGTGGGAATCTTCAATCTTTCTTTGCTTAGGTAAAGTGCATGCTCCATGTTTAAGGAACAAAGGACCCTTTAATTAACATACTTATCCATAGATGGGCATAAATCACAAATCTTTATAAAAGGCTCTAAGGGTCATAGGAAAGATAGAGAAGACAATTGCTTTGGAATCTGTTGCCTTTATGTCTTTGATGTGCATTTTAAGCAATGCATGATCAAATGGGTCACTGTTCCAATAAAAGACTGGCCATCATTGAATGTGTTTACTGTATTTAATTAATATTTGAATCGAATTATTATTAATAGAATTAATTGAAACCATAAAAGTTTTAATCGTAATTGAACAGAAATTTCTTCAAAAATTTTTAACCGATCAAAATTATTTTAATTAATTTGGGCGATTGATTAAATTAATCGAAAATATTACATGTTTTCTTTTGTTCAAATAAATTTGAAACATGAAAAAGATGACTATTGTTGATTTTCTTTTGTTTTAATTAAAAAAATAACAATAATAATTTTAATTTAAAATCATCATAACAAATATTACATTAAAAATAGGGTAAATCATACTAATGATTATTCTAAAATAAAGTTTGTCATATTTTAATTATTCTAAACCTTTTTTTGTCAGTTTAATCACTCTAACTCTAATTAAAATAGTTGTACAAATTATCAGTTAATAACTACTATCTTTTTAAATATTATATGATATTTCTTCTTTTTCTCTCTCCCGTTGACTAAAATAAAGAAAAGAAAATAAAATGGATATTATACTCTCTACCATGTTCCCCCCGTACTATTGCCGCCATTGTTTCTCTTGCTGATCTCCTCATTCCTCGCCATCAAAACCGTCGCCTGAAAATCGATCAACAATTTCGATTACCCGCCGGTGAAGGGCTCCGTTTACAATCAGCTTTTATATCTTAACTATCTCTACGACTACTAAGCGGAAGCAGCTAAAGAACAACCAACTTACAGGCTACTGGCTTTAGAACAGAGTACATGCTTCATATTTCAAATGCTCAACCTTAAAGTCACACTTTTAATAGGTTTTGTAGAGGAAGACAATCCTTATTCCACAGGAAGTCAGAAGGAACATATTATTTCGATTTCGCTAGGCCACTGAGAACCATGGATCATTTACGACAGGTTATATAATCTTTTTCTACCTTTGGCCTTTTAGTGTATTTGCTTCTAGTCCGTTTTTGATGTGTAATATTCAGACAATCAGCAAACAAACATATAAACCTACTGCAAGAAATTTTGGCTCTCCCATGTTAACCACATAATGTCATACAGAGGAATGTGTTAAGATTTTTTTACCTTGCAATAACATGACACAAAGTAACTTCTTTGTTCAGATTGAAGGATGTTCAGTTCAGAATTGATGGATTGAGCAAGATGTATGTTGCGTTTTGGTATCCGGTTGATGGGAATCGATAGTCGGGTCTGGACATTATACCATCAACTGTGATTGGGTTCCATTGGATATTGCTTCAGTTGGTTCTATGCTAATCGATTGTGCACCAAGCAGTGCCTGGGACACGGCCAGCGCCTTCGCTGGTAGCCTGTAAGTTGGCGGTTCTTTGGCTGCTTCCGCTTGGTAGTTGTAAAGATAGTTTAGATGTAAAAGCTGATTGAAAACTGGCCCTTCACCGGCGGGTAAGCGGGATCGTTGAATGATTTTCAGGCAACGATTTTGATGGCGAGGAATGAGAAGATCTGCAAGAGAAACAATGGTGACAATGATATAAGGAAGAAGATGGTAGAAAGTATAATATCCAATTTTTTTCTTTATTTTAGTCAATGGTGGTAGTCGGAAGAGACAGAAAGAGAAATATAATTTAATATTTTAAGAAAAATTAGGTGGATAGCTAGTGATTAATGGAAGTAATTAATTAAAGGGATTAAATGAATTTTTTTTAAGGTAATCAAAATAGGATAAACTTAGTTTACTTTTAAAAATAAAAATATTTTGAAATAAGTAAAAGAAATTTGAAAATAAAAAAAAAATTCAAAGAAATAAAGAAGATTAGAGGATGGTTTGGTGTCACGCTGTACCTATTCAAATTTCGTTTTGAGTTTGATGATGAAATTCTTTTTAGGGCTTCTTTCCTTTATTTTTATTTATATTTTAGTTTAAAAAGATATAAATCTATTATGATCTTAAGTCTATTATAATAATTTATATAAATTCAATTAGTTTTAAGTTTATTATTTAATTTTTATATTTTGGGCTTATATAATATATTAGACTTATTTAATATATTGGATTTGTAATATTTTATTATTAATAATTTTGGTTAATCTGTTAATTTGATTAATTATTCAGTTTCGAATTGAATTAACTATTAATTTAAATTTTAAAAACCCTTAATCAATTCTCGATTGGATTAAATTAACTGAGATAATTCAATTCGATTGATTAATTCGTCGATTTAAATTGGATTTAAGCTATAAAGCTATTAGCATCAAATATAAAAGTCCATATATTTTGTTGGTTTAGTATTATATTCAGATGGATTTTTACATGTAGGACAACTGATGAATTTGCAACTATCCGGTAATTCCATATGGAATACACGAATGGTTTACGCTGGTCAAGCTCGTAGTCATTCGGCGACCAGGTATATCTGGAGATAAGTAAAAGATGTACACTTATTTAATGCATTTTGTAACAAGCCCAATTCACCCGGGCCCAAAAAATAAATAAATAGGTCTAAATTACAACCCAAATTACCAGCCCAAACTAATGGCCTAATATTCAAGCCCAGTGGCCCAAAAATCTAAACTTAGTTTCAGTAAAAAACTGAAACCCTAATCCCTAACAGCCTCCAGCGCCGTACCTTCGGCCACCAACTCTGCCACCCTATAAAAATGAAGCAAACACGCAAAGCAGAAGCAAGAAACAGTAACGAAACAGAGCAAGTAGTAGCAAAGCAAAAAAAAACATAATATATTGTATTATTTCGGCTATAAAGCCATAAAAAATCAATGTAACCGAGGGAGATTTTTCAATAAAAAACGGAGACTTTGAATACAAAAACGGATTCAAAAAAATTGGATTTGTAAGATCTTTGTTCTTTTATTTTTTTATTTTATTTGTTTTATTTTTCTTTATTTTCCTTCTTCGAATATACATACATATACCTATATTTTTTTTATTTTTCCTTTAAAAACAGTATACATACATACAAATATAGCAAAAAAAAAATAAAAAAATTACCTTTACGATCTTTCAGCCGCCGTATACGGCAGCACCGGCGGCGACGCGTGGCGGTGGCCCATCGGAATCCCGCCGGAGCCATGGCCGAAGCCTAGGCCGGAGTTTTGGAGAGGGAGAGAGAGGAGAGAGCTTTTTTTGTTTTTTTTTTTTTTGAGAAGGGGAGAAGAATGAAAAATTTCAAAAAAATTTGCCTTAAATAGACCTCCAAAACGACGTCGTTTTGGGCTGGCCTTCGTGCACCAAAGCGGCGTCGTTTTGAGCGACCCGTCTGTGTGACCGGACCATAAGAAGGAGGATCCACGCGTTTTTTAAAACTGGTCTTATTGCCAGTTTGGTTCTTCCGCTTTTTTATGGTTTTGTGATTATGTTTCTTTTATTTCTAATTTGGCCCTAAAATTTTGTTTTGATTTCATTTTAGTCCCGTGTAAAACGCCGCCGTTTTGGAGGGAGGGGGTATTTTCCCCTTTAGCCCCTCCTTGTTATTCGCGCGTTCAATGGGGTCCTTTACCTTTTTATTTATTTCAGATTTGCCCCAAACTTTTGTTCTGAGTTCAATTTAACCCCTTTTTTTAGTTATTTTTACAATTTTATTATTATTATTATTATTTTTATTTTTATTACCACTACTATTATTATTATTACTTAATCCCAATTTGATCTTCATTCACTTAGTTTCTACCATTTATAGAATCATTTTTTATTTTTATTTTTTGTATATTATTTTGTATATTATTTATTTATTATTTATTTATTGTCCTTTATTTTTATTACTTTAAAGTAATTTATTTCCTTTATAGATTTATTTTTATTTATTTGTATATTATTTTATTTATTTGTTATTTTATTTATTTATTATTTATTTATTTATTGCTCATTACTTTTTATTACTTTAAATTAATTTATTTCTTTTATTGTTTTTTTACTTTTTATTATTATTATTATTATTATTATTATTATTATTATCATTATTATTATTTATCATTATCTATTGTGCTTTATTACAAATTGCACCCCTCTTATTTGTTTTTTAATTTGATATTTTATTTTTAATATTTTAAATTATTTTTCTCAATATTTATTCGTGTACGCATATATTTCTTTGTCCTCATAATATTCGGAAATTTGGTATTTTCTTTTGTGTGCATTGTCTTGTCACTAACATTATTATTAATATCATCGTTTGTTTATTTTATTTTTCTTTGATTGTTTATAGTAGTGTTAAAATAATGTATATTATGTGATTATCGTATATTGTTTTCATTAGTATATTCATTGTTGTCATTTTATTAAACGCGACATTTAATTCGTATATCATCATTTGTACCGTCATTCATCAACGTAATATTTTATATCATTAATTTTTATCCGAACACGTCAACAAAATTTTCAAAAATAGGCAATATTCTGTATTTAGAATTTTGAAAAATTGTGCCCTAACTTACTGGGTTCCGATTTTTCATTTGACCCAAATAACCGAATATCCTTCTTAAACTTAAATGCATGAGTTTTAAAAGTCAAAAGACAAGCTTAGTTTCGAGGATTTGAAATGTCGTATCCAAACTCACTGGGCGTGACATTTTACTTTTTCGAAATAAGAGGGTCTTAGCATCCAATTTAATCTATTCAAGTTTTCTTTTAAATAAAGAGGATCGTATTTTAAAACCTTTTCAAATTTTTGACATTAAGACGTTAATTAATCAATTAGGTACCAATTTTGTGCGTTACGAGGGTGCTAATCCTTCCTCGTGCGTAATCAACTCCCGAACCCGTTTTCTTGAATTTTGTAGGCCAAAATCATTATCTTAATAAATCAAAATGTTTTAATGATCAATCTCAATGTGATCCGATCACACCTCGAAAAAAGATTGGTGGCGACTCCATTTTCGTTTTTAAAGTCGACCCTATTTTTTTCAAAAAAAAAATGGTTTCGACAGCTTGGCGACTCCACTGGGGACAAAATAAGAGAGTCAAGCCACGAGTTGATTAATTTTTGTCTTTTTGTCGAAAATTAAAAACTCGGTTTAAATGTACGATCCTTTTGTTACATTTCATCCGTCTTTGTTACGACTTTCATCATTTTGGTTTGCTTTTCTGGTTTGAATTTTTGATATGTTTCTGCACATTGCATTACATGACCGCTCGATTATACCCTTTTAAGTGGGAGTGAGAAACTATTCCTTCGTGAGGTCTTCACCTCCGTGCAGGATAGTGGATCGCTTTCGGGATACATCCGTACCTATGTCTTCGTGAGATTTTCATCTCTGTGTAGCCATAGGGAAATGTATTCCCCTGAACTGAACTCAGTCCGTATGAGCCTATAATGGGTGAGGATCGAGGAATCTGCCGGTTCAGGTACCCTTACTTTAGAACCAAACCGCATATAATGAGCCCTAAGAGCCTACCCTAGGTAGAACCACACCAAACCCCTAGAGGTTACCCGAATAGGTGCTCTATTTATTTCTTTCTTGCTTGATTTTGCTTTGTACTAACCTATTTTGTTTTGTTCTGGTTACGATTGCATTGCATTTTCATCATAGAAAAGAGGTGTTGATTCACGTTCAATTGCTAAATAGAGAGCTTGTCATGGAAAATAAATTTCTTGATAAAGTGGAGGATAATGCGGCCGTCTGAATATGGTCCGAGTAAACATAATGAGAGAAGGGCAATAGTTTGATGGAGGAGTACACGACTTTGCTTCGTTATCTGAAGATTCAAGCCGACAAAGATTATTCAAGAACCGTTAATGTCTCGATTTCCTTAAAGAAGCTAACAAGCATCACGGGGATAAGTGAGCGATGGGTCGTAGCCCGAATCACGCAAAAAGGAGCTAGTAGAGGCATCCATTAGAAAATTCACGAGATTTGATCCTAACATCCGGGTATGAAGAAAATGATCGATGTCTTCACTTTGAGTAAGAGGGCAAGGCCGTGTATGTAATCTGTTTTATGTAAAGAAATTTGTTTTCTAGTAAAGTTGTTCTAGTGGAATTGAAGAAGAGTCAATGCCTCTTTTCTCTTTTTTGCATTCATTTCATGCATTAGCATTGCTTTGCACCATATGCAATAAAATTCACGAAAAACCCTAAAATCTTGGCAGTTACCCTGGAATATCGATACACGAGGAAAAACTAAAGAAATGGACCAAAGGCTGGAGAGATTAGAACAAATAAAAATACAGATGCAAGAGCAATTGGCCAAAATTCAGCAAGATATGAGGAATCAGATGCTAGAATTTCAAAGAAACATGATGAGCTAGTTAATCCAGATGCTAGCTGGAGGGTTAGAAAAAGGAAAAAGCCCTATGGTTGATTCTGGGGACGATAACGAGGACTCCGCTTATCATTCAGGGCTTTACCCCAGCAAACACCCAAGCACAACCAGATGCGTATCCACAAAGGGTGTCCGTTAATATTAGACCCCAATACCAGACTGGTACCTCGACACAGGTGAACTTCCCGACAGGTTCAGGTTCTAGTCCAGGGGATAATCCAATCAATCCTGTTGTCCTTGATCTGGATGATCTAGCGGAAACAAAAAAGGCGAGAGTAGAGTTCCCAAAACAATTTGAAGATCGTTACAAACGAAAAAGGCAAGAGAGGAGCTCCCAAATCGATGCTTTAAAGGCCTTGAGGAAGAGGAAAAATTAGGTGAATAATACGAGTATGTATAACAAGGGCTATTCAAAGTCGATTACCGTAAACTAGCCAAAGACGGCACCTACCTGCCATCAGGTCCCCTCAAGGCAAGATTCTAATCCAAGACCGAACTAAAAAAAACTCCGGTTCACGCCCATCCCAATCACGTATGGGGAGTTGTACCAAAGTTTGTTTGATGCACATATAGTATCCCCTTTCTACCTAAAACCTATGCAGCCTCCGTTTCCCAAATGGTATGACGCGAACGCCCAATGCGAGTACCACGTGGGAATCACATGACACTCAATTGAGAACTGCACCGCTTTCAAAAAGATAATCAAAAGACTCATCAACATGGGTATTGTGAAATTTGATGATCCATTTGATATAGAAAATCCGTTACCCAACCATTCTGACAAAGGGGTAAACGCGATAATCGAGAATACGGGGAAAAGAATCAAGAAGAATATCGCAGAAGTAAAAACCCTATTGAAATGGGTTTTGAAACAAATGATAGACATGGGATTAATCATTCAGACTTCGGAGGAGGTACCCAAAGGGATGAGGAGCCACTGTAAATTCCACGCAGAAGAAGGTCATGAAATCCAAGAGTGCGCTGAATTCAAAGCTTTGGTGCAAAACCTGATAGATAATAAGGAACTAGAATTCCTTGAAGAAGTCAAAAGCCTGGAAGGAATATCGGTGAATCTGAACATTAACGCCGTATCTGAAGGGGGAACCGGAGAATAAAATTTTCCAAGCATCTGCCATTACATACTTGGGAGTGTTTTGAACAACGGGACTGTGGAAGAGATCCCTGGATTTTTTAGAGCTAATTTAGAGTAATATTCAAAACACGCTTGTTGCTTTAAGCCTAAAAGCAATAAGAATCCTTTCATGAAATAGACTCATGTCTAACACCTTTATCTTCAATGAAAAATGCATTTTTGTGCCTCACTTTGAGCAAATATTCTTTTATTCCTTTATTTCATTCATGTTCATACCACATAAATAATTATTCTTAGATTCATTTGTTCTTTGAATATTCCTTCGTACCTATAATAGGTCCCCAGATATCAACGACATAAGCGACGCTGCTACTGACTCAGAATCTACTTTTGAGCAAGATATATGTCTAGAGGGATCTCAGGACTTTGAAGATAACAGAGATGGTAACCTATCTCCTGATTTGTTAAGGATGGTAGAACAAGATGAAAAAACAGATCCTACCTTACAAAGAGTCATTGGGAGCCTAGGAGAATGGAAAGAGGTGAAGATCGAAGCATGTATCACCACAGAGACAAAGCGAGATGTCATTGAGTTATTCCAAAAATTTAAAGATGTTTTCGCATGATCATATCTGGATATGCCCTGCTACTAAGACGTGTAGATGCTGCTAAGGCTAAGGAAATCTTAGAAGAGGAACACATGCTAATGGTTTTACAATGGCCAGGCAAATCATGAGGTTGGGGTACTGCTGGTCCACCATGGAAGGAGATTGCATCAGTTATACCAAGAAATGCCATAAGTGCCAAATTTATGGAAACAAGATTCCTGTGCCTCCTTCATCTCTTCATGTATGGCTTTTCCATGGACTTTCTCTGTGTGGGGCATGGATGTCAGTGGGCCAATCTCACCAAAGGCTTCTAGCGGGCATCGATTCATCTTTATGGTTGTCCATTACTTCACTAAGTAGGCGGAAGCTGCTTCATATGCCGATGTCACAAAGTTGACAGTCAGCAAATTATTGAGAAAAAAAAGAAATCATATGTCGGTATGGAATGCCAAAAATGGATCATATCTGGCAATGCACTAAATTTGAACAACAACACGATATCAGAAGTTTGCAGTCTGTTCAAGATTAAACACCATATCGCCTCAAAATGAATGGTGCAGCGGGGGCAACAACAACAAAAAAAAAACAAAAACAAAAAGGGGTCGCGGGGAAAATGATTAAGACTCATGAAGATTGGCATGAGAAATTACCATCTATGCTTATCGAACGTCTGTCAGGACCTCCACCGGGGCAACGCTTTTCTCATTGATTTATGGAACGGAAGCAGTTTTACCTATCAAAGTTGAGATTCCCTCCCTTCGAATCTTATTAGAGCTGAAGTTGGATGAAGCAGAATGGATCCAATCCCGATATGATCAGCTGAATCTAATCGAAGAGAAGAGGTTGAGAGCTATCCGTCATGGTCAAATGTACCAAAAACGGGTGATGTGAGCTCACAATAAAAAGGTTCGGCCCAGAAAGTACCATGAGGGAGACTTGGTATTAAAGAAGATTTTTCCCATACAAAAGGACTTTAGAGGGAAATGGATGCCAAATTAGGAATGACCTTATATGGTAAAGAAGGCCTTTTCTGGAGGAGCATTAACTTTAACTGAAGTGGACGGCAAGAGCCCGCCTAATCCAGTGGATTTAGATTCAGTCAAGAAGTACTTCTTAAAAAAACACAAAAAACACAAAAAAAAGGAAAGAAAAGAAAGAAAGAAAAGAAAAGGAAAAGAAAAAGAAAAAGGAGAGGCCAAGGCGAAAACCCGAAAAGGACGCCTTGAGACCAAATGGGGTTTTGAATTGAAAACCCGTAAAGGGCAATTCAAATTTCAATAAAAAATGGGGCATGCAATAGTCTCGCTTTCTCCGAATTAACAGGAAGGAGAGATGTTACATCTTGGGGCATCAACAGAGTACTCTAGATCCCCTAAACACATATTGAGCTCAAAAAGGGTCCCCAAGAAGTTTGTGCAGAGAAGCTCATGCTGCGGTATTTGGGGCACCTATTTCCCTTTTACTCATTTTGTGTTTCAACAATATTTGCTTTCTTTGATTAATTCATTCTTTTCAAATTTTGTTCCTGATAAATTTTAGTTTCATCCATCATTATGATCTTTTTCGAGCATTTTGCGTTGAAATAACGATTGATGGGCTAATAGCACTTTCATAAAAGGAGTTCTGTATATTACTCTAAAAGCTTCTAAATAGTACAAGAACCTGAAACAAGACTATTATTTAGAACTCACCAAACCTAAGGGTTAGAAATATTTGAGAAAGAAGAATCTAAATTTTGACTATTTCTTCGGATTTTCTGTCAAAGACACCAGCTGAGCAAAGAGGGCATGGTAATACCTCAGTGATACAACCTTGATGAACAACGAGTAATGACAACCCAAACATTAAAAAGGGATCATTCTCAAAACATTAAAAAGGGATCATTCTCATACATTCATGCAAATACCATTCACACACATCCAATTAGGAGCATTTGATTCATTCTGATCATGACATCCTAATCATTTGGCATAAGCATAGGCACATGAAATCGATTCTACACGTCATGTCCCCCAGAGGACAGTGTAGCAAGATCGGTGAATCCACAAATCTCATCTCCCTGAAGTAGCAGTGGAGCAGATTGAAGTTGTAGATCTTATATCCTTGAAGTTGCAGTGGAGTAGATCGAAGATGGCGGATCTTATCTTTCTGAAGTTGCAGCGGAGAAGATTGAAGCCACCGGCCTTATCTCCCTGAAGTTACAGTGGAGCAGACTGAAGACAGCAGATCTTATTTCCCTGGCGTTGCAGTGGAACAGATCGAAGCTACAAATTACGGTGGATCTTATCTTTCTGAAGTTGCAGTGGAGCAGATTGAAGCCACCAGCCTTATCTCCCTAAAGTTGCAGCGGAGCAGACTGAAGACAGCAGATCTTATTTCCCTGGCGTTGTAGTGGAACAGATCGAAGCTACAAATTACGGTGGATCTTATCTTCACGAAGTTGCGATGGGAGCGATTGAAGCCACCACCTTATCTCCACGGTTGCGTGAGAGAGGCATCAAGACAGGCGAATCTTATTTCCCTGGCGTTGCAGTGGAACAGATCGAAGCTACAAATTACGGCGAATCTTATCTTCTTAAAGTTGCAGTGGAGCAGATTGAAGCCACCAGCCTTATCTCCTTGAAGTTGCGTGAGCGGTAGATCAAGACAATGAATCTTATTTTTCCTAAAGATGCGAGTGGAAGCAGATTGAAGCTACAAATTGGCGGATCTCATCTTCCCGAAATTCTGATGGAGCGATTGAAGCCACCTGACCTTATCTTCCGAGGTTACAATGAGCAGATCAAGAAGCAGTGAATCTTATTTCCCTGGAGATGCAGTGGAACAGATTGAAGCTACAAATTGGCGGATCTCATCTTTCTGAAGTTGCAGTGGAGCAGATTGAAGCCACTAGCCTTATCTCCCTGAAGTTGCAGTGGTGCAGACTGAAGACAGCGAATCTTATTTCCCTGGAGATGCAGTGGAACAGATTGAAGCTACAAATTACGGCGGATCTTATCTTCCTGAAGTTGCAGTGAAGCAGATTGAATCCACCAACCTTATCTTCCTGAAGTTGCAGAGAAGCAGGTTGAAATTACCAATTCTTATCTCCTTGAAGTTCCAGCGGAGTAGATCGAAGCTACAAATCTCTTCTCCCTGAAATTATATTAGAGAGGATCGAAACACCAATTCCTATACTTCCGAAGTTGCAGTGGGTTAGAGCGAGGATACTTGAAGAAAAAGAAAAGAAGCGCTGAGACTCATCAAGACCGGGCAAAATTGGTCCTTTTTAAAGTCTTTGCTCCATTCTCGTTACACGACAATGAGCAAAGAGGGGCAGCTGTAACAGGCCCAATTCGCCCGGGCCCAAAAAAATGAATAAATAGGTCCAAATTACAACCCAAATCACCAGCCTAAACTAATGGCCCAATATTCAAGCCTAGTGGCCCAAAAATCTAAACCTAGTTTTAGTAAAAAACTGAAACCCTAATCCCTAACAGCCTCCAGCGCCGTACCCTTTGCCACCAACTCTGCCACCCTGCAAAAATGAAGCAAAAACGCATAAGCGAAGCAAGAAGCGATGAAAGCTAAAAAAAGAGCAAGTAGTAGCAAAGCAAAAAAAAATATATATTGTATTATTTCGGCTATAAAGCCATAAAAAATCAATGTAACCGAGGGAGATTTTTCAATAAAAAAACGGAGACTTTGAATACAAAAACGGATTCAAAAAAATCGGATTTGTAAGATCTTTGTTCTTTTATTTTTTTATTTTATTTGTTTTATTTTTCTTTATTTTCCTTCTTCGAATATACATACATATACCTATATATTTTTTTTATTTTTCCTTTAAAAACAGTATACATGCATACAAATATAGCAAAAAAAATAAAAAAAAATTACCTTTACGGTCTTTCGGCCGCCGTATACGGCGGCGCCGATGGCGGCGCGTGGCGATGGCCCATCGGAATCCCGCCGGAGCCATGGTCGGAGCCTAGGCCGGAGTTTTGGAGAGGGAGAGAGAGGAGAGAGCTTTTTTTGTTTTTTTTTTTTGAGAAGGGGAGAAGAATGAAAAATTTCAAAAAAAATTGCCTTAAATAGACCTCCAAAACGACGTTGTTTTGGGCAGGCCTTTCAGGCACCAAAACGGCGTCGTTTTGAGCCTAACCCGTGCGCGTGACCTGACCCGCAAGGAAGATCCGCGCGTTTTTTAAAACTGGTCTTATTACCAGTTTGGTCCTTCCGCTTTTTTGTGGTTTTGCGATTAAATTTCTTTTATTTCTAATTTGGCCCTAAAATTTTGTTTTGATTTCATTTTAGCCCCGTGTAAAACGCCGCCGTTTTGGAGGGCGGGGGTATTTTTCCCTTTAGCCCCTCATTGTTATTCGCGCGTTCAATGGGGTCCTTTACTTTTTTATTTATTTCAGATTTACCTCAAACTTTTGTTCTGAGTTCAATTTAGCCCCTTTTTAAGTTATTTTTGCAATATTATTATTATTATTATTATTATTATTATTATTACCACTACTATTATTATTATTACTTAATCTCAATTTGATCTTCATTCACTTAGTTTCTACCATTTATAGATTCATTTTTTATTTTTATTTTTTGTATATTATTTTATTTATTTATTATTTATTTATTGTCCTTTACTTTTTATTACTTTAAAGTAACTTATTTCCTTTATAGATTTATTTTTATTTTTTGTATATTATTTTATTTTTTTGTTATTTTATTTATTTATTGCTCATTACTTTTTATTACTTTAAATTAATTTATTTCTTTTATTGTTTTTTACTTTATTTTATTATTATTATTATTATTATTATCATTATTATTATTTATCATTATCTATTGTGCTTTATTACAAATTGCACCCCTCTTATTTGTTTTTTAATTTGATATTTTATTTTCAATATTTTAAATTATTTTTCTCAATATTTATTCGTGTACGCATATATTTCTTTGTCCTCATAATATTCGGAAATTTGGTATTTTCTTTTGTGTGCATTGTCTTGTCACTAACATTATTATTAATATCATCGTTTGTTTATTTTATTTTTCTTTGATTGTTTATAGTAGCGTTAAAATAATGTATATTATGTGATTATCGTATATTGTTTTCATTAGTATATTCATTATTGTCATTTTATTAAACGCGACATTTAATTCGTATATCATCGTTTGTACCGTCATTCATCAACGTAATATTTTATATCATTAATTTTTATCCGAACACGTCAACAAAATTTTCAAAAATAGGCAATATTCTATATTTGGAATTTTGAGAAATTGTGCCCTAACTTATTGGGTTCCGATTTTTCATTTGACCCAAATAACCGAATATCCTTCTTAAACTTAAATGCATGAGTTTTAAAAGTCAAAAGACAAGCTTAGTTTCGAGGATTTGAAATGTCGTATCCTAACTCACTGGGCGTGACATTTTACTTCTTCGAAATAAGAGGGTCTTAGCATCCAATTTAATCTATTCAAGTTTTCTTTTAAATAATGATGATCGTATTTTAAAACCTTTTCAAATTTTCGATATTAAGGCGTTAATTAATCAATTAGGTACCAATTTTGGGCGTTACGAGGGTGTTAATCCTTCCACGTGTGTAATCGACTCCCGAATCCGTTTTCTTGAATTTTGTAGGCCAAAATCATTATCTTAATAAATCAAAATGTTTTAATGATCAATCTCAAGGTAATCCGATCACACCTCGAAAAAATATTGGTAACGACTCCATTTTCGTTTTTAAAGTCGACCCTATTTTTTTTTCAAAAAAAATGATTTCGACACATTTCTTTCGGAAAACTTTTTATCCAATTTCATCATTGTGAAGAAATTAAGATTCAAGCATAATGGGTTGATTTGGTGCATAGAAACATGACGGTATATCCCACAAAATTTGGCATTTAAATCAGATTGAAAGCATTCAATAAACAAAGAAGTTGAAAGGTTGAAGCCAAAACAGATTGCAGCTTCAACAAATGTTGGTAATTCGAGAAGGTTCCAAATTTATTATAAAAACTAAACTTAATTTTACAACTCAAACTGATGATGGATTTTTCCCCAATCGGGCAAACCTTGAAGTTGTAAAGGGACTCAATTGTCTTTCCCTTTACCCATAATTTCCGTGGCCATGAATAATTACACAACACAAACTTTTTCCACCAAAGGCCCCCCTTCTCCTTTTGTCAATATACTTTTATTTACATGACAGCTTTAAGGCACATATCTTTCAATAACTATAAATTAACAGAATTTCAAAATAATATTATATACAAACAATGAAATTAGAAAGATATATTCCGATAATAATAAAAAATGAAGCAGCAGTTTAGTTTTCAAGCCAAGAGCCAAAAATCCTTGTGGCGTTTAGTGGTGATCAAATAACCTCCAAGTTTTTTGCTTTTCCTTCTGACTGCAACAGCCATGCAGGTAGCATTTTGGATACAGTATTCCACTACTCCACCTGTCATTCGACTGCCTGCCCACATCATTACCAGACGCCATGTCATCGACTTCTTTTTTTGTCCCAAAACCAGAAGTGCCACTCCTTGTTTTTTAGCTTCTTCCACTATTGTTGGACCTTTCTCTTTCCCCTCCACCACTGCCACCTCTACTTCAACCTAACACTCCAAACCCATAATTAACTGTATGTCTTTGTGAACAGAACAAGACTAGCATGATTATAGGAACTGTTTTAATTTGTTTTGCTGGTAATATTTCATATCAAAAGTAATTAGAATTTGATGTTAACTGGCAAAATAACAAATATATATATATATATATATATATAGGTAAAAAAATCCAACTAGTACTTGACTGACTATTATAGCATTCATTATGTCGCAACCTACCTCGGGTCTCTTCTGCTTGCACATGTTTTTGAGGGAGGAAACAGGTTCACATGCCCTTGGGGCTCTGTTCTTGTCATGATCTTCATTTGTATTTGGCACTGTATTTTCCAGTTATCAGTTTATCTCCTTATGTTCGGAGTAATTCAAGGTAATAATCAAAACATTTTTCGATGTTTAGCATAAAAGGAATAAAAAAAGGGATCAGTTTGGCACCTTGTTTTGAAGGCTTTGTGACATGAAGAAGAACAAGAGTGTCGTGACACCGAACGGTGTGAGAAAGTGCCCATTGTAAAGCTCCCTTTGCTTCGATGCTGGAATCAACCACGATCATGATTTTCCTTCCAATTAAAAACCCAGTTTTTTCTCCATTTCTGGATTTATCTTCCCCAACTTTGCCACTAATTTCATCTTTTTGATCAGTTTTAGAAGAATCCAGATTAGGCTTGGCTAGAAATGGAGGAGACTTCACTCTAACATGAGGCCTAATCCTGTTTAGACAGAAACCTGGCAACCTTGCCCCTGTTCTTCCCATCTCCTAAAATGCCTCACTGCTGCTAGGCTTTCACACCAAATGATTATACATACATACATATATATATATATTTAATTTATGAACCAAATTTCTAGATGATGGTTTGGTGCCATGGGTTTATTTTATTTTTGCAAACTTTGCTTTCTTTTGTTTTGTAATCATGAAAGCAGGTCTTTGGTTTCCTTTCTATTTTCCTTTGTGGGGGCTATTCCTCAACGTGCTTCTCATGAATCCTAGGTCCCTCCTTCCTAGCTTTGCCGATCGGATTGGGGTACGAGTGTCCATACATATTTTTAATATATATTCGTTTTTCTTATGTCTTTCATATATTTTGAGAGCCATATCTTCATACCCGAATTCGGAGATGTGCCGGATTGAACCGAGGGACACATGTTTCAAAAAAAAAAAAAAAAAAAAAACCGAGTAGGGGAAAAGTTGGAAATTTAGGCCCCATTTGGTTTTAGAAAACTTAAATTAATTTCTTTTTTTTTTAAATAAAAAACATTGAAAAAGAACATATTAGATTGAAATTTTTTAAATTATTTTTAAAAAAATAAAAATATGTGAAAATTAGAAAATAATAAAAAAATTGTTTTCATTTTTTTCACTACAAATATTTTGTAAAAGTAAAAATGATGAAAACAAAAATTTTTCACTGTAGATGAATTGACCTTGAAACCAATATAAATTTAAAAATATTCCTTTTTTTTCAGAATTTTTTCTAATATTAAATCTAATACTTTGGTTTAAATCCATATAAATATAATTTTTTATTTTATTTCTATTAAAGAAAAATATTTTCACAATTGTATCTCACTTTGGCTATTTTAGTTTTTTCTTCTTGTTCTTCCTTTATTTCATAAGTGACTTTGTTTTAAAATATTCCTCCATTTCCATTAAAAATTTAGAACAAATAAATTTAAGCAATAAACTTTACAACAAAAAATATTAATTTCTTTTTTACAAAAATAAAAACCACTTGATTATTTGAAAGGTCAAGAAGGAAATTAGTTTTAACAAAACAAACCCTTGCCCAATGGATGTGGTTCGAATATCTTTTGACAGGGAGGGACCTTGGAGAGGGGTAAAGTGCCATACCAAGAAGAGCCTAATCTACTTGTACATTCTAGCTCGATCGGGGACATTAGTATAAATTAGAGACTTTGTACTCGAAAGCAATGAATTAGAATGCTTTGGAAAAATGACCATTATTTGAAGCTGGGTGGGAAACCATTTCATAATTTGCACAAGTCTCAAGGTTAATACTAAGGTATGGGCAAAAAATTATTATTCTTCGCCTTGTTTTACTCCTCTTGAGGGAACAACAAATCTAAGTATGTGAAATTTCTAAACATCATTTTAAGAAAAGAAGAGTCAGAAGAAAATTCTTCTATGCATTTAAAGATGTCCAATTGATATTATCTTAGATTAAACTTGTCCATGACAATTTCCTCAACTAGGCCCTAAAAGGCAATACAAAGAAATGAACTATTGTGCGATGAAACTAGATATATCCTTTACGTTGCCCTAAGTGTTTTGTGTTCAATTTTCTTATTCCTTGATTTGCTTTATACAATTTTATTTTATTTTTGTGTCATGAGAATCACAATGTTAAACACAAAATTGAATACAAATACAATATTCACAATAATCACACTAGTAACAATAATTTTTAAACAAAAATGTTAAGTTTAAGATTATAAAAACATTTAATCCTAATTTCTTCAAGGGTTTGTATTAATCAACCTTTATTGATACAATGCTCAACAAGGGAAGGGTACAGAAGAGAGGAGAATGGTTGTTGAGATGATTGGTTCACTTAGTCAGGGTGGAGAGCCGAAGATTATGGAGAATAAGTTGGAGAGAGTTTGCAGGTTGAGTAAAGAGAGAGTAGGCTAGGTATTCTTAAAGAGTTGATTTTTTCTTCATTGTTCTTAGGGTATTTATAGATAGGGGTCCCATGCTATATGATGTTAATGTGTTAGACTTGCCATCTAGCCATCATTATGTCTTTGATAGGACGAGGATGTCTCTAATAAGACAAATCTTATCATTTATTTTGATTTTGGTAAGATAAAGTAGTTGAGTCCACGTGATGTTTGATGACCAAACGACTCTATATTCCCAATGAAGATCAGGCCACTCGTTGTCCGGATAGTCCTTACGAGAGGGCTAGTTCATAGGTGACCTCTCGAATTGCTAATGGTAGACTTATTGTTCAAGCGTCTTTTAGGCTTGCCATGTGTCTTATTGCGAATTATTATCCAGTCAAGATGTTAGTACTTTCATACAAAATCAATATCTCAAAATCATTCAATCAATCGAGCTTGAATATTGCATATAAATCATAATCTATCACAAGCAAAGCTACTATCTTAATTTTTTAGAGATTACTCAATAAAGTTTGAAAAAAAAAGGAATAATTGTTATCAAATTAGAGAAACTTATTTGAATGCTTATCTTGTAAAAAATATGTTGTTTTAAATATATATATTTTGAAACAATAGTGATAATGTTGAATAAAAATAAAAGAAATAGAAAATTTTGAATTTTAATGAAGAGAGGAAGATTATTCTATTTTTATAAAAATAAAAATTTTCATAAAATAAAATTTATTCTACGATATTTTATATGATTTGTCACTCACCCCAATACCAAAAGCTGATTAATTATATAACAAAACGCAGAAAATCTTAAAACAAAATTCACCCAACCATTTTTCATATCAAAAATTCATTTTCGACATATATTCGGAAATGAACTATAACCTTTCAGAGCTATAGCTAATATTTTTTAAACAGAAAGTTAATATCATTGACACTTCAATTTTATAAAAAAACAATTTTTTTTTTGAATTTATATTATTCTAATATTAACAAGGGTATAATAATTAAAGAAGAACTGATCTGTAAAGATATTATTCATTTATGATGATTTGTCTAACGTGAACCAAACGCCATTTGATCATCATTTTGGAAATAACCCATAATTACCCGGAAAAAGAAAACAAGTGTGTTAGAAAGTTCTTAGACACAAAATGATTAATAAAAGCCAAAAGAAAGGGTCAACTCTATAGTGTTGATTTGCAGCCAAAGTTTTGATGATTTGGGAATAATCACACAAATTAGAACAGCTTTTAGACATATAATTGACTTTTTCAAATCACAACAATCTTGCTAAATTAATTTGCGAAAAGTAGGGTTAAATTTAGATGAGAGGTTTTCTTCATGGGTGTGGTCTTTTTTAAAAATAAATATTACTACAAATTGTTATTTATTGGAAATGAAATGTTTAATATTTTAAATATGTTTGATTATCATGTCATTTTTGATATTCGTACTTTCATAAAATGTTCAATATGGTACTTGTATTTTGAAAATATCTAATTTAATTAGTACATGAATTATTAATGTGTGTTATTCCTACTTTCATGAAATGTCCAATGTGGTACATGTACTTAAAAAAAAGCTCTAATGTGGATTGGTACCAAACTATCAATATGTTCTTTTTATTATAGTATTTGGTATTAACATTGTTTGCGAATTGCTAAATAAACTAATAAAAATGCGACATGGAGAATTTTTTTTCAAATCATCGAGTACACATGAATAATATAACATTATGTGAAAAAATTAAATAAAGATATATATAACGACCCGATTTTAATCAGTGTCGAAAAACTCAATTAAAGGTTGAATTGTTGAAAACTAAACAGTTTAAACCGAAAAGTCAGTAAATCAAATGTGTGATTAACAAATAAAACCAAATAGTAATTAAATAAATCAAGTTTTTATAATTTATACATGGACTGAATTGCAAAGTGAGTTAAAGGAAAAGTTTTAATTGAAGCCTTGAGATAGATCCTTGCAATTAACCCTAAATAAAATAATAAGGGAGAAGTGGCCAACAACCTTGAAAATAGTTGGATCCCACCATTGCTTAATGTTGAGGCTTAATAGCCATTAATTTATTTTTATTATAAATTTTAGTTAATAAAAATCTAGTTAAATATGTTAGTCGGAGGGGAGAGAGAACATATTTTCCCTTCATCCCTTCTACAATCGATTAAGAAGAAAAAAGAAAGAATTGATCTCATTTCGTCTCCTATTGCCGATTTAAATCTCTAAGGTAAAGCATAATTTCTTAATTGAAATTTTATGGCAACTTAGTTTATAAACCTAGAGTAATAATACCCAAGCATTAGATTAGTGAATTAATATGTTTTGGTGTAGGTTTCCATTGTTGAAAAGCTTAGAGGATTGGTTGTTAAAGATTCAAGTTCATGCAATTGTTACGAGGTTAGAACTTTAGCTTGGCAAACTGTGTGGCCTTAGGCGATTTCTTGGGTTCAAATCTTGTTTAAGTCAGCCTACTCTCGAGAGATGAGAATTCTTGCAGAAATTCTCTAAGACACCTGTAACACCCCTTACCCGTGTCCGACGCGGGACAGGATACGAGGCATTACCGAACTTAAACAAAAACCTTTATACAAAACTGGCTATAAAATTTCATTCAATTTAACATTCCTCATTCACATGCAAATTGCCCCTTATATGGGCCCACAAGGCCCAAAACATACATTGGGAACTGTTCGGGACCAAACCGAGAACTTAGGAAACTTTAGGAAGACCAAGAAAATTTTTCATCAAAACAGGGGTCACACGTCTGTGTGGCTTGGGACACGCCCATGTGGGTAGGCCGCGTGGTCACACACGCCCATGTCCTTAGCCCGTGTGACTCTCTGTTTATGACGTCATCAACAAAATTGGGTCACACGGCCAAGTCACACGCCCGTATGCTTAGGCCGTGTGGTGAATTAAATTCCGAAAAGTAAATGCAGACTTTACACGCCCATGTCTCGGGGTCGTGTTCTCCACACGGCTGAGACACATGGCCTTGTCTCTGCCCGTGTGACCAAGAAAATGGCTATTTTCCAGACCATTTGGCACCCTCATTTGCACATACTTAAACACAACTTCAATCCATCCATCCCAAAGACACATAACCACATCACATAAAACCTTTAGTATAAGCACACACGTATAAATAGGCATTGCAACTCGTTAACCAATATGAACCAACACATTTGGCCAAATCAAATGACACATACACAATTGACTAAGTCCTTATACATGCCATAGACTGAAAAGGTTTTACATTCACTTATACCCAACATGATAGCTTGATAGTGTGATAGCATCTCTGGCGATCTCCAACCCGAGCTAGTATGAAACCCTACATGATATAAGAAAGGAAGGGGAGTAAGCTATAAAGCTTAGTAAGTATGTATGTAAATAATAAACAATTTATTACCATGATTTTAACAATCCTTATTTTGAGTTCTCAAGGTAATGCCATTATTATTGCATAAAATTTCTCAATTCACTTATGTTCATCTTGAGCTGTCTACTCGAGTTACAGTCACTAAATTATTTTTATCCAGAGCTACGGAACTCCAAATTAAGATCCGCTAATTTTCCTTGAAACTAGACTCACATATCTTCTTACCATAAGATTTCAAGAATTTTTGGTTTAGCCAATCAGTACAGTTTATTCTTTAAAGTTTCCCCTGTTTCGTTGTCTGACAGTTCTGACCCCTCTTCACTAAAAATTTATTTTCTCATTGCAAAGAACTCGAAAGACGTTTCCGTTTGTTTCTCTTGAAAATAAACTCATTAAGAAATTCAAGCATATAAATTTATCCCTTGATTATTTTTTTACAATTTTTAATGAATTTCCAAAGTTAGAACAGGGGATTTTGAAATCATTCTGACCCTGTCTTATAAAAGTTCAAATATCACAAAATTTGAAATTCTTTTGCTTACACCGTCTCTTTTATAAAAAAATAGATTTAATAAGATTTAATTTCATATCTTATTAAACTTCTAATTCAATTTTCACCATTTTTGGTGAATTTTCAAAGTGATTCAACTGTTGCTGTCCAAACTGTTTTATTGCTAATTTTACTCTATCATGTTTTCTTTGTATTAATTCTCATTTACACACTTATAATACTAAAGCATATCCATAGTTAGCCATGTCAATAGCTAGTCATCATCAAATATTTACAAGCCATTCATTGGCCAATTTAACTTATACATCAACAACAAAAACTTGAACATTTCATTTCTCAATTTAATTTGGCTTAAAAGCCTCACATATGATCACAATCCACATTTCCCACATATTCTTACATCATAAGCATGGGCTTAGCTCTTTGTCATTGATGCATAAACTTAGCTCTTTGTCATTGATGCCTAAACTTAGCTCTTTGTCATTGATCCATAAACTTAGCTCTTTGCTCGTCGAACTACTCGGAATATCAAAGGATACTAAATCATATCATACATGTATCACGATGCCAATGCCATATCCCAGATATGGTCTTACATGGGATCACATCTCGATGTCGACGCCATATCCTAGATATGGTCTTACACGGGATCTCATATCTCGATGTCGATGCCATGTCCCAAACATGGTCTTATACGAGATCATATATAGATGTCGATGCCATGTCCCAGACATGGTCTTACACAAGATCTTTCTTTGGTACCGAGGCCATGTCCCAGACATGGTCTTGTACGGGACCTCCTTCATTTGATGCCGATGCCATGTCCCAGACATGGTCTTATATGGGACCTCTTTCATTTGGTGCCGATGCCATGTCCCAGACATGGTCTTATACGGGACCTACATTCGGTGCCGATGCCATGTCCCAGACATGGTCTTATACGGGACCTTCCTTATCTCATGTTGTGACATTAGTATCCTTGCTATTCCGAATGTTCAACCAGGACTTCAACTTAACATATTTTCATCATACTCTCATCGAGGCATCATTAGTCGATTTCATAGAAATAATATTCATTTCACATAATATCTAGAAATTAAAAATATAAAAAAAACATTATGTAGCTTTAATTTCACACAAACTTACCTCGATACCAAAATGGCAAGAGGGGACCTAACCGTCAGTTACTCGTTTTTCCCCCCGTTCTAAGTCCGAACCTCATTTTCTTTGATCTATAACATCACATTTAGCTTACTTATTAGTCACATTATTCATTGTGACCCAAAAATCGTACTATGGCAAAACTACATCTTTGCCCTTAAACTTTGTCATATTTACACTTTTGCCCCTAGGCTCGTAAAATGATTTTTATTCGATTTCCTTGTATTTTAGGCCTAGCCGAACCATTTTCATAACTATAGCAGTCCACAATTTTCATTCATTCACACATTTTTCATACATTTTTCAACTTTTTACAAATTAGTCCTTTTATGTGATTTCATCGAAAATCACTTAGTAAAAGTCGTTTACTACACACCGAGCATTCATATTCTACCATTAGACATCAAAGCACATGCATGTCATCCATGGGTAAATTTTTAAACACAAACCCTAGCTCAAAATAATGGTAGAAATAGCTAAACCGAGTTACGGGGATCTCAAAAATGTAAAGAACATTAAAAACGGAGCTTGGATGCACTTACAATTGAGCTTGAAAGCTTGAAAACCCTAGCCATGGCTTCCCCCATGCTAAATTCAGCCAAGGAAGAAGATGGATAAAGGTTTTTGGCTTTTATTTTGTCTTTTAGTCCATTTAATTACCAAATTACCAAAATGCCCCTAACTTAAAAATATCCCATTTCACTTATCTAATGTCCATTTTTGTCCAACAATTAAACCAATGGTATAATTTCCATTCAAGGACCTCCAATTTAAAATTTCATAGAAATTGGACAGTTCTAACATGTGGAACTCAACTTTTGTACTTTTTACAATTTAGTCCTTTTGACTAAATTGAGTGCCCAAACGTTGAAATTTTCGAACGAAATTTTCACGGAATCTTTCCGTGAAATCGTAGACCATAAAAATATAATAAAAATAAGATTTTTTTTCATCAAATTTGTGGCCCCAAAACCACTGTTTCGACTAGGCCCAAAATCGGGCTGTTACAATTCTCCCCATCTTTAGGGATTTTCGTCCTCGAAAATCTTACCAGAAGAAGTTGCTTTCAACTCTCCTAAAACACTTTCACTAATCTTCTCAGAATTACAAATCGATTTAATCTCATATATCTCTTTCCAATATCCTTTAAACTTTAGCACACAGTGCCGGAGTACACCGTCAAAATCTGAACTACCCTCTTAGACTTACCATTGATATAAAAATAAATTACTGTGCCAAAATGCATATGCATACTCAGAGTGCCCTATGGCTCATCCCATAATTGCGATGTAACTTCCGGATCTCTATCCGACATAATGGAACTGGCACTCTGCATAATCGAATAACCTTATAAACATATTACTCGGCTAATCTGTCAAATAAGAAATCTGTACATAATGTAATGATCATACGGATCTTTCTTTGTCAAATGATGAACCATAAACCAATTAACATCTTACTTTTCAGGGATAATGACAATCCCGATATGAAATCTATGGTAACTCTATCTCATCATCACTCCCTTACCATCACCGACAATATCAGATCCCGCATATACTTGATTTTGGCCACTTGCTAGCAAATAGACATCCGAACATAAAGTAAAAATATCGTGATACATACTCAATCACCAAAACATCTACTCCTACAATCGCATTTTATTATTCTTGGATGAATCGACGAGCTACTCATCGAGTCTCGCAAAAACTTCTGTACAAACTCTAGGTTACCCAGTACGTGAATTCTATATCAGAACAATAATAATAACAGGAATCAGGTCCAACCTAAAATTCAGAATAGAAAGACGTTTCACACTGTACTCGTTTAGTTCACCACTCTTTATCACATCTCTGAGCTTCTCAATTCACAAAGAAAGAATCGCTTAAGCTTTTAACTTAGCTAGAACTAGTCCATCATCAAATAAGATCAATCAAGTAACCAGTACTCACAAAAATAAACAAAAATTTTCCATTCAAGCATCTGTAACCATACTTTCTTTCCAAAAGGTAAGTCGATAATTACTCACAGTCTTTTAACATCTCAAAACATTCACGTTGTCTTAGTTTCATATCTTTCTGCGACATTAGATACTTTAACCCATTAGGATTAGGAAGCATATGACACTTTTCGCCGAACATACGAAATCATCCAGTTCACAACACAGATATAAAAGTGGCCGTCTCTAAATCATTAGTCGAACAGTTCTTTTTCATGTGACTTTAACCGTCTGAAAGTGCAAACTGCTTCTTTACATTCTTACATTAAAACATATTCCGATCTGTTCAATAGTACATCATTGTAAAATCTTAAATTCCTTACTCAATTCAAACTGAACTCAGAACTAGAGCTTCTGTTAATAATACTTTTAACTGTTTAGAACTTTGCTAACATGCATAGATCATTCGAATTTTCATATATGTGATGACTTTATCAATCGGTAAAGCTTTAACTCATAATAACATCATTCGATTAGAACAATCCAATAGGCATATCTCTGTATCATACTTTCCAGAACATAATTTCTTCATTCAGACTATCCGTCTATATACTCGTGAATGTACAAAATTCATTAGTATACTTGAGGATACTTTAAATACACATAACTCAATTGAATCGAATAGCCAAGACTAGCTTCTTCTTTATCTGTGACATTGCATAATCTATGTAATCTTTAAAACATTCTGATATTTCTTCTAAAGCTGTTTTCACTTTCCAACTATTCTCATCTCTGTATACATTACTAATTATTTCATCACTGAACTCTTTAGTTTCACACTTATGAACTTATTCAACGTGGTTCTCGTAAAATTTCGTCTTAAATTATCACTAGCAATGGGGTGAGGTCGTAAAGCCTCTAACTTGACTCTCATTAATACACACATATGACTTAGCATTCATCATTAAAATAATATCATCATAATCACATAATTCACTTTAGACAATTTAATAGACTTATTCATTTTACGAATGTTTTCTGCCATTCACAATTTCAAATAATGAATTTACTTACTAACATTTGTCAAATTAGAGAACGCCTTACGGGTTAGAGTACGTCGTTTACTTGATGCCATAGTCCAACTATGGTCTTACACGTACACACATGTACTGCCATGGTCCAACCATGGTCTTACGTCCACAATTCCATAACCGAGTTATGGTCTTTTCATTGAAATGCCATAGCCCAGCTATGGTCTTACATTCCATACTTTGCCATGGTCCAACCATGGTCTTATCCGTCAATTCATCATTGAACGATCGTACTCATCTCATGCGTTCTACTTAATTTTATCTTCTAATTCAACTCCCAAACTATTATAATATTTGTGGTTTCATAACAGAGTCATAAAATAAAACATTATATATTCTCTAATTTAACAGTTAAACATGAGATTCAACTATGTGGACATACTGATTATACATTATTCAAACAAGTCTACATACATACATATTCTATCCATTGGGTAAGTTTACTTATCATTTTCACTTATTCAAATAGGTTGGGTATATATCATCATATGCATGCCAAGCTAACATGAATAGGCTTATCACCACATAAACTTTCATTTTATTCCATGTTTCCACATTTCTCAACTCATGTTCATATCACGTCGTACATTAACACATACATATCATGAACTTCTATTCATACCTTTCTAAGTTTCATCTCATGACAAACACATTTCAATCACCTTAATATCATTTTTCAGCATTATCAAAAATAGCTCGGTTGGAAGTCATCTCTGTCTTAACAAAACAATTTCGTTAGAGCCGGGAGATATCACACTATCACGAGTAGTAATATGGCATGTATAGCTAGACTCACATATGCTAGGTTAGTCCGAGAATCGACTAAACCATAGCTCTGATACCACTAAATGTAACACCCCTTACCCGTGTCTGATGCCGGGACATGATACGAGGCGTTTCCGAACTTAAACAAAAAACCTTTATACAAAACTAACTATAAAATTTCATTCAATTTAACATTCCTCATTCACATGCAAATCGCCCCTTATATGGGCCCACAAGGCCCAAAACATACATTGGGAACTGTTCGGGACTAAACCGAGAACTTAGGAAACTTTAAGAAGACTTAGAAAAGTTTTCATCAAAACAAGGGTCACACGTCCGTGTGGCTTGGGACACGCCCATGTGGGTAGGCCGCGTGGTCACACACGCCCATGTCCTTAGCCCATGTGACTATCTGTTTATGACGTCTTCAACAAAATTGGGTCACACGGCCAAGTCACACGCCCGCGTTTTTAGGCCGTGTGGCGAATTAAATTCCGAAAAGTAAATGCAGACTTCACACGCCCTGGGCACACTCCCATGTCACGGGGTCGTGTTCTCCATACGGCTGAGACACACGGCCGTGTCTCTGCCCACGATGTGTCTAAAACTAACTATGACCACAATAAAGGCAAGCGCACCTATCATTGAATAGTATAGTTATGGTAAGACCTGTTATATCGTATCCACAAGGACCAAGAGTACCAGTAGTTACTATCTTCTTATTGTTTAGCCTAGGTATTGGAGTGAATTCTTTTAAACTAAAACTTAATTGAAAACACGACAATGAAAGAATTAGGAAAATACTTTTAGACAACTTTTTGAGATAGACAATAACTAAGGAAGACTCCACCTAGACTTCACTTATTACTTTTGATTTATATGATTTATTCACTTGACTTAATCCGTAGAAATCCCTGATTTATGTTAATATCTCTCTCGAGACTAAAAACAATTGACTCTAGGTTGATTAATTGAAATCTCTTTCTAATTAAAACCCATATTGTCACATTAACTCGATCTATGGATTCCCTTATTAGATTTGACTCTAATTCGATAGATTTTCGTCGCCCTATGTCTAGGGTTGCAATCAACTCCGCTTAATTGTGTTGATCTACTTTTAAACAAGGACTTTTGCTCCATTGAATAAGCACATTCGACTTGAATCAATAACCTGAATTATCAAAACAAGAATAAGAACTCACAATTCAGAATAAGAACAAGTATTTATCTTATAAATCAAATAGTAATAAGATCCGTCTTAGGTTTCATCCCCTTAGGTATCTAAGGGATTTAGTTCATACTGATAAAAGGAAACATCTCAAAATAAGGAAAACAACAAAACATAAGAAACCCCAAAAACATCTAAAGAACTAGATGGGAGATCTTCAGTCTTGATGGAGATCCTTCCTCCGAGCTACTTCTGACTGCTGTCTTCGAGTATTTTCTGCGTTCTATTCAGCGTCCCCTTTTAGGTCACCCCCTAGGGTGTTTATATAGGCTTTGGAACGCCTTTCTTCGCCCACAAGTAACCTTTTCCGGATAGAACTAGTCTTTGATATGGCAGGGACACGCCCGTGTTTGATTGCCTTAGGCCGTGCTCGCTCCTGCCCACCACACACGGCCGTGTGGTCTGCCCGTGGACGATAGTCCAGGCCGTGGTCGATCCTGCTCGTAGCACACAACCGTGTTGAATTCTAAGATAGGCCAATTTTGTCCCTTTTTGGCCCGTTTCTCATTCTTTTCGACTCCCTAAGCTCTCCTGAGTGTAAAACATGAAATTAAAGGATTAGGAGCATCGAATTCATCAAATCTAATGAAAACTCATCCAAAAATAAGGTAAGCATGGGGTTAAAATATGTATAAATTATGGTTTATCAGCCCGTGTGGCCAAGAATATGGCTATTTTCTAGACCATTTGGCACCCTCACTTGCACATACTTAAACACAACTTCAATCCATCCATCCCAAACACACATGACCACATCACGTAAAACCTTTAGTATAAGCACACACATATAAAAAGGCATTACAACTCATTAACCAATATGAACCAACACATTTGGCCAAATCAAATGACACATACACAATTGACTAAGTCCCTATACATGCCATAGGCTCAAAAGGTTTTGCATTCACTTATACCCAACATGATAGCTTGATAGTGTGGTAGCATCTCCGGCGATCTCCAACCCGAGCTAGTATAAACCCCTACATGATATGAGAAAGGAAGGGGAGTAAGCTATAAAGCTTAGTAAGTATGTATGTAAATAATAAAAAAAATTATTACCATGCTTTTAACAATCCTTATTTTGAGTTCTCAAGATAATGCCATCATTATTGCATAAAATTTCTCAATTCACTTATGTTCATCTTGAGTTGTCTACTCGAGTTATAGCCACAAAATTATTTTTATCCGGAGCTACGGAACTCAAAATTAAGATCCTCTAATTTTCCTTGAAACTAGACTCACATATATTCTTACCATAAGATTTCCAAAATTTTTGGTTCAGCCAATCAATACAGTTTATTCTTTAAAGTTTCCCCTGTTTCGCTCTTCGACAGTTCTGCCCCTCTTCACTAAAAAATTATTTTCTCATTCCAAAGAACTCGAAAGACATTCTCGTTTGTTTCTCTTGAAAATAGACTCATTAATAAATCAAGAATATAAATTTTATCCCTTGATTATTTTTGTACAATTTTTAATGAATTTCCAAATTAAGAATAGGGGATTCTGAAATCATTCTGACCCTGTCTTATAAAAATTCAAATATCTCACAATCTGAAATTCTTTTGTTTACACCGTCTCTTTTTTGCGAAAATAGACTCAATAAGATTTAATTTCATATCTTATTCAACTTATAATTCAATTTCCACCATTTTGGGGGAATTTTCAAAGTGATTCAACTGCTGCTGTCCAAACTGTTTTATTGCTAATTTTACTCTATCATGTTTTCTTTGTATTAATCTCATTTACACACTTATAATACTAAAGCATATCCATAGTTAGCCATGCCAATAGCTAGTCATCATCAAATATTTACAAGCCATTCATTGGCCAATTTAACTTATACATCAACAACAAAAACTTGAACATTTCATTTCTCAATTTAATTTGGCTTAAAAGCCTCACACATGATCACAATCCCCATTTCCCACATATTCTTACATCATAAGCATGGACTTAGCTCTTTGTCATTGATGCATAAACTTATCTCTTTTTCATTGATGCATAAGCTTAGCTCTTTGTCATTGATGCATAAACTTAGCTCATTATCATTGATGCATAAACTTAGCTCTTTGCCCGTCGAACTACTCGAAATATCAAAGGATACTCAATCTTATCATACATGAATCATGATGCCAATGCCATATCCCAGATATGGTCTTACATGGGATCACATCTCGATGCCGACGCCATATCCCAGATATGGTCTTACACGGGATCTCATATCTCGATGTCGATGCCATGTCCCAGACATTGTCTTATACGAGATCGTATATAGATGTCGATGCCATGTCCCGGACATGGTCTTACACGAGATCTTCCTTTGGTGCCGAGGCCATGTCCCAGACATGGTCTTATACGGGACCTCCTTCATTTGGTGCCGATGCCATGTCCCAGACATGGTCTTATACGGGACCTACATTCGGTGCCGATGCTATATCCCAGACATGGTCTTATACGGGACATGGTCTTATACGGGACCTACATTCGGTGCCGATGCCATGTCACAGACATTGTCTTATACAGGACCTTCCTTATCTCATGTTGTGACATTAGTACTCTTGCTATTCCGAATGTTCGACCGGGACTTCAACTTAAAATATTTTCATCATACTCTCGTAAAGGCATTATTAGTCGATTTCATAGAAATAATATTCATTTCACATAATATCAAGCAATTAAAAATATAAACAACATTATGTAGCTTTAATTGCACACAAACTTACCTCGATACTAAAATAGCAAGAAGGGACCTAACCGTCAATTACTCGTTTCCCCCCCGTTCTAAGTCTGAACCTCGTTTTTTTTGATCTATAACATCACATTTAGCTTATTTATTAGTCACATTATTCATTGTGACCCAAAAATAATACTATGGAAAAATTACGTTTTTGCCCCTAAACTTTGTCATATTTACACTTTTTCCCCTAGGCTCGTAAAATGATTTTTATTCGATTTCCTTGTATTTTAGGCCTAGCCGAACCATTTTCATAACTATAGCAGTCCACAATTTGCATTCATTCACACATTTTTCATGCATTTTTCAACTTTTTACAAATTAGTCCTTTTATGTGATTTCATCGAAAATCACTTAGTAAAAGTCGTTTACTACACACCGAGCATTCATATTCTACCATTAGACATCAAATCACATGCATGTCATCCATGGGTAAATTTTTAAACACAAACCCTAGCTCAAAATAATGGTAGAAATAGCTAAACCGAGTTACGGGGATCTCAAAAATGTAAAGAACATTAAAAACGGGGCTTGGATGCACTTACTATTGAGCTTGAAAGCTTGAAAACCCTAGCCATGGCTTCCCCCATGCTAAATTCAGCCAAGGAAGAAGTTGGACAACGGTTTTTGGCTTTTATTTTGTATTTTAGTCCATTTAATTACCAAATTACCAAAATGCCCCTAATTTAAAAATATCCTATATCACTTATCTAATATCCATTTTTGTCCAAAAATTAAACCAATGGTCTAATTTCCATTCAAGGACCTCCAATTTAAAATTTCATAGAAATTGGACAGTTCTAACATGTGGAACTCAACTTTTACACTTTTTACAATTTAGTCCTTTTGACTAAATTGAGTGCCCAAACGTCGAAATTTTCAAACGAAATTTTCACGGAATCTTTCCGTGAAATTGTAGACCATAAAAATATAATAAAAATAAGATTTGTTTTCATCAGATTTGTGGCCCCAAATCCAATGTTCCGACTAGGCCCAAAATCGGGCTGTTACAATTCTCCCCCTCTTTAGGGATTTTCGTCCCCGAAAATCTTACCAGAAGAAGTTGCTTTCAACTCTCCTGAAACACTTTCACTAATCTTCTTATAATTACAAATCGATATAATCTCATATATCTCTTTCCAATATCCTTTAAACTTTTGCACACAGTGCCGGAGTACACCGTCAAAATCTGAACTACCCTCTTAGACTTATCATTGATATAAAAACAAATTACTGTGCCAAAATGCATCTGCATACTCAGAGTTCCCTATGGCTCATCCCATAATTGCGATGTAACTTTCAGATCTCTATCCGACATAATGGAATTGGCACTCTGCATAATCGAATAACCTCAAAAACATATTACTCGGCTAATCTGTCAAATAAGAAATCTTTACATAATGTAATGATCATACGGATCTTTCTTTGTCAAATGATCAACCATAAACCAATTAACATCTTACTTTTTTGGGATAATGGCAATCCCGATATGAAATCTATGGTAACTCTATCTCATCATCACTCCCTTACCATCACTGACTATATCATCCGCATATACTTGATTTCGGCTTACTTGCTAGCAAATAGACATCCGAACATAAAGTAAAAATATCGTGATACATACTCAATCACCAGAACATATACTCCTATAATCGCACATTTTATTATTCTTGGATGAATCGACGAGCTACTCATCGAGTCTCGTACAAAACTTCTGTACAAACTCTAGGTTGCCCAAAGACGCGAATTCTATCTCGAACAATAATAATATGCAGAATCAGTCCAACTGAAACTCGAGGAATAGAAAGTCGTTTCACTGCTTTGTACTCGTTTAGTTTACCACTCTCTATCACATCTCTGAGCTTCTCAATTCACAAAGAAAGAATCGCTTAAGCTTTTAACTTAGCTAGAACTAGTCCATCATCAAATAAGATCAATCAAGTAACCAGTACTCACAAAAATAAACAAAAATTTTCCATTCAAGCATCTGTAACCATACTTGCTTTCCAAAAGGTAAGTCGATAATTACTCACAGTCTTTTAACATCTCAAAACATTCACGTTGTCTTAGTTTCATATCTTTCTGTGACATTAGATACTTTAACCCATTAGGATTAGGAAGCATATGACACTTTTCGCCGAACATACGAAATCATCCAGTTCACAACACAGATATAAAAGTGGCCGTCTCTAAATCATTAGTCGAACAGTTCTTTTTCATGTGACTTTAACTGTCTGAAAGTGCAAACTCCTTCTTTACATTCTTTCATTAAAACATATTCCGATCTGTTCAATAGTACATCATTGAAAAATCACAAATTCCTTACTCAATTCAAACTGAACTCAGAACTAGAGCTTCGGTTAATAATACTTTCAACTTTTTAGAACTTTGCTAACATGAATAGATCATTCGAATTTTCATAAATGTGATGACTTTATCAATCGGTAAAGCTTTAACTCATAATAACATCATTCGATTAGAACAATCCAATAGGCATATCTCTGTATCATACTTTCCAGAACATAATTTCTTCATTCAGACTATCCGTCTATATACTCGTGAATGTACAAAATTCATTACTATACTTGAGGATACTTTAAATACACATAACTCAATTGAATCAAATAGCCGAGACTAGCTTATTCTTTATCTTTGACATTGAATAATCTATGTAATCTTTAAGACATTCTGATATTTCTTCTAAAGCTATTTTCACTTTCCAACTATTCTCATCTCTGTATACATTACTAATTATTTCATCACTGAACTCTTTAGTTTCACACTTATGAACTTATTCAACACGGTTCTCGTAAAATTTCGTCTTAAAGTATCACTAGCAATGGGGTGAGGTCGTAAAGCCTCTAACTTGACTCTCATTAATACACACATATGACTTAGCATTCATCATTAAAGTAATATCATCATAATCACATAATTCACTTCAGACAATTTAATATACTTATTCATTTTATGAATGTTTTCTGCCATTCACAATTTCAAACAATGAATGTGGTAGCAAGTTTATTGAATTGAAATGTGAAAATGGGGATGTCATTCAGGTTGAATCAGGTAGGCCGGATAATTTGCCTGGGATAATTTCAACTATGGTAGCCGAGAAATACTTGAGGAAATGATGTGAGTCCTATCTCTCTTTTGTGCTGAATACTCAAGAGTCAGAGGTAAAGATTGAATTAGTTTCGGTGGTATACGAGTATCTAGACGTGTTTTCGGAAGAGTTACCCGGATTACCTCTAGTTAGAGAGGTTGAGTTTGGGATTGAGTTAGTTCCTGATACGACACCTATTTCGGTTGCTCCGTATAGGATGGCACCATTAGAGTTGAAAGAACTGAAGGTTCAGTTGTAAGAGTTAACGGACAAGGGTTTCGGAAGACCGAGCTATTCATCGTGGGGTGCTCCGGTACTTTTTGTGAAGAAGAAAGACGGGTCGATGAGATTTTGTATAGACTACAAACAGCTCAATAAGGTGATAGTGAAGAATAAGTATCCTTTACCAAGAATAGATGATTTATTTGACCAACTGAAGGGAGCTACAGTGTTCTCCAAGATAGATCTAAGGTCTGGCTATTATCAGTTGAGGGTTAAGGAGAAAGATGTGCCGAAAACTGCATTTCGGACGAGGTATGGAAATTATGAGTTTCTTGTCATGCCATTTGGTTTAACGAATGCCCCTGCGATTTTTATGGATCTAATGAACCGAGTCTTCTGACCGTATTTGGACAAGTTTGTAGTTGTCTTTATCGATGATATAATGATTTATTCTCGGGATGAGAGTGATCATGCAGAGCATCTGAGAATTATTTTGCAGACTTTAAGAGACAAGCAGTTGTATGCTAAATTTAGCAAGAGTGAGTTCTGGCTCTGAGAGGTCGGATTCCTAGGACACATTGTGTCGGGTGATGGTATTAGAGTTGATCCGAGTAAGATCTCAGCTATTGTGGAGTGGAAACCGCCAAGAAATGTGTCGGAAGTCAGGAGCTTTTTGGGTTTAGTGGGGTACTACAGACGGTTTGTAAAGGGGTTTTCCATGATTGCTACCCCGATGACAAAACTGTTGCATAAAGATGTCAAGTTTGAATGGACTGATAATTGCCAATAGAGCTTCGAGAGATTGAAAACTTTGTTAACTGAAGCACCGATTTTAGTGCAACCTAAGTCGGGCAAGGAGTTTGTAGTATATAGTGATGCATCATTTAATGGACTCGGCTGTGTGTTGATGCAAGAGGGTAAGGTAGTAGCTTACGCCTCGAGACAATTAAAACCACATGAGAACAATTATCCCACACACGACTTGGAGTTGGCTGCGATCGTTTTCGCTTTGAAGATCTGGCGCCATTATTTATATGGTGAGAAGTGCCGAATCTTCACCGATCATAAGAGTTTGAAGTATTTGATGGATCAAAAGAATTTGAATTTGCGACAACGGCGGTGGCTCAAATTATTAAAGGACTATGAGCTAGCAATTGATTATCATCCGGGGAAAGCAAATGTAGTGGCGGATACCTTGAGTAGAAAATCCTTGTATGCTTTGAGGGCCTTGAGTACGAGCTTAGCGTTGTCTGATGATGGTGCTATATTGGCCGAGTTGAGGGTTAGACCGCTATTTATTCAACAGATATGTGAGACCCAAAAGAATGATAATGAGATGCAAGCTAAGAGAGCTAAGCACGAATCGGGAAATGATTCTGTCTTTCGGGTGAGTTCAGATGGTTGTTTGATGTTTCATGATAGGATTTGTGTATCTAAAGATGATGAGTTGGTCTGGAAAATTTTACTTGAAGCACACAGTGGTCAATTGTCAGTACATCCCGGTAGCACAAAAATGTACAATGATTTGAAGAAATTTTTTTGGTGGTCGGGTATGAAAAGAGACATCTCTGAATTTGTGACCAAATGTTTGATCTGTCAACAAGTGAAAGCTGAGCATCAAGTACCTTCGGGATTACTTCAGTCGATGATGGTTCCCGAGTGAAAGTAGGACCGGATCACCATGGATTTTGTAACGGGGTTGCCTATGACTCCGAGAATGAAATATGCTGTGTGGGTTATTGTTCATAGACTAACGAAGTCGGCTCACTTTATACCGGTGCGAGTAGATTATTCGCTTGATAAGCTGGCTGAGCTGTATATTGCTGAGGTAGTGAGACTTCATGGGGTACCCGTATCTATTATCTCGGATAGAGATCCGAGATTTACTTCGAGGTTTTGGAAGAAGTTACAGGAAGCCTTAGGTACAAGGTTGAATTTTAGTACTGCGTTCCATCCGCAAACTGACGGCCAATCTGAAAGAGTGATTCAAGTTCTTGAGGATATGCTCCGATGCTGTGTGTTAGAGTTTGGAGGTAGTTGGGAAAGATACCTACCTTTGGTTGTGTTTGCTTACAACAACAGCTATCAGTCGAGTATACGGATGGCCCCGTACGAAGCCTTGTATGGTCGTAAGTGTCGGACTCCATTGTATTGGACCGAGCTTAGTGAGAAGCAAATTCATGGGGTCGATCTAGTTAAAGAGATCGAGGAGAAAGTGAAAGTGATCCGTAATAGTCTGAAAGCTGCTTAGGACCGACAAAAGACGTATGCATATTTAAAAAGGAAAGAAATTGAGTTTCAAGTGGGCGACAAGGTATTTCTAAAAGTATCCCCGTGGAAGAAAATATTGAGATTTGGTCATAAGGGCAAATTGAGTCCAAGATTCATAGGGCCGTATGAAATTACAGAAAGGATTGGGCCAGTGGCATATCGGTTGGCTTTGCCGGTAGAGTTAGAGAAAATACACAACATGTTTCATGTATCAATGTTGCGGCGATATCGTTCCGATCCTTCGCATGTGATCCCTCCATCGAAAATCGAGATACGATTGGACATGACTTATGAAGAGGAGCCAATTAAGATATTGGCTCGGGAGGTTAAACAGTTGAGGAATAAGAGTATAGCTTTATTAAAAGTGTTATGGCCAAAACACGGGGTGGAAGAAGCTATATGAGAATCGGAAGAAGCCGTGAGAGAACTTTATCCAAACCTTTTTATCGGTAAGATTTTCGAGGGTTAAAATCTCTAAAGGAGGGGAGAGTTGTAACAACCCGATTTTGGGGCTAGTTGGAACTGTAACGACCCGATACCCGAGTCTGAAACTGAGACTGGATACGAGACATTACTATACTTGAACTTACTAAAACATGTACTTTCGGGCTGTAAAATTTCGTTTCGAATTAGAACTTCTCTTTCTTAGTCAAATCATACATTTCATGGGCCTACGAGGCCTTAAACTCAGTCAGGAAACTTTCGGAGTTCAACCGGAACTTTTACTCACTTTGTAAACTTTTCCTTAAAACAGGGGTCACACGACCGTATGACTTGGGACACGCCCGTGTACCCCTAAGACATGCCCGTGTCTTCCACCCGTGGTCGACACTGACTAATTTCAAACGGCCTTGACATGCCCGTGGCCCCGGCCCGTGTGCCAAACCTTGGCATTCTGACTTATGCACACGGTCCATACACACACCCGTGTGCTTCAGCTGTGTGGTGATTCAAATTCCAAGTGCAAGGTGCAGACTTCACACGGTCTGGGCCACACGCCCATGTTCTAGCTGTGCCTCCCACACGATCTAGACACACGCCCGTGTCTCTACTCCTGTGGGAGATTAGAAGGCTATCTACAAAGCCTTTTTTTTTTCCACTCTGAAATCAAGATCAATTTAATACCCTATTCAACAACTCAAGTACTACATGAAAACATAAACAATGATGTATAATCATCAACATTGGTATAAATAAACTTGGCAAATATTGGCCAATCTCTTTAGCCATATACAAAAGAATACTAAACTTGATAGTCAACACTTTGGATCTTCTTAAAACATAACTCAAAATGAAATGCTTCCTATACATGCCATACTTAATATAAACAACTTGGCTATACCAAAATAGCGATGGATAGTGTGCTCTGAGCTCCGACATCATTGATCCACGAGTTAGCTTGGCGGGACTACATGGAAAGAAAGAATTAAAGACGTAAGCATTTAGCTTAGTAAGTTTGCATGTAGTGCATATAGCAACATATTTGCTTAACATAACTCATTCATCATAAATAAAGGCATTGCCGAACTCATATGCTTGAGCTCACTTACTCTTAATAATTCTTACATATCTCATGGTACATACTAGTCTCATGCTTGTAAGGTAAACAAGGTACCTGTATCACTTAATCACATAGATTAGCATACTTTGCTATGGTAAGCATAATCTTAACTTCATCATTCATAACATGAATAATACTTTTAGTTAACTTTAACTAGCATATTTTGATGATAGCTTTACTTGCTTAACTTTCTTGCTTTCTCATTTATTATTTACTCTTTTTCTGATGAATTACTATGAATAACCGAGGATACTGAATCTCATCTCACATATATCTCGATGCCAATGCCATATGTAACACCCCTAACCCGTGTCCGACGCCGGACCAGGGTTAAGAGCGTTACCAGACAGATCGAAAACTTTAATCAAAGAATTTATCTAATATCACATCGAATACAATCAAAATGTCCCTCATTGCGGTTAACGAGACCTAAAACATGCTTATAAACTGAGTCGGGACTAAACCAAAACACATACAAAATTTCACGAAAATTTAAAACTTTTCTAAGTTTCAGAGCCTACAAGCCCGTGTGGGCAAGCCGTGTGCCTCCCACATTTGCTTTGGACACCCGTGTGTCCTCCCCGTGGTCGAATCGACCACATCCACGGCCACCAAGCACGCCCGTGTGCCTTGGCCGTGGTTGAATCTGACTTCACATCTACGGCCACCAAGCACGCCCGTGTGCTAAGGCCGTGTACTCTTAGGCCATATACTAACTTTCTCACACGACTACTAGACACGCCCGTGTGTCTTGGCCGTGTGCTATTAGGCTAGCTACTGACTTAGCCCCACGGTCACTAGGGACGCCCGTGTGCCACAACCGTGTGACATTATAGGCCATTTGCAAGGCCAAAATGCCACCCACATAGGTCATACCTACAAGCAATGTTTACCAACTCATTTCATGCATATTTATCAACCAATAACACACCAAAACAACCATCCTATCAATACATTCAATATCCATTTCAACCATGCCAACTTCCAAAACCAAAAAATATGTATATCAAGTATAATTCATCCAAATGCTCATCCAAAAACTTGACCAAATCACATGCTTCAACCATACCAAAGCATACATCATATACCACATTCATAAAAACATAATACCAACATTTAATTAGCCAAATCACATGGCTAAATTCACTACATTTACAAGTACAAAAGACTAGCCTATATATGCCATATCTATCAAAATATATTTCCAAAATGTACCAAAAACAAGTTGTATAGTGTGATAACGTTTCTTAACAGTCCCGAGCCTTCAGTATCTTTGACGACCTATAAAACGGAGAAAATACATACAGAGTAAGCTTTCCAAAAGCTTAGTAAGTCAATTACAAATAAACTTAACATGTATAACATTTAAGCATATAGATCATTGACACAATTCAAATTCATTTGTATTTCTCACATGTATATATTAAACCATATTCTCGACCATATTTGCCACATCCATCAATTCAAAAGTCTCATATACACAAAGCTCTTTCATACTTACTAACACATTTCATATTTTTATTAAAATGTACATAATCATCATAGCAAGATCACATCGGAACTTACCTTATATACACATTTAGTGTATAAATCAACGTACCTGAAACAGATTCACTATTTACATGGCCATTTCGTATCACAGACTTGCCTGTTGAACCAATAGGAATATAGTAGGATACTCGGAAAGCTCGAAATAGTCGTACAATGCCAACGTCCCAGACGAGGTCTTATATGCACTCAGATATCGATGCCACTATCCCAGACAAGGTCTTACACAAATCAATACGATGCCGATGTCCCAAACATGGTCTTACACGTAAAGATCAAATTGATGCCAACGTCCCAGACGTGGTCTTATTCGTACAGATAATATCGATGCCAACATCCCAGACGTGGTCTTACACGTAGAGATCATATCTATGCCAACATCCCAGACGTGGTCTTACACTAAATCTCAAATCAATGCCGACGTCCCAGACGTGGTCTTATATGATAAAAACAGAACTGATAACTATGTATTCCTAGGTTCGTACGGGACTTCTCGGACATTGTCGCTAAGTCGATCTTATCTCGGAAATCATTTGCATTATAGCTCATAAGCATTCAATATCGACAATAATCTTATAAATCAGCTCAATTTAATATAACAACATTTATTTGCAATATGACTTACCTCAGATTCGGTTTAGCTGAAACGGAAACGGCTACTCGATTAGTTTCGCCTTCCCGCGATCTAAGTCCATTTTCTTCGGTTCTTGATCTAAATATATTCAGAATTAACCCTTTTATTCACTAACTCATTCAATTCAATCCACAGACACACATTTAGGGCTATTTGCAAATTAACCCTCACATTTGCATAATTTATCAATTTAGTCCATTTTTCTCAAAACATCAAATTCACAAAATTTGTTCACACACATGCATAGCCGAATCTCCCTAGAGACTATATAAGTCCATATTATTCATCAAATTCATAAATTAGTCCTCCAAAATAATATTCTCACAATTTAGCCCTAATTAGCTAAATTCACCAAAAAATTCAAGAACAAAGTATGTTCATCTAGCTCAAATCTTTCATTTAACACCATAAATCATCACAAAGCTCAACATATCATCAATGACACATTTCATGAACAACATCAATTCATCAAATTGAGACATGGGCTTGATAGTAGACAAAGCAACGATTGCAAAAATGTAAAAATTATTAAAAACCGAGATCAAACATACCTTAATCTATCCCAAGTATGTGCCGAATGTATGAGAGCTTTTAAACCTTTCTTTTCTTTTGATTTTCGGTGGTGAACATAGAAGATGATAAAACCAATGTTTCTTTTACTATATTATAACCTTTTAATATAAAATATAAATTTCAACTTATAAAATTAATATATATAAAACACATATATAAATACATTTCATTACTTAATGTCATCCACTAACCATAGTATTGGCTAAATTGTTTCATAAGGTCTCCTCATTTAAAAGCCACAACACATAAGTATTTTAACCAATAGTATGCCAGTTTTGCATTTAATGCAATTTAATCTTTTTAACAAATTAAGCACACAGACGGACGAATTACCTTATGAATCTTTAACACATGCTTAATCACTCATCGATGGCACAGAAAATAATATTAAAAATATTATACGGACTCGGATTTGTGGTCCCAAAACCACTGTTCCGACTAGGGTATAAACTGGATTGTTACAATTCTCCCCCCTTAGGGATTTTCGTCCCCAAAAATCTTACCGTTAAACAGAGTCGGATATTGCTGTTTCATTGAATCTTCCGGCTCCCACATAGCCTCTTCAATACCATGCCGATTCCACAATACTTTCACTAACGGAATTTTCTTGTTTCTTAACTCTTTTACTTCACGAGCTAAGATACGAATCGGTTCTTCTTCATATGACATGTCCGATCGGATTTCAATTTTAAATGGGGCAATTACATGCGACGAATCAGATCGATATCTACGGAGCATCGAGACATGGAATACATTATGTATCTTTTCTAGCTCGAAAGGCAATAACAATCGATATACAACAGGTCCAACTCGCTCAATGATCTCGTACGGTCCGATGAACCTCGGACTCAACTTGCCTTTACGTCCGAAACGAAGTACTTTCTTCCACGGTGACACCTTCAGAAATACTTTGTCGCCGAACTCAAATTCTATGTCTTTTCGTTTCAAGTCCACATACGATTTCTGATGATCAGATGCTACTTTCAAGCAATCTCGGATCAGTTTCACTTTATGTTCTGAGTCTTTTATCAAATCGACTCCATGTAGCTTATTTTCACTAAGCTCGGTCCAATACAGAGGTGTACGACATTTATGTCCGTACAGAGCTTTATATGGTGCCATTCTGATGCTCGACTGAAAACTATTACTGTATGCAAATTCAATCAATGGAAAATACTGTTCCCACGAACCATTAAACTCAAGTATACAGCATCTTAACATATCTTCAAGAATCTGAATAATTCGCTTGGATTGACCATCCGTTTGCGGATAAAAAGCTGTACTGAAATGCAGTTTCGTGCCTAAAGCTTCTTGCAGTTTCTTCCAGAATCTCGATGTAAACCTCAGATCTCTATCTGACACAATGGATAGTGGCACCCCGTGCAATCTCACAATCTCAGAAATATAAAGTTCGGCTAATCTATCAAGTGAATAGTCAGATCTTACCGGAATAAAATGGGCAGTTTTCGTCAATCGATCAACTACGACCAAAATCGCATCTTTCTTTCTCGGAGTCAGAGGCAATCCAGAAACAAAGTCCATTGTTACTCTATCCCATTTCCACTCAGGAATCAGAATCGGTTGCAGCAACCCAGACGGAACTTAATGTTCAGCTTTCACTTGCTGACAGATTAAACATTTCGAAACAAAGTCAGAAATGTCCCGTTTCATACCAAACCACCAATAGTGTTGCTTCAGATCATGGTACATCTTAGTACTCCCCGGATGAACAGATAGACAAATGTTATGAGCTTCACTCAAAATCAACTGAATCAATTCCGGATTTCTTGGAACACAGATACGATCTCGAAATCTCAAACAATCATCGACAACTCGAAATTCTAATTCAGAATTCAAACCACACTGAGCTCGTTTTGCTAATAACTCATTATCAGATTTCTGAGCATCACATATCTGCTGTATAAACAACGGTTTCACTTTTGATTCAACTATCACAGAACTATCATCAGACAAATCTAGCTGAGCATTCAAAGCACGCAATGCAAACAATGATTTTCTACTCAATGCATCAGCAACAACATTTGCTTTACCGGGGTGATAATCTATCACAAGCTCATAATCTTTTAAAAGCTCTAGCCATCTTCTTTGACGCAGGTTCAAATCTTTCTGAGTCATCAGATATTTCAGACTTTTATGATCCGAAAACACGTGACATTTCTCACCATACAGATAATGGCGCCAGATCTTAAGTGCAAACACAATCGCAGCTAACTCGAGGTCGTGTGTCGGATAGTTCTTTTCATGAGGCTTCAATTGTCTCGAAGCATAAGCTACAACTTTGCCTTTCTGCATCAAAACACATCCCAGACCATTTAATGAAGCATCACTATAAATCACAAATTCTTTGTCCGATTCTGGCTGTACTAACACCGGAGCTTCTGTTAACAGAGTTTTCAACTGATCAAAACTTTTCTGACATTTATCCGACCATTCAAATCTAACATCTTTCTGAAGTAGTTTTGTCTGATTCTACATGAAGAGTGTCCCGATTCTCACATCTCATCTTAATATATTTCTTCCCACAATTTACTATTACATCATGAGTGGTCAACCAGTCCATACCTAGAATGATGTCAAACTCATCAAATGGTAACAACATAAGGTTTGCTTTAAAATAATGACCTCTAATCATCAATGGGCAATCATTACATACTTTATCGACCAGCACACTTTGGCCTAATGGATTAGACACTTTAATCACAAATTTCAGAGACTCTATAGGCATACTCATACTGGATACTAGTTTCATGCAAATGTAAGAGTGTGTGGATCCGGGATCTATTAAAGCAATAACTTTAATATCATGAAGAGAAAAGGTACCCGTAATAACATCAGGAGAAGATGCCTCTTCGCGAGCGCGAATGGCATACGTCCTTGCAGGTGCCCTACTCTCGGGTCTCGCAACCTGCTCTCTAGGGTTACCTCTACCACTTTCTCCACTACTCGGGTTCTTCTGCGGTCTTCCTCTGACCATACTCCCAGATCTCGAGTTCTGAGTTCTCTCTTCTTTCATTATCTCAGGATAATCTTTTATAAAGTGATCCTGAGAACCACATCTGAAACAAGCATTTTCATGCGCTCGGCACTCACCAAGATGATGTCTACCGCACAGTGGGCATTCCGGTCTATTAGATCGAATGTTCCCCACACTAGCGACTGAAATAGTCTGTGCCTTATTTCCCGAATACTGTTTACCCTTGTTTCTAATTGAAAACCCTGTGGATGAAGCCGGTCGGGTGGAGAAATCTCTTGACTTCTTGGAAGAGGATTGGAATGACTTATTCCACTGTCTCTTTCTCGAGTCACGAGACTCCATTTCAGATTTTCTCTTCTCTTTTACTAGCTCTTCGGCTTTACAAGCCCGCTCAACTAACACAACAAATTCTTTTAATTCTAGGATAGTAACAAACAACTTAATGTCCTCATTTAGTCCATCTTCGAATCTCTTGCTCATGATGGCCTCGGTGGATACACACTCTCGAGCGTATTTACTGAGTCGTACAAACTCACGCTCATAATCAGTCACAGACATCTTGCCTTGCTTCAGTTCTCGGAATTCCTTTTTTTTCTGATCGATAAATCTTTGACTGATGTACTTCTTTCTAAACTCTTCTTGAAAGAATTCCCATGTAATCTTTTCTCTTGGTACTACCGACACCAAGGTGTTCCACCATTGATAGGCAGAATCTCTTAAAAGAGAAACTACACACTTCATGCATTCCTCAGAAGTGCATGGCAACTCATTAAATACCCTGATGGTATTTTTTAACCAGAACTCAGCCTTTTCCGGATCATCATCTTTTCTAGCCTGGAATTCTTTTGCCCCATGTTTCCTGATCCTATCAACCGGAGGTTTGTCTCCTCTTACCACCTCTACTACTTGAGGGGCTATTGGGATAGGTTGAGGAATAGGTGGGGGTGGAGGGGGTTGTGCATTCGGGTTCATACGAACGAACTCCGTATACCATGAGTTCATCATGTGGAGGAAGGCTTCTCTATCCTCTTCTCCTCCTCCTTGACTCACCGTAGTGGGTCTATTCTCATTCTCGTTCGACACTGTCCCTTCAGCGGGAGCCGACGCGTTACTTTCTACGTCATCTGCAACAGCTCTTTCGAGATCCATTTACTATATGTATAAACATAATTTAAGTCGTCAGGAGTCGTCACACTATCATTATAAAAACATTCTTACGTATGACATGTATAGCTAGACTCGTGCTCATGCTACGTTAGTCCTAAAACTGACTAAATCATAGCTCTGATACCACTAAATGTAACGACCCGATACCCGAGTCCAAAACTGAGACTGGATACGAGACATTACTATACTTAAACTTACTAAAACATGTACTTTCAGGCTGTAAAATTTAATTTCGAATTAGAACTTCTCTTTCTTAGTCAAATCATACATTTCATGGGCCTACGAGGCCTTAAACTCACGTCCGAAAACTTTTGGAGTTCAACCGGAACTTTTACTCACTTTGTAAACTTTTCCTCAAAATAGGGGTCACACGCCCGTGTGACTTGGGACACACCCGTGTACCCCTAAGACATGCCCATGTCTTCCACCCGTGGTCGACACTGACTAATTTCACACGGCCTTGACACGCCCGTGGCCCCGGCCCGTGTGCCAAACCTTGGCATTCTGACTTATCCACACGGTCCATACACACGCCCGTGTGCTTCAGCCGTGTGGCGATTCAAATTCCAAGTGCAAGGTGCAGACTTCACACGGTCTGGGCACACGCCCATGTTCTAGCTGTGCCTCCTACACGGTTTAGACACATGCCCGTGTCTTTACTCCTGTGGGAGATTAGAAGGCTATCTACCACGCCTTTTTTTTTCCACTCTGAAATCAAGATCAATTTAATACCCTATTCAACAACTCAAGTACTACATGAAAACATGAACAATGATGTATAATCATCAACATTGGTATAAATAAACTTGGCAAATATTGGCCAATCTCTTTAGCCATATACAAAAGAATACTAAACTTGATAGTCAACACTTTGGCTCTTCTTAAAACATAACTCAAAATGAAATGCTTCCTATACATGCCATACTTAATATAAACAACTTGGCTATACCAAAATAGCGATGGATAGTGTGCTCCGAGCTCCGACGTCAGTGATCTACGAGTTAGCTTGGCGGGACTACATGGAAAGAAAGAATTAAAGATGTAAGCATTTAGCTTAGTAAGTTTGCATGTAGTGCATATAGCAACATATTTGCTTAACATAACTCATTCATCATAAATAAAGGCATTACCGAACTCATATGCTTGAGCTCGCTTACTCTTAATAATTCTTACATATCTCATGGTACTTACTAGTCTCATGCTTGTAAGTTAAACAAGGTACCTGTATCACTTAATCACATAGATTAGCATACTTTGCTATGTTAAGCAAAACCTTAACTTCATCATTCATAACATGAATAATACTTTTAGTTAACTTTAACTAGCATATTTTGATGATAGCTTTACTTGCTTAACTTTCTTGCTTTCTCATTTATTCTTTACTCTTTTGCCCGATGAATTACTATGAATTACCGAGGATACTGAATCTCATCTCACATATATATCGATGCCAACGCCATATCCTAGATATGGTCTTACATGGGATCTCTCACTTGGTATCGATGCCATGTCTTGACATGGACTTACACGAAGTCTTCCTTGTGTGTTCCTTTGGGAACTTACCATTGCCATGTCTTGACATGGTCTTACTTGGTATCTTTACTCATGAACTGGTCAATGCCGAGCCTTGGCTAGGACTTACATGAAATCTTCCCTGTTACTCACCAATGCCATGCCTTGGCTTGGACTTACATGGGATCTCTATCTCATGATAGCTTTTCAATGCCAAGACTTGTCTTGGGCTTACATGATAACTTGCTTGATTGCCGATGCCTAGCCTTGGCTTGGTCTTATACGGGCTTTCTTGTCTCATGTGATAGATCGAGTATCCTAAGTAATTCAACCTCAATCGGGACTTTCTCATGCTTAATCACATTGATTTCTTTGTTTAACATAGCATTAAAAAAAATCTCATGGAATTAAGATATATTCAACATCATACTAAGCAATTCAATGATATTAATCATAAAGCTTAGAAATCATACAAACTTACCTCAATATACAAAATATATGTAGATATGTAATTTAGTCATCGACTTTGTTCTTGCCTCGGTTTCGATCTGGGCTACGTTTTTCTTGATCTATAATAATAATTTACCTCATTTAATACTCATATTGACTAAATTGACTCATAACTCATACTTTGGCAAAATTACCATTTTGCCTCTAAACTTTCTCATAATTACACTTTTGCCCCTAGGCTCGTAAAGTGATTTTTATTCAACTTTCATGAGCTTCATGCTTAGCTGTTTCATTCTCTCAACTATAGCAACAATCAATTCCCACTATTTCTATTATGTATGACCAATTTCATAACTATTACAAATTAGTCCATACTAACATTTTTCATGAAATTCACTTAGGAAAATATGTTTATCTAACATCAAACTCTCATAATCTTCCATAAAACATCATTTTACATGCATGTCATACATGGGTATATTTATGGACATGAATTCTAGCTCAACTTATAGCTAAAAATAGCTAATTCATGCTACGAGGACTCCAAAAATACGAAGAATATTAAAAACGGGGCTAGGATGCACTTACTAGCAAGCTTCAAAAATTGAAGAACCCTAGCTATGGAGTCTCTCTAATTTTCGGCACAAGGGGAAGAAGATGAATAAGATTTTCGTCATATTTTTCCCTTTTTAATCATTTAATTGATAAATGACCAAAATGCCCTTCTCACTAAACTTTCAAAATTTCTAACTCATGTCCATTTTTTTTCCAAAAATTATAATTTGGGAAAATTGCTGTTGAAGGACTTCTAATTAATATTCCAAAGCTATTTCATACTAAAAGCTTCTAGAATATCATATTTTGCAACTTTTGCAATTTAGTCCTAATGGACCATTCAATGACAATTTCATAAAATTTCTACATGAAACTTTCATACTATCATGAAAACATATCTTAAACGTCAAAACTCATTTTACTACTTCAGATTTGTGGTCTCGTACCACTGTTCTGACTAGGCCCTAAATCGGGATGTTACAGGAACAATGGTTTCGAGACCACTAACCCGAGGTTGAAGAAAATTATTTTGATATTATTTAATGCATTATGGCATTGATATGTGGCTATATGGAAGATTTGGTGCTTTAATTTTAGCAATTGTATGCTTAATTGTGAAAAAGGACTAAATCGCATAAAGTGCGAAAGTTTCAAATTTCAAGCTAGAGGTGTCTAATAGTTAAAGGATATCAAAATGGAGGTCTTTAAAGTGAAATTAGGCCATTATATGTGTGCTGGCTGGCCATATAGCTTAGGGGGACAAGAGCATTAATTTTAGTCAAAATTTGGTGACATTAGGTGATAAAAAAAATGAATAAAAGAGTTGTCATCTTTTACTATTCACACTTCTTCTCCACCAATAATTGAAGAGAGAATATGGGTTTTTGAAGTTCAAATTTTCAGCTACATCTCATCCTTGCAAGTAAGTCATTTTGATGATTATTTTTTTATGATTTTTGTACTTTTAGAGTCCCCAAAGCTTAAGCTAGCTAATGAGGGGACTAATTTGTTAAATGGTTAAAAGTTTAGGGACTTGACATGAGAGAGTCTATGTTGTTAGCTGAGTTTTTATGGAAAAAAATAAATGTTAGTGAGATGAGAAACAACTTTTGTGAAGGGTGTTGCCATGGAAACACCTAAATAAGACTTGTTTGCAAAGATTGAAATTGTGTAATAAATGCATGAAATAAATGGTTTTGTAAGTTGTTGAAAAAGAAATAAATGTTCAGCTAGGCTTGTTCAATAAGAAAATGTGGTGAAAAATGATTTACAAGCCTAGGGGCAAAATCATAATTTTGCCATAGTATAAGGGCAAAATGGTCATTTTTTCCCAAGTAGAGGTTATGATGTATTATGATTATAAAATGATTGAATGAGTGAAATTTTGCTGTTATAGATCAAGAAGAGCGTGGAATTAACCTTGATTGGGGAAAAGGCAAGGTTTCGGATTAAACCGCAAATTAACGCATTTTGCACCGAGGTAAGTTTATGTGTAAACGATGCATCTTAAATATACATGTTGTTACTTATGGGTGCATTGTATGATTTAGAAAATTTACGATTTAAGTGGATCAAATTCAATAGATAATGAATAATTTCTGTATGAATATTGAAATGGATATGTAAATGTGGAATATTATCCGTAGTAAATAATGGTGGGCTGTGTGCGATGCCACCTTAATTATTCTTGTTGGTGGGCTATGTGCGATACCACCTTATTTTTAACACCCCAAATCCGGCTCAAAAGTTAAGCCTGAATCCGGCCTGTCACATTGAAGTGTTTTTCGAAAACAATGTTTTCATTGAAAACCCTCCTTAATATTTAAAAACTAAAGTCTCAGTTTGTGTTCATTCAAGTTCAAAACGTGGTTCATTGAAAAGTTAATCACTTTCAAAAATGTTATTAACCTCGTTAAAAATCACTTTTAGTTGCGGAAGCTAATTTAAGGGAAAGAAGTTTAAAACGTATGTTTTTAAAAATAGTAATTGGGTTGAAAACTCGTCTACGTCTAATAGATATAAAACGTAACAAAATCCCAAATTCAGAACTAAATCCAGAGAGGCCTTATTATAGAAATTAAAACCCAAAATGGAATTTAAAACATATATAAAGTCCAAAGCGTAACAGCTGCAGTTGTGTGGTCACCTCCGACTCCCTTGTAGCTCCAATCCTCCTAACGCTGGGGATTACCTGCACAGTTAAAAATAGGGCGAGTTTACGAAAACTCAGTGTGTAATCCCCTTACTAGAGTAACAGTCAAGACACGTAAAAGCAAAATCGATGCAGCTGGGCAAAGCCCTTTAACAAAGAATATGATGCGATCCGATTTAGAGCATACGTAGGCCAAAGCCCACTAAAATATCATTTGGGTCACAGCCCATAACAGCATCAATTGGGCCTAGCCCAAACCAATAACAGAACAAGTGGCCTAAGCCCGATGCGATGCAGATCTCATAAAGCAGATATGCAACAGTATGAGGATGCATCCCACCCCGATCCAGCCAACACACCACCCGTACTAGCCCTACACTTACGTGGGGATAAAATCGACCCACCCAGCAAACACACCAAGCTTAACACCGGTTGCGGCACTAAGTCAACAGAACGGCTCGGCGCCGTGAACAGAACGGCTAAAAGCCATAAACAGAATGGTTAGAAACCATAATCAGGATGGCACAGAGCCATAATCAGGATGGCACAAAGCTATCAGTAACTGTAATAAGGTTGGCTTATAGCCATCAGCGATGGTAATATAACCGGTACACAGCCACGGGTAATTATGATCGACACAGAGTCATCATTACATATGTTAGGCATATAGCCACGGGTAAAAACGATTGGAACAAAGCCATAATCAAGATGGCACAGAGTCATATTTAGATTGGCACAGAGCCATAATCAGATTACGCGGCTATAAGCCGTCCGTCGGTCTACAGTCGTCTTATGCGACCCGTGCGACCTTAACAGATCAATACCAGATCCACAGTCGTCTCATGCAACCCGTGCAACCCTATCAGAACTTCCTCCGTAATAATGTCCCAACCCCATGCAATATGTCGTGTATTTCATGCTCAATCATTACACGTGTATGCAAAATGGCCATGCCCAGTAACAATCATTTAGACATATATTAAAAGCATATCAGTCACACGACCACAGTCAAGTCAGTTAAAACACAGTCATACGATCAAAGTCAAATCAGTCAAATTCATAGTCTAAGTCAATCATTTACCCACAAGGGAAAAATAGTCATTTTACCCTATAAGGGTATTTCGGTAATCCTACCCTTCAGGGGTATTTAGGTAATTTTACAAACCGGGGGTATTTCGATAATTTCACAAATTGGGGGTATTTCGGTAATTTCATAATCTGAGGGTATTTCGATAATTTCACAAATCGGGGTATTTCGATAATTTCAAAAATTAGGGGTATTTCAATAATTTCACAATTCGAGGGTATCTCGGTAATTTCACAAATCGAGGATATTTCGATAATTTCACAAATTGGGGGAATTTTGGTAATTTCACAATTTGAGGGTATTTCAGTAATTTTACAAATTGGGGGTATTTCGATAATTTCATAATCTGAGGGTATTTTGAAAAATTTACAATCGGGGGTATTTTAGTAATTTTACAATCCGAGGGTATTTCAGTCATTTTACAATCCGAGGGTATTTCGATAATTTTACAAATAGGGGGTATTTCGGGAATTTCACAGTCTGAGTGTATTTTGATAATTTTACAAATCAGGGGTATTTCGGTAATTTCAAAATCTGAGGGTATTTTGGTAATTTTATAAATCGGGGGTATTTCGGTAATTTTACAAATCAGGGGTATTTTGATAATTTTAAAATCTGGGACTTAATGACCCAACAGAAGGTCCACCGTCGCCTCGAGCGACTTAAGTAACCTAAATAGTCACAACGGTGTAAATAGGCTTAAGGCCCATTACTCGGCCTAAGTGGGCCCACACGCTCGGGTGGCCCATTCAGCCCAAAAAATTAGATACGGCTATGTGCACACTATAACCCAGTTCATTAATAGTCACTTACTGCAAATTTCCTCTGCGTGAGGCCCACGTTCCCATTGGGCCCACACGGCCCATTTTGGCCCAGCGAGGCCCAGAATTACCTAAGTCATGTGCGCGACATGACAAGTCTATCGATTTCTCACTTAAAACCGAAATTTACCCACACGGGCCCACTCGACCAAATCGTCCCATTAGGCTTATTAACGGCCAAGTCCACGAGATCGCTCATGGCGGCCTTTGTCAATGTGTCGACTCCCCCACACGAGTGTCCGCGCGCCCGTGTAGTAGCCGTTGCCGTATCGTCGACTTTTCGGCATTTCGACATTTGCCGTTCTACAACGCAAATAGTGTGTGTACACACCTTGATGGAGAGAAACGCAGTAGCCCACGAGCGTAGAACCTTGACTGAATCGGCTTATACTTCCCAAGCCGTTTGATTATGAATCGATATCACCTCCTTGTGGTTTATCTGTACCACAACATTATCTATTAAACATCAATATCAATAACAAAGGTTAAACAATTACTATCCTAAGGAAAACACACGGCCAACAAGAGAACTAGGCATTCGGCCAGTATTTGAAAGCACATAACCACTTACCCCTAACCATCGGCCAACTCGATAAATTGAACTCAATCAACCCACAAGAGAAGAACAAATTCAGCACTTCAGAGGCTCGAGAAATGATTCGTCAGATCGCTTGTAGGTCGAAACGTTTGATCGATAGAGAAGGGAAAAAGAATGAAGGCAGAGAAAGAGAGGTTGAATTCGGCTCACATTAAGAAGAATAAGAAACAGGGAGAAGAGAATAAAGAAAACCGAAACGGGAAAAAACACAAAAAGGTCTATGGAAATCTTTGGCACTATAGATAGAAGAGAGAAAATAAAACAAATCGGCATAAAAGAAAGCAATTGCCAAAAATGCAGCAAATGCACTCTCTAGCCGAATTTGCCTAAACAAAACTCCCCCCAATCGGCTCCAACTTCTCCCATTTCAAAATCCTTCAAAAACTCCACCTGTAACATCCCGATTTAGGGACTATTCAGAATAGTGGTGCGAGACCACAAATCCAAGGTTTATGAATGAGTTTTTGAAGTTTATGCTATGTTTGCATGCTAATGTGAAAGTTTCATGAAGCAATTTTGTGAAATTTCGGTTGAATTGTCTAAAAGGACTAAATTGAAAAAGTTGCAAAATGTGAGATTCTAGAAGCTATTTGTGTGAAATAGCTTTAGAATATTAATTAGAAGTCCTTAAATAGCAATTTTCCCAATTTCTAATTTTTGGACAAAATTGGGCATGGATGAGTTAAAATAGAAAGTTTGTCAAAAAGGGCATTTTGGTCATTTGACAATTAAATGTTTTAAATGGGAAAAGATGATAGAAATTCATTCATCTTCTTCTCCATGGCTGCCGAAAATTCAAAGGGCCATTGTTAGGGTTCTTCAAATTTTTCAATCTTGCTTGTAAGTGCAACCAAGCCCCGTTTTTTATATTCTTCGTATTTTTTAAGTCCTAGCAGCATGAGAAAGCTTTTTTTAGCTATACGTTGAGCTAAGATGGTTGTTCAAAAATGTACCCATGTATGACATGCATGTATTTTGATGTTTTATGGAAGAATATGAAAGCTTGATGTAGTAGAAACATCTTTTGCTAAGTGATTTTCCATGAAAATGCATGTAGGGACTTGTGTGTGAAAGTCTTGAGATTGGTCATACATGTATGATTTAGTGAGAAATGATGATAGCTTTAGTTGAGTAAATGGTTCGGCTAAGCATGAAAGGCTAGAAAGTTGAATAAAAATCACTTTACGAGCCTTGGGGCAAAAGTGTGAATATGAGAAAGTTAGGGGCAAAATAGTAATTTTGCTAAAGTGATAAACTGAAATAGTAACATATTTTAATCCCACATTTAGCATACTTTTGGATGATTTATCCCTTGATTTATGTAAAAAGGTGCTCTTAATCCTTTCTTTTCATGTCTTATACTCAGGAAAGCACCCAAGAATAAAAAGAACGAGAAACGGGCTTAAAACGGACCAAAATGGGCCAAAAAAGAAATCGACACGGCCTGGACTAAATCCCACACGGCCGTGCCTCCTCAAATATACTAGAACACGGCCTGAAGTTGATCTACACGGCCGTGCCTCATTAACAGAGTCCAACACGGCACGGCCACGATTCACACACGCGCGCGTGCGCCATGGCCGTGCCCCCGTGGAGGAGAGTAATTTCACTCTTAAAAGGATACTTAGGGGCAAAGAAACCTATTTCAAAAGCCTATATAAAGACCCTAGGTATAACCTAAAAGAGGACGGTTAGCTAGGCCAAGGAGCCGAAAAAAGGTCGTCGATTTGTAGGGAAACTCTCAAGGGATAGCAGGTTGATCCATCTCCGAAGCGAGAATTCTACTCAAGACGGAGGATCTCTCCTTCAATTCCTTGAGGAGTTTTAGGGATTTCTTATGTTTTGTTTTATCTTTTCTTCGAGATGTTTTTCTTTATTATTATGAACTAAACCCTTCAGATACGAAGGGGATGAAACCTAGATGAATCTTGTTATTGTTTTTTCGAACTATATGATAAATACTTGATTTATTCTTGACTATGTGTGCTTAATTCTTGTGTTGATATTTCGCGGATATTAATTCAAGTTGAATGTGATTAGGTGGTGGAGCAAAAGTCCCTGCTTAAGAGTAGATCTAGCATAATTAAGCGGAGTTGATCGCGCGCCTAGAGATACGGTGACGAGATTTTGCCGGATTAGGGTGAAACCTAGTATGGGAGTCCATAGATCGATTTACTGCTATTCTAGGGGTTTTAATTAGAAAGAGATTTCAATTAATCAACCTAGGGTTAGACGTTATTCGCCTCGAGAGAGGGTTTAATATAAATTAGGGAGTCCTAAGGATCAAATGTAACACCCAAAACCCGGTTAAAGCGCTACAACCGGATCTAGCGTGCCACGGAAAGAAAATGTTTGAAAACTGATTTGCTGATTTGTTCCAAGAGGATGTTGTTGTAAAATTTTAAAGAAAATTTTGATGTGTTTTGGAAAGGTATAAAACATGTTGGAACTCAGTTTAGAAAAACTTAGTTGTCATATTTTTACTCCGTATTACTTACTTAGTCATGATATATATAAAAAAAACAAGTATTTATTTAGCTTTTGAAAACCTCCAATTCCAAGTTTAATCAACCTATTAAATAGAAACTTTAGAATCTACTAAATAATAAAATGAAACCCAAAATAAAACTTCAGCGGTCTTATTACATAACTGGAAACCAAAATAAAATAACTAAGTCCGAATAGAAAACTTTGTAATAAACCAAATGCTATGCATGGCCACCTTGAGTCCACTCCGGCTCCATATCCACGATCTAAGTCTGATCTGCAAAATATAACGGAAGGGGTGAGTCACCTAGACTCAGTGTGTAAGTCCCCATCCCAAGAGAAATTATGCTCTTACACAAATTCATACATTAATATGCAAGTCATGCAACCCATCCAACCTAAGTATCCATCCGGGTCTCCCAAATCTACCCCTTGTGGTACCAAACCACTGGTGGTGCCAAACCATTGGTAACCGAAGTTACAAAAATAACATATGTGGTACCAAACCAATGGTGGTGCCAAACCACTGAGACTTAGTCACAATTTTTATAATATATGTGGGGCCAACCCACTGTGTGATACCAAATCACTGGTGACAGTCTGATAGATCATACTCCCCCTCCTCTCATCACCCATGGCATATACTTATGCAATCCATACCAGTATGATCATGCTTAACATATATAACTACGTTTACAGAATAACATGCCTTTATAGATTACAATCAAGTCGAGCAATAATAACAACTTACCTGGCATCCTCGCTTTTACCCACAAGGGTATTTTAGTAACCTTTGCCGTTATTCCGACTTTTACAAGACACAACATTAACATATCAAGTATAGAAAGTGTGTAAGAGTTACACACCTGGTTATCGTACTAACGCTCTTACTGCTTCTATGCTACTGTCACTCGAGACTACCACTATCGGTCTACGATCCAACTCCCGATACTTATTCGTTTGGATTTACAGATCCAACCTCCACTGCCTGAACTGTCGAATCCCGAAAGTCTTTAAGAAAACGTCACCTTCCCACCTTCGCTTTCCACAAATCGGCCATACAGGGCACAGCAAGACAGGATTCGGCTTCTAAGGGTAGAAAGTGAAATCGACAGGGCCAGATTAAAGAGGAGTACTCGGCTTATGGTGCACCTTCGGGAGAAATCCACCCTTGTAGATTAGGCTATGGGAGAGGAAGATGAAGACCAGGGTATTCGGCTTTGGAAGAAAATAATGAAAAGAAGAATGTGTTGAAGAGCTGCGGCAAAGAAAAGAATTTGAGAGAATAGGAGAAGAAGAGAATTTTCGGCTAGAAGAGTAAGTGAGAAAGAAAGAAAAGAAAACGAATGGAAAAGAGGACACTAGGCTTTAAAATTCGGCTACACATTCACACACCTCAGAGTTGGAGTTTCGACCAACTCTCCCCTCTCCTGATAGCCTTAATCCCTTATCTCATCCATCTCAAAACACATCCCTTATCTTACCTTTAAAAGAGACCATCTTCAACCCAACTCTTTCCTTCCTTTTATCATCTTTTATCACTTAAATAAAAAGAATTAAAGCTCCTAAAATGTAACCACTATGCCATCCACCCCTTCCCCCTTGAAGTGCCGAAATTTGACCCATCAATTTGGGCCCCAAGCGGCCACACTAGGCCCAACTCCTCCCCCTTGTGACGCCACCTTAATGCCCACTTAAAACACCTCCAAAATTTGGGCCACAAGCCCAACTTGCCACTAAACATAATAATTTAAATTAAAATACTACGAGCACTATTTTTAATAAATTTTTACCCAGATTTAGGCCCAAACCTGAGCCCAATACACACCTCAAAGCCTTTTGACTTACTAACTTAGCCACCCAACCTACCAAATGCACAGACCCACCAAATCAGGATATTACAGTTATACCCCCTTAAAATAAATTTTGACCTCAAAATTTACCTAGTCGGAAGAGTTGAGGATATTGCTGTCGCATGATATCCTCCGGCTCCCATGTCGCTTCCTCCGATCCATGGTTCCGTAATAATACCTTTACCAAAGGAACCGATTTCCTACGCAAAACCTTAACATCCCGATCCAATAACTCCTGAATCTGTGCTTTCCACTCCACCAATTCCTTTGGCACAATCCTATACGGAGCAATAGACACTGGCGTTGTTCCCGGTAGAAGGTCAATACCGAACTCCACCTCCCGATCCGGTGGCAAACTCGGAAGCTCCTCCGGAAAGACATCGGCAAAGTCCTTCACCATTTGAACACCTCCTACAGCCAAATCCTTAACTTCCAAGGCGCAAACATAAACCACAAACGCCTCACATCCTTTCCTTACCATCTTTTCCGCCTTCAGCGCGGACACCACATTAGATAGGTAATTCCTTCTCTCACCTATCATCACCACCTCTTCACCCTCGGCCAATTTTAGCACCATGCGCTTAGCCGCATAGTCCAGTTCTGCCCGGTACTTAACCAACCAATCCATTCCTAAGATTAAATCGAACTCCCCGAAGGGTAGTTCCATCAAATCTGCTTGAAACACGACCCCTTGAAGTTCTAGGGGTACATCCCTATACAGTTTGTCTACTACCACAGAGTGTCCTAGAGGGCTAACTCATCGTCATCTTTCTAGCAGAAATCTCATAGGCTAAGTTCAGAGTTCCCACTACGCTACTAGCTACATATGAGTGTGTTGAACCAACGTCAATCAAAGCAGTATAAGGCAACCCAGAAATTAAAAACGTACCGGTTATGACGTCCGGTGCGTCGCCCTCCTCTCGATGTTTGGCTGCATAGACCAACCCAGGTTGTCTAGCATTAGCACCCCCAGCACCTCGGCCAGGTGCTCCACGGCCTCGTCCGTTTCCATTACCACCCCTAACTGCACCTCAACCCCTCTGTGGTTGCTGGCCATCTCTCTTGAATTGACCACGTCCTTGACCCTCAGCTTGAGTCCTAGCTAAATTCCGCGGACAATCCTTTACCCGATGCTCCATTGACCCACACTCAAAGCACCCTCTATTACCAGCCCAACACTCTCCCGAATGAGACTTCCCACATTTAACGACCGAGGTGGCCACGGCAGCTGGCAGCGAGCTTTGCGGCTCGATCCGGTCCATCAAATCTAGCCTTTTCTCGAGTACTTCCACGAACCTCGATGGCCCAAAACTCCTTTTATCCTGCCTCTCTCCCGATTCCGCTTTTCCGGTTCGCTTAACCTCCTCGGGTATTTTGGCTTTTTCCACGAACGGTGAATTCCCTTTCTCACTCGAGGCAATCAACACCATGACTCATCTCTTAGCCCGTCCTCGAACCTAACAAGCGTTCATGTTCCGTAGCCACCATACCCGAGAGCATACCGCTAACCTCAAAAATGCCGCCTCATATTCAGTGTACCGACTTATTCCCCGAACCAAATTCGGGAACGCCCACGTTGCGCATCGGTATCACCAGCTCCCACATACTTCCGACGATAGGTCGCCTTAAAATAATCCCGGTGATATCATCACCATCGCACCATCACGACGGTGAGCCACCACCGATCACGACTCATCCGGAGAAGAGACACTATCCCCTTCAACTTCTCCTCGGTCGAGAAGTCTAAGTCATCCATTATACATTCTGTTGCCTCTAACGAAAGATCTCGGCGGTGTTGGGAGCTACACCGGACACCCCCTAAACACCTCCACTCCGTTAGCTGGGAGTCGCTCAGCCACTGATTTCTAGGCTCCTGTACCCGCGCCTGCCCCGGGAACTCTCTCTAAAACTCGCAGTACTGCCTGGGATATTACATCATTATCACCAGTCTGATCTTGAAACTCAGCTTCCTCATTGGCAGATCGCCAAAGACATTCCAGACCTATGGCGGACCTGCTGGCTCGACAAGGTCATCCTACCCCTACCCCGCCACGCGCGGCGCCCGACCTCGTGTACTCATTTTTCCCGTTCGCGTTTATCTGGTTAAGAATTTTATGTATTATTAATTCTGTTCACTGTTTATCCACGAGAAATTTTTATGGAAAATAGTTTTAAAAGTGATTCTTTCGAAGTCGAATCTATCTATAGTTTCATTTTCAGGCTTATCTCCAAGTTCTAAGTGCATTCATCACACAAACAACATCCACAGACCACATTCAACGTGTAGGGGTATTTTCATCATCTTCACTACCCGGGGGTATTTTCGTAATTTTACCCTCTGAGGGTATTTTCAAAAATTTTCCAAAACAAAGTTTCGGGTGATTTTGCAAATTAAGGGTATTTTGGTAATTTCGTGAAGTAGGGATATTTTGGTAATTTTGCAACTCGGGGGTATCTTGGTAATTTTGTCAATCAGGGGTAGTTTGGTAATTTACAAACCAGGGGTACTTTGGTCTTTTTTCCAAATTCAGGGTAGTTTTCACAAATCAAGGGGTAATTTGTTAATTTCAAAACTAGGGTTTTCACAAAACAGTATATTTGGTCCCTTTCGGGTTTTAATTATCGATTTAGCTTTGTGAACAAGTCCTCATGGTCGAGTGAGCAGTCCACTACGCACTGTAGAATTTGAGCGAAGAGGAGGTGAGTCACTAGGATTCGCTTAAATACCAAGCTCTTCCTGAATCCAATCCTAGACATGCGCATGGCGGTTGCCACACCCTAACTCGGTGACTTACTCACAGGTTTGTTTGATTCGGCTTAAGTCTTATGTAATTAAGAAGTTGTGTAAACTAACCCTATGGTCCATCAGTTCTACCATGCTCAACTACGTCTAAAGCCCCCAAAGCCCACACATAAACATTAAATCAAAGGTTAGGGTACTTACCTAGGTGGATCGACGCCGGAGACGCAGGTGCCATGCTTTCCGAGATATTCATCTCCTTAAAAATCATTTTACACCCCTCAAAACATATTTTGGGCCTTAAACCCACAACCGAGCTTTTGAACCTGGCTCTGATACCAAAATGTAACACCCCAAACCCGGTTAAAGCGCTACAACCGGATCTAGCGTGCCACGAAAAGAAAATGTTTTGGCGATTTGCTTTGATTTGTTCCAAGAGGATGTTGTTGTAAAATTTTAAAGAAAATGTTGATGTGTTTTGGAAAGGTATAAAACATGTTGGAACTCGGTTTAGAAAAACTTAGTTGTCATATTGTTACTTCGTATTGCTTACTTAGTCATGGTATATAAAAAAAAAACAAGTATTTATTTAGCTTTTGAAAACCTCCAATTCCAAGTTTAATCAACCTATTAAATAGAAACTTTAGAATCTACTAAATAATAAAAGGAAACCCAAAATAAAACTTCAGCGGCGTTATTACATAACTGGAAATCAAAATAAAATAACTAAGTCCGAATAGAAAACTTTGTAATAAACCAAATGCTGTGCATGGCCACCTTGAGTCCACTCCGGCTCCATATCCACGATCTAAGTCTGATCTGCAAAATATAACGGAAGGGGTGAGTCACCTAGACTCAGTGTGTAAGTCCCCATCCCAAGAGAAATTATGCTCTTACACAAATTCATACATTAATATGCAAGTCATGCAACCCATCCAACCTAAGTATCCATCCGGGTCTCCCAAATCTACCCCTTGTGGTGCCAAACCATTGGTAACCGAAGTTACAAAAATAACATATGTGGTACCAAACCACTGGTGGTGCCAAACCACTGAGACTTAGTCACAATTTTTATAATATATGTGGGGCCAACCCATCATGTGATACCAAATCACCGGTGACGATCGATAGATCATACTCCCCCTCCTCTCATCACCCATGGCATATACTTATGCAATCCATACCAGTATGATCATGCTTAACATATATAACTACGTTTACAGAATAACATGCCTTCATAGATTACAATAAAGGCGAGCAATAATAACAACTTACCCGGCATCCTCGCTTTTACCCACAAGGGTATTTTAGTAACCTTTGCCGTCATTCTGGCTTTTACAACACACAACATTAACATATCAAGTATAGAAAGTGTGTAAGAGTTACACACCTGGTTATCGTACTAACGCTCTTACTGCTTCTATGCTACTGTCACTCGAGACTACCACTATCGGTCTATGATCCAACTCCCGATACTTATTCGTTTGGATTTACAGATCCAACCTCCACTGCCTGAACTGTCGAATCCCGAAAGTCTTTAAGAAAACGTCACCTTCCCACCTTTGGCTTTCCACAAATCGGCCGTACAGGGCACAACATGACAGGATTCGGCTTCTAGGGGTAGAGAGTGAAATCGACAGGGCCAGATTAAAGAGGAGTACTCGGCTTATGGTGCACCTTCGGGAGAAATCCACCCTTGTAGATTCGACTATGGGAGAGGAAGATGAAGACCAGGGTATTCGGCTTTGGAAGAAAAGAATGAAAAGAAGAATGTGTTGAAGAGTTACGGAAAAGAAAAGAATTTGAGAGAGTAGGAGAAGAAGAGAATTTTCGGCTAGAAGAGTAAGTGAGAAAGAAAGAAAAGAAAACGAATGGAAAAGAGGACACTAGGCTTTAAAATTCAGCTACACATGCACACACCTCAGAGTTGGAGTTTCGGCCAACTCTCCCCTCTCCTGATAGCCTTAATCCCTTATCTCATCCATCTCATAACACATCCCTTATCTTACCTTTAAAAGAGACCATCTTCAAGCCAACTCTTTCCTTCCTTTTATCATCTTTTATCACTTAAATAAAAAGAATTAAAGCTCCTAAAATGTAACCACTATGCCATCCACCCCTTCCCCCTTGAAGTGCTGAAATTTGACCCATCAATTTGGGCCCCAAGCGGCCACACTAGGCCCAACTCCTCCCCCTTGTGACGCCACCTTAATGCCCACTTAAAACACCTCCAAAATTTGGGCCACAAGCCCAACTTGCCACTAAACATAATAATTTAAATTTAAATACTAAGAGCACTATTTTTAATAAATTTTTACCCAGATTTAGGCCCAAACCTGAGCCCAATACACACCTCAAAGCCTTTTAACTTACTAACTTAGCCACCCAACCTACCAAATGCACAGACCCACCAAATCAGGATATTACATCAAGTCAAGTGAATAAATCGTCTGGTTCAGTGTTAGATAACAAGTGAAGTCTAGGTGGATTCTTCCTAAGGGTATCGTCTTAATCAACTGAGTTTTTCTCAAGTATTTCCCCAATTCATTCTTTTTGTCTTTGTGTCTTTAGCTTAGTAATTAGTTAATTTAAATTAATAAACAACTTCACTTATTTTAGGCTAAATAATAAAAAGAAAGTTCGTATTAGTACTTTTAGTTCCTTTGGGTTCGACAATCCGGTCTTGCCTAAGCTATACTACTGTTCGATAGGTGCACTTGCCTCAATCGTTGTTATAGTTAGTTCCAGGATCGATCATTATAAATTTAAAACTCTAAAATATAATGGTCAAGTTTTTGGCGCCGTTGCCGGGGAACTAAAATATTAAGAAAGCTCTATTTTTATTACTTTAGCCATTATTTTTTTTATTTTCTACAATTTACTTTTATTTTTTTAAGTTTAAATTTTAACTTTGCTAAATTTTCTTTCTTTCTTTTCCTATCAGGTACCTCTAGTTTATGACTAGAAGGAACCCAAGAGGACCACTAGTATACGACAGTGATATTGACGCTACCGTTCGCAGGAATCGCAGACAAATTAGGCGAGCCCTAAATTACACAGGAGAAGAGCGAGAAGACAGATCCAATCCTATCGAAGGATGGACGAAAATAATCCTCAACCACAAGATGTGGGAGAGAATAATGCTCGCGTACTATGTATGATTATGCTAAACCTCATTTAACAGAGGCGAGAATCAAGTATTGTTAGGCCTACTATAGCCGCTAATAATTTTGAATTAAAGCCTAACACTATACAAATGATTCAACAATTTGTTAAATTTGATGGTTTACAGGACAAAGACCCAAATACTCATATAGCTAAGTTTTTAGAGTTCTGTGATACCTTCAAAATAAATGGCGTTTCTGATGATGCCATATGACTTCGGTTATTTCCCTTTTCATTAAGAAATAAAGCCAAACAGTGGTTAAACTCGTTACCACGAGGGTCAATCACTACATGGGATCAAATGACCGAAATTTTTTTATTAAAATATTTCCCACCGGCCAAAACGGCCAAATTACGGAATGATATCTCTTGTTTTGTGCAGATGGATTTAGAGACATTATATGACGCATGGGAGAGATATAAGGATCTCTTGAGAAGGTGTCCGCACCATGGTTTACCCTTGTGGCTCCAAGTCCAAACTTTCTATAACGATGTAAACCCCTCGATGAGACAACTAATTAATTCAGCCACCAGTGGAACCCTGAACAATAAAACTCCTGAAGCAGCCTACGAGTTTATTGAAGAGATGTCACTGAATAACTATCAGTGGTAGGTTACAAGGACCAAACCAACAAAATCAGCCGGAGTTTTCAACATCGATGCAGTAACCATGCTATCAACACAGGTAGAGATGATGAATAAAAAGCTTGATAGTTTGTGTTCTTCGCGGGTACATCCAGTAATGCAGTGCGACGTAAGTGGAACCGTGGCGAATCCTGAGTACCCACACTACCAACCGGGCATAGAGAGCGAACAGATGAACTATATAGGTAACAATTTCAGATCTAATAATCCTTATAGTAATAACTATAACCCAGGTTGGAGGAACCACCCAAATTTTTCGTGGGGAGGTCAAGGAAATCAAGGAAATCAAAGACAACAACCTCCTCAAAATTTCCAAAATCAGCCCTATCCATAGGAGAAGAAGCCGAACCTTGAAGAGATGCTGACAAAATTCATGGCAGCCACAGATAACCGTCTCCAAGACACTGAAACCACCCTTAAGACCCAACAAGAATCGATCAAAGGGATCGAAAGCCAAGTTAGGGAAGTCACTAAGTCAGTTGAGGAAGTTTCTAAGTCAGTTGGACAACTCGCGAAGCTGATGTTTGAACGATCGCAAGGGCGTCTACCAAGCGACACTGAGATTAATCCAAAGGAGCAAATCCAAGCCATAACAGCTCAAGAAAGTGAAGGATTAGATGAACCCAGTCCAATACAAGGAAACGAGGTAGAAAAAGGTAATGTTGAGGAAACACAAGACAAGCTAAAATCGGTAGTCAAGGAGTACCAACCTCGCATACCATATCCCGAAGCGTTAACGAAAGACGACACAGATGAACAGTTCGGTAAGTTTCTTAAACTTCTAAAGAAACTACATATTAACTTACCGCTACTTGAAGCTCTTTCACAGATGCTAGATTCGAGGAAATTTTTAAAACATCTCTTGACGAACAAACGCAAGTTAGACGAGGATCCACATGTGGAATTAAACGCAATATGCTCAGCAATGTTACAGAATAGACTACCACAAAAGCTAAAAGATCCAGGGAGTTTTACAATTCCATGTTTAATTGGTAGACTAACTATTGATAATGCGTTAGTTGATTTAGGGGCAAGCATAAATGTCATGCCTTATAAATTGTTTAAACAATTAGGTCTAGGGAAACCCAAACAAACTAGGATGAGCATTCAATTAGCTGATAAAACTGTTAGAATTCCTAGGGTATTATCGAAGATGTTCTTGTAAAAATTGACAAATTCGTTTTCCCAGTAGATTTTGTCGTCTTAGACATGGATGAGGATAATTCGATTCCCTTAATTTTAGGAAGACCCTTTTTAGCAACTGCCAGGACTAAAATTGATGTTGATGCAGGAGAACTCATACTTCGTGTAGGTAATGAGACGGTCACCCCCAAGGCTCTCGACTCGACTAGAACATCGAGTAATCAAGGTGAGAACGTAAATTCTACTAATAACCATTCGGTTAGCCCTTATTTTCAGGAAGCACCACAAAAGAATACAACTGAACCCAATCCTAAACCCCATGCCAACAAGGAATTAGTTCATGAAGATTGAAGGATTCAGATCGATGATCTAGATGAGTGGAAGACACACTTCAAGGAAAAATTAGGGATACACGACGAAGAACTGGAACCACACAAGGTAAAACCGAAGGAGCCCCCAGAAGAGCTCATAGGAACAACAAACCACTTCAAAATAGGAGACCAGGTACTGTTAGATAAGGCAGATCCTCGAATATCTCTTCAGGACCCTAACACAAACAAAGAAATACCTTTTAGGGTAACTTGATGTGTTTTCCCATACGGAACAGTCGAGGTAAGTAATCCTATTTTTGGTACTTTTACTATAAACATATCTCAACTTAAACTTTTTCACGAGGATAAAACTGATAGCATAAGGAAGGACTTCCAACTCCTCAAACCACCCTGATGATGCAAACGAGAGGAAAGTCTAGCTTAAGACTATAAACGAGCGCTTCTCGGGAGGCAACCCGAGCACTAACCCCATTAACTTTTATATTTTTATATTTTCTTATTTTTTCTATTTTATCCTTTCTTTATAGTATCTAGCTTTAAACTAACAAAAAGTGCAGATTTCTAGGCCACACGGCCGTGGCAATCTGTAAAACGGGCGTGGATGAACCAACACACCTAGACACACGGTCGTACGAGGTGGCCGTGTGAATCGACATGCCTAAGGCGCACGGGCGTGGGGTTGTACCAGGTTTGAAAATCTATTTAAACCCCCCTCCCTTCTCTCTTCTCCTATTAACTTTCAACTTTTCATTTCTCCCTACTTCCCTTCTCCAATACATCCCCAAAACCCTTGAGCTATATCAAATGCCGAAGAAGCGGAAGGAATCAAGCATAGTCTCCCTGAAGGAGACCAATCTACATAAGTTCATGCCGGCCACTTCATTCATACGACAAGCCAAGGATATTTGAGGCTATCTAGTTTTTATTTCGTTTTTCTATTTTGCTTCAATTTCTTTATCTTTACTTCTCTTCTGCTTAAATTAGTTTACTTCAATTTAGTTTATTAGTGTCAGGTTCTAAAGGCTGCTTGGGAATCACACCACGACCGCCACCACCACCTCACCACAGCCTTAGAGGTTACACCCACATTGCGAACCATCCAACAATAAGGACACTACGGTCCATTAATTTTTCTTTTAATTTTCTTTTAATTTTCAATTTATTTCACTTTAGCATGCTTTTCTTTAATTTTATTAGCATAGTTTTAATTATTTGTCTTAAGAATCCCTGGCTAATCCTGCATGAGCTACCCAATTTCTTCATCTAGCGCAGGATCATCATCGAGACTGACCCCTCCAACATATCGTTCATCCAACTCAAGGAATTCATCCATAATTCAGGGAGTTTCACTTATCCCCATATCTTCTGATCTGAATATTATCTATCTTTGTACATTGAGGGCAATGTACATCTTAAGTGTGGGGTGAAAACATAAGGATTCTAAACTTTTTTTCATTATTCTCAAAATCCTGAATTTAGTCTTGTTTTTAAGTAATTTCCTCATATTACTAATTAAGAAGAAATTTCTAATGATTTATGATTTTTATTGATATGTTTTAGATTAAGTCATGGATAATTGTGCATTGATAATTAAATTTTAAGATACTAAAGAAGCAAGCATGATAAGTCCATTTTTTTAAATTAAAATTTGCTAGGTTGTTGAATTGAATTTAAATATTACTTTGAAGTTTGAAATTTACGAGGTTGATGTCAAAAATACCCATAATTTTTGTGATTTTTTGAGCCTTATAGAGCATATATTCTTTTTCATGCTCACTTTATTGATTATGAGTATGTCAACATTGATTTGTTATTCTAGAACTTGCCTCGTTTATACATATCGAGACCACACCTATGATTTGATATATAGAGATGATTAAGGCACCTAGGTTTTAACCCACTAACTCCATTAAAAGCCTACCTTCACAATTAACCCCTAGTGAACCCCTTTTAATCCTAACAACCCTTTTTATTGCCATAACCACTAATATTAACCCAAAACCTTTTGTATTTGTTATCACCATTCTTTTTCAACTTCCTTTATATAGAGATTTGATTTGATTACGCTACCTAATTATTTCATCTTAGCATATGAATAGATGTATTATATATATAAAAAAAATCAAAGTATATTCAGTATTAGTACGATGAAAGGCGAGCTTGTACAGTTAAAGTCTATTTATTGAAGAAGAAGCTCGTATTATTAGTTTAAAGTTTCAATCCATTATGTAATTATTCAGTTTATTGTTTCTAGTTAGGTAATTTATCAATTCAATCTCGATTCTAACCTTCTAATTCAGCCTCTATCCACACCTTAACCCTAGCCCCGTTATAACCCTAATTAAAGACCTTTTGATTTGTGCATCATCTCATATCACAGTGGTGGAGACTTGATTTTCAGGCAAGCCTATGGGATTAACTTTTCATGTTCGACTTTTGAGTGCCTAAATTTTGAACCTTAAACACTTTGAGTGATTTGAGTGAATCTTTTGTGAGGATGTCAATCCTTGTCGATTTTGAATTAAAGGTAATTATTTAGATAAGGGGAGACGCCTATATTTTCGTGCTACAAATCTATGACTTAGATTGTTTGAATCCTTAGGACTCTTTGAATTGAATTATCCATGTATAAATTATCTATGAATTATGATGAAACATTGTTGATAGGAATTATGAATTATAGAAAGTTCGTTTTAATTGTAAGTTGAGAATTTTGCTTGAGGACAAGCAAAAGCTTAAGTGTGGGGGTATTTGATAAACCAAAATAGTAACATATTTTAATCCCATATTTAGCATACTTTTGGATGATTTATCCCTTGATTTATGTAAAAAGGTGCTCTTAACCCTTTCTTTTCTGTCTTATACTCGTGAAAGCACCCAAGAATAAAAAGAACGAAAGCGGGCTCAAAAGCGGACCAAAATGGGCCAAAGAAGAAATCGACACGGCCTGGACTAAATCCCACACGGCCGTGCCTCCTCAAATATACTAGAACACGTCCTGAAGTCGATCTACACGGCCGTGCCTCATTAACGGAGTCCAACACGGCCTGGCCACGATTCACACGGGCGTGCGCCATGGCCGTGCCCCTGCCGTGGAGGAGAGTAATTTCACTCGGAAAAGGATACTTAGGGGCAAAGAAACCTATTTCAAAATCCTATATAAAGACCCTAGGTATAACCTAAAAGAGGGTGGTTAGCTAGGCCAAGGAGCCGAGCCGAAAAGGTCAGATTTGTGGGAAACTCTCAAGGGATAGCCAGTTGATCCATCTCCAGAAGCCGAAATTCTACTCAAGACGGAGGATCTCTCCTTCAATTCTTTTAGGGAGTTTTAGGGATTTCTTATGTTTTGTTTTATCTTTTCTTCGGAGATGTTCTTCTTTATTATTATGAACCAAACCCTTCAGATACCTGAAGGGGGATGAAACCTAGATGAATCTTGTTATTGTTTTCTGAACTATATGATAAATACTTGATTTGTTCTTGATTATGTGTGCTTAATTCTTGTGTTGATATTTCGCAGATATTAATTCAAGTTAAATGTGCTTAGGTGGTGGAGCAAAAGTCCCTGCTTAAGAGTAGATCTAGCATAATTAAGCGGAGTTGATCGCGCGCCTAGAGATAGGGTGACGAGATTTTGCCGGATTAGGGTGAAACCTAATATGGGAGTCCATAGATTGATTTATTGCTATTCTAGGGGTTTTAATTAGAAAGAGATTTCAATTAATCAACCTAGGGTTAGACGTTATTCGCCTCGAGAGAGGGTTTCATATAAATTAGGGAGTCCTACGGATCAAGTCAAGTGAATAAATAAATGCAGTTCAGGTGTTAGATAACAAGTGAAGTCTAGGTGGATTCTTCCTAAGGATATCGTCTTAATCAACTGAGTTTTTCCCAAGTATTTCCCCAATTCATTCTTTTTGTCTTTGCGTCTTTAGCTTAGTAATTAGTTAATTTAGATTAATAAACAACTTCACTTATTTTAGGCAAAATAATAGAAAGAAAGTTAGTATTAGTACTTTTAGTTCCTTTGGGTTCGACAATCCGGTCTTGCCTAAGCTATACTACTGTTCGATAGGTGTACTTGCCTCAATTGTTGTTATAGTTACTTCCAGGATCGATCATTATAAATTTAAAACTCTAAAATACAACGATCATAAAGCATGAGATAAGGGTCAATTTAGTCAAAGTGTGTATTGAATAAGTTGATTTATTCATTATAGATCAAGAAAGATGAAGCCTGGATTAAAACCGAGGCAAGAGCAATGTGGTGGACTAAATTGCACATCTCTATACTTTTGAGTGTCGAGGTAAGTTTAAGCGTTAACAATGCATTCATACTTAAAATTTTGTTAATGCTAGCTAGTGTGTAGCATGATTGAGAATGATTAAGAACCTATGTGGAATGAATGTGGTAGAAATTGTGAATGGATGTATGATTGAGTAAGTAGATATGTGGATGTATAGTGATAATGCTAAATGGTGGGCTAAGTGCGATACCATCCTAAGGCATAACGACGATGAGCTGGCTAGGTGCGATGCTATCGTTAAGTATATTGTCTAGTGGGCTATGTATGAAACCACTACGATTTCCTTTGTGGTAGGCTAAGTGCGATACTACCTTATTAATTGATTGTGGTGGGCTAAGTCCGAAACCATCGAGACATTAGCTGTGTGGATTAGCTGTGTGGATTAGCTGTGTAGATGTATTATCGAGAAATAATGATATATTGTATATTGTGTAAATGTGATATTGAATGGAGGGATGCATGTCAATGGTTATGAGTATGTGACTCATGATGTGTTGAAAAGGTGGTAAGGGATAGAAAGAGTAAGCATAGTTGTACATTACATGTTGGTATAATGCTAATTGTTGTTTAGCTTATACTATGATGCTTAATTGTTTATGTGTAAACTTACTAAGCTCAAAGCTTACTCCCCTTCTTTTCCCTTGTCTTATAGAGTAAAAGTGTTGAATCGAGATACGTGGATCAATTGGAAGATCGCCCACATTATCAGCACACTCTGGTACACGAGACTCAATGTTTTGTAAATGGCATGTATAGGGGCTAGACGAGTTAGTGAATTTTGTTGTAAATGGCTAAGACATGTTGGCTTTTAGATGGATAATCTATTTTGTATAATGCCATAGTTGTTGGCTACTTTATTATATGAAAAGATGTAGTTATCCATGTGAGATTGTAAGACTATGAGTTGGTTATGGATGTGTTGAATGAGTACTTGTTGTGTATGATTGAAGGGTGTAAAGAACTTGGCAAATAGCTTTATTTTTGTCCATGTGGGTAGACACACGGGCGTGTGTCTAGGCCATGTGTGACACACGGTCAGCCCATGGGCGTGTGACTTGGCCGTGTGTCCCTTGCATGTTTGTATTTTATGTCAGAATAGACCACGGACTAGTCACACGGGCGTGTACCTAGAACGTGTGTGTTAATCAGTGTTGGCCATGCGCTAGCTACACGGGTGTGTGTCTAGACTCTAGGCCGTGTGAAGGTAGTAAGTGTGCACCACGGGTGGAGAGCACGGGCGTGTGCCCTAACCGTGGGGGCATTGGCAGAATGCTTGAGTTTTCATGCACGGGTAGTGACCATGGGCGTGTGTGACCTCCACGGGCGTGCCAAATCTTACACGGGCGTGTGAGCCCTGTATAGATGGAAAAGTTTTAAAAATAGTAGAAGTTTCGATATGGTCTCGATAGCCCTCGTGAGTATGAGTGAGGCCTCGTAAGTCAAGAATGAGGTTGTTGAGGTGACTTAAGAGAGTAGTCACAATGAACCTATGTGGCGATCTTGAGGTTTTTATTATGGTAATGCCTCGGGCCTGGTTCTGACGTAGAACTCGGGTAAGGGATGTTACATTTAATGGTATCAGAGCTATGGTTTAGTCGATTTTAGGACTACCGTAGCGGGTGTAAGAGTCTAGCTATACATGTCATAGGTGTACAATGATAGTGTGGTGGCTTCTGATGATTTTAAATCTTGTTTTGTATAGAATATGGATTCCGATCCATTGACTACTGATGAAGCAGCTAGTAATGCACCGGCTCCTGCGCAAGGAACCGTGCCTGTTCAAATTGGACCCGAGGGTAGGTGTCAAGGGGAAGAGGCACGGGAAGCCTTTCTCTAGATGATGAGTAATTGGTACTCAGATTACGTCCGAGTGAACCCTAATGCTCAACCTCCTCCACTTTCTCCCATACCTCAGCCAATTCCAGTGGCTCCTCAAGGTATTGATGTAGTGAGGATATCGAAACCCCCAGTGGATAAGATTAGGAAACACGGGGCTGAGGAGTTTAGAGCTAAGGTAGATGATGACCCCGAGAGGGTAAAGTTCTGGTTAGAGAACTCAATGAGAGTATTCGATGAACTCTCTTGTACACCTGAAGAGAGCTTGAAGTGTGCCATGTCTTTGATGAGGGCCTCAGCATACAATTGGTGGAAGACGTTGACGTCAGTGGTCCCGAGAGAGCAGGTGACGTGGGACTTCTTTCTGGAAGAGTTTCAGAAGAAGTATATAAGCCAGAGGTTTACTGATCGAAAAATGAAGGAATTCCTTGAGTTGAAGCAAGGAAGAATGTCAGTAGCAGAATATGAGCGCGAGTTTGTTAGGCTTAGCAAATACGCTTAAGAATGTGTGTCGACAGAGACCATCTTGTGTAAGAGGTTCGAAGATGGACTGAATGAGGATATCAAACTCCTAGTTGGTATTTTAGAGTTGAAAGAGTTTGTTGTGTTGGTCGAGAGGGCAAGGAAGGCCGAAGAGTTGGGTAAAGAAAAGAGAAGGGCTATGAGTGAAGCCCGAGATGCGAGGAAGAGGTCGATGGGCAAGTCGTACCAAGCCCAGTCGAAAAGATCCAAGGAAGTGAATCCTCGGACGACAACATCAGTGGGTTATTCGCATCGAAACTTAGACAACACTCATTCAGGTTCGAGAGTCCAAGCCACTTCGATGGAAAGTGTGGGCAATCCGAAGAACAAATCGAAGTGTCCAAGTTGTGGTAGATATCACACCAGAGAGTGTTGGGGTAATAGTCAAAACTGTTATAAGTGTGGTTCCCCCGACCATTATATCTGAAATTGCCCCGAGAGGGATGATAAGGAAGAGAAGCAGGAGATGAGATCCGGCGATGTGTCTGTAAGGGGTAGACCACCAAGGAACCCGAGAGGTGGGGCTAGTGGTAGAGGTACGTCCAGAGACTCTGCTGTGAGACCGGAGGGTCGGGCACTGCGAGGGCGTATGCCATTCGTGCTTTCGAAGAGGCGTCCTCCACGATGTGATAACGGGTACTTTTTCTCTCTTTGACACCTTTGTTATTGCTTTAATATATCCAGGGTCTACTCATTCTTATATCTGCATGAGACTGGCATCTAGTTTGAGTATGACCATTGAGCCTACGGACTTTGTGGTTAAGGTGTCAAACCCGTTAGGAAAGCATGTGTTAGTGGACAAGATATGTAAGAATTGTCCTTTGATGTTTGAGAGTCAATGTTTTCCGGCAAATCTTATGTTGTTGCCGTTTGATGAGTTTGACTTAATCCTTGGCATGGATTGGTTGACTACCCATAGTGTCTTAGTGAACTGTGGTAGTAAGTATGTCAAATTGAAATGTGAGAGTGGAGATGTTGTTCGGGTTGAATCAGGGGGATCGGATAGTCTACCAGTGATGATTTCTTCCCTAGTGGCTGAGAAATGTTTGAGAAAAGGGTGTGAGTCCTATCTTACTTTTGTGTGGAATACTCGAGAGGTTGGAGTAGAGTTTGAAACAAATGCAGTGGTATGTGAGTATCCAGGATGTATTCGGGAAGAGTTACCTGGATTGCCCCAGATGAGAGAGGTTGAGTTTGGGATTGAGTTAGTTCCGGAAGGCGGTACCTATTTCGATTGCTCCGCACAGAATGGCACCTTTAGAGTTGAAAGAATGAAGGTTCGATTGCAAGAGTTAACAGATAAAGGTTTTGCAAGACCCAGAGCTACTCACAGTAGGGTGCTCGGTATTATTTGTAAAGAAGAAAGATGGGTCTATGAGGTTGTGTATAGACTATAGAGCAGCTTAACAAAGTGACGATTAAGAATAAGTATCCTTTACCAAGGATTGATGATCTTTTGATCAAGCTGAAGGAGCTACTGATGTTCTCAAGATAGACTTGAGGTCCAGTTATTATCGATTGAGAGTGAAGAAGGAGCGAGGATGTGTTGAAAACGCATTTCGGACATGGTATGGCCATTATGAGTTTTTGGTTATGCCGTTTGGTTTGACGAATGCACCAATGATTTTTATGGATTTGATGAACCGTGTCTTCCGACCGTATATGGATAAGTTTGTGATTGTCTTCATCGACGATATATTGATCTATTCTCGGGATGAGAACGATCATGAAGAACATTTGAGAATTGTCTTGCAAACTTTAAGAGATAAACAATTGTATGCTAAGTTTAGCAAGAGTGAGTTTTGGCTCCAAGAGGTCGGATTCTTAGGACACATTGTGTCAGGTGATGGTGTCAGAGTTGACCCGAGTAAGGTATCGACTGTTGTGGATTAGAAACAGCCGAGGAACATGTCGGAAGTTAAAAGCTTCTTGGGATTAGCGGGATATTATAGACGTTTCGTAAAGGGTTTCTCTGTGATTGCTACCCCGATGACGAAATTGTTGCATAAGGATGTCAAGTTTGATTGGACTGGGGCATGTCATTAGAGTTTTGAGAGATTGAAAACATTATTGACTGAGGCACCAGTTTTGGTTCAACCAGAATCGAGGAAAGAGTTTGTGGTTTACAGTGACGCGTCATTTAATGGTCTCGGTTTTGTGTTGATACAAGAGGGTAAGGTAGTCGCTTACGCCTCGAGGCAACTAAAGCTGCACGAGAAGAATTATCTGACTCATGATTTAGAGTTGGCTGCAATTGTTTTCGCGTTAAAGATTTGGCGACATTACTTATATGGTGAGAAGTGTCGAATCTTTATGGACCACAATAGTTTGAAGTATTTGATGGATCAGAAGGAACTGAATTTGAGACAGAGGCGGTGGCTTGAGTTATTGAAAGACTATGAGTTAGTCATTGATTACCACCTGGGAAAAGCGAATGTGGTTGCGGATGCCCTGAGTAGGAAATCCTTGTATGCTCTAAGAGTTATGAGGACGATTTTAGCATTGTCTGATGATGGTGCTATTCTGGCAGAGTTGAGAGCTAAGCCACTATTTGTTCAACAAATATGTGAGGCTCAGGGAAATGACAGTGAGATGCTAACTAAGAGAGCTAAGTGCGGATCAGAAAGTGATTCTGATTTTTGAGTGGGCTCGAATGGATTTTTTTGTACCGTAACAAAATTTGTGTACCCAGAGATGAAGAGTTAATTCGAAAGGTTTTGCACGAGGCACATAGTGGTTATTTGTCAGTACATTCGGGTAGTACGAAAATGTACAATGACTTGAAGAAGTCTTATTGGTGGCCGGGTATGAAGAGAGATATTTCTGAATTTGTGGCAAGGTGTCTGATTTGTCAACAAGTGGCCGAGGCATCAAGTGCCTTGAGATTGCTTGACCGGTGATGGTTCCCGAATAGAAGTGGGATCCGGTTACCATGGACTTTGTGTGGGGTTGCCTATGACTCAGAAAAGAGAGATCTTTGTGTGGGTTGTTGTGGATAGATTGTGAAGTCGGCTCACTTTATTCTAGTACATGCTAATTATTCTTTGGATAAGTTAATTTGAATTGTATGTGGCAGAGATAGTGAGGTTACATGGTATACATGTGTCTATTATATCGGATAGAGATCCGAGGTTTACTTTGAGGTTTTGGAAGAAGTTACAAGAGGCTTTGGGAACAAAGTTAAATTTTAGTACTGCGTTCCATCCACAAACAGATGGTCAGTCTGAAAGAGTGATTCAAGTTCTCGAAGATATGCTTTGATGCTGTGTGTTAGAATTCGAAGGTAGTTGGGAGAGGTATCTACCTTTGGTCGAGTTTGCCTACAACAACACAGCTTATCGATCGAGTATCTGAGATGGCCTTTATGTATGAAGCTTTTTATGGTCGTAAGTGTCGGACTCCATTGTATTGGATCGAGCTTAGTGAAAAACGGATCCATGGAGTCGATCTAGTGAAAGAGACCGAGGAGAAGGTGAAAGTAATCTGGAATAGTCTGAAAACTACTTCGGACCGACAGAAGTCGTACGCGGATTTGAAAAGAAAAGAAATTGAGTTTAAGGTGGGTGACAAAGTGTTTTTGAAAGTGTCCCCATAGAAGAAGATTATGAGATTTGGACGAAAAGGGAAATTGAGTCCAAGATTCATAGGACCGTATGAGATTACAGACAGAGTTGGGCTAGTAGCTTACTGATTGGCTTTGCCGGTAGAGTCGGAAAAGATACATAATGTGTTCCATGTGTCAATGTTGTGACGGTATCGCTCCGATCCTTCACATGTGATTCCTTCAATGGAAATTAAGATAAGACCGGATATGTCTTATGAAGAGGAGTCGATTAAGATCTTGGCTCGAGAAGTGAAACAGTTGAGAAATAAGAGCATAACACTAGTGAAAGTGTTATGGCAGAAACACGGTGTTGAAGAGGCTACGTGGGACACGGAAGAAGCTATGAGAGAGCAACATCTAAACCTCTTTACTGGTAAGATTTTCGGGGGCGAAAATCTCTAAAGGGGGGAGAGTTGTAACATCTCGATTTAGGGCCTAGTCGGAATAGTGGTGCGAGACCATAAATTCGAGGTTTATGAATGAGTTTTTGAAGTTTATGCTATGTTTGCATGCTAATGTGAAATTTTTATGAAGCAATTTTGTGAAATTTCGGTTGAATTGTCCAAAAGGACTAAATTGCAAAAGTTGCAAAATGTGAGATTCTAGAAGCTATTTGTGTGAAATAGCTCTAGAATATTAATTAAAGGTCCTTAAATAGCAATTTTCCCAATTTCTAATTTTTGGACAAAATTGGACATGGATGAGTTAAAATAAAAAGTTTGTCAAAAAGGGCATTTTGGTCATTTGATAATTAACTGTTTTAAATGGGAAAAGATGATAGAAATTCATTCATCTACTTCTCCAAAGTTTTTAGAAAATTCAAAGAGCCATTGTTAGGGTTCTTCAAATTTTTCAATCTTGCTTGTAAGTGCAACCAAGCCCCCTTTTTGATATTCTTCGTATTTTTGAAGTCCTAGTAGCATGAGAAAGCTATTTTTAGCTATACGTTGAGCTAAGATGGATGTTCAAAAATGTACCCATGTATGACATGCATGTATTTTGATGTTTTATGGAAGAATATGAAAGCTTGATTTAGTAGAAACATCTTTTGCTAAGTGATTTTCCATGAAAATGCATGTAGGGACTTGTGTGTGAAAGTCTTGAGATTGGTCATACATGTATGATTTAGTGAGAATTGATAATAGCTTTAGTTGAGTAAATGGTTCGGCTAAGCATGAAAGGCTAGAAAGTTGAATAAAAATCACTTTACGAGCCTTGGGGCAAAAGTGTGAATATGAGAAAGTTAGGGGCAAAATAGTAATTTTGCTAAAGTATGAGATAAGGGTCAATTTAGTCAAAGCGTGTATTGAATAAGTTGATTTATTCATTATAAATCAAGAAAGACGAAGCCCAAATTGAAACCGAGGCAAGAGCAAGGTGGTGGACTAAATTGCACATCTCTATACTTTTGAGTGCCGAGGTAAGTTTATGCGTAAACAATGCATTCATACTTACAATTTTGTTAATGCTAGCTAGTGTGTAGCATGATTGAGAATGATTAAGAACCTATGTGGAACGAATGTGGTAGAAATTGTGAATGGATGTATGATTGAGTAAGTAGATATGTGGATGTGTAGTGATAATGCATAATGGGGGGCTAAGTGCGATACCATCCTAAGGCATAACGACGATGAGATGGCTAGGAGCGATGCTATCATTAAGTATATTGTCTAGTGGGCTATGTACGAAACCACTACGATTACCTTTGTGGTAGGGTAAGTGCGATACTACCTTATTAATTGATTGTGGTGGGCTAAGTGCGAAACCATCGAGACATTAGCTGTGTGGATTAGCTGTGTGGATTAGCTGTGTGGATGTATTATCGAGAAATAATGATATGTTGTATATTGTGTAAATGTGATATTGAATGCAGGGATGCATGTCAATGGTTATGAGTATGTGACTCATGATGTGTTGAAAAGGTGGTAAGGGATAGAAAGAGTAAGCATAGTTGTACATTACATGTTGGTATAATGCTAATTGTTGTTTAGCTTATACTATGATGCTTGTATGTGTAAACTTACTAAGCTCAAAGCTTACTCCCCTTCTTTTCCCTTTCCTTATAGAGCAAAAATGTTGAATCGAGATACGTGGATCAATTGGTAGATCGCCCACATTATCAGCACACTCTGGTACACGAGACTCAATGTTTTGTAAATGGCATGTATAGGGGCAAGACGAGTTAGTGAATTTTGTTGTAAATGGCTAAGACGTGTTGGCTTTTAGATGGATAATCTATTTTGTATAATGTCATAGTTGTTGGCTACTTTATTATATGAAAAGATGTAGTTATCCATGTGAGATGGTAAGACTATGAGTTGGTTATGGATGTGTTGAATGAGTACTTATTGTGTATGATTGAGGGGTGAAAAGAACTTGGCAAATAGCTTTATTCTTGTCCATGTGGGTAGACACACAGGCGTGTGTCTAGGCCATGTGTGACACACGGTTAGCCCATGGGCGTGTGACTTGGCCGTGTGTCCCCTGCATGTTAGTATTTTATGTCAGAATAGACCACGGACTAGTCACACGGGCGTGTGCCTAGAGCGTGTGTGTTAATCAGTTGTTGCCACGGGCTAGCCACACGGGCGTGTGTCTAGACTCTAGGCCCTGTGAAGGTAGTCAGTGTGCACCACGGGTGGAGAGCATGGGCGTGTGCCCTAACCGTGGGGCATTAGCAGAATGCTTGAGTTTTCATGCACGGGTAGTGACCATGGGCATGTGTGACCTCCACGAGCGTTACACGGGCGTGTGAGCCCTGTATAGATGGAAAAGTTTTAAAAATAGAAGAAGTTTCGATATGGTCTCGAGAGCCCTCGTGAGTATGAGTGAGGCCTCGTAAGTTGAGAATGAGGTTGTTGAGGTGACTTAAGAGAGTAGTCACAATGAACCTAAGTGGCGATCTTGAGGTTTTTATTATGGTAACGCCTCGGGCCTGGTTCCGGCGTAGAACCCGGGTAAGGGGTGTTACACCACCAATCCCTCCACCGAATTTTCTCCTTGATTTACTCTAACTCCTCATTCAAATTCAATTCAAATTCTTATGACCAATTCAACCACAGAGTTCCAGTCCAGTTCCAACACCTCCCCAGCTCAAGCAGCAAAATAATCATACAATTACGGACGCCAAGCCTTGAACCTTAGACTCATTGCCACACATGTAGCGCCACCTTGCCACTAGATCCCTTCTCTCTTTTTGTCATAAAATAAACACTAATTATTATAATTCCTATAAGCTAATATTCAGGTTCACTTAAGAGCCCAAATTAATATTTTGCAAACCCCTAGACTTGAACCCAGGCTTCTCAAGCACTCCGAAATATGCCCAAATACTTAGCCACTAAAGCTACACTTAATTTATGATATTTCCTCGCACATATAAACTTTTATGAGCAGTCTCCTAGTGGCTCCCACGCACAAGGCCCAATCCTACTAGGTCCAAATTCAGGGCGTTACAATTCACCCCTCCTTAAAAGAAATTTCGTCCCCGAAATTTTCAACTGATAGGGTAGTCGTGTAACAACTACAACATTACGCTACCGCTGTGCACTCTAATCCCAACGTCTTTAACACACATCCAAAACATCAACCTATCGTAGCAGATAGGTTATAATTTCTATATCTAGAACATCACATCGAACATTTCCAAACACACACAGAATAAATACCAAAAATATAGTCCAATATCTAAAGAAACCACAGTATTTCTAACTCACTATATTTCAATTTTTAAACAGACAAAAGTATTCAGAAAACTTACGGATTCGGTGCCGGAGACTCGGTGAGCCACACTCTCAGGAAAATATTCAGTAAAACATTTCATCTACTTCAAATCTTTTGAAACAGTTCTTTCAAAAATTCAATTTTAAAAACCCAATCCACAGCCGAGTTTTGCAATCGGGCTCTGATACCACTAAATGTAACACCCCAAACCCAGCCCAAAAGTTAGGCCCAAATCCGGCGTGTCACATTGAAGTGTTTTTCGAAAATCATGTTTTCATTGAAAACCCTCCTTAATATTTAAAAACTAAAGTCTCAGTTTGTGTTCGTTCAAGTTCAAAACGTGGTTCATTGAAAAGTTAATCACTTTTAAAAACATTATTAACCTCGTTAAAAATCTCTTTTAGTTGTGAAAGCTAATTTAAGGGAAAGAAGTTTAAAACGTATGTTTTTAAAAATAGTAATTTTGTTGAAAACTCGTCTACGTCTAACAGATATAAAACGTAACAAAATCCCAAATTCAGAACTAAATCCAGAGAGGCCTTATTACAGAAATTAAAACCCAAAACAGAATTTAAAACATATATAAAGTCCAAAACGTAATAGTCGTAGTCGTGTGGTCACCTCCGAGTCCCTCGCAGCTCTGATCCTCCTAACACTGGGGATTACCTGTACAGTTAAAAATGGGGTGAGTTTACGAAAACTCAGTGTGTAATCCCTTACTAGAATAACGATCGAAGATATCTGAAATAGAAATCGAGGCGGTGTGGGCCAAAGCCCTTTACTTGATAATGATGCGAGTCCATTTTAGAGCATACGTGGGCCAAAGCCCACTAAAATATCATTTGGGTCACCGCCCATAATAAAGCATTAATTGGGCCTAGCCCAAACCAATAACGAGAAAAAATGGCTAAGCCCGACAAAGTGATGAGATCTCATAAAGCGGATATGTAAAGATGAGGATGCATCCCACCTCGATCCGACCAACACACCACCCGTACCAGCCCTACACTTACGTGGGGATAAAATCGACCCACCCAGCCAACACACCAAGCTTAGCACCGGTTGCGACACTAAGTCAACAGAACGGCTAAAAGCCATAAACAGAATGGTTATAAACCATAATCTGGATGGCACAGAGCCATAATCAGGATGGCACAAAGCTATCTTCCAGAATCGTAATAGGGTTGGCACATAGCCATCGATTGACGGTAATATAATCGGCACACAGCCACGGGTAATTATGATCGACACGGAGTCATCAATATATATGTTAGGCACATAGCCACGGGTAAATACGATTGGCACAAAGCCATAATCAAGATGGCACAGAGCCATATTTAGATTGGCATAGAGCCATAATCAGATTACGCGGCTTTAAGCTGTCTGTCGGTCCACAGTTGTCTTATGCGACCCGTACGACCTTAACAGATCAATACCGAATCCACAGTCGTCTCATGCGACCCGTGCGACCCTATCAGAACTTCCTTCGTATCAATGTCCCAACCCCATGCAATATGTCGTGTATGTCATGCTCAATCATTACACGTGTATGCAAAGTGGCAATGCCTAGTAACAATCATTTAGACATATGTTAAAAGCCTATCAGTCACACGACTACAGTCAAGTCAGTTAAAACACAGTCATACGATCACAGTCAAATCAGTCAAATTCATAGTCTAAGTCAGTCATTTACCCACAAGGGCAAAATAGTCATTTTACCCTATAGGGTATTTCGGTAATCCTACCCTTCAGGGGTATTTAGGTAATTTTGCAAACCGGGGGTATTTCGGTAATTTTATAAATCGGGGGTATTTCGGTAATTTCACAATCTGAGGGTATTTTGGTAATTTCACAAATCAGGGGTATTTCAGTAATTTCATAAATCGGAGGTATTTTGGTAATTTCATAATCCGAGGGTATTTCGGTAATTTCACAAATCGGGGGTATCTCGGTAATTTCAAAATCTGAGGGTATTTCAGTAATTTTACAAATCGGGGGTATTTCAGTAATTTCACAATTCGAGGGTATTTTGGTAATTTCAAAATCGGAGGGTATTTCGATAATTTTACAAATCGGGGGTATTTCGATAATTTCACAATCTGAGGGTATTTTGGTAATTTTACAATCGGGGGTATTTCGGTAATTTTACAATCTGAGGGTATTTCGATAATTTTACAATCCGAGGGTATTTTGATAATTTTACAAATCGGGGGTATTTTGGTAATTTCACAATCTGAGGGTATTTCAGTAATTTTACAAATCGGGGGTATTTCAATAATTTTAAAATCCGAGTGTATTTCGGTAATTTTATAAATCGAGGGTATTTTAGTAATTTTACAAATCGGGGTATTTCGGTAATTTTACAATCCGGGGCTTAACGACCTAACAGAAGGTCCACCGTCGCCTCGAGCGACTTAAGTAACCTAAACAGTCACAATGGTGTAAATGGGCTTAAGGCCCATTACTCGGCCTAAGCGGGCCCACACGCTCGGGTGGCCCATTCAGCCCAAAAAATCAGATACGGCTATGTGCACACCATAACCCAGTTCACTAATAGTCACTTACCACAAATTTCCTCCGTGTAGGGCCCACGTTCCTATTGGGCCCACACGGCCCATTTTGGCCCAACGAGGCCCAGAACTACCTAAGTCATGTGCGCGACATGACAAGTCTATCGATTTCTCACTTAACAGCGAAATTTACCCACGCGGGCCCACTCGACCCAATCGGCCCGTTAGGCCTATTAACTGCCAAGTCCACGAGATCGCTCATGGCGGCCTTTGTCAATGTGTCGACTCCCCCCACACGAGTGTCCGCGCGCTCGTGTAGTAGCCGTTGCCGTATCGTCGGCTTTCCGATATTTCGACATTTTCCGTTCTACAACGCGAATAGTGTGTGTACAGACCTTGATGGAGAGAAACACAGTAGCCCACGAGCGTAGAACCTTGACTGAATCGGCTTATACTTCCCAAGCCGTTTGATTATGAATCGATATCACCTCCTTGTGGTTTATCTATACCACAACATTATCTATTAAGCATCAATATCAATAACAAAGGTTAAACAATTACTATCCTAAGGAAAACACACGGCCAACAAGAGAACTAGACATTCGGCCAGTATTTGAAAGGACATAACCACTTACCCCTAGCCATCGGCCAACTCGATAAATTGAACTCAACCAACCCACAAGAGAAGAACAAATTCGGCACTTCAGAGGCTGGAGAAATGATTCGTCAGATCGCTTGTAGGTCGAAACGTTTGATCGATAGACAAGGGAAAAAGAATGAAGGCAGAGAAAGAGAGGTTGAATTCGGCTCACATTAAGAAGAATAGGAAACAGGGTGAAGAGAATAAAGAAAATCGAAACGGGAAAAAACACAAAAAGGACTATGGAAATCTTTGGCACTATAGATAGAAGTGAGAAAATAAAACAAATCGGGATAAAAGAAAGCAATTGCCTAAAATGCACCAAATGCACTCCCTAGCCGAATTTGCCTAAACAAAACTCCCCCCAATCGGCTCCAACTTCTCCCATTTCAAAATCCTTCAAAAACTCCACCAATCCCTCCACCGAATTTTCTCCTTGATTTACTCCAACTCCCCATTCAAATTCAATTCAAATTCTTATGACCAATTCAACCACAGAGTTCCAGTCCAGTTCGAACACCTCCCCAGCTCAAGCAGCAAAATAATCATACAATTGCGCACGCCAAGCCTCGAACCTCAGACTCCTTGCCACACATGTAGCGCCACCTTGCCACTAGATCCCTTATCTCTTTTTGTCATAAAACAAACACTAATTATTATAAGTCATATAAGCTAACATCCAGGTTCACTTAAGAGCCCAAATTAAAATTTTGCAAACACCCAGACTTGAACCCAGGCTTCTCAAGCACTCCAAAATATGCCCAAATACTTAGCCACTAAAGCTACACTTAATTTATGATATTTCCTCGCACACATAAACTTTTATGAGCAGTCTCCTAGCGGCTCCCACGCACAAGGCCCAATCTTACTAGGCCCAAATTTAGGGCGTTACATTATTACTTATTCATGATGGGCTGTGTGCGATACCATCGTATATATTATCATTTGGTGGGCTATGTTCGATACCACCGTAAATATTCTTGTTGGTGGGCTATGTGCGATACCAACGTGTTATAGATAAATGGTGGGCTAAGTGCGAAACCACCGAGTGTTTGGTATTACTAAGAATGGCTTATTGTGAAATTGTGATGTGTTGTTTCATGTGATCATGTGGTGATTAAGTGCAGGGATGTATGTTAAATAATAAGAGCATTTGGTTTGTGATACGGTTGGAATGTGGTAAGAGATGAGTGAGTAAGCATGATCTTGGATTGTGGAATGTTCTTACTTATTGTGAAATGCTATTTATTGATTAGCACATGTTATGATGTTTATTGTTTACATGTAAACTTACTAAGCTTAAAGCTTACTCCCTTTCTTTTCCCTTGTTTTATAGTGTCAAAGAGTCGGGTCGGGATACAAAGATATTTGGAAGACCACCTACACTATCAGCTCATCTCGGTATATCTAGATTTAGTATTTTGAGTATGGCATGTATAGGGGCTAGACTAGGTGAATTGTTTTGTTATTTTGGCCTAGTATGTATTGGCCCTTTAAAGATGAACTCTTTGGTATTTCGCCATAGTTGATGACTCATTATTACTAATTTATGAAAAGATGAAGTTATTCATGGAAGTATATGTTGCAAATTTGAGTTGCTTAGTGACTTGTTGAATTGGAATTATGTTGTGTGAATTAGGGTGAGAAAAAGAGCTTGGCAAATAGCCTTGTTCTTGTCCACACCGGTAGGGACACGGGCGTGTGTCTAGGCCGTGTATGACACACGGTCAGTCCCATGGTTGTGTGACCAGGCCGTGTGTCCCCTGCATGTTAGTGTTCCAAGTCAGTGTCGACCACGGGCTAGCCACACGGGCGTGTGCCTAGGCCGTGTGCCCCATATGAGGTTGCTAACGTGACAAACATAATACCCAGGTTTTTACACACGGGCGTGTCTAGGCCGTGTGGAGCAAACGTGCCAAGAACACGGGCGTGTGCCCGGCCGTGTGAAAACCCCTGTAGGTTCGAAATGAAAATAAATCCCACACGGCTTGCCCACACGGGCGTGTCCCACTTCACACGGGCGTATGACCCCTGTTTAGAACAAAAAACTTTAAGTGCACAAAAGTTCCCGGTTGGGTTTCGAGACCCTCCGTATGCTTGATTAAGGCCTCGTAGACCCTTAATGAGAATGTTTTGATTGTGAAAGAGATCTTTTAAGTTCGAATGAAATTTTATAGACCAAGTGAGTTAAGTTCGGTAACGCCTCATACCCAGTTCTGACATAGAATACGGGTAAGGGGTGTTACATTTAGTGGTATCAGAGCTATGGTTTAGTCGGTTCTCAGACTACCGTAGCGTGTGTAGGATTCTAGCTATACATTCCATAAGCGTATATTGATAGTGTGGTGGCTTCTGACAATTCTAAACTTTGTTTTTATATAGTAAATGGATCCCGATCGAGCGACTGCTGATGACGTAGCTAGTAACGCGCCGGCTCCTACGCAAGGGACCACACCTGTAGAGAGTGGACCCGAGATTAGGGGTCAAGGAGAAGAGGCCCGAGAAGCCTTTCTTCAAATGATGAGTAACTGGTACACAGAGTATGTACGAGCAAACCCAAACGCCCAACCTCCCCCACCCCTCCTATACCTCAGCCAGTTCCAGTGGCTCCTCAAGGTATAGATTTAGTGAGAATAACCAGTGAATCCTTTAGTACGAGCCTAGCGTTGTCTGATGATGGTGCTATATTGGCCGAGTTGAGGGCTAGACCGCTATTTAATCAACAAATATGTGAGGCCCAAAAGAATGATAATGAGATGCAAGCTAAGAGAGGTAAGTATGAATCAGGAAATGATTCTGACTTTCGGGTAAGTTCAGATGGTTGTTTGATGTTTCATGATAGGATTTGTGTACCTAAAGATGATGAGTTGATCCGAAAAATTTTACATGAAGCACACAGTGGTCACTTGTCAGTACATCCCGGTAGCACGAAAATGTACGATAATTTGAAGAAATTTTTTTGGTGGCTAGGTATGAAAAGAGACATCTCTGAATTTGTAACCAAATGTTTGATCTATCAACAAGTGAAAGCCGAGCATCAAGTACCTTCGGGATTACTTCTGTAACATCCCCAAACCCGGCCCATTCACTACGACCGAATCTGGTTATGTCACTGGGAAAAGACGGTTGAAAATCTTAAAATAAAACATCGTAGTTTGCTGAATTTTGGAAAACATATCTTTGGAATAAAACTTTGCTATAAAACTCATTCATTTTTAAAACTTTAGTTTATAATATCCAATTTGAATAAATAGGTTGCAAACCATAAATCATTTTCACGTAGCAATTTAATTTAAATAAACCATAGTTAAAGTAATACCAAAAACATAAAATGGCCTTTATTACAACCCAACAATTCAAATAAAGTACTTATATCAAAATTAAGCATGGAATAATTGAACATCATCCTCGGCATGGGCCACCTTGTCCTCTCCGATCCCGGTCGACTTTATGCACTACACGAAATGGTTAATGAAAAGAGTGAGTCCTTGACTCGGTGCATAACCACAACACATATTTCCATCCGTATGGGCTTGGCCCATACCCACACGACCATCGAAACAAATCATGCAAGAATGCATCTCACCAACCCACTATCCAACCGTGACACCAACCTTAGCGGACTCCCCGCCTAAGGCCGTGGCTAATCCACCGATCACAACCGAGTGATCCCACATATGTTACCTCGGCGGACTGTTGCACAAGGCCGTGGGTGAGCCACCGATCACATCGTGATCCATAAATCTTACTCGGCATTCTCATTTGCTCGAGGCCGTATCGAGCCACCGATCAACCAAAGTGATCCAAATATCGTAATCGCCTACTGGATGATGCACATAGCAATCAACCGCCGAGATGGGCACCTAGCTAACACCTCCTTGAGGTAGCACAAAGCTAACCCTCAAGCGCTAATGTAGCCTTTGAGCTATCATTAGACCACGTACATCCTGTGTACACTTCTTCCTTCTTCAATCCAATCCCATGCCCATGTGTCAATAAATCATGCAAGAATATCATATAAATGTATATCAAGATTAACTTACCATCACCAGTTACTCATCACTTATGCCATTATAAACGGCTATTACACATAATACACATATAAACATGTTAGCAAACCAAACCACAGAAATAGTGCGATGATTACGCACCTAAATGATACCAAAACCCAAACGCCTTCGCTTACGCACCGCAGACTAACGGACTTACAAAAGGTTCCCAGCGACAGGCTCTTCTTCCCTACAATCGGCCTTGGCATAAAAACAATGAACACTTAGGCCATTCGGCCAAAACTAAACAACATAATCATGCTAATCAACCTTTAAGGGTATAATCGTAATTTTACCTACTAAGGGTATTTTCGTAATTTACCCACCAAGGGTATATCGGTAATTTCGTACCTGGAATGGCCTTTCCAAAGGCCCAGTGTCGCCCCGAGCGACCCAACTACCATTTCCGGTTGAAATGGACTATTGGGCCTAAAGCCCAATTCCGGCCCATTCGGGCCCACACGCTCGTGTGGCCCACCTAACACAAATCTAGCCACGTATATAAGTTCCACCTAGTCTAGTTCAACATATACTAACCAATCATGCAATTTACTCATATGGGCCCACGGGCCCATTGGGCCCACTTCGGCCCATCGAGGCCCAAGCAGCCCCAACCCACGAGAATACTACTGATGGCCTCAACTATCGCGTCGAAGCCCCACGCGTGCGCGCCGCGCGCTCGTGTGGCTACTATTGCCGTGGACCGCACGCCCGGCATTTGCCGCTCTACAACTAAAGTAGAGAGTTACACACCTGATAGGACTCTGGGGCTAATCCGCGCTCCGATCACTCTTGTGCCCAAACGCCCTCCAAGATGTGTTTACTCTCCTCCTAGGATGCTCCTTATATAGCTAGCTCTTCACCTTCATTCTTTGTGTCTTTCCGATGTGGGATCCCTCGTCACGTGAGAGTTTAAATTCAATGAAACTCTTCCCGTCCTGCATCGCAAAATAAATACTCCCTTGCTTCTCATGAGATTCGAACCTGTGCTCCCTTGCAACATAATCCACGCTTTTGCTAGCCACTTGGCCACAAGCTCCTCTTGTGTCTTAAACCATGCGCAACTAAATATTAACTATAGCCAAATTCTGAGGTCCAAGTAAAAAGAAAACCAAAATGCAAAAGCCAAGACTTGAACCTTGGACCTCCTTCCTTCCTTGTGGCGTCACCCCCTTGTCCCCTAAGTGGCGTCACTTTGCCACTACACCACACACTCCTTTGTGTCATTTTTCCCCACATTTTATTCTTAAGGCCTACCTGCCAACTTCCAGGGTTTTTTTTTCACCTAAAACCAAAATTTCCCCAAAGCTAATATTTGATCCCGGGACTTCATAGAAGCCTTCTAACCTTCCAAAATAACTTACCTAATAAGTCTAACTTGCATTAATGCCGTTCTCTTGTTCTCCAAAAATTTAAACGCTACTACGCCTAAGGCCCATTGGGCTCAATTCTCCTAGGCCCAATTCCTTTTTACCCTAAAAATCTAAATTTTCCAAAGCCTTCCCTTCTCATCCCAACATTCTTAGAGCCTCTAAAACTCAACCAAGCACTCCCAAAAACCTACTAACACTTGATTTATACCCCATATGCACAGCCCCTAAACCAGGGTGTTACAACTTCAGTCGGTGATGGTTCTCGAGTGGAAGTGGGACCGGATCACCATGGATTTTGTAACGGGGTTGCCTATGACTCCGAGAATGAAAGATGCTGTGTGGGTTATTGTTGATAGACTAACGAAGTCGGCTCACTTTATACTGGGCATGAGTAGATTATTCGCTTGATAAGTCGGGCCGAAAGTGTATATATTGCCGAGGTAGTGAGACTTCATGGGGTACCGTATCTATTATCTCGGATAGAGATCCGAGATTTACTTCGAGGTTTTGGAAGAAGTTACAAGAAGCCTTAGGTACAAGGTTGAATTTTAGTACTGCGTTCCATCCGCAAACTGACGACCAATCTGAAAGAGTGATTCAAGTTCTTGAGGATATGCTCCGATGCTGTGTGTTAGAGTTTGGAGGTAGTTGGGAAAGATACCTACCTTTGGTTGAGTTTGCTTACAACAACAGCTATCAGTCGAGTATACGGATGGCGCCGTACGAAGCCTTGTATGGTCGCAAGTGTCGGACTCCCTTGTATTGGACCGAGCTTAGTGAGAAGAAAATTCATGGGGTCGATCTAGTTAAAGAGACCGAGGAGAAAGTGAAAGTGATCCGTGATAGTCTGAAAGCTGCTACGGACCAACAAAAGTCGTATGCAGATTTAAAAAGGAAAGAAATTAAGTTTCAAGTGGGCGACAAGGTATTTCTAAAAGTATCCCCGTGGAAGAAAATATTGAGATTTGGTCATAAGGGCAAATTGAGTCCACGATTCATAGGGCCGTATGAAATTACCGAAAGGATTGGGCCAGTGGCATATGGGTTGGCTTTGCCAGTAGAGTTAGAGAAAATACACAACGTGTTTCATGTATCGATGTTGCAGCGATATTGTTCCGATCCTTTGCATGTGATCCCTCCATCGTCAATCGAGATACGATCGGACATGACTTATGAAGAGGAGCCAATTAAGATATTGGCTCGGGAGGTTAAACAGTTGAGGAATAAGAGTATAGCTTTAGTAAAAGTGTTATGGCAAAAACACGGGGTGGAAGAAGCTACATGGGAACCGGAAGAAGCCATGAGAGAACAATATCCAAACCTTTTTACCGGTAAGATTTTCGAGGGCGAAAATCTCTAAAGGAGGGGAGAGTTGTAACAGCCCAATTTTGGGGCTAGTCGGAACAGTGGTTCCGAGACCACTAACCTGAGTTTGAAGAAAATTGTTTTAATATTATTTAATGTGTTATGGCATTGATATGTGGCTATATGGAAGATTTGGTGCTTTAATTTTAGCAATTGTATGCTTAATTGTGAAAAAGGACTAAATCGCATAAAGTACGAAAGTTTCAAATTTCAAGCTAGAGGTGTCTAATAGTTAAAGGATATCAAAATGGAGGTCTTTAAAGTGAAATTAGGCCATTAGATGTGTGTTGGACGGCCATATAGCTTAGGGGGACAAGAGCATTAATTTTAGTTAAAATTCGGTGACATTAGGTGATAAAAAAATGAATAAAATAAGATGAATAAAAAGAGTTATCATCTTTTACTATTCACACTTCTTCTCTATCGAAAATTGAAGAGAGAATAGGGGTTTTCAAAGTTAAAATTTTCAGCTACATCTCATCCTTGCAAGTAAGTCATTTTGATGATTATTTTTGATGATTTTTGTACTTTTGGAGTCCCTAAAGCTTAAGCTAGCTAATGAGGGGACTAATTTGTTAAATGGTTGAAAGTTTAGGGACTTTCCATGAGAGATTTTATGTTGTTAGATGAGTTTTTATGGAAGAAAATAAATGTTAGTGAGATGAGAAACAACTTTTGTGAAGGGTGTTGCCATGGAAACACCTAAATAGGACTTGTTTGCAAAGATTAAAATTGTGTAATAAATGCATAAAATAAATGGTTTTGTAAGTTGTTGAAAGAGAAATAAATGTTCAGCTAGGCTTGTTCAATAAGAAAATGTGGTGAAAAATGATTTACGATCCTAGGGGTAAAATCGTAATTTTGCCATAACATAAGGGCAAAATGGTCATTTTTTCCCAAGTGGAGGTTATGATGTATTAAGATTATAAAATGATTGAATGAGTGAAATTTTATTATTATAGATCAAGAAGAGCGCAGAATTAACCTTGATTGGGGAAAATTAAACCGCAAATTAACGCATTTTGCACCGAGGTAAGTTTATGTGTAGACGATGCATCTTAAATATACATGTTGTTACTTATGGGTGCATTGTATGATTTAGAACATTTACGATTTAAGTGGATCGAATTCGATAGATAATGAATAATTTCTGTATGAACATTGAAATGGATATGTAAATGTGGAATATTATCCGTAGTAAATAATGGTGGGCTGTGTGTGTAATAGCCTGACTTAGGGCCTAGTCGGAATAGTGGTGCGAGACCAAAAATTCGAAGCAGAAATATGTGTTTAAATGATTTTATAAGGCTTATGAGGTATTTGCATGATTGTGTGAAAATTTCATGAAGGAATTTTATTAATTAGTGAATAAATTGTCCATTAGGACTAAACTGCAAGGATTAGAAAATATGAGATTCTAGAAGATTTAAGTATGAAATAGAATTATAAAAATTACTAGAGGTCCTTATTCAGCAATTAGACCATTATATGTTAAGATGGACAAAAATGGACATGGGAAGGAAAAATCTCAAGAAAGGATCATTAAGGGCATTATTGTCATTTGGTTAATAAAAGAATTAAAAGGGAAAATAAGTCAAAAATGGTGTCCATCTTCCTCCCCCTTGGCCGAAAATCACAAGGAAGACATAGCTAGGGTTTCTTCAACTTTGAAGCTTGATAGTAAGTGCATTCTAGCCCGTTTTTAATGTTCTTTGTATTTTTGAGATCCTCGTAGCTCGGTTTAGCTATTTCTAGCTATATTTTGAGCTAGGGTTTATGTTCAAAAATTTACCCATGTATGACATGCATGTATTTTGATGTTTTATGGAAGAACATGAAAGTTTGATGTATGATAAACATCTTTTTCTAAGTGATTTTCATGAAAAATGCATAAAAGGACCAAATTGTGAAAGTTGTAGAAATGGTCATACATGAGTGAAATAGTGGAAATTGAATGTTGTTATAGTTGAGAATATGATTCGGCTAGGCTTGAAATGCAAGAAAGTTGAATGAAAATCAGTTCATGAGCCTAGGGGTAAAAGTGTAAATATGTAAAAGTTTAGGGGCAAAATTGTAATTTTTCCAAAATATGAATTACGAGTCGATTTAGTCAATGTGTGTATTTAACAAGTGAAATTGTTATTATAGATCAAGAAACACGAAGCCCGGATCAAAATCGTGGCAAGAACAAAATCGAGGACTAAATCGAACATCAATATACATTTTGAGGATCGAGGTTACACATTTTGAGGATCGAGGTAAGTTTGTATGAAGTTTGAGTTTCACCATGTTTTGAAATTTGAAACTACTTAATATTATGTCAATGTATGTTATTGCTATGAAAATCGAGTAATGAAGTCTCGATGAGGAAATGATGAGAATGAGTTATGCAAGATTCCGGATAAAGATTCGGAATAATGAGGTTACTCATGTATTAGCATTGAAATAAGAAGGTCCCGTATAAGACCATGTCTTGGACATGGCCTCGGTACCGAAGGAAGATCTCGTATAAGACCATGTCTAGGACATTGCATCGACATTCATGTACGATCTCGTATAAGACCATGTCTGGGACATGGCATCGATATTGAGCTATAAGATCCCGTGTAAGACCATATCTGGGATATGGCATCGGCATCAAGGGGTGATCCCATGTAAGACCATATCTGGGATATGGCGTTGGCATCAAGTTCTATGAATGATGAGTTCGAATATCCTACGATAATTTGATTCATTCGTGGGAAAATGAGCTAAGTATGTAAAACGGTATAGAGTCAAATCTCTTTTATGGATGACCTTGAATTTGTTCATGATATGAATGATGAGTAATTGAGTTTATGTCCATGTTAGCACATATGCTAAGCTATGTGATTGAGTGTTACAGGTACCATAATTAATTACAAGTTAAGAAATCATAAAGTGATATGAGATGGGTAATAATAAGTGTGAGTAAGTATGAGGAAGAAATCCTAAGCATTTGAGGCTTATGTTGCTATTGTTTCATATGATGAAAGAATTTATTTTGAGCAATTATGATGCTTTAGAATTTCATGCAAACTTACTAAGCTATATGCTTACCCCTCTCTCTTTTCCCTTCTCCTTGTAGTTTCGCCAAGTTAGCTCAGGGATCACAGAACGTCGGAGCTCGGATCACACTATCCACCGTTCTTTTGGTATAGTAAAGTTAATTCATTTTGAGTATGGCATGCATAGGAACTTGATCGTTTTGTGTCATGTCATGTTTGAAGGCCAAAGGGTTGACTATTAGTATTTTGCACTCATTTTGTAAACGGCCATGGTGAATTGGCCAATGTTGTCAAATTCATATTACAAGGTTTATGAGTATAATGAAATGAATATTCATACAAGATATTGAGTGATATGTGGATGGAATGAATGATAATTTAAAGATCCTTAATGGTTTCATGTTGCTATGTTATGTGCTACTTGTGATGAAAAGGATGAGTTTATGTTTCAGGGTGGCAAAATGGCTTGGAAAATAGCCTCTATTTGTCCACACGGGTAGACACACGGGCATGTGTCAAGGCCATGTGTGACACATGGTCAACCCCTATGGGTGTGTTAATAGGTCGTGTGTCCTCTGCACCTAGATGCGAGAATATAATTTGTCACACGGCCCAGCACACGGGCGTGTGCTACTTGAGGTTTGATGACGTCATAATCAGAGAGCTCCACGGGTAGGAGACACGGCCGTGTCTAGGTCGTGTGAAGGAAACGGGTTATAGACACGAGTGTGTGCTCAGCCGTGTGAAATAAGTCAGTGTCGACCACGGGTGAAGGACACGGGCATGTCTTAGAGGTACACGGGCGTGTCCCATGTCACACGGGCGTGTGACCCCTGACTAGGCACAAAATTTTAAAAAGTGCAAAAAATTTTCCGGTTGAACTCCGAAACCTTCCAGATGTATATTTAAGGCCTCGTAGGTCCATGATTTGTAAGTTATGATTAAGAAAGGAAAGTTTTAAGTTGGAATGAAATTTTATAACCCGTAAATACATGTTCAAGCAAGGTCAAGCATGGTAATGCCTCGTATCCGGTTTCGGTGTTTGACACGGATAAATGGTGTTACATTTAATGGTATCAGAGCTACGATTTAGTCGATTCTCGAACTAACGTAGCGTCAGTATGAGTCTAGTTATACATGCCATACGTAAAAGTACTTGTGTAATGATAGTGTGACGACTCCTGAGGACTTGAATTTTATTTTTTTATATAGTTAATAGATCCCGATCTCGAACGAGCAGCTGCGATCGATGATCTTTGCAAGTAATGTCTGCGCTCTCGCGCAAGGGACCATGTGCACAGTAGAGAAGTAGACCCGAGACTTTGGGTCAGGGAGAAGAGGCTCGGAAAGCCTTTCTCCGTATGATGAGCAATTGGTATACAGAGTACATTCGAGCAAATCCTAATGCTCCACCTCCTCCACCCTCGCCTATTCCTCAACCTACCCCTGTAGCTCCTCAAGTGCTAGAAGTGGTAAGAAGAGAAAAGCCTCCGGTTGATAGAATCTGGAAATAAGGAGCCGAGGAATTCTGGGCTAGCAAAGATGATGATCTGGAAAGAGCTGAATTTTGGCTCGAAAATACCATCAGGGTATTTGATGAATTATCTTGCACACCTGAAGAGTGCATAAAGTGCGTGGTTTCTCTTCTGAGAGATTCCGCTTATCAATGGTGGAATACCCTTGTGTCGGTGGTATCAAGGGAAAGAATTACATGGGAGTTCTTCCAAGAAGAATTTCGGAAGAAATACATAAGTCAAAGATTCATTGATCAAAAGAGAAAGGAATTTCTTGAACTGAAGCAAGGAAAGATGACGGTGACTGAATACGAGCGTGAGTTTGTGAGGCTCAACAAATATGCTCGGGAATGTGTGTCCTCCGAAGCCATCATGTGTAAGAGGTTTGAGGACGAACTAGATGAAGATATCAAGTTGTTTGTTGGTGTCCTCGAGTTGAAGGAATTTGTTGTGTTAGTGGACTGGGCTTGTAAGGCCGAGAAATTAGTGAAAGAGAAAAGAAAAGCTGAGATGGAGTCTCGTGACTCAAGAAAGAGACAATTGAGTAAGTCATTTCAATCCTCGCCCAAGAAGTCGAGAGATTTTCCTACCCGATCAGCTACTTCAGTCGGGTTTTCGAGCAAAAGCAAGAGCAAACAGTATTCAGGGTCTAAAGCTCAGACCACATCAGTTGCTAGTGTTGGCAACGCCCGACCGAGTAGACCGGAGTGCCCGTAGTGTGGCAGACGTCATTCCGGTGAATGTCGAGCCAATGAGAAGGCTTGTTTCAGGTGTGGGTCTTTAGACCATTTTATTAGAAATTGCCCAGAGAGGGATGAGAAAGAGAAGTCTCAGGATGCAAGATCAGGAGGTACTGCTAGAGGAAGACCACGGAGAAACTCGGGAAGTGGAGCAAGTAGTAAGGGTACCCCCAGAGAGCAGGCTGCGAGACCTGAGGGTAGGGCGCCTGCAAGGACTTATGCTATACGCGGTCGTGAAGAAGCATCATCTCCTGATGTAAACACGGGTACATTTTCTCTCCATAATACTAAAGTTATTTCTTTAATAGATTCGGGATCTACCCATTCATACATTTGAATGAAATTAGTATCTAGAATGAGTATGCCCGTAGAGTCTACAGGATTTGTGATAAAGGTGTCTAATCCATTAGGCAAAAGTGTGCTAGTTGACAAGGTATGTAAAGATTGCCCATTGATGATTAGAAGTCATTGTTTTAAGGCAAATCTCATGCTATTTCCATTTGATGAATTTGACATTATTCTTGGTATGGACTGGTTAACCACTCATGATATGACAGTAAATTGTGGAAACAAATATATTGAGTTGAGATGTGAAAATGGGGACACTCTTCGTGTTGAATCAGATGAACAAGACAAGTTGCCGGTAGTGATCTCTCACATGTCGGCTCAGAGGTATGTAAGAAAAGGGTATGAGGTGTATCTTTCCTTTGTGATGAATACCAAAGAAACCAAATTAAAGATTGAATCAGTACCGATAGTATGTGAGTGACCCGGATGTTTTTCCAGAGGAATTACCAGGATTACCTCCGGTTAGAGAGGTAGAATTTGGTATTGAGTTAGCTCTCGGTACTGTACCGATATCGATTGCTCCTTACCGGATGGCTCCAACGGAGTTGAAAGAATTGAAGGCACAGTTGCAAGAGCTAACGGACAAAGGCTTTGCAAGACCGAGTTGTTCTTCATGGGGTGCTCCAGTGCTATTTGTGAAAAAGAAAGATGGTACCATGAGGTTATGTATAGATTACCGGCAGCCTAATAGGGTAACAGTGAAGAACAAGTACCCATTGCCAAGGATCGATGATTTATTCGATCAATTGAAGGGAGCCACTATGTTCTCCAAGATAGACTTGAGGTTGGGATACTACCAGTTGAGAGTAAAAGACTCTAACGTGCCTAAGATGGCTTTTCGAACAAGGTATGGGCACTATGAATTTTTAGTCATGCCTTTCGGTTTGACAAATGCCCCTGCGGTGTTCATGGATTTAATGAACCGCATTTTTCGGCCATACTTGGACAAGTTTGTTGTGGTTTTTATTGATGACATACTAATATATTCTCACGGTGAGCATGAGCATGCTGAGCACTTGAGGACCTTTTTACAGATTTTACGAGATAATTAGTTGTATGCCAAGTTCAGAAAAAGTGAATTTTGGCTCAAGGAAGTTGGATTTTTGGGGCACATTGTCTCGGGAGATGGAGTCCGAGTTGACCCAAGTAAGATTTCAGCTATTGTTGATTGGAAACCGCCGAAAAATGTATCAGAGGTTAGAAGTTTTCTGGGCTTAGTCGACTACTATAGGCGGTTCGTCAAGGGGTTTTCCATGATAGCGACTCCAATGACGAAACTGTTACAAAAAAATGTAAAGTTTGAATGGATAGAAAAGTGTCAACAGAGTTTTGAGAAATTAAAGGCAATGTTGACAGAAGCTCCAGTTCTAGTGCAACCTGAGTCGGGAAAAGAATTTTTGGTCTACAGTGATGCCTCCTTAAATGGATTGGGCTGTGTACTTATGCAAGAGGGCAAGGTGATAGCGTATGCCTCCAGACAACTAAAGCCACATGAGAAGAATTATCCGACGTATGATTTAGAGTTGGCTGCCATTGCTTTTGTACTGAAGATTTGGAGACACCATTTGAATGGTGAAAGATGTCGAATTTTCACCGATCATAAAAGTTTAAAGTATTTGATGACTCAAAAGGAATTGAACTTGAGGCAAAGAAGATGGTTAGAGTTGATAAAAGATTATGAGTTGGCCATTGAATACCACCCGGGAAAGGCGAATGTAGTTACCGATGCTTTGAGTAGAAACTCCCTATTTGCATTGAGGGCTATGAATACACGGGTAACATTATCAGATGATGGTTCTATTCTAGCTTAGTTGAGAGCTAGACCCATGTTCCTTTAAGAGATTTATGAGGCTCAGAAAGATGAAGCGACTTGCAAGCCAGAAGAGTTAAATTCGAGTCAGGTATTGAGCCTGATTTTTGGATCAGTTCAGATGGATGTTTAATGTTCAGGGATCGAGTATGTGTACCGAGGAACGATGAGCTCATTCATAAAGTTTTATACGAGGCACATAATGGATGTCTATCTGTACATCCGGGTAGCACCAAGATGTACAATGATTTGAAGAAATGGTATTGGTGGCCGAATATGAAGAAAGATATTTTTGAGTTTGTTTCAAGATGCTTGATTTGTCAGCAACTAAAGGCCGAACACCAAGTACCCTAGGGTTTGCTTCAACCTATTATGGTACCCGAGTTGAAATGGGACCAAGTTACCATGGATTTTGTAACGGGTTTGCCATTGACATCGAGCAAGAAAGATGCTGTATGGGTCGTAGTCGATAGACTTACGAAGTCAGCCCATTTTATACCAGTGCGTGTCGACTAATCACTTGACAAGTTGGCAAACTTGTATATCTCAGAGATTGTGAGACTTCATGGAGTACCATTAGCAATTATATCGGATAGAGATCCGAGATTCACGTCTAGATTTTGGAAAAAGTTGCAAGAGGCTTTGGGGACAAAGTTGAGATTTAGTACGGCTTTTCACCCCCAAACTGACGGACAGTCGGAGAGAGTAATACAAGTACTCGAAGATATGCTCAGATGTTTTATTCTTGAGTTTCAGGTCAGTTGGGAAAAATATTTACCGTTGGTAGAATTTGCCTACAATAACAGTTTTCAGACAAGTTTGAAAATGGCGCCTTATGAGGCTTTGTATGAGCGTAAGTGCGAAACGCCTTTATGTTGGACTGAACTTAAGGAAAACCAGATTCACGGGGTTGATTTAGTTAGAGAAACCGAAGAAAAAGTAAGGGTGATTCGAGATTCCTAAAAGCTACTTCTGATAGACAAAAATCCTATTCGGATTTGAAAAGAAAAGAAATTGAGTATCAAGTCGGTGATAAAGTATTCTTGAAAGTGTCACCATGGAGGAAAGTTCTTAGATTTGGCCGGAAAGGAAAATTGAGTCCACGTTTCATCGAACAGTATGAGATCACCGAAAGGATAGGGCCGGTAGCTTATCGATTGGCTTTGCCGTCTAAGTTAGAAAAGATTCATGATGTATTCCATGTATCTATGTTGCGACGCTACCGATTAGACCCCTCGCATGTGATTGCACCGACAAAGATTGAGATAAAACCCGACATGACTTATGGTAAGGAACCAGTTAAGATTCTAGCCCGGGAAGTCAAGCAATAAGGAATAAAAGTATAGCTCTCGTGAAAGTCTTATGGCAGAGACATGGGGTAGAAGAGGCTACGTGGGAGCCCGAGGAGGCTATAAGGAATCAGTACCCAAACCTTTTTGCCGGTAAGATTTTCGGGGATGAAAATCCCTAAGGGGGGAGAATTGTAACAGCCCGACTTAGGGCCTAGTCGGAATAGTGGTGCGAGATCACAAATTCGAAGTTGAAATATGTGTTTAAATAATTTTATAAGGCTTATGAGGTATTTGCATGATTGTGTGAAAATTTCATGAAGGAATTTTATTAATTAGTGAATAAATTATCCATTATGACTAAATTGCAAGGATTAGAAAATATGAGATTCTAGAAGATTTAAGTATGAAATAGAATTATAAAAATTACTAGAGGTCCTTATTCAGCAATTAAACCCATTTTTAATGTTCTTTGTATTTTCTAGATCCTCGTAGCTCGGTTTAGCTATTTCTAGCTATATTTTAAGCTAGGGTTTATGTTCAAAAATTTACCCATGTATGACATGCATATATTTTCATGTTTTATGGAAGAATATGAAAGTTTAATGTATGATAAACATCTTTTTCTAAGTGATTTTCATGAAAAATGCATAAAAAGACCAAATTGTGAAAGTTGTCGAAATGGTCATACATGAGTGAAATAGTGGAAATTCAATGTTGTTATAGTTGAGAATATGATTCGGCTAGGCTTGAAATGCAAGAAAGTTGAATGAAAATCAGTTTACGAGCCTAGGGGCAAAGTGTAAATATGTAAAAGTTTAGGGGCAAAATTGTAATTTTTCCAAAATATGAATAACGAGTCAATTTAGTCAATGTGTGTATTTAACAAGTGAAATTGTTATTATAGATAAAGAAACACGAAGCCTAGATCGAAACCGAGGCAAGAACAAAATCGAGGACTAAATCGAGCATCAATTCACATTTTGAGGATCGAGGTAAGTTTGTATGAAGTTTGAGTTTCACCATGTTTTGAAATTTGAAACTACTTAATATTATGTCAATGTATGTTATTGCTATGAAAATCGAGTGATTAAGCCTCAATGAGGAAATGATGAGAATGAGTTATGCGAGATTCCGGATAAAGATTCGGAATAATGAGGTTACTCATGTATTAGCATTGAAATAAGAAGGTCTCGTATAAGACCATGTCTAGGACATGGCCTCGGCACCAAAGGAAGATCTCGTATAAGACCATTTCTGGGACTTGGCATCGACATTCATGTACGATCTCGTATAAGACCATGTCTGGGACATGGCATCAACATCGAGCTATAAGATCCCGTGTAAGACCATATCTGGGATATGGCATCGGCATCAAGCGGTGATCCCATGTAAGACCATATCTGGGATATGGCGTTGGCATCAAGTTCTATGAATGATGAGTTCGAATATCCTACGATAATTTGATTCATTCGTGGGCAAATGAGCTAAGTATGTAAAACGGTATAGAGTCAAATCTCTTTTATGGATGACCTTGAATTTGTTCATGATATGAATGATGAGTAATTGAGTTTATGTCCATGTTAGCACATATGCTATGTGATAAATCGTAATAGGAACATATTTTAAGCCCACATTTAGCACGCTTTTGGATGATTTAAGCCTTGAATTATGTAATTTGGTGCTCTTAATCCTTTGTTTTCATGTTTTATACTCAGGAAAGCACCGGAGGATGAAAAGATTGAGAAACGGGCTTAAAATGGACCAAATGGGCCAAATCACAAAATTGACACGGCCTAGGCCCAAGACCACACTGCCGTGCCTCATTAATGGACTTGAACACGGCTTGGCCACGACTTACACAGGCGTGTGCCAAGGGCGTGTCCTTGCCATGGCAAAGAGAAATTCTATTTGGATTAGGATACTTTGAGGCGAATTAACACATTCCGAAGCCTAGATAAACACCCTAAGTATGACCTAAAAAGGGGGACCCAAGCCTTTTGTCAGGGGGCGTCCAGCTAAGCCAAAGAGGTCAGATTTGTGGGATTTACTCGAAGAAAGCCAGTTGATTCATCTCAAGAAGCCGGAGTCATACTCAAGACGGAAGATCTTCTCTTCAAATTCCTTCAGGGGGTTTTAGGGTTTTTCTTATGTTTTATTTTATCTTTTCTTCTAAGATGTTTTCTTTTATCATTATGACCTAAACTCCTCAGATACCTGAGGGGGATGAAACCTAAGATGAATCTTGTTATTGTTTTCTGAACTATATGATAAATACTTGATTTGTTCTTCATTATGTGTTCTTAATTCTTGTTTTGATATTTCCGGGATATTGATTCAAGTTTGATGTGCTTAGTTAGAGGAGCAAAAGTCCCTGCCTAAGAGTAGATCTAGCATAATTAAGCGGAGTTGATCGCACGCCTAGACATAGGGTGACGAGATTTTGCCGGATTAGGGTGAAACCTAATATGGGAGTCCATAGATCGAGTTAATGCAATTCTAGAAGTTTAAATTAGAAAGAGATTTCAATTAATCAACCTAGGGTTAGACGTTAGTAGCCTCGAAGGAGGTATTAATATAACTTAAGGAGTCCTACGGATCAAGTCAAGTGAATAAATCGTCTGGTTCAGTGTTAGATAACAAGTGAAGTCTAGGTGGATTCTTCCTCGGGTATTGTCTTAATCAATTGGTTTTTCCCACAGGTATTTCCCTAAATTCATTCTTCTTTTTCTTAGAGTCTTTAGCTTAGTAGTTAGTTACTTTAGATTAAATGACAATTCCCTTTATTTTAGGCTAGATAATAAAAATAAAGTTAGAATTAGTACTTTTAGTTCCTTTGGGTTCGACAATCCGGTCTTGCCTTAACTATACTACTGTTCGATAGGTGCGCTTGCCTCAAATCGTTGTAATAGTTAGTTTCTAGGTTCAATCATTCTCTTTTTATAAATTTTAAAACTTTGACAAATCACAGCGATCACTAAGCTATGTGATTGAGTGTTACAGGTACCATAATTAATTACAAGTTAAGAAATCATAAAGGGATATGAGATGGGTAAGAATAAGTGTGAGTAAGTATGAGTAAGAAAGCCTAAGCATTTGAGGCTTATGTTGCTATTGTTTCATATGATGAAAGAATTTAGTTTGAGCAATTATGATGCTTTAGAATTTCATGCAAACTTACTAAGCTATATGCTTACCCCTCTCTCTTTTCCCTTCTCCTTGTAGTTTCACCAAGTTAGCTCAGGGATCACAGAACGTCGGAGCTCGGATCACACTATCCACCATTCTTTTGGTATAGTAAAGTGAATTCATTTTGAGTATGGCATGTATAGGAACTTGATCATTTTGTGTTATGTCATGTTTTAAGGCCAAAGGGTTGACTATTAGTATTTTGTACTCATTTTGTAAACGGCCATGGTGAATTAGCCAATGTTGTCAAATTCATATTACAAGGTTTATGAGTATAATGAAATGAATATTCATACAAGATATTGAGTGATATGTGGATGGAACGGATGATAATTTAAAGATCCTTAATGGTTTCATGTTGCTATGTTATGTGCTACTTGTGATGAAAAGGATGAGTTTATGTTTCAGGGTGGCAAAATGGCTTGGAAAATAGCCTCTAACTGTCCACACGAGTAGACACACGGGTGTGTGTCAAGGCCGTGTGTGACACACGGTCAGCCCCCATGGGTGTGTTAATAGGCCGTGTGTCCCCTGCACCTAGATGGGAGAATATAATTCATCACACGGGCCAGCACACAGGCGTGTGCCCTAGCCGTGTGCTACTTGAGGTTTGATGATGTCATAATCAGAGAGCTCCACGGGTAGGAGACACGGCCGTGTCTAGGTCGTGTGAAGGACACAGGTTATAGACACGTGTGTGTGCTCAGCTGTGTGAAAAAAGTTAGTGTCGACCACGGGTGAATGACACGGGCATGTTTTAGAGGCACACGGGTGTGTCCCATGTCACACGGGCGTGTGACCCCTGACTAGGCAAAAATTTTCAAACAGTGCAAAAAATTTTCCGGTTGAACTCCGAAACCTTCCGAATGTATATTTAAGTCCTCGTAGGCCCATGATTTGTAAGTTATGATTAAGAAAGGAAAGTTTTAAGTTGGAATGAAATTTTATAACCCGTAAATACATGTTCAAGCAAGGTTAAGCATGGTAATGCCACGTATCCGGTTTCAGTGTTGGACACGGATAAGGGGTGTTACAGTGTATGATACCAGCTTAATTATTCTTGTTGGTGGGCTATGTGCGATACCACCTTATTACTTATTCATGATGGGCTGTGTGCGATACCATCGTATATATTATCATTTGGTGGGCTAAGTGCGACACCACCGTAAATATTCTTGTTGGTGGGCTATGTGCGATACCACCCTGTTATAGATAAATGGTGGGCTAAGTGCGAAACCACCGAGTGTTTGGTATTACTAAGAATGGCTTATTGTGAAATTGTGATGCGTTGTTTCATGTGAACATGTGGTGATTAAGTGCAGGGATGTATGTTAAATAATAAGAGCATTTGGTTTGTGATACGGTTGGAATGTGGTAAGAGATGAATGAGTAAGCATGATCTTGGATTGTGGAATGTTTTTACTTATTGTGAAATGTTATTTATTGATTAGCACATGTTATGATGTTTATTGTTTACATGTAAACTTACTAAGCTTAAAGCTTACTCCCTTTCTTTTCCCTTGTTTTATAGTGTCAAAGAGCCGGGTCGGGATACGAAGATATTTGGAAGACCACCTACACTATCAGCTCATCTCGGTATATCTAGATTTAGTATTTTGAGTATGGCATGTATAGGGGCTAGACTAGGTGAATTGTTTTCTTATTTTTGCCGAGTATGTATTGGCCCTTTAAAGATGAACTCTTTTGTATATTGCCATAGTTGATGGCTGATTATTACTAATTTATGAAAAGATGAAGTTATTCATGGAAGTAAATGTTGCAAATTTGAGTTGCTTAGTGACTTGTTGAATTGGAATTATGTTGTGTGAATTAGGGTGAGAAAAAGAGCTTGGAAAATAGCCTTGTTTTTGTCCACACGGGTAGGCACACGGGCGTGTGTCTAGGTCAGAGTGTGTGACTTCTGATCGATCCCATGGGTGTGTGACCAGGCCGTGTGTCCCCTGCATGTTAGTGTTTCAAGTCAGTGTCGACCATGGGCTAGCCACACGGGTGTGTGCCTAGGCCGGGTGCCACATATGAGGTTGCTGACGTCACAAATAGAATACCTAGGTTTTTACACACGGGCGTGTCTAGGCCGTGTAGAGCACACGGGCCAAGAACACGGGCGTGTGTCCGGCCGTGTGAAAACCCCTGTAGGTTCGAAATGAAAATAAATCCCACACAGGTTAGGGACATGGGCGTGTGTGACCACACGGCCTGCCCACACGGGCGTGTCCCACTTCACACGGGCGTATGGCCCCTGTTTAGACAAAAAAAATTAAGTGCACAAAAGTTCCCGGTTGGGTTCTGAGACCCTCCGTATGCTTGATTAAGGCCTCGTAGACCCTTAATGAGAATGTTTTGATTGTGAAAGAGATATTTAAACTGTGGTTTGGGACTGTTTGAGATTTTGGGGTTTTTTATGCATGCATGACATGCATATTTGGTATAGATACACGGTTTTTTATAAATATGTTGAAATGGACTATGCATGATATATGACTAAACTAATAATTTGACTAGTAATGGTACATTTCCCCTGCTAAGAAGATAACAAAATGATTTTTCGAAGGCAACGCCGATAGTTGGATTTTTTTTTTAAAAATTCACCTAATTCACTAATTCGACCTAAACACGGTTGGACTAATTAAATGAACATTTTTCCAAAGTTAACAATAGAAACCACGGTTTTATAAAAGGAAGTACTTGGAGGTTTTTAATTATCATTAGGGTAGGTTCGACATTAAGGTGTCCAATGCGGCCTTCCCGATTCGACCATAACGTCTAGGTCGGGTTTAGGAGGTTACACTTTGATTCATTGATTGATTTCTTTTCTTTTACTTTACCTTTTGTTATTTTTCTTCTTTTGCAAGTATCGCACCATTTTGGCTTGGGGAACACGACACTTCTCGATTCAATCCATTCGACTACAACAATCAATACGGTTTAAGTTTTCTTTTCCTTTTTTTTATTATTACTATTTTTTTATTTCCATTTTAAAGTTTTTAATTTATGTATTGACTGATTTTCATTGGATATTGAATTTATTTTTATTGACATTAAGTGCGAAAATAAAAAAAATGCCCACGAGAACGCGTGAACGATCTTGTTCCCAAACCGCCTCGGTTTCGTTGTCAAAATACGATGGTGTTAAATTTGCACTGCGAGTGGCCGTGGATTTTTATCAAACAATTTAGGGATGTACGGTCATCCCTGAATATGATTTTGATCAGATCTCCTCGTTTAATGATGAGATATAGGACGATGTACACTTTAATTGTTGGGAAAATTTTTGCTTGCTTCCTAAGCAAGTTGCCATTGTACCTATAGTGTAACACCCCAAAAATTTGATTGAAACTATTACAATCTGTTGTAATTAAATCTTTGTATCTATGGTTCTGTGCTCTGCTTAAGTGATCGAGGTCAAGAGTTTGAGTCCTGTCTTTTGAAATTTTGTTATTCAATTTTAACTAATCCTTACCTTTAGATTGCTAACTTAAAATTAATTTTGTGTAAATCTATGACAAGAATGAGTCAGCTGGTTCACTGGTTAAGCCTCTTCTTTTTGTTTGGTCTTGTGTTCGAGTCCTAGCGTAGGCGTTAACAAAAATTTTGCAAACTACCGGATTTATGATTGGTGGGTTAAAAAATTAAGTTAACATCATTCTCCCTCTTCTTCATTTTTTTATTTTCATCTTTCTATTTTCTTCTCCTCTTTCTTTTCCTTGATTTTCATGGCATTGGTTCTTCTTTTTCTTCTTACGTCTACATAGATTCATGCTCCTATTTGTTACTGTTGTCGGTAAGTCCTTTTTAGTAAACTCTGTGAGTTCGATTGTGCGATATCTGAAATCTTTGGATGTTGTTCTTTCGCTAAGAAATTGGTTTTGTGTTTAGTGACGGAATTCTTTGTTTGCATGTTAATTGTTGTCTTTTGGAGGAAGTTTCAAGAACGATGATCCCCCTAACGTTCATAATTTGTGAATTTCATTTTGGTACGAAGGTAATGGTTAAGTTGAATTGGGATTTTGTCAAAATGTTTCGATATTGCATTAAACTTAGTACCGATGATGATCCATTGTTAATTGATTATTAATTGTCCGTTGAAGGCGTGAGAGATCCTCTATGTTGTTACTGCTTCGAAATCTCTTCAAGTGTGTACCAAAAACCCTTGTTTTTACGAATTTTGGACGCCGAAAAATATGGCTGTCGGCGCCACACGGCCATGTACCAAGCCGTGTGGTAGGCCATGTAAGCCACACAACCATGTGCTAGGCCGTGTAACTCACTGTTATCGAATTCGAGCCACATAGGCAAGGGACACAGGCGTGTGTCCAAGCCATGTTTTGCCATATTAGTGCAGGGTTCACAGGGGCAAAGGACACGGGCGTGTGTCTAACCCGTGTAACTCACTAAGTTAAAAATATAGACCACACGGGCCAGGGACATTGGCGTGTGTCCAGGCCGTGTGACTCACTGTTTACAATTTAGAACCACACGGGCAGATGGCACGGGCATGTGTCAGGCTGCGTAAGCCACACGGGGAAGCACATGGGCGTGTGCGAGGCCTTGTGGCATATAAATAGGATCCAAACCTTATTTTTGAGGCCCTGAGTGTTGTCTAACATGAGCACTGACCTCTACAATGTATTTATGATTTGAATTTGATTATATGAGGACTATATGATGCTCTGAGACTAAGATATGAATTATATAAATGTATGTGTACTGTGATGGCTATTAATAATACTGATCTATATTATCTATTTATGAATTGAATTGGAATGAATGAACAAATGTTGTTGATATTTGCAATCTGCATTTGCATAGGTTGGGATATTGTGAAGAAGGAATTGACTTGCTCTGAATCAGTGGCTAAGCCACAATGCATATATATGAATCTGGTGCTTTGTCACATTTTGATCTAGCATCTAATCTGCATCTCTATAAATGTGTCGGACAGACACTTTATGGTGTTTGGGGTTGGTTGAGCATTAAACGGCCTTAACGGTGTGTTGGGATGGTCGGAGATGGTGTGTAGCGGATGGGGGTAGGAAAAATTGTATATGTATATTATCTGTTCTGTATCTGAAACTGGAATTGCTTTTGTTATCTAACTGAATCTTGGGATTTGAGAATTATCTTATAAATGTGCTTTAAGTTAATGGACGTCTTTTATGCACTAGGTTCACAACTCATTTTTTTGTTGATTGGATTTTCGGTGGCTCTCAAACTTGAACGGGATGGCACTACAGGAGCTCGGTCAATCCGACTATCTTTACTTTAAAACTTACCATTAGTAATCTCAGCTTTCTCTAATATTATGATGTTTGGTAAGATTAAATAGTTAGTTAATTGTTGTGTTAGTTATAAAATGTTGAATGATTTCATTTTGATTGCATTTATAAATATGGTTTTCCTAATATCGACAATTTAACTCCTTGGACTTGGTCTGGACGTCTAGGCTGGGTTTAGGGTGTTATATTTAGTGGTATCAAATCCAGTTTTGTCAACACTCGGATTGTGTTTGGGCTCATAATGTGTGATAAAGAGTAGTTAAATGAAAATATGATATCCCAGTTAATCTAAAAACTGAAGTACTAGTAAATGACCGAGCCTTCGATGCTAAACCTATAAGTAAATATGTTCTATTATAATGGTTAACTAAAACACTGTATTACATAAACTGTTATCTTGTTAGATGATTTGATGTGAACTAGTGAGATTATTCTGTTGGAAGCCTAAACTAATCTGTGCACTCTGAATTTGTAGATAGATTGCTAATATGAGTTCGTGAGGTAGTCGTGGACATTGATGGCGCCGAGGAAGAGCTTGAGCGGAGTCATCCTTTATGGGTAGTATGCCCAACCTGGAGACCAGTGAGACTGTTGGTCCTACTACTGAGACGAAGTCCCAGACTCCGACGGCTGGGGATGACACATTATCCCAGGCCATGATTCAGGCGTTGGAGAGGGTCGCTGGGACCCATTCTAGATCGGCAGGTTGGTTACTGAACGAGTTTGGTCAAATAGGTCTGAATTGTTCAGTGGCGTCATTAGAGTCGCCCCTACTATTGTTGAGTATTGGCTCGAGGCCACCGAGCGTGTCATGACTGACATTGATTGCACTTCCAATCAAAAATTGAGGGATGTTGTGTACCTACTTTGGGATAAAGCTTATCAGTGGGGGCTAACGGTTAAGCAAGGTGCTCAACCCGAACAGGTTAACTGGGATTATTTCAAAAATGCCTTCTAGAGCAAGTATATGGGGGTGAGTTATGTGAAGGCTCACCGATGTGAGTTCATGAGTCTAGTTCAAGGCGACCGATTTGTGGCTGAATATGAAGCCAAGTTTCTGCGACTAAGTAGGTATGCACGGGCTCTGGCAGCGTCTGACTATGATAAGTGCGTGAGATTTGAGGAAGGGTTGCGATATGATTTACGGGTTCTGATAGCTCCTCAGAGGGAGCGGGTTTTTACGGCTCTTGTTGATAAGGCAAATATTGTTGAATAGGTGAAGCACAATGAGAGCGAGTGGTGTGACCACGAGAGGGGTCGGAGTAAGATTAAGAGGGATTCGGGTCCCCTTGCTTCTAGACAGTGCCCTAAGAAACTGGCAAGATTTGATAGGCCCTCGAGGCCGGAGACACTAGCTGTAATGATCGAAATTCAGCTCAGTAGAAATTGTGGGAATCGCCATTCGGGCGAGTGCTGGAGGAAGTTAGGAGCATGTCTCCGTTGTGGGTCGATGGAGCATCGGGTTAAGGATTGTCCCCGTTGACCAAATTAGGTGCTAGCTACGGCATAAAATCCTACTTCGAGTTCTATTCAGCCTTTGAGAGTGGTTCAGCAACCACCTAGAGGTCGTGGTATTGGTAGAGGGGGTAACGGTACAGGGAGAAGACAGAGAGCACCGAGTAGAGGGGCGGGTCAGACTGAGGCTCGACAGTTGGCACTAGTTTATGCGGTAAGACGTCGCGAGGATAGTGATGATGCTAACGTCATAGCATGTACATTCTTTATTCATTTTGTTCTGTACTATACTCTCATTGATATTGGATCTACTCACTCTATATAACTAGTGTGGTTTCTGTAAATCTGGGTATAACTGTCGGAAATATTATTAGAGGGTTTTCTATGATTAATCCTTTGGGTCAGTCTGTTCGGGTTGATAAAGTATACAGAGGGGTACCCTTAGATATTCAAGGTATGGTATTCCTGGCTGATCTGTGGAGTTACCCTTCAAGAATTTGATTTGATTCTGGGAATGGATTGGCTTATAGAGTACAAATCAGTTTAGATTGTGCAACTATGAGAGTCACTCTGAGAACGGATGAGGATGATGAGGTTGTTATGGTTGGTGAGCGTCAAGATTACCTCTCCAATATTAAATCGAGAATTTGTGATGTACAGTGATGTGTCGCTGGAATGGTGAAAATGTGCAAGTGTACACAATCGCAACAAGTAATAAAGTGACAAGTAAATGTCGAGTTATCGTACCCACGGGGACTGTAAAAGACTTATTTATGAAAATGATTTTTTAAACACTTTGGTGAGGGAAAAATATTTGGTTTTGAGAAATGATTAAAAACTAGAAAACAAAGTAAAATAAAATAAAATAAAATAGAGTTCTAATGCACGATTTCAAAAGATGATTTTAATCAAGATGATATAATTGTGTTGGATTAATTACATTTCTTAACTTAGAATCATTAAATTCATGCTTATACTTGTTACGAATAAATCACGGCAACTCGGTAATTTGCTAACTTATGAACATATTTACAAATCAAAAATCCATTTATCTCTTGTACATATCCCTATGTCAATTCAACCGATTAAACAGATTTATAAAAGTAAACATGTTATTGAACATACATACTTATTAAATTAAAAAATATCTCGCATATTCCTATGTCGATTCAACCGATTAATTCAACCTAATAAGCATATAAAAGACTATGTGAGGTAACAAAGTATCCTTACCTTGAAACAATTTAATCACAAAAATCCTGCAAGTTATGCAAGGCATATGTATCGCCAAATACAATGCTAATTTAATCTTCAGCTACCTTAGAAGAATTAAACATGCACAGATTAAGTTTTGTGTCCATTAATTACAATTTCAATGCGTTTAAATAATTAGTTCTTTAGTTATCTAAACAATTAAAATGCCAGAATAACTTAAGCATGATTTTACTTAATCAAAAATTTTACCGAGGCCTATAACAGCATAAACACAATTTCAATAATTTAAGATGACGAAATGCAATCAACCCAACACAAATTAAATTCAAGCTAAGCTGATTAAATTAACCATTCCAATAGCATAAATATTCATAAACATGTTTGTCAAAACAACAACAAAATTTAAAGAGATAGGGAACAAGAAGCAAATCCGGTGTTTTTCTGTGGCTTGACTGATTGCTCCATTCTTCGTTCTCCGTTGTCCTCGGCTATCAAGGTGGCTTATGAACACTCCAATTGCTGCGCAATGATGGCTAAAGAAGACCTCTTTCCCAAGAGGAGAAATCGGAACAAGAGGAAGGGGAAATGGAATGGAAAAGAAGAGAGAAAACTTAAGAGAAGAGAAGAAAGAATGAGAGAATGTTGTTGGTTTGAGGGATGATTTGAATGATCAGCCAAGGGTGGTATTTATAGATTAATGTGGCTGCTAAAAATAGCAAATCCCATCAGCCAAAGAGCCTGTAACATCCCAAAATTGGGCCTAGTAGGATTGGGCCCAATGGGCCTTGAGCGTAGAAGCGTTTTAAAATTTTGAGAACAAGAGAACGACATTATTTCAAGTTGGACTTATTAATAAGGTAATTTTGGAAAGTTACGAGGTTTCTATGAAGTTTCGGGTTCAAGTTGGGCCTTAGTAAAATTTTGTGTTTAAGCCTATTAAGGAGAGATAGTAAGTGGCATCAAGGCTTATGGAAATAAAAGAGTAAATTGCTAGCACAAATGAGCATATGATAAAAGGAATATGGAGCCATATGTAGTACCTTGAGGGAAGAGGTTCGAATCACTTTGTGTGCAAATTTTGACTTATATTTTTGCACCCTTTCCTTAAGTGTCGGCCAAGAGGCATTCATGGCAAGGTTGACTTCATTATTTTGGTAAGGTGGCTAAAAGAAAAAGGCAAGGATGAATGTGAGGAAAGGAATCAAAAGGAAAAGGCAAGTAAGGGGAACAAGTGGCTTATTTCATGGAGAATGTTATGGAAAGTATGTCTGGAAAAATTTTGACCCTTATGGCTATGCATGTGGACGGTTTTGGGGCTAAAGGGGGTGATAGCCGAATTTTGCTAGGAGTTTTTGGCAAAGCTAGTGCTTGAGAGGTTGTTCTCTTTAGTTTTTTTGTATCATTCTCTTTCTCTCCAAATTTCCTCTTCTCTTTGCCGAATTTTCAAGCCTTTAGTGTGCATTTTTGTTTCTTCTTTTCTTCCTTGTTACCGAAAGTACCTAAGCCTTGGAGATCAAATTGTTCACTCGTTTTCCTTTGGAAAAACCGAACCCTTCATTTCTTCTTTATCGTTCCTCTCATCCGTATTAACACTCGCTCCTTTGATCAATCGGTAAGTGGTTCTATTCAAACATTTTTTATTTTTTCTTTCTCCTAGCCGAATATACATCTTGGCATGGGATGGTACTTTTAACCGAGACCATCATTTTATTCTACCCTCTCAAACGAGATTGTTTTCTCTTTTTCGTAGTGTTTTAAGTGGGAGACCGTGTATTGTTCTAGCCGAAGTCAAATGGTGGAAATTGGATCCAATATCGATAAGGTAAGGGGGTTCATTTTGGATTTTTCGTTATATCTCTATTTGGCTATGTTGCAAATCAGATTGAAGTTTCGACTAATCAATTATGTTTTAGGGACGAAACCACTCGACATATCCTATTTGCAAATCCTTCGGATATAGTGGGTCAACGAAGAGTGGTTCTTTAGGGAATCCTAATCAAGGTGTGTAATCCCGTACCTTCCGAATACATGTTTGATATGGTGTGTAATCTCACATCTCTCTGAAAGTTTGTATGATATGTTCTGTGATTTGATCAAAATACCGAAGAAAACTGAAAACCGGCATCCGTGATCACTCGGGCATGCGTATGATCATAGTGGTAATCGTATTTCGTAATAAAACAGTTTCGGTCAGAAATAGTGATGTGTATTTGAAAAATCACGAAAAATAGGAGAAAAGGAATTACAAAGTGAATAAGATATCAGATTAAATCTTACTATGTCTATTTTGATAAGGAAGAAATGGAGAATGAAAATGAATTCTATATTCTGAGATATCTTAATTTTAGTGAGACTGGTTCTGAATGACTTCGTGATTCCCTGATCTATCTTGGAAAAATCGTATAAAATTGTACAAAGTGAATTATGAGTTATAGTTTATATGTACAGATTCCTTAGTGAGTCTATTTTCAATAAAAACAAGTGGGAGCAACATATGAAAATTTTACAGTGAGATATTTTAATTTTGGGTAAGAGAGGTCAGAATCGTTGGTTAGTGAAACAAGGGAATCTTTAAGGAACAAACTGTACTAAATGGCTAAGTCAAAAATTCTGGAAAAATTATAGTAAGAAGATATATGAGTCTAGTCTCAAGGAAAATTTACGGAGTTAGATTTCGAGATTCCTAACTCAAGTTATAGTCAATTTAGTTAGTACGACGCAGATGGACAATTTCGATTTTTATGCTCCACATTAGTAGTTAAGTCTAGGTTGCGAAATTTCCAAAATACCCTTAGGTTGCGAGATTACCGAATTACCCTTAGTGGGTAAATTATCGAAATTACAAAAATGCCCCTATGGGTTGAAATTACAAAAATGCCCCTAAAGGGCCGAATTACGAAATTGTTATATGGGCCAATCTGATATTTTGATAAATGGGCCAATTTGATATTTTGCTAAATGGGCCAATCTGATATTTTGCTAAATGGGCCAATCTGATATTTTGATAAATGGGCCAATCTGATATTTTGATAAATGGGCCAATCTGATTTTGATAAATGGGCCAATCTGATATTTTGATAAATGGGCCGATATGATATTTTGCTATATGGGCCAATCTTATATTTTGCTAAATGGGTCAAATATGATATTTTGCTTAATGGGCCTTTTGATTAGTTGTTGTAATGGGCCATAATTTTGTAATAAATATCTGAATAAATTGTTGTGAATGGCTATGCATTATATACATGATTTGCATGGGATGGGATAATGATGAAGAGAAGTTCGTAGCTCTCGCTACATAGTGCAGTGGCTCGCCACAAATATGAAAAATGGCGATGCCATGTAAATTCTGTTAATCTGGTGGCTTGTCCACAAATCTGATATAAATGGCTTAATGCCTACGTTTGGTGTGTTGGCGGGGTGGGTGACTAAAGCTCCCCACAGGTGTGCTGGTTGGTACGAGTGGTGTGTAGCGGATGGAAAACTAGGTTTGGTTTGGGAATTGCATATCATATGCATATTATATTTGATACATTATTGTTGTTGTAAATGGGCTTAGGCCCAAAATATTGCTAATTGGGTTCAGGCCCAATGAATAACAGTAAGGGGATTTCACACTCGAGTTCTTGTAACTCACCCCCTTTCTCTTAACCCTTGTAGGTAATGCTTGATGATATGGACTTGGGCTATGGATGACTCGAGGAGGCCATACTTGGAAATGGTTTATTTGGACTTTAGACTTCTTTCTCATTTATTTTATTACTTTACTATTTTGGGTTAAATGTTGTAATAAGGCCTCGGACTATTTTTATTTTTGTTTTTGGTTGGGATGTTTTTATTATTTTTCTTAAATTGTTTAAAAAGGGAATTTTCTAAAAACTTAAACAATGGTTTCAAAATCGATTAACAAATGGATTTCAAAATAAACTTTTACAAATATTTTTAACAAGGATATTTTCTCTCGAACTATTAACGATATTTTCAAAAGACTTGGATTCTCTTTCGAATTTTCAACGTCGTTTTCAAAAGTCACGGTTTTGTAAGATCATTAGTTCAAATTTATCGATTTATCAATCAAATCTTTGAGGTTAGTAGTATTTTATCAAATCTAACTTGTTTTCTTTATTTTTAACAAAGCAATGTTTTAGTACGAACAAAAAGGGTTTAACATGTTTTGCTCGTGTGACATACCAAATCCGCTCATAACGCATGGGCTGGGTTTGGGGTGTTACAGAGCCCTCCCTTGGCCGGCCATCTATGTGGCAAAGTTTATGGCTTCAACTTTGCTAAATATGGCATGGGGCAAATCTACAAAGCCACTATATTTGGAGGGGGTCGAATGCAACTTTGAAAAGTCCTCAAGGGCTTCTTTGCAAGTTTAATTAATCAGCTAATAAGCTGATTTCGGTCAGCATATGGACGGTTTGGGCTGCCCAATTCTTTTCTCGGTTCGGTTCAATCGGTTTGGTTCAACTGATGCAGTTCAACTGGGCCTTTTTCATAATTAATTAAGATTAATTTATTTAGCCCAAATTAAATTGGGAATAAATTAAAATTAATTATATTATGATTAAATATTCATAATTGGACCGTCTTGGGCTGGAAATAAATTCTCCTTGATACTTCAAATTGCTTCTCGGTTTTTATTCTTGAGCAAGTGTCTGCTGAGCCAATTTTCGCCCTTTGTGCGAATCGTGAAAATAGTCAAAATTAGTCAAAATTAACTATAAAATTAATTAAAATCCATCATGTTCATATTTTTAGCACAATTTAATTATTTTATAATATTTAATTATTTTTTGACAAGAATTCAATCGAAACCGCATAAATTTGAGTTAAAAAGTGCATGAAAAAGTGTATAAATTTTCGTGTTTCCACACCCCCAAACTTAATTCATTGCTCGTCCCGAGTAATGCACAAATTTGAAAAGAATTTTCTTGGAAACACCTTTGAAAAACTCCTTCAGAACAACTTTCTTCTCAAAATTATGTATTCAATATACTTAGGCTCAAAAATAAGAAATTTGATAATTATGCTACTTAAGTATACATATCGTTCAAATTACACCCAACAACTATTATACTAGCAAAATTAGACTAAATGTTTCTTAATAAAGACATGTTAATCCTTACAATTTGATTTTAATTCCTTATTCAAAATTAAACTGCAATCATTAAGCTTAACTGATGTCTTCATATGTTGAACAGAGCAATTTCTCTCCACTAATGTAGGTAACATTGGAATTTTGAATCAATAGGTCTTTAATAAGGTTGTAATGTGGCTGGGTTTAGGGGTAGGTAAACGATAGATAAATTTTGGCTTTAAAACCCTAGACTCAACATAAATCGAACCTTCGGAATTTTTACCTTCGATACACCAACATGCTCTTTTGTCAATCTATTTTCTTTTGAGTACATGGTTTTTTTTAGCACTTTGCTTCATGTACTACAATTTTCGAGCAATTGGTACTTCCTTTCAACTCCCCCAAACTTATTTTCAAACGATATTCTGAATAATGCCGAGTCTAGTTTTTTTTTTTGGGGTAATTTTAAAGGTAATGAAGAGAAAAGTGATGGCTAAATATTGAAAAGGTCCAAATAAAATTAGGCCATATAGTCTCAAAGTTGGGTTTCAACGGATAATTTTATCAAGGTTGGCTTGAAAGGCTCAAACGGTCCAAACAATAGTTGCCTAAATCATTTTCAATATTCCATGCTTCCTAGGATTTCGCCTCAAGAAATTACTAAGTCAATTCTAAAGACTTTAAACTTTCATGCATGCCTAATTTTTTCATAGGGAACTAAAAATTTTATGGTACGAATTTGCATGCTTTATTAAAAATACATTCGTATCATTATTAAGCTAACATAATAACTTATTGAAATAATAGAACTTTATTAATACTGAAGTTTAGCATACTTAACAAAATTCAAATTTATTGAGCAAAATATATATCCTAATCATAATTAAAAGAAAATTTTATTCTGAGTGGAATCAATTCAAATTTTCGGTCCCCCCTACTTAAAGTGAAAAATGTCCTCATTGTTTAAAGTGAATAGATACTATACACCAGGTAGGATTTTTAGAAAAGAGGAGGTGAGTCAAATTGACTGCTTAAGTACCAAGCTCTCTCTAAAATCCAATCCTAGACATGTATATATCTATTGCCACACTTTAGCCTTTGGGACTTGTCAGATTTTATTCATGGTTCCTATCTCTTATTTTATTATGCAAAAATGAAAATTCCTAATTCACCTAATCCTAAAATAACTTAAGAATAAAAATAAGCTAAATTTGAAGTCCTCCCTTTTTTATTTGTTTGCCGATCCTTCCGAATTCGACTCATCTTTTACTCCATCAGTATTGCCTTTGCATGAATCGCCTTTCTCCCTCTTCGATGATGAAATCCATGGTTCAAATATGAAATCTGGAAACTCAGGCACAAAAATAAATGGGTCATTGTAAATTTTCTTGAGGGCACTCCTCATCGAGCCATCTCTTATTTTTGCGTATCTCCAGTAGGCTTGTTGCTACCATTGCATGTGTTGCATTAAGTCCATCAGCTTTGATATCTCATTACGAAGATCTAGGCTAGGTAATGGAGCTCCAAACGTTGAGGTTTCGATATCAGGTTCAGCTTCTGGTTCCATTGATTCTGCCTCAACAGGGACTTCAGTTGATTGCTCTGGCAGGATTTCTGTGGGTTCATCCTCTATTTCTTCGGGATCCTCACTCTCTGTAACATCCTGAATTAATGGGCCTATGCGTTTAGTGTGTGGATATGTTTGATGTGTTAATTTAAGTGCTAGGGGTCCAAATTGGGCTCAGGTTTAGGCAGAGGCCTTGGTTAAATTCTCTGTTTGGGCACTATAGGGTTTAAAAGGTGGTATTTGTGTTTAAAATACCAAAGTGGGCTTGTGGCCCAATATTAGGTGGCACTGCAAGGGAGCTAGAGGGTGGCGTCACTAGCAGTTGAAGAGGCCCACGTTTTGGCCGCAAGGAGCCCATGTCTTTGGGCCATTTTCGGCACTTCAAAAGGAATCTAGTTGGGATGGCAATGGGGCTAGAAAATAGGAGGATTAAATGATTGGGATAATGTGGATATTATGCTGATAATAGTAGGGAGAGGTGGTGTTATTTAGGCCTCTTCTAATGGTATGAATAGATTAAGATAAAGGAGAAAAGATAGGAGCTACCTGCTGAGTGCAGTGTTGGCTGAAATTCCATCACCTAGAGGAGTGAAGAAATCAGTTTCTTTATGGCAAAGGGGTTAGAAATTTCCCTATTATTTGATGAGTTGTTAGTTTAGCAAGAAGGGCACTTTTGATTTTTGATAAGTAAGTGCCGAAAGTCTCTATAAATAGGAGTAGTATCTCTTCAATTCCGGCATTTGAACCCTATTCTTTTCTTCATTCTCTGTCTTAAACTCTCGGTCATTCTCTACAATTTCTTTTCTTTTGATTTCTTCAAAAGCGAAACCTTCAATTTTTCTCAACATCTTTTCTTTCAAAAGCCGAAACTCTGAACTCTATTCTCATCTCCATAGCCGAATACTTCCTATTCCCTTTGCCGATTTCTTCACTAAAGCCGAATCTACATAGACTTCTTCCTATCATCTTTTCTTGATCTTCTCAAAAAAAGAAATCTCTAAGGGGTAGTCGAATTCTTTGTGCTAAGGTGAGTCTTGATTTTCCTATCTCTTCACTTTCTCTTTCGGTTTTTGGGAGACAAAGCCGAAAAGCTAATGGTTTAATGGTTTTATGTATCCTCTTGTTGGGCGACATTCAGGAATTAAAGTAGATCTCTTAGATCTAAAAGCCGGAAACACTAGTCCCTGAATTTCATATCACTTTTTGGGAATTTCAAGGTAAGGGATTCTCTTTAGGTTCTCGTTAGATTCGATATTGAAATCACAATCTTAACCATATGTTATGATTAATAAGGCCTTTTGATGGAATCAAATATCGATCAAGCGAAGGAGGGATTGGATCTGTCAAACCAATCCCTAAGTTTAAGAAAGCAGCGGTGTCGGTAGATTCGAGATTGGCCACCGGGTTGTGGACCGGCACGAGCAACACCTTAGGCAAATAGCGGTTGTGTCGGCTCACAGATAGCATCGACATAGAAAGTGTCGTCTTAACGAGAATCGGTGTGTAGATCTCTATCACTGCTCGCTTAACCTGTTTATATACATGTGTTATGGGCTAAAAGCGGAAAAGTAGGTTTGTATGAGCAGTCGTGTTACCCAAAAAGGGTAGGCAATGGATGCAGTGCGTAATCATAGAAATCTCTATGTGTATCGATAAATGTATATATGAAAGCCTGTTCTCTTAAAGATGGTATGATGTTTCAATTTTTCATGTGTGTATGCATGGGGTGGGATTATGATAATGAAGGGAAGTGCATAATAGGTCACATGGTGATCGGTGGTTAAACCACAAATTCAAATGTTAGGTCACATAGTGATCGGTGGCTATGCCACGTTTAATGATTCCTGATTAATAAGAATAGGCAGTACGGCTGTCGTTATGGTGTGTAGCGGATGGAGGGTTGATTGTAGAAATCCCCGAGGTGTGATGGTTGGTACGGGTTGGTGTGTAGAGGATAGAATTCTAGGTTGGGTTGGGCTATTCATCATTTATTATTTATCATGTAAATATGATTGTTGCCTTTATGTATGGGCCGGGGCTCATAATGTGTTTGTGGGCCTCAGTCGTTGTGTGTTTCAGATTTATACACTTTGAGTCTTGGTGACTCACCTTTTATTTTTCCTACTCTTTTAGATGAGCGGTAGATCGTGGACATGGGAGCCAGGAGACGGACTCGAGGGCCATCAAGTTATTTAATTTCATAGACTATTTCGATTTTTTTATTTAAGTTATAATTTTTGGGATTAATTATGTAATAAGGCCTGTGGCTTAGGTTATCGTTTTCTTTATTTTATTTCTTTGATGTTTCTGATTTAAAATTTTTGTTCAAGGACTTAAGTCTCAAAAAGTAATAAGAATGAGTTTTCCAAACATGTCGAACTTAAAAACAAAGGTTTCCAACAAATATCTTATTTTTACCAAATGCCTAAGTAAAGAAACTGAGATTTTCTAAAATCAATTTAAGTAAAGTTTTTAACAGTAAACCCCGTAGCATACCAAATCTGGTCGTAGCATTTGGGCCGGGTTTGGGGTGTTACATTTTGGTATCAGAGCCCAGTTCAAAACTCGGGCTGTGAAATGGGTCTAGTAGTGATTTGAAAACTTCTTGTGAATTTGAGAAAAATGTTTGGATGAAGATATGGCCTTCGAGTCTATCGACACCCGATCCACGCAGGTAAGCATTCTAAACTTTTGGATGTGATATGTATGTTGGGCTTGATGGGCTTGATGGACGTAGGCTAGTATATTAGACATTGATGGACTTTAGGCTTAGTTTAAACAACTCTCTAAATTCATAAGATTTAATCCAACCAAACAAAACTCGTGATCAAGTCGCGAGATTAGGGTGTGGCAACAGCATACGCATGTCTAGGATTGGATTCGGGGAGAGCTTGGTATTTAAGCGATCTAGTGACTCACCTCCTTTTATTTGGAATCCTACCTAGTGCGTAGTGACTGTTCACCTTAGTCATGAGGACTTGTTGACGGCCAAAATCTATAACTAAAACCCGAAAGGGACCACCATTCTATTTTGTAAAATTACTAAATTACCCACGATTTATAAATGACCAAAATATCCCTAATTTGTAAAATTACCAAAATACCCCTGGATTGTAAAATTACCGAAATACCCCCGGATTGCAAAATTACCAAAATACCTTCTTTCACAAAATCACCAAGGAACCCTATTTCAGAAAATTACGAAAATACCCCTGTAGGATAAATTACGAAAATACCCCTGGGTAGTGAAATGACGAAAATACCCTTAGGTGATGAATGTAAGTTCGTGGATGCTATTTGTATGTTGATGTTAAATGATTGAATGTATGTGCTTCCTAGAACTAGAAGATACGGACTTGAGACTGAATTGTAGATATAATTGCGAATTCGAAAGAACTACTCTTAAAATTACTATTCATAAGACTGTTCGTGGTTAATCAGTGGAAGAAAACTAATAATTCATAAAATTTCTAATCAGATAAACGTGAATCGGTAGAATGAGTACAAGGGGTCGAGGACGTCCACCGCGTGGTCGTGGTAGGGGTAGGATGACGGTGTCAGAACTAGTAGAGTCTGGCCATGGATCTGGAAATGAGATGCCGGTACCACCAGCTGCGGAGGAGGAATTTCAGGACCAGACGGCCGGAGATGATGCGGTATCTCAAGCAATGTTAAAGGTTCTAGAGAGGGTTGCTGGGGCAGGCATGGGCATAGGAGCCCGGAAGTCTATGCCGGAGTGACTTAGAGCCAATGGGGCAGAAGTGTTTAGGGGAATTTCTGGTATAGCCCCGAGTTCAGCTGAGTATTGGTTGGAGGCAGTTGAACGCATAATGGATGATTTGGATTTCACGGAGGAGGAGAAGTTGAAAGGGGTTGTATCCCTCCTGCTGGACGAAGCTTATCAATGGTGGCTTACGGTTAAGGATGGTACGGTGGCTGACCGTATCACTTGGGATTCCTTTAAAATAGCGTTTCAGAGTAAATACATTGGGACAAGTTATGTGGATGCGCAGCGTAGAGCATTTCTGAATTTAGTGCAAGGAAGTAGGTTGGTAGCTGCGTACGAAGCGGAATTCTTACGCCTTAGCCGTTATGCTCGAGGAATGGTGGCCACAAACCATGAACGTTGTGTTCGATTTGAAGATGGTCTGAGGGATGATTTGCATGTATTGATAGCTCCACAGCGGGAGAGGGAATTTGCTGTGCTTGTGGAAAAAGCTAAGATACTTGAGGAGGTGAAGCAGACAGAGAAACTAAATCGGGATAGAGAAAGGGGTGGAAATAAGAGGAATTTTGGATCGTCAGGGGCAGCTGGGCATACTCAGAAAAGGTCTAGGTCAGACGGGCCAAGGCGGGAAGAGAGACCTGCTGCTGTTGGTCAGACACAGAAGTGTGTTCGATGTGGTAAATTCCATGTAGGTGAGTGTTGGGTAGGCAGTGGAAAGTGCTTTAGGTGTGGATCTACGGACCATCAAGTTAGAAACTATCCACAACAACGGGACAGTGGAGGGCCCACGGGCCAAGGGAATAGATAGCCAGGAAGAGGTGGTCAGCAGCCACAGAGAGGTCGTGGTCCAGCCAGAGGTGGTAACGGTTTCGGTCGGGGCCGTGGAGCACCAGGCCAAAGGGCAGGAAACACTGAGGCGAGACAGCCGGGGTTAGTCTATGCTGCCAGACATCGAGAGAAGGCTGACGCACCGGATGTTATAACCGGTACATTTTTAATTTTTAGTTTGCCTTACACTGCCTTGATTGATATTGGTTCGACGCACTCTTATGTTGCTAGTGCTATAGCGGGAACTCTGAACATAGGATATGAGACTTCTTCTAGGGAGATGACTGTAGTAAGCCCTCTAGGACAAACTGTAGTGGTGAACAAACTGTATAAGGATGTACCCCTAGAAGTTCAAGGGGTAACTTTTTGGGCTGATCTGATGGAACTGCCATTTGGGGAGTTTGATTTTATCCTAGGAATGGATTGGTTAGTGAAGTATCAAGCGAACTTGGACTGTGCAGCCAAGCGTATGGTGTTAAGGACTCCCGATGATGGTGAAGTGTGGGTGATAGGTGAAAGGGGGAACTGTTTGTCAAATGTGGTGTCTGCCCTAAGGGTAGAAAGGATGGTGGGAAAGAATCACAATGGACTTTGTTAGTGGGCTACCCCTCACGCCTACTAAGAAAGATTTGGTCTGGGTGATTGTTGATCGTTTGACGAAGTCTGCTCATTTCATACCAGTACGTGTCGATTACTCCCTGCAAAAATTGGCTAAGCTATACATGGCGGAGGTAGTGAGGTTCCATGGGGTACCGGTATCAATCATATCGGACAGGGACCCTAGGTTCACCTCACGATTTTAGAAGGCGTTGCATCAAACGTTGGGTACGGTTGGATTTCGAAGACGGCATTTCATCCTCGCACCGATGGGCGATCCGAACGGGTAATCCAGATCTTGGAGGACATGTTAAGAGGATGTGTCATTGACTTCAGGGGTAGTTGGGAAGAGTTCTTACCGTTGGCGGAGTTTACGTACAACAATAACTACCAGTCAAGTATTCAGATGGCGCCCTATGAAGCATTGTATGGGCAGAGGTGTCGTACACCTACCTGTTGGACGGAATTAGGGGAACGTCAGATTTTGGGTCCAGAGTTGGTTACCGAGACCGAGGAGAAGGTTGAGTTAATTCGGGCTCGATTAAAGGAAGCGTCAGACAGATAGAAGTCCTATGCTGATCTGAAGCGTAAGGACATAGAATTTGCAGTGGGTGACAAGGTTTTCTTGAAGGTGTCGCCATGGAAGAAAGCATTAAGGTTTGGTTGAAAGGGTAAATTAAGTCCCTGATTTATCGGACCATATCGAGTGTTGAAACGAGTAGGACCGGTAGCTTATCAGCTAGAGTTACCTTCTGAGCTAAGCCAGATTCACAATGTATTCCACGTCTCTATGTTAAGACGCTATCATTCGGATCCATCCCATGTAGTGTCTGTGGAAGAAATTGAAGTAAGACCCGATTTATCCTTTGAAGAGGAACCAGTATAAATTCTGGATCGTGATGTCAAAGTGTTGCGAAGGAAGACGGTTCCGTTGGTTAAGGTTCTATGGCAGAATCACAGTTTTGAGGAGGCTACTTGGGAACCGGAAGAGATGATGCGGCAGCAATACCCCCATCTTTTCTGACAAGGTAATTTCGAGGACGAAATTTCTTTTAAGGGGGGTAGAACTGTAACATCCTGAATTAATGGGCCTATGCGTTTAGTGTGTGGATATGTTTGATGTGTTAATTTAAGTGTTAGGGGTCCGAATTGGGCTCAGGTTTAGGCAGAGGCCTTGGTTAAATTCTCTGTTTTGGCACTATAGGGTTTAAAAGGTGGTATTTGTGTTTAAAATACCAAAGCGGGCTTGTGGCCTAATATTAGGTGGCGCTGCAAGGGAGCTAGAGGGTGGCGTCACTAGCAGTTGAAGAGGCCCACGTTTTGGCCGCAAGGAGCCCATGTCTTTGGGCCATTTTCGGCACTTAAAAAGGGAGCTAGTTGGGACGGTAATGGGGCTAGAAAATAGGAGGATTAAATGATTGGGATAATGTGGATATTATGCTGATAATAGTAGGGAGAGGTGGTGTTATTTAGGCCTCTTCTAAAGGTATGAATAGATTAAGATAAAGGAGAAAAGATAGGAGCTATCTGCTGAGTGCAGTGTTGGCAGAAATTCCATCACCTAGAGGAGGGAAGAAATCGGTTCCTTTATGGTAAAGGGGTGCCGAAATTTCCCCTATTATTTGATGAGTTGTTAGTTAGGAAGAAGGGCACTTTCGGTTTTTGATAAGTAAGTGCCGAAAGTCTCTATAAATAGGAGTAGTATCTCTTCAATTCTGGCATTTGAACCCTATTCTTTTCTTTATTCTCTGTGCCGAAACTCTCAGTCATTCTCTGCAATTTCTTTTCTTTTGATTTCTTCAAAAGCCGAAACCTCCCAATTTTTCTCAACATCTTTTCTTTCAAAAGCCGAAACTCTGAACTCTATTCTCATCTCCATAGCCGAATACTTCCTATTCCCTTTTACCGATTTCTTCACTAAAGCCGAATCTACATAGACTTCTTCCTATCATCTTTTCTTCTGATCTTCTCAAAAGCCGGAACCTCTAAGGGGTAGTCGAATTCTTTGTGCTTAGGTGAGTGCTGATTTTCCAATCTCTTCACTTTCTCTTTCAGTTTTTGGGAGACAAAGCCGAAAAGCTAATGGTTTAATGGTTTTATGTAATCTCTTGTTGGGCGAAATTTGGGAATTGAAGTAGATCTCTTAGATCTAAAAGCCGGAAACACTAGTCCCTGAATCTCATATCACTTTTTGGGAATTTCAAGGTAAGGGATTCTCTTTAGGTTCTCGTTAGATTCGATATCGAAATCACAATCTTAACCATATGTTATGATTAATAAGGCCTTTTTGATGGAATCAAATATCGATCAAGCGAAGGAGGGGATTGGATCTGTCAAACCAATCCCTAAGTTTAAGAAACGAGTGGTGTCAGCAGTTCGGGATTGGCCACCGGGTTGTGGACCGGCTTCTGAGCAACACCTTAGGCAAATAGCGGTTGTGTTGGCTACGGATAGCATCGACATAGAAAGTGTCATCTTAACCATAATCAGGTGTGTAGATCTCTATCACACTACTTAACCTGTTTATATACGTGTTATGGGCTAAAAGCCGGAAAAGTAGGCTGTATGAACAGTCGTGTTACCCAAAAAGGGTAGGCAATGGATGCCAGGTACGTAATCATAGAAATCTCTATGTGTATCGATAAATGTATATATGAAAGCTTTGTTCTCTTAAAGATGGTATGATGTTTCAATTTTTCATGTGTGTATGCATGGGGTGGGATTATGATAATGAAGGGGAAGTGCATAATAGGTCACATGGTGATTGGTGGTTAAACCACAAATTCAAATGTTAGGTCACATAGTGATCGGTGGCTATGCCACGTTTAATGATTCCTGATTAATAGGAATAGGCAGTACGGCTGTCGTTATGGTGTGTAGCGGATGGAGGGTTGATTGTAGAAATCCCCGTGGTGTGATGGTTGGTATGGGTTGGTGTGTAGAGGATGGAATTCTAGGTTGGGTTGGGCTATTCATCATTTATTATTTATCATGTAAATATGATTGTTGCCTTTATGTATGGGCCAGGGCTCATAATGTGTTTGTGGGCCTTAGGTCGTTGTGTGTTTCGGGATTTATACACTGAGTCTTGGTGACTCACCCTTTTATTTTTCCTACTCTTTCAGATTAGCGGTAGATCGTGGACATGGGAGCCGAGAGACGGACTCGAGGGCCATCAAGTTATTTAATTTCATAGACTATTTAGTTTTTTTAATTAAGTTATAATTTTGGGATTAATTATGTAATAAGGCCAGGGCTTAGGTTATCATTTTCTTTATTTTATTCGCTGATGTTTACAGTTTAAAATTTATGTTCAAGGACTTAAGTCTCAAAAAGTAATAAGAATGGGTTTTCCAAACATGTCCAACGTAAAAACAAAGGTTTCCAACAAATATCTTATTTTTACCAAATGCCTAAGTAAAGAAACTGAGATTTTCTAAAATCAATTTAAGTAAAGTTTTTAACAATAAACCCCGTAGCATACCAGATCTGGTCGTAGCGTTTGGGCCGGGTTTGGGGTGTTACACTCTCTTCAACTTGTTGCTGAAGAACAGAATCTCCTACTACTCGGTAGAGGTCCCAATCGGTGATTGTGCCTTGATTATACTCTGTCTTTTTCACGTCCGCGAAGAGTTTTTCTTTTAAGCATAAAATTGTTATCGTAAAGGGGAAATAGGCCGGGCTAGAACGTCTAACGGCACAATTTCGTTTTTCTCTTAGGATGATTTTGCCCACAATGGTCTTTCCAGTTAGAATTGAGTATAATAAGACCATTCGCTCTAATGATATTGTAGTCCCATGTGAACTAGGCATAAGGCTGAAACGAATGAAGTAGAACCATACCTTCCCAAGTGGTGTCAAATACTCTCTTCGGCTCGTGTGGGTTCCTTGCTTTGACACAGTCCACTTAGAACCTGGAACTGTGAGTTCCTCGAGAATTTCTTGCAAATTTTCAGACTTAATGTTGCTCAACAGAGAAGAATATTCATCGTTTTCGAAATCAGGTAATTCAAAGAATTCATTAATAGCATTTGAATTTATTGGTACCTTGATTCCGCGGACTGGAACTTCGGTCAATTTGCTTGAGGTCAAGTTTGCGTAGAATTCACGAACTAGTTCCTCACCCACACTTGGTCTCTTTTCACAAAACAATTCCCAATTGAGGGCTTCAGCAACTTGACGAATACATGCCATAAATTCTCTGTAGTTGCTTTCCTTCAATGTGAAGCCTTTCTCTGGATGCATCTGTTGATCTTTGAAAATACTTTCGTATCTTACTTTGGCTTCTTCACAGTGAAATTTGTTTTGTGTTTCGTCAATTTGGGCGGAGGCACGAGTTCTCTTGCGAGGCATGATTAACCTGAACATAAGATGGAAAAAATTATTTTGTTAAAAATTTAATTTATAAAAATTATTAATTCTTCAATAAATTGAATAATTGAATAAAAATTAAACTTAAGGGAAGAAATTTGTTCTTACCACCTTCTTCGTAAAAATTAAGAACTCCTAAAATAAAATATACTAATGAACAAAAGATGGAATTTTAAAAGGAGGGTTGAAGGCTTTTGGCTTAGGTTGGGCGGATGGGTGCGTGGTAGGGCTGCGCAGCGGCGAAGTGCGCAAAGGCTGCAGGCGGAGTAGGCCACGCAGGCGTCTTGCAGTGCGGCGCGAGAGAGCAAGACACCGCCTGGGCTGGTCGGGTGTGCGGGGAGATAGTGCGCAGCAAGCAACGTGGGCTGGAGGCAGCAGGCGTGAGGCCAAGAACTCGGCGGTTTGGGATGAAGCAAACAAATGCATGAGGGTGTGTGCGATGTGGGCGTGTCTTTGAAAGGCTTTGGCGAATGGCCGAATGGTTGTGGTTAGGGGCTTGCGGCACTTTGATGAGTTGGTGATTTTGGGATTTTAGGTGTTGAATGAATGAGAAAAATAGAATAGATGGATGGATTATATAATGGAAAGAGTAGGAATTAGAGTAGAACTCTTAGAGCAATTTAATAATAAAAATATTCTAATTCTAATTCTACTTAATGTTAACAACAATTAATAATATGCATATGTAATTATCAATTGCTATTAAATTATTAAGAGAAACATAAAATAAAATTAATCCTAATCTTAAGCTAAGTTGATAAAAATTAATATATAAATTATAAGAAATATAATTATATATTAAAGTTTATCAATATTTTATAAATATGATATTAAGAAAAATATTTATTCTAGATGCTTTTTTTTAAATATTTACAAAAAGAGGCACCTAGTTTTTATTATTTACAAAAATAGCAACCAAATTTTAAAAATAATTCAATTAAGTCCCTAGACTTAATGAAAATTTGAAATTGAGTTGCGATTTAAGCCTTGGGTCAAAATTGACCTTTTTATTTGGAAAACCAAAAAATTATTTTTGTCATTTAGGGGCTAATTTCTTGGAAAATTATGTAAAAATCAATTCCAAGGAAAGATTGGAGGGGTCACAAGCGGTCCCGCTTAAGTTCCAATCTCCTAGACAGAATTTCTTTAAACATAATAAACCCGAAAATATACCCTAAATGATTTATTGAAAACAATAAAATCTAAAGATCAGATAAACTGAACAAGATTTGATCTCGTTCAGGTCTTTCTCCATAGTAATGTTTCAAACGCTAAGCATTGACATGAAAATTACGTCCCTTACCTTGGAGTTCAAAAACTCCGTATGGATAGACGCGATGAATCGTAAATGGACCGGACCAACGTGATTTTAACTTACCTGGGAAGAACTTCAATCTGGAATTAAATAACAACACTTGCTGACCTGCTTCAAACTCTCGAACTCGAATATGCTTATCATGCCAATTCTTGACTCTTTCTTTGAGTAATTTGGCATTTTCGTATGAGAACATTCGGAATTCCTCTAGCTCGTTGAGTTGGAGCATCCGTTTCTCTTTGGCAAGCTTAAGATCCAAGTTGAGTCATCGAAAGGCCCAGTAGGCTTTGTGCTTTAACTCCAAAGGTAAATGACTGGCTTTCCCAAAGACCAACCTGTAGGGTGACATTCCTAAAGGTGTCTTGTATGCTGTTCTGTAAGCCCATAAAGCATCATCTAGTCTCTTGGACCAATCTCATCGGTTCGGGCAAACTACCTTCTCAAGTATGCCTTTGATCTCCTTATTTGCTAGCTCAGCTTGCCCATTTGTCTGCGGATGGTAAGCTGTAGCAACCTTATGTTTCACTCCATTTTTATCTAACAACCATTTTAACCACTTATTCACAAAATGGGTCCCTTCATCGCTGATAATAGCTCTTGGGGTTCCGAATCTTGTGAACACATGTTTCTGCAAGAACTTCATCACAACCTTAGCATCGTTCGTCGGATAAGCTTCAGCCTCGACCCACTTGGACACATAATCTACTGCTACCAATATGTACTTGTGACCAAAAGATGGAGGAAAAGGACCAAGAAAGTCAATACCCCAAACATCAAGCAATTCTACCTCAATGATATTTGTTCGAGGCATCTCATTTCTGTTGGTGACATTTCCAACCCTCTGACATCGATCACAGCTCTTTACGTAAGCGTATGCATCCTTGAATAGTGTTGGCCAAAAGAATCTGGCTTGCAATACTTTGGCCGCTGTACGAGTACCTCCGAAGTGTCCCCCACTTGGAGCTGAATGTGATGGTATAAAATCTTGATATTTCATCTTACGCCACACATCTCGATCATCGACTGCGCACACTTTTTAAACAAATATGGCTCTTCCCAGAAATAGTACTTTACATCGTGAAGAAACCTTTTCCTTTGCTGATACGTTTTATCAAGCGGAATCAAACCACAAGCTAAATAGTTCGCAAAATCAGCAAACCAAGGAATATTATGGACATGATTTACCTTCAGTATGTGTTCATCTGGAAATGTTTCTTGGATCGGTACAAGTGGAGAATTTCCCTCTTGTGGTTCTAATCTGGATAAGTGATCCACTACTTGGTTTTCTACCCCCCTTCGATCTTGGATTTCTAGATCGAACTCTTGAAGTAGAAGCAGTCACTAGATCAATCTCGGCTTAGCATCTTTCTTGGCTAATAAGTACTCAATTGCAGAGTGATCCGTATAGACAATCACTTTGGTACCTACAAGATAAGATCGAAACTTGTCGAAAGCAAACACAATAGCCAGTAACTTTTTATAGTTACCGTATAGTTCAGTTGAGCTCCGGTTAGAGTTCGACTTGCGTAGTAGATGGGGTGAAAAACTTTGTTCCTTCACTGGCCCAAGACAGCTCCAATTGCGAAGTCACTTGCGTCACACATCAATACAAATGGCAACTCCCAGTCTGGTGTGACGATTATGGGTGCCGTGACTAATCGACTCTTCAAATCGTTGAAGGCTTTTAAGCATTCCTCATCAAACTTGAATATCGAGTCCTTCTCCAATAATTTGCATAAGGGTTTAGCAACTTTGGAGAAGTCCTTGATAAATCTTCGATAAAAACCGGATTGACCCAAAAAGCTCCTAACACCTTTTATAGATGTTGGAGGTGGGAGTTTCTCAATAACGTCTACTTTTGCTTTGTCCACCTCGATCCCATGCCTCGTTATTCGATGGCCTAAAACAATTCCTTCTCGTACCATAAAATTGCACTTTTCCCAGTTGAGTACGAGATTTGTTTCTTCGCATCGCCTTAGTACCTTAGCTAGACTGGCTAAGCAATCATCGTAAGTATCTCCGAATACTGAAAAATCATCCATAAACACTTCCAAGTACTTTTCAACCATGTCAGTAAAAATAGACATCATACATCTTTGAAATGTAGCAGGTGCATTACATAAACCAAATGGCATGCGTCTAAATGCAAACGTACCATACGGGCAGGTGAATGTCATTTTGTGTTGATCTTTCGGTGCTACTGTAATCTGATTATACCCTGAGTATCCATCGAGAAAACAGTAGTAATCTCGTCCTGCGAGTCTATCCAGCATCTGGTCCAAGAACGGCAGAGGAAAGTGATCTTTCCTAGTCGCCTTGTTCAGCTTCCGGTAATTGATGCAGATTCTCCATCCCGTAACTGTTCTAGTTGGTATCAACTCGTTGTTCTCGTTCTCTACGACCGTGATACCTCTTTTCTTGACGCACGCGATCGGATGGACTCACCCATGGCTATGCGAGATGGGGTAAATTATACCCGCATCCAACCACTTGATAATTTCCTTTTTCACTACATCTTTCATGATGGGATTCAGTCTCCGTTGTCCATCAATCGTTTCTCTCTCACCATCAATCATTCAGATGGTACCCTATGAGGCTTTGTATGGTCGTAGGTGTCATAGTCCGCTGTGTTGTATTGAGTTAAGTGAACATCAAGTTTTAGGCCCCGAGCTAGTTTTTAAAACTTAGAATACTGTCAAGTTCATCCGTGACTATCTTAAAGCCGCTTCTGATCGATAGAAATCTTATGCCAATTTAAAGAGAAAGGACATTAAGTTTTATGTAGGAGATCAGATGTTCCTGAAAGTGTCACAGTGGAAAAAGGTTCTCCGATTTAAATGCAAGGGCAAGCTGAGCCCGACGTTCATTAGACCTTAGCGTATTTTGAAACGTGTTGGGCTCGTTGTACATCAATTGGAAGTATAGCCGAAATTGGAATGAATTCACAATGTGTTTCACGTATCGATGCTGAGATATTATCGGTCTTATCCGTTACTTATGCGGTCGTTGAGAGCACCAAAAATATCCTATCCCTATAAAATAATGAAAAGAATAGTATAAGGGAAGTAGGGTCAAATCCTCAAGGACTGGATTTGCACAAGTTCCTGTTCCTCAAGATCCCGGACAGAGTCATGCCCAAGAAAACCTACGTACCTGAAAAAATAAAAAAACATAATTAAAAGTTTGATTGACTTAAAACTGCATAAATTGAAATTAAAATTGTAAAGATAAACAGTGTTGAGAAAATAGATTTTTTGATGGAGAGATTCCAGCCTCCGGTTGTCTCGATCCTCCTTAGGTTCAATCCTCGGCTTTTAGGTGATCCTTCTCGAATAGAATAAGCCAGTTATAGTGGAAGAGGATGCCTACGACCACCAGCTCCACTTAATTTTAGACTTACAATTTAGAGGAACCTCACTCTAGCCAACCGTCACTTTTTTGGGACCGTCTTACACTAGATCATCACTTCTCAATGGTGAATGCCACGCCATTGTATCTCTTGGTCTCGACAATGACTGACGCAATAAGCTAACGAACCGATTGTGTAACCTTCCCAAAACGTACAAAGCGGTCGCCTTTGTGCAAGATGAAAAGATCACTTTTGAAGGGACATGGATGGAAGCGTCAGTCTCGTAGTGCGGAGAAACGATGAATACTTGTTGAGAAGGCTAAGCGCAGATTCTAAGCCTCATGAACCCTTTTTGGGGAATTTCGACAACCTTTGGCTTGATGAATTTAGTGGCTCATGCTTTTTGGGAGAAAAGAAATAAACTTAATAAAAATGGAATTTTATTGAATAAAGAAAGGAACAAAGGCTAAGCTTTTTGGGAGAGGGAGCGTTTACAAAAAAGATGAGTGAAATTTGTGTCACTCCATCCCCTATTTATAGTACTCAGAAAACCTAGTCTATTCCTAATTAAATTCTAAAATATAAATAAAGGTAAATAAAGATAAAATCTAAAATTAAATCTAAATAATAATTTTTAACAATTATCCTAATATAATTAAAATTTAAATAGAATCTTGTGTTTATAAAATCTCTTCTTTCTACTTTTGCCCCCATGTCTTCCACACTTTGTATTTTCGGGACCACTTCTTTCCTATTTCGTATGCTGGCCCATTTTATCTTTAAATTCACGCTTTTTGCCCCCAAATTTCCTTTTGCCTTCAATTTAGTCCTTACAAGATAAAAAACCATAAATAGCTCAAATTAGTAGGATCGTACTCAAAATAAATATGTAATTAATACATAAAAATATGTTATTCCAGAGTATTATCAAATTCCCCCTACTTAGCCCATGCTTGCCCTCAAGTATGGTTCCTATCCACTGTGAAATTTAGATTTTTTCCATGAAAGAAACATCACTCCAAAGTTTTATAAAAATTAGGCATAATGCATATGAAAAATAAAGAAAACCTTTAGCTTGCTTTAAGTAAAACAGAAAAGGTATTCCAATTTAATCACACAAAGATCAAAATCGACTTGGATTATTTCATGAAAATTAGGTAATTTACTAAACTTACCAAGACACCCTATTTGTTTCCACCTTTAGTCCCCAAATGCAATTTTCCTATTAATACATCTCTTTTTTTTCTTTTTTTTTCTTAAGAATATATTTAACCTTTTGATGCGAAGAGAGAAGATAGCCAAGCACCCCACCTCGGTTACTCAGCTCAACATACTCCTAATTTTTCTTTAAGCAAGATAGGGTTAACTCTATTAATCATAATTATTTTAGCCTAATAGAAATAAAATAGTTGAGACGAAATCAAACTAGAAAAATCATAATTAACTCAGTAGACAAGAATCATGCTCGCAGGTCAAACAGTGGGAAATTCCAGGTTAAAATCTTGAGCATGAACAGAGGCAGAATAGTCTTAAAAAAATAAATGTGGGCAGAAACGAGCACAAGGCAGCAGCAAGAGTAACACAACAGTAAAAGTAGCAGATAAAATGACAGAAATAATGAGGAATGCCTCCATCTACTTAAAACACATTGTCCTCGATGTGAAAGAAAAAGGAAAACAAATATGTGAAAGAAAAAGGTTTTAGAAAACTCCCCATGTAGTCATTGTCGTTTATGAATAGCTGCAAGGAGGAGAAGGTTTAGCGTCACGTGGAGGAGAGGAAGGAGGGGAATGTGTTCGTCGGCTAAGTTGACGTGTTGGGGCACCGAGAATCGACGCCGGTGATTGTTGACAGTGAAAGAGGGTTCGACGACAGCACGACTTCTAGTCTTAACCATGGTGGTGGGAAAATTCGGTGGTGGGGGTGAGGGAGAAAGGGAACGGCGACTGGAGGGTTATTTGGGTGAAAAATGATGAAAATTTTAGGGTTTGAAGGTGTAGAAGAAAGGGTGTTTGGCCGAAGGGTGGGTGTTTGGGTAAGTATAAAGCAGGGATGCGCTATTCCTACTTGGAATATGGATAGAATAAGAGATGTTTGTGAAAGCATGGTAATTCATGAGTTTTTTCTTTGTCGGTTTACCTAGACAGAAGAAGAGAAATTTATTAATATCCAAACCAAATAAATTAATAAATAATAAAATAAAATAATAAATAATAAATAATAAAATAAAAAATTGGGTTGCCTCCCAACAAGCACTTGTTTAACGTCGTTAGCTTGACACCGCAACTAGTATTGAGGCTGTTCCAGCTGAGTTCTTTCGTTCGTATGGGCTTGGAAATTCTCCTTTTTTACCATATCCACCATATTTGGGTTCAATCGTCCTTGCGCCTCTTGCTTTGGTTTCGTTTTTTCCTCCAAGAAAATCTTATGTGTGCCTGTCAAGGGGTTAATCCCTTTTAAGTCGGTAATGGTCTCATCATTCTCAAAAAATACGCGTTTGAGATGCTCGAGAAGTGGTTTGAATTCTAGATCTGGTGCGTTCAAGATTTCACTCGGGTGACTAATAGCGTCATAAACATTAAACTTCACGATCTCTCCGTCAAACTCTATCGTGAGGGTTCCATTATGCACGTCAATCTTAGTATTTGCAGTACTAAGGAAAAGTCGCCCCAACAAGATGTTTGAAGACCCAGCAGCTTTATCCTCTTCCATTATTAACACATAAAACTTTGTAGGAATGATAAGTCCGTTGACTTTCACTAATACGTCTTCAAGAACTCCTTCGGGATGCGCAATAGACAAGTCTGCTAATTGAATGATAACACCTTTTTTCGTCAAAAAACTCGCGTTAAGTGATTCATAAATAGAAAAAGGCATGACATTTATGGAGGCCCCTAAATCACATATAGCTTTTTTGATTCCTAAATGGCCTATTTTGCATGGTATCGCAAACATGCCCCAATCTTTGCATTTCACTGGCATCCTCCGCTGTAACACTGCAGATACATTCTCACCAACGCTTACCCTTTCATTACCAGTTAATTTTCGCTTGTTGGTGCAGAGTTCTTTAAGGAACTTGGCATAACGTGGAATTTTTTTGATGGCATCCAACAATGGTATGTTGATCTCGACATTTCTGAATGTTTCAAGGATCTTCTTGTCCTCTCTACCTCTTCGATGTTGGTTCAATCGTCCTGGAAATGGAGGTTGAATTATGGGCAATGGAGGTTTCGTTCGGACCTGTTCATCATTCTCGTGCTTTTCTTGGGTGGAATCTTGGCCAAGATTTCTGCCGGGAATTGGTTCCAGTACTTTTCCACTTCGTAACGTCACTGTATTTGCATGTTGTCTTGGATTAGGTTCCGTTTGTGACAGCAGCTTCCCTTGTGAGTTCATTTTCTCAATTGATGTGATCAATTCTCTTATAGACGCCTCGACTTTCTGTTGAAAATCCTTTGTTTACTTTTTGAAATCAAGAGTTTTTTGTTGTATTTGCTGTTGGAAATCAAGTGTAACATCCTGGAAAGGGCCTATGCATTTTCAGTTTAATTGTACGAAGTAACATGTTTTATGTACTAAGAATAAATTTTGAACAATTTTGGAAACTTTGAAAATGTATGGAAATGTTAAGTTAAAAAAATGGAAAGTGAACATTTTGGAAACTTGGAAATGGATGGGAAATGATTTGGAAATGATTCAAAATAGGAAAGTGCACATTTCTGGAAACTTGGAAATGTAAGAAAATGTCAAGTTTACAGAGCCGAACAAAAATTTTTGGAAACTTAGAAATGACTTAGAAATGTCGAGTTTTAAAGTTTAAAAGAGGAAATTAAGGCAAGATGGCCTTAAAAGAAAAAGTTTGTGAAATTTGACACACAAGCAGGCTTGGAAAAGTGGCTGAAGATGCCATTTAGGGCCTCTGGAAATGGCGCCACATGCAAGGTGTTGGGCTGGGTTGAGTCACTTGGGAAGCAAATAAAAGAAGTTTTATTTTTGCTTCCGGAAGCTCTGAGGTGGACGGCACAAGCCTTCTAGAAAGGAGGAGTTTTATTCTCTTTAATATTCGATTAATAAGGTGATAAATAAGGGATTTAATTTGGATTATTTTTGAAGAGATAATAAAAGATTATTCTCTAATTATTTTAAATTAAGAGATAAAGCTATCAAATAAAGAAGATTGGTGGCCAAGTAAGGGATTACGAGGAGTAGTTTCGGCTATAAAAGGAAGGAAATAGGGCTACTCATCAATTTTCTTCCTCCTCCTCTCTCTGTAGAATTTCCGAGTGCTCTCCTCTCTTCTCTTCTCTTTTTCTTTTGTCAAGCCGAATCTATAGTCCACCATTTCCAAAATTCTCAAGTTTCTTTTCCTTATTTTCGTGGAAACCAAATACCCCAAGAGAACCTCTAGTCGACTTCTCCATTAAATCCCAAAAGCCGAAACTTTATCATCTAGTCATCAAGGCCGATTCTTTAAGGGGCTTTTAACAAGGGTGCTACCGATTTCTTAAAAAGGGTAAGATCCAAAGTTTGGTTTCAATTCTTTTATATTTTAAACCTATCTAAAATTTAGGGACTAATCTCTATTATGGATTTTGGCCGAGTTATGGAAGGGTGTTTTCGGGATTTAAGAAATTGTCAACTACAAGAAGGTATCTTTCGGAACTTCTAAGATCTAAGGTAAGTTATGAATACCATTCGGCCATAAGCTATATTATTATGATTTAATGTTAGATTGGATCTAACATGGGTACATAGGGATTTCAACAGCAATAAAGAAGCAAGGATCCAATTCGGGATTTAAGATTTGGAAGGTAAGAACAAAGGTAAATTCGGCCAAGGCCTATTTTAGTAGTAGATCTATGATTATGTATTTTAAGTTTAGAAAACTAACCAATTCAAGGGATTTAGTGACTAGCTGATTTCAAAGGGAAAATACGAGTTTCTGGGATTTGATTAAATCATCAAATCGACACCAAGGTAAGCTTTAAGAATACAAATCCTACTAGGATTTGGTTTTCTAGCCGAATAGGCTTTGTGCTAAATAGTAAGTGATTAATCAATTGTAGGAACTTGAGATCTAAATGATGAGATCGATTTGGGATTTCAGTTGAAGTGGTTAAGCAAATCGGTGTGTACCCCACACTACTTCTTAATATGTTTCATGGCCTGTTTTATTAAAATATGTGATATTAAGAATATGAAAGTGGCTAGGGTACCATGTTATGGTACTAAGTACTCAGCACGTTTCCTACTTCTACAAAGAATATGAAAAGGTCATTAGTAACATGAGAATATGATAAGAATGTGAACTCGGCATATTTATGCATATCATTATTATATGGGGCATATGGGTTTGTTTGAAAGGGAAGTGAATGTGGTGACTTAAGACCACGAACACGGTGACCTAAGACCGTGATATCCGAAAGTGGTGACCTAAGACACAACGAGAATCTGAGCGTGGTGACCTAAGACCACGAATGCGGTGACCTAAGACCGCAATTTGGAGTGTAGCGGAAGGAGGGTCGACTTAGTAGTCCCCACGGTGTGCATGGTTGGTACGGGGGTGTGTAGCGGATGGACAATTAGGTTTGGGTTTGGGAATGCATCATAACTTGTATTCTATGTTTTGAAGGTGTAACTCCTGTATGCCTGATTCTATTATGACTTAGTGTCGTGTACACATTGAGTCCGTTTGACTCACCCCGTTGTGGGACCATGTTTCAGGTGATGAACAGTGATGGACCGGGACGGCAGAACTTGTGGTGGCCATGCTCAACATGAAGTTTTTATTTTATGAACTACTATTTCTATTTAAGTACTTGAATTACTTGGAAATTATTTGATGTAATAAGGCCATAAGGCCATAGTTGAATTGTTTTCCATTTATTTCTATTTATTATGATTATGAGTTTTACCTATTAAAGTTTAAGTAAAATTTTTAATATAAAGAATTGAATTCGTTTTCAACACAAGCCCAACCCAAACAATGTTTTTTTTTTTAAAATCGCACAAGTTTTCTCTAGGTAACGAAAGAATTATGGAACCGGTTAACTTGAGGAACATACCAAATCTGGGCAAATCTCGTGGGCCGGGTTTGGGGTGTTTCATCAAGCATATTAGCTGTGAATTTATTGACCATGGTTTCTAGAGAGGTGCTTGAATCTCGCGGCTGTTGTGGAAATTGGTTTTGGTATGGCTGGTTATACTGCAGGTTTGCCCCATAACTAAAGTTAGGATGGTCTTTCCATCCTGGGTTGTAGGTATTAGCGTAGGGCTCAAATCGCCTTTGTGGTGGCCCAGGAAAGTTCCCCACATCATTCAAATGAGCCATATTATCATCATACAAACTAGGACATGCATCATTTGTATGTTTAGGTGTAGCACATATTCCGCATAGTCGGGTTGGTTTTGCTTTTTCTGCAACAATAGAATTCATAATATTAGTAAGTCTATAACCTTTATCTTCTAAGTTTGAATTACTTAGCTGGTGAACCCTTCTAGTGGGTTCAGGATTGGCTCGAAATTGTTGAGTATTTGCAGCCATCATGGATATCAAGTCCCTTTCTTGTTGGGGAGTCATGTTGACCAACTCTCCCCTCACTAGCGGCGTCTACCATATTCATCTCTAGGGGTTTCAAACCTTCATAAAAGTATTGGAGTAGAGACTGTTCTGTTATACCATGTTGTGGGCAACTTGCGCACAACTTCTTAAATCGCTCCCAATAGTCGTAAATAGACCCTACTTCTTTTTGCCTTATCTCAACGATCTCCCTTCTTAATTCAGCTGCATGCGATGTTGGAAAAAACCTGTTGAGAAACAAACGAGAAAGATCAGTCCAAGTTGTAATTGTAACATCCCAAAATTGGGCCTAGTAGAATTGGACCTATTGGGCCCATTGGGCCTTGAGCGTAGAAGTGTTTTTAAAATTCATGGGAATTTGAGAACAGTATTATTTCAAGTTGGACTTATTAGTTAAGTGAATTTGGAAGGTTAGGAGGTTTCTAGGAAGTTCCGGGTTCAAGATAGGCTATAAGTAAATTTTTATATTTAGGCACTTTAAGGAGAGAAGGCAAGTGGCATTATGACTTAAGGAAATAAGTGAGCATTTTGCTAGCATAAATAAGCATTTGGTAAAGAGGATGTGGTGTCACTTGAAGGAGCATGAAGGGAAAGGGTTCGAATCCCATCTATTGAAATTTTGGATTTATTTTTTTTGTGCTTTCTTTCCAAGTGTCGGTCATGGTAATATTTAAGGCAAAGGAAGACTTTTTAATTATAGGAAGGTGGCTAAGGAAATATGGTAGGGAGGTAAATTAGGAGAAGTGAAGGAAAGAACTAAAAGAAAATGGCAAGAGAAGGGAACATGTTGGCTAATATTGTGGGTGATGTTTTGGAAAGATAATTGGGTCAACATCTATCCTTTGGACAAAAGATGCCACACGGTTTGTTAGGGAAAAAGGAGAGCAGAATTTTCTCTTTTCTCTTTAGTCATTTTGCTAAGTTTTAGTGCATGAGAGGTACTTTTCTCTTTGAGCAATTTGTGTCTCTTTTCCAAACTCTTTTCCCTTTTTACTTTGGCCGAAATCTCCTTGTCCATTTGTCCATTTTTCTCTTTTTGTTTTGGCCGAAATCTTCAATGCATTCTTGGTCATTTCTCTTGATAGCCGAATTTCAATCATCTTCTCTTCTCCATCTTGCGAGTTGCACACATCTTCTTTAATCGAATCGTGTTCTAGTGTGTGGTCGTAAAGCACATTCTTGCTGATCCCTCTCTAGTCTTAAGTCAATCGATTGAAGTCGGATCTATCATCATTAAGGTAAGCGATTCATTTTTGGATTTCTCGTTAGATCTTTATTTGGCTATGTTGCAAATCGGATTGAAGTTCGACTAATCGATGATGTTTTAGGGACGAAATCACTCGATATATTCTATTTGCTAATCCTTCGGATATAGTGGTAAGTGATGCAAGTGTAAGTAATACGTTGGGTATGAAATCTTTTGGAAATCCGAGGCTAACTTTTGGTTGGTATTGTTCTAGGATCAAAGAAGAGTGGTTCTTTTGGAAATCAATAATGTGTGTAATCCCGTACCCTTCCGAATACATGTTTGAAATGGTGTGTAATCTCATAACTCTCTGAATTTTTGTATGATATGTTCTATGATTCGGTCTAAATACCGAAGAAAACCGGAAACCGGCATCCGTGACCACTCGGGCGTGCGTATATTCGTAGTGGTAACCATAGTTTGCAATGAAACAGTTTGGTCAGCAGCAGTGACGTGATTTTGAAAAATCACAGAAAATAGGAGAAAAGGGATTAATAAATTAATAAGATATCGAATTAAAGCTTACTATGTCTATTTTTATATGGAAGAAGCAGAGAAGGAAAAATAATTTTAAAGTCTGTGATATTTTAATTTTAGTTAGACTGGTTCTGAATGACTTCGTGGTTCCCTGATCTGTCTTGGAAAAATTGTATAAAATTTTACAAAGTGAATTATGAGTTATAGTTTATATGTATAGATTCCTTAGTGAGTCTATTTTTAATAGAAACAAGTGGGAGCAGAATATGAAAACCGTACAGTAAGATATTGGAAATTAAGATAAGAGAGGTCAGAATCATTGCACAGTGAAACAAGGGAAACTTTAAGGAATAAACTGTACTAAATGGTTAAGTCAAAAATTCTGGACAAATTATCGTAAGAATATATATGCGTCTAGTTTCAAGGAAAATTTACGGATCTAAATTTTGAGGTTTCTAACTCGAGTTATAGTCAGTTTAGTCAGTATGACGCAGATGGACAGTTTCAATCTTTTTGCCCCAAATTAGTAATTAAGTCTGGGTTGCGAATTTACCAAATTACCTTTGGAAGGTAAATTATCGAAATACCCCTGGGTTGCAAGATTACCGAATTACCCTTAGTGAGTAAGATTATCGAATTACGAAAATACCCTATGGGCCGAATTACGGAAATGCCCTTAAAGGGCCGAATTGTTATATTGCCTTAACGGGCCGAATTGTTATATTGCTTAATGGGCCAATTTGATATATTACCTTAATGGGCCGAATTGATTGATTGCCTTAATGGGCCAAATTGATATACTGCTTAATGGGCCGATTTGATATATTGCTTAATGGGCCAATTTGTTATATTGCCTTAATGGGCCGAATTGATTGATTGCCTTAATGGGCCGAATTGATATCTTCGCTTAATGGGCGATTTGATATATTGCTAAATGGGCCAATTTGATACATGGCTTAATGGGCCGATTTGATAAAATGCCCTAATGGGCCGATTTTGTAAAGTGTTAATGGGCCAAATTATTTGTAATAAATCTCTGAGTTATTAATTATCGTGGTTATATTATAAATATTATGATTTACGATGTATGTTGCATTTACATAAGTTGCATGGGATTGGGATATTGATGATCGGGGAAGTGTAATTTGGTGGGTCTACCACATATTCTGGTGACTCTGTCACAATTTGTATGGTGGCTAAGCCACGTATATTCTGTTATTCTGGTGGCTTGTCCACAATTCGAATTTGATATAAATGGCTAAATGCCTATGATTGGTGTGTTGGCGGGGTGGGTTGACAAAAGATCCCCACAGGTGTGTTGGATGGTACGGGTGGTGTGTAGCGGATGGATTATTAGGTTGGTTTGGGGTTGCATTACATTCATACATTTGCTTCATTCTAAGATTGTTTTGTAAAAGGGCTTAGGCCCAAGATGATTGCTATATGGGCTCCGGACCAAGAATTTTGTTATATGGGTTCAGGCCCAATGGATGACGGTAAGGGGATTTCACACTGAGTTCTTGTAACTCACCCCCCTTTCTTTTTAATCTCTGTAGGTAATGCTCCGTAATGAGGACTTGGGCCCATGGATGACTTGGTGGAGGCCATACTTCAGAAATGGTGTTTCATTTTGAACTTTACTTTTCTATTTCCGTTCATTTACTATTTTGGGTTTTTATGTTGTAATAAGGCCTCTGGAGTATTTTATTATTTGCTTTATGGTTGATATATTTATTATTATTATTTTGCTTAAATTGTTTAAAAATAGGGATTTTTCTAAAAACTTATATAATGGTTTTCCAAAATTGATCAACAAAAGGATTTCGTAACAAACTTTTACAAATAATTTTAACTCAGATTTTCTTTAAAATTATCAATGATATTTTCAAAAGTCACGGTTTTAAAAGATTACTAGTTCGATTATCGATTTATTAAACAACCTCTCAAAAATAATTGTATTTTATCTATGTTTCCGCAACGTTTTCAAAATGCTTCTGCAACTCTATTCTAAACGTCACATTTTCCTAAATTGTTTATTTCAAATATGCTTCCGCAAACGAAAAGGTTTTTAAAGATTATTACGTTTTCAAGTAGTTAACAGTTGCTTAAGTGTTTTTGGTTTTAACAAAGAGGCTGTATTTTCGCAAAGATGGTTTTTACTCCCATGTGACACACCAGATTCGGGCCTAACTTCTAGGCCGGGTTTGGGGTGTTACATTTTATGGTATCAGAGCCCGGTTCAAAACTCGACAGTGGTTTGGGTTCAAACACGTTTTCAAAGCTGTTTAAAATTTTAAATTATACATGTATGTTCTAAAGGAAGTATGGCACCACGGTTATCCGGCACCAAGTCAAGTAAGTTTATGTTTTTATTTTATGATTAGTATGGTATGACTATAGAAATACTTTAGAACTATTAGCTATAGGAGCTAAGACTGTAGAGACTGAGACATTATGAAATTTGACCTACGAAAACAACTCTTATACCCGTTTTTCATAAGACATTGTTTAATAAACATTGGAACTATAGACTGATTCATAAGATTTTTAATCAAGATTAAATCGACTTAGTGAACATGAATGCTAGAAGACGTAGATGCGGTAGACGTAGACGTGGTAGAGGCTGAGGTGCTAGGGCTAGATCTTCAACATCGGGGCGTATGCCCGAAAGGGAGGCGCCGACATCGCCAGTGGCTGAGACGGGGTCTTATGACCAAGCTGGAATTGATGAGCTGACTCAGCTAGTTAGGGAGCTTGTGGATGAGGTTAGAGAAATTGGTCGAACACTTCGAGTTGGATGCGTGGACTGTAAGAAGAAATTAGATCGCGGTTCTTTTGGGTCGCAGTCTTGTTCTGTAAAGCATGTCAAGGCACGTCCAAACTTTCCGGCTTGCGATTATTGCAGAAGGCGTCATCCGGGAGAATGTTGGAGGAGGTCAGGAGCATGCTTGAGATGCGGGTCTAAGGAGCATAAGGCTCAGGATTGTTTCATCACCATCAAGTCAGGTATGTTTTGGTTGGACGTGATGATTGAATGTAAGAAAATTTTTGGTATAAGTGGTAGATAACGGCTTGTTTCTGTGGTTAGATGTTTGGTTGTGTGAAAGAGGATTCAAGATTTTGTTAAAGATACATTAGTGTTATTAAGATCAGAGTGCGCAACGAAAGCATAGTGGTGTGATTTGAGCGGTGCGTTTAGTAGTTGGTTGGAAATTTCGAGGACGAAATTTCTTTAAGGCGGTAGAATTATAACATCCCAAAATTGGGCCTAGTAGAATTGGACCTATTGGGCCCATTGGGCCTTGAGCGTAGAAGCATTTTTAAAATTCATGGGAATTTGAGAACGGCATTATTTCAAGTTGGACTTATTAGTTAAGTGAATTTGGAAGGTTACGGGGTTTCTAGGAAGTTCCGGGTTCAAGATAGGCTATAAGTAAATTTTTATATTTAGGAACTTTAAGGAGAGAAGGCAAGTGGCATTATGACTTAAGGAAATAAGTGAGCATTTTGCTAGCATAAATAAGCATTTGGTAAAGAGGATGTGGTGTCACTTGAAGGAGCATGAAGGGAAAGGGTTCGAATCCCATCTATTGAAATTTTGGATTTATTTTTTTTGTGCTTTCTTTCCAAGTGTCGGTCATGGTAATATTTAAGGCAAGGGAAGACTTTTTAATTATAGGAAGGTGGCTAAGGAAATATGGTAGGGAGGTAAATTAGGAGAAGTGAAGGAAAGAACTAAAAGAAAATGGCAAGAGAAGGGAACATGTTGGCTAATATTGTCGGTGATGTTTTGGAAAGATAATTGGGTCAACATCTATCCTTTGGACAAAAGATGCCACACGGTTTGTTAGGGAAAAAGAAGAGCAGAATTTTCTCTTTTCTCTTTAGTCATTTTGCTAAGTTTTAGTGCATGAGAGGTATTTTTCTCTTTGAGCAATTTGTGTCTCTTTTCCAAACTCTTTTCCCTTTTTTCTTTGGCCGAAATCTCCTAATCCATTTTTCCATTTTTCTCTTTTTGTTTTGGCTGAAATCTTCAATGCATTCTTGGTCATTTGTCTTGATAGCCGAATTTTAATCATCTTCTCTTCTCCATCTTGCGAGTTGAACACATCTTCTTTAATCGAATCGTGTTCTAGTGTGTGGTCACAAAGCACATTCTTGCCGATACCTCTCTAGTCTTAAGTCAATCGATTGAAGTCAGATCTATCATCATTAAGGTAAGGGGTTCATTTTTGGATTTTTTGTTATATCTTTATTTGGCTATGTTGCAAATCGGATTGAAGTTCGACTAATCGATGATGTTTTAGGGACGAAATCACTCGATATATTCTATTTGCTAATCCTTCAGATATAGTGGTAAGTGATGCAAGTGTAAGTAATACATTGGGTATGAAATCTTTTGGAAATCCGAGGCTAACTTTTTGTTGGTATTGTTCTAGGATCAAAGAAGAGTGGTTCTTTTGGAAATCAATAAGGTGTGTAATCCCGTACCCTTCCGAATACATGTTTGAAATGGTGTGTAATCTCATACCTCTCAGAATGTTTGTATGATATGTTCTATGATTCGGTCGAAATACTGAAGAAAATCGGAAATCGGCATCCGTGACCACTCGGGCGTGCGTATATTCGTAGTGGTAACCATAGTTTGCAATGAAACAGTTTGGTCAGCAGCAGTGACGTGCTTTTGAAAAATCACAGAAAATAGGAGAAAAGGGATTAATAAGTGAATAAGATATCGAATTAAAGCTTGTGTCTATTTTTATATGGAAGAAGCGGAGAAGGAAAAGGAATTGTAAAGTCTATGATATTTTAATTTTAGTGAGACTGGTTCTGAATGACTTCGTGGTTCCCTAATCTGTCTTGGAAAAATCGTATAAAATTGTACAAAGTTAATTATTAGTTATAGTTTATTTGTATAGATTCCTTAGTGAGCCTATTTTCAATAGAAACAAGTGGGAGCAGAATATGAAAACCGTACAGTAAGATATTGGAAATTAAGATAAGAGAGGTCAGAATCATTGGACAGTGAAACAGGGAAAACTTTAAGGAATAAACTGTACTAAATGTTTAAGTCAAAAATTCCGGAAAAATTATCGTAAGAATATATATGAGTTTAGTTTCAAGGAAAATTTACGGATCTAAATTTCGAGGTTTCTAACTCGAGTTATAGTCGATTTAGTCGAAGATGACTTGAGATGGATAGTTTCAATCTTTTGCCCCAAATTAGTAATTAAGTCAGGTTGCGAATTTACCAAATTACCTTTGGAAGGTAAATTATCGAAATACCCCTGGGTTGCAAGATTACCGAATTACCCTTAGTGAGTAAGATTATCGAATTACGAAAATACCCTATGGGCCGAATTACGGAAATGCCCTTAAAGGGCCGAATTGTTATATTGCCTTAACGGGCCGAATTGTTATATTGCTTAATGGGCCAATTTGATATATTACCTTAATGGGCCGAATTGATTGATTGCCTTAATGGGCCAAATTGATATACTGCTTAATGGGCCGATTTGATATATTGCTTAATGGGCCAATTTGTTATATTGCCTTAATGGGCCGAATTGATTGATTGCCTTAATGGGCCGAATTGATATACTGCTTAATGGGCCGATTTGATATATTGCTAAATGGGCCAATTTGATACATGGCTTAATGGGCCAATTTGATAAAATGCCCTAATGGGCCAATTTTGTAAAGTGTTAATGGGCCAAATTGTTTGTAATAAATCTCTGTGTTATTAATTATCGTGGTTATATTGTAAATATTATGATTTATGATGTATGTTGCATTTACATAAGTTGCATGGGATTGGGATATTGATGATCGGGGAAGTGTAATTTGGTGGCTCTGCCACGTATTCTGGTGACTCTGTCACAATTTGTATGGTGGCTAAGCCACGTATATTCTGTTATTCTGGTGGCTTGTCCACAATTCGAATTTGATATAAATGGCTAAATGCCTATGATTGGTGTGTTGGCGGGGTGGGTTGACAAAAGATCCCCACAGGTGTGTTGGATGGTACGGGTGGTGTGTAGCAGATGGATTATTAGGTTGGTTTGGGATTGCATTACATTCATACATTTGCTTCATTCTAAGATTGTTTTGTAAAAGGGCTTAGGCCCAAGATGATTGCTATATGGGCTCCGGCCCAAGAATTTTGTTATATGGGTTTAGGCCCAGTGGATGACGGTAAGGGGATTTCAAACTGAGTTATTGTAACTTACCCCCCTTTCTTTTTAATCTCTGTAGGTAATGCTCCGTAATGAGGACTTGGGCCCATGGATGACTTGGTGGAGGCCATACTTCAGAAATGGTGTTTCATTTTGAACTTTAGTTTTCTATTTCCGTTCATTTACTATTTTGGGTTTTTATGTTGTAATAAGGCCTCTGGAGTATTTTATTATTTGCTTTATGGTTGATATATTTATTATTATTTTGCTTAAATTGTTTAAAAATGGGGATTTTTCTAAAAACTTATATAATGGTTTTCCAAAATTGATCAACAAAAGGATTTCATAACAAACTTTTACAAATAATTTTAACTCGGATTTTCTTTAAAATTATCAATGATATTTTCAAAAGTCACGGTTTTAAAAGATTACTAGTTTGATTATCGATTTATTAAACAACCTCTCAAAAATAATTGTATTTTATCTATGTTTCCACAACATTTTCAAAATGCTTCTGCAACTCTATTCTAAACGTCACATTTTCCTAAATTGTTTATTTCAAATATGCTTCCGCAAACGAAAAGGTTTTTAAAGATTATTACGTTTTCAAGTAGTTAACAGTTGCTTAAGTGTTTTTGGTTTTAACAAAGAGGCTGTATTTTCGCAAAGATGTTTTTTACTCCCATGTGACACACCAGATTCAGGCCTAACTTCTAGGCCGGGTTTGGGGTGTTACAGTAATAGACCCACGGGGTAGATAAAATAACAACTCCTTAGCAGAGTCTGCTAGGGAAAAAGGGAAAGCACGTAATTCGATCTGATCCTCAGTTATGCCCTGAGGTTTCATGCTAAGATAAACCATATGAAGCTCTTTCAGATGTTTGTGGGGATTTTTGTTTCGCAACCTGCAAAAAGTTGGCAGTTACTGGATTATACCTGACTTCAGTTCAAAATCAGTATCCATAGTAGGATACGCAATGCACAATGGCGGTTCTTCTGCAAGAGCTTCGGCCAATTGCCGAATTGTTTGAGCCATAGGTTGATGTGCTAGATTCAGGTTTTCGTTAACCCTAGCGTTAAGCACTTCTTCTGGTGAATCGACTCCTATTCTTTCGTTCACTTGTGTTTGAGAAGGGTTTTCGTTAACCCTAGACTCAACTTCGTCGTTTGCTTCTATCTCCGACGGTGGGTTACTCTGAGTCCCTACCACCTCTGATTGCTTTTTACATAAATTTGTTAGCTTGCGATTAGCTCTCACAGTCTTTTCTATCTCTGAATCAAACGCAAGAATACCTGGAGCAGATCTGGTCATAAGAAAAAAAAACAAGATTAGTACGTTACAGTCCCCGATAATGGCGCCAAAATTTGATGCGTTCGTTGAGAGCATCAAAAATATCCTATCCCTATAAAATAATGGAAAGAATAGTATAAGGGAAGTAGGGTCAAATCCTCAGGGACTGGATTTGCACAAGTTTCTTTTCCTCGAGATCCTGGACAGAGTCGTGCCCAAGAAAACCAATGTACTTGAAAAAAAAACAAAATTAAAAGTTTGATTGACTTGAAATTGCGTAAATTGAAATTAAAATTTTAAAGATAAACAGTGTTGAGAAAAGAGAGTTTTTGATGGAGAGATTCCAGCTGTCGGTTGTCTGGATCCTCCTTGGGTTCAATCCTCGGCTTTTAGGTGATCCTTCTCAAATAGAATAAGCCGGTTGTAGTGGAAGAGGATGCCTACGACCACTAGCTCCACTTAGATTTTAGACTTATGATTTAGAGGAACCTGACTCTAGCCAACCGTCACTTTTTTGGGACCGTCTTACACTAGATCATCACTTCTCAATGGCGAATGCCACACCATTGTGTCTCTTGGGCTCGACAACCACTGACGCAGTAAGCTAACGAACCGACTGTGTAACCTTCCCAAAATGTACAAAGTGGCCGCCTTTGTGCAAGATGAAAAGATCACTTTTGAAGGGACATGGACGGAAGGGTTAGTCTCGTAGTGCAGAGAAACGATGAATACTCGTTGAGAAGCCTAAGCATAGATTCTAAGCCTCATGAACCCTTTTTGGGGAATTTCGACAACTTTTGGCTAGATGAATTTAGTGGCTCGTGCTTTTTGGGAGAAAAGAAATAAACTTAATAAAAATGGAATTTTATTGAATAAAGAAAGGAACAAAGGCTAAGCTTTTTTGGAGAGGGAGCGTTTACAGGAAAGATGAGTGAAATTTGTGTCACTCCATCCCCTATTTATAGTACTTAGAAAACCTAGTCTATTCCTAATTAAATTCTAAAAGATAAATAAAGATAAATAAAGGTATATAAAGATAAAATCTAAAATTAAATCTAAAAAAAATTAACAATTATCCTAATATAATTAAAATTTAAATAGAGTCTTGTGTTTATAAAATCTCTTCTTTGAACTTTTGCTCCCATGTCTTCCACACTTTGTATTTTCGGCACCACTTCTTTCCTATTTCGCATGCTGGCCCATTTTATCTTTAAATTCACGCTTTTTTCCCCCAAATTTCCTTTTCCCTTCAATTTAGTCGCTACAAGATAAAAAACCATAAATAGCTCAAATTAGTAGGATCATACTCAAAATAGATATGTAATTAATACATAAAAATATGTCATTCCAGAGTATTATCAGTTGCATATCATCCCTATTGAGGATATCGAGCTGTAATTAGACATAACTTTTGAGGAAGAACCTATCTAGATTCTAGATCGTGACGTTAAGGTATTAAGGAAGAAACCTGTTCCTCTAGTTAAGTTTCAGTGGTGGAATCATGGCACCGAAGAAGCCACGTGAGAATCCGAAGAATCGATCCAACGACAGTATCCGTATCTGTTTGAATTAGGTAAATTTCAAGGCCGAAATTTCTTTTAGAAGGAGAGAGTTGTAACACCCCTAAATTTTGATTGAATGACCGTTATAATCTGTCGTAATTAAATCTCTATATCTATAGTTCTATGCTCTACTTAAGTGATCAAAGTCAGGAGTTCGAGTCGTGTCTTTAGAAATTTTGTTATTCAATTTTAACTAATCCTTACCTTTAGATAAATGACTTAAAATCAATTCTGTGTAAATCTGTGACAAGAATGAGCCTGTTGGTTCACTGGTTAAGCCTCTACATTCTTTTTGGTCCTGTGTTCGAGTCCTAGCATAGGCGTTAAGAAATTTTTTGCAAACTGTCGAATTTCTGATTGATGGATTAACAAATTAAGTTAACGTCCTTCTCACTCTTCTTCTTTTTTTTATTTTCTTCTTTCTCTTTTCTTCTCCTCTTTCTTTTCCTTGATTGTCATAGCATTGATTCTTCTTTTTCTTCTTACGTCCACGTAAGTTCGTGCTCCTGTCTATTGTTTTTGTCGGTAAGTTCATTTTCAGTAAACTCTGTGAGTTCGATTGTGCAATATCTGAAATCTTTGGATGTTGTTCTTTCGCCATGAAATTGATTTCGTGTTTAGTGACAGAATTCTTTGTTTGTGTGTTAATTGTTGTCTTTAAGAGGAAGTCTCAAGAACGATGATCCCCCTAAGGTTCGTAATTCATGAATTTTGTTTCGGTGCAAAGGTTATGGTTAAGTTAAATTGGGATTTTGTCAAAATGTGTCGATATCGCGTTAAACTTAGTACCAGTGATGATCTATTGTTAATTGATTATTAATTGTTCGTTGAAGGTGTGGGAGATCCTTTATGTTGTTACTACTTCAAAATCTCTTCAGGTGCGTTCCGAAAACCACTATTTTTGTGAATTTCTGACATCGAAAAATGTGGCTGTCGGTGCCACATGGGCGTGTGGTAGGCTGTGTGAGCCACACGGCCGTGTGGTAGGCCGTGTGAGCCACATAGCCGTGTGGTAGTCCGTGTGAGCCACATAGCCGTGTGCTAGGCCGCGTAGCTCACTGTTCATTGAATTCGAGCCACACAAGCGTGTGTCGAGGCCATGTGTGGCCATGTTAGTGCAGGGTTCACACGGGCAAAGGACACAAGCGCGTGTCTAGGCCGTGTCACTTATTAAGTTGAGAATAATGACCACACGGGCCAGGGACACAGGCGTGTTCCCAAGCCGTGTGAGCCACATAGGCAAGGACACGGGCGTGTGTCTAGGCCATGTGACTTATTGTTTACGATTTAGAACCACGCAGGCAGACAACCTGGGCGTGTGTCAGGTCGTATGAGTCACACGGGCAAGTACATGGGCATCTGCCAGGCCGTGTGGCATAAAAATAGGATCTGGACCTTAGTTTTGAGGCCGTGAGTGTTGTCTAACACAAGCACTGACCTCCACAATGTATTTATGATTTGAATTTGATTATATGAGGACTACCTAATGCTCTGAGACTGAGATATGAATTATATAAAAGTATGTGTAATGATGGCTATTAATAATACTGATTTGTATTATCTATTTATGAATTGAATTGGAATGACTAAACACATGTCGTTGATATTTTCAATCTGCATTTGCATGGGTTGGGATATTGTGAAGGAGGAAGTAATTTGCTCTGAATCAGTGGCTAAGCCACAATGCATATATATGAATCTGGCACTTTGTCGCATTTCAATCTAGCAGCTAGTCTGTATCTTTGTAAACGTGTCAGACAGATACTTTATGGTGTGTAGGGTTGGTTGGGCATTAAACGCCCTTAATGGTATGTTGGGATGGTCGGAGATGGTCTGTAGTGGATGGAGGTACGAATAACTGCATCTGTATCTGATCTGTCTATATATGAAACTAGAATTGCTTCTGTTATCTAACTGAATCTTAGGATTTGAGAATTATCTTATAAATGTACTTTAATTGAATGGACGTCTTTTATGCATTGGGTTCACAACTCATTTCGTTGTTGATTGGATTACAGGTGGCTCTCAGACTTGAATGGGTCGGCGCTACAGGAGCTCAGTCAATTCGATTTTCTTTACTTTAAATCTTACCAATAGTAATCTCAACTTTCTCTGATATTATGATGTTTGGGAAGATTAAATAGTTAGTTAATTGTTGTGTTAGTTATAAAATGTTGAGTGATTTCATTTTGACTGCGTTTATAAATGTGGTTTACCTAATATTGACAATGTAACTCACTGGACTTGGTCTGGACGTCTAGGTCGGGTATAGGGTATTACATGTAGTTCTAGAGTTTTACTTAAATTTAAAAATTGGTATGCATGACCGAGTATACGTCAGGCATGCTAACATTGATATTTCCTGTGCCGCCATTTGCGAGTACTATGGCGTACCGTGCTATGAAAGAGACGACCTATTGTCTCTTGACTTGAATAATTTCACAAATGTTGACACGAATGCCATTCTTAGAGAATTTCATCCTACTAAAAAGCCTTAAAATAAAAAATGGTCCCCAAACTATAGCGCTTTTTCAATTTATGTACTTAAAACTTTTCCTTTTTTTTCAAAAGTGCTACTTGAACTTTCATTATGTTAACACTATTGGTCCTTCCGTGAATTATCGTATGAAATAATTGTCTGAGTCAACCAGAGCCTGACACGTTGGTGTAGAGTTCTTTAAGGAACTTGGCATAACGCGGAATTTGTTTGATGGCATCCAACAATGGTATGTTTATCTTGACATTTCTGAATGTTTCGAGGATCTCCTTGTCCTCTCTACCTCTCCGATGTTGGTTCAATCATGCTGGAAACGGAGGTTGAATTATGGGCAATGGAGGTTTCGTTCAGACCTATTCATCGTTCTCGTGCTTTTCTTGGGCAAAATCTTGGCAAAGATTTCTGCCACGAATTGGTTCCAGTACTTTTCCACTTCACAACATCACTGCATTTGCATGTTGTCTCTGATTGGTTTCCGTTTGTGATGGCAGCTTCCCTTGTGAGTTCATTTTCTCAATTGATGTGATCAATTCTCTTATAAACGCCTAGGTTTTCTGTTGAAAATCCTTTGTTTCCTTTTGGAAATCAAGAGTTTGCCGTTGTATTTGCTGTTAGAAATCAAGCATATTAGCTGCTAATTTATTGACCATGGTTTCTAGAGAGGTATTTGAATCTCGCGGCTGTTGTGGAAACTGGTTTTTGTATGGCTAGTTATACTGCAGGTTTGCCCCATAACTCAAGTTAGGATGGTCTTTCCATCTTGGGTTGTAGGTATTAGCGTAGGGGTCATATCGCCTTTGTGGTGGCCCAAGAAAGTTCCCCACAGCATTCGAATGAGCCATAGTATCATCATACAAACTAGGACATGCATCATTTGTATGTTTCTGTGTAGCACTTATTCCGCATAGTCGGGCTGGTTTTGCTTTTTCTACAACAAGATAAATCACAATATTAGTAAGTCTATCAACTTTATCTTCTAAGGTTGAATTACTTAGCTTGTAACATCTCGAAATTGGGCCTAGTAGAAATGGGCCCAATGGGCCTTGGGCGTAGGAATGTTTTAAAATTTTGAGAACAAGAGAACGACATTATTTCAAGTTGGACTTATTAAGAAGGTAATTTTGGAAAGTTACGAGGTTTCTATGAAGTTTCAGGTTCAAGTTGGGCCTTAGTAAAATTTTGTGTTTAAGCCTATTAAGGAGAGATAGTAAGTGGCATCAAGGCTTATGGAAATAAAAGAGTAAATTGCTAGCATAAATGAGCAATTGGTAAAAGGGTTATGGTGCCACATGTAGTACCTTGAGGAAGAGGTTCGAATCACTTTGTGTGCAAATTTTGATTTATATTTTTGCACCCTTTCCTTAAGTGTCGGCCAAGAGGCATTCATGGCAAGGTTGACTTCATTATTTTGGTAAGGTGGCTATATGAATAAGGCAAGGTTGAAGTTGGGGAAAGGAATCAAGGGAAATAGGAAAGAAAGGGGGACATGAGGCTTATTTCGTGGGTGATGTTTTGGAAAGCTTGGGTGGCCAAACTCTTATCCTAGGAGGGATGCATGTGGACGGTTTTGGGGAGAATAGGTAGCTGAATTTTTAGTTGGCATTTGGTAAAGACTTAGTAGTGTTTTGGCAAAAATTCCCTTTTGCAACTTTGTGTCATTTCTCCCAATTTGCAACCCTCCTTGCCGAAACATATTAGCACAATAGTGCATTGTTTCTCTCTTTTGTTTGGTCACATACTCATTTTCTTTCCACCTTCCTTGATAGTCGAATTCTCCTTTGCCTTTTGATTGAATTTTTGGTGCTTGTTAGGCCAAAACCTTTCTCTTTGCACTATTTGGTATTCTCCAAATTTCTTTCTATCTTGTGCCGAAATTACAAGCCACTAGAGAACATATTCTCTTCTTTTCTTTCCTCTTGTTGCCGAATGTACCCAAACCATTGAGACCAAAATTTGTTCATTCATCTCTTCTTTATCATTTTCTCAAGTGGGTTGACACTCTTTTCTTCGATTGAATCAGTAAGTGAATTCTTTTCTATGATCATATTCTTTTCTCTTTAGCCGAATAAGTATTTATCACTATTCGGTTGTAAATCGTGATCTTAACCGAAAATGGTGTTATCCTCCACTTCTTCATGTCTTAATCACTCTCTTTTCGTAGTGCTTTAAGTGGGAGACCGTGTATTGTTCTAGCTGAAGTCAAACGGTGGAAATTGGATCCAATATCGATAATGTAAGGGGGTTCTGTTTGGATTTTTCGTTATATCTCTATTTGGCTATGTTGCAAATCAGATTGAAGTTTCGACTAATCAATTATGTTTTAGGGATGAAACCACTCGATATATCCTATTTGCAAATCCTTCGGATATAGTGGGTCAACGAAGAGTGGTTCTTTAGGGAATCCTAATCAAGGTGTGTAATCCCGTACCTTTCGTATACAAGTTTGATATGGTGTGTAATCTCACATCTCTCTGAAATTTTGTATGATATGTTCTGTGATTTGGTCAAAATACCAAAGAAAACCGAAAACCAGCATCTGTGATCACTCGGGCGCGCGTATGATCGTAATGGTAATCGTATTTCGTAATAAAACAGTTTCGGTCAGAAATAGTGACGTGTATTTGAAAAATCACGAAAAATAGGAGAAAAGGAATTGCAAAGGGAATAAGATATCAGATTAAAGCTTGCTGTGTCTATTTTGATAAGGAAGAAATGGAGAAGGAAAAGGAATTCTATATTCTGAGATATCTTAATTTTAGTGAGACTGGTTCTGAATGACTTTGTGGTTCCCTGATCTGTCTTGGAAATATGGTATAAAATTGTACAAAGTGAATTAAGGGTTATAATTCATATTTATGGATTCATTAGTAAGCCTATTTTCATTAGAAACAAGTGGAAGTAGTATATGAAAACCGTAAAGTGAGATATTTGAAATTAAGGTAAGGGAGGTCAGAATCGTTGGACAGTGAAACAAGGGAAAGTTTAAGGAATAAAATGTACTAAATGGTTAAGTCAAAAATTTTGGAAAAATTATCGTAAGAAGATATATGAGTCTAGTTTCAAGGAAAATTTACGGATCTAAATTTAGAGTTTCCTAGTCCGAGTTATAGTCAATTTAGTCAATATGATGCAGATGGACAGTTTCAATTTTCTATGCTCGAATTAGTAGTTAAGTCCGGGGTTGCCGGATTACCGAATTACCCTTAGTGGGTAAAATTACCGATTTAACGAAATTTCCTTATGGACTGATTTACCGATATGTCCTTATGGACTGATTTACCGAAAATGCCCCTATGGGCTGATTTGATAGAATGCCTTAATGGGCCGATTTATCGTAACAAATCTCTGGAGTAATAATTGTTGTTTATATTTGTAAATATGATGCCTTACTATGAATGTTGCATTTACATAATTTTGCATGGGATGTGAAAATATGAATGAAGAGAAGTATAGACCGGTGGCATTGCCACAAATACCGATAAGGGCTATGTGCCAATATAAACGTGATTTGGCTTTGTGCCATCGTGATTAAGGCTATAAACGTGATTTGGCTTTGTGCCATCGTGTTTATGGCTTTGTGCTAAACGTATTTACCGGGGCTATGTGCCTAACATATGAATTAACGACTCTGTGTCGATCATTTTTTTTACCGAGGCTGTGTGCCGATTATATTACCGTATATGATTCTGGTGGCTCAGCCACAAATAGTATAAATGGCAGCTTGACTGCAAATTGGAGAGACTGGCGGGGTGGGTTGACATGATCCCCACAGGAGAGATTGGTTGGTACGGGTGGTGTAACATCCCCAAACCCGGCCCATTCACTACGACCGAATCTGGTTATGTCACTGGGAAAAGACGGTTGAAAATCTTCTTAATTTAAAATAAAACATCGTAGTTTGCTGAATTTTGGAAAACATATCTTTGGAATAAAACTTTGCTATTAAACTCATTCATTTTTAAAACTTTAGTTTATAATATCCAATTTGAATAAATAGGTTGCAAACCATAAATCATTTTCACGTAGCAATTTAATTTAAATAAACCATAGTTAAAGTAATACCAAAAACATAAAATGGCCTTTATTACAACCCAACAATTCAAATAAAGTACTTATATCAAAATCAAGCATGGAATAATTGAACATCATCTTCGGCATGGGCCACCTTGTCCTCTCCGATCTCGGCCCCGACTTTATGCACTACGAAATGGTTAAGGAAAAGGTGAGTCACCCGCACTCAGTGTGCTACCCTTTTCCCGGATTAGCAAAATATCACATACAAACATAATCATGATCATCATGCATCCCAATCATATGCACCCAATCCTAACCGTCCATACACCTTTTCTACCCCGTGTGGTACCAAACCACTGGTGGTGCCAAACCACTGGTGACGTATAGTCACAATGTGTTACCAAAACACTGGTGACCGAAGTCACAAATCCAATGATGGGGCCAACCCATCGTGTGATACCAAATCACTGGCGACAATCCCGTATCTCAAAAGTGGGGCCAACCCACGGTGGTGTTAACCACAGGGACGAGTCGCAATGAGGTGCCAAACCTCCGGTGTCCCAAAGACACAAATGTGGTACCAAACCACTGGTGACCGTAGTCACGATAATCGAGTGATGGGGCCAACCCATCGTGTGATACCAAATCACCTGGCGTCAATCCTCAATACCGCCTTGTGGGGCCAACCCACCGTGGTGCAAAACCACGGGGACGACGATTTGAGGTGCCAAACCTCCGGAGGTGCTAAACCTCTGGTGACCCAAAGTCACAAAGTTGTGTTACCAAAACATTGGTGCTCGTCAAGACAAAATATCACCGCTTCTCCACTCATATCACCCATCATCATACCAACTCATGTATAGTATTCAAATCATGCAAACATGTTTAACGTTGCATCTCATAGCACATACATCATAAATCATGACATCATGTATCAATAATGAAGACTCATAATGAAACGGACTTACGAATCCGTGCACATACCCCATAGGGTATCATATCACTCAACCATACTATTTCGGTTTTACCAATCAATCAGTTTATCAAACATATACAAAGCAAGAAGTGTGTTAGTTTACACACACCGATTACTAATGCGACTATCAAATCCCATAGATCAAGATCTAACGCACTAGATCCCCATTCCTTAACACTTTTCGAGCACTAGCCACAACCCGAGATATGCGAGATCAAGCCTTCCCTACAATCGCCAAAACTAAACAACATAATCATGCTAATCAACCTTTAAGGGTATAACCGTAATTTTACCTACTAAGGGCATTTTCGTAAATCACACACCGCAATGGCCTTTTCGAAGGCCTAATGTCGCCACTAGCGACTCGGCTACCACTTCCGGTTGTACCGACGATTGGGCCTAAAACCCGATTTCGGCCCATCCGGCCCACACGCTCGTGTGGCCCACCTAACACGAATCTAGCCACGTATATAACTTCCACCTAGTCTAGTTCAACATATACTAACCAATCATGCAATTTACTCATATGGGCCCACGGGCCCATTGGGCCCACTTCGCCCATCGAGGCCCAAGCAGCCCCAACCCACGAGAATACTATCGATGGCCTCAACTATCGCGTCGAAGCCCCACACGCGCGCCGCGACGCCGTGTGGCTACTATTGCCGTGGATCGCACTTCCGCATTTGCCGCTCTACAACTAGAGAGAGAGCTACACACCGATAGGACTCTGGTGCTAATCCGCGCTCCGATCACTCTTGTGCCCAAACGCCTCCAAGATGTGTTTACTCTCTCCTAGGATGCTCCTTATATAGCTAGCTCTTCACCTTCATTCTTTGTGTCTTTCCGATGTGGGATCCTTCGTCGAGAGAGTTTAAATTCAATCGAAACTCTTGCCGTCCAATCCGCAAAAATAAATACTCCATTGCTTGTCATGAGATTCGAACCCAGCTCCCTTGTCACGCACGCCTTACTTCCAACGCCTGTGCCACTCGGCCACTTTGATTTTTATGCCATAAAGCCACACCATTTAATCTTTAAAGGCTTCCTACTCAAGCCCCAGTCGCATAAGAAAAATAAAACACGCAAAAAGCCGCCTGTCGCCGAACCAGCGCCCACGCGCACCTCCGGCTCCTAAGTGCCGCGCACAGAACCACTTGGACAAGTTGTTGCTTTGCGCCAAAACACGCCCCTACTCCTTTTAAGGCCTCCTCCTTGTAACGCCAGAACCCAAAAATATTAAAACCCCTTGTAGCCGCTGGACTCGAACCTGTGCCCTCACCTGGCGCCCTCCCCAAGCTCTTAAGCCGCAGACTGAGACCACTCTACCACCGCCTTCCCTTGTGCCAAAAATTACAGAAAATTATTCTTAAGACCTCCCTTGGCCCGATTCCCTTTTCCACTAAAAATCCAAAATTTTCCAAAGTCTCCCCTTTCATCCAAGCATTCTTAAAACCCCAAAACACATCCAAGCACACCCAAGAACCTTCCAACACCTACATTATACTCAAACCGCATAGCCCCTAAACCAGGGTGTTACAATTCTACCCTCCTTAAAATAATTTCGTCCTCGAAATTACTTTACTAGCGAACGTCCGTACAACCTATCTTACCACCTTACGCTCTTGCTACGCACTCTGATCTTAATAAAGCTGTCATTCCACCTAGACCATGCCCGCGACAACATGTCCCCTAGAACTCATATCTAGCGTCGCGATTTAATCTGATTAAAAGTTTTATGCATTAGAAATTTTGTTCCATTGTTTAATCCACGAGCAAATTTTATGAATGTAAGTTTCGGAAGTCGTTCTTTCGAGCAATCAAAGTTTCAGTTTCTAAAGTAATCCACTATTGCAATCATCCGATCACATCAATAACTCACAAGCAATAGTAAGGGGTACTTACCTGGTGGACTTCGGGTCGGAGGTACAGGTGCCATGCCAGCCTAACCTGAAAACCTTTTCATAAAAACCCATATTTTTGAAAAGCCCATTTTGAAAATGTTTTTGGGCCCAAAACCCTCAAAGTCGAGTTTTGAACTGGGCTCTGATACCAAACTGTAACATCCCCAAACCCGGCCCATTCACTACGACCGAATCTGGTTATGTCACTGGGAAAAGACGGTTGAAAATCTTCTTAATTTAAAATAAAACATCGTAGTTTGCTGAATTTTGGAAAACATATCTTTGGAATAAAACTTTGCTATTAAACTCATTCATTTTTAAAACTTTAGTTTATAATATCCAATTTGAATAAATAGGTTGCAAACCATAAATCATTTTCACGTAGCAATTTAATTTAAATAAACCATAGTTAAAGTAATACCAAAAACATAAAATGGCCTTTATTACAACCCAACAATTCAAATAAAGTACTTATATCAAAATCAAGCATGGAATAATTGAACATCATCTTGGCATGGGCCACCTTGTCCTCTCCGATCCCGGCCCGACTTTATGCACTACTCCGAAATGGTTAAGGAAAAGGTGAGTCACCTGCACTCAGTGTGCTACCCTTTTTCCCGGATTAGCAAAATATCACATACAAACATAATCATGATCATCATGCATCCCAATCATATGCACCCAATCCTAACCGCCCATACACCTTTTCTTCTACCCCGTGTGGTAAAAACCACCGGTGGTGCTAAACCACCGGTGACGTATAGTCACAATGTGTTACCAAAACACTGGTGACCGAAGTCACAAATCCAATGATGGGGCCAACCCATCGTGTGATACCAAATCACGGCGACAATCCCGTATCTCAAAAGTGGGGCCAACCCACGGTGGTGTTAACCACGAGGACGAGTCGCAATGAGGTGCCAAACCTCCGTGTCCCAAAGACACAAATGTGGTACCAAACCACCGTGACCGTAGTCACGATAATCGAGTGATGGGGCCAACCCATCGTGTGATACCAAATCACTGGCGTCAATCCTCAATACCGCCTTGTGGGGCCAACCCACCGTGGTGCAAAACCACGGGACGAGACGAGGTGCCAAACCTCCGGAGGTGCCAAACCTCCGTGACCCAAAGTCACAAAGTTGTGTTACTAAAACACTGGTGCTCGTCAACACAAAATATCACCGCCCCCTCCACTCATATCACCCATCATCATACCAACTCATGTATAGTATTCAAATCATGCAAACATGTTTAACGTTGCATCTCATAGCACATACATCATAAATCATGACATCATGTATCAATAATAAAGTACTCATAATGAAACGGACTTACGATCCGCGCACATACCCCATAGGGTATCATATCACTCAACCATACTATTTCGGTTTTACCAATCAATCGCTTTATCAAACATATACAAAGCAAGAAGTGTGTTAGTTTACACACCTGATTACTAATGCGACTATCAAATCCCGTAGATCAAGATCTAACGCACTAGATCCCCCATTCCTTAACACTTTTCGAGCACTAGCCACAACCCGAGATATGCGAGATCAAGCCTTCCCTACAATCGCCAAAACTAAACAACATAATCATGCTAATCAACCTTTAAGGGTATAACCGTAATTTTACCTACTAAGGGCATTTTCGTAAATTCACACCGCAATGGCCTTTCTGAAGGCCTAATGTCGCCACTAGCGACTCAGCTACCACTTCCGGTTGTACCGGACGATTGGGCCTAAAACCCGATTTCGGCCCATCCGGGCCCATACGCTCGTGTGGCCCACCTAACACGAATCTAGCCACGTATATAACTTCCACCTAGTCTAGTTCAACATATACTAACCAATCATGCAATTTTACTCATATGGGCCCACGGGCCCATTGGGCCCACTTCGCCCATCGAGGCCCAAGCAAAGCCCCAACCCACGAGAATACCATCGATGGCCTCAACTATCGCGTCGAAGCCCCACACGTGCGCCGCACGCTCGTGTGGCTACTATTGCCGTGGACCGCACTTCCGCATTTGCCGCTCTACAACTAGAGTAGAGAGAGTTACACACCGATAGGACTCGGTGCTAATCCGCGCCCGATCACTCTTGTGCCCAAACGCCTCCAAGATGTGTTTACTCTCCTCCTAGGATGCTCCTTATATAGCTAGCTCTTCACCTTCATTCTTTGTGTCTTTCCGATGTGGGATCCCTTCGTCAAGAGAGTTTAAATTCAATGAAACTCTTGCCGTCCAATCCGCAAAAATAAATACTCCATTGCTTGTCATGAGATTCGAACCTGTGTTCCCTTTGCCGCACGCCTTACTTCCAACGCCTGTGCCACTCGGCCACTTTGATTTTTATGCCATAAAGCCACACCATTTAATCTTTAAAGGCTTCCTACTCAAGCCCCCAGTCGCATAAGAAAAATAAAACACGCAAAGCCGCCTTCCGCCGCCGAACCAGCGCCCACGCCGCACCTCCAGCCTCCTAAGTGCCGCACAGAACCACTTGGACAAGTTCTTTCGTTTTTGCGTCAAAACACGCCCTACTCCTTTTAAGGCCTCCCCTCCTTGTAATGCCGAACCCAAAAATATTAAAACCCCTTGTAGCCGCTGGACTCGAACCCAGGCCCTCACCGCGCCCTCCTCCCAAGCTCTTAAGCGCGACTGAGACCACTCTACCACCGCCTTCCCTTGTGCCAAAAATTACAGAAAATTATTCTTAAGACTCCCTTGGCCCGATTCCCTTTTCCACTAAAAATCCAAAATTTTCCAAAGTCTCCCCTTTCATCCAAGCATTCTTAAAACCCCAAAACACATCCAAGCACACCCAAGAACCTTCCAACACCTACATTATACTCAAACCGCATAGCCCCTAAACCAGGGTGTTACAGGTGGAGAGTTAGACGGCTGGTAGGATGGGATGGGTTGCATTCATTTCATTCATTTATTATTTGTTTATGGGGTTTGGTCCAAGATGATTGCTAATTGGGTTCCGGCCCAATGAATAACGGTAAGGAGATTTCACACTGATTTCTTGTAACTCACCCCCCTTTCTCTTAACCCTTGTAGGTAATGCTTGATGATATGGACTTGGGCTATGGATGACTCGAGGGAGGCCATACTTCGAAAATGGTTTATTTGGACTTTAGACTTCTTTCTCGTTTATTTTATTACTTTACTATTTTGGGTTAAATGTTGTAATAAGGCCTCTGGACTATTTTTATTTTTGCTTTTTTGTTGGGATGTTTTTATTATTTTTCTTAAATTGTTTAAAAAGGGGAATTTTCTAAAAACTTAAACAATGGTTTCCAAAATCGATTAACAAATGGATTTCAAAATAAACTTTTACAAATATTTTTAACACGGATATTCTCTCGAACTATTAACGATATTTTCAAAAGTCACGGTTTTGTAAGATCATTAGTTTCGATTATCGATTTATCAAACAACCTCTCAAAATACTTGTATTTTATCTACGTTTCATAACGCTTTCAAAATGCTTCGCAACTCTATTTATAAACGTCACATTTTCGTAAATTGTTTATTTCAAATATGCTTCCATAAACTAAAAAGTTTTTAAAGATTATTATGTTTTCAAGTAGTTAACAATTGCTTAAGTGTTTTTGGTTTTAACAAAGAGGTTGTATTTCTCAAGCAAGTTTTTAATAATCGCAAAGATGGTTTTTACTTCCATGTGACACACCAGATTCGGGCCTAACTTCTAGGCCGGGTTTGATGTGTTACATAGCTGGTGAACCCTTCTATTAGGTTCAGGATTGGCTCGAAATTGTTGAGTATTTGCAGCCATCATGGATATCAAGTCCCTTTCTTGTTGGGGAGTCATGTTGACCAACGCTCCACCACTAGCGGCATCTACCATATTCATCTCTATGGGTTTCAAGCCTTCATAAAATTGTTGGAGTAGAGACTGTTTCGTTATACCATGTTGTGGAAAACTTGCGCAAAACTTCTTAAATAGTTCCCAATAGTCGTAAATAGACTCTACTTCTTTTTGCCTTATCCCAACGATCTCCCTTCTTAATTCAGCTGCACGCAATGCTAGGAAAAACCTGTTGAGAAACAAACGAGAAAGATCAGTCCAAGTTGTAATAGACCCACGGGGTAGATAAAATAACCACTCCTTAGAAGAGTCTGCTAGGGAAAAAGGGAAAGCACGCAATTTGATCTGATCCTCAGTTATGCCCTGAGGTTTCATGCTAAGATAAACCATATGAAACTCTTTTAGATGTTGGTGGGGATTTTCGTTTCGCAACCTACGAAAAGTTTGCAGTAACTGGATTAAACCTGACTTCAGTTCAAAATCAGTATCTATAGTAGGATAAGCAAAGCACAATGGCGGTTCTTCTGTAGGAGCTTTGGATAATTGTCGAATTGTTTGAGCCATAGGTTGATGTGCTAGATTTGGGTTTTCGTTAACCCTAGCGTTAAGTACTTCTTCTGGTGGATCGACTCCTATTCTTTTGTTCACTTGTGTTTGAGTAGGGTTTTCATTAACCCTAGACTCAACTTTGTCGTTTGCTTCTATCTTCGGCGGTGGGTTACTCTAACTCCCTACCACCTTTGACTGCTTTTTACATAACTTTGTTTCCTTGCGATTAGCTCTCACAGTCTTTTCTATCTCTGAATCAAACAAAAGAATACCTGGAGAAGATATGGCCATAAGGAAAAAAAACAAGATTAGTACGTTACCAGTCCCCGGCAATGGCGCTAAAATTTGATGCGTCCGTTGAGAGCACCAAAAAAATCCTATCCCTATAAAATAATGAAAAGAATAGTATAAGGGAAGTAGGGTCAAATCCTCAGGTATTGGATTTGCACAAGTTCCTGTTCCTCGAGATCCTGGATAGAGTTGCGCCCAAGAAAACCTACGTACCTGAAAAAAATAAAGAAAATAGAATTAAAAGTTTGATTGACTTGAAATTACGTAAATTGAAATTAAAATTGTAAAGATAAACAGTGTTGAGAAAATAGAGTTTATCATGGAGAGATTCCAGCCTCCGGTTGTCTCGATCCTCCTTGGGTTCAATCCTCGGCTTTTAGGTGATCCTTCTCGAACAGAATAAGCCTGTTATAGTGGAAGAGGATGCCTACAACCACTAGCTCCACTTAGATTTTAGACTTGCGATTTAGAGGAACCTGACTCTAGCCAACCGTCACTTTTGTGGGACCGTCTTACACTATATCATCACTTCTCAATGGAGAATGCCACGCCATTGTGTCCTTGGGCTCAACAACCACTGACGCAGTAAGCTAACGAACCGACTGTGTAACCTTCCCAAAACGTACAAAGCGGCCGCCTTTGTGCAAGATGAAAAGATCACTTTTGAAGGTACGTGGGCGGAAGCGTCAGTCTCGTAGTGCCGAGAAACGATGAATACTCGTTGAGAAGGCTAAGCACAAATTCTAAGCCTCATGAACCCCTTTTTAGGGAATTTCGAAAACTTTTGGCTAGATGAATTTAGTGGCTCATGCTTTTTGGGAGAAAAGAAATAAACTTAATAAAAATGGAATTTTATTGAATAAAGAAAGGAACAAAGGCTAAGCTTTTTTGGAGAGGGAGCGTTTATAGAAAAGATGAGTGAAATTTGTGTCACTCCGTCCCCTATTTATAGTACTTAGAAAACCTAGTCTATTCCTAATTAAATTCTAAAAGATAAATAAAGATAAATAAAGGTAAATAAAGATAAAAGCTAAAATTAAATCTAAATAATAATTTTTAACAATTATCCTAATATAATTAAAATTTAAATAGAGTCTTGTGTTTATAAAATCTCTTTTTTGCACTCTTGCCCCCATGTCTTCCACACTTTGTATTTTCGGCACCACTTCATTCCTATTTCGCATGCTGGCCCATTTTATCTTTAAATTCACACTTTTTGCCCCCAAATTTCCTTTTGCCTTCAATTTAGTCCCTATAAGATAGAAAACCATAAATAGCTCAAATTAGTAGGATCATACTAAAAATAGATATGTAATTAATACATAAAAATATGTCATTCCAGAGTATTATCAGTTGCACATCGTCCCTATTGACGATATCGAGCTGTAATCAGACTTAACTTTTGATGAAGAACCTATCTAGATTCTAGATCGTGACGTTAAGGTATTAAGGAAGAAACCTGTTCCTCTAGTAAAGTTTCTGTGGCGGAATCATGGCACTGAAGAAGCCACGTGAAAACCCGAAGAATTGATCCAACGATAGTATCCGTATCTGTTTGAATCAAGTAAATTTCAATGCCGAAATTTCTTTTAGAAGGAGAGAGTTGTAACACCCCAAAAATATGATTGAATGACTGTTATAATCTGTCGTAATTAAATCTCTATATCCATGGTTCTGTGCTCTACTTAAGTGATCAAAGCCAGGAGTTCGAGTCGTGTCTTTAGAAATTTTTTTATTCAATTTTAACTAATCCTTACCTTTAGATAAACGACTTAAAATCAATTTTGTGTAAATCTGTGACAAGAATGAGCCTGTTGGTTTACTGGTTAAGCCTCTACATTCTTTTTTGTCCTGTGTTCGAGTCCTAACATAGGCGTTAAGAAAAATTTTGCAAACTGTCGGATTTCTGATTCGTGGATTAACAAATTAAGTTAACGTCCTTCTCCATCTTCTTCATTTTTTTAATTTTATTCTTTCTCTTTTCTTCTCCTCTTTCTTTTCCTTGATTGTCATAGCATTGATTCTTATTTTTCTTCTTACATCTACGTAAATTCATGCTCATGTCTATTGTAGTTGTCGGTAAGTTCAGTTTCAGTAAACTCTGTGAGTTCGATTGTACGATATCTGAAATCTTTTGATGTTGTTCTTTTGCCATGAAATTGATTTCGTGTTTAGTGACAAAATTCTTTGTTTGCGTGTTAATTGTTGTTTTTAGGAGGAAGTCTCAAGAACGATGATCCCCCTAACTTTCGTAATTCATGAATTTCATTTCGGTGTGAAGGTTATGGTTAAGTTAAATTGGGATTTTGTCAAAATGTGTCGATATCACGTTAAACTTAGTACCAGTGATGATCTATTGTTAATTGAATATTAATTGTTCGTTGAAGGTGTGGGAGATCCTCTATGTTGTTACTAATTCGAAATCTCTTCAGGTGCATACCGAAAACCCTTATTTTTACAAATTTTTGACGCTGAAAAATGTGGCTGTCGGTGCCACACAGCCGTGTGGTAGGCTGTGTGAGCCACACGACCGTGTCATAGGCTGTGTGAGCCACACGGCCGTGTCAGCCACACGGCCGTATGCTAGCCCATTAGTTAGCCATGTAGCTCACTGTTCATTGAATTCGAGCCACACAGGTAATGGACACAGGCGTGTGTCCAGGCCATGTGTGGCCATGTTATTGCAGGGTTTACACGGGCAAAGGACACAGTCGTGTGTCTAGGCCGTGTCACTCATTAAGTTCAGAATAATGACCATACAGGCCAGGGAAACGGTCGTGTTCCCAAGCCGTGTGAGCCACATAGGCAAGGGCATAAGCGTCCAGGCTGTGTGACTCACTGTTTACGATTTAAAACCATGCGAGCAGACAACATGGGTGTGTGTCAGGCTGTGTGAGTCACACAGGCAAGTACATGGGCATCTGCCAGGCCGTGTGGCATATAAATAGGATCTGTACCTTAGTTTTGAGGCCGCGAGTGTTGTCTAACACAAGCATTGACCTCCACAATGTATTTATGATTTGAATTTGATTATATGAGGACTATCTGATGCTCTGAGACTGAGATATGAATTATATAAAAGTATGTGTAATGATGGCTATTAATAATACTAATCTGTATTATCTATTTATGAATTGAATTGGAATGACTAAACACATGTCGTTGATATTTGCAATCTGCATTTGCATGGGTTGGGATATTGTGAAGGAGGAAGTAATTTGCTCTGAATCAGTGGCTAAGCCACAATGCATATATATAAATCTGGAGTTTTGTCACATTTCAATCTAGCAGCTAGTCTGCATCTCTATAAACATGTCGGACATACACTTTATGGTGTGTAGGGTTGGTTGGGCATTAAACGCCCTTAATGGTGTGTTGGGATGGTCGGAGATGGTCTGTAGCGGATGGAGGTAGGAATAGCTGCATATGTATTTGATCTGTCTATATCTGAAACTAGAATTGCTTTTGTTATCTAACTGAATCTTAGGATTTGAGAATTATCTTATAAATGTACTTTAATTGAATGGATGCCTTTTATGCACCGGGTTCACAACTCATTTCGTTGTTGATTGGATTACAGGTGGCTCTTAGACTTGAATGGGTCGGCGCTGTAGGAGCTCGATCAATTTGATTATCTTTACTTTAAATCTTACCATTAGTAATCTCAACTTTCTCTGATATTATGATGTTTGGGAAGATTAAATAGTTAGTTAATTGTTGTGTTAGTTATAAAATGTTGAATGATTTCATTTTCACTGCGTTTATAAATGTGGTTTTCCTAATATCGACAATGTAACTCACTGGACTTTGTCTGGACGTCTAGGTCGGGTTTAGGGTATTCATGTAGTGCTAGAAATTTACTCCAATTTAAAAATTGGTATGCATGACCGAGTATATGTCAAGCATGCTAACATTGATATTTCTTGTGCCGCCATTTGCGAGTACTATGGCGTACCGTGCTATGAAAGAGACGACCTATCTCTTGACTTGAACAATTTCACAAATGTTGACACGGATGCCATTCTTAGAGAATTTCATCCTACTAAAAAGCCTTAAAATAAAAAAAATGGTCCCCAAACTATAGCGCTTTTTCAATTTATGTACTTAAAACTTTTCCTTTTTTGTCAAAAGTGCTACTTGAACTTTCATTATGTTAACACTATTGGTCCTTCCGTGAATTGTTGAAATAATTGTCTGAGTCAACCAGAGCCTGACACGTAATCAAAAACTAAATTCGAGTATGTTTAAGTATGCAATTTTTTTACAAAAAAAATATTTTATTTTTATTTAACGTTTTAAAATGATTTTATTTTAATTTTAAAAACAACATATTTTAATGTTTATATTATAGTATTGTTAGTATTATAAATTAAATTTTTATATGAAATAAATTATATAATATATTATAGAACTAAAAATTAAATTGGGTTTCTCGTCTGAGTTAATTTTTTTACCCAAATCTAATTTTGGTGCTTAATATTTTTATATGCACATTTCCAAATTACGGACAAAATTTCAAATTTTGGTCTGCCAATTAAAACAATATTATATGCTGCTGCTTTAAGTAGGAAAGTTACTTTGTCAAGGTTTATATACTTATTGCTCCTCCTTTGGCTCTTTCACCTTGGTTCTTTCCTGTGAACGAAATTTAAGACAGAAATTCTAGCATTACTATTGGGACTGGATATCAGGAATATGATTTTTATATGTATATATATTTAAAGATATTTTAAAGAAGTATACGTGTAATGTATGTATAGAAAATAATTTTCATTGCAAAAATTTTATGGAAAATGAAAAGCTAAGTGTAACCATATTCAAATCCATCCAATTTAGGCATCAGCCAGTCTAATGATTTGTTGACAAGTATAATCTAAAGCCCCTTTGATCTTCATCAACAAATAGCTGCCATAAGAAACTTAAGAAAAATAAACTAAAAGTGAACCAAACCTGCAGGAAGCTCCCACATAGATGCTTCTGAATGATAAATATATTACAAAATCTGGTAATTGATAAAATACAATTTTATCAGCTTAATGGTAAGTCTTCAGTCCATCATAAATTTTCATAGTGAAAGACCAATATTTTAAATTACTCATTGCTAAGATCTCTATATATTGCTTTTCTCACTTGAAGTTTTCTACACTAAAACATCAAAACAGAAGTGACTTAAAGAAGATAAAAATGAAGAAACAAGTAATTTGTTCGACTGTCTTTCCTCTCTGATCGTTGTTTTATGAGATATCAAAGTCTTAAAATTTATAATGAGAATGATCGAATCTAGAAACTAACTATGACAATGATTTGAGGCAAGCACACCTATCGAACAGTAGTATAGTTAAGCCAAGACCGGATTGTCGAACCCGAAGGAACTAAAAGTACTAATACTAACTTTCTTTTTATTATCTAGCCTAAAGTAAAGGAAATTGGTTGTTTAATCTAAATTAACTAACTACTAAACTAAAAAAAACTCTAAGACAAAGAAGAATGAATTTGGGGAAAATACTTGTGGGAAAAACCAATTGATTAAGACGATACCCAAGGAAGAATCTACCTAGACTTCACTTGTTATCTAACTCTGAATCAGACGATTTATTCACTTGACTTGATCCGTAGGATTCCCTAATGTATATTAGACCCTCTCTCGAGGCGAATAATGTCTAACCCTAGGTTGATTAATTGAAATCTCTTTCTAATTAAAACCCCTAGAATTTCATTAACTCGATCTACGGACTCCCATATTAGGTTTCACCCTAATCCGGCAAAATCTCGTCACCCTATCTCCAGGCGTGCGATCAACTCCACTTAACTATGCTAGATCTACTCTTAGGCAGGGACTTTTGCTCCACCACCTAAGCACATCAAACTTGAATTAATACCCCGGAAATATCAACACAATAATTAAGAACACATAATTAAGAACAAATTAAGTATTTATCATATAGTTCAGCAAACAATAACAAGATTCATCGTAGGTTTCATCCCCCTCAGGTATCTAAGGGTTTAGTTCATAAGAATAAAAGAAAACATCTCAGAAGAAAAGATAAAACAAAACATAAAAAATCCCTAAAACCCCCTGAAGGAATTGAAGGAGAGATCCTCCGTCTTGAGTATGATTCCGGCTTCTTGAGATGAATCAACTGGCTATCTTCAAGTAAATCCCCACAAATCTGCCTCCTTCAGCCTAGCTGGACGCCCCCTGACTAAAGTCCTGGGTCCCCCCTTTTAGGTCATACTTAGGGTGTTTATATAGGCTTCGAAATGTGTTACTTCACCTCTAACTATCCTAATCCGAGTGAAATTTCTTTTTGTCACGACAGGGGCATGGCCATGGCACACGCCCGTGTGAATCATGGCCAGGCCGTGTTCGAGGCTACTGAAGGAGCACGACCGTGTGGTCTCGGGCCCAGGCCGTGTCGATTTTGTTATATGGCTCATTTACTATGTTTTAGGCCCGTTTCTCATTCTTTTCATCCTCCGGTGCTTTCCTGAGTATAAAACATGAAAAAAAAGGATTAAGAGCACCAAATTACATAATTCAAGGCTTAAATCATCCAAAAGCATGCTAAATGTGGGCTTAAAATATGTTACTATTACGGTTTATCAAATACCCCCATACTTAAGCTTTTTCTTGTCCTCAAGCAAAATTCTCAACTCATAATTAAAACAAACTTCCTCGATTCATGATATTCATCAATAGTGTTTCATCATAATTCAAAGATAATTCATACATGGATAATTCAACTCAAAGAGTCCCAAAGATTCAAAAAATCTAAGTCATACATTTTTGTAGCACAAAAGGTAGGTGTTTCCCCTCATCTAAATAATTACCTCTGATTCAAAATCGACAAGAATTGACATCCTCACTAAAGATTCACTCAAATCACTCGAAGTGTTTAAGGTTCAGAATTAAGCACTCAAAAGTCAAACATGAAGAGTTAATCCCATAGGCTTGCATGAAAATCAAATCTCCACCATCAGAAATGAGATGATACACAAATCAAAAGGTCTTTAATAGGGTTGTAATGGGGCTTGGGTTAAAGGTGAGGATATAGGCTGAATTAGAAGGTTAGAATCGAGATTGAATTGACAGATTGCCTAACTAGAAACAATGAGCTGGATATAAATAATTACATCAATTGAGAACTTGTAATAATAATACTACTACTAATACGAGCTTCTTATTCAACAATTGGAATTTAGATGTATAAGCTCACTTAATCACAAAACTAATAATGAATATACTTCGATTTTTTTTTTAAGAACAAATCAAGTACACATAATAAATGATGAGTTTACTATTGGAATAAATAGGTAATCGATCAAATCGAATCTCGATATAAGGGTAGTCAAAAGGAATGGTGATAACAAAAACAAAGGGTTTTGGGTTAATATTAGTGGGTGAGTCAATAAAAAAAAGTTATTAGGATCAACGGGGTTCACTAGGGGTTAATTATGAAGGTAGGCTTTTAGTGGAGTAAGTGGGTTAAAACCTAGGTGCCTTCATCATCTTAATATATCAAATCAAAGGTGTGGTCTCGACATGTATAATCGATGCAAGTTCTAGAATAACAAATCAATGTTGACACACTCATAATCAAAAAAAAGTGAGCAAGAAAAAGAATATATGCTCTAAAGGCTCAAAATCTCACAAAAAGAAAATTATGGGTTTTCGATGTCAACCTCGTAAATTTCAAACTTCAAAGTAATATTCAAATTCAGGTCGACAACCTAAAAAAAAATTAATTCTGAAGAATAGACTTATCATGCTTGATTCTATAGTATCTTAAAGTATAAATCATCAATGCACAATTAACTATGACTTAATCCAAAACATATCAACAAAAATCATAAATCAAAGGAAATTTCATTCTAATCATAATATGAGAAACTTATTTTAAGACAAGGCATAATTCAGGATTAATATTGTTGACACCTCTTCATACTTAAGAACAAGAACTAACTCAGGGATTTGAGAATAACGAAAAAAGTTAGGCACTTTTTATGTTCACCCAACCACACTTAAGATGCACATTGCCCTCAATGTACAAAGATAGATATAGATATAGAAAATCAAAAGATAGGGTTAGAGGTGAAACTCCCTGAATTTTTTTATGGGGTCACAATATTCGGGCTGCGTTGGAGGAAGACATTTCTGTAGGGGTGGATATTAAGGTCGTTGTGGCGTGATTCCCAAGCAGCCTGAAGAACCTAAAACTAAGAAACTAAAATAAATTAAATTAAATTAAGCAGAAGAGAAGTAAAGATAAGGAAAATAAAGGAGAAGAGTAAAGAAGAAGAAAAATTAAATGGCCTCAAAGACCCCTGGCTTGTCTAGTAGCTGAAGCGGCCGGCATGAACTTATGTAGATCGGTCTCCCACGAGGAGACTGTGCTTGGTTCCTTCCGCTTCTTCGACATGGTGTGGCGTGATAGTTGGGGAAAGATTAAAGAAGAAAAGTAGGGAGAGGTCTGAGAAAGAAAAGGAAAAAGAAAATGGGATGGAAGAGATGGGAGGGGTGGGTGTTTTAAATAGAAATTTCAAGTCTGGTACGTCCCCACACCCGTGTACCATGGGCGTGTTGTGTCACACGGCCGTCTCGCACGGCCGTGTTATGCGTCGTTCTTTTTCTCCATGTCCATGTTCTGGTCGCCACGCTCGTGTATGATCTAACAGTGTCGGCCACGACTGCATCGCACTGCCGTGGCATGGTGGTTGGGTCCGTGACTCGAAGATATGATTCGTCCTGACTCGTACCATCTCTGCAATGTCAGTACGAAAGTCCGTAGTATCCACACGGCCACGGCCACGGCCGTGTGTAAGGCCGTGTGGTATGGAAATCTGCACTTGGTTAGTTTATAGTTAGGTACTGAAAAGGAAAAATAAAAGTAAAAGATAAAAAATATGTAAAAGTTAATAGGGTTAGTGATCGGGTTGCGTCGCGAGAAGCGCTCGTTTATAGTCTTAAGCTAGACTTACCTCTCATTCATATAATCATGGTGGTTTGCGGAGTTGAAAGTCATTCCTCATGCTATCAGTCTTACTAATAGGATATAGTTGAAGTCGAGTAGCGTTTATTTTGAAGGTGCCAAAAATAGGATTACTTACCTCGACTATTCCGTATGGGAAAATATTGATTACCTTAAAAGGGATTTCCTTGTTTGTGTTAGGGTCAGAAGGAGATATTCGTGGGTCTGATTTATCTAACAATACCTGATCTCCAATTTCGAACTTGTTTATCTCGTAGAGTGTCTTTGGTTCTGCCTCATGTATCCCTAGTTTTTCCTTGAAATACGTCTTCCACTCGTCTAGTTCATCGATCTGAAACCTTCGTTCCTCGTGAGTTATTTCTTTGTTGGCACGTAGTCCAGGATCGGGTTTAGTTGTGTTATTTTGTGGTGCTTCTTGCAAAGAAGGGTTAACTGAATGGTTATTAATAGAATTTACTTTCTCACCTTGATTACTCGATGTCCTAGCCGAATCGAGAGCTTGAAGGGTGACTATCTCATACCTACACAGAGTATGAGTTCACCTGCGTCGACATCAATTTTAGTCCTGGCAGTTGCTAAAAATGGTCTTCCTAAAATTAGGGGGATCGTGTTGTCCTCATCCATGTCTAGAATGACAAAGTCTACTGGAAATACAAATTTATCAACCTTTACGAGTACATCTTCGATTATACCCCTAGGAATTCTAACAGTTTTATCAGCTAATTGAATGCTCATCCTAGTTTTTTTGGGTTTCCCTAGACCTAGTTTTTTAAACATTTTATAAGGCATGACATTTATGCTTGCCCCTAAATCAGCTAACGCATTATCAATAGGTAAACTACCAATTAAGCATGGAATTGTAAAACTCCCTGGATCTTTTAATTTCCGTGGTAGTCTATTTTGCAAGACCGCTGAGCACACTGCGTTTAGTTCCACATGTGATGCCTCGTCTATCCTTCGCTTTTTCATCAACAGCTCCTTTAAAAATTTTCTAGAATCTGGCATCTGCGAAAGAGCTTCAAGTAGTGGTAAGTTAATATGCAATTTCTTTAAAAGTTTAAGAAACTTACCGAACTGTTCCTCTGTGTCGTCTCTCTTCATTGCTTCGGGATATGGTATGCGAGGTTGGTACTCTTTGATTGTCGGTTTTGGCTTGTTATTACTTACCTCAACCTTACCTTCTTCGACCACATTCTCTTGCCTTAAATTGGGCTCATCTAACCCTTTAATTTCTTGAGCTGTTATGGCCTGGACTTGCTCCTTTGGGTTAGTCTCAGTGTTGCTTGGTAAGCTTCCTTGTGGTCTTTTAGCGATCCCCTTAGCTATTTGCCCTAACTGATTCTCGAACCTTTGAATCGATGCTTGTTGATTTTTAAATGTTGTCTCGGTATTTTGGAAACGTGTTTCTGTGGCTGCCATGAATTTTGTCAGCACCTCCTCGAGGTTTGGCTTCTTTTCCTGTGGGTAGGGCTGTTGTTGGAAGTTTTGTTGCCTTTGATTTCCTTGACCTCCCCATGAGAAATTGGGGTGGTTCTTCCAACCTGGATTATAAGTATTACTATAAAGGTTATTATTATATCAGAAATTGTTACCCATATAGTTCATTTGTTCGCTTTCCATGCCCTGTCCGTAGGGTGGGTACTCAGGATTCGCCACGCCTCCACTTGCGTCGCACTGCATAACTGGCTGTACCTGCGAGGAACCGTATAAACCATCAATTTTTTTATGTAACATCTATACCTGATTTGATAGCATGGTTACTGCGTCGAGGTTGAAAACTCTGGCTGCTTTTGTTGGCCTTATCCTTGTGACTTGCCACTGATAGTTATTCAGCGACATCTCTTCTATAAATTCGGAGGCTGCTTCAGGAGTTTCGTTATTTAGAGTTTCGCTGGTGGCTGAATCGATTAATTGCCTTGTTGAGGGGTTCACACCGTTGTAAAAAGTTTGGACCTATAGCCACAAGGGCAATCCATGGTGTGGACACCTTCTCAGCAAATCTTTGTATCTCTCCCATGCGTCGTAAAGTGTCTCTAAATCCATCTGCACAAAAGAAGAGATATCATTCCTTAACTTGGCCGTTTTGGCCGGCGAAAAATAATTCAATAAAAATTTTTTGGTCATTTGATCCCGTGTAGTGATTTACCCTCGTGGAAGAGAATGCAACCACTATTTGGCTTTATTCCTCAAAGAGAAGGGAAATAACCAAAGACGGATGGCATCGTCAGTAACGCCATTTATCTTGAAAGTATCGAAAAATTTTAGGAAATTTGCCAAGTGATTATTTGGATCTTCATCTTGCAAACCATCAAACTGAAAAAATTGCTGTATAATCTGAATTGTGTTAGGTTTCAGTTCAAAATTATTTGCAGCAATAGCAGGTCTAACGATACTTGACTCAGTTCCTGTTAAACTAGGTTTAGCATAATCATACATAGTTCGAGGAGCATGATTTTTGGCCATCTCTTGAGGTGGTGGATTATTCTCGTCCATCTCTTCGGTGGTATTAATTTCGTCTTCTTGCTCCTCTTCTATGTTGTTTAAGCTTCGCCTTATCTCTCTATGATTTCTGCGGACTGTTCTTTCAATATCACTATCGTAAAGTAGGGGTCCTATCGGGTTCCTTCTAGTCATAAACTAGAGATACCTGAAAGGAGTAAAAGAGCAAAAATTTAGCAAAGTTAAAAACAGACTAAGAAATAAATTGCAGAAAAATGGCTAAAGTAATAAAAATTGAGCATTCTTAATATTTTAGTTCCCCGAAAACGGCGCCAAAAACTTGATCGTTGTTTTATGCGATGTCAAAGTCTTAAAATTTATAATCAGAATGATCGAACTTGGAAACTAACTATGACAACGATTTGAGGCAAGCGCACCTATCGAACAGTAGTATAGTTAAGGCAAGACCGGATTGTCGAACCCAAAGGAACTAAAAGTACTAATACTAACTTTCTTTTTATTATCTAGCCTAAAGTGAAGGAAATTGGTTGCTTAATCTAAATTAACTAACTACTAAACTAAAAAAAAACTCTAAGACAAAGAAGAAAGAATTTGGGGAAAATACTTTTGGGAAAAACCAATTGATTAAGACGATACCCAAGGAAGAATCTACCTAGACTTTACTTGTTATCTAACTCTGAACCAGACGATTTATTCACTTGACTTGATCCGTAGGATTCCCTAATGTATATTAGACCCTCTCTCGAGGCGAATAACGTCTAACCCTAGGTTGATTAATTGAAATCTCTTTCTAATTAAAACCCCTAGAATTGCATTAACTCGATCTATGGACTCCCATATTAGGTTTCACCCTAATCCGGCAAAATCTCGTCACCCTATCTCTAGGCGTGCGATCAACTCCGCTTAACTATGCTAGATCTACTCTTAGGCAGGGACTTTTGCTCCACCACCTAAGCACATCAAACTTGAATTAATACCCCGGAAATATCAACACAAGATGTAACACCCCAAACCCGGCCCAAACACCACGACCGGATCTAGCATGTCACTAAGAAGATTTATTAAAACATGTCGCATTTTTTTTAAAAAAACGTTGGTTGAGTCTAAACATTTATACCGTAAAACTTAATAATTTGATACTTTATATAAGATATAAATTCTATATGATGCCTTTATGAATTACAAACCAAAACTTAGTACATGCCCTAGTTTCAATTTTATCGGATAATTCAAGTGTCTGAAAGTAAAGCCCAAAAACCGAAAATATAAAACTAATGGCCCATGGCCTTATTACAATGAATTAATGAACCAAGGTAGCTAAAAATATTAAGAATAAATAATTTTAACAAGCCCTTTTTCTAAATCAAATAAACTCCTGCATGGCCACCTTGCGCTCCTCTCCAGCCCGGTCCGATGCACTAGGTGTCACCTGGAAAAAATGTTAAACAACGGGGTGAGTCACGAGACTCAGTGTGCAACCCTTATGCACCATCAGGTTGGGCCTTAGACCACAGAACAGAATAGCAAAATATCACATATCAGAATTAAGTAAAGCCCATCCCAAACCTAGATCCATCTGCTACACACCACCCTTTCCTGCCAATCACACCATTGGGGATTTCTACAATCACACTCACCGCTACACACCACCGATGGCAGTCATGCTGCAGTTAGCTGCTCATCGTCAGATTTGTGACATAGTCACCAGAACAGATCGTGGCAGAGCCACTACAACAGATCGTGGCAGAGCCACCAGAACAGAACACTTCCCCTTTCATCAATCACCCAACCCCGTGGATACATAGAAATCAGCATACATACAAAACATATCATCTCAACGAAACATTCACTTATGAATGACGAAATCACTAACACGGTGATTCGCCTTTACCCTCCACGGGTTTTCAACAACCATGCCGGGATTTCGGCATTTAACGTAATATAGATGATTCATGCATATATATATCAGACAACAAAGATGGTGTGAGAAATTACACACCTGATTATGCTTAATGCTATGCTATCGAAATTGATGCTTTCCCTAGCCGGAATCGTGATTATCAGATCACTATGCCGCCGGTCAAAGACTTCACTTTAAGAGATTGATTTGAGTAACCACCCAACAAGGTTAAATGTCAGATTGGAGATAAACCGATTTAATAAAACAACGAAGATAAATCTCCTTACCTAAATTGATTGAATCCCGAAAGTAGTATAATTTGAGTGCTACCGATTAGAATCCTAGGCGATTAAATCTCCTTCAAATCCCGGGATGCCACCCATGAAAGAAAACACAAGATCAGTCCACCATGTAGCCATTCGGCTATGGTCTCTAAAAGCCGAAGAAGATTGGAAAAATATAGCACAATCGACACTTACCTCTACAGAAGGTTTCGGCTACCCCTTTGCAGAAAGATTTGGCAATCACAGAAGAAGATCGAAGCATAGAAGATTAGAGATCTAGGAATTTCAGCTTTTAAGAAAATCTCGAAAAAAGATGAGCAAGAAGAATGCTGTCTTACAAGGGATATTCGGCCAATGTGTTTGAAAGAGAAGAGACAGAAAATAACAAGTGTTTAGATTGATTGATGAGACTTGAGAGGGTTTTGACTAGAAGGAAAAAGAAAAGAAAGTGGAGAGGGAGAGTGAAGTGGTGATTTCGGCAGAAAAGAAAAAGATGACAAGAACTCAATAGGCAAAGTTTCGGCACACTCCTTGCCTATACTAAACCGATTCTTCCCCCTCTCCTATGTTTGATTTTTGGCCAACACTAGCCTTCTTGATAGATCCTTATCCTATCCCTTATCTTTCTCAAAAAACCCATCAAAAAGTGTCCTACATCACACCACTTCCTCCCTCCTTTATCTGAAGAATGTCACATATTTTAAAACATTAAAAATCCCCTATATTTTAGCCTTGTTGCCGTCCCCCCTAGCCTCCTTTAGGTGTCGAATTTGGCCCAAAACATGGGCTCCAAGTGGCCAAAACTTGGACCCTTAGTGACGCCAACTCCCTTCCCTCTTAGTGGCGCCATTTTGCCACTAGGCCACAAGCCACTTTGATATTTTAAACACAGATACCTATCTTAAATGCTCTAGAGTGTCTACCCAAGAATTTAGCCAAGGCCTCAGCCCATACCTGAGCTCAATCTGAACCCCTAAGTCTTAAATTAACACATTAACATATATCACACCAAAATGCACAGGCCCATTAATTCGGGATGTTACGGTTCTACCTCTTAAAATAAATTTGGCCTCGAAATTTACGATCGTAAGAGATGGGGATATCATTGCCGTGATAACATCCTCTGGCTCCCATGTCGCTTTCTCTGCACTGTGGTTTTGCCATAGCACCTTGACCAAAGGGACAGACTTCCTTCTCAACACCTTTACGTCTCGTTCCAAGATTTGCACTGGTTCCTCCTCAAAAGACAAATCTGGCCTTACTTTAATCTCTTCTACCGGCACAATAAGTGATGGATCCGAACGGTAACGTCTTAGCATCGAGACATGAAACACGTCATGTATCCGCTCCAACCCTGGAGGCAACTCCAATCGATACGCTACTGGTCCCACACGTTCTAGTATCCGATAAGGTCCAATAAATCGGGGACTTAGCTTACCCTTCCTACCAAACCTCATCACCTTCTTCCACGGCGACACTTTCAAAAAGACTTGATCTCCCACTGCAAATTCCAACTCCTTACGCTTTAGATCCGTATAAGATTTCTGCCGATCAGACGCTTCTTTTCATCGAGCCGTAGACATCGTAACTTTTTCTTCCATCCATCTCGAAACTAGTTCGGACCCAACACCGACGCCACCCAACTCGTCCAACAAGTAGGGGGTACGACATCTCCGTCAGTATAACGCTTTATAAGGTGCCATTTGAATACTAGATTGGTAGCCGTTATTGTACGCGAGTCGCAGAGGTAAATACTCCTCCCAACTACCCCTGAAATCAATGATGCAACCTCTTAACATATCCTCCAAGATCTGGATTACCCTCTCAGACTGACCATCCATCTGCGGATGGAAAGCGGTACTAAAGTCTAACCTTGTTCCCATCGCCTGATGCAGAGCCTTCCAGAATCGTGACGGGAACCTAGGGTCTCTATCCGATATGATCGACACAGGTACACCATCCAGTCTCACTACCTCGGCCACATACAGCTTAGCCAACCTTTGCAAAGAATAGTCAACACGAACCGGTATGAAGTGAGCAGACTTCGTCAGCCGATCAACAATCACCCAAACCGAATCCTTGTTAGTGGGCGTAAGAGGTAACCCACTAACAAAATCCATCGTGATTCTTTCCCATTTCCACTGCAGAATCTTCACCGGCTCCAACAACCTCGAAGGCAACTGGTGTTCCGCCTTCACCTGCTGACACGTCAAACATTTACCCACGAATTCTGTTACCTCTCGCTTCAGACCTGGCCACCAGAATTGCTCTCGCAAATCTCGATACATCTTCACCCCTCCAGGATGCATAGCGTAGGGGCTACTATGTGCCTCCCGCAGAATCATCTGCCTTAACTCAACATCCTTTGGCATACAAATTCTCTCACGAAAACACAGAACCCCATCACCATTCAAACTATAGTCCTCTCCTTCGCCACTTTGTACTTGCCAGAGTCGAGCACCCAAGACATCGTCTAGAAGCTGCTTCTCTTTGATCTGACTGGTCCACGTTGGTCTCGCTTGGAGTTCAGCTACTAGACTGCCATCCTCATATAGACTGAGATGAGCGAACATCTCCCTCAACTCCGCTATTGCCTTCCGACTCAGCGCATCTGCCACCACGTTAGCCTTGCCCGGATGATATTCGATCGAGCAGTCATAGTCCTTCAAAAGTTCAATCCACCTACGTTGTCTTAGATTCAACTCCTTCTGGGTGAGGAGATACTTCAGACTCTTATGGTCAGTGTAAATAACCGACTTCTCCCCGTACAGGTAGTGTCTCCAGATCTTTAGAGTGAACACTACCGCAGCCAATTCTAAATCATGTGTGGGGTAATTCAACTCATGCGGTCTTAACTGTTGTGACACATAGGCAACAACCTTTCCCTCTTACATCAACACACATCCTAAACCCGTGTGTGACGCATCATAGTAGACGGTAAACTCTTTTCCCACCTCTGGCTGGATTAACACCGGTGCTTCTGTCAAAATTTTCTTCAACTTCTCAAAGCTCTCCTGCTGTTTGTCGGTCCAAATAAACGGTACTCCCTTCCTCAACAACTTAGTTATAGGTGCCGCAATTAATGAGAACCCCTCAACAAACCTCCTGTAATACCCTGCCAATCCTAAGAAACTTCGAACCTCTGCCACAGACCTCGGCGGTTTCCAATCCAATACAGCTTCTATCTTCCGAGGGTCAACCCTAATTCCCTCTGCAGAAACCACATGCCCTAAGAAAGTTACTTCCCTTAGCCAGAACTCACACTTACTGAACTTAGCGAACAGCTGCTTCTCCCTCAAAACTTGCAACACCACACGAAGATGTGCCTCATGCTCCTCCTCGGACTTGGAATAAACCAGGATATCGTCAATGAACACCACGATAAACTGATCAAGGTATGGTTGGAACACCCGATTCATCATATCCATAAATACTGCTGGCGCGTTTGTTAACCCAAACGGCATCACCAAAAATTCATAATGACCGTAGCGAGTTTGAAATGCCGTCTTATGAATGTCCCCTTCCTTTACCTTTAACTGATGATAACCCGACCTTAAATCTATTTTAGAGAAAGCCAAAGCTCCTTTGAGCTGGTCGAACAGATCGTCGATTCTCGGCAGCGGGTACTTGTTCTTAATCGTTAACTTATTCAGTTGACGGTAGTCCACACACATACGCATGGATCTGTCCTTCTTCTTCACAAATAGGACTGGCGCTCCCCATGGAGACACACTCGGTCGGATAAAACCACGATCCAACAGTTCCTGGATCTGAGCTTTGAGTTCCACCAACTCCTTCGACGCCATTCTATAAGGAGCAATGGACACCGGAGCTGTACCCGGAAGTAGCTCTATGCCAAACTCCACTTCGCGATCCGGGGGTAACCCTGGTAGTTCCTCAAGGAAGACATCCGCGAAATCTTTGACTGTTCGAACCTCGTCGACAGTCATCTCCTTAGCATCCAAAGCACTGATAAAAGCTAGAAATGTGTTACATCCTTTCTGAATCATCTTAACAGCTTTCAGGATAGATACCACGTTGGACAAATAATTCCTTCCTTCTCCTAACACAACCACCTCCCAGCCTTCCGGGGTATTCAACACCATGCGCTTAGTCTCACAATCCAACTTAGCATGATGTTTCGTCAACCAATCCATTCCTAAGATAAGATCAAACTCTCTAAGCGGTAATTCCATTAAGTCCGCTTTCAGAACACTACCCCTTGCGTCTCTAAAGGTACGTTCCTAAATAGTTTGTCCACTACCCTAGATTGTCCTAAAGGACTAACCACAGTCATCTTCCTAGAAGTTGTTTCAGAGTCTATACTTAGGGTCTCAGATACCGAGCATGCAACGTAAGAGTGGGTTGATCCAATATCAATCAAAGCAAGAAATGGATTATCACTATAAGAAACGCACACGGTTATGACGTCGGGCGCCACCATCCTCCCGCAGACGAGCCGCATACACTAGACCCGACCGTCTCGCGTCTACATTGCCTCGCACCCCTACCGGGTGCTCCACGACCCCCAGCGCACCCATCTCCTCCTCCGACCGGGCCACGACCCTCGGCGGTGGTGGCTGCCCACCCTTCCCGACTGATCGAACCTCGCCCAGTGGTCAGCACATTCCACCTGTGGGACGTCTCTCACCATATGATCCATAGACCCACACTGAAGCACCCACCGGTCCTCCTCTCGCACTCCCGAAATGTACTTTCTCGCACAAGTTACATGATCGATTCGACTCCCGATGCGAGATGTCAGAGCACGAGCCGGTGGCCCATCAAACCTAGGCCTTTTCGAAAACTCCCAGATGATCCCGACGACCCAAAATTTCTCTTATTCCTATTCCAATCCTTATCCTTATTTTTCTTCTCAGTCCGCTTCACCTCCTCAGATATTTTAGCTTTCTCAACCAGGACGGTAAAGTCCCTTTCTCGCTGCAGTGCTACCAACACTCTCAACTCATCCCGCAATCCATCTTCGAACCGTACACAGCGCTCATAGTCAGTCGCTACAATTCCCCAAGCGTAACGGCTCAAACGCAGAAATTTTGCCTCATACCCGCATTACGCATTTACTTCCCTGCACCAAATTCAGAAATGCCTTCCTCTGTGCATCCATATAGCTGGCCCCAACGTACTTTCCCTGAAATGATTCCTTAAAGAAATCCCAGTCAATCCGGTCTGCGGTAGTACCCTCCTTTACCGTGAGCCACCACTGGTAAGCCTCGTCTCGCATAAGAGACACGACCCTTTTCAACTTCTCCTCCACCGTGAAGTCGAGGTCATCCATTGCGCGCTCACCGCTTCTAACCAATACTCGGTGTGTTAGGGGCTACGCGTAAACACCCCTAAACATCTCTGCTCCGTTGGCTCGGAGTCGTTCTGACACAGATTTTTGAGCTCCTGAACCCGTGCCTGCCCCAGTAACTCTTTTGAGAACCCGCAACATCACCTGAGATACCGCATCATCTCCGGGTGCCTGGTCTCGAAATTCTCCCTCCACAGCCGGCATATCCGGCATCTCATTTCTCGACCGTGGCGGACCACGCCGGCTCGACACGGTCATCCTACCCCTACCACGACCACGCGGCGGACGTCCTTGACCCCTTGTACTCATTCTTCCGATTGACGTTTATCTGATTAGAAATTTTATGAATTAATAAGTTTCTTCCACTAATTAACCACGAACAGTCTTATGAACAGTAGTTTAAGAGTAGTTCTTTTGAATTCGAAATTACATCCACAAGTTTCAGTCTCAAGTTCGTCTCCTAGTTCTAGGAAACTACATACACTCAACAATCAACATACAGACAACATCCACGAACCCACCTTCAACACATAGAGTATTTTCGTCATTTCACTACCTAGGGGTATTTTTGTAATTCATCCTACAGGGTATTTTCGTAATTTTCTGAAATAGGGTTCCTTGGTGATTTTGTGAAAGAAGGGTATTTTGGTAATTTTACAAATCAGGGATATTTCGGTCATTTATAAATCAGGGGTAATTTAGTAATTTTACAAAATAGGATGGCTGGTCCATTTCGGGTTTTAGTTATAAATTTTGGCCCGTCAACAAGTCCTCATGACTAAGGTGAACAGTCACTATGCATCAGGTAGGATTCTAGCGAATAGGAGGTGAGTCACTAGGACCGCTTAAATACCAAGCTCTCCCTGAATCCAATCCTAGACATGCGTATGCCTGTTGCCACACCCCAATCTCGCGACTTGTTCACAGGTTTGTTTGGTTGGATTAAATCTTATGAATTTAGAGAGTTGTTTAAACTAACCCTAAAGTCCATCAAGTTCTAATTAAAATAATCTACTTCCCTTAAAGCCCATCAAGCCCACATACATATATAACACATAGTGAGTTCTGAATACTTACCTGGCGAACTTGGGCCGGAGACGCAGGTGCCATGCCGGGAAAACCATCCTGTATTATTTATAAACATGCATGTTTCCAAAACCCATCTTTAGAAAACGTTTTAAGCCCAAAATCCCAAAAGTCGAGTTTTAAACTTGGCTCTTATACCAATTTGTAACACCCCGAACCCGACCCAAACACCACGACCGGATCTGGCATGTCACTAAGAAGATTTAGTAAAACATGTCGCATTTTTTTTAAAAAAAATGTTGGTTGAGTCTAAACATTTATACCGGAAAACTTAATAATTTGATACTTTATATAAGATATAAATTCTATATGATGCCTTTATGAATTACAAACCGAAACTTAGTACATGCCTGGTTTCAATTTTATCGGATAATTCAAGTGTCCTGAGAAAGTAAAGCCCAAAAACCGAAAATATAAAACTAATGGCCCATGGCCTTATTACAATGAATTAATGAACCAAGGTAGCTAAAAATATTAAGAATAAATAATTTTAACAAGCCCTTTTTCTAAATCAAATAAACTCCTGCATGGCCACCTTGCGCTTCTCTCCAGCCCGGTCCGATGCACTAGGTGTCACCTGGAAAAAAATGGTGAGTCACGAGACTCAGTGTGCAACCCTCATGCACCATCAGGTTGGGCCTTAGCCCACAGAACAGAATAACAAAATATCACATATCAGAATTAAGCAAAGCCCATCCCAAACCTAGATCCATCCGTTACACACCACCCTTTCCTGCCAATCACACCATTGGGGATTTCTACAATCACCCTCACCGGTACACACCACCGATGGCAGTCATGCTGCAGTTAGCTGCTCATCATCAGATTTGTGACATAGTCACCAGAATAGATCATGGCAGAGCCACTACAACAGATCGTGGCAGAGCCACCAGAACAGAACACTTCCTCTTTCATCAATCACCTAACCCCGTGCATATATAGAAATCGACATACATACAAAACATATCATCTCAACAGAAACATTCACTTATGAATGACAGAAATCACTAACCTGGTGATTCGCCTTTACCCTCCACGGGTTTTCAACAACCATGCCGGGATTTCGGCATTTAATGAGAATATAGATGATTCATGCATATATATATCGGACAATAAAGATGGTGTGAGAAATTACACACGATTACGCTTAATGCTATGCTATCGAAATTGATGCTTTCTCAGCCGGAATCGTGATTATCGATCACTATGCCGCGCAGAAAAGACTTCACTTTAAGAGATTGATTTGAGTAACCACCCAACAAGGTTAAATGTCGATTGGAGATAAACCGATTTAATAAAATGACAAAGATAAATCTCCTTACCTAAATTGATTGAAGCCCAAAAGTAGTATAATTTGAGTGCTACCGATTAGAATCCTAGGCGATTAAATCTCCTTCAAATCCCGGGATGCCGCCCATGAAAGAAAACACAAGATCAGTCGACCATGTAGCCATTCGGCTATGGTCTCTAAAAGCCGAAGAAGATTGGAAAAATATAGCACAATCGACACTTACCTCTACAGAAGGTTTCGGGTACCCCTTTGCAGAAAAATTCGGCAATCACAGAAGAAGATCGAAGCGTAGAAGATTAGAGATCTAGGAATTTCAGCTTTTAAGAAAATCCCGAAATAAGATGAACAAGAAGAATGCTGTCTTACAAGGGATATTCAGCCAATGTGTTTGAAAGAGAAGAGACAAAAAATAACAGTGTTTCGACGATTGATGAGACTTCAGAGGGTTTTGACTAGAAGGAAAAAGAAAAGAAAGTGGAGAGGGAGAGTGAAGTGGTGATTTCGGCAGAAAAGAAAAAGATGACAAGAACTCAGTAGGCAAATTTTTGGCACACTCCTTGCCTATACTAAACCGATTCTTCCCCCTCTCTTGTGTTTGATTTTCGGCCAACACTAGCCTCCTTGAGAGATCCTCATCCTATCCCTTATCTTTCTCAAAACACCCATCCAAAAGTGTCCTACATCACACCACTTCCTCCCTCCTTTATCCGAATAGTATCACATATTTTAAAACATTAAAAATCCCCTATATTTTAGCCTTGTTTCCGTCCCCCCTAGCCTCCTTTAGGTGTCGAATTTGGCCCAAAACATGGGCTCTAAGTGGCCAAAACTTGGACCCTTAGTGACGCCAACTCCCTTCCCTCTTAGTGGCACCATTTTGCCACTGGGCCACAAGCCCACTTTGATATTTTAAACACAGATACCTATCTTAAATGCTCTAGAGTGTCTACCCAAGAATTTAGCCAAGGCCTCAGCCCATACCTGAGCTCAATCTGAACCCCTAACTCTTAAATTAACACATTAACATATATCACACCAAAATGCACAGGCCCATTAATTCGGGATGTTACACAAGAATTAAGAACACATAATTAAGAACAAATCAAGTATTTATCATATACTTCAGCAAACGATAACAAGATTCATCTTAGGTTTCACCCCCCTCAGGAATCTGAGGGTTTAGTTCATAATAATAAAAGAAAACATCTCAGAAGAAAAGATAAAACAAAACATAAGAAATCCCTAAAACCCCCTGAAGGAATTGAAGGAGAGATCCTCCGTCCTGAGTATGATTCTGGCTTCTTGAGTTGAATCAACTGGCTATCTTCGAGTAAATCCCCACAAATCTGCCTCCTTCGGCCTAGCTGGACGCCCCCTGACTAAAGTCCTGGGTCCTTGATCGTTGTATTTCAGAGTTTTAAATTTATAATGATCGATCCTGGAACTAACTATAACAACGATTGAGGCAAGTGCACCTATCGAACAGTAGTATAGCTTAGGTAAGACCGAATTGTCGAACCCAAAGGAACTAAAAGTTCTAATACTAACTTTTTTCTATTATTTAGCCTAAAATAAGTGAAGTTGTTTATTAATCTAAATTAACTAATTACTAAGCTAAAGACGCAAAGACAAAAATAATGAATTGGGGAAATACTTGGGAAAAACTCAGTTGATTAAGACGATACGCTTAGGAAGAATCTAGCTAGACTTCACTTGTTATCTAACACTGAACCAGACGATTTATTCACTTGACTTGATCCGTAGGACTCCTTAATTTATATTAAACCCTCTCTCGAGGTGAATAACGTCTAATCCTAGGTTGATTAATTGAAATCTCTTTCTAATTAAAACCCCTAGAATAACAGTAAATCGATCTATGGACTCCCATATTAGGTTTCACCCTAATCCGGCAAAATCTCGTCACCCTATCTCTAGGCGCTCAATCAACTCTGCTTAATTATGCTAGATCTACTATTAAGCAGGGACTTTTGCTCCACCACCTAAGCACATTCAACTTGAATTAATATCCGCGAAATATCAACACAAGAATTAAGCACACATAATCAAGAACAAATCAAGTATTTATCATATAGTTTAGAAAACAATAACAAGATTCATCTAGGTTTCATCCTCCTTCAGGTATCTGAAGGGTTTAGTTCATAATAATAAAGAAAAACATCTCAGAAGAAAAGATAAAACAAAACATAAGAAATCCTAAAACTCCTGAAGGAATTGAAGGAGAGATCCTCTGTCTTGAGTAGAATTCCCGCTCGGAGATGGATCAACTGGCTATCCTTTAAGAGTTTCCCACAAATCGACCTTTTTCGGCGGCCTGGCCTTGGCCTAGCTAACCGCCTCTTTTAGTTTATACCTAGGGTCTTTATATAGGGTTTTGAAATAGGTTTCTTTGCCCTAAGTATCCCTTTTCCGAGTGAAACTACCCTCCTCCACGGCAGGGGCACGGCCATGGCACACGCCCGTGTGAATCGTGGCCAAGCCGTGTTGGACTCCGTTAATGAGGCACGACCATGTAGATCGACTTCAGGCCGTGTTCTAGTATATTTGAGGAGGCACAGCCGTGTGGGATTTAGTCCAGGTCGTGTCGATTTCTTCTTTGGCGTATTTTGGTCCGTTTTGAGCCCGTTTCTCGTTCTTTTTATTCTTGGGTGCTTTCCTGAGTATAAGACATGAAAAGAAAGTATTAAGAGAACCTTTTTACATAAATCAAGGGATAAATCATCCAAAAGTATGCTAAATGCAGGATTAAAATATGTTACTATTTTGGTTTATCAAATACCTCCACACTTAAGCTTTTGCTTGTCCTCAAGCAAAATTCTCAACTTATAATTAAAACGAACTTTCTATAATTCATAATTCCTATCAACAATGTTTCATCATAGTTCATAGATAATTTATATATGGATAATTCAATTCAAAGAGTCCTAAGGATTCAAACAATCTAAGTCATAGATTTGTAGCTCGAAAATATAGGCGTCTCCCCTTATCTAAATAATTACCTTTAATTCAAAACCGACAAGGATTGACATCCTCACAAAAGATTCACTCAAATCACTCAAAGTGTTTACGGTTTAAAATTTAGGCACTCAAAAGTCGAACATGAAAAGTTAATCCCATAGGCTTGCCTGAAAATCAAGTCTCCACCACTGTAATATGAGATGATGCACAAACCAAAAGGTCTTTGTCAGGGTTGTAACGGGGCTAGGGTTAAGGTGTGGATAGAGGCTGAATTAGAAGGTTATAATCGAGATTGAATTGATAAATTACCTAACTAGAAACAATAAATTGAATAATTACATAGTGAATTGAAACCTTAATAATACGAGCTTCTTCTTTAATAAATAGACTTTAACTGTACAAGCTCGCCTTTCATCGTACTAATACTGAATATACTTTGATTTTTTATATATATATAATACATCTATTCATATACTAAGATGAAATAATTAGGTAGCTTAATCAAATCAAATCTCGATATAAGGGAAGTCGAAAAAGAATGGTGATAACAAATACAAAGGGTTTTGGGTTAATATTAGTGGTTATGTCAATAAAAAGGGTTGTTAGGATTAAAAGGGGTTCACTAGGGGTTAATTGTGAAGGTAGGCTTTTAATGGAGTTAGTGGGTTAAAACCTAGATGCCTTAATCATCTCTGTATATCAAATCATGGGTGTGGTCTCGATATGTATAAACGAGGCAAGTTCTAGAATAACAAATCAATGTTGACATACTCATAATCAATAAAGTGATCATGAAAAAGAATATATGCTCTATAAGGATCAAAAACTCACAAAAATTATGGGTATTTTTGACATCAACCTCATAAATTTCAAACTTCAAAGTAATATTTAAATTCAGTTCAACAACCTAGCAAATTTTAATTGAGAAAAAATAGACTTATCATGCTTGATTCTTTAGTATCTTAAATTTTAATTATCAATGCACAATTATCAATGACTTAATCTAAAACATATCAATAAAAATCATAAATCATTAGAAATTTCTTCTTAATTAGTAATATGATGAAATTATTTAAAAACAAGACTAAATTCAGGATTTTGAGAATAATGAAAAAAGTTAGGCACGTCTAAGAATCACCCCCCACACTTAAGATGTACATTGCCCTCAATGTACAAAGATAAATAATAGCATGATAATAATAAAATCATAAGATATGGGGAGAAGTGAAACTCCCTGAATTATGGATGAATTCCTTGAGTTGGATGAACGATATGTTGGAGGGGTCGGTCTCGATGACGATCCTGTGCTAGATGAAGAAATTGGGTAGCTCATGCAGGATTAGCCAGGGATTCTTAAGACAAATAATCAAAACTATACTAATAAAATTAAAGAAAAGCATGCTAAAGTGAAATAAATTGAAAATTAAAATAAAATTAAAAGAAAAATTAATGGACCGTAGTGTCCTTATTGTTGGATGGTTCGCAAGGTGGGTGTAACCTCTAAGGATGTGGTGAGGTGGTGGTGGCGGTCATGGTGTGATTCCCAAGCAGCCTTTAGAACCTGACACTAATAAACTAAATTGAAGTAAACTAATTTAAGCAGAAGAGAAGTAAAGATAAAGAAATTGAAGTAAAAGAGAAAAACGAAATAAAAACTAGATAGCCTCAAATATCCTTGGCTTGTCGTGTGAATGAAGTGGCCGGCATGAACTTATGTAGATTGGTCTCCTTCAGGGAGACTATGCTTGATTCCTTCCGCTTCTTCGGCATTTGATATAGCTCAAGGGTTTTGGGGATGTATTGGAGAAGGGAAGTAGGGAGAAATGAAAAGTTGAAAGTTAAAAGGAGAAGAGAGAAGGGAGGGGGGTTTAAATAGATTTTCAAACCTGGTACAACCCCACGCCCGTGTGCCTTAGGCGTGTCGATTCACACGGCCGCCTCGCACGGCCATGTGTCTAGGTGTGTTAGTTCACCCACGCCCGTTTTACAGATTGCCACGCCCATTGGTGATAAGTCAGTGTCGTCCACGGCCGCATCGCACGGCCGTTGCATTCTGTCGGTGCCCGTGGGGCGGTGGTTGGAGTCCGTGACTCGAAGATTTTATTCTCTCTGACTTGTACCTCCTCTTCCATGTCAGTACGACGATCCAGGGCATCCACACGGCCACGGCCGTATGCTATGTAACAGCCCGATTTTGGGCCTAGTCAAAATTGTGGTTTTGGGGCCACAAATCCGTTGAAGAAAATCTTATTTTTATTATATTTTTATGGTCTACGATTTCACAAAAAGATTTCGTGAAAATTTCGTTCGAAAATTTTGACGTTTGGGCACTCAATTTAGTCAAAAGGACTAAATTGTAAATAGTGCAAAAGTTGAGTTCTACATGTTAGAAGTGTCCAATTTCTATGAAATTTTAAATTGGAGGTCCTTAAATTGCAATTAGACCATTGGTTAAATTTTTGGACAAAAATGGACATTAGATAAGTGAAATGGGATATTTTTAAGTTAGGGGCATTTTGGTAATTTGGTAATTAAATGAATTAAAAACAAAATTAAAATGCCAAATTTGTCCATCTTCTTCACATGGACGAAATTTACCAGGAGAAGACATGGCTAGGGTTTTCTCAACTTTCCAAGCTCATGGTAAGTCCGTTCTAGGCCCGTTTTTCAAGTTTTTTACGGTTTTGGAGTAACGGTAGCTCGATTTAGCTTATGCTACCAATAATTCATGCTAGGGTTCATCTTTGAAAAATTACCCATAGGTGAAAGGTGTGTATTTTGATGTTTTATGGTAGAGTATGAAGGCTGAAATTATGTTAAACAACTTTTACTAAGCGACTTTACGTGAAAACGAGTAAAATGTCATAATCGGTAAAAATACCTAATGTTCATAAGTACATGTTAGAGTGAGAATTTGGTGTTGCCATAGAAGGGAAAAATGTTCATCATGTCATAAAAATATAAGAAAACAGGATGAAGTTTAATTTTTGAGCCTAGGGGCAAATTTGTAATTTTGTAAAAGTTAGGGGCAAAAATGTAATTTTTCCATAATGTGATTTTTGGACTGAATTAAATAGTATAAATATTAAATAAGCTAAATGTGTTATTATAGATCGAGAAGAACGTGGAATCGACCTTGAACGAGGTAAAGGCAAGGTTACGGACTAAATTGCAAATTTTGTCATATTTTGCATCGAGGTAAGTTGGTGTGTTAATAATAATGCAATAATGTCATAATGTATGTTTGAAACCTAAATTATGGTATTAAATTGATATTTGCTGAATTACATGTTTAGTATATTATGTTGGTGAATTGATTTAATTATATGTTTATGATAAAAGGTGACATAGGTGACAAGGAAAATGGGTTGAAATGTTGTGCTTAAAGGTGTTTTCTATGACTATGGTTATCATGTGAAATGGAAAGTTTATATGTAAATAATGTATTTATTTTACTTGTTCAATAATTATTTTGCTAGATATTATGGAAATCATTGGGTGATAACTATAATATAAAAATGTATGGAATGTGAAATTCTCGGTTGAACCTTTGGAAAACCAAGAGATACGGACAATATGTAGCTAGGTCACACGAGTGATAAGGGACCTTCATCGTGTGCACAAGAAAGCTACGAGATGGCAAATTTTGATATGTAGCTAGGCCACATGGATGATAAGGGACTTTCACCATGTGTGCAAGAAAGCTACGGGATAATAATTTAATATGTAACTAGGTCACATGTGTAATACTGTGTGTATACCATGTGTACAAGAAAGCTACGGGTTATGAGTAGCAAGGTCGCATGAGTGGTTCCTAGTGTTGGATGACATGTAGACAAGAAAGCTACGAGATGGAATGGCTAGGTCACATGGGTGATAAGGGACCTTCACCATGTGTACAAGAAAGCCGAATTATGTGTAGGTGGAGCTATGTGCTGAGACCACCGAGTATCGGGCATTTTTCGAAGGGGTTCAACGAGATAACTTACTAATGGTGATTGGTGCAATCATGTTATGAATAAGTGCAGGTGTGAATGTGACCAATTGAGAAATGTAGTAAATGTATGTGTGAGTAAGTGTTTGTGTGAACAAGGGTGCATGTGACCATGTGTGTATGTGCATAATGTATTTGATATGTGATACGTGATTGAAATTGTGGTAAGGCTGATATGTTGTAAGCGCCAATATGAATACTCATAAATATTGTTGATGATTATTCATTTGTATGGCTAGTATTGAACATGCTTGGTGTTATGTGTGCATATATGAAAGTAATATAAAGAAAACATGGGAGAGTAAAATTTTCAGTAAAATAGATTGAAATAGCAGCAGTTACGTGAATTTGAAAAATCACCATAAATAGTATAAATTGAATTATATATTGAATGGGATATGAAATTAAAGCTTATTGAGTCTATTTTCACATAAAATAAATTGTGTGAGTAAATAAATTTTTTATTATGAGATATTTAAATTTTGGTGAGACAGGGTCTGAATGGTTTCAGAAATCCCATATTCCAAATTTGGAAAATCACTAAAAAATGTATAAAAATGGTTATGGTGTGTAATTTATGTTCTCCGAATCCTTGGTGAGTCTAATTTTGAGAGAGACAAACGGTAAGGTTATCCAGACTCTGTATAATGAGAAATTTTAATTTTAGTGAAGAGGTGTTAGAGCTATCAAACAGTGAAATAGGGGAATCTTTAATGAATAAAATGTATTTATTAGCTTAACCAAAAATTATGGAAATTTTATGGTAAGAAGATATGCGAATCTAGTTTCAGGGAAAATTAGCGGATCTTAATTTTGAGTTTCTTAGATCAAGATATAAATATTTTAGTGACTGTGACTTGAGTAGACAACTTGAGATGAACATGAATAAAAAGTGGAACTATGTGAAATTATGATTGTATTATCTTGAGAACATATTGTGAAGATTTATAAAAGCCTGTTAATAAATCACTTATTATTTACATACTTACTTACTAAGCTTTGTAGCTTACTTCCATTCCTTTCCCATATCTTATAGGGTTGTATGCTAGCTCGAGTTGGAGATCGCCGGAGATGTAATCATACTATCAAGCTATCATCGTCGGATAAAAGTGAATACAAACCTCTTAAGTTTATGGCATGTATAGGGGACATAGTCATTTGTATATGTCATAATTGGTTTGACCTAAAATGTTGGCCTTTAATATTTAGTAGTCCATTTTGCATAAGGCCATTGATGTTGGCTAGTGTTATTCAAGTTATATGTTTGTGATGATGCAATTTATGAGATGCATAATTTGGATGAAATTTTATGACTTGGTTTAATACGTTTACAAGTGCATGTGTTCCGGTAATGTCTCGTATCCAGTCCCAGCTTTGGGCTCAGGTATGGGGTGTTACATGCTAGGCCGTGTGGCCTGGAAATCTGCACTTTTGGTTAGTTTAAAGCTAGATACTATAAAGAGAGGATAAAATAGAAAAATAAGAAAAAATAAAAATGTAAAAGTTAATGGGGTTAGTGCTCGGGTTGCCTCCCGAGAAGCGCTCGTTTATAGTCTTAAGCTAGACTTTCCTCTCGTTTGCATCATCAGGGTGGTTTGAGGAATTGGAAGTCCTTCCTCATGCTATCGCTTTATCCTCGTGAAAAGTTTAAGTCGAGATCGTTTATAGTAAAAGTACCAAAAATAGGATTACTTACCTGGACTGTTCCGTATGAGAAAACACTGGTTACCCTAAAAGGTATTTCTTTGTTTGTGTTAGGGTCTAGAGGAGATATTCGAGGATCTGCCTTATCTAACAGTACCTGGTCTCCTATTTTGAAGTGGTTTGTTGTTCCTATGAGCTCTTTTGGGGGCTCCTTCGATTTTACCTTGTGTGGTTTCGGTTCTTCGTCGTGTATCCCTAATTTTTCCTTGAAGTGTGTCTTCCACTCGTCTAGATCATCGATCTGAATCCTTCGATCTTCATGAACTACTTTTTTGTTGGCATGGGGTTTAGGATCGGGTTCAGTTGTATTCTTTTGCGGTTCTTCCTAAAAATAAGGGTTAACCGAATGGTTATTAGTAGAATTTACGTTCTCACCTTGATTACTCGATGTTCTGGCTGAGTCGAGAGCCTTGAGGGTGACCGTCTCATTACCTACACGAAGTATGACTTCTCCTGCATCAACATCAATTTTAGTCCTGGCAGTTGCTAAAAAGGGTCTTCCTAAAATTAAGGGAATCAAATTATCCTTATCCATGTCTAAGACAACAAAATCTACTGGGAAAACGAATTTGTCAATTTTTACAAGAACATCTTCGATAATACCCCTAGGAATTCTAACAGTTTTACCAGCTAATTGAATGCTCATCCTAGTTTGTTTGGGTTTCCCTGGACCTAATTGTTTAAACAATTTATAAGGCATGACATTTATGCTTGCCCCTAAATCAGCTAACGCATTATCAACAGTTAGTCTACCAATTAAACATGGAATTGTAAAACTCCCTGGATCTTTTAGCTTTTGTGGTAGTCTATTCTGTAACATTGTTGAGCATACTGCGTTTAATTCCACATGTGGATCCTCGTCTAATTTGCGTTTGTTCGTTAAGAGATGTTTTAAAAATTTCCTTGAATCTGGCATCTGTGAAAGAGCTTCAAGTAGCGGTAAGTTAATATGTAATTTCTTTAAAAGTTTAAGAAACTTACCGAACTCTTCCTCTGTGTCGTCTCTCGTTAATGCTTCGGGATATGGTATGCGAGGTTGGTACTCCTTGACTACCGATTTTGGCTTGTCGTGTGTTTCCTCAACTTTACCTTTTTCTACCTCGTTTCCTTGTATTAGACTGGGTTCGTCTAATCCTTCACTTTCTTGAGCTGTAATGGCTTGGATTTGCTCCTTTGGATTAATCTCAGTGTTGCTTGGTAGACGCCCTTGTGATCGTTCAGACATCAGCTTCGCGAGTTGTCCAACTGACTTAGAAACTTCCTCAACTGACTTAGTGACTTCCCTAACTTGGCTCTTAATCCCTTTGATCGATGCTTGTTGGGTCTTAAGGGTGGTTTCAGTGTCTTGGAGACGGTTTTTTGTGGATGCCATGAATCTTGTCAGCATCTCTTCAAGGTTCGACTTCTTCTCCTGTGGATAGGGCTGATTTTGGAAATTTTGAGGAGGTTGTTGTCTTTGATTTCCTTGATTTCCTTGACCTCCCCACGAAAAATTTGGGTGGTTCCTCTAACCTGGGTTATAATTATTACTATAAGGATTATTAGATCTGAAATTGTTACCTATATAGTTCATCTGTTCGCTCTCTGTGCCCGGTTGGTAGTGTGGGTACTCAGGATTCGCTACGGTTCCACTTACGTCGCACTGCATTACTGGATGTACCTGCGAAGAACACAAACTATCAAGCTTTTTATTCATCATCTCTACCTGTGTTGATAGCATGGTTACTGCATCGATGTTGAAAACTCCGGCTGATTTTGTTGGTTTGGTCCTTGTAACCTACCACTGATAGTTATTCAGTGACATCTCTTCAATAAACTTGTAGGCTGCTTCAAGAGTTTTATTGTTCAGGGTTCCACCGGCGGCTGAATCAATTAGTTGCCTCGTCGAGGGGTTTACACCGTTATACAAAGTTTGGACTTGGAGCCACAAGGGTAAACCATGGTGCGGACACCTTCTCAAGAGATCCTTATATCTCTCCCATGCGTCATATAATGTCTCTAAATCCATCTCGCACAAAAAGAAGAGATATCATTCCGTAATTTGGCGTTTTGGCGGTGGGAAATATTTTAATAAAAAATTTGGTCATTTGATCCCATGTAGTGATTGACTCGTGGTAACGAAGTTTAACCACTGTTTGGCTTTATTTCTTAATGAAAAGGGAAATAACTGAAGTAAATGCGGCATCATCGGAAATGCCATTTATTTTGAAGGTATCACGTAACTCTAAAAATTAGCTATATGAGTATCCGGGTCTTCGTCCTGTAAACCATCAAATTGAACAAATTGTTGAATCATTTGTATAGTGTTAGGCTTTAATTCAAAATTATTACCGGCTATAGCAGGCCTAACAATACTTGATTCTGCTCTGTTAAATGAGGTTTAGCATAATCATACATAGTACGCGTGAGCATTATTTCTCCCACATCTTGTGGTTGAGGATTATTTTCGTCCATCCCTTGTGATGGGATTGGATCCGTCTTCTCGCTCTTCTTCGTGTAATTTAGGGCTCGCCTAATTTCTCTGCGATTCCCGTGAAGCAGTAGCGCCAATATCACTGTCGTATACTAGTGGTCCTCTCGGGTTCCTTCTAGTCATAAACTAGAGGTACCTGATAGGAAAAGAAAGAAAGAAAATTTAGAAAAGTTAAAATTTAAACTTAAAAAAAAGTAAATTGCAGAAAATAAAAAAAATAATGGCTAAAGTAATAAAAATAGAGCTTTCTTAATATTTTAGTTCTCGCTTGGCGCGCCAAAAACTTGATCGTTGTATTTCAGAGTTTTAAATTTATAATGATCGATCTTGGAACTAACTATAACAATGATTGAGGCAAGTGCACCTATCGAACAGTAGTATAGCTTAGGCAAGACCGGATTGTCGAACCCAAAGGAACTAAAAGTACTAATACTAACTTTCTTTCTATTATTTAGCCTAAAATAAGTGAAGTTGTTTATTAATCTAAATTAACTAATTACTAAGCTAAAGACGCAAAGACAAAAAGAATGAATTGGGGAAATACTTGGGAAAAACTCAGTTGATTAAGACGATACCGTTAGGAAGAATCCACCTAGACTTCACTTGTTATCTAACACTGAACCAGACGATTTATTCACTTGACTTGATCCGTAGGACTCCCTAATTTATATTAAACCCTCTCTCGAGGCGAATAATGTCTAACCCTAGGTTGATTAATTGAAATCTCTTTCTAATTAAAACCCTAGAATAGCGAAGAAATCGATCTATGGACTCCCATATTAGGTTTCACCCTAATCCGGCAAAATCTCGTCACCCTATCTCTAGGCGCGCGATCAACTCCGCTTAATTATGCTAGATCTACTCTTAGCAGGACTTTTGCTCCACCACCTAAGCACATTCAACTTGAATTAATATCGCGAAATATCAATACAAGAATTAAGCACACATAATCAAGAACAAATCAAGTATTTATCATATAGTTGTAAAACAATAACAAGATTCATCTAGGTTTCATCCTCCTTCAGGTATCTGAAGGGTTTAGTTCATAATAATAAAGAAAAACATCTCAGAAGAAAAGATAAAACAAAACAAAAGAAATCCCTAAAACTCCTTGAAGGAATTGAAGGAGAGATCCTCCATCTTGAGTAGAATTCCCGCTTCTGAAGATGGATCAACTGGCTATCCTTTGAGAGTTTCCCACAAATCTGACCTTTTCAGATCGGCTCATTGGCCTAGCTAACCGCCCTCTTTTAGGTTATACCTAGGGTCTTTATATAGGCTTTTGAAATAGGTTTCTTTGCCCCTAAGTATCCTTTTCCGAGTGAAATTACTCTCCTCCACGGCAAGGGCATGGCCATGGCACACGCCCGTGTGAATCGTGGCCAGGTCGTGTTGGACTCCGTTAATGAGGCACGGCCATGTAGATCGACTTCAGGCCGTGTTCTAGTATATTTGAGGAGGCACGGTCGTGTGGGATTTAGTCCAAAGTGTCGATTTCTTCTTTGGCCCATTTTGGTTGCGTTTTGAGCCTGCTCGTTCTTTTTATTCTTGGGTGCTTTCACGAGTATAAGACATGAAAAGATAGGATTAAGAGCACCTTTTTACATAAATCAAGGGATAAATCATCCAAAAGTATGCTAAATGTGGGATTAAAATATGTCACTATTTCGGTTTATCAGTCCCCCTTTTTAGGTCATACTTAGGGTGTTTATATAGGCTTCGGAATGTGTTACTTCACCTCTAAGTATCCTAATCCGAGTGAAATTTCTCTTTGTCACGGTAGGGGCACGGCCATGGCACACGCCCGTGTGAATCGTGGCCAGGCCATGTTCGAGGCTGTTGAAGGACCACGGCCGTGTGGTCTCGGGCCCAGGTCGTGTCAATTTTGTGATATGGCCCATTTACTCTATTTTAGGCCCGTTTCTCATTCTTTTCATCCTCCGGTGCTTTCTTGAGTATAAAACATGAAAACAAAGGATTAAGAGCACCAAATTACATAATTCAAGGCTTAAATCATCCAAAAGCATGCTAAATGTGGGCTTAAAATATGTTACTATTACGGTTTATCACTCTCCTTTGCATTCTTCTTCTTTTTCTTAGTGTTGAAGCACAGGCATGCAGCCCTAGTGGTAAGATCAAAGGGAAAACCCCTCCACCAGGGCAATGCAACCAGGAAAATGATTCTGATTGTTGCAAGGATGGCAAGTGGTACACGACATACAAATGTTCACCCCCTGTATCAAGCCAAACGAAAGTAACACTGACGCTTAATAGCTTTGAGCGAGATAGAGACGGTGGTGCACCATCTGAATGTGACAACCAGTACCACTCCAATGATGACCCTGTGGTGGCACTTTCTACAGGGTGTTAAAACAACGATAAGAGGTTTTTGAATTATACCAACATCCATGGCAATGGAAAATCTGTGAGGGCTAAAGTTGTGGATCAATGTGATTCTACTATGGGATGCGATTCGGACCATGATTATCAGCCCCCTTGCCCTAACATCATTGTTGATGCCTCGAAAGCAGTTTGGAAGGCTCTTGGAGTGCCTGAGAGCGACTGGGGCGGGATGGATATCTACTGGTCTGATACTGATTTGTAATATCCCGGGTTAGGGGCTATTTTGTTGTTGCATGATATTGCAGGTGTTGGTGTGCTATGTTGCTATTTCGTGTCTTAGGGGCTTAGTTGTAGGCTAGGAGTATGCACGAGGGAATGGGGAAAATTTAGTTTTGAGCCTTAGGTGTAGGGAGTCGTTGGAGCCGAGGATATGTATTTTATTTGGTAGTGTTACACAAAAATGAGGTTGGCAAAGTGGCAAGGCATGTGCCACTTGGAGCTGAGTGTGGCGTCATCTACAAGGAGAGATCCACGAGTTCAAGTCGCAGAGATCCCCTATTTCGTCACTCATTTTGGACGGCATGGAGGAAGAGGTAGAAGGCAATTCGAATTCTTCCTTGGACTTGGTCTACACATTCAAATGGAGGGTGGAGAGGAAGTTTAGGAGGAAGACTTGGTCAAGCAAGTTTGAAGGAGTGGTGGTGAGTGAATGGGGAGACTTGGCTGAATTTTTTTAGGAGGAGTTTGGGGGAGTGACGGCTTGGTGTGAGAAGTGACTATGCCAGAAAAAGCTTTTGGCATTTCTAGTGTTTTTCTTTCATTTTCGGTCTTGGTATGTCTAGCTAAAATTCTCCCTTTTGGTCAAGTTGTTAGCCGAATGTCAGAGAGTTTCTCCTTTGTTACCAATATTCAAGTAAGTCTTCCATTTCTCCTTGAAACCGAAAGTGTAAGCAACATACACCTTAGCCGAAACTTGCCTTTGTTTCTCTTAATTCCAATATAGCCGAATGCTCTCTTCTCTCCCTCTCATAATTTCTTTATTTTCATAAGAGCCTAAACTTACCATTTCCTTCTCAATCGAATTCTCCATTCATCTTCTCCATTCTTTTGTGTGTGGAACTTACCTTGTCCCTAAAACCGAAATCTTCATTCATCTATTCCATTTCTTTTCTCCAAAACCGAAAAGCACCTATCTCTCTTTTCCATTTTCTTCTCTTCTCAAGACCTTGGCCGATTCTCTTTTCTTTTGGACACAAAATTCTTTTGCTTATTCTAGCCGAATCTCTTTTCTCTTCTATTAGTCTTTAACTTAGCCGAATATCACCCTTCTCCTGGTGGTTGTGTAGGCCGAACATCGGTTGGTGTTGGGTAAGTGCTAGGCCGAATGGCCATTTCTTCCCTCTCTTATGATTTATCGGTTTTGGTTGGGTTAATAGCCAATTTTGGGCATATGTTGAAAGGAATTAACCTCTTATGTTGGAATCGAATTCATGATAGGGCCTTCGGATTTTGGAAGTAATCAAGAGGAGTCTTCCTTCTTTGTAAATCGATTAGTAAGTAGAGGGTAAGTGATTGGTATATTATTGTTAGTTCAATCTTTTGATTTCAATTAAGTCAAAGGTGATTGGAGATTAACTATTTGTTTCATTAGGGTGCCGATTGTTAAAGGAGAACCACTGCTTGATTCGAGATTTGGTAGGAAACCAAATCAAGTACAAAGGTAAGGGTTGATAATGACTCCTGTTGGCTTAAAAGTCCTTGGTTGAATGGTCTTAAGTATCTAACCCCTATGTTTGGCCGATTCTAGAGCAAGGAGTTTAAAGATTGTAGATCTTTTCTTTGGGATTAGGCCCTCGTTATTCCGGTGTGTAACTAACACACCCATACTTAGTAATATTATTAATAACTCGATTGCTTTGTAAAACCAAAACAAGATGATGGATTAATTGGTACCCAAGTGGGGTATATGTACGGATCCGGTAAGTCCGTAGCATTACGAGTTCTCTCGATGTATACTCAATATTATGATCTATGTTATGTATGCGATGAGATATAATGCTTGGCATGTTGGCATGATATGCATGACTTGTATGAGATGCATGATCACATGAGTATGGCATGATGATGGGTGATATGAGTGGAGGGAGGATGATGATATCCGTGTCTTTGGGACACCTGTGTCTTTGGGACACCAGAGGTTTGGCACCTCCAGGTGGTTTGGTACCACGGTGATATTTTGTGACTTTGGGTCACGGAGGTTTGGCACCTCGCGTCTCGTCCCAGTGGCTTAGTACCACGGTGGGTTGGCCCCATAGTTGATTATACGGGATTGACGCCGGTGATTGGGTATCACACGATGGGTTGGCCCCATCATCGGATTTGTAGGATGCGGTCACCAAGTGATTTGGTATCACTGCGTGTCTTTGGGACACTAGAGGTTTGGCACCTCATTGCGACTCGTCCCTGTGGTTATCACCACCGTGGGTTGGCCCCACTTATGAGATAGCTAGTGATTGGGTATCACACGATGGGTTGGCCCCATCATCGGATTATTCGTGACTTTGGGTCACCAGTGGTTTGGCACCACACTTATGGATATCGTGACTTTGGGTCACCAGTGGTTTGGCACCACCAGTGGTTTGGTACCACACGGGGTAGAAAAGGCGATATGGATGGTTAGGATCGGGTTGCATTAATCATGTTGCTATGTATGATGTGTGTTAGCATGTTGTTTTATCGGGAGTGGGATTTATGCCTTTGAGTCATTCGACTCACCCTCTCCTTTGACATTTCAGTGACACTTAGACGGACATGGGAGCCGGATGGACTCTGGGGTGCTCATGCCACGCTTAATAAAGTTTTACTCAGACTTTATAATTTGGGTACTTTAGCTTGCTTTTTATTATTTGGGTTTTGTTTTGGATTGTAAAAGGCCTTTAAATTATGTTTTATGATGTTTATGCTTTAAATAGACTTTAATATGCCTTAACAAAATAAGTGGGTTGGAATTTTACTAAAATTTGGAAAGACAATGATTTAAAAACTATAAGCAAAGTGTTTTAAACTATACCATCGGGTATCTCACCGTGACTTGCATTAGAAACTCAAACGATTTCCAAATCAAAACTCGATTTTCTACCAAGTTAAAATGTCTTAAGTAACACTAAGAAACTATTTGAATAATAAAATGGAATAAACTCGTTTTAACTACATCTTTTGGTTAAGCTTTCAAAGGTTTTGGGTTTTCTAAATACACCACCTGATTTCAAACAAGCCTACTCAAATTTTCTTCAAATACACTATATAGTGAAGTGTTTACATCCAGCTTTTAAACGAAAAACCTAAACCTCTCAGCACGTTTTCCAGTAACATACCAGATTCTGGCCGTGGTGTATTGACTGGTTTGGGGTGTTACAATTGTGGTATCGAGCCAAGTTCAAAAGCTTTTTTGTGGGCCCAAGGCCCAAAACGTTTTAAAAGTGTGTTTGATAGTCTTTGTATTTAAATATATGGTTTGTAAGGCATGGCACCGAGTCTCCGGCACCAGTTCGCCCATGTAAGTACCCCTTACTATTGCTTGTGATTTGTTGGATGTGATGTGATTTGATGATTAGAAATAGTACATTACTTTAGAGATTGAACTCGATAGGATTTCTGTGAACTCGCGAGAACAAATCTCCTTAAATATTCATAAGATTTGCTTTAAAACAAATGGAATAAATATCGATGCATAAAACTCTTTAATCGAGACACGTAGAGATTTTAGTCATGAGCACTCGAGGCGGACGTGGTCGTAATACTCGTGGTAGAGGTAGGGGTAGGATGACGGTTTCGAACCCGTAGGATCGGGTCGTGGGTCGAAAATGAGATACCGGTTCGCCACGGTGGAGGTGGTGAGTTCCAAGATCGATCGAGACGACGCAGGTGTCACGAGCGATGCCGCGAGTGTTGGAAAGAGTAGTGGAGGAGTAGGTGGTGGTGCAGGAGTTAGGAAATGCGTTCGAGCGACTTTCGAGCAAATGGGGCCGAATTCTTTCGAGGTGTATCCGTGTTGCTCCTAGCACCGCCGAGTATTGGTGGAGGCAACCGAGCGGATCATGGATGATCCGGACTTAATCTTTGAAGAGAAGCCGAAGGGCATCGACGCTTCTCCGGATGAGTCATATCAATGGTGGCTCACGGTTCGGGATGATGTGGCAAAGCAGAGGATCCGACATGGGATTATTTCGTGGTCGCGTATCAAAAGAAGTACATTGGGGCTAGTTATATTGACTCCCAGTGAAAAGGCATTTCGAGGCTTGTTCAGGAGTAAGTCTGCTTTTCGAGCACGAGGTGAGTTCTTGAAGGCCGAGTAGGTATGCTGTGGGTATTGTAGCCACCGAACATGAGAGGTGTGTTCGCTTTCGAGGATGGTCTCATGAGACGAGTTGAGATCGCGATTGCTCCTCGCCAGGAGCGAGTTTGTTGTCTTAGTTGAAAAGGCTAAGGTAGCCGAGGTGTTAAAGAGTCGGTGAGGCGAGCATGGACATGGAGAAATAGGCATAAGAGGAAGGCGACGCACCGGACGTCATAACCCAGACGCGTTTTCGATCTTTGGTTCTCCTTATAACGCTTTGATTGATGTGGGTTCAACGCACTCTTATGTTGCCGTAGTATAGTAGAGACCATGGATTTAGACCCGAGATATCTTCTAGGCGGATGACCGTAATTAGCCCTCTAGGTCACTCTGTAGTGGTAGATAATTTGTTAAAGATGTACCCTAGAACTCCAAGGGGTAGTGTTTGTCTTGATCCGATGGAAGCCGCCGCTTGGGGGAGTTCGATCGATTCTTGGGATGAACTGGTTGGTCAAGTACCAAAGAGGTTGGATTGCGCGCCAAGCGCATGGTTCTTAAGACGGTTGAGGAGATGAAGTGGCTATGATAGGTAATAGGAGAGATTACTTATCAAATGTGGTATCCGCTCCAAGGCGAGAAGATGGTCGAAGGGCGTGAGGCGTATGTGGTTCATGTGTATGCCTTGGAGGCTAAAGAGTCCATTGTGTAGGAAGGTCCGCATCGTGTAAGGAATTTGTTGATGTGTTTCGAGGAGCTTAGGGTTTGCCGCCAGATCGTGAGGTAGAGTTCGGGATAGATCTCATACCCGGAGGCTGCGCGGTGTCTATTGCTCCATATAGGATGGCGCCAAAGGAATTGGTGGAGCTTAAGGCTCGAGATCCGTGGAGTTATTGGATCGGGGTTTTATTAGGCCAAGTGTTTCGCGCCGTAAGTGCGCCGGTACTTTTTGTTAAGAAGAAAGATGGCATGCGATGCGGATGTGTATAGACTACCGCCGATTGAATAAGTCGACGAGTAAGAACAAGTATCCGCTGCCACGGATAGATGATTTGTTTGATCATTTGAAGGATCTTTGCGGTATTTTTGAAGATCGACTTGAGGTCCAGGTATCATCGGCTAAAGGTTAAGGAGGTCGATATCCATAAAACAGGCGTTTCGGACTCGGTATGGGCACTACGAATTCTGGTAATGCCGTTCGGGTTGACTAACGCACCGGCAGCATTTATGGATATGATGAATAGGTGTTTCAAAGCAAGATTCGGATCAGATTCGTTGTTGTTTTCATAGACGACATCTTAGTGTACTCAAGGGCGACGTAAGAAGAGCATGATGCGCATTTGCGAGTGGTCTTTGCAGATTTTGAGGGAAAAGCGACTCTATGCTAAGTTGGTAAATGCGAGTTCGCTTAGAGAAGTGACTTTCTTGGGGCATGTAGTGTCAATTTGAGGGATTCGGGTAGACCTCGGAAGATTGAGGCGATTTTGGATTAGAGGCCGCCTAGGTCGGGTGGTCGAGATTCGGAGTTTTTCTGGTTTGGCCGGATACTCAGAAGGTTTGTTGAGGGTTTCGTTGATAGCGGCGCCCATGGCCAAGTTGTTAAGGAAAGAAGTTCCGTTTGTTTGGACCGAAAAACAAAGCAGAAAGCTTCGATAAGTTAAAGAAGATTTTGACCGAGGCTCCGCTTTGATTCAACTTTGAGGTCGGTAAGGAATTCACAGATCTATTGTGATGCATCACATACGGGATTGGGATGTGTCTTGATGCAAGAAGGTAAGGTTGTGGCTTACGCTTCTCGGCATGGTGAGGCCACATGAGGTCAACTATCCGACTCACGATTTGGAGCTAGCGGTCGTAGTCTTCGCCTTAAAGATTTGGAGGCACTACTTGTACGGAGAGAGATCGATATTTTACACGGATCATAAGAGTCTCAAGTATCTACCGACTCGTGAGAAGGATTTGAATTTGAGGCAACGCAGATGGGTTGAGTTCTTTGAAAGATTACGATTATTCGATTGAGTATCATCCGGGCAAGGCTAACGTGGTGGCGACGCGTTGAGCCGTAAGGTTGTTTCGGACTTAAGAGCGATGTTTGCCCATTTGAGCTTGTATGACGATGGGAGTATTTCGCAGCAGAGTTGCGAGTTAAGCCTACTTGGGTTGAGCGATCGAGAGAGAAAGCAGATTAGAGGATGAGATTCTCGAGTGCGCGAAGGTTACAAGTGCGAGGATGGTGGTTTGGAGGGTTACTGACTTGTCTAGTGATGAGGTTCTATGTTTCCAAGGTAAGGCTTGTATGCCTAAAGATATTGAGCCGAGGCAGAAGATTCTTCAGACGCACATAGCGATCCTTATGCTATGCATCCTGGTTGTAGCAAGATGTATAGGGATCTTAGAGAGCGATTTTGGTGGCGGGCTTGAAGAAAGAGGTGACAGAGTTTGTTGGGAAGTGTCTGACATGTCAGCAGGTCAAGACTGAACATCAGTTGCCGTCGGGTTTGCTTCAGCCTGTGAAGATTCCTCAGTGGAAGTGGGAAAGGATAACCATGGATTTCGTCAGTGGATTACCGCTTACGCCAAGCAAGAAGGATTCAGTTTGGGTAGTGGTGGATCGTCTGACTAAATCAGCTCACTTTATTCCGGTGAGGGTTGACTACTCACTTCAGAAGTTGGCAAAACTGTATGTTTCAGAGATAGTGAGGTTGCACGGTGTACCAGTTTCGATAATCTCGGATAGGGATCCCAGATTTACGTCAAGGTTCTGGAAAGCATTGCATCAGACTCTGGGTACTCATTTGGATTTCAGCACGGCTTTTCACCCACAGTCTGACGGTCAATCAGAAAGGGTTATTCAGATCTTAGAGGATATGCTGAGAGGTTGTGTTCTGGATTTCAGAGGTAGTTGGGAAGAGTTTCTGCCATTAGCTGAGTTTGCCTACAATAACAGTTATCAAGCGAGCATCAAGATGGCACCGTATGAGGCGTTGTATGGTAGGGAAGTGTCGCTCACCCACGTGTTGGGCGGAGTTAGGTGAACGTCGTCGATTGTTGGGACCAGAGTTAGTTGGTTGAGGCGAAGATAAGGTTAAGTTGATTCGAGCTCGATTGAAGGAAGCTTCGGACGGCGAGAAGTCTTATGCCGATCTTAAGCGGAGAGATATAGAGTTTCTTTGTGGGGATCGAGTTTTCTGAAGGTCTCGCTTGGAAGAAGGTGTTGAGATTCGGAAGGAAAGGCAAGCTAAGTCCGAGGTTTATTGGGCCGTATAAGGTTTTGAGACGAGTGGGACGGTGGCGTATCAACTGGAATTGCCAGCAGAGCTTAGTCGATTCACGACGTATTTCACGCTTCGATGCTTCGGAGATATCAATCGGATCCATCGCATGTGGTAGCAAAGTGGAAGAGATCGAGGTAAATCCAGATTTGACTTTGGAAGAAGAACCGCGTGCGATTCTTGACCAGGGATGTGAAGGTTCTGCAGAGAAAGTCTGTGCCTTTGGTTAAGGTTCTTTGGCGGAATCATGGCGTGGAAGAAGCCACGTGGGAACCCGAGGATATGATGAGGCAAAGCAATACCTCAACTCTTTTGATCGGGTAATTTCGAGGTCAAAATTATTTTAAGGGGTAGAAGCTGTAATATCCGGGTTAGGGGCTATTTTGTTGTTGCATGATATTGCGGTGTTGGTGTGCTATGTTGCTATTTACGTGTCTTAGGGGCTTAGTTGTAGGCTAGGAGTATGCACGAGGAATGGGGAAAATTTAGTTTTGAGCCTTAGGTGTAGGGAGTCGTGGAGCCGAGGATATGTATTTTATTTGGTAGTTGTTACACAAAAATGAGGTTGGCAAAGTGGCAAGGCATGTGCCACTTGGAGCTGAGTGTGGCGTCATCTACAAGGGGAGAGATCCACGAGTTCAAGTCGCAGAGATCCCCTATTTTGTCACTCATTTTGGACGGCATGGAGGAAGAGGTAGAAGGCAATTCGAATTCTTCCTTGGACTTGGTCTACACATTCAAATGGAGGGTGGAGAGGAAGTTTAGGAGGAAGACTTGGTCAAGCAAGTTTGAAGGAGTGGTGGTGAGTGAATGGGGAGACTTGGCCGAATTTTTAGGAGGAGTTTGGGGGGGAGTGACGGCTTGGTGTGAGAAGTGACTATGCCGAAAATGCTTTTGGCATTTCTAGTGTTTTCTTTCATTTTCGGTCTTGGTATGTCTAGCTAAAATTCTCCTTTTGGTCAAGTTGTTAGCCGAATGTCAGAGAGTTTCTCCTTTGTTACCAATATTCAAGTAAGTCTTCCATTTCTCCCTTGAAACCGAAAGTGTAAGCAACATACACCTTAGCCGAAACTTGCCTTTGTTTCTCTTAATTCCAATATAGCCGAATGCTCTCTTCTCTCCCTCTCATAATTTCTTTATTTTCATAAGAGCCGAAACTTACCATTTCCTTCTCAATCGAATTCTCCATTCATCTTCTCCATTCTTTTTGTGTCGGAACTTACCTTGTCCCTAAAAACCGAAATCTTCATTCATCTATTCCATTTCTTTTCTCCAAAACAGAAAAACACCTATCTCTCTTTTCCATTTTCTTCTCTTCTCAAGACCTTGGCCGATTCTCTTTTTCTTTTGGACACAAAATTCTTTTGCTTATTCTAGCCGAATCTCTTTTCTCTTCTATTAGTCTTTAACTTAGCCGAATATCTCCCTTCTCCCGGTGGTGGTTGTGTAGGCCGAACATCTGGTTGGTGTTGGGTAAGTGCTAGGCCGAATGGCCATTTCTTCCCTCTCTTATGATTTATCGGTTTTTGGTTGGGTTAATAGCCGATTTTGGGCATATGTTGAAAGGAGTTAACCTCTTATGTTGGAATCGAATTCATGATAGGGCCTTCGGATTTTGGAAGTAATCAAGAGGAGTCTTCCTTCTTTGTAAACCGATTAGTAAGTAGAGGGTAAGTGATTGGTATATTATTGTTAGTTCAATCTTTTGATTTCGATTAAGTCAAAGGTGATTGGAGATTAACTATTTGTTTCATTAGGGTGCCGATTGTTAAAGGAGAACCCTTTGTTGATTCGAGATTTGGTAGGAAACCAAATCAAGTACAAAGGTAAGGGTTGATAATGACTCTGTTGGCTTAAAAGTCCTTGGCCGAATGGTCTTAAGTATCTAACCCTATGTTTGGCCGATTCTAGGAGCAAGGAGTTTAAAGATTGTAGATCTTTTCTTTGGGATTAGGGCCTTCGTTATTCCGGTGTGTAACTAACACACCCATACTTAGTAATATTATTAATAACTCGATTGCTTTGTAAAACCAAAACAAGATGATGGATTAATTGGTACCCAAGTGGGGTATATGTGCGGATCCAGGGTAAGTCCGTAGCATTACGAGTTCTCTTGATGTATACTCAATATTATGATCTATGTTATGTATGCGATGAGATATAATGCTTGGCATGTTGGCATGATATGCATGACTTGTATGAGATGCATGATCACATGAGTATGGCATGATGATGGGTGATATGAGTGGAGGGAGGATGATGATATCCGTGTCTTTGGGACACTCGTGTGTCTTTGGGACACAGAGGTTTGGCACCTCCGGTGGTTTGGTACCACGGTGATATTTTGTGACTTTGGGTCACCAGAGGTTTGGCACCTCGTCGTCGCCCCAAGTGGCTTAGTACCACGGTGGGTTGGCCCCACAATTGATTATACGGGATTGACGCCAGTGATTGGGTATCACACGATGGGTTGGCCCCATCATCAGTTTGTGGATCTGCGGTCACCAAAGTGATTTGGTATCACACTGTGTCTTTGGGACACCAGAGGTTTGGCACCTCATTGCGACTCGTCCCTATGGTTATCACCACCGTGGGTTGGCCCCACTTATGAGATACGGGATTGTCGCTAGTGATTGGGTATCACACGATGGGTTGGCCCCATCATCGGATTATTCGTGACTTTGGGTCACCAGTAGTTTGGCACCACACTTATGGATATCGTGACTTTGGGTCACTAGTGGTTTGGCACCACCAGTGGTTTGGTACCACACGGGGTAGAAAAGGCGATATGGATGGTTAGGATCGGGTTGCATTAATCATGTTGCTATGTATGATGTGTGTTAGCATGTTGTTTTATCGGGAGCGGATTTATGCACTCGAGTCATTCGACTCACCCTCTCCTTTGACATTTCAGTGACACTTAGACGCGGACATGGAGCCGGGATGGACTCGGGGTGCTCATGCCACGCTTAATAAAGTTTTACTCAGACTTTATAATTTGGGTACTTTAGCTTGCTTTTTATTATTTGGGTTTTGTTTTGGATTGTAAAAGGCCTTTAAATTATGTTTTATGATGTTTATGCTTTAAATAGACTTTAATATGCCTTAACAAAATAAGTGGGTTGGAATTTTACTAAAATTTGGAAAGACAATGATTTAAAAACTATACGCAAAGTGTTTTAAACTATACCATCGGGTATCTCACCGTGACTTGCATTAGAAACTCAAACGATTTCCAAATCAAAACTCGATTTTCTACCAAGTTAAAATGTCTTAAGTAACACTAAGAAACTATTTGAATAATAAAATGGAATAAACTCGTTTTAACTACATCTTTTGGTTAAGCTTTCAAAGGTTTTGGGTTTTCTAAATACACCACCTGATTTCAAACAAGCCTACTCAAATTTTCTTCAAATACACTATATAGTGAAGTGTTTACATCCTGCTTTTAAACGAAAAACCTAAACCTCTCAAGTACGTTTTCCCCGTAACATACCAGATTCGGTCGTGGTGTATTGACCGGGTTTGGGGTGTTACATGATTAATCACTTTATTCATATTTATATTTATAATGTATGTACTAGTGTCACGGGTCAGAGTTCAAAGCCCGTGACCATCGCACCAAATGCATCCGATGGAGGTTTATTGATTAGATGGGGATCATTTGGCCCATGAGAACTAGCTCGATTCAATGAACTTTTGGAGAAGCCTATCAAATTGAAGCCTGGTTGGCCCGATAGCGGAGATATGGCAACTTAGGCTGATATGGTAACTAATCTTAGAAGATAGTGGGAATCATATCTTGTAAAGATTAGATAGGATTTGTTATGGCATAATCTTGTAAATCCCTTATATTAGGGGATATGGTTAATCTCGTCCGTCAATGTAAATGTATCTTGACCATCGGTTTTGGGGGAGCTCAACTATAAATAGAGAGCCTCCCCCTCATTTGTACTCACTCCATTCGTTGTTTCATTATTCTTTGTGAATAAGAGAATAGAGAGCATTTACTCAAACACTTTGCGAGCGCTCTTTCTGTTGTTCTTTTGTTTGCTTCTTTTGGCATAAGTTTGCTTCCGCTCTTCAATTGGTGCCTTGGAGGAGTTCTTAAGGAATCCTCACTCGAGTAAAGGCTGACTTAGGTGAGTTTGGATGAGCAAATCGCCTAAGGCCGCACGGATTGTGAGACAAAAGGTCTAGCCCTGTGACAAGTGGTATCCAAGCTTTTGGTTCGAAGGCACTGTTGGGATGTCGAAAGAAGAGTTCGAACAAAGGTGGGCGAGAAAGTCTTTGAGGGAGATGCTGTCGGCAGTAGAGGAACGGTTGGGTAAACTTGAGGGATCCATGGAGGATGTAAAGGAGGCACTCGAAGGGGTCGAGGATCACATAGACAACTGGAAGGAACACTCCAGAGACTATGTGAAGATGTCTCTTAATTCGACCATGGACAAGGTAAACGAGTTGTTTAATTCACATAGAGATAAACTGTCGAACAGGAACGATGCTCTTGAGGCCATGATGATGGCTTTGAAGGAGGAATCAATGGCCACGATGCTGGCTTTGAGAACAAGAATAGTGGAGCTCGAGGGAGAGCTAGCCTTGTGTCGAGCAGCGGTGTGGGAAGGAGTGTCAAGTACAGCACTCAGTAACGAGTATGTCCCGAAGCCGAAAGAGTTTGTGGGGACAAGGTCTGCATGCAATATGGACAATTTCTTGTGGAGGATGGAAAATTACTTCCGTGCCAAAGGCATTGTGGATGATGCGGGTAAGGTAAAAACTGTTTCATTATTTCTTACTGATATTGCGCTTTTATGGTGGCGAGGAAGGACCACAGATAAAAGGCAAAGTGAGATTGGGACGTGGCAGGAGTTCCAATGTGAGTTGAAGGGACAGTTTTACCCGGAGTTTGCCGAGGAAGAAGCTTGGGCAAAGTTGCAAGGGATAACGCAACGGGGCACAGTGGGGGAGTATGTTCGTGAGTTCAAGGAACTCATGCTCCAAAGTTTCGTGTGGCCAGAAAGAAGCATTGCTTGCTTTTCAAGAGGATTGAAGCCGTGGGTCGGACGGGGAGGTGGAACAAAGAGGTGTCCAAAAGTCGCCGGAAGCCATGATGGTAGCAGAATCTGTGGTTAAGCTTGGTTTAGGGAAAGACAAGCTTGGGTCTTCCAAGTCCGAGGAAAGGGGCGTACGTGAAGGGAATCACAAGGAAGACATTGTTGATGGCAATGGCAACAGTGACAATTGTGGTAATGGGAAACCACGAGTTGGGAAGAAGAAACCCAAGAGGAAAAGGGACAAGCTGAAATGCTTTCTCTATGATGGTCCACAAATGTTAAAGAAATGTCCAAGGAAATCCGCGCTTAGGAAGAAGCTAGTTGAGAAGGCCTTGGGACTTGGTTCGAGCGCAAGGGGTGTCGAAGCTAAAGAGGCCGAAAGCGAGAAGAAGCCAGTTGAGTGCTTCTTGTGTCATGGTCAGCATAGGTTGCGGAAGTGTCCGAAGAAGTCTGTCATCAAAGGGAACGATGAAGTAGACACGGAGCCCAAGAAGCTTGGTTCGAGCAAGAGAAAAGTCGAAGCCAAAAGGGCAAAGAGGAATAAGTCTATCATCAAAGGGAACGATGGAGCAGACAAGGAGCCCAAGAAGCTTGGTTTGAGCAAGGGAAAAGCCGAAGCCAAGAGGGCAAAGAGGAGCAAAAAGAAGCGAGTAAAATGCTTCTTGTGCCGTGGTCCGCATGAGTTGCGGAACTGTCCAAAGCAAGCCGAAGTCAAAGGAAAGGCAACATCCGAGCATGGTGAGTCGTCGGAGGGTTTTCCACTCAGGGAAGAGGTGAGTTTGTCATCGAACTTAGAGGAAGAAGTTGCGATGAAAACAGTGAAGCTGGGACCAATGAGGCTCAAGTCGAATAAAGCGTCGGAGATGGCCGAGTCATCGAAAAGGCTTCCACCTATGGGAGAGGTGGGTGAGGCATCAGACTTTAAGAGGAAAGAAGTGATGCAAGAGGGACAGTTGACCTAAGTAAATGCAAAGGTACATTCCGAACACTCTGATAGTGTGTTGCATTCTAACTTGTTGACTTGGCAAGAACGTAGGGGCCATTGTGAAGTTCTTGAGCAAGGAGGCCAAGAGACTGTGGGCAAAGTGAAGCCAAGTGTTGTGAATCACGAGAATTCTGTTCGAGGGAAGTTAGAATATGGGCAACAGAGTGACATAACTCCTTGTCATCGAGATGTACAAACGAGTAGGACAGCTCGAGTTAAGAGGCGACAGAAGCCGAGGAGAAAGTCCCGAAGGAAAGGAAAAGCTAAGGCGTCAAGACGAGATCGAGGCGAATCAAGTCAGTGTCATTCAAAAGTCGCAACGAGGACGTTGCGAGAATGGGTGGGGGATAATGTCACGGGTCAGAGTTCAAAGCCCGTGACCATCGCACCAAATGCATCTGATGGAGGTCTATTAATTAGATGGGGATCATTTGGCCCACGAGAACTGGCCCAATTCAATGAACTGTTGGAGAAGCCTATCAGATTGAAGCCTGGTTGGCCCGATAGCGGAGATATGGCGACTTAGGCTGATATGGTAACTAATCTTAGAAGATAGAGGGAATCATATCTTGTAAAGATTAGATAGGATTTGATATGGCATAATCTTGTAAATCCCTTAAATTAGGGGATATGGTTAATCTCGTCCGTCGATGTAAATGTATCTTGACCATCGATTTTGAGGGAGCTCAACTATAAATAGAGAGCCTCCCCCTCATTTGTACTCACTCCATTCATTGTTTCATTATTCTTTGTGAAAAAGAGAATAGAGATCATTTACTCAAACACTTTGCGAGCGCTCTTTCTGTTGTTCTTTTGTTTGCTTCTTTTGGCATAAGTTTGCTTCCGCTCTTCAATTGGTGCATTGGAGGAGTTCTTAAGGAATCCTCACTCGAGTAAAGGCTGACTTAGGCGAGTTTGGACGAGTAAATCGCCTAAGGCCGCATGGATTGCGAGACGAAAGGTCTAGCCCCGTGACACTAGATGAAAGATTTCTTGTGCGTCTTAGTTATAATTTATATTACTATTAATGTAAAAATTATATATATTATGTATTTTGAGCCGTAAATTATGTTTTAAATCTTCATTATTTGTTCTATCCTTACTTCTTACTTGGAGAAATTCTTAGTTAAATCTCGAAATCAAATGAATGCAGGATTTGGTAAGCGTTCGATAGGGGTATAAACAAGGCACTTGTGCTCGCAAGTTATTCGAAAGAAATTCGAAATTGATTCAAGCGTGAGCAACTTGAGTTATCAAGAGCCATGTTTGAGTACCTTATTACTGGATTTGAGCAGCTAGCGAGCTTGATATAGCTTTTTATTAATAATACATTTTTAATATTTTTAATATTAAATTACTATGTTGTATACGAAACGAGTTCAAACTCAAACTCGAATATGTAAATGCTTTATCTTACCAAGCTTAGATAGTTTGATTTTACCACGAGCCAAGTTGGAGCTTCTAGAATAGTATTGGACCAAATTGGAGCCAAATTTCAAGCAATGAATTTTGAGTAGAGCTCGAGCATGATGAATCTCAACAATCAGGGAGCATATATACATAAATCAAATGGCATATGGGTATAATGTTCATTGTCTTTTTAACTGTTTCTCTTCCATGTTTTCATAGGTCATTACTTGCAGGTAATATTCATCAATCTTCTCATCTTACGTAAACTAGGTAACATGTTTCTAGTAAGAACTAACACCGCTAGTTCATGGTTGCCTTAATTTATCAAAAATTTACCTTACTCGGATTTAGTCACCAGGGCTGGACACAGATATGCTTTTCTTTTTCAAGATTTTCATATATTTGAAAAGTCTTTGGAATATTATATATTAGTATTTCTGTTCACACATGTACGTTGTATGTAAGATCATAAAGAAAAACGATGAGTGGAGTTTTTGTTTCACCAGAACAGGGTTTTGGGTGAAGGGATTATAGTCCCAAATGTTGATGGATCAGCCTGCTTTCAAGAAACACCATGTGTGCTGACAAGCAGTCTCGATGATAATTCAAGAAAGCAACCGAATCAAATATTGAAAGCTGCTATGACCATCAACAAAGAAATTTTGTTTCTTCCTATTTCATAAAGACTGAGAAGAATCAACTAAGGAGAGAGTTTACAAATGTGGAGGTTGAACTCTAAATAAACTAAAATCACCAATCAATCTATGTATCTAGTTTGTTACCAGTCAAAGCTATTCGGTGAACAACTAAAACTACTCTAAATATTGTCCTCCCTTAGCTTCTTTTGTCCCTTTGCGGCCAAATTTGGAAAGTTACAAACAATTAAAATGAAATTAACAGTACTAGCAACTAAGTTGTTGTAGTATAATGGTAAGTATTCTCGCCTGTCACGCGGGTGACCTGGGTTCGATCCCCGGCAACGGCGCTCATGTCTTTTCATTTTAATCTTTCTAGCTTCTGTTAGTGATGCAATCAGATAATCTGCTTCCCTAAATGCTTATTTGGAGCCTTTTGGGACAATGAAAAGCAAGATTGTTAAAGCTGCAGCACTCACGCTTAATCCAGAGTTTTACTTTTAAAATTTTATTTCATGTTTGAACTCTTTCAATTAAGTTTGTTTATGTTAAACTTCAATCACTGGTGTCTATTAAGCAAGCAACTCTATGCTTCAACAACACTTTGCATCAACAGCCTATGCTTCCACCCCTAGATAAAAAACCAAGTCTCCAAGATCCTTTAATAAGAATCTTTCATCAAGATATTTCACCAATACATCAATTTTCCATTGATCATCCCCTGTAATGACTATGGCTTCCACATACACTGGTAGATACGCTTTCTTCCTCTGTTAGTGTTCTTAATACTGAGAGAGCAACGTCGCCGATTGTTTGAACCCCAGTTATCCAACCTACTCTTTAAGCTTTTCAAACCATGCCTCTAGGGCTTGCTTGAACCCACAAAAGCCCTTTTTCAGTTTACACACTAATTGATCTCTCCAACAAAGACAATGCTCCGAATCGAAGTTGTAACTAACATGTATACCTCTTCTCCGAACTCCTTATTCAGAAACACATTGGGACTATCTAATTGTCTCAACTTTCATTTGTTGGTTAATGCAAAGTGTAAGAATGATCCTCACTATATTGTCTTTAATTTTTGATTTTCAGTTTCCTTGAAGTTATGTCCAACAATCTAGGAGTACTCTTTTGCGACCAGTCCAGCTTTATACCTCGCTGAACTCCCACCTACATGTCTTTTGACTTTGAACATGCATTTACATCCCATTGGCTTGTGACCCCTTGGAAATTTAAACAAGCTTCATGTATCTTGTTTTATTATTGAAGACAATTCAACTTCTACTACATTCTTCCATTAAGGTTGACTAGCAGCTTCAACAAAGTCTCAGGGCTCATCTAGTGAAAGGTTTACAAAACACGATTAGCGCTTAAGAATACCAGCCTTTGCACAAATAAGCCTAGGATGAATATTCATTATTGTAGGAAGAGGTCTAGGAGATAGAATTTGTGCAATGTCAATTGGCTGAGATCAAGCGGTTTGGAAGGCTCTTGGAGTGAGCAATTAAGGTGGGATGGATATTTATTGGAGTGATACTAATTAATCACTTTATCCATATAAATATTTATAATGTTTGTATTAGACTAAAGATTTCTTGTGCATCTTAGTTAAAGTTTATGTTACTATTAATGTAAAAGTTATATGTATATATCTTATATTTTGTATTTTAAGTTGTAAATTATGTTATAAATCTTCATCGTTAGCTCTATTCGTGGTGATAACACTATTCGTGGAAATCCTACTCTGAGAATAAAGTTTGCCACCCTTTGCTATTAACTTGGGCTTGTTGGGCCTCATCGTGTATCGGGCTAATTATATGTGCTATCTGATCTTTAAACCAACTTCTGTAATTTATTCAAACCTAATAAATATATTATCCTATGTCCAAAATATTATTTATTCTTTTTAATTAATTAAATTAAATTAAATATTATTTTCTCAACCTAATTCTAATTTCATTGAAGTCATGACAACTTTATCGTACTAAAATGCATGAGAAAATCAATTTAATTAACTTGTTTTTATGGAACTATGATGACTTAATTAATTTAATTTTTACTTCGAACTTCAATTAGTTAATTTCTTATTAAATAATAATTTGAAGATACAAATTAATTAATCTATGTATTTTGAGCCATAAATTATGTTTTAAGTCTTCACCATTTGCTCTATCCTTTCTTATTACTTGGAGAAATTCTTAATTAATTATCCGAATAAGATTAGTGTTGGATTTGGTATGCGTTCGATAGGGGTGTAAATGAGGCACTTGTGCTCGAAAGTTACTTGAGTTAATTTGAAAAAAACAATTCGACTTAAATTAAGGCATTGTCAAGCCAAGCTCGAGAAGCTTGAGTTATCAAGTGAACTAGATTTGAGTACCTTAATACTTGATTTGAGCCGCTCATGAGCTTAATCAAAATTTTTATTAATAACGCATTTCTAATATTTTTAATCTTAAGAGAAAAAATTCACCTAGAATCCAAACCCGAAATTTAATAGGAAACTCAATTCCAACCGGATCCAACCCAACCCAGCCTAAATTTAATTTAATTATTTTATTTTTATTTTAAAGAAAATAAGATTTCTTTTTTAGTTTAGACTTAAAATTTTATTTATTTATTTGTTTGTTTAAAAAAACTATATATATATATATATATATATATACCAAAGGCATTTTTTTAAATATCTTGAGATAGGTGGATTTACCTCAAACATGACATTGATCTGATTCGACTATTTTTTAAATTTCATCCAACCTGACTCACCCTCAACCTAATTTTCCAAAAGAAAATCATTCGTAACGAATCAAGTCAAGTTGAAACCTATTGAAATCAAGCTTTTTTACTTAATCTAATTTACTTAATATAACGTACGTAGTTTACCCTATTATTGTGTTCACTATTCATCTCGAGATTGTGCCGTTTTAACATTTAAATTTTGGAGGGCATTATAATGCATATTCTATACTAAGGACTCTATTATATTGTTTTAGATACATCCAAGTCAAGCATATGAATTAACATAAGCATAACACAAAAGAGTTCCATGCATAAATAATTAGTTATGTGAAACAAACTTTATTACATCAAATGCTCGAGGGCATACTACTAACACATTGTCAAGTCAAGCTTGAGATTGAACAACTTTGGTTATCAAATGAGCAAGATTCGAGTGCCTTAATATTTTATATGGGCAAGTCACAAGCCAAACCCAAGCATGTTTCAAGTATGCCTATATATTGTTACAACTAAATACATATCCACATATACAACCAAATAGGTTAGTCAAATTTACATAGGTTAGTCAAATTTACATATGATGAACATTAAGAAGAATTTCATGTAACACATATCAAGTTGAATGCATATACCATCCATTTCTAAACCATTTCAAGTTTCCATTTCCATTGAATTAACTTTCGCCTGAGAGATCTATAGTAAAACAGACTCAGATACACGAGAACAATTTGCTAACACAAGCTGACGTTATAACATAATTTCTCACACAAGCTGACATTATGTTGAGGTCACTCATCTGGGCTAGACCTACGAAACATATAATCCGAGATTATACAACAAATGTGTAATGCCTTAAGCCTGACCCAATTCATCAGATCCGGATCTCGGGTGCTACTTTGCATACCACTTAACAAAATTTCAAAAATGATGACAAATACCCCTTACTTAAAACATATTTCTTTTTATTTTATTTAAAGATTCAATTTTAGGAAAACAATGGAAAGTATTTAGGAAAAATATATTACATCATACATTTCACTAGATCCTTTACAATACAAATGTTTACTAAAGACTGACTCTTTGGAAAAGTCCTACAATACGCCACTTTTCCACTATATGCATAATAACTCGATCCACTGCTTCCTTGGCATACTCCTCGCATCGTCCTTCTTGGGGCAATCTCGTCCCATCATTACCTGAAACATAAACATAACACTTGTAAGTTCAAGAGAACTTAGTAAGAGTTAATAAATATTACCCTAATGGATAATTTTATAATATTTGAAGAATATCAGTGTGCCAACTACCCTTCTCAACCACTACTTCTATTTCGGTGAATTCTTTCACAATTACAGGCTTACATTTATAGGCTAACTACCATACTATTAGCATACCAGTTCTCTCTTAACTACTTGACTGATTTAAGATCCTTCTAGACATTTCAGAAATCTATTCTTTCTCTTGAAATCACAAAAGCACTTTTCGAAAGAATGTACCGTCAAAGCCCACTTCATCAAAACCATCACTTCACTCATACACTTCTTCGAAAATGGTTGTTCACAGATACTGCTTACTAGTCGATTCTTACACCTTGACAAATTCCCACGATGAGTTGGATACCATCAATTTACCAAATTAAATCATTTTCTACTTCAAACTCAATACATACCTATACTGATAATGAATTATCCAGATCGTTTAGAATAATTACCCATATCTTGATTACAAAACACAAATCTACCCAAGGTGCCAAACAACTCAGATTCCATAAGATTCCAGAGTAAGACATAATACTATTTTCATATGGAGGATACCAAATACTCAAATTTTGGCACTATATATAACGCAGACGAACTTAGATAGATAGTTTCTTATGTCTTTCATGACTACAAATACACCCATATTCACAACTAACAAATTACCATGGCAAATGCCCTTTATGAACATACAAATACACACTTTTTGTAACACCCCTAACTTATATCCGCCGTCAGATTAGGGTTACAGAGCATTACCGTACAAACAAAACATTTAAACATTCATTTCATACATCATTAGAAACAAATTATAAAACAACCATTTACATACATGTCGTCCCTAAATCAAGCCCTCGAGGCCCTAGAAACACCTTAGAAACAATTCGGGACCAAACTGAAAACATTTAGAAAGTATATGAAAAAGTTGCAAAATTTTGACTACAGGCTGTGTGCCTCACACGGTCGAGACACACGCTCATGTCTCAGGCCATGTGACAATCGAAATAGGGTCACACGGTCATGTAACTCTTGAAATAGCCCCACGCGCCCGTGTGCCAGGCCATGAACTAGGTCGTGTAACTGCCTGATTGGATGCAATAAAACATATAGGTGACATACGGCTAAGTCACACGACCGTGTCTCAGGCCGTGTAGACATGAATTTGCCCAAAAATCAAACCATTTCCAACTCTAAACCATAAATACACCTAAAGGACTTTTGTGCACATAATCAAGACATTAAACCTTACCAAAACTTGCATATAATGACCAATTCAGTAGTCCTAAACCAATCAACCAATATGTCATTCAAGGCACCTCAATTGTAAACATTCAAACTTACCTAAACATGTATACTTTACCATATTTCAACCAGGCACATCTAGTTCAATATCGTCTCAAAACATACCATATCTTGACTATATTGAAACCAATTCAGCACATATCATTTTAGTCATTCAAACATGCATATTAACTTAATCACATTAACACATACTATTAAGACATCAAAAATACCTAACCAAAGTAACTTGTACAAACCAAATCATCAAACAATCATTCAGCTAAACATCATTATAAGTCCACTAATACATGCCATTATAACCCTAGCCAAAATGCTCAAAAACTACCGAATTAATTGTTGGATAGTGTGATATGTCTCCAACAAGCTTCCAACCAAAATCGAACCTTCTGATGATCTACAGGAAAAGAAATCAACCAAAGTAAGCAATAATGCTTAGTATGTTCATATAAAGACAACTTAATTGTTGACATAATAGAATAAACAACTAAGCATAATTTTTATTATATTTTAAGCTAACTTTCGTTTTCTATTCACTACACCTCTCATGGATAATTGGTGTAGCCTTGCATATACATGTATATATTTTTCCTTATAAGCATTTCATATAACCATTTTACTTAAATGTTTCTTCTTACCATAACACTTACACCTTTAACATATAATCATTCTGTAATTCATCTTGTAACACCCCTTACCCGTATTCGTCACATGATCCGGGTACGAGGCATTACCGTACTTAACTTGCTCGATTATACTATATCGATCCTTAAGAACTTCATTTCAAATTAAAACTTTTCATTCGAGACCATAGTGTCCTTATTATAGGTCTACGAGACCCTACTGATAAACCGTAATAGTAACATATTTTAAGCCCACATTTAGCATGCTTTTGGATGAATTATCCCTTATTTTATGTAATTTGGTGCTCTTAATCCTTTATTTTCATGTTTTATACTCAGGAAAGCACCGGAGGATGAAAATAACAAAAAACAGGCTTAAAAAGGGCCAAATGGGCCAAAGCACGAAATCAGCACGGCCTGGGCCCAAGACCACACGACCGTGCCTCATTAATGAAGTCTAACACGGCCTGGCCACGATTCACACGGGCGTGTGCCATGGCTGTGCCCCTGCCATGGCAAAGAGAAGTTTCATTCAGATTTGGATACTTAGGGGCAAAGAAACATATTCCAAAAGCCTATATATACACCCTAAGTATGACCTAAAAGGAGGAGCCCAAGGCTATCGTCTAGGGGCGTCTTGCTAGGCCAGAGAAGGCAGATTTGTGGGGATTCACTCGAGGATAGCCAGTTGATTCATCTCTAGAAGCCAGAATTATACTCAAGACGGAGGGACTCTCCTTCAATTCCTTCAGGGGGTTTTAGGGATTTCTTATGTTTTGTTTTATCTTTTCTTCTGAGATGTTTTCTTTTATCGATATGAACTAAACCCTCAGATACCTGAGGGGGATGAAACTTAGATGAATCTTGTTATCGTTTACTAAACTATATGATAAATATTTGAGTTGCTCTTAATTATGTGTTCTTAATTCTTGTGTTGATATTTCCGGGATATTGATTCAAGTTTGATGTGCTTAGGTGGAGGAGCAAAAGTCCCTGCCTAAGAGTAGATCTAGCATAGTTAAGTGAAGTTGATCGCGTGCCTAGAGATAGGGTGACGAGATTTTGCCGGATTAGGGTGAAACCTAATATGGGATTCCATAGATCGAGTTAATGCAATTCTAGGGGTTTTAATTAGAAAGAGATTTCAATTAATCAACCTAGGGTTAGACGTTATTCGCTTCGAGAGAGGGTTTAATATACATTAGGGAATCTTACGGATCAAGTAAAATGAATAAATCGTCTAGTTCAGAGTTAGATAACAAGTGAAGTCTAGGTGGATTCTTCCTTGGGTGTCATCTTAATCAATTGGTTTTCCCTCAAGTTATTTTCCCCAAATTCATTCTTCTTTGTCTTAGAGTCTTTAGTTTAGTAGTTAATTAATTTAGATTTAAAACAACAAATTCCCTTTATTTTAGGCTATATAATAAAAAGAAAGTTAGTATTAGTACTTTTAGTTCCTTTGGGTTTGACATTTCGGTCTTGCCACTAAACTATACTACTGTTCGATAGGTGCGCTTGCCTCAAATCGTTGTCATAGTTAGTTTCCAGGTTCGATCATTATTTTTATAAATTTTAAGACTTTGACATCGCGAAAACAATGATCAAGTTTTTGGCGCCGTTGCCGGGGAGCTAAAATATTAAGAAAGCTTAATTTTTATTACTTTAGCAATTTTTTATTTTTTTGCAATTTAATTTTATTTTAATTTTTAACTTAGCTAATTTTTATTCTGTTATTGTTTCCTCCTTTCAGGTACATCTAGTTTATGACTAGAAGGAACCCAACAGGACCCCTACTTTACGACAGTGATATTGAAGGTACCGTTCGTAGAAATCGCAGAGAAATAAGACGAAGCTTAAACTACATAAAAGAAGAGTAGGAAGCCGAAATAAACACCACAGAAGGGATGGCTGAGAATCATCTGCCACCTCAAGAGATGGCCGAACATCATGCTCCACGTACTATGTATGATTATGCTAAACCTAAATTAACAGGAACTGAATCTAGTATTGTTAGGCCTACTATTGCTGCAAATAATTTTGAACTGAAACCTAACACTATACAGATAATACAACAGTTTGTTCAGTTTGATGGTTTGCAGGATGAAGATCCTAACACACACTTAGCAAATTTTCTAGAATTCTGTGATACCTTCAAGATAAATGGCGTTTCTGATGATGCTATCCGACTTCGGTTATTTCCCTTTTCTTTGAGGAATAAAGCCAAACAGTGGTTACATTCTCTTCCACGAGGGTCAATCACTACATGGGATCAAATGACTGAAAAGTTTTTACTAAAATATTTTCCACCGGCCAAAACGGCTAAATTGAGGAATGATATCTCTTCTTTTGTGCAGATGGATTTAGAGACACTTTATGATGCATGGGAGAGATACAAAGATTAGTTAAGGAGGTGCCCACACCACGGATTACCTTTGTGGCTACAAGTCCAAACTTTTTACAATGGTGTGAACCCTTCAACAAGGAAACTAATCGATTCAGCTGCCGGTGGAACCCTGAACAACAAAACTCCTAAAGCGGCTTACGAGTTTATAGAAGAGATGTCACTGAATAACTATCAGTGGCAAGTTACAAGGACAAGGCCAGCCAAAGCAGCCGGAGTTTTCAACATCGATGCAGTGGCTGCGCTATCAAACCAGGTAGAATTATTAAATAAAAATTTTGATGGTTTATATGGTTCCTCGCAGGTACAGCCAATTATGCAGTGCGACGCAAGTGAAGGAGTGGTGAATCCTGAGTACCCACCACACGGACAGGGCATGGAGAGCGAACAAATGAACTATATGGGTAACAATTTTCGATCTAACAATAACCCCTATAGTAATACTTATAATCCAGGTTGGAAGAACCACCCCAATTTCTCATGGGGCGGTCAAAGAAATCAAAGGCAACAACCATCCCAAAACTTCCAACAACAGACCTACCCACAGGAAAAGAAGCCAAATCTTGAAGAGATGCTGACAAACCTCATAGCAGCCTTAGAAATACGTTCCCAAAATACAGAAACACGTTTCCAAAAGATAGAAGAAAAACTTAAGGCATTGACGCAAGAGTTTAAGGACCAAATTAGGCAACTCACTAAGTTAATCTCTGAAACACGATTAGAAAGCTTACCAAGGGAAACAGAGCAGGTACAGGCAGTGACACTAAGAAGTGGAAGGGAGTTAATCGAAACAAAGAAAGAGGTACCACATGAAACCGATAAGGCAAAGATAACACCAACCCGTGAGGAAATCAAACCAATAATTCCATACTCAGCAAAGCTAAAGAAAGACCGCTTAAACGCACAATATGGTAATTTTCTTGAACTTTTCAAACAGCTACATATTAACTTACCTTTTGTTGAAGCTATTTCGCAGATGCCAACATATGCAAAATTTTTAAAGGAGCTTCTAACAAATAAAAGGAAGTTCGAGGAAATTTCAACGAAGAGAACTTAATGAAGAATGCTCACTATCATCCAAAACAAGTCGCAACCAAATTGAAAGATCCAAGAAGTTTTACTATTCCTTGTTTAATTGGTAGTTTGAGCATAGAGAAAGCATTAGCTGATTTAGGTTCCGAGATTAATCTAATGCCTTATAAAATGTTTAAGCAACTTGGTCTCGGGAACCAACACCCACTTGGATGAGTATTCAATTAGGTGTGAGATGCATTAAGTATCCTAGGGGAATTATTGAAGATGTTTTGGTAAAAGTAGATAAATTTATATTCCCTGTTGATTTTTTTGTGCTCGACATGAATGAGGATGTAGAGGTACCTTTAATTTTAGGACGACCCTTTTTAGCTACTGCTAGGGCTGTCATTAATGTTGGTGATGGTAAACTTGCACTAAGGGTAGGAGATGAGGAAATTATTTTCCAAATTCATGATGCCATGCGATATTCTAGAGAACAAGATGATTCTTGTTACTTTGTTGATGCCACTAATCACGTTTTTCAAGAATCTTTGCAGGAAATCATGCACAGTGACACGATGGAACTATGTCTTTCACAAGGTGAGGGGAAAGATGACGATACCGATGAAGAGAATCCCAATGCATCATCTTCTAGACAGATGAAAATAGAGGACATCAAGATTAATGACAAATTAAAACAGAAACCCTCTATTGATGAGCCGTCCAAGCTAGAACTAAAACAATTACCAAAGCATTTAGAATATGCATTCCTGGGGGATAATTCTACGCTACCAGTAATCATCTCTTCGGAACTAAGACCCAAGGAGAAAGAAGAGTTACTAAAGGTACTAAGGAAGCACAAAAGGGCCATAGCATGGAAAATGTCAGACATTAAAGGAATAAGCCCATCATTTTGCACCCACAAAATTTTAATGGAAGATGAGTATAAACCGTGTGTACAACCTCAGAGACGGTTAAACCCCAATATGAAAGAAGTTGTCAAAGTCGAGGTAATTAAACTTCTAGATGCAGGAATAATTTATCCTATCTCTGACAGCACTTGGGTAAGTCCTGTGCAGGTAGTTTCGAAGAAAGGAGGTGTGACGGTGGTAACCAACGAAAAGAATGAATTGATTCCCACTAAAACAGTCACAGGTTGGAGAGTCTGTATATACTATAGGAAGCTGAACGACGCCACCAGAAAAGATCACTTCCCTCTACCCTTTATAGATCAGATGTTAGAAAGATTATCTGGGCATATGTACTACTGCTTCTTGGACGGACTCTCCGGCTACTTCCAAATCCCAATAGCTCCTGAAGATCAAGAGAAGACAACATTTACATGCCCATACGGTACGTTTGCTTATCGTAGAATACCTTTTGGATTATGTAATGCTCCTGCTACTTTTCAGCGCTGTATGTTGGCCATCTTTGATGAACTTGTGGAAGATATTATGGAGGTATTTATGGACGACTTCTCGGTATTCGGTAATTCTTTCCACCTTTTCCTTGAAAATTTAGAACGAGTTCTAATAAGATGTGAGGAGACGAATCTTGTCTTGAATTGGAAAAAAATGTCACTTTATGGTTAGAGAAGGGATTGTGTTAGGACATAAGATTTTTAGTAAAGGGATTGAGGTAGATAAAGAAAAGATTGAATCCATAGAAAAATTACCTCCCCCTAGTTAAGTTAAGGCTATTAGAAGCTTTTTAGGACATGCTGGATTCTATAGAAGATTCATTAAAGATTTCTCTAAAATAGCTAAGCCTTTAACAAAATTACTATAAAAAGATGTTCCTTTCAATTTCAATCAGGAATGTTTAGATGCATTTAATATCCTTAAAGATAAACTAATAAATGCTCCGATTATAATTACTTTTTGATTGGAATTTTACCTTTAAACTAATGTGTGATGCAAGTGATTTTGCAGAGAGGTGCGATTCTGGGACAACGAAGAGACAAGCATTTTCAGCCAATTTATTATGCTAGCAGAACATTGACACCTGCACAAGAAAACTACACCACTACAGAGAAAGAATTACTAGCTGTAGTTTTTGCTTTTGAAAAATTTAGGCAGTATTTAATATTATCTAAAGTTATCATTTACACTGACCATTCAGCTCTTCGTTATATTTTAACTAAAGCTGATGCAAAACCTTGAATCATACGATAGATCTTACTCTTACAGGAATTTGATTTGGAAATACAAGATAAAAAGGGAGCTGAAAATCTTGCAGCAGATCACCTCTCTAGGCTTGAGAACCCACATATCGAAGAGCTCAACGAAAGTGAGATAAAAGACTCATTTCCCGAGGAACAACTCTTTTCTATAACCAACTTTGAGGTACCATAGTTTGCAGATATTACGAATTATTTAGCTGCTAACATCTTACCAAAAAGATTAACACATCATCAAAAGAAGCGATTTTTTACTGATGCGAAAAACTATTTTTGGGAAGACCCCTTTCTTTTCCGTATATGTGCAGATCAAGTAATTCAGAGATGCGTTACAAAGGCAGAAGCGAGTAAAATCCTAGAACATTGCCATTCAGGACCTCCAGGAGGACATTACATCAGGATTAAGACAGCACACAAAACACATGGGTTAGGGACATGGGCGTGTGTGACCACACGGCCTGCCCACGTGGGCGTGTCCCACTTTACACAGGCGTGTGGCCCCTGTTTAGACAAAAAATTTTAAGTGCACAAAAGTTCCCGGTTGGGTTCCGAAACCCTCCGTATGCTTGATTAAGGCGTCGTAGACCCTTAATGAGAATGTTTTGATTGTGAAAGAGATATTTTAAGTTGGAATGAAATTTTATAAACTAAAGTTGCATGACCAAGTGAGTTAAGTTCGGTAATGCCTCATACCCGATTCCGGCGTAGAATACGGGTAATGGTTGTTACATTTAGTGGTATCAGAGCTATGGTTTAGTCGGTTCTCAGACTACTGTAGCGTATGTAGGAGTCTAGCTATACATGCCATAAGCGTATATTGATAGTGTGGCGGCTTCTGACAATTCTAAACTTTGTTTTTATATAATAAATGGATCCCGATCGAGCGGCTGCTGATGATGCAGCTAGTAACGCGTCAGCTCCTGCGCAAGAGACCGTGCCTGTAGAGAGTGGACCCAAGAATAGGGGTCAAGGAGAAGAGGCCCGAGAAGCCTTTCTACAAATGATGAGTAACTGGTACACGGAGTATGTACGAGTAAACCCAAATGCCCAACCTCCTCCACCCCCTCCTATACCTCAGCCAGTTCCAGTGGCTCCTCAAGGTATAGATTTAGTGAGAATAACTAAGCCCTCGGTAGATAAGATTCGAAAACAAGGGGCCGAGGAATTCAGAGCTAAAACAGACGATGACCCTAAGAGGGTGGAGTTCTGGCTTGAGAACTCAATGATAGTATTTGATAAACTCTCCTGCACACTTAAGGAGAGCTTAAAATGCACCGTGTCTTTGCTGAGGGACTCGGCACACCATTGGTGGAAAACATTAACGTCGGTGGTTCCAAGGGAGAGAGTGACGTGGGACTTCTTTTTGGAAGAGTTTCGAAAGAAGTACATAAGTTAGAGATTCGTGGATCAGAAGCGAAAAGAGTTCCTTGAGTTGAAGCAAGGTAAAATGACTGTCGTAGAATATGAGTGCGAGTTTGCTAGGCTCAGCAAGTATGCACAAGAGTGTGTGTCTACAGAAGCTATCTTATGAAAGAGGTTTGAAGATGGGCTGAATGAGGACATCAGACTTCTAGTTGGAATTTTGGAGTTAAAAGAGCTTGTGGTGTTGGTTGATAGGGCATGTAAGGCCGAAAAAATGAATAAGGAGAAGAGGAAAGCCGTGAGTGAGGCTAGAGATGCAAGAAAAAAGCCAATGAGTAAATCATACCAAGCTCAATCGAAGAGGTCCAAGGATTTGAACCCTTGGAAGACTGCATCAGTTGGGTATTCATGTCAAGATCGAGGTAATACATACTCGGGCTTGAGAGTTCAAGCCACTTCGATGGCAAGTGTGGGCAATCCGAAGTCTAAACCGGAGTGTCCAAGTTGTGGTAGGCAGCACACTAGGGAATGTTGGGGAAACAACCAGAATTATTATAAATGTGGTTCCCCCGATCATTTTATTCGAAATTGTCCTAAGAGGGATGACAAGGAAAGCAAGCAAGAGATAAGATCCAGCAATGTATCTTCGAGGGGTAGATCACAAAAGAACCCGAGAGTTGGGACCAGTAGTAGAGGTACGCCTCGAGACTCTACTGTGAGACCGGAGGGTCGGGCACCTGCAAGGACTTATGCCATTCGCGCTCGCGAAGAGGCATCATCTCCAGATGTGATAACGGGTACTTTTTCTCTTCATGGCACCTTTGTTATTGCTTTGATTGATCCAGGGTCTACCCATTCTTACATTTGCATGAAACTGCCATCTAGTATGAGTATGATTGTTGAGTCTACGGATTTTGTAGTAAAGGTGTCAAACCCGTTAGGTAAACATGTACTAGTTGACAAGGTGTGTAGGAAATGTCCTTTGATAATTAGAGGTTATTATTTTCCAGCAAACCTTATGTTGTTGCCGTTTGATGAATTTGAATTAATTCTTGGTATGGATTGGTTGACTGCCCATGATGTTTTAGTGAACTGTGGTAGCAAGTTTATTGAATTGAAATGTGAAAATGGGGATGCCATTCAGGTTGAATCAGGTAGGCCGGATAATTTGCCTGGGATAATTTCAACGTAGCCGAGAAATACTTGAGGAAAGGATACGAGTCCTATCTCTCCTTTGTGCTGAATACTCAAGAGTCAGAGGTAAAGATTGAATCAGTGCCAGTGGTATGCGGGTATCTAGACGTGTTTTCAGAAGAGTTACCCGGATTACCTCTAGTTAGAGAGGTCGAGTTTGGGATTGAGTTAGTTCCGGGTACGGCACCTATTTTGGTTGCTCCGTATAGGATGGCACCATTAGAGTTGAAAAAACTGAAGGTTCAGTTGCAAGAGTTAACGGACAAGGGTTTCGCAAGACCGAGCTATTCACCGTGGGGTGCTCCGGTACTTTTTGTGAAGAAGAAAGACGGGTCGATGAGATTGTGTATAGACTACAGACAGCTCAATAAGGTGAAAATGAAGAATAAGTATCCTTTACCAAGAATAGATGATTTATTTGACCAACTGAAGAGAGCTACAGTGTTCTCTAAGATAGATCTAAGGTCTGGCTATTATCAGTTGAGGGTTAAGGAGCAAGATGTGCCGAAAACTGCATTTCGGACAAGGTATGGCCATTATGAGTTTCTTGTCATGCCATTTGGTTTAACGAATGCCCCTACAATTTTTATGGATTTAATGAACCGAGTCTTCTGACCGTATTTGGACAAGTTTGTAGTTGTCTTTATCGATGATATAATGATTTATTCTCGGGATGAGAGTGATCATGCAGAGCATCTGAGAATTGTTTTGCAGACTTTAAGAGACAAGGAGTTGTATGCTAAATTTAGCAAGAGTGAGTTCTGGCTCCGAGAGGTCGGATTCCTAGGACACATTGTGTCGGCTGATGGTATTAGAGTTGATCCGAGTAAGATCTCGGCTATTGTGGAGTGGAAACCGCCAAGAAATGTGTCAGAAGTCAGGAGCTTTTTAGGTTTAGTGGGGTACTACAGACGGTTTGTAAAGGGGTTTTCCATGATAGCTACCCCGATGACGAAATTGTTGTATAAAGATGTCAAGTTTGAATGGACTGATAATTGCCAACAGAGCTTCGAGAGATTGAAAACTTTGTTGACTGAAGCACCGATTTTAGTGCAACCTGAGTTGGGCAAGGAGTTTGTAGTATATAGTGATGCATCATTTAATAGACCCGGCTGTGTGTTGATGCAAGAGGGTAAGGTAGTAGCTTACGCCTCGAGACAGTTAAATTAGAGTTGGCTGCGATTGTTTTCGCTTTGAAGATCTGGCGCCATTATTTATATGGTGAGAAGTGCCGAATCTTCACCGATCATAAGAGTTTGAAGTATTTGATGGATCAAAAGGATTTGAATTTGCGACAACGGCGGTGACTCGAATTATTGAAGGACTATGAGCTAGCAATTGATTATCATCCGAGGAAAGCAAATGTAGTGGCGGATACCTTGAGTAGAAAATCCCTATATGCTTTGAGAACCTTGAGTACGAGCTTAGCGTTGTCTAATGATAGTGCTATATTGGCCGAGTTGAGGGTTAGACCGCTATTTATTCAACAGATATGTGAGGCCCAAAAGAATGATAATGAGATGCAAGCTAAAAGAGCTAAGTATGAATCGGGAAATGATTCTGACTTTTGGGTGAGTTCAGATGGTTGTTTGATGTTTCATGATAGGATTTGTGTATCTAAAGATGATGAGTTGATCCGAAAAATTTTACATGAAGCACATAGTGGTCACTTGTCAGTACATCCCGGTAGCACGAAAATGTACAATGATTTGAAGAAATTTTATTGGTGGCCGGGTATGAAAAGAGACATCTCTGAATTTGTGACCAAATGTTTGATCTGTCAACAAGTGAAAGTCGAGCATCAAGTACCTTCGAGATTACTTCAGTCGATGATGGTTCTCGAGTGGAAGTGGGACCGGATCACCATGGATTTTGTAACGGGGTTACCTATGACTCCAAGAATGAAAGATGTTGTGTAGGTTATTATTGATAGAATAACGAAGTCGACTCACTTTATACCGGTGCGAGTAGATTATTCGCTTGATAAGCTGGCTGAGCTGTATATTGCTGAGGTAGTGAGACTTCATGGGGTGCCCGTATCTATTATCTCGGATAGAGGTCCGAGATTTACTTCGAAGTTTTAAAAGAAGTTACAGGAAGCCTTAGGTACAAGGTTGAATTTTAGTACTGCGTTCCATCTGCAAACTGTCGGCCAATCTGAAAGAGTGATTCAAGTTCTTGAGGATATGCTCCGATGCTGTGTGTTAGAGTTTGGAGGTAGTTGGGAAAGATACCTACCTTTGGTTGAGTTTGCTTACAACAACAGCTATCAGTTGAGTATACGGATGGCGCCATATACTCCGAAATATGCCCAAATACTTAGCCACTAAAGCTACACTTAATTTATGATATTTCCTCGCACACAAAAACTTTTATGAGCAGTCTCCTAGCGGCTCCCACGCACAAGGCCCAATCCTACTAGGCCCAAATTCAGGGCGTTACATTATTACTTATTCACGATGGGATGTGTGCGATACCATCGTATATATTATCATTTGGTGGGCTATGTACGATACCACCGTAAATATTCTTGTTTGGTGGGCTATGTGCGATACCACCATGTTATAGATTATTTGTGGGCTAAGTACGAAACCACCGAGTGTTTGGTATTACTAAGAATGGCTTATTGTGAAATTGTGATGTGTTGGTTCATGTGATCATGTGGTGATTAAGTGCAGGGATGTATGTTAAATAATAAGAGCATTTGGTTTGTGATACGGTTGGAATGTGGTAAGAGATAAGTGAGTAAGCATGATCTTGGATTGTGGAATGTTCTTACTTATTGTGAAATGATATTTATTGATTAGCACATGTTATGATGTTTATTGTTTACATGTAAACTTACTAAGCTTAAAGCTTACTCTCTTTCTTTTCCCTTGTTTTATAGTGTCAAAGAGTCGGGTTGGGATACGAACACATTTGGAAGACCACCTACACTATCAGCTCATCTCGATATATCTAGATTTAGTATTTTGAGTATGGTATGTATAGGGGCTAGACTAGGTGAATTGTTTTGTTATTTTGGCCGAGTATGTATTGGCCCTTTAAAGATGAACTCTTTTGTATATCGCCATAGTTAATGGCTCATTATTACTAATTTATGAAAAGATGAAGTTATTCATGGAAGTATATGTTGCAAATTTCAGTTGCTTAGTGACTTGTTGAATTAGAATTATGTTGTGTGAATTAGGGTGAGAAAAAGAGCTTGGCAAATAGCCTTATTCTTGTCCACACGGGTAGGGACACGGGCGTGTCTCTAGGCCATGTGTAACACATGGTCAGTCCCATGGGTGTGTGACCAGGCCGTGTGTCCCCTGCATGTTAGTGTTTCAAGTCAATGTCGACCACGGGCTAGCCACACGGGCATGTGCCTAGGCCGTGTGCCCCATATGAGGTTGCTGACGTCACAAATAGAATACCCAGGTTTTTACACACGGGCGTGTCTAGGCCATGTGGAGCACACGGGCCAAGAATACGGCCGTGTGTCCGGCCGTGTGAAAACCCCTGTAGATTCAAAATGAAAATAAATCCCACACGGGTTAGGGACATGGGCGTGTGTGACCACACGGCCTGCCCACACGGGCGTGTCTCAATTCACACGGGCGTATGGCCCCTATTTAGAACCAAAAAATTTAAGTGCACAAAAGTTCCAGGTTGGGTTCCGAGACCCTCCGTATGCTTGATTAAGGCCTCGTAGACCCTTAATGAGAATGTTTTGATTGTGAAAGAGATCTTTTAAGTTGGAATGAAATTTTATAGACCAAAGTTGCATGACCAAGTGAGTTAAGTTTGGTAACGCCTCATACCCGGTTCTGGAGTAGAATACGGGTAAGGGGTGTTAGATTTAGTGGTATCAGAGCTATAGTTTAGTCGATTATCGGACTACCGTATGTGTGTAAGAGTCTAGCTATACATGCCATAAGCGTATATTGATAGTGTTGTGGCTTCTGATAATTCTAAACTTTGTTTTTATATAGTAAATGGATCCCAATCGGGTGGCTGCTGATGACGCAGCTAGTAACACGCCGGCTCCTGCGCAAGGGACCGCGCTTGTAGAGAGTGGACCCGAGACTAGGGGTCAAGGAGAAGAGGCCCGGGAAGCTTTTCTCCAAATGATGAGTAACTGGTACACGGAGTATGTACGAGCAAACCCAAATGCCGAACCTCCTCTACCACCTCCTATACCTCACCCAGTTCCAGTGGCTCCTCAAGGTATAGATTTAGTGAGAATAACCAGTTGCTCCTTCAGTACGAGCTTAGCGTTGTCTGATGATGGTGCTATATTGGCCGAGTTGAGGGTAAGATCACTATTTATTTAACAGATATGTGAGGCCCAAAAGACTGATAATGAGATGCAAGCTAGGAGAGTTAAGTACGAATCGGGAAATGATTCTGACTTTCGGGTGAGTTCAGATGGTTGTTTGATGTTTCATGATAGGATTTGTGTACCTAAAGATGATGAGTTGATCCGAAAAATTTTACATGAAGCACACAGTGGTCACTTGTTAGTACATCCCGCTAGTACGAAAATGTACAATGATTTGAAGAATTTTTTTTGGTGGTCGAGTATGAAAAGAGACATCTCTGAATTTGTGACCAAATGTTTGATCTATCAACAAGTGAAAGCCGAGCATCAGGTACCTTCGGGATTACATCAGTCGGTGATGGTTCCTGAGTGGAAGTGGGACCGGATCACCATTGATTTTGTAACGGGGTTGCCTATGACTCCAAGAACGAAAGATGCTGTGTGGGTTATTGTTGATCGACTAACGAAGTTGGCTCACTTTATACCGGTGCGAGTAGATTATTCGCTTGATAAGCTGGCTGAGCTGTATATTGCAGAGGTAGTGAGACTTCATGGGGTGCCCGTATCTATTATCTCGGATAGAGATCTGAGATTTACTTCGAGGTTTTGGAAGAAGTTACAGGAAGCCTTAGGTACAAGGTTGAATTTTAGTGCTGCGTTCCATCCGCAAACTGTCGGCCAATCTAAAAGAGTGATTTAAGTTCTTGAGGATATGCTCTGATGCTGTGTGTTAGAGTTTGGAGGTAGTTGGGAAAGATACCTACCTTTGGTTGAGTTTGCTTACAACAACAGCTATCAGTCGAGTATACGGATGGCGCCGTACGAAGCCTTGTATGGTCGCAAGTGTCGGACTCCCTTGTATTGGACCGAGCTTAGTGAGAAGGAAATTCATGGGGTCAATCTAGTTAAAGAGACCGAGGAGAAAGTGAAAGTGATCCGTGATAGTCTGAAAGCTGCTTCGGACTGACAAAAGTCGTATGCAGATTTAAAAAGAAAAGAAATTGAGTTTCAAGTGGGCGACAAGGTATTTCTAAAAGTATCCCCGTGGAAGAAAAATATTGAGATTTGGTCATAAGGGCAAATTGAGTCCACAATTCATAGGGCCGTATGAAATTACCGAAAGGATTGGGCCAGTGGCATATGGGTTGGCTTTACCGGTAGAGTTAGAGAAAATACACAACGTGTTTCATGTATCGATGTTGCGACGATATCTTTTCGATCCTTCGCATGTGATCCCTCCATCAAAAATCGAGATACGATCAGACATGACTTATGAAGAGGAGCCAATTAAGATATTGGCTCGGGAGGTTAAATAGTTGAGGAATAAGAGTATAACTTTAGTAAAAGTGTTATGGCAAAAACACGGGGTGGAAGAAGCTACATGGGAACCGGACGAAGCCATGAGAGAACAATATCCAAACCTTTTTACCGGTAAGATTTTGGAGGGCGAAAATCTCTAAAGGATGGGAGAGTTGTAACAGCCTAATTTTGGGGCTAGTTGGAACAGTGGTTTCGAGACCACTAACCCGAGGTTGAAGAAATTTATTTTGATATTATTTAATGTGTTATGACATTGATATGTGGCTATATGGAAGATTTTGTGCTTTAATTTTAGCAATTGTATGCTTAATTGTGAAAAAGGACTAAATCGCATAAAGTGCGAAAGTTTCAAATTTCAAGCTAGAGGTGTCTAATAGTTAAAGGATATCAAAATGGAGGTCTTTAAAGTGAAATTAGTCCATTAGATGTGTGTTGGCCGGCCATATAGCTTAGGGGGACAAGAGCATTAATTTTTGTCAAAATTTGGTGACATTAGGTGATAAAAAAAATGAATAAAAGAGTTGTCATCTTTTACTATTCACACTTCTTCTCCACCAAAAATTGAAGAGAGAATAGGGGTTTTTGAAGTTCAAATTTTCAGCTACATCTCATCCTTGCAAGTAAGTCATTTTGATGATTATTTTTGATGATTTTTGTACTTTTGGAGTGCCTAAAGCTTAAGCTAGCTAATGAGGGGACTAATTTGTTAAATGGTTGAAAGTTTAAGGACTTGCCATGAGAGATTTTATGTTGTTAGCTGAGTTTTTATGGAAGAAAATAAATGTTAGTGAGATGAGAAACAACTTTTGTGAAGGGTGTTGCCATGGAAACACCTAAATAGGACTTGTTTGCAAAGATTGAAATTGTGTAATAAATGCATGAAATAAATGGTTTTGTAAGTTGTTGAAAGAGAAATAAATGTTCAGATAGGCTTGTTCAATAAGAAAATGTGGTGAAAAATGATTTGTGAGCCTAGGGGCAAAATCATAATTTTGCCATAGTATAAGGGCAAAATAGTCATTTTTTCCCAAGTAGAGGTTATGATGTATTATGATTATAAAATGATTGAATGAGTGGAATTTTGTTGTTATAGATCAAGAAGAGCGCGGAATTACCCTTGACCGGGGAAAAGGCAAGGTTTCGGATTAAATCGCAAATTAACGCATTTTGAACTGAGGTAAGTTTATGTGTAAATGATGCATCTTAAATATACATGTTGTTACTTATGGGTGCATTGTATGATTTAGAACATTTACGATTTAAGTGGATCGAATTCGATAGATAATGAATAATTTCTGTATGAACGTTGAAATGGATATGTAAATGTGGAATATTATCCGTAGTAAATAATGGTGGGCTATTTGTGTAACAGCCCGACTTAGGGCCTAGTCAGAATAGTGGTGTGAGACAACAAATCCAAAGTAGAAATATGTGTTTAAATGACTTTATAAGGCTTATGATGTACTTGCATGATTGTGAGAAAATTTTATGAAGGAATTTTATTAATTAGTGAATAAATTGTCCATTAGGACTAAATTGCAAGGATAAGAAAATATGAGATTCTAGAAGATTTACGTATGAAATAGAATTATAAAAATTACTAGAGGTCCTTATTTGGAAATTAGACCATTATATGTTAAGATGGACAAAAATGGACATGGGAAGGAAAAATCTCAAGAAAGGATCATTAAGGGCATTTTTGTCATTTGGTTAATAAAAGAATTAAAAGGGAAAATGTAACATCCTGAATTAATGGGCCTTTGCGTTTAATATGTTGTTATGCTTAATGTGTTAATTGGAGTGTTTAAGGGGTTCAGATTGGGCTCAGGGTTGGGCCGAGGCCTTAATCAAATTTTCTGTTTGGACACTCTAGTGGAAAGCTTTGATAGGATAGTGCTTAAAAGATGTTATCGTGACTATAAGACACGAGATGGGCTTGTGGTTGATGGCAAAGTGGCGCCACTTAGAGAGCGAGGAGGTGGAGTCGGTGAGGAGGCTCAAGTTCGAGTCACATGAAGCCCAATTATTTTAATTAAGATTTGTTAATTTTTGGCATTTAAGTGGGTAGAGTGGGACGGCAATGATGCTTGAAATTAGGAGGATTAATTTGAATGGAAAATACAGATAATATGGAAGATAAAGGGAGGAAGAGGTGGTGTGATCTAGGCTTCTTTTGGAGATGTGATCAGATAAAGATAAGGGAGGAAATTTAGGATTTATCTGCTGGTCACAGTGGTGGCGAAATTCCAAAGACCGAGGGGAGGAGAAATCGGTTTTAATATGGCTAAGGGGTGCCGAAATTTCCCTTGATTAGTAGCTTAGTGTTAGTTTTAAAAAAGGGGCATTTTTGGTTTTTAGGGAGTAGGTGCCAAAATTTTGTGTTTAAGTGAGGGGAATATCTTTTTATTTTCGGCATTAGGGTTTTATTCTTCCATTCTTTTCTTCAATTCCGGCATTTGGGTTTTTCTCTCATTCTTTTCTCTCATTCTCTGCTTAAGCCGAAATCCTTAATCCTATTCTCTCATCTCCACTTTTAGGCAAAAGACGAAATTCCATTATTTTTTCTACTTTCATCTCTATAGCCGAATACCCTTGTCTTTCTCTTTGCCGATTTCTTCATCAAAGCCGAATCTTCATAGATCTCTTGAGATCATCTTTTCTTTTTGATCTTCTCAAAAGCAAAAATTCTCTAGGAGTTGCCGAATTCCCTGTGTTAAGGTAAGTGCCGAATTCTTCCTTCACTTCTTCTCTTTCGGTTTTTGGAGGCCAAAGCCGAAATGCTAATTGGTGTGGCAAGGTTATCCCTTGAGTAACATTTTGATTGTTCTTGTGTTCACATCTTGGGGCGACATTTCGGGAAATCGGAATAGATCGAATCATTTAGATTCCAAAAGCTGGAAACCGCTAGTCTCTAAGTCCCATACCTCTTTTTGGGATTTCAAGGTAAGGGGTTCTCTTTAGATTTTCATTAGGATCGGCTATTGTATTTTTGATCTTAACCATATGTTATGGATTAACAACCATATGTTATGATGGTAGCAACTGATAAGGTCTTTTGATGGAATCAAATATCGATCAGGCGAAGGAGGGGATTGGATCTGTTAAACCAATCCCTAAGTTTAAGAAACGAGCGGTGTCGCTAGATTCAGATTGGTCGCAAAGTTGCGATCGGCTTCAGAACAAAATCTTAGACAGTTAGCAGTCATATCGGCTTCTGATAGTGTCGACATAGAAGGTCTCGTCTTGACTGTAATCAGGTGTGTAGATCTCTATCACACTAATTAATCTGTAATATATATGTTGTGGGCTAAAAGCCGGGAAAAGGCTGTATGGACAGTCGTATTACCCAAAAAGGGTAGGCAAAGGATGCCAGGTACGTAACCATAGAAACTTCTCTATGTGTGTATCAATGTATGTAAAAACTTGTGATCTTTTAGGTAGTATACTATTTTGAATTTGCATGGATGTATGCATGGGATAGGGTTAATACGATGAAGGGGAAGAGCATGTTAATAGGTCACTTGGTGATCGGTGGTTAAACCACGAACTGTAAAATTAGGTCACAATAGTGATCGGTGGCTAAGCCACATTAAATTTATTCTTGATTGTTAGGAATAGGCAGCATGACTGTCGATATGGTGTGTAGCGGTTGGTGGGTTGATTGTAGAAATCCCCAAGGTGTGTTGGCTGGTATGCGGGCTGGTGTGTAGAGGATGGATTTCTAGGTTGGGTTGGGCCATGTTGCACGTAAATATTTCATTTGCCATTGTGTATGGGCCAAGGCCCATAATGTGTTTGTGGGCCTAAAGCCTTTTATGTGTTTTTCGGATTTGCACATCGAGTCTTGGTGACTCACCCTTTAATTTCCACGACGTTTGAGATGAGCAAGTAGATCGTGGACATGGGAGCCGAGGCGGACTCGAGGGCCATCAAGTTTTTTTATTTTCATAAACTATTTTTGGTTTTCCTTTAAGTTTTAATATTGGGACTATTTATGTAATAAGGCCCCATGGCTTAGGTTATCGCTTTATATTTGTTAATGTTTACAGATTTAAAAATTTATGTTCAAGGACTTAATCATAAAAAGTATTAAAATGGGTTTTCCAAACATGTTCAACGGAAAAGCAAAGGTTTTCATCAAATATCTTATTTTTAACAAATGCCTAAATAAAGAAGCGAGATTTCCAAAACCATCAAAGCAAAGTTTTTAACAATAAACCCCGTAGCATACCGGATCCAGTCGTAGCGCGTTTGGGGCGGGTTTGGGGTGTTACATTTTGATATCGAGCCCGATTACAAAACTCGGGCCGTGAAATGGGTCGAGAGTAGGTTATAAAGTTGGTGAAAATGCTTTGGTTGAGATATGGCCTTCGAGTCTACCGGCACCCGATCCACGCAGGTAAGTATTCTAACTCTTGATGTGATATGCATGTTGGGTTGATGGGCTTTATTGACGTAGACTAGCATGTTAGGAATTAATGGACTCTAGGCCTAGTTTAAACAACTCTTCAATTTCATAAAACTTAATCTAACTAAACATGTCCGTAAACCAATCGCTGGGTTAGGGTGTGGCAACAGGCATGCGCATGTCTAGGATTGGATTCAGGGAGAGCCTGGTACTTAAGTGGTCCTAGTGACTCACCTCCTCTTCGCTGGAATCCTACCTGGTGCGTAGTAACTGTTCACTTTAGCCACGAGGACTTGTTGACGGGCCAAAATTTATAATTAAAACCCGGAAGGGACCAACCACCCTATTTCGCAAAATTACTAAAAATACCCCCTAGTTTTGTAAATTTTCTGAAATACCCTTGATTTGTGAAAATTTCCCAGAATACCCCAGATTTGTAAAACTACCAAAATTTGTGAAATCACCGAAACACCCCTGGTTGGCAAAATTACCAAAATACTCATGTTTTGTAAATTTACCTGAAAAACTCTAGATTTACAAAAGTACCCGGTTTACGAAATCATCGAAATTTGAGAAATTACCACAATATTCTTGTTTTTAAAAAAAATCCAAAATACCCCTGCCTTAAAACAATAATAATACCAAAATATCTCTATTTCGAAAAATCTCCAAGATACCCTATTTTGTGAAATTACGAAAAATACCCTGTAGGAAAGAACTACGAAAATACCCCTGGGTAGTGAAATGACGAAAGTACCCTTATGTGATGAATGTGGGTTCATGGATGCTACTTGTATGTTGATGTATGATGGTTGACTGTATGTGGAACTAGGAGATATAAACTTGAGAGGCTAAAACCCGTAGATATAATTTCGAAATCGAAAGAACTACTCTTAAAACTATCATCCATAAGATTGTTCGTGGTTAATCGCTGGAAGAAATTAATAATTCATAAAATTTCTAATCGGATAAACGCGAATCGGTAGAATGAGTATAAGGGTCGTGGACGTCTGCGCGCGTGGCCGTGGTAGGGTAGGATGGGTGTGTTCGAACCGATGGGATCCGGTTTATGGGTCCGAAACGAGATGACAGTACCACCCACCGCGGAGGTGGAATTTCAGGACCAGACGGCCGGAGATGATGCGGTATCCCAGGCGATGTTAAGGGTTTTAAAGAGGGTTGCTGGGGTAGGCATGGGCACAGGAGCCCGAAAATCTGTGTCGAAGTGACTTAGAGCCAATGGGGCAGAAATGTTTAGTGGAATTTCCGGTATAGCCCCAAGTACAGCTGAGTATTGGTTGGAGGCGATTGAGCGTATAATGGATGATATGGATTTCACGGAGGAGGAAAAGCTGAAAGGGGTTGTATCTCTCCTACGGGACGAAGCTTATCAATGGTGGCTTACGGTTAAGGATGGTACGATGGTTGACCGTATCACCTGGGATTTCTTCAAAACGGCGTTTCAGAGTAAATACATTGGGACAAGTTATGCGGATACGCAGCGTAGAGCATTTCTGAATCTGGTGCAAGGAAGTAGGTCGGTGGCTGCGTACGAAGCGGAATTCTTACGTCTTAGCCGTTATGCTCGAGGAATGGTGGCCACAGACCATGAACGTTGTGTTCGATTTGAAGATGGTCTGAGGGATGATTTGCGTGTATTGATAGCTCCACAGCGGGAAAGGGAATTTGCTATGCTTGTGGAAAAAGCTAAGATAGCTGAGGAGGTGAAGCGGACAGAGAAACTAAATCGGGATAGAGATAGGGGTGGAAGTAAGAGGAATTTTGGATCGTCAGGGGTAGCTGGGCGTATTCAGAAAAGACCCAGGTCAGACGAGCCGAGATGAGATGAGAGACCTGCTGCTGCTAGTCAGACACAGAAGTGTGCTCGATGTGGTAAATTCCACGTAGGTGAGTGTTGGGCAGACAGTGGGAAGTGCTTCAGGTGTGGATCTACGGACCACCAAGTTAGAAGTTGTCTGCAGCAACGGGGCAGTGAAGGGCTTACGGGTAAAGGGAATGCATAGCCGGAAAGAGGTGGTCAGCAGCCACAGAGAGGTCGTGGTCCAGCCAGAGGTGGTAACGGTTCCGGTCGGGGTCGTGGAGCACCAGGCCAAGGGTCAGGAAATACTGAGGCGAGACAGCCGGGGTTAGTTTATGCTGCCAGACGTCGAGAGGAGGCTGACGCACCAGATGTTATAACCGGTACGTTTTTAATTTTTGGTTTGCCTTACACTGCATTAGTTGATATTGGTTCGATGCACTCCTATGTTACTAGTGCTATAGCGGGAACTTTGAACTTAGATTATGAGACTTCTTCTAGGGAAAGGACTGTAGTGAGCCCTTTAGGACAAACTGTAGTGGTGAACAAACTGTATAAGGATGTACCCCTGGAAGTTCAATGGGTAGCTTTTTGGGCTGATCTGATGGAACTGCCGTTTGGGGAGTTCGATTTGATCTTAGGAATGGATTGGCTGGTGAAGTATCAAGCAAATTTGGACTGTGCAGCCAAGCGTATGGTGTTAAAAACTCCCGAGGGTGGTGAAGTGTTGGTGATAGGTGAAAGGGGGAACTATTTGTCAAATGTGGTGTCTGCCTTAAGGGCAGAAAGGATGGTGAGGAAAGGATGCGAGGCAATTCTAATGGTTGTTCGGGCTCTGGAAGCCAAGGAACTAACTGTCGGAGATGTTAGGACGGTGAAGGAATTTTTGGATGTTTTCCCAGAAGAGCTCCCGAGATTACCCCCGAATCGTGAAATGAAGTTTGGTATCGATCTTCTTCCGGGAACAGCGCCAGTATCTATTGCTCCGTATAGGATGGCGCCAAAGGAGTTGGTGGAATTGAAAGCGCAGATTCGGGAGTTCTTTGGATAGAGGGTTTATTCGACCAAGTGTGTCGCCTTGGGAGCACCGGTGTTATTCGTTAAGAAGAAGGATGGATCAATGCGTATGTGCATTGACTATAAATCGATTGAATGAGTTAACAATCAAGAACAAAATATCCGTTATTCGAGGATCGATGACTTGTTCGATCGGTTGAAGGAGCCTCAATCTTTTCAAAGATAGATCCGAGGTCGTGGTACCATCCTTAAGGTCAAAGAGGCGGATATTCATAAGACGGCTTTTAGGACTCGCTATGGTCACTACGAATTCATGATGATGCCATTTGGGTTGACTAACGCACCAGCGGCGTTTATGGATATGATGAACCGAGTATTTCAACCCTACTTGGATCGGTTTGTCGTGGTATTTATAGATGATATTCGGTTTATTCAAAATCGAAAGAGGAGCATGATTCACATCTTGGGTGGTTCTGCAGATTACGAGGAGAAGCGATTATATGTCAAATTCGTAAGTGCAAATTTTGGCTAAGGGAAGTTACGTTTAGGTCACGTTGTGTCGGCAGAGGGGATTAGGTTGACCCTCAAAAAATTGAAGCGTTGTTGGATTGGAAGCCGCCTAGGTGCGTGGTGAAAATTCGAGTTTTCTTGGTCCGCGGTACTACCGAAGATTTGTTGAAGGATTTTCTTTAATTGCGGCACCATTGACTAAGTTGTTACGGAAAGGGGTTCCGTTCGTTTGGTCTAATAAGCAGCAAGAGAGTTTTGAGAAGTTAAAAAGGATTTTGACGGAGGCTCCGGTGTTGATTCAACCGAAGGCTGGGAAGGAGTTCGTGATTTACTGTGATGCTTCACAAACGGGACTAGGATGCGTGTTGATGCAAGGTGGAAAGGTTGTTGCATACACATCTCGGCAGTTAAGACCGAACGAATCAAATTATCCCACACATGATTTGGAATTGGCGACAGTGGTTTTTGCCTTGAAGATCTGGAGGCATTATTTGTACGGGGAAAAATATGTTATTTAAACCGATCATAAGAGCTTAAAATACCTTTTGACCCAGAAGGAGTTGAATCTAAGGCAAAGGAGGTGGATCGAGTTGCTAAAGGACTATGACTGCTCGATCGAGTACCATCGGGGTAAAGCTAACGTGGTGGCGGATGCCTTGAGTCGTAAAGTAATCTCTGACTTGAGAGCAATGTTTGCTCACCTTAGTCTATATGATGATGGGAGTTTATTAGCTGAACTTCAAGTGAAACCCTCTTGGGTCAGTCAGGTTAAGGAGAAACAGCAGATTGACGAGTTGCTAAAGGAGAAGTTTTCGGTAGGGTCAAGTGAAGGATCAACAGAATTTAGTGTGAATGAGGAAGGGCTATTATGTTTCAAGGGAGAGTGTGTATGCCGAAATATCCTGAGTTGAGGCATAAGATTTTGCAGGAAGCGCATAGTAGTCCATACGCTATGCACCCTGGAGGAAGTAAGATGTATCGAGATTTGCGAGATCAGTTCTGGTGGTCGGGTTTGAAACGAGAGGTGACCAAATTTGTGGGGAAGTGTTTGACCTGTCAGTAGGTAAAGGCAGAACATCAGTTACCATCAGCGTTGTTGCAGCCGGTGAAGATTCCACAATGGAAGTGGGAAAGGATCACAATGGACTTTGTTAGTGGGCTACCCCTCACGCCTTCTAAGAAAGATTCGGTCTGGGTGATTATTGACCGCTTGACAAAGTCTGCTCATTTCATACCAGTACGTGTCAATTACTCTCTGCAGAAATTGGCTAAGCTATACATAGCGGAGGTAGTGAGGTTGCATGGGGTACCAGTATCAATCATATCAGACAGGGAGCCTAGGTTCACCTCATTATTTTGGAAGGCGTTGCATCAAGCGTTGGGTACGAAGTTGGATTTCAGTACGGCGTTTCATCCTCTGACCGACGGACAGTCTGAGTAGGTAATCCAGTCTGAGCGGGTAGTTGGGAAAAGTTCTTACCGTTGGCAGAGTTTGCGTACAACAATAGCTACCGATCAAGTATTCGGATGGCGCCTATGAAGCATTGTGCAGGCGAAAGTGTCGTACTCCTACCGTTGGATGGAATTAGGGAACGTCGATTTTGGGACCCGGTTGGTTATCGAGACAGAGGAGAAGGTTGAGGTAATTGGCTCTCGTGAAGGAGTCGGATAGACGAAGTCCTATCTTGACCTAAAGCGTAAGGACATAGAATTTGCGAAAGGTGACAAGGTGTTCTTGAAGGTGTCGCCATGGAAGAAAGTACTGAGGTTCAGACGGAAAGGTAAATTAAGTCCCAGATTTATCGGACCTTATCGGGTGTTGAAACGAGTGGGACCAGTAGCTTATCAGGTAGAGCTACCTTCTGAGCTAAGCCAGATTCACAATGTATTCCACGTCTCTATGTTAAGATGCTATCGTTCGGATCCATCCCATGTAGTGCCTGTGGAAGAAATCGAAGTAAGACTCGACCTATCCTTTGAGGAGGAACCCATGGAAATCTTAGATCGTGATGTCAAAGTACTGCGAAGAAAGACGGTTCCGTTGGTTAAAGTTCTATGGCGGAATCACGGTTCTGAGGAGGCTACTTGGGAACCAGAGGAGACAATGCGACAACAGTACCCACATATTTTCTGATCAGGTAATTTCGAGGCCGAAATTTCTTTAAGGGGGTAGAACTGTAACATCCTGAATTAATGGGCCTTTGCGTTTAATATGTTGTTATGCTTAATGTGTTAATTGGAGTGTTTAAGGGGTTCAGATTGGGCTCAGGGTTGGGCCGAGGCCTTAATCAAATTTTCTGTTCGGATACTCTAGTGGAAAGCCTGATAGGATAGGGCTTAAAAGATGTTATCTGTGATTATAAGACACAGATGGGCTTGTGGCCCAGTGGCAAAGTGGCGCCACTTAGAGAGCAGGGAGGTGGCGTCAGCTGAGGAGGCTCAAGTTCGAGTCACATGAAGCCCAATTATTTTAATTAAGATTTGTTAATTTTTGGCATTTAAGTGGGCAGAGTGGGACGGCAATGATGCTTGAAATTAGGAGGATTAATTTGAGTGGAAAATACAGATAATATGGCAGATAAAGGGAGGAAGAGGTGGTGTGATCTAGGCTTCTTTTGGAGATGTGATCAGATAAAGATAAGGGAGGAAATTTAGGATTTATCTGCTGGTCATAGTGGTGGAGGAGGAGGAGGAATCGGTTTTAATATGGCTAAGGGGTGCCGAAATTTCCCTTGATTAGTAGCTTAGTGTTAGTTTTAAAAAAGGGGCATTTTCAGTTTTTAGGGAGTAGGTGCTGAAATTTTGTGTTTAAGTGAGGGGAATACCTTTTTATTTTCGGCATTAGGGTTTTATTCTTCCATTCTTTTCTTCAATTCTTGCATTTGGGTTTTTCTCTCATTCTTTTCTCTCATTCTCTGCTTAAGCCGAAATCCCTAATCCTATTCTCTCATCTCCACTTTTAGGCAAAAGACGAAATTCCATTGTTTTCTCTGCTTTCATCTCCATAGCCGAATACCCTTGTCTATTCCTTTCTCTTTACCGATTTCTTCATCAAAGTCGAATCTTCATAGATCTCTTGAGATTATATTTTCTTTTTGATCTTCTCAAAAGCCAAAATTCTCTAGGAGTTGCCGAATTCCCTATGTTAAGGTAAGTGCCGAATTCTTCCTTCACTTCTTCTCTTTCGGTTTTTGGAGGCCAAAGCCGAAAGGCTAATTGATGTGGCAAGGTTATCCCTTCAGTAATGTTTTGATTGTTCTTGCGTTCACATCTTGGGGCGACATTTCAGGAAATCAGAGTAGATCGAATCATTTAGATTCCAAAAGCTGGAAACCGCTAGTCTCTAAGTCCCATACCTCTTTTCAGGATTTCAAGGTAAGGGGTTCTCTTTAGATTTTCATTAGGATCGGCTATTGTATTTGTGATCTTAACCATATGTTATGGATTAACAACCATATGTTATGATGGTAGCAACTGATAAGGTCTTTTGATGGAATCAAATATCGATCAGGCGAAGGAGGGGATTGGATCTGTTAAACCAATCCCAAAGTTTAAGAAACGAGCGGTGTCAGCAGTTTGGGATAGGCCGCCAGGTTGCAGACCGGCTTCAGAAAAAAATCTTAGATAGTTAGCAGTCGTATCGGCTTCTGATAGTGTCGACATAGAAGGTCTCGTCTTGACTGTAATCAGGTATGTAGATCTCTATCACACTAATTAATCTGTACTATATATGTTGTGGGCTAAAAGCCGAGAAAAGGCTGTATGGACAGTCGTATTACCCAAAAAGGGTAGGCAAAGGATGCCAGGTACGTAACCATAGAAACTTCTCTATGTGTGTATCGATGTATGTAAAAACCTGTGATCTTTTAGGTAGTATACTGTTTTGAATTTGCATGGATGTATGCATGGGATAGGGTTAATACGATGAAGGGGAAGAGCATGTTAATAGGTCACTTGGTGATCGGTGGTTAAACCACGAACTATAAAATTAGGTCACAATAGTGATCGGTGGCTAAGCCACGTTAAATTTATTCTGATTGTTAGGAATAGGCGGCATGATTTATCGATATGGTGTGTAGCGGTTGGTGGGTTGATTGTAGAAATCCCCAAGTGTGTGTTGGTGGTACGGGTGGTGTGTAGGGGATGGATTTCTAGGTTGGGTTGGTCCATGTTGCATGTAAATATTCTTTTGCCATTGTGTATGGGCCCAGGCCCATAATGTGTTTGTGGGCCTAAAGCCTTTTATGTGTTTTCGGGATTTACACACTGAGTCTTGGTGACTCACCCCCTTTAATTTCACGACTTTTGGATGAGCAGTAGATCGTGGACATGGGAGCCGAGGCGGACTCGATGGGCCATCAAGTTTTTATTTTCATAAACTATTTTGGTTTTCCTTTAAGTTTTAATTTTGGGACTATTTATGTAATAAGGCCCCATGGCTTAGGTTATCGCTTTATATTTGTTAATGTTTACAGTTTAAAAATTTATGTTCAATGACTTAAGTCATAAAAATTAATAAAATGGGTTTTCCAAACATGTTCAACGGAAAAGCAAAGGTTTTCATCAAATATATTATTTTTAACAAATGCCTAAATAAAGAAACTGAGATTTCCAAAAACCATCAAAGTAAAGTTTTTAATAATAAACCCCGTAGCATACCATATCTGGTCGTAGCGTTTGGGCCGGGTTTGGGGTGTTACAGAAAATAAGTCAAAAATGGTGTCCATCTTCCTTCCCCTTGGCTGAAAATCACAAGGAAGACATAGGTAGGGTTTCTTCTACTTTCAAGCTTGATAGTAAGTGCATCCTAGCCCCGTTTTTAATGTTCTTTGTATTTTTTAGATCCTTGTAGCTCGGTTTAGCTATTTCTAGCTATATTTTGAGCTAGGGTTTATGTTCAAAAATTTACCCATGTATGACATGCTTGTATTTTGATGTTTTATGGAAGAATATGAAAGTTTGATGTATGATAAACATCTTTTTCTAAGTGATTTTCATGAAAAATGCATAAAAGGACCAAATTGTGAAAGTTGTAGAAATGGTCATACATGAGTGAAATAGTGGAAATTGAATGTTTTTATAGTTGACAATATGATTCGGCTAGGCTTGAAATGCAAGAAAGTTGAATCAAAATCAGTTTACGAGCCTAGGGGCAAAAGTGTAAATATATAAAAGTTTAGGGGCAAAATTATAATTTTGCCAAAATATGAATTACGAGTCAATTTAGTCAATGTGTGTATTTAACAAGTGAAATTGTTATTATAGATCAAGAAACACGAAGCCCGGATCGAAATTGAGGCAAGAACAAAATCGAGGACTAAATCGAGCATCAATACACATTTTGAGGATCGAGGTAAGTTTGTATGAAGTTTGAGTTTCACCATGTTTTGAAATTTGAAACTACTTAATATTATGTCAATGTATGTTATTGCTATGAAAATTGAGTGATGAAGCCTCGATGAGGAAATGATGAGAATGAGTTATGCGAGATTCCGAATAAAGATTCGGAATAATGAGGTTACTCATGTATTAGCATTGAAATAAGAAGGTCCCGTATAAGACCATGTCTAGGACATGGCCTCGGCACCAAAGGAAGATCTCGTATAAGACCATGTCTAGGACTTAGCATCGACATTCATGTACGATCTCGTATAAGACCATGTCTGGGACATGGCATCGACATCGAGCTATAAGATCCTGTGTAAGACCATATCTGGGATATGGCGTTGGCATCAAGTTCTATGAATGATGAGTTCAAATATCCTACGATAATTTTATTCATTCGTGCGCAAATGAGCTAAGTATGTAAAACGGTATAGAGTCAAATCTCTTTTATGGATGGCCTTGAATTTGTTCATGATATGAATGATGAGTAATTGAGTTAAAGTCCATGTTAGCACATATGCTAAGCTATGTGATTGAGTGTTACAGGTACCATAATTAATTACAAGTTAAGAAATCATAAAGTGATATGAGATGGGTAAGAATAAGTGTGAGTAAGTATGAGTAAGAAAGCCTAATCATTTGAGGCTTATGTTGCTATTGGTTCATATGATGAAAGAATTTAGTTTGAGCAATTATGATTCTTTAGAATTTCATACAAACTTACTAAGCTATATGCTTACCCCTCTCTCTTTTCCCTTCTCCTTGTAGTTTCGCCAAGTTAGCTCAGGGATCACAGAACGTCGGAGCTCGAATCACACTATCCACCGTTCTTTTGGTATAGTAAAGTTAATTCATTTTGAGTATGGCATGTATAGGAACTTGATCGTTTTGTGTTGTGTCATGTTTGAAGGCCAAAGGGTTGACTATTAGTATTTTGCACTCATTTTGTAAACGGCCATGGTGAATTGGCCAATGTTGTCAAATTCATATTATAAGGTTTATGAGTATAATGAAATGAATATTCATACAAGATATTGAGTGATATGTGGATGGAACGAATGATAATTTAAAGATTCTTAATGGTTTCGTGTTGCTATGTTATGTCCTACTTGTGATGAAGAGGATGAGTTTATGTTTCAGGGTGGCAAAATGGCTTGGAAAATAGCCTCTAACTGTCCACACGGGTAGACACACGGGCGTGTGTCAAGGCCGTGTGTGACACACGGTCAGCCTCCATGGGTGTGTTAATAGGCCGTGTGTCTCCTGTACCTAGATGCGAGAATATAATTTGTCACACGGGCCAGCACACGGGCGTGTGCCCTGGCCGTGTGCTACTTGAGGTTTGATGACATCATAATCAGAGAGCTCCACGGGTAGGAGACACGGTCGTGTCTAGGTCGTGTGAAGGACACGGGTTATAGACACGGGCGTGTGCTCAGTCATGTGAAATAAGTCAGTGTCGACCACGGGTGAAGGACACGGGCATGTCTTAGAGGCACACGGGTGTGTCCCATGTCACACGGGCGTGTGACCCCTGACTAGGCAAAAATTTTCAAAGAGTGCAAAAAAATTTCCGGTTGAACTCCGAAACCTTCCGGATGTATATTTAAGTCCTTGTAGGCCCATGATTTGTAAGTTATGAGTAAGAAAGGAAAGTTTTAAGTTGGAATGAAATTTTAAAACCCGTAAATACATGTTCAAGCAAGGTTAAGCATGGTAATGCCTCGTATCCGGTTTCAGTGTTGGACACGGATAAGGGGTGTTACAGTGTACGATACCACCTTAATTATTCTTGTTGGTGGGCTATGTGTGATACCACCTTATTACTTATTCACGATTGGCTGTGTGCGATACCATCGTATATATTATCATTTGGTGGGTTATGTGCGATACCACCGTAAATATTCTTGTTGGTGGGATATGTGCGATACCACCTTGTTATAGATAAATGGTGGGCTAAGTGCGAAACCACCGAGTGTTTGGTATTACTAAGAATGGCTTATTGTGAAATTGTGATGCGTTGTTTCATGTGAACATGTGGTGATTAACTGCAGGGATGTATGTTAAATAATAAGAGCATTTGGTTTGTGATACGGTTGGAATGTGGTAAGAGATGAATGAGTAAGCATGATCTTGGATTGTGGAATGTTCTTACTTATTGTGAAATGCTATTTATTGATTAGCACATGTTATGATGTTTATTGTTTACATGTAAACTTACTAAGCTTAAAGCTTACTCCCTTTCTTTTCCCTTGTTTTATAGTGTCAAAGAGCCAGGTCGGGATACGAAGATATTTGGAAGACCACCTACACTATCAGCTCATCTCGGTATATCTAGATTTAGTATTTTGAGTATGGCATGTATAGGGGCTAGACTAGGTGAATTGTTTTCTTATTTTTGCCGAGTATGTATTGGCCCTTTAAAGATGAACTCTTTTGTATATCGCCATAGTTGATGGCTCATTATTACTAATTTATGAAAAGATGAAGTTATTCATGGAAGTATATGTTGCAAATTTGAGTTGCTTAGTGACTTGTTGAATTGGAATTATGTTGTGTGAATTAGGGTGAGAAAAAGAGCTTGGAAAATAGCCTTGTTCTTGTCCACACGGGTAGGCACACGGGCGTGTGTATAGGCCGTGTGTGACACACGGTCAGCCCCATGGGTGTGTGACCAGGCCGTGTGTCCCCTGCATGTTAGTGTTTTAAGTCAGTGTCGACCACGGGGTAGCCACACAGGCGTGTGCCTAGGCCGTGTGACCCATATGAGGTTGATGACGTCACAAATAGAATACCCAGGTTTTTACACACGGGCGTGTCTAGGCCGTGTGGAGCACACGGGCCAAGAACACGGGCATGTGTCCGGCCGTGTGAAAACCCCTGTAGATTCGAAATGAAAATAAATCCTACACGGGTTAGGGACATGGGCGTGTGTGACCACACGGCCTGCCCACACGGGCGTGTCCCACTTCACACGGGCGTATGGCCCCTGTTTAGACAAAAAAATTTAAGTGCACAAAAGTTCCCGGTTGGGTTTTGAGACCTACGTATGCTTGATTAAGGCCTCGTAGACCCTTAATGAGAATTTTTTGATTGTGAAAGAGATATTTTAAGTTGGAATGAAATTTTATAGACCAATTGGAATGAAATTTTATAGACCAAAGTTGCATGACCAAGTGAGTTAAGTTCGGTAACGCCTCATACCCGGTTCCGGCGTAGAATACGGGTAAGGGGTGGTACAGAAATTATTATTAATAATGTTTGATTGTGCTATTGGTACCTCTATGAAATTGCTTGTATTAATTCTTAATACTTGCTAGGTTAGTCTCACACTGAGCTTGTTAAGCTCACCTTATTACCTCAACTTCTTAGGTAATGATCGAACTTAGGATCAGAATTGGCATGCGGACGTACCTCGGACTTTACTTCGTCAAATTATTTAAATTTAATTATATTTTAGGCTTATTTTATTATTGTTATTATTATTCGATTTTGGATTGTAAAGTTTCTTTAAACTGTGGTTTGGGACTGTTTGAGATTTTGGGGTTTTTTATGCATGCATGACATGCATATTTGGTATAGATACACGGTTTTTTATAAATATGTTGAAATGGACTATGCATGATATATGACTAAACTAATAATTTGACTAGTAATGGTACATTTCCCCTACTAAGCAGATAGCAAAATGATTTTTCGAATGCAACGCCGATAGTTGGGTTTTTTTAAAAATTCACCTAATTCACTAATTCGACCTAAACATGGTTGGACTAATTAAATGAACATTTTCCCAAAGCTAACAATAGAAACCACGGTTTTATAAAAGGGAGTACTTGGAGGTTTTTAATTATCGTTAGGGTAGGTTCGACATCAAGGTGTCCAATGCGGCCTTCCCGATTCGACCATAACATCTAGGTCGGGTTTAGGAGGTTACACTTCGATTAATTGATTGATTTCTTTTCTTTTACTTTACCTTTTGTTAGTTTTCTTGTTTTGCAAGTAACGCACCATTTTGGCTTGGGGAACACGACACTTCTCGACTCAATCCATTCGACTACAACAATCAATACGGTTTAAGTTTTCTTTTCCTTTTTTTTTTATTATTACTGTTTTTTTTATTTCCATTTTAAAGTTTTTAATTTATGTATTGACTGCTTTTCATTGGATATTGAATTTATTTTTATTGACTTTAAGTGCGAAAATTAAAAAAATGCCCACGAGAACGCGTAAACGATCTTGTTCCCAAACTGCCTCGGTTTCGTTCTCAAAATACGATGGCGTTAAATTTGCACTGCGAGTGGCCGTGGATTTTTATCAAACAATTTAGGGACGTACATTCATCCCTGAATATGATTTTGATCTAATCTCCTCGTTTAATGATGAGATATAGGACGATGTACACTTTAATTGTTGGGAAAATTTTTGCTTGCTTCCCAAGCAAGTTGCCATTGTACCTATAGTGTAACACCCCAAAAATTTGATTGAAACCGTTACAATCTGTTGTAATTAAATCTTTGTATCTATGGTTCTGTGCTCTACTTAAGTGATCGAGGTCAAGAGTTTGAGTCGTGTCTTTGGAAATTTTGTTATTCAATTTTAACTAATCATTACCTTTAGATTGTTGACTTAAAATTAATTTTGTGTAAACCTATGACAAGAATGAGTTTGCTGGTTCACTGGTTAAGCCTCTGCTTTTTGTTTGGTCTTATGTTCGAGTTCTAGCGTAGGCGTTAAGAAAAATTTTGCAAACTACCGGATTTATGATTGGTGGGTTAAAAAATTAAGTTAACGTCATTCTCCCTCTTCTTCATTTTTTTTATTTTCTTCTTTCTCTTTTCTTCTCCTCTTTCTTTTCCTTGATTTTCATGGCATTGGTTCTTCTTTTTCTTCTTACGTCTACATAGATTCATGCTCATGTTTGTTACTATTGTCGGTAAGTCCTTTTTAGTAAACTTTGTGAGTTCGATTGTGCGATATCTGAAATCTTTGGATGTTGTTCTTTCGCCATGAAATTGATTTTGTGTTTAGTGACGAAATTCTTTGTTTGCGTGTTAATTGTTGTCTTTTGGAGGAAGTTTCAAGATTGATGATCCCCCTAACGTTCGTAATTTGTGAATTTCGTTTTGGTGCGAAGGTAATGGTTAAGTTGAATTGGGATTTGGTCAAAATGTTTTGATATCGCGTTAAACTTAGTATCGATGATGATCCATCGTTAATTGATTATTAATTGTCCGTTGAAGGCGTGAGAGATCCTCTATGTTGTTACTGCTTCGAAATCTCTTCAAGTGCGTACCAAAAACCCTTGTTTTTACGAATTTTGGATGCTGAAAAATGTGGCTATCTGCACCACACAGCCGTGTACCAGGCCGTGTGGTAGGCCATGTAAGCCACACAACCATGTGCTAGGCCGTGTAACTCACTGTCATCGAATTCGAGCCACATAGGCAAGGGACACAGGCGTGTGTCCAAGCCATGTTTTGCCATATTAGTGCAGGGTTCACAGGGGCAAAGGACACGGGCACGTGTCTAAGCCGTGTAACTCACTAAGTTAAAAATATGGACCACACGGGCCAGGGACACAGGCATGTGTCCAGGCCATGTGACTCACTGTTTACGATTTAGAACCACACGGGCAGACGACACGGGCATGTGTCAGCCTGTGTAAGCCACACGGGGAAGCACATGGGCGTGTGCCAGGCCTTGTGGCATATAAATAGGATCCAAACCTTATTTTTGAGGCCCTGAGTGCTGTCTAACATGAGCACTGACCTCTACAATGTATTTATGATTTGAATTTGATTATATGAGGACTATATGATGCTCTGAGACTAAGATATGAATTATATAAATGTATGTGTACTGTGATGGCTATTAATAATATTGATCTGTATTATCTATTTATGAATTGAATTGGAATGAATGAACAAATGTTGTTGATATTTGCAATCTGCATTTGCATGGGTTGGGATATTGTGAAGGAGGAATTAACTTGCTCTGAATAAGTGGCTAAGCCACAATGCATATATATGAATTCTGTGCTTTGTCACATTTTGATCTAGCATCTAATCTGCATCTCTATAAATGTGTCGGACAGACACTTTATGGTGTTTGGGGTTGGTTGAGCATTAAACGGCCTTAACGGTGTGTTGGGATGGTCGAAGATGGTGTGTAGCAGATAGGGGTAGGAAAAATTGTATATGTATATTATCTGTTCTGTATCTGAAACTGGAATTGCTTTTGTTATCTAACTGAATCTTGGGATTTGAGAATTATCTTATAAATGTGCTTTAATTTAATGGACGTCTTTTATGCACTAGGTTTACAACTCATTTTGTTGTTGATTGGATTTTCGGTGGCTCTCAAACTTGAACGGGACGGCACTACAGGAGCTCGGTCAATCCGATTATCTTTACTTTAAAACTTACCATTAGTAATATCAGCTTTCTCTAATATTATGATGTTTGGGAAGATTAAATAGTTAGTTAATTGCTGTGTTAGTTATAAAATGTTGAATGATTTCATTTTGACTGCGTCTATAAATATGGTTTTCCTAATATCGACAATTTAACTCCTTGGACTTGGTCTGGACGTCTAGGCCGGGTTTAGGGTGTTATATTTACTGGTATCACATCTAGTTTTTTCAACACTCGGATTGTGTTTGGGCTCATAATGTGTGATAAAGAGTAGTTAAATGAAAATATGATATCTGAGTTAATCTAAAAACTGAAGTACTAGTAAATGACCGAGCCTCTGACGCTAAACCTATAAGTAAATATGTTCTATTATAATGGTTAACTAAAACACTGTATTACATAAACTGTTATCTTGTTAGATGATTTGATGTGAACTAGTGAGATTATTCTGTTGGAAGCCTGAACTAATCTGTGCACTCTGACTTTGTAGATAGATTACTTATATGAGTTCGTGAGGTAGTCGTGGACGTGGAACTCGTGGGCGTTGATGACGCCGAGGAGGAGCTCGAGCGGAGTTATCCTTTATGGGTAGTATGCCCAACCTGGAGACCAGTGAGACTGTTGGTCCTACTACTGAGACGAAGTCCCAGACTCTGACGGCTGGGGATGACACATTATCCTAGGCCATGATTCAGGCATTGGAGAGGGTCGCTGGGACCCATTCTAGATCGACAGGTTGGTTACTGAACGACTTTGGTCGAATAGGTCTGAATTGTTAAGTGGCGTCATTAGAGTTGCCCCTACTATTATTGAGTATTGGCTTGAGGCCACCGAGCATGTCATGACCGACATTGATTGCACTTCCAATCAGAAATTGAGGGGTGCTGTGTACCTACTTTGGGATAAAGCTTATCAGTGGTGGCTAACGGTTAAGCAAGGTGCTCAGCCCGAACAGGTTAACTGGGATTATTTCAAGAACGCATTCTAGAGCAAGTATATAGGGGTGAGTTATGTGAAGGCTCACCGATGTGAGTTCATGAGTCTAGTTCAAGGCGACCGATTTGTGGCTGAATATGAAGCCAATTTTCTGCGACTAAGTAGGTATGCACGGGCTCTGGTAGCATCTGACTATGATAAGTGCGTGAGATTTGAGGAAGGGTTGCGATATGATTTACGGGTTCTGATAGCTCCTCAGAGGGAGCAGGTTTTTGCGGTTCTGGTTGATAAGGCAAAGATTGTTGAATAGGTGAAGCACAATGAGAGCGAGTGGTGTGACCACGAGAGGGGTCGGAGTAAGATTAAGAGGGATTCGGGTCTCCTTGGTTCTAGACAGTGCCCTAAGACACCGACAAGATTTGATAGGCCCCCGAGGCCTGAGACACTAGCTGTAATAATTGAAATTCAGCTCAGTAGTAATTGTGGGAAGTGCCATCCGGCCGAGTTCTGGAGGAAGTTAGGAGCATGTCTCCGTTGTGGTTCGATGGAGCATTGGGTTAAGGATTGTCCCCGTTGACCAAATCAGGTGCTAGCTACGGCACAGAATCCTACTCCGGGTTCTATTCAGCCTCTGAGAGTGGTTCAGCAACCACCTAGAGGTCGTGGTATTGGTAGAGGGGGTAATGGTACAAGGAGAGGACAGAGAGCACCGAGTAGAGGGGTGGGTCAGACTGAGGCTCGACAGTTGGCACTAGTTTATGCGGCGAGACGTCGCGAGGATAGTGATGATTCTAACGTCATAGCATGTACATTCTTTATTCATTTTGTTCTGTACTATACTCTCATTGATATTGGATCTACTCACTTTATATAACTAGTGTGGTTTCTGTAAATCTGGGTATAACTGTCGAAAATATTATTAGAGGGTTTTCTATGATTAGTCCTTTGGGTCAGTCAGTTCGGGTTGATAAAGTATACAGAGGGGTACCCTTAGATATTCAAGGTATGGTATTCCTGGCTGATCTGTGGAGTTACCCTTCAATGAATTTGATTTGATTCTGGGAATGGATTGGCTTACAGAGTACTAACCAGTTTAGATTGTGCAACTAAGAGAGTCACTCTGAGAACGGATGAGGATGATGAGGTTGTTATGGTTGGTGAGCGTCAAGATTACCTCTCCAATATTAGATTGGGAATTTGTGATGTACATTGATGCGTCACACATCGGGCTAGGATGTGTTCTGGTACAATACGATAAAGTGGTTGCTTACGTGTCGCGACAACTTAAGACACACGAGGGTAACTACATTACACACAATCTTGAGTTGGTCGCAGTCATGTTTGCTCTAAAGATTCAGAGGCATTATTTGTATGGTGAGAGGCGTATTATTTATAAAAACCACAAGAGCATCAAATATTTGCTAACTCAAAAGGAGTTAAATCTTCGACAGCGTAGGTGGATTGAGTTGCTTAAGGATTATGACTGCACAATAGAGTACCATCTGGGTAAAGCTAATGTGGTTGCCGATGCTCTTAGCCGTAAAACGATGTCTGACTTGATAGCAATGTTAGCTCATTTGAATTTAGTTGAGGATGGTGGATTGTTAGTTGAGTTGCATGTTAAATCGACTTAGGTCGAACAAATTCGAGTTAAACAGTTGAGTGATGAGTCTCTAGTTCAGCGGCTGCAACAAATTGGTTCAAGTGAAACTTTAGATTTTGGCTTGAACAACGACAAAGTTCTATGCTTTAGGGGTCGGATTTATGTGCCTAATGATAAGGAGTTGAGGTAATCGATCCTACATGAGGCACCTAGTAGCCCTTATGCTATCTATCCTAGCGGAAATAAAATGTATCAGGACCTCCGAGAACTCTATTAGTGGCCCTAACTAAAATAGGAAGTGGTTGCTTTTATGTCCCACTGTCAGACATACCAAAAGGTTAAGGCTGAACATCAGTTACCCTCAGGTCTGCTTCAGCTGATTAAGATTTCTCAGTGGAAGTGGGAGCGTGTAGCGATGGATTTTGTTAGTTGGTTGCCTTTAACTCCCACTAGGAAAGATTTAGTTTGGGTCATCGTAGATCGATTGACCAAATCTGCTCATTTCGTTCCTATCAGAATAGATTATTCACTGCAGAAGTTGGCTAAGTTGTATATTACTGAAATTTTGAGACTGCATGAGATTCCAATCTCAATTATCTCGGATAGAGATGCACGTTTCACATCTCGGTTCTGGAAGAAACTTCATGAGTCTTTAGGCACCCGACTTGATTTTAGTATTGTGTATCATCCTTAGACCGACGGACAGTCGAAGCGAGTCATTCAGATTCTAGAGGATATGCTTTAGGGTTGTGTAATAGATTTTTGTAGTAGTTGGGAAGATTACCTACCGTTGGCTAAGTTTGCGTACAACAACAGTTTCCAGTCTAGTATTCAGATGTCACCCTACGAGGCTTTGTATGGTCGTAGGTGTCATAGTCCGCTGTGTTGTACTGAGTTAAGTGAACATCAAGTTTTAGGCCCTGAGCTAGTTTCTAAAACTTAGAATACTGTCAAGTTCATCCGTGACTGTCTTAAAGCCGCTTCTGATCGACAGAAATCTTATGCCAATTTAAAGAGAAAGGACATTAAGTTTTATGTAGGAGATCAGATGTTCCTGAAAGTGTCACCGTGGAAAAAGGTTCTCCGATTTAAATGCAAGGGCAAGCTGAGCCCGACGTTCATTAGACCTTACCGCATTTTGAAACGTGTTGGCTCGTTGCACATCAATTGGAATTACCGCCGAAATTGGAATGAATTCACAATGTGTTTCACGTCTTGATGCTAAGATATTATCAGTCTTATCCGTTACTTATGCGGTCGTTGAGAGCACCAAAAATATCCTATCCCTATAAAATAATGAAAAGAATAGTATAAGGGAAGTAGGGTCAAATCCTCAGGGACTGGATTTGCACAAGTTCCTGTTCCTCGAGATCCCAGACAGAGTCGTGCCCAAGAAAACCTACGTACCTGAAAAAAATAAAAAAAACATAATTAAAAGTTTGATTGACTTAAAACTTCGTAAATTGAAATTAAAATTGAAAAGATAAACAGTGTTGAGAAAAGAGAGTTTTTGATGGAGAGATTCCAGCCTCCTGTTGTCTCGATCCTCCTTAGGTTCAATCCTCAGCTTTTAGGTGATCCTTCTTGAATAGAATAAGCCAGTTATAGTGAAAGAGGATGCCTACGATCACCAGCTCCACTTAATATTAGACTTACAATTTAGAGGAACCTCACTCTAGCCAACCGTCACTTTTTTGGGACCGTCTTACACTAGATCATCACTTCTCAATGGTGAATGCCACGCCATTGTATCTCTTGGTCTCGACAATGACTGACGCAGTAAGCTAACGAATCGATTGTGTAACCTTCCCAAAACGTACAAAGCGGTCGCCTTTGTGCAAGATGAAAATATCACTTTTGAAGGGACATGGACGGAAGCGTCAGTCTCGTAGTGCGGAGAAATGATGAATACTCGTTGAGAAGGCTAAGCGCAGATTCTAAGCCTCACGAACCCTTTTTGAGGAATTTCGGCAACCTTTGGCTAGATGAATTTAGTGGCTCATGCTTTTTGGGAGAAAAGAAATAAACTTAATAAAAATGGAATTTTATTGAATAAAGAAAGGAACAAAGGCTAAGCTTTTTGGGAGAGGGAGCGTTTACAGAAAAGATGAGTGAAATTTGTGTCACTCCATCCCCTATTTATAGTACTCAGAAAACCTAGTCTATTCCTAATTAAATTCTAAAAGATAAATAAAGGTAAATAAAGGTAAATAAAGATAAAAGCTAAAATTAAATCTAAATAATATTTTTTTAACAATTATCCTAATATAATTAAAATTTAAATAGAGTCTTGTGTTTATAAAATCTCTTCTTTCTGCTTTTGCCCCCATGTCTTCCACACTTTGTATTTTCGGGACCACTTCTTTCCTATTTCGTATGCTGGCCCATTTTAACTTTAAATTCACGCTTTTTGCCCCCAAATTTCCTTTTGCCTTCAATTTAGTCCTTACAAGATAAAAAACCATAAATAGCTCAAATTAGTAGGATCATACTCAAAATAAAATATGTAATTAATACATAAAAATATGTTATTCCAGAGTATTATCAAATTCCCCCTACTTAGCCCATGCTTGCCCTCAAGTATGGTTCCTATCCACTGTGAAATTTAGATTTTTTCCATGAAAGAAACATCACTCCAAAGTTTTATAAAAATTAGGCATAATGCATATGAAAAATAAAGAAAACCTTTAGTTTGCTTTAAGTAAAACTAAAAAGGTATTCCAATTTAATCACACAAAGATCAAAATCGACTTGGATTATTTCATGAAAATTAGGTAATTTACTAAACTTACCAAGACACCCTATTTCTTTCCACCTTTAGTCCCCAAATGCAATTTTCCTATTAATACATCTCTTTTTTTTCTTCTTTTTTTTTCTTAAGAATATATTTAACCTTTTGATGCGAAGAGAGAAGAAAACCAAACACCCCACCCCGGTTACTCAGCTCAACATACTCCTAATTTTTCTATAAGCAAGATAGGGTTAACTCTACTAATCATAATTATTTTAGCCTAATAGAAATAAAATAGTGGAGACGAAATCAAACTAGCAAAATCATAATTAACTCAGTAGACAAGAATAATGCTCGTAGGTCAAACAGTGGGAAATTCCTGGTTAAAATCTTGGGCATGAACAGAGGTAGAATAGTTTTAAAAAAATAAATGTGGGCAGAAACGAGCACAAGGCAGCAGCAAGAGTAACACAACAGTAAAAGTAGCAGATAAAATGACAAAAATAATGAGGAATGCCTCCCCCTACTTAAAACACATTGTCCTCGATGTGAAAGAAAAAGGAAAATAAATATGTGAAAGAAAAAGGTTTTAGAAAACTCCCCATGTAGTCATTTTCGTTTATGCATAGCTGCAAGGAGGAGAAGGTTTAGCGTCGCGTGGAGGAGAGGAAGGAGGGGAATGCGTTCGTCGGCTAAGTTAACATGTTGGGGCACCGAGAATCAGCACCGGCGACTGTTGACGGTGAAAGAGGGTTCGACGGCGGCACGGCTTCTAGTCTTAACCATGGTGGTGGGAAAATTCAGTGGTGGGGGTGAGGGAGAAGGGGAACGGCGGCTGGAGGGTAATTTGGGTGAAAAATGATGAAAAGTTTAGGGTTTGAAGGTGTAGAAGAAAGGGTGTTTGGCCGTAGGGTGGGTGTTTGGGTAAGTATAAAGCAGGGATGCGCTATTCCTACTTGGAATATGGATAGAGTAAGAGATGTTTGTGAAAGTTCCTGAGTTTTTTCTTCGCAGGTTTACCTAGACAGAAGAAGAGAAATTTATTAATATCAAAACAAAATAAAGTAATAAATAATAAAATAATAAAATAAAAAATTGGGTTGCCTCCCAACAAGTACTTGTTTAACGTCGTTAGCTTGACACCGCAACTAGTATTGAGGCTGTTCTACCTGAATTCTTTCGTTCGTATGGGCTTGGAAATTCTCCTTTTTTACCACATCCACCATATTTGGGTTCAATCGTCCTTGCCCCTCTTACTTTGGTTTCGTTTTTTCCTCCAAGAAAATCGTATGTGTGCCTGTCAAGGGTTAATCCCTTTTAAGTCAGTAATGGTCTCATCATTCTCAAAAAATACGCGTTTGATATGCTTGGGAAGTGGTTTGAATTCTAGATCTGGTGCGTTCAAGATTTCACTCGGGTGACTAATAGTGTCATAAACGTTAAACTTCACGATCTCTCCGTCAAACTCTATCGTGAGGGTTCCGTTATGCACGTCAATCTTAGTATTTGCAGTACTAAGGAAAAGTCGCCCCAACAAGATGTCTGAAGACCCAGCAGCTTTATCCTCTTCCATTTTTAACACATAAAAGTCTGTAGGAATGATAAGTCCGTTGACTTTCACTAATACGTCCTCAAAGACTCCTTCGGGATGCACAATAGACAAGTCTGCTAATTGAATGATAACACCTTTTTTCGTCAAAAAAACCCACGTTAAGTGATTCATAAATAGAAAAAGGCATGACATTTATGGAGGCCCCTAAATCACACATAGCTTTTTTTATTCTTAAATGGCCTATTTTGCATGGTATTGCAAACATGCCCATATCTTTGCATTTCACTGGCATCCTCCGCTGTAACACTGCGGATACATTCTCACCAATGCTTACCCTTTCATTACCAGTTAATTTTCACTTGTTGGTGCAGAGTTCTTTAAGGAACTTGGCATAACGTGGAATTTGTTTGATGGCATCCAATAATGGTATGTTGATATCGACATTTCTGAATATTTCGAGGATCTCCTTGTCCTCTCTACCTCTCCGATGTTGGCTCAATCGTCCTAGAAATAGAGGTTGAATTATGGGCAATGGAGGTTTTGTTCGGACCTGTTCATCATCCTCGTGCTTTTCTTGGGTGGAATCTTGCCCAATATTTCTGCCAGGAATTGGTTCCAGTACTTTTCCACTTCGCAACGTCACTGCATTTGCATTGTGTCTTGGATTAGGTTCCGTTTGTGACGGCAGCTTCCCTTGTGAGTTCATTTTCTCAATTAATGTGATCAATTCTCTTATAGACGCCTCGGCTTTCTATTGAAAATCCTTTGTTTCCTTTTTGAAATCAAGAGTTTTCCGTTGTATTTGTTGTTGGAAATCAAGCATATTAGCTGCGAATTTATTGACCATGGTTTCTAGAGAGGTACCTGAATCTCGTGGCTGTTGTGGAAACTGGTTTTGGTATGGCTGGTTATACTGCAGGTTTGCCCCATAACTAAAGTTAGGATGGTCTTTCCATCCTGGGTTGTAGGTATTAGCGTAGGGCTCGAATCGCCTTTGTGGCGGCCCAGGAAAGTTCTCCACATCATTCAAATGAGCCATATTATCATCATACAAACTAGGACATGCATCATTTGTATGTTTAGGTGTAGCACATATTCCGCATAGTCGGGTTGGTTTTGCTTTTTCTGCAACAAGAGAATTCACAATATTAGTAAGTCTATCAACCTTATCTTCTATGTTTGAATTACTTAGCTGGTGAACCCTTCTAGTGGGTTCAGGATTGGCTCAAAATTGTTGAGTATTTGAAGCCATCATGGATATCAAGTCCCTTTCTTGTTGGGGAGTCATGTTGACCAACTCTCCCCTCACTAGCGGCGTCTACCATATTCATCTCTATGGGTTTCAAGCCTTCATAAAAGTATTGGAGTAGAGACTATTCCGTTATACCATGTTGTGGGCAACTTGCGCACAACTTCTTAAATCGTTCCCAATAGTCGTAAATAGACTCTACTTCTTTTTGCCTTATCTCAACGATCTCCCTTCTTAATTTAGCTACACGCGATGTTGGAAAAAACCTGTTGAGAAACAAATGAGAAAGATCAATCCAAGTTGTAATAGACCCACGGGGTAGATAAAATAACCACTCCTTAGCAGAGTCTACTAGGGAAAAAGGGAAAGCACGTAATTCGATCTGATCCTCATTTATGCCCTGAGGTTTCATGCTAAGATAAACCATATAAAACTATTTTAGATGTTTGTGGGGATTTTCGTTTTGAAACCTATGAAAAGTTGGCAGTAACTGGATTAAACCTGACTTCAGTTCAGAATCAGTATCCATAGTAGGATACGCAATGCACAATGGTGGTTCTTCTGCAAGAGCTTTGGCCAATTGCCGAATTGTTTGAGCCATAGTTGATGTGCTAGATTCAGGTTTTCGTTAACCCTAGCGTTAAGCACTTCTTCTGGTGGATCGACTCCTATTCTTTCGTTCACTTGTGTTTGAGAAGGGTTTTCATTAACCCTAGAGTCAACTTCGTCGTTTGCTTCTATCTCCGGCGGTGGGTTACTCTGAGTCCCTACCACCTCTGACTGCTTTTTAAATAAATTTGTTAGCTTGCGATTAGCTCTCACAGTCTTTTACATCTCTGAATAAAACACAAGAATACCTGGAGCAGATCTGGTCATAAGAAAAAAAAACAAGATTAGTACGTTACAGTCCCCAGCAGTGGCGCCAAAATTTGATGCGTTCACTGAGAGCACCAAAAATATCCTATCCCTATAAAATAATGAAAAGAATAGTATAAGGGAAGTAGGGTCAATTCCTCAGGGACTGGATTTGCACAAGTTCCTGTTCCTCGAGATCCTGGACAGAGTCGTGCCCAAGAAAACCTACGTACTTGAAAAATATAAAAAAAAAACAACATTAAAAGTTTTATTGACTTCAAAATACGTAAATTGAAAATAAAATTGTAAAGATAAACAGTGTTTAGAAAAGAGAGTTTTTGATGGAGAGATTCCAGCCTCCGATTGTCTCGATCCTCATTGGGTTCAATCCTCGGCTTTTAGGTGATCCTTCTCAAATAGAATAAGCCGGTTATAGTAGAAGAGGATGCCTACGACCACTAGCTCCACTTAGATTTTAGACTTACGATTTAGAGGAATCTGAATCTAGCCAACCGTCACTTTTTTGGGACCGTCTTACACTAGATCATCACTTTTCAATGGAAAATGTCACACTATTGTGTCTCTTGGGCTCGACAACCACTGTCGCAGTAAGCTAACGAACTGACTGTGTAACCTTCCCAAAACGTACAAAGTGGTCGCCTCTGTGCAAGATGAAAAGATCACTTTTGAAGGGACATGGATGGAAGCGTCAGTCTCGTAGTGCAGAGAAATGATGAATACTCGTTGAGAAGCCTAAGCGCAGATTCTAAGCCTCATGAACCCTTTTTAGGGAATTTCGACAAATTTTGGCTAGATGAATTTAGTGGCTCGTGCTTTTTGGGAGAAAAGAAATAAACTTAATAAAAATGGAATTTTATTGAATAATGAAAGGAACAAAGGCTAAGCTTTTTTGGAGAGGGAGCGTTTATAGGAAAGATGAGTGAAATTTGTGTCACTCCATCCCCTATTTATAGTACTTAGAAAACCTAGTCTATTCCTAATTAAATTCTAAAAGATAAATAAAGGTATATAAAGATAAAATCTAAAATTAAATCTAAAAAAAAAATTAACAATTATCCTAATATAATTAAAATTTAAATAGAGTCTTGTGCTTATAAAATCTCTTCTTTGCACTATTGCCTCCATGTCTTCCACACTTTGTATTTTCGGCACCACTTCTTTCCTATTTCGCATGCTGGCCCATTTTATCTTTAAATTCACGTTTTTTGCCCCCAAATTTCCTTTTGCCTTCAATTTACTCGCTACAAGATAAAAAACCATAAATAGCTCAAATTAGTAGGATCATACTCAAAATAGATATGTAATTAATGCATAAAAATATGTCATTCTAGAGTATTATCAGTTGCACATCGTCCCTATTGAGGATATCGAGCTATAATCAGACTTGACTTTTGAGGAAGAACCTATCTAGATTTTAGATCGTGACATTAAGGTATTAAGGAAGAAACCTGTTCCTCTAGTTAAGTTTCTGTGGCAGAATCATGGCACCGAAGAAGCCACGTGAGAATCTGAAGATTTGATCCAACGATAGTATCCGTATCTGTTTGAATCAGGTAAATTTCAAGACCGAAATTTCTTTTAGAAGGAGAGAGTTGTAACACCCCAAAAATTTTATTGAATGACCGTTATAATCTGTCGTAATTAAATCTCTATATCTATAGTTCTATGCTCTACTTAAGTGATCAAAGTCAGGAGTTCGAGTCATGTCTTTAGAAATTTTGTTATTCAATTTTAACTAATCCTTACCTTTAGATAAATGAATTAAAATCAATTCTGTGTAAATCTGTGACAAGAATGAGCATGTTGGTTCACTGGTTAAGCCTCTACATTCTTTTTGGTCCTGTGTTAGAGTCCTAGCATAGGCGTTAAGAAAAATTTTGCAAACTGTCGGATTTCTGATTGGTGGATTAACAAATTAAGTTAATGTCCTTCTCCCTCTTCTTCTTCTTTTTTTATTTTCTTCTTTCTCTTTTCTTCTCCTCTTTCTTTTCCTTGATTGTCATAGCATTGATTCTTCTTTTTCTTCTTACGTCTACGTAAATTCGTGCTCCTGTCTATTGTTTTTGTTGGGAAGTTCATTTTCAGTAAACTCTATGAGTTCGATTATGCAATATCTGAAATCTTTGGATGTTGTTCTTTCACCTTGAAATTGATTTCGTGTTTAGTGACGGAATTCTTTGTTTGTATGTTAATTGTTGTCTTTAGGAGGAAGTCTCAAGAACGACGATCCCCCTAAGGTTCGTAATTCATGAATTTCGTTTCGGTGCGAAGGTTATGGTTAAGTTAAATTGGGATTTTTTCAAAATGTGTCGATATCACGTTAAACTTAGTACCGGTGATGATCTATTGTTAATTGATTATTAATTATTCGTTGAAGGTGTGGGAGATCCTCTATGTTGTTACTACTTCAAAATCTCTTCAGGTGCGTACCAAAAACCATTATTTTTGTTAATTTCTGACGTCGAAAAATGTGGCTATCAGTGCCACACGGTCGTGTGGTAGGCTGTGTGGTAGGCCGTGTGAGCCACACAACCGTGTGCTAGGCCGTGTAGCTCACTATTCATTGAATTTGAGCCACACAGGCAAAGGACACAAGCGTATGTCCAGTCCATTTGTGGCCATGTTAGTGCAGGGTTCACACGAGCAAAAGACACGGGTGCGTGTCTAGGCCGTGTCACTTATTAAGTTGAGGATAATGACCACACGGGCCAGGGAAACGGGCGTGTTCCCAAGCCGTGTGAGCCACATAGGCAAGGACACGAGCGTGTTGTAACATCCCGATTTAGGGCCTAGTCTGAATAGTGGTGCGAGACCACAAATCTGTGGTATATGTATGAGTTTTGAGGTTAATACTATGTTTGCATGTTAGTGTGGAAGTTTCATGAAGCAATTTTGTTAAATTGCGGTTGAATTGTCCAAAAAGACTAAATTGCAAAAGTGTAAATATGAGAAAGTTTAGGGGCAAAATGGTACTTTTGCTAAAGTATGAGATAAGGGTCCATTTAGTCAATGTGTGTATTGAATGAGTTGATTTATCATTATAGATCAAGAAAGACGAAGCCCGGATCATAACCGAGGCAAGGGCAAGGTCGTGGACTAAATTGCACATCTCCATACTTTTTGAGTACCGAGGTAAGTTTACGTATGAACGATGTATTTATGCATATACATTGTTAATGCTAGCTAATGTGTAGCATGATTGAGAACCTATTCGATTCTAGTGGAATGAATGAAATAGTAGTTGTGAATGGATGAATGTATTACAAGTAGACATGTGAATGTGTAGGGATAATGCTTGAGGGTGGGCTAAGTGCGATACCACCTTGATACTTAACAATGATGGGTTGTGTGCGTTACTATTGTTAAGCATATTATTTAGTGAGCTATGTGCGGAATCACTATAATTATCCCTTGTGGTAGGCTAAGTGCGATACTACCTTATGATCTGATTGTGGTAGGCTAAGTGCGAAACCACCGAGTAATTTAGCTGTGTGGATGTATTATTGAGAAATAATGATGTGTTGTATTTTGAGTAAATGAGATATTGAGTGCAGGGGTGCATGTCAATGATTATGAGTACGTGACTCATGATGTGTTGGAGATGTGGTAAGGGATAGAAAGAGTAAGCATAGTAGTGGATGTGAATTACATATGTTAGTATAATGCTAATTGTTGTTTAGCTTATACTAGAATGCTTAAATTGTTTATGTGTAAACTTACTAAGCTCAAAGCTTACTCCTTCCTTTTCCCTTGTCTTATAGAGAAAAAGGATTGAATCGTGATACGCGGATTAATCGGAAGATCGCCCACACTATCAGCACACTCTGGTACATTGGACTTAATGTTTTGTATATGGCATGTATAGAGGCTAGACAAGTTAGTGAGTTTTGTTGTAATGGCTAAGATGTGTTGGCCTTTAGATGGATAATCTATTTTGTATAATGCCATGGTTGATGGCTAACTTATTATATGAAAAGATGTAGTTATCCATGTAAGATTGTGTTTCAATATAAGTTGATATTGGATGAGTTGAATGTGTATATGTTGTATGAGCTAGATGGGTGAGAAGAGCTTAGCATATAGCTTTGTTCTTGTCCATGTGGATAGACACACGGGCATGTGTCTAGGCCATGTGTGGCACACGGCCAGCCCACGGGCGTTTGACTTGGCCGTGTCAATTTGGCAGATTCGAGTAGTATAGGCCACGGGCTAGCCACACGGGCGTGTGCCTTAGCCGTGGGACATTGGCAGAATGCTTGGGTTTTCATGCACGGGATGGGGGCATGGGCGTGTGTGACCTCCACGGGCGTGTCTAATCTTACACGGGCGTGTGGTCCCTGTATAGATGGAAAAATTTTAAATTCGTAAGAGTTTTCGATATGGTCTCGAGAGCCCTCGTGTGTATGAATGAGGCCTCATAAGTCGAGAATAAGGTTGTTTTGGTGACTTAAGGAGAGTAGTCACGTTGAGCCTAAGTGGCGATCAAGTGGTTTTATTTCGGTAATGCCTCGGGCCCAGTTTCGGCGTAGAATACAGGTAAGGGGTGTTACGTTTAGTGGTATCAGAGCTATGGTTTAGTCGGTTCTAGGACTACTGTAGCAAGTGTAAGGGTCTAGCTATAGATGCCATAAGTGTACAATGATAGTGTGGTGGTTTCTGATGATTTTAAACCTTGTTTTATATAGTATATGGATCCCGATCAATCGACTACTGGTGAAGCATCTAGTAATGCGTCGGCTCCTGCTCAAGGAACCGCGCCTGTTGAGAGTGGACTCGAGGTTAGGGGTCAAGGGGAAGAGGCTCGGGAAGCCTTTCTCCAAATGATGAGTAATTGGTACTCGGATTATGTTCGAGCGAACCCTAATGCTCAACCTCCTCCACCTCCTCCTATACCTCAGCCAATTCCAGTGTCTCCTCAAGGTATTGATGTAGTGAGGATATCGAAACCCCCGGTGTATAAGATTAGGAAGCACGGGGCTGAGGAGTTTAGAGCTAAGGTAGATGATGACCCCGAGAGGGCAGAGTTCTGGCTAGAAAACTCAATGAGAGTATTCGATGAACTCTCTTGTACACCTGAAGAGAACTTGAAGTGTGTCATATCTTTGCTGAGGGACTCAGCATACCATTGGTGGAAGACATTGACGTCGGTAGTCTCGAAAGAGCGGGTGACGTGGGACTTCTTTCTGGAAGAGTTCCAGAAGAAGTATATAAGTCAGCGGTTTACTGACTGGAAACGGAAGGAATTCCTTGAGTTGAAGTAAGGAAGAATGTCAGTAGTAGAATATGAGCGCGAATTTGTTAGGCTTAGCAAGTACGCGCAAGAATGTGTGTCGACGGTGACCGTTTTGTGTAAAAGGTTCGAAGACAAACTGAATGAGGATATCAAACTCTTAGTTGGTATTTTGGAGTTGAAAGAGTTTGTTGTGTTGGTTGAAAGGGCAAGTAAGGCCGAGGAATTGAGTAAGGAAAAGAGAAGGGCTGTGAGTGAAGCCCGAGATGCGAGAAAACGACCGATGGGCAAATCATATCAAGCCCAGTCGAAAAGATCCAAGGAAGTGAATCATCGGATGACAGCATCAGTGGGATATTCACATCGAGACTTAGACAACACCCGTTCGGGTTCGAGAGTCCAAGCCACCTCGATGGAAAGTGTGGGCAATCCGAAGAATAAACCGGAGTGTCCAAGTTGTGGTAGGTATCATACCGGAGAGTGTTGGGGAAACAACCGAAGTTGTTATAAGTGTGGTTCCCTCGACCATTTTATCCGAAATTGCCCCGAGAGGGATGACAAGGAAGAGAAGCAAGAGACAAGACCTAGAGATGTGTCTGCAAGGGGTAGACCACCAAGGAACCCGAGAGGTGAGACTAGTGGTAGAGGTGTGTCCAAAGATTCTGCTGTGAGACCGGAGGGTCGGGCACCTACGAGGACGTATGCCATTCGTGCTCGCGAAGAGGCATCCTCCCCAAATGTGATAACGGGTACTTTTTCTCTCTTTGACACCTTTGTTATTGCTTTAATAGATCCAGGGTCTACTCATTCTTATATTTGCATGAGATTGGCATCTAGTTTGAGTATGACCGTTTAGTTTACGGATATTGTGGTTAAGGTGTCTAACCCGTTAGGAAAACATGTGTTAGTGGACAAGGTGTGTAAGAATTGTCCTTTGATGATTAAGAGTCATTGCTTTCCGGCAAACCTTATGTTGTTGCCGTTTGATGAGTTTGACTTAATCCTCGGCATGGATTAGTTGACTACCCATAGTGTCTTAGTGAATTGTGGTAGTAAGTTTATCGAATTGAAATGTGAGAATGGAGATGTTGTCTGGGTTGAATCAGGTGTATCGGATAGTCTAACAGTGATAATTTCTTCCCTAGTGGCTGAGAAATGTTTGAGAAAAGGGTGTGAGTCCTATCTCGCTTTTGTATTGAATACTCAAGAGGTTGGAGTAAAGTTTGATAGAGTGCCGGTGGTATGTGAGTATCCGGATGTATTCCCGAAAGAGTTACCCAGATTACCTCTAGTGAGAGATTTTGAGTTTAGGATTGAGTTAATTCCGGGAATGGCACCTATTTCAATTGCTCCGTATAGGATGGCACCTTTAGAGTTGAGAGAGTTGAAGGTTCAGTTGCAAGATTTGACAGATAAGGGTTTTGCAAGACCGAGCTACTCACTGTGGGGTGCTCTGGTACTATTTGTATAGAAGAAAGATGGGTCTATGAGATTGTGTATAGACTATAGGCAACTCAATAAAGTGACGGTGAAGAATAAGTATCATTTACAAAGGATTGATGATCTTTTTGATCAACTGAAATGAGCTACAGTGTTCTCCAAGATCGACCTGAGGTCTGGTTATTACCAGTTGAGAGTGAAAGAGCAAGATGTGTTGAAAACTGCATTTCGAACAAGGTATGGCCATTATGAGTTTTTAGTCATGCCGTTTGGTTTAACGAATGCACCTGCAATTTTTATGGATTTGATGAACCGTGTCTTCCAACCGTGTGTGGATAAGTTTGTGGTTGTCTTCATTGACGACATATTGATCTATTCTCGGGATGAGAACGATCATGAGGAGCATTTGAGAATTGTCTTGCAAACTTTAAGGGATAAGCAGTTGTATGCTAAGTTTAGCAAGAGTGAGTTTTGGCTCCGAGAGGTCAGATTCCTAGGACACATTATGTTGGGTGATGGTGTCAGAGTTGACCCGAGTAAGATTTCGGCTATTATGGATTGGAAACAGCAGAGGAACGTGTCAGAAGTCAGAAGCTTCTTGGGATTGGCAGGATATTACAGACGTTTTGTAAATGGGTTCTCTATGATTGCTACCCCGATGACGAAACTGTTGCATAAGGATGTCAAGTTTGATTGGACTGAGACATGTTAACAGAGTTTTGAGAGATTGAAAACATTGTTGACTGAGGCGCCGGTTTTGGTTCAACCAGAATCGGGGAAAGAGTTCGTGGTTTTTAGTGACGCGTCATTTCATGGTCTCGATTGCGTGTTGATGCAAGAGGGTAAGGTAGTCGCTTACGCCTCGAGGCAGTTAAAACTGCATGAGAAGAATTATCCGACTCATGATTTGGAGTTGGCTGCGATTGTTTCCGCATTAAAGATTTGGCGACATTATTTATATGGTGAGAAGTGTCGAATCTTTACGGATCACAAGAGTTTGAAGTATTTGATGGATGAAAAGGATTTGAATTTGCGGCAGAGGCGGTGGCTCGAGTTATTGAAAGACTATGAGTTAGTCATTGATTACCACCCGAGAAAAGCGAATGTGGTTGCGGATGCCTTGAGTAGGAAATCCTTGTATGCTCTAAAAGTTATAAGCACGAGTTTAGCATTGTCTGATGATGGTGCTATTTTGACAGAGTTGAGAGCTAAGCCACTATTTGTTCAACAGATATGTGAGGCTCAGAGAAATGATAGTGAGATGCAAGCTAAGAGAGCTAAGTGTGGATCAGAAAGTGATTCTGATTTTCGAGTGGGTTCGATTGGTTGTTTATTGTACCATGACAGAATTTGTGTACCTAGAGATGAAGAATTGATCCGAAAGGTTTTGCATGAGGCACATAGTGGTTATTTGTCAGTACACCCGGGCAGTATGAAAATGTACAATGACTTGAGGAAATTTTATTGGTGGCCGGGTATGAAAATAGACATCTCTGAGTATGTGGCAAAGTGTCTGATTTGTCAACAAGTGAAAGCTGAGCGTCAAGTGCCTTCGGGATTGCTTCAGCCAGTGATGGTTCCCGAATGGAAATGGGATCTGATTACCATGGATTTTGTGACCGGGTTGCCCATGACTCCGAAAAAGAGAGATGCTGTGTGGGTTGTTGTGGATAGATTGACAAAGTCGGCTCATTTTATTCCAGTACATGTTGATTATTCACTGGACAAGTTAGCCGAATTGTATGTTGCAGAGATAGTGAGGTTACATGGTGTGCCTGTGTCTATAATATCGGATAGAGATCCGAGGTTTACTTCGAGGTTTTGGAAGAAGTTGCAAGAGGCTTTGGGTACAAAGTTGAACTTTAGTACCGCATTCCATCCACAAACAGATGGTCACCTGAAAGAGTGATTCAAGTTCTCGAAGATATGCTTCGATGTTTGTGTGTTAGAATTCGAAGGTAGTTGGGAGAGGTACCTACCTTCTGGTCGAGTTTTCCTACAACAACTTGATTATCGATCGAGTATACAGATGGCACCGTATGAAGCTTTGTATGGTCGTAAGTGTCGGACTCCTCTGTATTGGACTGAGCTTAGTGAGAAGCGGATACATGGGGTCGATCTAGTAAAAGAGACTGAGGAGAAAGTGAAAGTAATCTTTAATAGTCTGAAAGTTGCTTGGACCGGCTGCAGCGAGTCGACGTGATTTGAAAAGAAAAGAAATTGAGTTTGAGGTGGGTGACAAAGTGTTTTTAAAAGTGTCCTCGTGGAAGAAAATCATGAGATTCGGACGAAAGGGGAAATTGAGTCCGAGATTCATAGGGCCATATGAGATTACAAATAGAGTTGGGCCAGTAGCATACCGGTTGGCTTTGCCGGTAGAATTGGATAAGATCCATAATGTGTTCTATGTGTCGATGTTGCGACGGTATCGCTCCGATCCTTCACATGTGATTCCTTCAACGGAAATTGAGATAAGATCAGATATGTCTTATGAAGAGGAGCCGATTAAGATCTTGGCTCGAGAAGTGAAACAGTTGAGGAATAAGAGCATAGCCCTAGTGAAAGTGTTATGGCAGAAACACGGTGTGGAAGAGGCTACGTCGGAACTGGAAGAAAGCATAAGAGGGCAACATCCAAACCATTTTACTGGTAAGATTTTCGAGGGCGAAAATCTCTAAAGGGGGGAGAGTTGTAACATGCCGATTTAGGGCCTAGTCGGAATAGTGGTGCGAGACCACAAATCTGAGGTATATTTATGAGTTTTGAGGTTTATACTATGTTAGCATGTTAGTGTGGAAGTTTCATTAAGCAATTTTGTTAAATTGCGGTTTAATTGTCCAAAAGGACTAAATTGTAAAAGTGTAAATATGAGAAAGTTTAGGGGCAAAATGGTAATTTTGCTAAAGTATGAGATAAGGGTCAATTTATTCAATGTGTGTATTGAATGAGTTGATTTATCATTATAGATCAAGAAAGATGAAGCCCAGATCATAACTGAGGAAAAGGCAAGGTCGTGGGCTAAATTGCACATCTCCATACTTTTTGAGTACCGAGGTAAGTTTACGTAAGAACGATGCATTTATGCGTATACATTGTTAATGCTAGCTAATGTGTAGCATTATTGAGAACCTATTCGATTCTAGTGGAATGAATGAGATAGTAGTTGTGAATGGATGAATGTATTACAAGTAGACATGTGAATGTGTAGTGATAATGCTTGAGGGTGGGCTAAGTGCGATACCACCTTGGTACTTAACAAAGATGGGCTGTGTGCGATACTATTGTTAAGCATATTATTTAGTGAGCTATGTGCGGAATCACTATAATTATCCCTTGTGGTAGGCTAAGTGCGATACTACCTTATGATCTGATTGTGGTGGGCTAAGTGCGAAACCACCAAGTAATTTAGCTGTGTGGATGTATTATTGAGAAATAATGATGTGTTGTATTTTGAGTAAATGAGATATTGAGTGCAGGGGTGCATGTCAATGATTATGAGTACGTGACTCATGATGTATTGGAGATGTGGTAAGGGATAGAAAGAGTAAGCATAGTAGTGGATGTGAATTACATAAGTTAGTATAATGCTAATTGTTGTTTAGCTTATACTAGAATGCTTAAATTGTTTATGTGTAAACTTACTAAGCTCAAAGCTTACTCCTTCCTTTTCCCTTGTCTTATAGAGAAAAAGGATTGAATCATGATATGCGGATTAATCGAAAGATCGCCCACACTATCAGCACACTCTGGTACATTGGACTTAATGTTTTGTATATGGCATGTATAGAGGCTAGACAAGTTAGTGAGTTTTGTTGTAATGGCTAAGATGTGTTGGCCTTTAGATGGATAATCTATTTTGTATAATGTCATGGTTGATGGCTAACTTATTATATGAAAAGATGTAGTTATCCATGTAAGATTGTGTTTCAATATAAGTTGATATTGGATGAGTTGAATGTGTATGTGTTGTATGAGCTAGATGGGTGAGAAGAGCTTAGCATATAGCTTTGTTCTTGTCCATGTGGATAGACACACAGGCATGTGTCTAGGCCATGTGTGGCACACGGCCAGCCCGCGGGCGTGTGACTTGGCCGTGTCAATTTGGCAGATTCGAGTAGTGTAGGCCACAAAGGCGACACCCGGCGTGTGCCTTAGCCGTGGGACATTGGCGCGGAATGCTTGGGTTTTCATGCACGGGATGGGGGCATGGGCGTGTGTGACCTCCACGGGCGTGTCTAATCTTACACGGGCGTGTGGTCCCTGTATAGATGGAAAAAATTTAAATTCGTAAGAGTTTTCGATATGGTCTCGAGAGCCCTCGTGTGTATGAATGAGGCCTCGTAAGTCGAGAATAAGGTTGTTGTGGTGACTTAAGGAGAGTAGTCACGTTGAGCCTAAGTGGTGATCAAGTGGTTTTATTTCGGTAATGCCTCGGGCTCGGTTCTGGCGTAGAATACGGGTAAGGGGTGTTACACGTGTGTCCAGGCCGTGTGACTCACTGTTTACGATTTAGAACCACGCAGGCAAACAACATTGGCGTGTGTCAGGCCGTGTGAGTCACACGGGCAAGTACATGGGCATCTGCCAGGCCGTGTGGCATATAAATAGGATCTGGACCTTAGTTTTGAGGCCGTGAGTGTTGTCTAACACAAGCACTGACCTCCACAATGTATTTATGATTTGAATTTGATTATATGAGGACTATCTAATGCTTTGAGACTGAGATATGAATTATATAAATGTATGTGTAATGATGGCTATTAATAATACTGATTTGTATTATCTATTTATGAATTGAATTGGAATGACTAAACACATGTCGTTGATATTTGCAATCTGCATTTGCATGGGTTGGGATATTGTGAAGGAGGAAGTAATTTGCTCTGAATCAATGGCTAAGCCACAATGCATATATATGAATCTGGCGCTTTGTCGCATTTCAATCTAGCAACTAGTCTGTATATTTGTAAACGTGTCGAACAGATACTTTATGGTGTGTAGGGTTGGTTGGGCATTAAACGCCCTTAATGGTATGTTGGGATGGTCGGAGATGGTCTGTAGCGGATGGAGGTAGGGATAATAGCATATGTATCTGATCTGTCTATATCTGAAACTAGAATTGCGTCTGTTATCTAACTGAATCTTAGGATTTGAGAATTATCTTATAAATGTACTTTAATTGAATGGACGTCTTTTATGCACTGGGTTCACAACTCATTTCGTTGTTGATTGGATTACAGGTGGCTCTCAGACTTGAATGGGTCAGCGCTGCAGGAGCTCGGTTAATTCGATTTTCTTTACTTTAAATCTTACCATTAGTAATCTCAACTTTCTCTAATATTATGATGTTTGGGAAGATTAAATAGTTAGTTAATTGTTGTGTTAGTTATAAAATGTTGAATGATTTCATTTTGACTGCGTTTATAAATGTGGTTTTCCTAATATCGACAATGTAACTCACTGGACTTGGTCTGGACGTCTAGGTCGGGTTTAGGGTATTACATGTAGTGCTAGAGTTTTACTCCAATTTAAAAATTGATATGCATGACCGAGTATACGTCAGGCATGCTAACATTGATATTTCTGTGTCGCCATTTATAGTACTATGGCGCATCCGTGCTATGAAAGAGACGACCTATTGTCTCTTGACTTGAACAATTTCACAAATGTTAACACGGATGCCATTCTTAGAGAATTTCATTCTACTAAAAAGCCTTAAAATAAAAAATAGTCCCCAAACTATAGCGCTTTTTCTATTTACGTACTTAAAACTTTTCCTTTTTTGTTAGAAGTGCTACTTGAACTTTCATTATGTTAACACTATTGGTCCTTCCGTAAATTGTCGTTTGAAATAATTGTCTGATTCAACTAGAGCCTAACACGTAATCAAAAACTAAATTCGAGTATGTTTAAATATGCAAATTTTTTTACAAAAAAATATTTTATTTTTATTTAACGTTTTAAAATGATTTTATTTTAATTTTAAAGGCAACATATTTTAATGTTTATATTATAGTATTGTATAGTATTATAAATTAAATTTTTATATGAAATAAATTATATAATATATTATAGAACTAAAAATTGAATTGGGTTTCTCGTCTAAGTTAAATTTTTTACCCAAATCTAATTTTGGTGCTTAATATTTTTATATGCACACTTCCAAATTACGGACAAAATTTCAAATTTTGGTCTGCCAATTAAAACAATATTATATGATCTGCCGCTTTAAGTAGGAAAGTTACTTTGTAAAGGTTCATATACTTATTGCTCCTCCTTTGGCTCTTTCACCTTGGTTCTTTCTGTGAACGGAATTTAAGATGAAATTCTAACATTACTATTGAATTTGGATATCGGGAATATGATTTTTATATGTATATATATTTAAAGATATTTTAAAGAAGTATACGTGTAATGTATGTATAGAAAATAATTTTCATTGCAAAAATTTTATGGAAAATGAAAAGCTAAGTGTAACCATCTTCAAATCCATCCAATTTAGGCATCACCGAAGAAATGATTTGTTGACAAGTATAATCTAAAGCCCCTTTGGTCTTCATCAACAAATAGTCGCTGCCATAAGAAATTTAAGAAAAATAAACTAAAAGTGAACCAAACTGCAGGAACCTCCCACATAGATTCTTACGAATGATAAATATATTATTAAAAATCTGGGTAAATGATAAAAAACAATTTCAAGTGACTTAATGGTAAGTCTTGATTGCATCATAAATTTTCATAGTGAAAGACCAATATTTTAAATTACTCATTGCTAAGATCACTATATATTGCTTTTCCCACTTGAAGTTTTCTCGCACTAAAACATCAAAAGCAGTGACTTAAAGAAGATAAAAATGAAGAAGCAAGTAATTTTTCCGACCGTCTTTCCTCTCCTTTGCATTCTTCTTCTTCTTCTTAGTGTTGAAATTGCACGTGCATGTGCGCCCCTAGTGGCAAGATCAAAGGAAAACCCCTCCACGGGCAATGCAACCAAGAAAATGATTCGATTGTTGCAAGGATGGCAAGTGGTACACGACATACAAATGTTCACCCCTGTATCAAGCCAAACGAAAAGCAACAACGACGCTTAATGGCTTTGAGCGAGATGGAGACGGTGGTGCACCATCCGAATGTGACAACCAGTACCACTCCGATGATGATCCCGTGGTGGCACTTTCTGAGGTGGTATAACAACGGGAAGAGGTGTTTGAATTATATCAACATCCATGGGAATGGAAAATCTGTGAGGGCTAAAGTTGTGGATGAATGTGATTCTACTATGGGATGCGATTCGGATCATGATTATCAGCCCCCTTGCCCTAACAACATTGTTGATGCCTCAAAGCGCTTTGGAAGGCTCTTGGAGTGCCCGAGAGCGATGGGGCGGGATGGATATCTACTGGTCTGATACTGATTAATCACTTTATTCATATTTATATTTATAATGTATGTACTAGACTAAAGATTTCTTGTGCGTCTTAGTTAACATTTATGTTACTATTAATGTAAAAATTATATATATCATGTATTTTGAGCCGTAAATTATGTTTTAAATCTTCATTTTTTGCTCTATCCTTACTTTTTACTTGGTGAAATTCTTAGTTAAATCTCGAAATCAAATGAATGCTGGATTTGGTAAGCGTTCGATAGGGGTATAAACAAGGCACTTGTGCTCGCATGTTATTCGAAAGAAATTCGAAATCGATTCAAGCGTGAGCAACTTGAGTTATCAAGTGAGCCATGTTTGAGTACCTTATTACTGGACTTGAGCAGCTAGCGAGCTTGATCGAGCTTTTTATTAATAATACATTTTCAATATTTTTAATATTAGATTACTATGTTGTATACGAAACGGGTTCAAACTCAAACTCGAATATGTAAATGCTTTATCTAACCAAGCTTAGATAGTTTGATTTTACCACGAGCCAAGTTGGAGCTTCTAGAATAGTATTCGACCAAATTGGAGCCATATTTCAAGCAATGAATTTTGAGTAGAGCTCGAGCATGATGAATCTCAACAATCAGGGAGCATATATACATAAATCAAATGGCATATGGGTATAAAGTTCATTGTCTTTTTAACTGTTTCTCTTCCATGTTTTCATAGGTCATGACTTGCAGGTAATATTCAACAATCTTCTCATCTTACATAAACTAGGTAACATGTTTCTGGTAAGAACTAACACCGCTAGTTCATGGTTGCCTTAATTTATCAAAAATTTACCTTACTCGGATTTAGTCACCAGGGCTGGACACAGATATGCTTTTCTTTTTCAAGATTTTCATATATTTGAAAAGTCTTTGGAAGATTATATCTTAGTATTTCTGTTCACACGTGTACGTTGTATGTAAGATCTTAAAGAAAAATGATGAGTGGAGTTTTTGTTTCACCAGCACAGGGTTTTGGGTGAAGAGATTATAGTCCCAGATGTTGATGGATCAGCCTGCTTTCAAGAAACACCATGTGTGCCGACAAGCAGTCTCGATGATAATTCAAGAAAGCAACCGACTCAAATATTAAAAGCTGCTATGACCGTCAACAAAGAAATTTTTTTTCTTCCTATTTCATAAAGACGGGGAAGAATCAACTAAGGAAAGAATTTACAAATGTGGAGGTTGAACTCTAAATAAACTAAAATCACCAATCAATCTAGGTATCTAGTTTGTTACCAGTCAAAGCTATTCGGTGAACAACTAAAACTACTCTAAATATTGTCCTCCCTTAGCTTCTTTTGTCCCTTTGCGGCCAAATTTAGAAAGTTACAAACAATTGAAATGAAATTAACAGTACCAGCAACTAAGTCGTTGTAGTATAGTGGTAAGTATTCCCGCCTGTCACGCGGGTGACACGGTTTCGATCCCCGGCAACGGCGCTCATGTCTTTTCCTTTTAATCTTTCTAGCTTCTGTTAGTGATGCAATCAGATAATCTGCTTCCCTAAATGCTTATTTGGAGCCTTTTGGGACAGTGAAAAGCAAGATTGTTAAAGCTGCGGTACTCACGCTTAATCCAGAGTTTTACTTTTAAAATTTTATTTCATGTTTGAACTCTTTTAATTAAGTTTGTTTATGTTAAACTTCAATCACTGGTGTCTATTAAGCAAGCAACCCTATGCTTCAACAACACTTTGCATCAACAGCCTATGCTTCCACCCCTAGATAAAAAACCAAGTCTCCAAGATCCTTTAATAAGAATCTTTCATCAAGATATTTTACCAATACATCAATTTTCCATTGATCATCCCCTGTAATGACTATGGCTTCCACATACACTGGTAGATACGCTTTCTTCCCGTTAGTGTTCTTAATACTGAGAGCAACGCGGCCGATTGTTTGAACCCCGTTATCCAACCTACTCTTTAAGCTTTTCAAACCATGCCTCTAGGGCTTGCTTGAACCCACAAAAGGCCTTTTTCAGTTTACACACTAATTGATCTCCTCCACAAAGACAATGCTCGAGAATCGGGAAGTTGTAACTAACACATATACCTCTTCTATGAACTCCTTATTGAAACGCATTGGGACTATCTAATTGTCTCAACTTTCATTTGTTGGTTAATGCAAAGTGTAAGAATGATCCTCACTATATTGTCTTTAATTTTTGGATTGTCGGTTTCCTTGAAGTTATGTCCAACAATCTAGGAGTACCCTTTTTGCGACCAGTCTAGCTTTATACCTTCTTTGAACTCCCACCTACATGTCTTTTGACTTTGAACATGCATTTACATCCCACTAGCTTGTGACCCTTGGAAATTTAAACAAGCTTCATGTATCTTGTTTTATTATTGCAGACAATTCAACTTCTACTACATTCTTCCATTCGGGTTGACTAGCGGCTTCAACAAAGTCTCGTGGCTCATCTAGTGAAAGGCTTACAAAACACGATTAGCGCTTAAGAATACCAGCCTTTGCACAAATAAGCCTAGGATGAATATTCATTATTGTAGGAAGAGGTCTAAGAGATAGAATTTGTGCAATGTCAATTGGTGAGATCAAGCGGTTGGAAGGCTCTGGAGTGAGCAATTGAGGTGGGATGGATATTTATTGGAGTGATACTAATTAATCACTTTATCCATATAAATATTTATAATGTTTGTATTAGACTAAAGATTTTTTGTGCATCTTAGTTAAAGTTTATGTTACTATTAATGTAAAAGTTATATATATATATATATATCTTATATTATGTATTTTAAGTCGTAAATTATGTTATAAATCTTCATCGTTAGCTCTATTCTTACTTCTTATTTAGAGAAATTCTTAGTACTCGAATTTAGATGAGTGCTGGATTTGGTTTGTTTGATAGAGGCGTGTGCTCGAAAGTTGCTTGAGTTAAATTCGAAAAGAAAATTCAACTTCGATTAAGGCATCGTCGAGCCAAGCTCAAGCTTGAGCAGCTTGAATTATCAAATGAACTAGGTTTCTTTAGGGTTAAGGTACCTAAGAGGTCCCTGTATTATAATGTCTGGATTAACTTAGCCCCTCTATTATTAAATGAGTTAGTTTGGTCCCTATAGAATTAAAAAGAATCAAATAAGATGAAATTGTACCAAAATTAACAATCGTTGTATAAAAAATGTCTTGAACTGTTTTTTTCAATTCCAAACAAAAAATTTCATTTACAAAACCATAAAAACTTTAAAAATAACAACTTTGTTAAATAGTGAACCATATCTTTCAAACAATAAATGTTAACTCTTTTTCAATTTTGCCTTATATTATTCTTTTTAACAGAACATAGGCTAAATTAATCCATTTAATAATAGAGGAACAAATTTCATCCGAACTACCTCTCAGGTACATTCACTATTTCTTTAGTCGTGATTTTTTTCAATATTGTTTCTATTAAATCTATATAGTACCATGTATATATTGTTAAACCAAGCTCAAGATTGAGTAGCTTGAGTTATCAAGCGAGCTAGGTTTGAGTATTTTAATACTCGTTTTGAACAGCTCGAGAACTTAATCAAATTTTTAATTGATAATAGTATTTTTAATTTTAGATTACTACTTTACCCAGGAGCGAAGCCAGAACAATTTTTGGGGGCGGATGAAATTTTAATTTTGTATAGTTTATATCTTTATAATTTGTAAAGGATTAAATCGAATTTTTATAATTTTAGGGGGGCAAAGTGTAATTTTACCTTTACTAATTTAAAATTTTTAAAAAATTTTAAGGGCCTAAATAGCAATTTTACATTTTAGGGGGGGCCGAGGCCCATGCCAGCCCCCTTGGCTTCGCCCCTGACTTTACCTTTAATACACTTGAAACTCAAATTTCAATTTTTTTTTTTAGTGAAGTATAAAAATTTTGTATATGGAATGAGTTTGAATTGAAGCTAAAATATGTAAATCAGATGAACGAGCTTACTTTAATAGAGCTTAAATAGAGCTAAAGCTTCTAAAATAGTATTTGATTGAGCAAGAGTGGAGTTTCGAACAACAAATGTCAAGTAGAGCTTGCGCTTCTCATTGTCAAGTAGCTTTAATAGACCTACTTATGAAGATGTTTGTTTAAAAAAAAAAAACTATATATATATATACCAAAGGCATTTTTTTAAATATCTTGATATAGGTGGATTTACCTCAAACATGACATTGATCTGATTCGACTATTTTTTAAATTTCATCCAACCTGACTCACCCTCAACCTAATTTTCCAAAAGAAAATCATTCGTAACGAATCAAGTCAAGTTGAAACCTATTGAATTCAAGCTTTTTTACTTAATCTAATTTACTTAATATAACGTACGTAGTTTACCCTATTATTGTTGTCGAAACCATTTTTAAAGTTAGGTTTATAAAAAACGGGGATCTACTTAAAAAACGAAAACGGGAGTCGCCACAATCCCTTTTTACTTAGGTGGGATTAGATCACCTTATAAGACGTTTTATTTCAAAACATTGATTTTTGGTCCACAAAATACCAGAAAATAGGTTCGGGAGTCGGTTACGTACGAGGAAGGGTTAGCACCCTCGTAACGCCCCAAAATTGGTACCTAATTGATTAATTAATGTCCTTATGTCAAAAATTTGAAAAAGATTTGGGAACATGATTTCTGTAAAAAATTGAACAAATTGAGTTGAAATTGGAGATTCTTTTGTTCCGAAAGCATACAAACATCACATCCAACACGTTAGGACATGATGTTTTAAACTTTCGTAACCAAAATCATCTCATGATTTACAAAATTCATTAAAAGGATATTTAGTTATTTGGACGAACGAAAAACCGAAACCCAGCACGTTAGGGCACAATTTCTCGAACTTCCAAACACGAAACATTGCCTTGCTTTCTGAAATTCTTATCCCGAGATAACAAATCGTCATATCCAGTGAGTTAGGACACGACAATTTTGAATTCTCGCACATAAGTTCTTATTTAAAATTTATAGGTTTTAAAAAAGAGGATACTTGATATTTTAAGTTCTACGAGGAAAAATTAAAACCCAGTAAGTTAGGGTATAATTTCTCTCGAAGTCCCCAAATATCATATATCGTTGTATTTAAAAGCCTTTGAATAAAATGCACTAATGTAATTAAATGTGTTTTATAAAACAAATGGTTTTGGAGTAGATATGGCAACATATATATTTAATAGCAATTTTACATAACTACAAATTATACTAACAATAAATAATAAAGAATAATATAACATGAATAAATAAATAAAGAATTATGTTAAGCATTTAATATACAGTATAAAAAGAATATGACAATTTCTAAAACTATTTAATATATATAAACAATGTTTTAAATAAATAATAAAAAAGTATATAAAAAGAAAAAATTATAACAAATACATAATTTAATAATTTAATATATATAAATGATTATAAAAATAATTAGTAAATAGTATATAGTATATAATAAAAAACATATATATACAATATACAAATTAAAAAATATAATATAATAAATAATATATAAACTATAAAATGATATGTAAATTATATTAAACCAAATAATATATAATAATAATTAAATATATATATAAAGATAATACATATAATATATATATATGAATTTTATACAAATAATAAGAATAATATAATATTTTAATATGATAAAATAATTAAAATGCTATATAAAATATAATATAACAATATGATATACAAAAATAAAATATGATATAATAACTAATAAAAAATACAATATATGAATAACAGTGAGAAATATAAATAGTAAATAATGATTATTTTATATATATATTATATTAAAATAATTAAAAAATAAGAGCAAAATGAAAATAAAAAGGAATAAAACAAAAAAAAGTAAGGATTGAATTAAAATTTAAGGTTAAAATGCAAAAAAAGGATGATATTGGAACGCGCGCCAAAGATTCAGGGACCTATTGGGCAATTGTGCCCCATCTCCTATACGGCGTCGTTCTATTATCAGCCCTTAAATGGCCCAAGGGACTAAATTGAAATATAAACAAACATTTAGGGCCGAATTAAAAAAAATAAAAACTGAATTTAAAAGAAATAAAAATGCGGAAGGGCTAAAGCAGCAAATAACCCATCCACAAGAAAACACGCGGATCCCAGGGCGGGTCAGTCAACACGTGGTCTTAAGCGAAACAAATACCGTTTTGGGCCATTAAATTCAGCCCTAAACGACGTCGTTTAGGGGGGTATATAAGTTGAAAATTTCTTAAAAAAATTTCATTCCCCTTCATTTCAGAAAAAAAAATCAGAGAGGTGCTCTCCCCTCTCCCCTCTAGGCGATTTCCGGCAGGCCATCGCCGCCGTCGCCGGCCAACGTGCGCATTGGCCGGAGCTTCAAAAGGTTAGTTTTTTTTCCTTTTTTTGTATTTTAATAAATATATATTATATCTGAGTAAAAAAATATATAAAAAAACAGTTTTCGAAAAATGAAAAGAAAAAAAAAGAAATAAATAAAAACCTTTGATGCTTTATGAACTGTGTATATTCTGTGTAAAAAATATGTCTTTGTATATTTGCCTATATTTCTCTCTGTGTTCTCTTGTGTATATCGTGTCCCCCTCGTGTTAGAGATTTTAGGGTTTTTATACTCGAGAATAATGAAAAATAAAAAAGGAAATACGAAAACTTTGGCCTTTCTGCTGCGTTTCCTTTCCTTTTTTTGCAGGTCAACGGAGATCTCGGCGGTGGAGCGTTATCCATGCGTGAATTGCGGCGCGACCGGGGCTTTGGCGCAAGGATCTCCATTGGTGCCTGTGGCGCGAACCCTCTGTTAGGGTTTCCAACAGCTGAATCTTCATTGGGCTTCTTTAGTTTTTGGGCCACTGGGTATTTGGGTGTTAGTTTAGTTGGGCTAAGGGTGTAACCAGGTAATTGGGTCAGTCTTTAGGTCTGGGTCTGAATCATCTGTTTGGGCTACTGTAACTGGACTATTTATTTAAAAAAACATTGGTTTTTATTTATTTTCATTATTTTTGGTTTTTTTCTCTGTTTTACACGGGCCCGGGCACAAATGGGCCTCTACAATTGTGTTCACTATTCATCTCGAGATTGTGCCGTTTTAACATTGAAATTTTGGAGGGCATTATAATGCATATTTTATACTAAGGACTCTATTATATTGTTTTAGATACATCCAAGTCAAGCATATGAATTAACATAAGCATAACACAAAAGAGTTCCATGCATAAATAATTAGTTATGTGAAACAAACTTTATTACATCAAATGCTCGAGGGCATACTACTAACACATTGTCAAGTCAAGCTTGAAATTGAACAACTTTGGTTATCAAATGAGCAAGATTCGAGTGCCTTAATATTTTATATGAGCAAGTCACAAGCCAAATCCAAGCATGTTTCAAGTATGCCTATATATTGTTACAACTAAATACATATCCACATATACAACCAAATAGGTTAGTCAAATTTACATAGGTTAGTCAAATTTACATATGATGAACATTAAGAAGAATTTCATGTAACACATATCAAGTTGAATGCATATACCATCCATTTCTAAACCATTTCAAGTTTCCATTTCCATTGAATTAACTTTTGCACGAGAGAGCTATAGTAAAGCAGACTCGGATACACGAGAACAATTTGCTCACACAAGTCGACGTTATAACACAATTTCTCACACAAGCTGACATTATGTTGAGGTCACTCGTCCGGGCTAGACCTACGAAACATATAATCCGAGATTCTGCAACAAATGTGTAATGCCTTAAACCTAACCCAATTCATCAGATCCGGATCTCGGGTGCTACTTTGCATACCACTTAATAAAATTTTGAAACTGATGACAAATACCCCTTACTTAAAACATATTTCTTTTTATTTTATTTAAAGACTCAATTTTAGGAAAACAATGGAAAGTATTTAGGAAAAATATATTACATCATACATTTCACTAAATCCTTTACAATACAAATGTTTACTAAAGACTGACTCTTTGGAAAAGTCCTACAATATGCCACTTTTCCACTATATGCATAATAACTCGGTCCACTGCTTCCTTGGCATACTCCTCGCATCGTCCTTCTTAGGGCAATCTCGTCCCATCATTACCTGAAACATAAACATAACACTTGTAAGTTCAGGAGAACTTAGTAAGAGTTAATACATATTACCCTAGTGGATAATTTTATAGTATTTGAAGAATACCAGTGTGCCAACTACCCTTCTCAACCACTACTTCTATTTCGGTGAATTCTTTCACAATTACAGGCTTACACTTATAGGCTAACTACCATACTATTAGCATACCAGTTCTCTTTTAACTACTTGACTGATTTAAGATCCTTCTAGACATTTTAGAAATCTATTCTTTCTCTTGAAATCACAAAAGCACTTTTCGAAAGAATGTACCGTCAGAGCCCACTTCATCCAAACCATCACTTCACTCATACACTTCTTCCAAAATGGTTGTTCAAAGATACTGTTTACTAGTCGATTCTTACACTTTGACAACTTCCCACGATGAGTTGGATACCATCAATTTACCAAATTAAATCATTTTCTACTTCGAACTCAATACATACCTATACTAATAATGAATTATCCAGATCGTTTAGAATAATTACACATATCTTGATGACAAACAAAAATCTACCCAAGGTACCAAACAACTCAGATTTCATAAGATTCCAGAGTAAGACATAATACTATTCTCATATGGAGGATACCAAATACTCAAATTTTAGCACTATATATAACACAGACGAACTTAGATAGACAGTTTCTTATGTCTTTCATGACTAAAAATACACCCATATTCACAACTAACAAATTACCATGGCAGATGCCTTTTATGAACATACAAATACACACTTTTTGTAACACCCCTAACCTGTATCCACCGTCAGATTAGGGTTACGGAGCATTACTATACAAACATAACATTTAAACATTCATTTCATACATCATTAGAAACAAATTATAAAACAACCATTTACATACATGTCGTCCCTAAATCAAGCCCTCGAGGCCCTAGAAACACCTTAGAAACAATTCGGGACCAAATTGAAAACATTTAGAAAGTATATGAAAAAGTTGCAAAATTTTGACTACAGGGGTCACACGACCGTGTGGCCAGGCTGTGTGCCTCACACGGCTGAGAGACACGCTCATGTCTCAGGCCGTGTAACAATCGAATTAGGGCCACATGGTCGTGTAACTCTTGAAATAGCCCCACACGCCCGTGTGCCAGGCCGTGTACTAGGTCGTGTAACTGCTTGACTTGGATGTAATAAAACCTATAGGGGACACACGGCTAAGTCACACATCCGTGTGGACATGAATTTGCCCAAAAATCAAACCATTTCTAACTCTAAACCATAAATACACCTAAAGGCATTTTGTGCACATAATCAAGACATCAAACCTTACTAAAACTTGCATATAATGACCAATTCAGTAGTCCTAAACCAATCAACCAATATGTCATTCAAGGCACCTCAATTGTAAACATTCAAACTTACCTAAACATGTATACTTTACCATATTTCAACCATACACATCTAGTTCAATATCGTCTCAAAACATACTGTAGTCAGCCCATTTTACCCGGGCCCATTCAGAAAAAGGAAAAAAATAAAAAAAATTAAATAATGTTTTTTAAATAGTCCATTTTTGCAGTCCTTTTTACATTTAAACCCAAATAACCTAAATTACCCGAGCCCACTTACAGACCCTAAACCAACCCATACCCAGAACCAATACCTAAACAGTTGACCCAATTACCTTGTTACACCCTTAGCCCAAAACCATTGACCCAGACAACAGATCCTAACTACCCTACCCAGACCCAAAATTGTACGGCCCAAAAGGCCCAAGAATTAAACAGTCTCAGTAGAAGCCTAGGGTTTCTGGATGTAACATCCTGAAATTTGGGGATTTTATGTTTTACATTATATCATGCGTTAGGCTAGTTAAAAATGTTAGTTGTGTATGTTTAGGGGCCTTGAGAAGGCTTGGGGTTGAGTTGGGCCTTAGCAAAATTTTTGTGTTTAAGCACTTAAGGGGGAGAAGGCAAGTGGCATCAAGACTTAAGGAAATAAGTGTGTATTTTGCTAGCACAAGTGGAGCTAGTAGCAGAATGGTGTGGCGTCACATGAAGGGGCTTAAGGGGTGGAGTTCGAATCCCACCTAATGCAAAATTTTGGATTTATTTTTGGTGTTTTTTTCAAAGTGTCGGCCATGGTTTTAAAACAGGTAAGGAAGACTTTCTAATGATGGGAAGAAGACTAAGGAAAAAGGTAAGAAGGAGATCAAGGGAAAAAGAAGGAAAGAAGTAAAGGAATTGTGGATAAAGGGGGATATGTTGGCCGAATTTTTGGAAGGAGCTTGGGAAAGAATTTTGGTCAACACTTATATTTTTGGTATAGTTGGTACACGATTTTGGTAGGGAGATTAGGGGAGCCGAAATTCTTTTGGCCTTTTTGCAAGTTTGTGCATGAAAGGCTTTCTTTTTCTTTTTAACATTTTTGGTGCTCTCTTTTCCAATCTCTTCCCTTTGATTGCCGAATTTTCTTAGGCACTTTGAGAAGTTTTTGTCCCATTTGAAAGTTCTTTTCTTTTGACCATTTGGTACTTCTTTTCTTGCCAAAAATCGTGACCTTAAGGAATACTTTCTCTTCTTTTTCTCATCTTTTCATAGTTTGCTTTTGTTTTCTTTTCCTTCTCACCATTCCCCAATCTTCCTCTTTTTCATCAGTCAATAATACTTGATGGCCGAATCTTCCTTGTCCTTTTCTCTCTAAATAGCCGAACCTTATAGCACTTAATCTCTTCTTCATTATTTCTTTTTCTTTCGTGTTGGCACTCTCTTCTTTGATCGAATCGGTAAGTGGTTTCATTCTCCTCTTTTCATTTTCTTTTCTCCCTAGCCAAATGTGTGTCCCTTACCATTCGGTTGTTTCACCATGTTTCTAAACCAAAATGGCGTTTCCTTCTACTCCCTCATTTCTTAATCATTTTTCTTTTTGTAGTATTATAGTAGGAAAGCCGAATCTTCCATCTTTGTCGACTCATCCATAGCCATAAGTCCAATCGGTGGGAATCAGATTCATCATCGTTAAGGTAAGGAGTTTCGTCATGGTTCATTTTGATCTATTTCATTACTCAATTAGTTTGCTAAACGGATCGATGGATTTGACTAATCGGTTATTATAGGGACTAGATCGCTTGTTCTTATCCACTCGTTGTTCCTTCGGAAGTGGTGGTAAGCCGAAATCCTCTCCCTAAACAATTACATTCTCTCATCATAGTATTATTCTAACCGAGACTCTTTCAATGGAGGCAAGTGGTAGCGTTATTAAAAGAAAATTGATAGGAGGGAAAATAGGGAGTGGACTTGCAATCTCTACTCTCAAGTTCAAACGTAGGGCGATATCAGCAGTTCAGGATTTCCCACCGGGTTGTGGACCATCATCCGGTGAGAATAGGCAAATTGTGGTCGTTCACGATTCTAAGGGTAAGCATTTTTAGATCGTTGATTTAGATTTTGATTAAGAAAATCTCTTTGGTTGGTTAATCGAATGTTATGGTGTCATAGGTGCCGACAATCAAGAAGGTTTAGTTCTTACCGTAATCAGGTGTGTAATCTCACACCGAAATCCAGTAAATTCGTGAGTCACTATTATGTTGGAAAATAGATCGTTGTCGATTACAAATCTAATAACCGTAATATGGCATGAATCGAGTAACTTGCTTAAACAACGTTAATTTTAAGATCTGTCAAAATCAGTATTAATTTGTAAAATTACAAAAATGCCCTTATGGGCCGATTTACCAAAATGCCTCTATGGGCCGAATTGCTAGAATGCCTTAGTGGGCCGAACTATCAAAGTGCTTCAAAGGGTCGATTCACTGTAATAATTCACTAGATTAATGGTGGTTATATATATATATATATGTGGATATTTTATTTTATTATGTATGTTGCATTTTTTTTACATTTTGCATGGGATGGGAAAATTGTATGGAGAGCAGTGTAGCCTGGTGGCATTGCCACAAATTGTTTAACATTGTGCTCAAATATGATTTTGGTGGCTTGACCACATAAATATTATATAAATAGCAATTCGACTGCAAATTGGTGTGAGCGGCGGGGTGGGTTGACTTGATCCCCACAGGTGTGATTGGCTGGTCGGGGGTATGATGGATGGATGGGTTGGGTTGCATACTTTTCATTTATATACTGCTTTGTAAAATGGGCTTAGGCCCAAGGTCATGCTAAGCGGGTTCAAACCCAGTGGACGACGGTAAGGGGATTATACACTGAGTTCTAGTAACTCACCCAATTCTCTTAATCCTTGCAGGTAATGATCAGTAGTAAGGACTTGGGCCCATGGATGACTTGGTGGAGGCCATACTTTGGAAATAATATTTTCGAACCTTAGTAAATTTTGTTTCCGCTTTATTTCGTTACTTTTACTATTTTGGGTTTAAAGTTGCAATAAGGCCTCTGGGATTTTTATTTTGTTTTATGTTTGACGTATTTATTATCTTCCATGAATTGTTTTAAACGGGGATTTTCTAAAATCATAAACAACGGTTTTTCTTAAAATTTATCAACAAACGGATTTCATAATAAATATGTACAAATAATTTAACTTGGATTTTTCCTGCAAGTTATCAATAATATTTTCAAAAGTCACGGTTTTAAAAGATCACTAGTTTGATTATCGATTCTTCAATCAACCTTTCAAAATTAGTATTATTTTTATCAAATATTTCTAATCAAATTTGTTTTCCTAAATTTTAACCTAATAACAAAATCTTTAGTAAGAATCACAAGTTCTTTACTCATTTTCTTCATGTGACATGCCAGATCTGGTCATACCGCTTGGGCCGAGTTTGGGGTGTTACATTTTATGGTATCAGAGGCCGATTGCAAAACTCGGCTGTGGTTTGGGTTCAAAAATGTTTTTCCAAAGCTGTTTGAAATTTAATTTATAAATACATGTTTTAGAGGAAGTATGGCACCATGAGTATCCAACACCAAGTCAGTAAGTTTATGATTTTATTTTATGATTATTGTGGTATGACTGTAGTATGAAAACTTTACAAAATAGAGATACTCTAGAACTTTTAGCTTAGGAGTTCAAACTATAGAGATTGAGACTTTAGGATATGTTTTGCGAAAACAACTTTACTTCCTATATTCCATAAAACATCTTTTAATAAACATTGAATAGCATACTGATTCATAAGACTCTTAATTAGATTAAATCGACTTAGCAAATATGAGCGCTAGAGGACATGGACGTGGTAGAGGCCGATGTGCTAGAGTTGTATCTGAGGCATCTGGACATATGCCTGAAATGGACGCACCTGCGTCACCAGTGACTGAGGCTGGGTCACATGATCAAATGAGAGAGGACGACGCTCTGTCCCAAGCGATGTTACGAGTTCTAGAAAGGGTTGCTGGGGCTAGAACTGGGTCGGCAGCTCGTGGGTCGATATCTGAGCGACTTAGATCAAATAGGGCTGAAGTTTTTTTAGGGGTATTTCGGGTGTAGCCCCTAGTGTAGCGGAGTACTGGCTTGAGACGGTGGAGCGAATAATGGATGACCTGGATTGCACCGCTGAGCAGAAACTGAAAGGGGTTGTGTCATTGCTAAGAGACGAGGCGTATCAGTGGTGGCTCACTGTTCGGGAAGGCACTCAGGCTGATCGTATTACCTGGGAAATCTTTAAAACAACATTCTAGGGAAAATATGTCGGGGTTAGCTATGTGGATGCCTGAAGGAAGGAATTCCTGAATCTGGTCTAATGAGATAAATCGTGGCAAAGATACGAGGCGTAGTTTTCTGCGTCTCGAGTCGGTGACGCCCGGGAATAGTGTTGATCGATCATGAACGCTGCGTGCGTTTTGAGGATGGATTGCGTGATGAGTTACGGGTACTGATAGCCCCACAGAAGGAGAGGAATTTTGCTACACTTATGGAAAAAGCTAAGATAGCTGAGGAAGTTAAGCACTCGGAACGGCAAAATCAAGACAAGGATAGAGGCAGGAACAAGAGAGACTCTCGGTATTCAGGTCCTGCTAGAGGATTTCAGAAAAAGCCCAAGAATGAGGGACCAGTTCGAGTGGGTGCTCCAGCTACTACCAATCAGTTACAGCCTTGCGCGGATTGTGGAAAACTTCACTCGGGTGAATGCTGGAAGAGAACTGGTGGTTGTTTCAGATGTGGATCCAAAGACCATTGGTTTAAGGATTGCCCTCGAGAGCCTCGCTCGCACTCGGTAGTTAAATGCAGATTTGCGCAGCCAGCAGGAGGCGTTCAGCAGCTGCCGAGAGGCCGTGGGCCAGGTCGAGGTGGTAATGGTGTAGGACGAGGTCAGGGTGCATCGGGTAGAGGTACCAATAATAGGGGTAACACGAAGGTGAGACAGCCAGGGCTGGTCTATGCGGTCAGACATCGAGAGGATGGCGATGCACCGGACGTCATAACCGGTACATTTTTCATATCTGATGTACCTTTTACCGCTCTGATAGACATTGGATCCACCCATTCGTATGTTGTGTGTGCTATGTCTGGAACTTTGAATATTAGATATGAGATTACTGCTAGAGAAACAACTGTGATTAGCCCTTTAGGACAGTCGGTGGTAGTAAATAAGTTGTTTAGGTATGTGCCCTTAGAAGTTCAGGGGGTAGTTTTTCTGGCGAATTTGATAGAACTGCCGTTCGATGAGTTCGAACTTATATTGGGCATGGACTGGCTGGTTAAGCATCGTACGAACTTAGACTGTGCTGCAAAGCGGATGGTACTAAGAACTTCAGAGGATAAGGAAGTGATGATGATAGGTGAAAGAAGAAATTATCTGTCTAATGTAGTATCTGCTTTAAAGGCAGAAAGGTTGGTACGAAAGGGGTGTGAAGCGTTCTTAGCCTTCATTAGTGCTTTGGATGCCAAAGAGTTGTCGGTAAAGAGTGTTAGAACAGTGAAAGAGTTTTTAGACGTCTTTCTCAAGGAGCTTCCAGGATTGCCTCTGGATCGGGAAGTGGAATTTGGTATTGAGCTGTTGCCAGGAACAGCTCCGGTGTCCATTGCTCCTTATAGAATGGCGCCGAAGGAGCTAGTGGAACTTAAAGCTCAAATCTAGGAGTTGATGGATCGTGGATTTATTCGACCAAGTGTGTCACCGTGGAGAGCGCCAGTTTTGTTCGTTAAGAAAATGGACGGGTCGATGCGTATGTGCATCGATTATAGGCAATTGAATAATTTGATGATCAAGAATAAGTATCTGTTACCAAGGATCGATGATCTATTCGATCAACTGCGAGGAGCTTCAGTCTTCTCGAAGATAGACTTGATATCGGGGTATCACCAGTTAAAAGTCAAGGAGGCGAATATTCACAAGACTGCATTCTGAACCCGATATGGGCATTACGAGTTCTTAGTGATGCCGTTTGGGTTGACAAATGCACCAACTGCATTTATGGACATGATGAACCGAGTCTTCCAACCCTATCTAGATCGGTTTGTGGTGGTGTTCATAGATGACATCTTGTTGTACTCAAAGACTGAAGAGGAGCATGATTCGCATCTACGGGTAGTATTGCAGATATTAAGGGAGAAGCAACTGTATGCCAAATTCAGTAAGTGTGAATTTTGGCTGAAGGAGGTGACCTTTTTGGGGCATGTTGTGTCTGCCGAGGGAATTAGAGTTGATCACCGCAAGATAGAGGTCAGATTGACCCGAAGCCACCGAAGTCGCGCGTAAATCAAGTTTTCTAGGTTTACCGGGTATTACAGAGCGATTCGTTGAGGGGTTTTCGTTGATTGCTGCACCCCTAACTAAGCTGTTGCGTAAGGGAGTACCGTTTGTGTAGTAAGATAAGCAGCAAGAGAGCTTTGAGAGATTGAAGAAGATTCTGACAGAAGCGCCAGTATTGATCCAGCCTGAGGCTGGTAAAGAGTTTATTGTTTATTGTGATGCGTCACACACATGCTTGGGATGTGTGTTGATGCAAGGGGGGAAAGTGATGGCTTATGCATCTCGTCAATTAAGGTCGCATGAGGTGAACTATCCCACACATGATTTGGAGTTAGCTGCAGTGGTGTTTGATCTGAAGATTTGGAGACACTATCTGTATGGGGAGAAGTCGATTATCTACACGGATCATAAGAGTCTGAAGTACCTCCTTACCCAAAAGGAGTTGAACTTAAGACAGCGGAGGTGGATAGAATTGTTGAAAGATTATGACTACTCAATCGAGTATCATCCAGGAAAAGCTAACGTAGTGACAGATGCGTTGAGTCGTAAGGTGATATCGGAATTGAGAGCCTTTATGAAGATGGTAGCTTGTTAGCTGAACTTCAAGTGAAGCCTGCGTGGGTAAGTCAGATTAAGGAAAACTAGTTGTTAGATGAAAGGTTGGGTTCTCGGCTTCAGCAAGTGGAAGGTGGTGAGATAGGGGATTTTGGATTAAATAGTGATGGAGTATTGTGTTTCCGCGGAAGAGTTTGTATGCGCAAGGATTCGGAATTGAGATAAATGATTCTGCGTGAGGCGCATAGTAGCCCATACGCTATGCACCCCGGGGGAAACAAAATGTACTGAGACCTTTGTGAGCAGTATTGGTGGCCAGGGTTGAAACGGGAGGTTACTGACTTCGTGAGCAAGTGCTTGACACGTCAGCAGGTGAAGGCGGAACATCAACTGCCTTCAGGGTTGCTACAACTGGTGAAAATTCCACTATGGAAATGGGAAAGGATAACGATGGATTTTGTTAGTGGGTTACCTTTAACGCCTACTAAGAAAGATTCAGTATGGGTGATAGTGGATCGGTTAGCGAAGTCTGCTCATTTCCTACCTGTTCGTACGGATTATTCATTGCAGAAGTTGGCCAAGTTGTATGTAGCAGAGATTGTGAGGTTGCACGGGGTACCAGTGTCTATCATATCAGACAGGGATCCTAGGTTTACGTCACGGTTTTGGAAGGCTCTACATGAAGCTTTGCGTACAAGGCTAAATTTTAGCACGGCGTTTCATCCGCAGACTGATGGTCAGTCAGAGAGAGTAATCCAGATTTTAGAAGACATGTTAAGGGGCTGTGTAATCGACTTCAGAGGTAGTTGGAAAGATTTTCTACCATTGGCAGAGTTTGCATACAACAACAGCTATCAATCCAGCATCCAGATGGCACCCTATGAGGCGTTGTATGGTCGTAGGTGTCATACTCCTACTTGCTGGACTGAGCTGGGGGAGCGACAGCTTTTGGGTCCTGAGTTAATCTCGGAGACGGAGGAAAAAGTAAAGGTAATTCGGGCTCGGTTAAAAGAAGCTTCAGACAGACAGAAATCATATGCGGATCTGAAGCGGAAAGAGATAGAGTTCTCTGTGGGTGATCAGGTCTTTTTGAAGGTTTCACCTTGGAAAAAGATCTTAAGATTTGGTCAGAAGGGCAAGTTGAGCCCTAGATTTTATCGGACCTTACCGTGTATTGAAGCGCGTGTTGGGCGGTGAGCTTATCGCCTTGAGTTACCTCCGGAGTTAAGTCAGATACATAGTGTATTCCATGTCTCGATGTTAAGGCATTATCGTTCGGATCCGTCTCATGTTGTGCCAGTGGAGGAAGTTTAAATAAGACCTGACTTGTCTTTTAAAGAAGAGCCAGTGTAGATTTTAGATCGGGATATTAAGGTGCTGAGAAGGAAGTCAGTCCCATTGGTCAAAGTATTATGGCGTAATCACGAGTCAGAGGAAGCTACATGGGAGCCTGAGGACACGATCCGGCAGCAATATCCTCATCTCTTCTAATCAGGTAAATTTTGAGGCCGAAATTTCTTTAAGGGGGTAGAATTGTAACATCCTGAAATTTGGGGATTTTATGTTTTACATTATATCATGCGTTAGGATAGTTAAAAATGTTAGTTGTGTATGTTTAGGGGCCTTGAGAAGGCTTGGGGTTGAGTTGGGCCTTAGCAAATTTTTTGTGTTTAAGCACTTAAGGGGGAGAAGGCAAGTGGCATCAAGACTTAAGGAAATAAGTGTGTATTTTGCTAGCACAAGTGGAGCTAGTAGCAAAATGGTGTGGCATCACATGAAGGGGCTTAAGGGGTGGAGTTCGAATCCCACCTAATGCAAAATTTTGGATTTATTTTTGGTGTTTTTTTCAAAGTGTCGGCCATGGTTTTAAAGAAGGTAAGGAAGGCTTTCTAATGATGGAAAGAAGACTAAGGAAAAAGCTAAGGAGGAGATCAAGGGAAAAAGAAGGAAAGAAGTAAAGGAATTGTGGAAAAAGGGGGATATGTTGGCCGAATTTTTGGAAGGAGCTTGGGAAAGAATTTTGGTCAACACTTATCTTTTTGGTATAGGTGGTACACGATTTTGGTAGGGAGATTAGGGGAGCCGAAATTCTTTTGGCCTTTTTGCAGGTTTGTGCATGAAAGGCTTTCTTTTTCTTTTTAACATTTTTGGTGCTCTCTTTTCCAATCTCTTCCCTTTGATTGCCGAATTTTCTTAGGTACTTTGAGAAGTTTTTGTCCCAATTGAAAGTTCTTTTCTTTTGACCATTTGGTACTTCTTTTCTTGCCAAAAACCATGACCTTAAGGAATACTTTCTCTTCTTTTTCTCATCTTTTCATAGTTTGCTTTTCTTTTCTTTTCTTTCTCACCATTCCTCAATCTTCCTCTTTTTCATCAGTCAATAATACTTGATGGCCGAATCTTCCTTGTCCTTTTCTCTCTAAATAGCCGAACCTTATAGCACTTAATCTCTTCTTCATTATTTCTTTTTCTTTCGTGTTGGCACTCTCTTCTTTGATCGAATCGGTAAGTGGTTTCATTCTCCTCTTTTCATTTTCTTTTCTCCCTAGCCGAATGTGTGTCCCTCACCATTCGGTTGTTTCACTATGTTTCTAAACCTAAATGGCGTTTCCTCCTACTCCCTCATATCTTAATCATTTTTCTTTTTTGTAGTATTATAGTGGGAAAGTCGAATCTTACATCTTTGTTGACTCATCCATAGCCATAAGTCCAATCCGTGGGAATTGGATTCATCATCGTTAAGGTAAGGAGTTTCGTCATGGTTCATTTTGATCTATTTCATTGCTCGATTAGTTTGCTAAACGGATCGATGGATTTGACTAATCGGTTATTATAGGGACTAGATCACTCGTTCTTATCCACTCGTTGTTCCTTCGGAAGTGGTGGTAAGCCGAAATCCTCTCCCTAAACAATTACATTCTCTCATCATAGTATTATTCTAACCGAGACTCTTTCAATGGAGGCAAGTGGTAGAGTTATTAAAAGAAAATCGATAGGAGGGCAAATAGGGAGTGGACTTGCAATCTCTACTCCCAAGTTCAAATGTAGGGCGGTATCGGCAGTTCGGGATTTCCCACCGGGTTGTGGACCATCATCCGGTGAGAATAGGTAAATTGTGGTCGTTCACGATTCTAAGGGTAAGCATTTTTAGATCATTGATTTAGATTTGGATTAAGAAAATCTCTTTGGTTGGTTAATCGAATGTTATGGTGTCATAGGTGCCGACGATCAAGAAGGTTTAGTTTTGTAACACCCCAAACCCGGTCAACACCCCACGACCGAATCTGGTATGTTACGAGGGAAAAACGTATTTGAGTGGTTAGGTTTTTCACTTAAAAGTTTGATGAACACTCTTTGAGAAGTTTTGGACTTGTAGAAATCTTGGGCATGATTGTTGAAAACTTCATGTGTCATTTTGAAAAACTCGGAAATCAAGAAGTTAAACAAGTTTATTTCATTTAGAAGTTCACGTTGTATCTTTTTGTTACAAAATGTTTAGACTTAGTAGAAAATCGAGTTTAGGTTTAAAAAATTATTTGAGTTTCCTTAACACCAAATCATAGTGTGATACCCGATGGTATAGTTTAAAACACATTGCGTTATAGTTTTGAAATCGTTGTCTTTCCAAGTTTTAGCAGATTTTAACTCAAGTAATTTATCAAGGCATATTAAAAAAATCTACTTTAAGCATAACCATAGAAAAACATAATTTTAAAGGCCATTTACAATCCAAAATAAAACCAAATAGTAATAAATAAGCTAAAGTACCAAATTTTTATAAAGTCTGAGCAAATCTTTATTTAAGCATGGCATGAGCACCTCGAGTCCATCCGGCTCCATGTCCGCGTCTAAGTGTCACCTGAAATGTCAAAGGAGAGGGTGAGTCGCAAGACTCAGTGCATAAATCCCGCTCCCGATAATACAGCAAGCTAACCCACCATCATATCATAGCAATATAATTAATGCACCCGATCCTAACCATCCATATCACCTTTCTACCCCGTGTGGTACCAAACCACTGGTGGTGCCAAACCACTGGTGACCCAAAGTCACGATATCCATAAGTGTGGTGCCAAACCACTGGTGACCCAAAGTCACGAATAATCCAATGATGGGGCCAACCCATCGTGTGATACCAAATCACTAGCGACAATCCCGTATCTCACAAGTGGGGCCAACCCACGGTGGTGTCAAACCACAGGGACGAGTCGCAATGAGGTGCCAAACCTCTGGTGTCCCAAAGACACAAGTGTGATACCAAATCACCGGTGACCGTAGTCACAAACTCGATGATGGGGCCTACCCATCCAGGTGATACCAAATCACTGGCGTCAATCCCGTATAATCAATGTGGGGCCAACCCACCGTGGTACTAAGCCACTGGGACGAGACGCTGAGGTGCCAAACCTCTGGTGACCCAAAGTCACAAAAATGTCATCTGTGGTACCAAACCACTGGAGGTGCCAAACCTCTGGTGTCCCAAAGACACAGTGTCCCAAAGACACGGATATCATACTCACCCTCCTCTCAATCACCCAACAACATATCATACTAATGCAAATGACATAAATCATACAATCATGTTAACATGCTCAAAATAGCATCTCATCATATTTTCATCATAACTCATGATATCTCATACATCATTACAGATTTTGTAATAAAACGGACTTACCCGTATCCGTGCTTATACCCCATCGGTACCAAATCCATCAATCATATTGTTTCACTTTAATAAGTAATCAGGTTATTAATCATATTACTAAACAGAAGTGTGTTGGTTTACACACCTGGTAAATCGCAAATCTAATCCCAAAGAGCCCGTCTAAAACCCTCGATCACCTCGACAACTTTGATCCTAAAATCGGCCAACCAAGGGGTTAGCACACATATCATTCGGCCATAACCATTTAAACCAAAAAGGGTTTATCAATTAACCCTTACCTTGCAATCGTTTGGTTTCCTACCAAACCCGAACCACAATGGTTCCTCCTTCAACAATCGGCTACACCTCAAAAAGAGAACGATTAATCCTTTGAACCCTTAGACTTAATCGAAACTAAACAAATAAACTAATAATAATAGTACCAATCACTTACCACTACTTACCAAACAGCTTAATCGAAAAGAAGAAGGCTCCACTTGTCTCCTTCAACAAACCGTATGTCCTATAATGAAGTCGATTACACAAGAGATTAGCTTTCTTTCAACAAATGCCCAAAGTCATCCTTAACCTTACCAAAATCGATAGAGCACAAGAGAGAAAAGGAAAAGAATATTCGGCTAGCACTTACCTTATTCCAACCCGATTGAACACTACACAAGAGAGGTCCACCCCACTCCAATATTCGGGCAAGAGAGAACTACTAGGTGAGGGGTTGATATTCGGCCAAAGTAAGAACAAATGATAGAAGGAAATTTCAGCAGCACAAGGGAGGGATTCGGCTACAAACTAGAAAAATAAAACAAAATAAATGTGGTTCAAGAGAAGAGAGAAATCGGCCAAGAGTTAAAGAGAGGTTCGGCTCAAGAGTTTTTGAAATAGAAGAAAAATAAAATGGATAGAGGGAGAGTACTTACGGTTCAAAAGAAAAAGAAACGAAAGAAGGTATTTTGGAGGATGGGGTTTCGGCTAAGAAGATTTCAAGAAGAAAAAGAAAGTATAGGAAGAAGAGAGAAGTAAGTTTCGGCTTACACAATATGAAGAGAAAAGAAAGAAAACAAGGCACATTCGGCTACCAAGAAAATTGAGAGGACAAAACAAATTCGCAATGCTATAGGGGTTTGGTCTTTCGGTTCAAAAAAATGAAGAAAAATGAGAGAAAGTTCACTTGTAATTCAACTAACAAAAGACAAAAGAAAACCTTTCCTTTGACACAAAAATGACCGAATATGCACAAAATTCCAAATGAATTTCGGCACTACCCCACACCCACACTACCAAGCCGCTACTCCCCCAAACTCTCCTAAAATTCGCCACATCCCCACAAACACTCCACACCACTCAATTCAAACTAGTTGAACTAGTCTCCCTCCTCAAATTACTCTCCACCCAACATTCCACCATTTGACCAAGTCTTAGGCAGAGTTTGAACTGCCTACACCCACACTACCAAGCCGTCACTCCCCCCCCCCAAACTCTCCTAAAATTCGGCCACATCCCCACAAACACTCCACACCACTCAATTCAAACTAGTTGAACTAGTCTCCCTCCTCAAATTACTCTCCACCCAACATTCCACCATTTGACCAAGTCTTAGGCAGAGTTTGAGCGCCTACAACTCCTCCCTCCATGCCGTCAAAATGGAAGCCAAAATGTGGGATCTCCGCAGCTCGAACACAAGACCTCCACCCTTACACTTGACGCCAACCACAAGCTCCAAGTGGCGCCTTGCTTTGCCACTTTGCTAGCTCACCTTTTGTGCTCAAAAACACCAAATAATACTCATATATCCCAGCTCCTCGGCTCCCTTACTTAGGCCTAAAAACAAAAATTTTCCCACCTACTCGTGCATACCCCTAGCCTACAATTAAGTCCCGAAACCACACAAACAACAACATAGCAAGCCAATAACATGCAAACAATGCCACCACAAAATAGCCCCTAACCCGAGATATTCTGAGTTCTACCCCCTCTTAAAATAATTTCGACCTCGAAATTACCGATCGTAAGAGTTGCGGGTATTCTTTGTCTCATCACTTCCTCGGGTTCCCATGTAGCTTCTTCCACGCCATGATTCCGCCAAAGAACCTTTACCAAAGGCACGGACTTCCTACGCAGAACCTTCACATCCCGATCTAGAATGCGCATAGGTTCTTCTTCCATAGTCAAACGGATTCACCTCGATCTCTTCCATTGCTACCACATGCGATGGATCCGAACGATAACGCCAAGCATCGAAACATGGAAAACGTCGTGGATCTGACTTAGCTCTGCTGGTAACTCCAGTTGATACGCCACTGGTCCCACTCGCCTCAGAACCTTATACGGCCCAATAAACCTCGGACTTAGCTTGCCTTTCCTTTCGAACCTCAACACTTTCTTCCACGGCGAGACCTTCAGAAAAACTTGATCCCCCACAGCAAACTCTATGTCTCTCCGCTTAAGATCGGCATAAGACTTCTGCCGGTCCGAAGCTTCCTTCAGACGAGTCTGAATCAACTTAACCTTGTCTTCGGTCTCAAAGAACCAACTCGGGTCCCAACAAGTGACGTTCACCTAACTCCGTCCAACACGTAGGTGACCGACACTTCCTGCCATACAACGCCTCATACGGTGCCATCTTGATGCTCGCTTGGTAACTGTTGTTGTAGGCGAACTCAGCTAATGGTAGAAACTCCTCCCAACTACCTCTGAAATCCAGAACGCAACCTCTCAGCATATCCTCCAATATCTGAATAACCCTTTCTGATTGCCCGTCAGACTGCGGGTGAAAAGCCGTGCTAAAATCCAACCGAGTACCCAGAGCCTGATGTAATGCTTTCCAGAACCTTGACGTAAACACGGGATCCCTATCCGAGATGATCGATCATCGCACACCGTGCAACCTCACTATCTCTCGAAACATACGGTTTCGCTAGCTTCAAGTGAGTAGTCAACCTCACCGGAATAAAGTGAGTCGACTTAGTCGGTCGATCAACAATTACCCAAATCGAATCCTTCTTGCTTGGCGAAGCGGTAACCCACCGACGAAATCCATGGTTATCCTTTCCCACTTCCATCGAGGAATCTTTCACCGGTGAAGCAACCTCGACGGTGAATCGATGTTCGCGCTTGACCTGCGACATGTCGACACTTCCCTACAAACTCTGTCACTTCTTTCTTCGCACTGTGCCACCAAAATCGCTCTCGAGATCCTATACATCTTAATACCTCCAGGATGCATAGCATAAGGTCGCTATGTGCGTGCCCCTGAAGAATCCTCTGCCTCACTCAACATCCTTGGGCATACAAGCTTTACCTTGAAAACACAAAGACCCCATCACTAGACAAGTTGTAACCTTCCAAACCACCACTCTGCACCGCAACCTCCGCGCACTCAGAACCTCATCCTCTAACTGTTTCTCTCTGATCTGCTCAACCCAAGTAGGCTTAACCTGCAACTCTGCCAGAATACTTCCGTCGTCATACAAACTCAAGTGGGCGAACATCGCTCTTAAGTCCGAAACAACCTTACGGCTCAACGCGTCTGCCACCACGTTAGCCTTGCCCGGATGATACTCAATCGAACAGTCGTAGTCTTTAAGCAACTCAACCCATCTGCGCTACCTCAAATTCAAATCCTTCTGAGTCAAGAGGTACTTCAAACTCTTATGGTCGGTGTAGACTATCGATCTCTCTCCGTACAAGTAGTGCCTCCAAATCTTCAACGCGAAGACTACAGCCGCTAGCTCCAAATCGTATGCGTTGGATAGTTGATCTCATGTGGCCTCACCGCCGAGAGATGCGTAAGCCACAACCTTACCTTCCCTGCATCAAGACACAACCCAACCCCGTATGTGATGTATCGCAATACACTGTGTATTCCTTACCAGCCTCAGGTTGAATTAGAACAGGAGCCTCGGTCAAAATCTTCTTAAGCTTATCGAAACTCTCCCGTTGTTTCTCGGTCCATACAAATGCAGAACTTTTTCCTCAACAACTTGGTCATCGGCGCCGCAATCAACGAAACCTTCTACAAACCTTTGGTAGTATCCACCAAAACCAGAAAACTTGAATCTCAACCATCGACTTGGTGGCTTCCAATCCAAAATCGCCTCAATCTTTCGAGGATCTACTCGAATCCTCGGTGACACTACATGACCCAAGAAAGTCACTTCTCTAAGCCGTAACTCAGCATTTCTCGAACTTAGCATAAAGTCGCTTCTCCTCAAAATCTGCATTACCACACGCAAATGCGCATCATGCTCTTCTTACGTCCCTGAATACACCAAAATATCATCTATGAAAACCACAACGAATCGATCCGGATCATCTGAAACACCCTATTCATCATATCCATGAACGCCGCCAAGACGTTAGTCACCCGAACGGCATTACAGGAATTCGTAGTGCCCATACCGAGTCCGAAAATTTGTCTTGTGAATATCGGCCTCTTTTACCTTCAAATGGTGATACCTGGACCTCAAGTCGATCTTCGAAAATACCGCGGCACTCTTCACTGATCAAACAAATCGTCTATCCGTGGCAACGGATACTTGTTTTTAATCGTCAACTTTTTCAATCGGCGGTAGTCTATGCACATCCACATCGTACTCATCTTTCTTCTTGACAAAAAAATGCGGCGCACTTACGGTGAAACACTTGGCTCGATAAAACCTCGATCCAATAACTCCCGGATCTCGAGCCTTAAGCTCCACCAATTCCTTTTTGCGCCATCCTATACGGAGCAATAGACCTTTGGCGCAGATCCGGCAATGATCTATCCCGAACTCTACCTCACGATCTGGCGGCAACCCCTAAGCTCCTCAGAAACACATCAGCAAACTCCCTAACGATTCGAACCTTCTCCACAAAGATTCCTTAGCCTCTAAGGCATACACATGAACTACATACGCTTCACAAATTCTTTCGACCATCTTCTCTCGCCTTCAGAGCGAGATACCACATTTGATAAGTAATCTCTCCTATTACCTATCATAGCCACTTCATCACCCTCATCGTCTTTAGAACCATGCGCTTAGTGCGCAATCCAACTTCGCACGGTACTTAACCAACCAGTCCATCCTAAGAATCAAATCGAACTCCCCAAATGGCAGTTCCATCAGATCAGCAGCAAACACTACCCCTTGGAGTTCTAGGGGTACATCTCTAAACAGCTTATCTACTACTACAGAGTGACCTAAAGGGCTAATTACAGTCATCTGCCTAGAAGATATCTCAGAGTCTAGATCCATGGTCTCTACTATACTACTAGCCACGTAAGAATGCGTCGAACCCACATCAATCAAAAGCAGTAAAAGGAGAACCAAAGATCAAGAACGTACCGGTTATGACGTCCGGTGCGTCGCCCTCCTCTCGGTGCCTCGCTGCATACACTAATCCAGGCTGTCTGGCGTCAGAACTACCCGCACCTCTGCCCGGTGCTCCACGGCCCCGACCAGATCCATTACTACCTCTGCCATTACCACGGCCCCTCTGCGGTGGCGAGACATTATTCTGAATCGACACGGTACCGACTCTCGGGATCGAATCTCGCCAACTTACGCGGACAGTCCCTCACGCGATGATCCAGAGAACCACACTCAAAACAACCTTTTCCACCGGTCCAGCAGCCTCCCCAATGATATTTCCCACAGTGGTTACACTGCGGCGGTCCCTGCCTAGCAGCAACAAACCTACCAGACTGATTCGGCCCACTCTGTCTAGCCCTTTTCTGCGGATTACCCGACGATCCGGAAGACCCAAAGCTCCTCTTATGCCTGTTCCTGTCCATGCCCTGCCTTACGGACTCCTTAACACCCTCGGCTACCTTAGCCTTTTCAACCAAGACAGCAAACTCACGCTCCTGCTGAGGAGCAATCAGCAGTCTCAACTCGTCTCTCAGACCATCCTCGAAACGAACACACCTCTCATGTTCAGTAGCCACAATGCCCCTGGCATACCGACTCAGCTTCAAGAACTCAGCCTCGTACTCGGAAACAGACTTACTTCCCTGGACTAGCCTCAGAAATGCTTTTCGCTGAGCGTCGATATAACTAGCTCCAATGTACTTTTTCTGATATGCAGCCCTAAAATAATCCCACGTAAGATCCTCTGCTGCCACACTGTCCCGAACCGTGAGCCACCACTGGTATGACTCATCCCGAAGAAGCGATACTATGCCCTTCAGCTTCTCTTCAGCAGTCAAGTCTAGATCATCCATGATCCGCTCCATCCCCTCAGCCAATACTCAGCAGTGCTGGGAGCAACACCAGAAACACCTCGAAAGAATTCGGCCCGTTTGCCCGAGAGTCGCTCAGAAGCGATTTCCTAACTCTGCGCCACCACCTACACCGGCTACCCTTTCCAACACTCGCAAAGATCGCTCGTGACACCGCATCATCCCCGCCCGATCTTGGAACTCACCACCTCCGGTGGTGGCGGTACCGACATCTCATTCTCGACCCCGACCAGATCCTACGGGTTGTAAACCGTCATCCTACCACGACCACGCCCACGCACCGCGTCCACCTCGAGCACTCATGACTAATGTCTCTACGATCGATTTAGGAGTTTTATGCATCAGTAATTATTCCACTGTTTAAAAGCAAAGTCTTATGAATATTTAAGAAGCTTTGTTTTCGCGAGTTCACAGAATCCTATCAGTTTCAGTTTCTAAAGTAATCTTACTATTGCTAACCATCCAATCACAGTACATCAAATCACAAGCAATAGTAAGGGGTACTTACCTGGGCGAACTGGTGCCGGAGACTCGGTGCCATGCCTTTCAAATCATGCTTTTAAAAACAAAACTATTAAAACAGACTTTTAAAACATTTTGGGCCTCAGGCCCACAGCCGAGCCTTTGAACTTGGCTCTGATACCACAATTGTAACACCCCAAACTCGGTCAACACCCCACGACCGAATCTGGTATGTTACGAGGGAAAAACTTATTTGAGTGGTTAGGTTTTTCACTTAAAAGTTTGATGAACACTCTTTGAGAAGTTTTGGACTTGTAGAAATCTTGGGCATGATTGTTGAAAACTTCATGCGTCATTTTGAAAAACTCGGAAATCAAGAAGTTAAACAAGTTTATTTCATTTAGAAGTTCACGTTGTATCTTTTTGTTACAAAACGTTTAGACTTAGTAGAAAATCGAGTTTAGGTTTAAAAAATTATTTGAGTTTCCTTAACACCAAATCATAGTGTGATACCCGATGGTATAGTTTAAAACACATTGCGTTATAGTTTTGAAATCGTTGTCTTTCCATGTTTTAGCAGATTTTAACTCAAGTAATTTATCAAGGCATATTAAAAAAAATCTACTTTAAGCATAACCATAGAAAAACATAATTTTAAAGGCCATTTACAATCCAAAATAAAACCAAATAGTAATAAATAAGCTGAAGTACCAAATTTTTATAAAGTCTGAGCAAATCTTTATTTAAGCATGGCATGAGCACCTCGAGTCCATCCCGGCTCCATGTCCGCGTCTAAGTGTCACCTGAAATGTCAAAGGAGAGGGTGAGTCGCAAGACTCGGTGCATAAATCCCGCTCCCAATAATCTGACATGCTAACACACATCATATCATAGCAATATAATTAATGCACCCCGATCCTAACCATCCATATCACCTTTCTACCCGTGTGGTACCAAACCCTTTGGTGGTGCCAAACCACCTGGTGACCCAAAGTCACGATATCCATAAGTGTGGTGCCAAACCCACTGGTGACCCAAAGTCACGAATAATCCAATGATGGGGCCAACCCATCGTGTGATACCAAATCACTAGCGACAATCCCGTGTATCTCACAAGTGGGGCCAACCCACGGTGGTGTCAAACCATAGGGACGAGTCGCAATGAGGTGCCAAACCTCCGGTGTCCCAAAGACACAAGTGTGATACCAAATCACTGGTGACCAGTAGTCACAAATCCGATGAAGGGCCTACCCATCGTGTGATACCAAATCACTTTGGCGTCAATCCCGTATAATCAAGCTGTGGGGCCAACCCACCGTGGTGGTACTAAGCCACTGGGACGAGACGCTGAGGTGCCAAACCTCTGGTGACCCAAAGTCACAAAAATGTCATCGTGGTACCAAACCCACCGGAGGTGCCAAACCTCACGGTGTCCCAAAGACACAAAGTGTCCCAAAGACACGGATATCATACTCACCCTCCTCTCAATCACCCAACAACATATCATACTAATGCAAATGACATAAATCATACAATCATGTTAACATGCTCAAAATAGCATCTCATCATATTTTCATCATAACTCATGATATCTCATACATCATTCTGATTTCAGTAATAAAACAGACTTACCCGTATCCGTGCTTATACCCCATCGGTACCAAATCCATCAATCATATTGTTTCACTTTAATAAGTAATCAGGTTATTAATCATATTACTAAATGAAGTGTGTTGGTTTACACACAGTAAATCATAAATCTAATCCCAAAGAGCCCGTCTAAAACCCTCGATCACCTCGACAACTTTGATCCTAAAATCGCCAACCAAGGGGTTAGCACACATATCATTCGGCCATAACCATTTAAACCAAAAAGGGTTTATCAATTAACTCTCACCTTGCAATCGTTTGGTTTCCTACCAAACCCGAACCACAATGGTTCCTCCTTCAACAATCGGCTACACTCAAAAAGAGAAACGATTAATCCTTTGAACCCTTAGACTTAATCGAAACTAAACAAATAAACTAATAATAATAGTACCAATCACTTACCACTACTTACCAAACAGATTAATCGAAAGAAGAAGGCTCCACTTGTCTCCTTCAACAAACCGTATGTCCTATAATGAAGTCGATTACACAAGAGATTAGCTTTCTTTCAACAAATGCCCAAAGTCATCCTTAACCTTACCAAAATCGATAGAGCACAAGAGAGAAAAGGAAAAGAATATTCGGCTAGCACTTACCTTATTCCAACCCGATTGAACACTACACAAGAGAGGTCCACCCCACTCCAATATTCGGCCAAGAGAGAACTACTAGGTGAGGGGTTGATATTCGCCAAAGTAAGAACAAATGATAGAAGGAAATTTCTGCGACAGACAAGGGAGGATTAGGCTACAAACTAGAAAAATAAAACAAAATAAATGTGGTTCAAGAGAAGAGAGAAATCGGCCAAGAGTTGAAGAGAGGTTGGCTCAAGAGTTTTTGAAATAGAAGAAAAATAAAATGGATAGAGGAGAGTACTTACGGTTCAAAAGAAAAAGAAACGAAAGAAGGTATTTTGGAGGATGGGGTTTCGGCTAAGAAGATTTCAAGAAGAAAAAGAAAGTATAGGAAGAAGAGAGAAGTAAGTTTCAAACACACAATATGAAGAGAAAAGAAAGAAAACAAGGCACATTCGGCTACCAAGAAAATTGAGAGGGACAAAACAAATTCGGCAAGGCTATAGGGTTTGGTCTTTCGGTTCAAAAAAATGAAGAAAAAATGAGAGAAAGTTCACTTGTAATTCAACTAACAAAAGACAAAAGAAAACCTTTCCTTTGACACAAAATGACCGAATATGCACAAAATTCCAAATGAATTTCGGCACTACCCCACACCCACACTACCAAGCCGTCACACCCCCAAACTCTCCTAAAATTCGCCACATCCCCACAAACACTCCACATCACTCAATTCAAACTAGTTGAACTAGTCTCCTCCTTAAATTACTCTCCACCCAACATTCCACCATTTGACCAAGTCTTAGGCAGAGTTTGAAGCGCCTACAACTCCTCCCCTCCATGCCGTCAAAATGGAAGCCAAAATGTGGGATCTCCGCAGCTCGAACACAAGACCTCCACCCTTACACTTGACGCCAACCACAAGCTCCAAGTGGCGCCTTGCTTTGCCACTTTGCTAGCTCACCTTTTGTGCTCAAAAACACCAAATAATACTCATATATCCCAGCTCCCTTAGCTCCCCTTACTTAGGCCTAAAAATAAAAATTTTCCCACCTACTCAGGCATACCCCTAGCCTACAATTAAGTCCCGAAACCACACAAACAACAACATAGCAAGCCAATAACATGCAAACAATGCCACCACAAAATAGCCCCTAACCCGGGATATTACAAGTTCTTACCGTAATCAGGTGTGTAATCTCACACCGAAATCCCGTAAATTTGTGATTCACTATTATGTTGGAAAATAGATCATTGTCGATTACAAATCTAATAACCGTAATATGGCATGAATCGAGTAACTTGCTTAAACAACGTTAATTTTAAGATCTGTCAAAATCGGTATTAATTTGTAAAATTACAAAAATGCCCCTATGGGCCGATTTACCAAAATACCCCTATGGGCCGATTTACCAAAATGCCCCTATGGGCCGATTTACCAAAATGGCTCTATGGGCCGAATTGCTAGAATGCCTTAGTGGGCTGAACTATCAAAGTGCTTCAAAGGGTCGATTCACTGTAATAATTCACTAGATTAATGGTGGTTATATATATATATATGTGGATATTTTATTTTATTATGTATGTTGCATTTTTTTTACATTTTGCAAGGGATGGGAAAATTGTATGGAGAGCAGTGTAGCCTGGTGGCATTGCCACAAATTGTTTAATATTGTGCTCAAATATGATTTCGGTGGCTTGACCATATAAATATTATATAAATAGCAGTTGATTCGCAAATTGGTGTGAGCGGGGTGGGTGGACTTGATCCCCACAGGTGTGATTGGCTGGTCGGGGGTGTGATGGATGGATGGGTTGGGTTGCATACTTTTCATTTATATACTGCTTTGTAAAATGGGATTAGGCCCAAGGTCATGCTAAGCAGATTCAAACCCAGTGGACGACGGTAAGGGGATTATACACTAAGTTCTAGTAACTCACCCCATTCTCTTAATCCTTGCAGGTAATGATCAGTAGTAAGGACTTGGGCCCATGGATGACTCGGTGGAGGCCATACTTTGGAAATAATATTTTCGAACCTTAGTAAATTTCGTTTCCGCTTTATTTCATTACTTTTACTATTTTGGGTTTAAAGTTGTAATAAGGCCTCTGGGATTTTTATTTTGTTTTATGTTTGACGTATTTATTATCTTCCATGAATTGTTTTAAACGGGGATTTTCTAAAATCATAAACAACGGTTTTTCTTAAAATTTATCAACAAACGGATTTCATAATAAATATATACAAATAATTTAACTTGGATTTTTCCTGCAAGTTATCAATAATATTTTCAAAAGTCACGGTTTTAAAAGATCACTAGTTTGATTATCGATTCTTCAATCAACCTTTCAAAATTAGTATTATTTTTATCAAATATTTCTAATCAAATTTGTTTTCTTAAATTTTAACCTAATAACAACATCTTTAGTAAGAATCACAAGTTCTTTACTCGTTTTCTTCATGTGACATGCCAGATCTGGTTATACCGCTTGGGCCGGGTTTGGGGTGTTACACTGGAAACCCTAGGCGCCGCAAGCAGGAGTCCAGCGCAATCGTCGCAGCCACCCGCCTTCGATCGCGCCTCAGTCCGCGAGTCACGCCGCCATCAACGCTCCTCATCGTCGTGTTCTCCGCCTTCGACCTGCACAGAAAAGGAAGGAATCGTTGTAAAAATGGCAAGAATATAATATTTCTTTTTTTCATTTTTCTTTTTCGGGTTATAAAAACCCATAAAAAACCTGTAATAGACACGATATACACAGAGAGAACAGAGAGACAAATATTCAAAAAAATACTGAAATAAAAAAATACAGAAGGTTTTTTTAACAGCAAAGGTGATTTCTCGTTTCATTTTTATTTTGTTTATTTTCTTTCTTTTTCTTTCGATCTATTTTTATGTAAATATACTGATTTTAAAAAAATAAAAGAAAAAAGGGATTTACCTTTCGAGGACGCTGAAAAGTTGAGATTTCGACCTCCGACCACCATATGTGGTGGCGCGTACGGAGGCGCGTAAGGAGGCGCGTGCGACGGCCCTCCATCTGAGCCTGGCCAAAGGCCGAAGGCCTGAGAGCATTTAGGGGGGGCTCTCTGCTTTTTTTTTTGTGATTAAAAATGATTTTTTTTTATGTTCTTGACTCATATAGGAAGAAAAGAACGGCGTCGTTTTGACTAAAAGATCCGCGCGTTGACCCGAAAACCCGGGGAGGATCCGCGCGTTTTGGTTAAAAGGGATAATTTCCATTTTAGTCCTCCCGCATTTTTCTATTTTTTAATTCCGTTTAATTTCATTTTTTTATTTTTGATTTGGCCCTAAAAGTTTAATTACTTTCCAATTTAGTCCCTCGGGCTCTTTAATGGCTAAGATCAAAACGTCGTAGTTTTTAAATTTGGCCTAATTACTATTTTAACCCCTGTGATTTAACACGCATTTAATTTAGTCTTTTTGTAACACCCCAAACCCGGCCCAAACACTACAACCGAATCTGGTATGTCACTAAGGAATTTTATAAATTGTCACACTTTGGAAAACGAGTATCAGGTTTAAACATTTTAACCGAAAAACTTAGTAATTTAATATTCTGTATAAAATGTAAATTTAAATGATACCTTGGTGAATTAGGAAAAAACTAAGTTGTTACATGCCTTAGCTTAGATTTAACATGAAATTTAAAAGTCTAATAATAAAAACCCAACATGAAACCCAAAATAAATATGAGTCTAGTGGCCCATGGCCTTATTACATTGAAACTTAAAATCCTCTAATAATAAAAAAAATATTAAAATAACTAAATAATGAAAAGTCCTTTGCTGAATCCAAATACTCTCTCGCATGGCCACCTTGCGCTCCACTCCAGCCCGGTCCGATGCACTAGGTGCTACCTGAAAATGTTAAATAATTGGTTGAGTCGCGAGACTCGGAGTGTGCAACCCTCATGCACCATTAGATTTGGGCCTTAGCCCCACGAAGCGAGTAATAACAGTTTAGTATATAACTAAAATTATGGAAGCCCAACCCAATCCTAGGTTTCCATCCGCTACATACCACCCTTACCTGCCAGTCACACCATTGGGGATTTCTACAATCAACCCACACCGCTACACACCATCGATGGTAGTCGTGCTGCTCATCGTCAGATCATGCCCGTAGCCACTACAGCGTGTCATGGCAAAAGCCACTCTACAAAGCAGTCACGGCAAAAGCCGCTCTAAAGACAGTCACGCAAAAGCCGCTACAAGAGAACACTTCCCTTTCTTCAAACCCAACCCCATGTAATCACAGAAATCAGCATACTTATCACATATGTCATCTTAATAGGAACATTCACTTAGGAATGACAGAGATCACTAACCTGGTGATTCGCTTTTACCCTCCTTGGGTTTCAATCATTATCTTGGGATTTCGGCATTTTACGTAATATTCAGATTAATAAACATATTTTTTAAGCAGGCAATCTAAATGGTGTGGAAGTGTTACACACGATTAAGGTTAAGACGAAACTTTCTATGTCGACGCTTATCTCAGAGTCGACACAACCGCTATTTGCCTAAGGTGTTGTTCGAAAGGTCCACAACCCGGTGGCCAATCCCGAATAGCAGACACCACGCGTTTCTTGAACTTTAGGGCTGGGACTACAGATCCAACCCCTTCCTTTGTCTTGCTGACATTCGAGTCCATGAGTGATCTTGGTCAGAAGATACTACGATGATTGCTTAACGCAACATTAGGTTAAGGCACGAATAATGAAAAAGAAACCTATTAGACAACCTAGGAAGAGCTTGAACCCTTACCTTAAAATCCCGAAAAGAGATTGAGATCCCAAAACTAGCATTTTCGGCTTTTAGATCTAAGTGATCTACCTAAATTCCTGAATGTCGTCTCAACAAGAATATATATAAAACCATTAAACCATCAGATTTTCGGCTTTGTCTTCCAAAACCCGTAAGAGAAAGTGAAGAGATAGGAAGATCGTCACTTACCCCACACAAAGAGTTTCGGCAACTTCTAAAAGATTCCGGCTTTATGGAGAAATCGGCACAAGAGGAACAGAATGGAAACAGAAACTGAAGTGAAAGGTTTCAGCTTTTAAGAAAAGTTCGAAGAAAAGATGAACAAGAAGAGAATTAGGCGTTTTCGGCTTTTAGAAGAAATTAGCGGAAGTTGCAGAGAAAGACTGAGAAATTTGGCATAGAGAATGAGAGAAAAGAATAGGGTTCAAATGCCAGAATTGAAGAGATACTATCTCTATTTAAAGAAAATTTCGGCACCCAGATATATACTAAAATAAATAAATAAATAAAATAAGCCTACACTCCCTAATCGACTCAAACTTACCACCAATTAAATTCCTTTATTATCTCCAAAATTTATCCTCATCCTCATCCCAAAAATTCCTTTATTAGCCAAAAAAATCCAATTTGAATTACATTCAAATTGCTTTACCCGCACAGCAACCATCTTTTGGCGTTTTGGTCCACTTCAAATACCTTCCCCACGCCAGCAGCAAAATAGTATATTGTTGTGCTCAAGGCAACTCGAAACCAAGACCTCCAAGCACCACCACACGCTACCAGCCACTGCACCACAACCATTCTTGTGATATATTCCATTGTCAACTTCTTTTAAAGCCTATTTTTCCAGCGACCGAATCACCAAAGAAATCTAAAAATATTTACCAACACCCAGCTTCGAACCTCCAACCTCTTCAGATGATACACGCCCCTTGCCACTGCGCCACCCGATTTCTTTGAGACATATTTCATCCCTAATTAATTATAAACCTTTCTGTCGCGCTCCAGGTTTACTACAAAAAAAAAACGCCAACATTTAGCGCATAGCGCGACTAGAACCCTGCACCTCCTCCTGCTCCTAACGCCTTTGCCACTGGGCCAGGCGGTTCTTTTTGTCGTGAATCAACCCCAACTAATTATAAGGCTTACACTTTGGCCTTCATACTAACGTATGCGAAATAAAAACAAATTTTTGCCAAGTCCAGGACTTGAACCTTTGACCACCAACTTATTCAGAATGCCCTAGGCCACCAGACCACCTACTTCCTTGTGTTATCTTCAACACAAAAATATTTTAAAAGCCTTTTAACTAAAACACCAACCACTCTTAAGGGTAAAAACAAAATTTTTGCTAAACCCCTAGATCGAGCCTAGGACTTTTCCAACACTACCAACCCTTCCTAAATCACCTAAAAATTAAACTAAACATGCAATCATAATTTTTTTGACCACACTTAATTCATTATTCTTATTCTTTTTTTTTCCGATCGACAAAATCCATTCTCTCGACACACGAAACCTATTTATTCTAGGCCCAAATTCAGGATGTTACAATTCTACCCTCCTTAAAGAAATTTCGCCCTCAAAATTTCCAACTAACTAGTAATCATACTACCTAAGTCTCACCACTATGCTTTCGCCGCGCACTCTAATTCTAAAGCCAAAATAAACACTTAGTATACTATGGTAGGGTACGCACCATCATTCGCATCTGGAGCGTCTCCGTCCCCTACCACGGCCACGCAGCGGTCGTCCTCGACCCCTTGTACTCATTCTTCCGATTGACGTTTATCTGATTAAAATTTTTATGAATCATTAATTTTCTTCCACTGATTATCCACGAACAGTCTTATGAATAGTAGTTTTAAAAGTATTTCTTTCGAATTCGCAACTATAACTACAATTCAGTCTCAAGTTCACATCTCCTAGTTCTAGGAAGCACACACATACAATCATCAACCACCACATACAAGTAGCATTCACGAACTTACGTTTATCCTGTAGGGGTATCTTTGCCATTTCACTACCCAGGGGTATTTTCGTAATTTATCCTACAGGGGCGTAATTTTCCAAAATAGGGTTCCTTGGTGATTTTGTGAAAGAGGGTATTTTGGTAATTTTGTAATCTGGGGGTATATTGGTAATTTTATAATCCGGGGGTATTTCGGTAATTTTACAAATCAAGGATATTTTGGTCACTCATAAATCAGGGGTAATTTAGTAATTTTACAAAATAGGATGGCTGGTCCCTTTCGGGTTTTAGTTATAAATTTTGGCCCGTCAACAAGTCCTCGTGGCTAGGGTGAACAGTCACTACGCACCAGGTAGGATTCCAGCGAAGAGGAGGTGAATCACTTGGACTGCTTAAGTACCAGGCTCTTCCGGATCCAATCCTAGACATGCGCATGCCTGTTGCCACACCCTAATCCCGCGACTTGTTCACAGGTTTGTTTGGTTTGATTAAATCTTATGAATTTAGAGAGTTGTTTAAACTAAGCCTAAAGTCCATCAAGTTCTAATTAAAACAATCTACTTCCCTTAAAGCCCAATAAGCCCACATTCATATATAACACACAGTGAGTTTCGAATACTTACCTGGCGGACTTGGGCCGGAGACGCAGGTGCCATGCCGAGAAAACCATTATGTGTTATTTATAAACATGCATGTTTTCAAAAACTCAACTTTAGAAAATGTTTTGAGCCCAAAACCCCAAAGCCGAGTTTTGAATCAGGCTCTGATACAAATTTGTAACACCCCAAACCTGGCCCAAACACTACAACCGGATCTGGTATGTCACTAAGGAATTTTATAAATTGTCACACTTTGGAAAACGAGTATCAGGTTTAAACATTTTAACCGAAAAACTTAGTAATTTCTAAATTGTAAATTTAAATGAAACCTTGGTGAATTAGGAAGAAAACTAAGTTGTTAGATGCCTTAGCTTAATTTTAACATGAAATTTAAAAGTTTAATAATAAAAACCCAACATGAAACCCAAAATAAATATGAGTCTAGTGGCCCATGGCCTTATTACATTGAAACTTAAAATCCTCTATTAAAAAATATTAAAATAACTAAATAATGAAAAGTCCTTTGCTGAATCCAAATACTCTCTCGCATGGCCACCTTGCGCTCCACTCCAGCCCGGTCCGATGCACTACGTGCTACCTGAAAATGTTAAATAATAGGTTGAGTCACGAGACTCAGTGTGCAACCCTCATGCACCATTAGATTTGGGCCTTAGCCCCACAGAACAGAATAATAGTTTAGTATATAACTAAAATTATGGAAGCCCAACCCAATCCTAGGTTTCCATCCGTTACACACCACCCTTACCTGCCAGTCACACCATTGGGGATTTCTACAATCAACCCACACCGCTACATACCATCGATGGTAGTTGTGCTGCTCATCGTCAGATCATGGCCGTAGCCACTACAACAGATCATGGCAAAAGCCACTACAACAGGTCACGGCAAAAGCCGCTACAACAGGTTACGGCAAAAGCCGCTACAACAGAACACTTCCCCTTTCTTCAAACCCAACCCCATGCAATCACAGAAATCAGCATACTTATCACATATTTCATCTTAATAGGAACATTCACTTAGGAATGACAGAGATCACTAACCTGGTGATTCGCTTTTACCCTCCTTGGGTTTCAATCGTTATGCCGGGATTTCGGCATTTTACAGAATATTTCAGATTAATAAACATATTTTTTTAAATAGGCAATCTAAATGGTGTGGAAGTGTTACACACCTGATTACAGTTAAGACGACACTTTCTATGTCGACGCTATCTGTAGCCGACACAACCGCTATTTGCCTAAGGTGTTGCTCAGAAGCCGATCCACAACCCGGTGGCCAATCCCAAACAGCAGACACCGCGCGTTTCTTGAACTTTGGGGCTGGGACTATGGATCCAACCCCTTCCTTTGTCTTGCTGACATTCGAGTCCATGAGTGATCTTGGTTAGAAGATACTACGATGATTGCTTAACACAACATTAGGTTAAGGCACGAATAATGAAAAAAAAATCGATTAGACAATCTAGGAAGAGTTTGAACCCTTACCTTAAAATCCCGAAAAGAGATTGAGATCCCAAAACTAGCGTTTCCGGCTTTTAGATCTAAGCGATCTACCTAAATTCCTGAATGTCGTCTCAACAAGAATATATATAAAACCATTAAACCATTAGCTTTTCGGCTTTGTCTTCCAAAACCTGTAAGAGAAAGTGAAGAGATAGGAAGATCGTCACTTACCCCACACAAAGAGTTTTGGTAACTTCTAAAAGATTCTGGCTTTATGGAGAAATCGGCACAAGAGAAAAAGAATGGAAACAGAAAGTGAAGTGAAAGGTTTCGGCTTTTAAGAAAAGTCTGAAGAAAAGATGAACAAGAAGAGACTTAGGCGTTTTCGGCTTTTAGAAGAAATTAGCGGAAGTTGCAGAGAAAGACTGAGAAATTCGGCACAGAGAATGAGAGAAAAGAATAGGGTTCAAATGCCAGAATTGAAGATATACTATCCCTATTTAAAGAGAATTTCAGCACCCAGATATATACTAAAAATAAATAAATAAATAAAATAAACCTACACTCCCTAATCGATTCAAACTTACCACCAATTAAATTCCTTTATTATCTCCAAAATTTATCCTCATCCTCATCCCAAAATTCCTTTATTAGCCAAAAAATCCAATTTGAATTGCATTCAAATTGCTTTCCCCCACAAGACAACCATCTTTTGGCATTTTGGTCCACTTCAAATACCTTCCCACGCCCGTGCAAACAAAATAGTATATTATTGTGCACAAGGCAACTCGAAACCAAGACCTCCAAGCACCACCACACGCTACCGACCCTTTGCACCACAACCATTCTTGTGATATATTCCATTGTCAACTTCTTTTAAAGCCTATTTTTCCAATGACCGAATCATCAAAGAAATCTAAAAATATTTGCCAACACCCAAACTTCAACCTCCAACCTCTTGGATGATACACCCCCTTTCCATCTGCGCCACCCGATTTCTTTGAGACATATTTCATCCCTAATTAATTATAAACCTTTACATCGCGTCCGGGTTTACTACAAAAAAACGCCAACATTTAGCGCATAGAGCGACTAGAACCCCGCACCTCCTCCTCGCTCCTAACGCCTTTGCCCTTTGGGCCAGCGTTTTTTTTGTCGTGAATCAGCCCCAACTAATTATAAGGCCTACACTTTGGCCTTCATACTAACATATGCGAAATAAAAACAAATTTTTGCCAAGTCCAGGACTTGAACCTTTGACCACCAACTTATTCAGAACGCCCTAGGCCACCAGACCACCTACTTCCTTGTGTTATTATAACACCCCAAACCCGGCCCAAACACCAAGACCGGATCTGGCATGTCACTTAGGGAGATTTTAAAAGATGTCGTAATTTCAAAAAATATTTTTCTTGAGTTTAACACTTTATTCGAGGAAACTAAATGGTTGGATGATTTGTAAAAAATATACATTTTATATTTATGCCTTAGTGGATTAAAAACTGAAATTTGATACATGCCTTAACTTAATTAAGACGTAAAATGTAAATGTCTATTAATAATAAAAGCCCAAAACAAACGAAAATATGAAGCTAGTGGTCCATGGCCTTATTACAATGAAATTTAAACCCACTAATTAAAAATATTAAAAATAAATAAACTAGTAAAGTCTTTTGCTGAATCAAAATAATCCCTCGCATGGCCACCTTGCGCTCTTCTCCAACCCGGTCCGATGCACTAGGTGCTACCTGAAAGATGTTAAATACTGGAGTGAGTCGCGAGACTCAGTGTGCAACCCACACCGCTACACACCATCGATGGCAGTCATGCTGCAGATAGCTGCTCATCGTCAGATCATGGGAATAGCCACTACAACACAACACTTCCCCTTTCATCAATCACCCAACCCCATGCAATCACAGAAACTGGCATACATGTTCATCATACCAAATTGACAGAAACATTCACTTTAGAATGATAGAGATCACTAACCTGGTGATTCGTCTTTACCATCCTCGGGTTTTCAACAGCCATGTCGGTATTTTGGCATTTAGCAGAATATAACCGATTTATAAACATATACTAACAAGCAATCCAAATGGTGTGAGAATGTTACACACCTGATTAATACGTAGGACTACCCTCTATGTCGATACCCTCGCTAATCGGATCTACTGCCCTTTGTCTACAACTTTGCTCAAAAGCCGGAAGAACGCGAAGATAAGGCCTCTCCTATATTCGGCCAAGGATTATTATTTACCTGAATTTATATGTTTAAATAAACAAATCTCCTTACCTAAATCGGTTAGATTCCGGAAGTAGGGTGATTCAAGTGCTACTGATTTAGGAACCTAAGCGATTAGATCTCCTTCAAATCCCAGGATGCCGCCCATGAAAGAAAACACAAGATCAGTCCACCATGTAGCCATTCGGCTATGGTCTCTAAAAGCCGGAGAAGATTGGAAAAAGAATAGCACAATCGACACTTACCTCTACAGATAGTTTCGGCTACCCCTTGTAGAAAGATTCGGCAATCACAGAAGAAGATCAAAGCGTAGAAGGTTAGAGATCTACGAAATTTTGGCTTTTAAGAAAATCCCGAAAAGATGAACTAGATGTGTTTTTTCGGCTTTTTAGAAGAATTGAATGAGGAGTTTCGGCTTTTAGTGAATGGAAGAAGAATAACAATGGGCCTCCTCACCTGCCCAAAACGTCACTTAAAGCTCCCCCCTTTTCTGCACCCCTTGTGACTGGCCCACAAGCCCATTATGCCTATTTCACTCTCAGTATTTTATTTAAACCCCATAGTCCCTAAACAAAATATTTAGCCAAGACCTCGACCCATTCTCGAGCCCAATTTGCACCTCTAATACTTAAATTAACACATTAAACGTATCCACCCATTAAACGCATAGGCCCAAAAATTCGTGGTGTTCTGGTTCTATTTTTCTTAAAGAAATTTCGTCCTCGAAATTTCAATCTAACTATTAATCATACTACCCAAGTCTCACCACTATGCTTCCGCTGCGAACTCTAATTCTAAAGCCAAAAGAAACACTTAGGATAATATGATAGAGTACGCACTGGTATTCGCATCTGGAGCGTCCTCGTCCCCTTGTACTCATTCTTTCGATTAACGTTTCTCTGGTTAGAAATTTTATGAATTAATAGTTTTCTTCCACTGATTAACCACGAACAGTCTTATGAACAGTAGTTTAAAAGTAGTTCTTTCGAATTCGGAATTACATCTACAAGTTTCAGTCTTAAGTTTGTCTCCTAGTTCTAGGAACCACACACATCAACCATCAACATACAGACGACATCCATGAACCCACATTCAACACATAGGGTATTTTAGTCATTTCACTACCCAGGGGTATTTTCGTAATTTATCCTACAGGGGTATTTTCGTAATTTTCCAAAATAGAGTTCCTTTGTGAAATAAGGTAATTTTGCATTTCGGGGGTATTTTGGTAATTTGAAAATCTGGGTGTATTTTGGTAATTTTACAAATCAGGTATATTTTGGTCACTTATAAATCAGGGGTAATTTAGTAATTTTTCAAAATAGGATGGCCGGTCCCTTTCGGGTTTTAGTTATAAATTTTGGCCCGTCAACAAATCCTCGTGGCTAGGGTGAACAGTCACTACGCACTAGGTAGGATTCAAATAAGAGGAGGTGAGTCACTAGGACTGCTTAAGTACCAAGCTCTCCCTGAATCCAATCCTAGACATGCGTATGCCTGTTGCCACACCCTAATCTTGCGACTTGTTCACAGGTTTGTTTGGTTGGATTAATTCTTATGAATTTAGAGAGTTGTTTAAACTAAGCCTAATGTCCATCAAGTTCTAATTAAAATAATCTACGTCCCTTAAAGCCCATCAAGCCCACATATATATATATATATAACACAGTGAGTTCGAATACTTACAGCGGACTTTGGGCCGTGAGACGCAGTGCCATGCCGAGAAAACCCTCTGTGTTATTTATAAACATGCATGTTTTCAAAAACCCAACTTTAGAAAATGTTTTGAGCCCAAAACCCCAAAGCTGAGTTTTGAACCGGGCTCTGATACCAATTTGTAACACCCCAAACTCGGCCCAAACACCATGACCGGATCTGGCATGTCACTTAGGGAGATTTTAAAAGATGTCGCAATTTCGGAAAATATTTTTCTTGAGTTTAAGACTTTATTCGAGGAAACTAAATGGTTGGATGATTTGTAAAAGATATACATATTATATTTATGCCTTAATGGATTAAAAACCGAAATTTTATACATGCCTTAACTTAATTAAGACGTAAAATGCAAATGTCTAATAATAATGAAAGCCTAAAACAAACGAAAATATGAAGCTAGTGGCCCATGGCCTTATTACAATGAAATTTAAACCCACTAATTAAAAATATTAAAAATAAATAAACTAGTAAAGTCTTTTTTTGAATCAAAATAATCCTCGCATGGCCACCTTGCGCTCTTCTCCAACCTTGGCTCGATGCACTAGGTGCTACCGAAAGATGTTAAATAATGGGGTGAGTCGCGAGACTGGTGTGCAACCCTCGTGCACCATCAGATTGGGCCTTAGCCCCTGCGAAGCGAGATAATGAGTATAATATATCGGAAAATATGCAAAGCCCAACCCAATCCTAGGTTTCCATCCGCTACACCACCACCCTTACCGCCAATCACACCATTGGGGATTTCTACAATCAACCCACACCGCTACACACCATCGATGGCGGTCATGCTGCGCAGATAGTCGCTCATCGCGAGATCATGGCAATAGCCACTACAACAGATCATGGCATTAGCCACTACAATAGATCATGGCAAAGCCACTACAACAGGTCATGGCAAAAGCCACTACAGCAGAACACTTCCCCTTTCATCAATCACCCAACCCCATGCAATCACAGAAACCGGCATACATGTTCAACATACCAAATCAACAGAAACATTCACTTTAGAATGACAGAGATCACTAACCTGGTGATTCGCTTTTACCCTCATCGGGTTTTCAACAGCCATGTCGGTATTTCGGCATTTGGCAGAATATAACAGATTTATAAACATATACTAACAAGCAATCCAAATGGTGTGAGAATGTTACACACCTGATTAATACGTAGGACTACCCTCTATGGCGATACCCTCGCTAATCGGATCTACTGCCCTTTGTCTACAACTTTGCTCTAAAGCCGGAAGAACACGAAGATAAGGCCTCCCCTATATTCGGCCAAGGATTATTATTTACCTGAATTTATATGTTTAAATAAACAAATCTCCTTACCTAAATCGATTAGATTCTAGAAGTAGGGTGATTCAAGTGCTACTGATTTAGGAACCTAAGCGATTAGATCTCCTTCAAATCCTGGGATGCTGCCCAGGAAAGAAAACACAAGATCAGTCCACCATGTAGCCATTCGGCTATGGTTTCTAAAAGCCGGAGAAGATTGGAAAAAGAATAGCACAATCAACACTTACCTCTACAGATAGTTTCGACTACCCCTTGCAGAAAGATTCGGCAATCACAGAAGAAGATCAAAGCGTAGAAGGTTAGAGATCAACAAAATTTCGGCTTTTAAGAAAATCCTGAAAAGATGAACTAGATATGTTTTTTCAGCTTTTTAGAAGAATTGAATGAGGAGTTTCGGCTTTTAGTGAATGGGAGAAGAATAACAATGGGGATCAGAAGATTCGGCTAAAAGGAAGTTTCAAAGAAAAAGAAAGAAAAGGTGAGGGAGGTGGTGATTTTCGGCTTTTGGAAGAGAAAAGATGAGAAAAGAAAACAAGTGAGATGGCCTTCAAATTTTCGGCACACCCCTTGCCATACAAAACCAATTCTCTACCCCCTCTCCTCTGTTTGATTTTCGGCCAACTCTGCCACCAAAGGATAGCTCCTATCTTTCTCCCTTATCTTAATCTATTAACTCCTCCAAAAGAGACCTAATTAGCACCAACTCCTCCCACTTTATCAGCATAATATCCACATGCTCTAAAATATTAAAAATCCCTAAATTTTAGCCTTGTTGCCGTCCCCTCCCTTGCTCCCTTTTAAGTGTCGAAATCGGCCCAATTTCTTGGGCCCCATGCGGCCACACTTGGGCCTCCTCACCTGCCCAAAACGTCACTTAAAGCTCCCCCTTTTCTGCACCCCTTGTGACTGGCCCACAAGCCCATTATGCCTATTTCACTCTCAATATTTTATTTAAACCCATAGTCCCTAAACAAAATATTTAGCCAAGACCTCGACCCATTCCCGAGCCCAATATGCACCTCTAATACTTAAATTAACACATTAAACGTATCCACCCACTAAACGCATAGGCCCAAAAATTCAGGGTGTTACAGTTCTACCCCTCTTAAAGAAATTTTGTCCTCGAAATTTCCATCTAACTATTAACCATACTACCCAAGTCTCACCACTATGCTTCCGCTGCGAACTCTAATTCTAAAGCCAAAAGAAACACTTAGGATAATATGATAGAGTACGCACTGGTATTCGCATCTAGAGCGTCCTCGTCCCCTCGTACTCATTCTTCCGATTGACATTTATCTGGTTAGAAATTTTATGAATTAATAGTTTTCTTCCACTGATTAACCACGAACAGTCTTATGAACAGTAGTTTAAGAGTAGTTCTTTCGAATTCGGAATTACATCTACAATTTTCAGTCTTAAGTTTGTCACCTAGTTCTAGGAACCACACACATCAACCATCAACATACAGACGACATCCATGAACCCACATTCAACACATAGGGTATTTTAGTCATTTCACTACCCAGGGGTATTTTCATAATTTATCCTACAGGGGTATTTTTGTAATTTTTCAAAAATAGGGTTCCTTTGTGAAATAAGGTAATTTTGCATTTCGGGGGTATTTTGGTAATTTTACAAATCAGGTATATTTTGGTCACTTATAAATCAGGGGTAATTTAGTAATTTTTCAAAATAGGATGGCTGGTCCCTTTCGGGTTTTAGTTATAAATTTTGGCCCGTCAACAAATCCTCGTGGCTAGGGTGAACAGTCACTACGCACCAGGTAGGATTCCAGCGAAGAGGAGGTGAGTCACTAGGACTGCTTAAGTACCAAGCTCTCCCTGAATCGAATCCTAGACATGCGTATGCCTGTTGCCACTCCCTAATCTCGCGACTTATTCACAGGTTTGTTTGGTTGGATTAATTCTTATGAATTTAGAGAGTTGTTTAAACTAAGCCTAAAGTCCATCAAGTTCTAATTAAAATAATCTACGTCCCTTAAATCCCATCAAGCCCACACATATATATATATAACACACAGTGAGTTCTGAATACTTACCTGGCGGACTTGGGCTGGAGACGCAGGTGCCATGCCGAGAAAACCCTCCTGTGTTATTTATAACCATGCATGTTTTCAAAAACCCAACTTTAGAAAATGTTTTGAGCCTAAAACCCCAAAGACGAGTTTTGAACCGAGCTCTGATACCAATTTGTAACACCCCGAACCTGGCCCAAACACCATGACCGGATCTGGCATGTCACTTAGTGAGATTTTAAAAGATGTCGCAATTTCGAAAAATATTTTTCTTGAGTTTAACACTTTATTCGAGGAAACTAAATGGTTGGCGGATTTGTAAAAGATATACATTTTATATTTATGCCTTAGTGGATTAAAAACCGAAATTTGATACATGCCTTAACTTAATTAAGACGTAAAATGTAAATGTCTAATAATAATAAAAGCCCAAAACAAACGAAAATATGAAGCTAGGGGCCCATGGCCTTATTACAATGAAATTTAAACCCACTAATTAAAAATATTAAAAATAAATAAACTAGTAAAGTCTTTTCTTTGAATCAAAATAATCCTCGCATGGCCACCTTGCGCTCGGCTCCAACCGGTCCGATGCACTAGGTGCTACACGAAAGATGTTAAATAATGGGGTGAGTCGCGAGACTCAGTGTGCAACCCTCGTGCACCATCAGATTGGCCCTTAGCCCTACATAATAGATAACAGAGTATAATATATCAGAAAATATGCAAAGCCCAACCCAATCCTAGGTTTCCATCCGCTACACACCACCCTTACACCGCCAATCACACCATTGGGGATTTCTACAATCAACCCACACCGCTACACACCATCGATGGCGGTCATGCTCTGAGATAGTTGCTCATCGTCGGATCATGGCAATAGCCACTACAATGATCATGGCATTAGCCACTACAGCAGATCATGGCAAAGCCACTACAATGCATCATGGCAAAAGCCACTACAATAGAACACTTCCCCTTTCATCAATCACCCAACCCCATGCAATCACACGAACCGCATACATGTTCATCATACCAAATCGGCGAAACATTTACTTTAGAATGACAGAGATCACTAACACGGTGATTCGCCTTTACCCTCCTCAGTTTTCAACATCCATACCAGTATTTCGGCATTTAGCAGAATATAACAGATTTACAAACATATACTAACAAGCAATCCAAATGGTGTGAGAATGTTACACACCTGATTAATACGTAGGACTACCCTCTATGTCGATACCCACACTAATCGGATCTACTGCCTTTTGTCTAAAACTTTGCTCAAAAGCCGGAAGAACGGGAAGATAAGGCCTCTCCTATATTCGGCCAATGATTATTATTTACCTGAATTTATATGTTTAAATAAAAAAATCTCCTTACCTAAATCGATTAGATTCTGGAAGTAGGGTGATTCAAGTGCTACTAATTTAGGAACCTAAGCGATTAGATCTCCTTCAAATCCTGGGATGCCGCCCATGAGAGAAAACACAAGATCAGTCCACCATGTAGCCATTCGGCTATGGTCTCTAAAAGCCGAAGAAGATTGGAAAAAGAATAGCACAATCGAAACTTACCTCTACAAATAGTTTCGGCTACCCCTTGCAGAAAGATTCGGCAATCACAGAAGAAGATCAAAGCGTAGAAGGTTAGAGATCTACGAAATTTTGGCTTTTTAGAAAATCCTGAAAAGATAAACTAGATGTGTTTTTTCGGCTTTTTAGAAGAATTGAATGAGGAGTTTCGGCTTTTAGTGAATGGGAGAAGAATAACAATGGGGATCAGAAGATTCGGCTAAAAGGAAGTTTCAAAGAAAAAGAAAGAAAAGGTGAGGGAGGTGGTGATTTTCGGCTTTTGGAAGAGAAAAGATGAGAAAAGAAAATAATTGAGATTGCCTTCAAATTTTCGGCACACCCCTTACCATACAAAACCAATTCTCTTCCCCCTCTCCTGTGTTTGATTTTTGGCCCACTCTGTCACCAAAGGATAGCTCCTATCTTTCTCCCTTATCTTAATCTATTAACTCCTCCAAAAGAGACCTAATTAGCACCAACTCCTCCCCCTTTATCAGCATAATATCCACATGCTTTAGAACATTAAAAATCCCTAAATTTTAGCCTTGTTGCCATCCCCTCCCTTGCTCCCTTTTAAGTGCTGAAATTGGCCCAATTTCTTGGGGCCCATGCGGCCACACTTGGGCCTCCTCACCTGCCCAAAACGTCACTTAAAGCTCCCCCCTTTTCTGCACCCCTTATGACTGGCCCACAAGCCCATTATGCCTATTTCACTCTCAATATTTTATTTAAACCCCATAGTCCCTAAACAAAATATTTAGCCAAGACCTCGACCCATTCCCGAGCCCAATTTGCACCTCTAATACTTAAATTAACACATTAAACGTATCCACCCATTAAACACATAGGCCCCAAAATTTAGGGTGTTACAGTTCTACCCCCCTTAAAGAAATTTCGTCCTCAAAATTTCCATATAACTATTAATCATACTACCCAACTCTCACCACTATGCTTCCGCTGCGAACTCTAATTCTAAAGCCAAAAGAAACACTTAGGATAATATGATAGAGTACGCACTGGTATTCGCATCTGGAGCGTCCTCGTCCCCTTGTACTCATTCTTCCGATTGACGTTTATCTGGTTAGAAATTTTATGAATTAATAGTTTTCTTCCACTGATTAACCACGAACAGTCTTATGAACAGTAGTTTAAGAGTAGTTCTTTCGAATTCGGAATTACATCTACAAGTTTCAGTCTTAAGTTTGTCTCCTAGTTCTAGGAACCACACACATCAACCATCAACATACAGACGACATCCATGAACCCATATTCAACACATAGGGTATTTTAGTCATTTCACTACCTAGGGGTATTTTCGTAATTTATCCTACAGGGGTATTTTCATAATTTTCCAAAATAGGGTTCCTTTGTGAAATAAGGTAATTTTGCATTTCGGGGTATTTTGGTAATTTGAAAATCTAGGGGTATTTTGGTAATTTTACAAATCAGGTATATTTTGGTCACTTATAAATCAGGGGTAATTTAGTAATTTTTCAAAATAGGATGGCTGGTCCCTTTCGGGTTTTAGTTATAAATTTTGGCCCGTCAACAAATCCTCGTGGCTAGGGTGAACAGTCACTACGCACCAGGTAGGATTCCAGCGAAGAGGAGGTGAGTCACTAGGACTGCTTAAGTACCAAGCTCTCCCTGAATCGAATCCTAGACATGCGTATGCCTGTTGCCACACCCTAATCTCGCGACTTGTTCACAGGTTTGTTTGGTTGGATTAATTCTTATGAATTTAGAGAGTTGTTTAAACTAAGCCTAAAGTCCATCAAGTTCTAATTAAAATAATCTACATCCCTTAAAGCCCATCAAGCCCACATATATATATATATATAACACAGTGGGTTCTGAATACTTACCTGGCGGACTTGGGCTGGAGACGCAGGTGCCATGCCGAGAAAACCCTCCTGTGTTATTTATAAACATGTATGTTTTCAAAAACCCAACTTTAGAAAATGTTTTGAGCCCAAAACCCCAAAGTCGAGTTTTGCACTGGGCTCTGATACCAATTTTTAACACCCCAAACTCGGCCCAAACACCATGACCGGATCTGGCATGTCACTTAGGGAGATTTTAAAAGATGTCGCAATTTCGGAAAATATTTTTCTTGAGTTTAACACTTTATTCGAGGAAACTAAATGGTTGGATGATTTGTAAAAGATATACATTTTATATTGATGCCTTAGTGGATTAAAAACCAAAATTTGATACATGCCTTAACTTAATTAAGACGTAAAATGTAAATGTCTAATAATAATAAAAGCCCAAAACAAATGAAAATATGAAGCTAGTGGCCCATGGTCTTATTACAATAAAATTTAAACCCACTAATTAAAAATATTAAAAATAAATAAACTAGTAAAGTCTTTTCTTTGAATCAAAATAATCCTCGCATGGCCACCTTGCGCTCTTCTCCAACCCGGTCCGATGCACTAGGTGCTACCGAAAGATGTTAAATAATGGAGTGAGTCGCGAGACTCGGTGTGCAACCTCGTGCACCATCAGATTGGGCCTTAGCCCCCTGAGCAGCAGTATAACGAGTATAATATATCGGAAAATATGCAAAGCCCAACCCAATCCTAGGTTTCCATCCGCTACACACCACCCTTACCCGCCAATCACACCATTTGGGATTTCTACAATCAACCCACACCGCTACACACCATCGATGGCGGTCATGCTGCGCAGATAGTTGCTCATCGTCGAGGTCATGGCAATAGCCACTACAACAGATCATGGCATTAGCCACTACAATAGATCATGGCAAAGCCACTACAGCAGATCATGGCAAAAGCCACTACAGTGAGAACACTTCCCCTTTCATCAATCACCCAACCCCATGCAATCACGTAAACCGGCATACATGTTCATCATACCAAATCGCGAAACATTCACTTTAGAATGACAGAGATCACTAACTGGTGATTCGCCTTTACCCTCCTCGGGTTTTCAATGACCATGCAGGTATTTGGCATTTAGTAGAATATAATGATTTATAAACATATACTAACATGCAATCCAAATGGTGTGAGAATGTTACACACCTGATTAATACGTAGGACTACCCTCTATGTCGATACCCTCGCTAATCGGATCTACTGCCCTTTGTCTACAACTTTGCTCAAAAGCCGGAAGAACGCGAAGATAAGGCCTCTCCTATATTCAGCCAAGGATTATTATTTACCTGAATTTATATGTTTAAATAAACAAATCTCCTTACCTAAATCGATTAGATTTTGGAAGTAGGGTGATTCAAGTGCTACTGATTTAGGAACCTAAGCGATTAGATCTCCTTCAAATCCTGGGATGCCGCCCATGAAAGAAAACACAAAATCAGTCCACCATGTAGCCATTCGGCTATGGTCTCTAAAAGCCGGAGAAGATTGGAAAAAGAATAGCACAATTGACACTTACCTCTATAGATAGTTTCGGCTACCCCTTGCAGAAAGATTTGGAAATCACAGAAGAAGATCAAAGCGTAGAAGGTTAGAGATCTACGAAATTTTAGCTTTTAAGAAAATCTCGAAAAGATGAACTGGATGTGTTTTTTCGGCTTTTAGTGAATGGGAGAAGAATAACAATGGGGATCAGAAGATTTGGCTAAAAGGAAGTTTCAAAGAAAAAGAAAGAAAAGGTGAGGGAGGTGGTGATTTTCGGCTTTTGGAAGAGAAAAGATGAGAAAAGAAAACAAGTCAGATGGCCTTCAAATTTTCGGCACACCCCTTGCCATACAAAACCAATTCTCTTCCCTCTCTCCTGTGTTTGATTTTCGGCCAACTCTGCCACCAAAGGATAGCTCCTATCTTTCTCCCTTATCTTAATCTATTAACTCCTCCAAAAGAGACCTAATTAGCACCAACTCCTCCCCCTTTATCAGCATAATATCCACATGCTTTAAAACATTAAAAATCTCTAAATTTTAGCCTTGTTGCCGTCCCCTCCCTTGCTCCCTTTTAAGTACCGAAATTGGCCCAATTTCTTGGGCTCCATGCGGCCACACTTGGGCCTCCTCACCTGCCCAAAACGTCACTTAATGCTCCCCCCTTTTCTGCACGCCTTGTGACTGGCCCACAAGCCCATTATGCCTATTTCACTCTCAATATTTTATTTAAACCCCATAGTCCCTAAACAAAATATTTAGCCAAGACCTCTACCCATTCCCGACCCAAATTTGCACCGCTAATACTTAAATTAACACATTAAACGTATCCACCCATTAAACGCATAGGCCCAAAAATTCAGGGTGTTACAGTTCTAGCCCCTTAAAGAAATTTCGTCCTCGAAATTTCCATATAACTATTAATCATACTACCCAAGTCTCACCACTATGCTTCCGCTGCGACCTCTAATTCTAAAGACAAAAGAAACACTTAGGATAATATGATAGAGTACGCACTGGTATTCGCATCTGGAGCGTCCTCGTCCCCTTGTACTCATTCTTCCGATTGACGTTTATCTGGTTAGAAATTTTATGAATTAATAGTTTTTTTTCCACTGATTAACCACGAACAGTCTTATGAACAGTAGTTTAAGAGTAGTTCTTTCGAATTCAGAATTACATCTACAAGTTTCAGTCTTAAGTTTGTCTCCTAGTTCTAGGAACCACACAAATCAACCATCAACATACAGACGAGATCCATGAACCCACATTCAACACATAGGGAATTTTAGTCTTTTCACTACCCAGGGGTATTTTCGTAATTTATCATACAGGGATATTTCCGTAATTTTCCAAAATAGGGTTCCTTTGTGAAATAAGGTAATTTTTCATTTCGGGGGTATTTTGGTAATTTTACAAATCAGGTATATTTTGGTCACTTATAAATCAGGGGTAATTTTGTAACAACCCAAACCCGGCCCAAACTCTACGACCGAATTTGATTTGTTACCGAGTAAAACCTTGTGAACACCCTTTCAAAAAAAAAACATTTAACTTCCATTGAAAACTCCTTTTTTTCGGTTGTCTTGTTAAGCTACCCTTAGATCTAATTTGGAATTTTAATTAAGTCTAATTGTTATACCAGTTTCAAGTGTGCCCGATGGCACGAATAAACCTTTTCGTGTTAATAAAAAAAAACATGTGATTTAATGCAATTTTAAAAGTATAGTCTTGAGTAAATATCCAACATAAAAAAAAATAATGCAACTATAGTTTATGGAGGCCTTATTACAACCCAAAATAAAATTAAACAAATTTAAAGTTCTGTAAATTAAAATCCTTTGCATGGCCACCTCGAGTCCCACCGGCTCCTCAACCGCCATCTACGAGTCACCTGAAAAATGTTAAAGGAGAAGGTGAGTCACCAAGACTCAGTATGTAACCCTTCCCCCGGTTAATACAACATTTCATACACAACATATAACAGTTAATTAAGCAAAGTATCATGTACCCAACCTAGCCAACCAAACACCTTTGTCTACCCCACGTGGTACCAAACCACTGGTGACCGTAGTCACGATGTGTTACCAAAACACTGGTGGTGCCAAACCACTGGTGACATATAGTCACGATGTGCTACCAAAGCTTTGGTGTCCGTAGAGACACAAATCGGGTGATGGGGCCAACCCATCGTGTGATACCAAATCACGCGCAGACGATCCCATATCTCAAGTGGGGCCAACCCACGGTGGTGTTAACCACAGGGGACAAGTCGCTATGAGGTACCAAACCTCGGAGGTACCAAACCTCTCTTGACGTATAGTCACAATGTGCTACCAAAGCACCGTGCTCGTCAAGACGATTTTACGCCCCTCCACTCAATCAACCCACATAGTCAATATGATCACATATAGATTTATCATATGTATTATCACAGCATTGTTCCCAAAAAGCATAAAATAGCAATCATATGCACAGGTACTTACCTGGTTACCCCATATACCGTTATGGTATTCAAGCCATTGCTACATACATCAAGTTAGCAATCACATTACTTAGCATAATTTAATAAGTTAAATGGTGTGTATGTACACACCTGTTACCACGTTAGCCTTAGATCCCGAAGTTAAACAATCGGCCACACTCTAAGTCCTTGCCCCTATATTCGGCCAACTATCAAGGTTAGTATTATGGCCTATTCGGCCTAATTAACTTATTGGGGAGGGGTTCCTTGTGAACCCGAGATCTTACCTTAAAACCCTTTACTACTATTCACCGTACTTGATACTCGAATCTGCTTTGTACCCAAAACAATCGGTCACAAGCAATGTTAGTAGCCTTCTATGTGTAATCACTTAAAGAATAAACCATTACCATAGATTCCTTACCCTTACTTACCAAAGCCGAATGCTAGAGGTTGGAACTCGGGTTAACCGCTTCACCAACCCGAGTACCTAAGAGACCGTTTACAAAACGTTTTAGAAGCCTTACTTACCATTGCCGAAATCGGCACTTATCCTCCCTTAATAGGAATCGGCAAGAATAGGAAGGAGAATCTATGGGGTTTTTAAGCACACTTACCTTTACAACCGATTTGAATAACAGAGAAATCCCGAAGTATCTATGCCACTGTACTGTTCGGCCAAAGTGTGTTAAAAAGAGGAAAGGAGATCGACACCTTCAAGGGAGTGTATTCGGCTAAGGTCTTTGAAGAGAAGGGAAAGAAATAAAAGAGGAACAAGGAGAGGTTGAGGGTTTCGGCAACTAGCAAAAGTGAGAAAAAAGAAAACCTATTGATGGATGGGTGCTTATAAAGAAATTCGGCTCAATACCTAAAACTTCTCTTGGCCACACATTTGCATTAATTCAAAATTGATGCGCAGAGGAAGGCGTTTCTAGGGCTGGTTCAAGGGAACAAGTCCGTAGCGGAATACGAGGCCGAATTCCTAAGGTTAAGCCGATATGCTCGAGGAGTGGTTGCTACAGAACATGAACGATGTGTCCGGTTTGAGGACGGATTAAGGGACGACCTGAGACTGTTGATAGCTCCTCACCAGGAACGGGAGTTCGCGGTGTTAGTCGAAAAAGCTAAGGTAGCGGAGAGAATTAAGAACTCGGTAAGGCAGAACAGAGATAAGGATAGGAACCGGGATAGGGGGAGTTTTGGAGCATCTGAATCATCCGAGGGTTTTCAGAAAAGACCGAGGGTTGAAAATTCTGTTCGTGTTGCTAAGCCAGCTACAGAAAATCTGGACCGTCCATGTGCTCGGTGTGGAAGGTACCATGTTGGTGAGTGCTGGAATCGGGATCGAGAATGCTTCAGGTGTAAGTCTAAGACTCATTTGATTAAGGATTGTCCTCAGGATCCGAATAGGACTCGGACTTTAGGCCAAGGTTATGTACAGCCGGGTAGAGATGGTCAGCAAGTGACAAGAGGTCGTGGTCTGAACCATGGCGGAAATGGTTCAAGCCGAGGTCGTGGAGCACCAAACAGAGAGGCTGAAGGTGCAGATGCAAGGCAGCCAAGGTTGGTTTACGCAGCCAGACGTCGCGAGGAAGAAGATGTGCCAGATTTGACCACTGTGTACGTTCTTTATTCCTAGAATACCCTCATTGCCTTGCTTGTGGTTAAGTCGTTGTTGTTTCTCGTTGTTAGTAAAGTATTTGGAACCTTGAGTATGGACTTAGAAACTGTGCCTAGAAAAGGTGGATAGCTCTTTAAGGTCGAGTCTTGCACTATATCATAGTGTGGTAAATTTAGATGTACGATCGTTAGTCTAACCAAGTAATTTTTGAGGACGAAATTATTTTAAGGGGGTAGAATTGTAACATCCTGGAATAGGGGTAAATTTTTTTAATTTATTTTGCTTAAGTGTGGTCATTACGGTATTGATAGAGGTATTTTAGGTGCTAGTTATAAGCTAAGAGAAGGCCCTGAGCTATAAGGAAAATTTTTGTTTTAAGAGTTAATTAGAGGAGCTTGGCTTTAGAGGTCTTAAAAGAAATACTTGGAGGGTTAAGACACAAGAATTGCTTTGGTGGAGTGGCATGGAGGCGCTACTTGGGGCTTTAGGAAGGTGACGCCTCAAGGTGCTAAGGGGGTCTCATGTTCGAATCGGTGGTGGCAGCAATGGGTTTTATTTTTGGTTTTGGCGTGAGACAAGGGAACTAGGGAGTGAGGTGTTAAAAGAGGTTTTGGGTGGATTATATCACAAATTAGCGCTCTGGTCGAGTGGCCTGGGGCGTTGGAAGAAAGGGGCTGCGGCATGAGGTTTTGTGTTCGAACCATGGAAGCTACAATTGGAGTTTTAATTTTTTTTCAAGTGGCGTGAAGAGGTGGAAGGAATTGGCTCCGCACATGGGCAATTGGAAGATAAGGATTAAGTTAGTTTTTTTAAATTTTTAATTTTGGGGTAATGGATTAATGCTGGACTTTATTTTTATTTATTAGATAGGATAATGTTCTTTATTTATTTATCTTTTAATTATTTTAGATAGTGGTAGGATAATTATTGGAATATATTTATTTAGTTTAAAGTAGTAAATAGGAGAAATGGTTGTTGTTGATTTAATTTGGAAGGGTGATTTATTAGTATTTTATTTTGTATTTTAATTGAAGAGGTGATAATGGATATAGGGTGGATTTTATTTTAATTTTGAATATGGTATGGATAATTAGTTGGCTAATTCAAATCAATTTGAATTAGTGGCCTGGAGCTTTTGAAGTAGCAGCCGAAGTTGGGAGTCTTCAAGGGGGGGAGCATGTGCCGAATTTGCTATTTAGTGGGCAGCCCTCTTCTTGAATTTTTTTGGATCCTTTTGCCGAATTCTTTTTCCTGTTCTTTTATTTTCTTTCTATCCAACCCCAAGTCTATACTTTCTCCTTGTATAGTCAAATATTTCACCACTATTGGTAGCCATTGTCGACTACTCAAACAACAACCTCTCCCACTTTTCATTTCTTCTCTTATTGCTTGAGCCGAATCTCTCCTTAGCCTTCCTTGAAATCTTCCTTGTTAATCTGGAGTTGGTTGGTCGAATATTAAGCAAAGAAGTGGAGCGCTTGGGTCTTTTCTCTAGTCGTTTGTGAAGGGTAAGGATTTTTGTTGTTATAGTCCGCTTCTTTTATTAATTGTTGATCAAGGACGGTCTTGGTGTGGGAGTTGGCCGAATGTTCTTATGGTCTTATTATGAAAATCCTTTCATATGTAGTCAGCAAGGAGGAGCGGTAAGGAGGACTCTTAAGTCCGATTCTTCAAGGTGTTTAGCAGAGTTTTAGTCAAACAAGTTTGGGATTTGATTGTTTGTGCTATTAAGGTGCGTAATTATCGCCTTTGTTTCCCTATTTTGTGTATTGTTATATACATATATTTGCGTATGATATGAGATAGCCGACAATAAAGGCTAAAGTGGTGGATACCCATGTTTGGGGTAACCTGGTTAATGAGTTAGTGTTTTATGATATTAAATTATTTATGGTGCTGTTTGATATGGTAATGAGCATGCTATTGTACTCACTCTATATGTTGATTTGACACGATATATTGACATATGTGCATGGGGATCGGATTTGAGCAAAGAAGGACGGGAGTACATATTATGTACGTGGTCTAATGTCACCTCGTGCTACATTAGCGCTTGATGGTTAGTGTGGTGCTTCATCAAGGGAGATGTTGGCTAGGTGCCCATCTCGGCGGTTGATAGTCGAGTGCATCACCGTAGACGGATTAATGTTGGGATCACGATGTGATCGGTGGCTCAACCACGGCTATGTGCAAAGCAGTCCGCCAAGGTAGGATTTGTGGGATCACTTTCGGTTGTGATCGGTGGAATAGCCACGACCTTGAGCAGGAGTCCGCTAAGGTTGGTGTAACGGATGGACCTAGGTTGGGTTGGGTTTCGTAATTGCATATTTACCGTATGATCTGTGTGGATATGGGCCAAGCCCATACGTGTGGGAAGCATGTGTAATGATTATGCATCGAGTCGTGGACTCACCCTATTTTTTTCTCAACCATTTCAGGTGATTCGTGATTAATGGACCGGGTTGGAGGGGATACAAAGGTGGCCATCTGTATGAGATTATTTTGATTATTTTATGTTTTTAATATTAAGTATTTGGGTTTAAATATTGGGTTGTAATAAGGGCCTTATTTTTATTATTTTGGTATTATTTTATTATTATTTATGGCTTGTTCAAATTAAATTACTAAGTGAAGATAACTTTATTTTAGCAACTTATTTATTCGAATTATATATATATATATATATATCTGTTTAATAAAGTTTTAATATGGGCATTGTATAATAACAAAGTTTTAATTATAATTTTAAATGGACATGGTTTTCAAAAGTTAACAATTTTCATATTTTATCCAAAAGTCAAAAAGATTTTCAACCGTCTTTCCGCAGTGACATAACCAGATCCGGTCAAGGCTCGTGGGCCGGGTTTGGGGGTGTTACAAATTTAGTAATTTTTCAAAATAGGATGGCTGGTCCCTTTCGGGTTTTAGTTATAAATTTTGGCCCGTCAACAAATCCTCGTGGGCTAGGTGAATAAATCACTACGCACTGGTAGGATTCCAGCGAAGAGGAGGTGAGTCACTAGGACTGCTTAAGTACCAAGCTCTCCCTGAATCGAATCCTAGACATGCGTATGCCTGTTGCCACACCCTATTCTCGCGACTTTTTCATAGGTTTGTTTGGTTGGATTAATTCTTATGAATTTAGAGAGTTGTTTAAACTAAGCCTAAAGTCCATCAAGTTCTAATTAAAATAATATACGTCCCTTAAAGCCCATCAAGCCCACATATATATATATATATATATAACACAGTAAGTTATGAATACTTACCTAGCGGACTTGGGCTGGAGACGCAGGTGCCATGCCGAGAAAACCCTCCTGTGTTATTTATAAACATACATGTTTTCAAAAACCCAACTTTAGAAAATGTTTTGAGCCCAAAACCCCAAAGCCGAGTTTTGAACCGGGCTCTGACACCAATTTGTAACACCCCAAACCCAGCCCAAACACCATGACCAGATCTGGCATGTCACTTAGGGAGATTTTAAAAGATGTCGCAATTTCGGAAAATATTTTTCTTGAGTTTAACACTTTATTTGAGGAAACTAAATGGTTGGATGATTTGTAAAAGATATACATTTTATATTTATGCCTTAGTGGATTAAAAACCGAAATTTGATACATGCCTTAACTTAATTAAGACGTAAAATATAAATGTCTAATAATAATAAAAGCCCAAAACAAACGAAAATATGAAGCAAGTGGCCCATGGCCTTATTACAATGAAATTTAAACCCACAAATTAAAAATATTAAAAATAAATAAACTAGTAAAGTCTTTTGCTGAATCAAAATAATCCCTCGCATGGCCACCTTGCACTCTTCTCCAACCCAGTCCGATGCACTAGGTGCTACCTCAAAGATGTTAAATAATGGGGTGAGTCGCGAGACTCAGTGTGCAACCCTTGTGCACCATCAGATTGGGCCTTAGCCCCTGAGCAATGTATAATAGAGTATAATATATCGAAAATATGCAAAGCCCAACCCAATCCTAGGTTTCCATCCGCTACACACCACCCTTACCGCCAATCACACCATTGGGGATTTCTACAATCAACCCACACCGCTACACACCATCGATGGCGGTCATGCCGCAGATAGTCGCTCATTGTCGATCATGGCAATAGCCACTACAACAATGATCATGGCATTAGCCACTACTAATAGATCATGGCAAAGCCACTACAATGCATCATGGCAAAAGCCACTACAATGCAGAACACTTCCCTTTCATCAATCACCCAACCCCATGCAATCACGTAAATCGGCATACTTGTTCATCATACCAAATCGATGTAAACATTCACTTTAGAATGACAGAGATCACTAACTGGTGATTCACCTTTACCCTCCTCGGGTTTTCAACGACCACCATGCCGGTATTTCGGCATTTAGCGTAATATATATAACAGATTTATAAACATATACTAACAAGCAATCCAAATTGTGTGAGAATGTTACACACTGATTAATACGTAGGACTACCCTCTATGTCGATACCCTCGCTAATCGAATCTACTGCCCTTTGTCTACAACTTTGCTCAAAAGCCGGAAGAACGCGAAGATAAGGCCTCTCCTATATTCGACCAAGGATTATTATTTACCTGAATTTATATGTTTAAATAAACAAATCTCCTTACCTAAATCGATTAGATATCGGAAGTAGGGTGATTCAAGTGCTACAGATTTAGGAACCTAAGCGATTAGATCTCCTTCAAATCCCGGGATGCCGCCTATGAAAGAAAACACAAGATCAGTCCACCATGTAGCCATTCGGCTATGGTCTCTAAAAGCCGGAGAAGATTGGAAAAAGAATAGCACAATCGACACTTACCTCTACAAATAGTTTCGGCTACCCCTTGCAGAAAGATTCGGCAATCACAGAAGAAGATCAAAGCGTAGAAGGTTAGAGATCTACGAAATTTCAGCTTTTAAGAAAATCCCGAAAAGATGAACTAGATGTGTTTTTTCGGCTTTTTAGAAGAATTGAATGAGGAGTTTCGGCTTTTAGTGAATGGGAGAAGAATAACAATGGGGATCAGAAGATTCGACTAAAAGGAAGGTTCAAAGAAAAAGAAAGAAAAGGTGAGGGAGGTGGTGATTTTCGGCTTTTGGAAGAGAAAAGATGAGAAAAGAAAACAAGTGAGATGGCCTTCAAATTTTCGGCACACCCCTTGCCATACAAAACCAATTCTCTTCCCCCTCTCCTGTGTTTGATTTTCGGCCAACTCTGCCACCAAAGGATAGTTCCTATCTTTCTCCCTTATCTTAATCTATTAACTCCTCCAAAAGAGACCTAATTAGCACCAACTCCTCCCCCTTTATCAGCATAATATCCACATGCTTTAAAACATTACAAATCCCTAAATTTTAGCCTTGTTTTCGTCCCCTCCCTTGCTCCCTTTTAAGTGCCGAAATTGGCCCAATTTCTTGGGCCCCTGCGGCCACACTTGGGCCTCCTCACCTGCCCAAAACGTCACTTAAAGCTCCCCCCTTTTCTGCGCCCCTTGTGACTGGCCCACAAGCCCATTATGCCTATTTCACTCTCAATATTTTATTTAAACCCCATAGTCCCTAAACAAAATATTTAGCCAAGACCTCGGCCCATTCTCGAGCCCAATTTGCACATCTAATACTTAAATTAACACATTAAACGTATCCACCCATTAAACGCATAGGCCCAAAAATTCAGGGTGTTACAGTTATCTTCAACCCAAAAATATTTTAAAAGCCTTTTAACTAAAACACCAACCACTCTTAAGGGTAAAAACAATTTTTTTGCTAAACCCCTAGATCGAGCCTAGGACTTTTCCAACACTACCAACCCTTCCTAAATCACCTAAAAATTAAACTAAACATGTAATCATAATTTTTTTTAACCACACTTAATTCATTATTCTTATTCTTTTTTTTTCTGATCGACAAAATCCATTCTCTAGACACACGAAACCCATTTATTCTAGGCCCAAATTCAGGATGTTACACTTTTTGTATCTGTTTTAATTGCTATTTAACCCCTGTTTCTTTGTTTTATTTTTTATTTTTTTATCCTTTATTTTATTATTTTGATATTGTACTAAAATTATTTTATTATATTAAATAGTCTATATTATTTCCTTTATTATTTATATATTAATACATTAATAGTATAAATTTATATATATTTTTATGTAATATCCTTATATATTAAATGTGTTTTATAAAACAAATGGTTTTGGAGTAGATATGGCAACATATATATTTAATAGCAATTTTACATAACTACAAATTATACTAATAATAAATAATAAAGAATAATATAACATGAATAAATAAATAAAGAATTATGTTAAGCATTGAATATACAATATAAAAAGAATATGAAAATTTCTAAAACTATTTAATATATAAAAACAATGTTTTAAATAAATAATAAAAAAGTATATAAAAAGAAAAAATTATAACAAATACATAACTTAATAATTTAATATATATATATATAAATGATTATAAAAATAATTAGTAAATAGTATATAATAAAAAAACATATATATACAATATACAAATTAAAAAATATAATATAATAAATAATATATAAAATATAAAATGATATATAAATTATATTAAACCAAATAATATATAATAATAATTAAATATATATAAAGATAATACATATAATATATATATATATGAATTTTATACAAATAATAAGAATAATATAATATTTTAATATGATAAAATAATTAAAATGCTATATAAAATATAATATAACAATATCATATACAAAAATAAAATATGATATAATAACTAATAAAAAATACAATATATGAATAACAGTGAGAAATATAAATAATAAATAATGATTATTTAATATATATATTAAAATAATTAAAAAAATAAGAGCAAAATGAAAATAAAAAGGAATAAAACAAAAAAAAGTAAGGATTAAATTAAAATTTAAGGTTAAAATGCAAAAAAAAAAAATGATATTGGAACGCGCGCCAAAGATTCAGGAACCTATTGGGCAATTATGCCCCATCTCCTAAACGACGCCGTTCTGTTATCAGCCCTTAAATGGCCCAAGGGACTAAATTGAAATATAAACAAACATTTAGGGCCGAATTAAAAAAAATAAAAACTGAATTTAAAAGAAATAAAAATGCGGAAGGGCTAAAGCAGCAAATAACCCATCCACAAGAAAACACGCGGATCCCTGGAGCGGGTCGGGTCAACACGCGGGTCTTAAGCGAAACGGCGCCGTTTTGGGCCATTAAATTCAACCCTAAACGACGTCGCTTAGGGGGGTATATAAGTTGAAAATTTCTTAAAAAAATTTCATTCCCCTTCATTTCAGAAAAAAAAATCAAAGAGGTGCTCTCCCCTTTCCCCTCCAGGCGATTTCCGGCAGGCCCTCCGGCAAGGCTCCGGCGCCATCGCTGTCGTCGCCGACCACCGTGCACGGTGGCCGAAGCTTCAAAAGGTTAGTTTTTTTTTCCTTTTTTTGTATTTTAATAAATATATATTATATATGAGTAAAAAAATATATAAAAAAAGTATTCGAAAAATGAAAAGAAAAAAAGAAATAAATAAAAACCTTTGATGCTTTATGAACTGTGTATATTCTGTGTAAAAAATATGTCTCTGTATATTTGCCTATATTTCTCTCTGTGTTCTCTTGTGTATATCGTGTCCCCCTCGTGTTACAGATTTTAGGGTTTTTATACCCAAGAATAATGAAAAATAAAAAAGGAAATACGAAAACTTTGGCCTTTCTGCTGCGTTTCCTTTCCCTTTTTTGCAGGTCAACGGAGATCTCGGCGGTGGAGCGTCATCCATGCGTGAATTGCGGCGCGACCGGGGCTTTGGCACAAGGATCTCCATTGGTGCCTGCGGCGCGAACCCTCTATTATGGTTTCCAACAGCTGAATCTCCATTGGGCTTCTTTAGTTTTTGGGCCACTGGGTATTTGGGTGTTAGTTTAGTTGGGCTAAGGGTGTAACCAGGTAATTGGGTCAGTCTTTAGGTCTGGGTCTGAATCATCTGTTTGGGCTACTGTAACTGGACTGTTTATTTAAAAAAAACACTGGTTTTTATTTATTTTCATTATTTTTGGTTTTTTTCTCTGTTTTACACGGGCCCGGGCACAAATGGGCCTCTACAATTGTGTTCACTATTCATCTTGAGATTGTGCCATTTTAACATTGAAATTTTGGAGGGCATTATAATGCATATTTTATACTAAGGACTCTATTATATTGTTTTAGATACATCCAAGTCAAGCATATGAATTAACATAAGCATAACACAAAAGAGTTCCATGCATAAATAATTAGTTATGTGAAACAAACTTTATTACATCAAATGCTCGAGGGCATAATACTAACACATTGTCAAGTCAAGCTTGAGATTGAACAACTTTGGTTATCAAATGAGCAAGATTCGAGTGCCTTAATATTTTATATGAGCAAGTCACAAGCCAAATCCAAGCATGTTTCAAGTATGCCTATATATTGTTACAACTAAATACATATCCACATATACAACCAAATAGGTTAGTCAAATTTACATAGGTTAGTCAAATTTACATATGATGAACATTAAGAAGAATTTCATGTAACACATATCAAGTTGAATGCATATACCATCCATTTCTAAACCATTTCAAGTTTCCATTTCCATTGAATTAACTTTTGCCTGAGAGAGCTATAGTAAAACAGACTCAGATACACGAGAACAATTTGCTCACACAAGCTGACGTTATAACATAATTTCTCACACAAGCTGACATTATGTTGAGGTCACTCGTCCGGGCTAGACCTACGAAACATATAATCCGAGATTCTGCAACAAATGTGTAATGCCTTAAACCTAACCCAATTCATCAGATCCAGATCTCGGTTGCTACTTTGGATACCACTTAACAAAATTTCGAAACTGATGACAAATACCCCTTACTTAAAACATATTTCTTTTTATTTTATTTAAAGACTCAATTTTAGGAAAACAATGGAAAGTATTTAGGAAAAATATATTACATCATACATTTCACTAAATCCTTTAAAATACAAATGTTTACTAAAGACTGACTCTTTGGAAAAGTCCTACAATACGCCACTTTTCCACTATATGCATAATAACTCGGTTCACTACTTCCTTGGCATACTCCTCGCATCGTCCTTCTTGGGGCAATCTCGTCCCATCATTACTTGAAACATAAACATAACACTTGTAAGTTCAAGAGAACTTAGTAAGAGTTAATACATATTACCCTAGTGGATAATTTTATAATATTTGAAGAATACCAGTGTGCCAACTACCCTTCTCAACCACTACTTCTATTTCGGTGAATTCTTTCACAATTACAGGCTTACACTTATAGGCTAACTACCATACTATTAGCATACCAGTTCTCTCTTAACTACTTGACTGATTTAAGATTCTTCTAGACATTTTAGAAATCTATTCTTTCTCTTGAAATCACAAAAGCACTTTTCGAAAGAATGTACCGTCAGAGCCCACTTCATCCAAACCATCACTTCACTCATACACTTCTTCCAAAATGGTTGTTCACAGATACTGTTTACTAGTCGATTCTTACACCTTGACAACTTCCCACGATGAGTTGGATACCATCAATTTACCAAATTAAATCATTTTCTACTTCGAACTCAATTCATACCTATACTGATAATGAATTATCCAGATCGTTTAGAATAATTACGCATATATTGATTACAAACAAAAATCTACCCAAGGTGCCAAACAACTCAGATTCCATAAGATTCCAGAGTAAGACATAATACTATTCTCATATGGAGGATACCAAATACTCAAATTTTAGCACTATATATAACGCAGACGAACTTAGATAGACAGTTTCTTATGTCTTTCATGACTACAAATACACCCATATTCACAACTAACAAATTACCATGGCAGATTCCTTTTATGAACATACAAATACACACTTTTTGTAACACCCCTAACCTGTATCCGCTGTCAGATTAGGGTTACGGATCATTACTATACAAACAGAACATTTAAACATTCATTTCATACATCATTAGAAACAAATTATAAAACAACCATTTACATACATGTCGTCCCTAAATCAAGCCCTCAAGGCCCTAGAAACACCTTAGAAACAATTCAGGACCAAATTGAAAACATTTAGAAAGTATATGAAAAAGTTGCAAAATTTTGACTACAGGGGTCACACGACCGTGTGGCCAGGCTGTGTGCCTCACACGGTTGAGACACACGCTAATGTCTCAGGCCGTGTAACAATCGAATTAGGGTCACATGGTCGTGTAACTCTTGAAATAGCCCCACACGCCCGTGTTCCAGGCCGTGTACTAGGTCGTGTAACTGCTTGACTTGGATGCAATAAAACCTATAGGGGACACACGGCTAAGTCACACACCCGTGTGGACATGAATTTTCCAAAAAATCAAACCATTTCCAACTCTAAACCATAAATACACCTAAAGGCATTTTGTGCACATAATCAAGACATCAAACCTTACCAAAACTTGCATATAATGACCAATTCAGTAGTCCTAAACCAATCAACCAATATGTCATTCAAGGCATCTCAATTGTAAACATTCAAACTTACCTAAACATGTATACTTTACCATATTTCAACCATACACATCTAGTTCAATATCGTCTCAAAACATACTGTAGTCAGCCCATTTTGCCCGGGCCTGTAACATCCTGAAATTTGGGAATTTATGTTTTACATTATACCATGCGATAGGCTAGTCAATAGTGTTAATTGTGTATGTTTAGGGGCCCTAAGAAGACTTGGGATTGAGTTGGCCCTTAGCAAATTTTTTGTGTTTAAGCACTTTAAGGAGAGAAGGTAAGTGGCATCAAGGCTTAAGGAATTAAGTATGTAATTTTGCTAGCACAAATGGAGCATTGGCAAGGTGGTTGTGGCGTGAAATGGAAGAGGGGAGAACTTGGGTTCGAATCCCACCTAGTGCAAATATTTTGGATTAAATTTTTTTATGCTATATGGTAAGTGTCGGCCATGGCATCAAAGATGGTAAGGAAGACTTTTTATTGAAGGAAAGAACACAAGGGAGAAGAGTAAGGAGAGAAACAAGGGAAGAATAAGGAAAGACATAAAGGAAAAAGGTAAGGGAGGGGACATGTTGGCCGATTTTGTGGAAGGTGTTTGGGAAAGAATATTTTTGGTCAACCATCATCTTTTGGGTGTTATGGGCACACAGTTTTGTTAGGGGGAAGGGAGAGCCGAAATTCCTATAGCTTATTTGCAAGATTGTGCATGAAAGGTTGGTTTTCTTTTAACATTTTTGTGTATTTTTTCCAATCTTTTTCCTTTGTTGCCGAAACACAAAATGACCAAAACACTCAATCCATTTTGGTTCATTTTCTTTTGGTAATAGCCGAACCTCTCTAATACTCCTTTGTCCATCACTTCTTTTTTTTTTTACCATTTCCTCAACCATTCCCCTTTTCTCTTAAATTGACACAACTTTGATTGGTCGAATCTTCCTTGCCCTTTTCTCTTCAATAGCCGAATCTTTAACATCTTCTCTCTTCTCCATTCTTGCGTGTTGGACATTTCTCCTTGGTTGAATCGGGTAAGGGTTTCATTTCTACTTCTTCCATTTTCTTTTCTTCCTAGCCGAATGTGTGTCCATCACTATTCGGTTGTTCTACTTTGTTTCTAAATTGAAACATCACTCTCTCCTACACTCTCATATTGTGATCAATTCTTTTTCGTAGTGTTATAGTGGGTGGCCGAATACCACATCATTGCCATTTCATCTCTAGTCATAAGTCCAATTAGTGGGAATCGGGTTCATCATCGATTAAGGTAAGGGGTCTCTTCATAGTCCATTCGATATCGCTACTCGATTATTGTGTTAATCGGATTGAAAGTTTGACTAATCGATTATTATAGGGACCAGATCGTTCGTTCTTATCTACTCGTTGACCCTTCGAAAGTAGTGGTAAGCCGAAACCTTTTCCTTAGACAATCATTTTCTATCATCGTAATATCGTTCTGACTAAGACTTTTCAAATGGAGGCAAGTGGTAGCGATTTGAAAAGAAAATCGATAGGAGAGCAAAAAGGGAGTGGATTTGCGATTCCTACTCCTAAGTTCAAGCGTAGGGCGGTATCGGCGGTTTGGGATTTTCCACCGGGTTGTGGACCATCATCCGGTGAGAATAGGCAAATCGTGGTCGTTCACGATACTAAGGGTAAGCATTTTAGATCGTCTGATTTAGTTTTGTATTAATAAAATCTCGTTTGTTGGTTAATCGAGTGTAATGGTGATTTAGGTGCCGACAATCAAGAAGGGTTAGTCCTCACCGTAATTAGGTGTGTAATCTCACACCAAAATCCGTAGATTCGAGATTCGATATTATGTTGGAAAAGTAGATCGTTATTATTTACAGAGTTAAAAATCGTAATATGGCATAAATCGAGTAACTTGCTTAAATTAATATTATTTCTAAAGATCTGTCAAAATCGATATTAAATTGCTAAATTATGAAAATGCCCCTATGGGCTGATTTACCAAAATGCCCCTATGGGCCGATTTACGAAAATGCCCCTATGGGTCGATTTACCAAAATGCCCCTATGGGCCAATTTACCAAAATGTCCCTATGGGCCGATTTGCTAAAATGCCTTAGTGGGCCGAATTATTAAAATGCTTTAATGGGCTGAATCACCAAAATTGTTCAATAGAAAATGGTTGTTATATAAATATGGATATTTTATTTAATTATGTATGTTGCATTTTTTTTACATTTTGCATGGGATGGGAAAATTGTATGAAGAGTAGTGTAGCCTGGTGGCATTGCCACAAATTGTATATTATTGTGCCTAAATTATGATTTTAGTGGTTTGACCACAAAAATAAAATGCTATAGCAGTTTGACTGCAAATTTGGTGTGAGCGGCGGGGTGGGTTGACTTGATCCCCACAGGTGTGATTGGCTGGTCGGGGGTGTGATGGATGGATGGGTTGGGTTGCATACATATACTACATTTTAATTATTACTATGTAAATGGGCTTAGGCCCAAGATTATGCTATGCGGGTTCAGGCCCAGTGGATGACGGTAAGGGGATTATACACTGAGTTTTTGTGACTCACCCCCCTTCTTTCTTAACCCTTGTAATGCTCGTGAATGAGGACTTAGGCCCATGGATGACTCGGTGGAGGCCATACTTTGGAAATAATATTTTCAAATATTAGTAAACTACTTTCTCGCTTTATTTCACTATTTTTACTATTTGGGTTTTAAGTTGTAATAAGGCCTCGGAATATTTTTATTTTGCTTTATGTTTAGTCGTATTTATTATCTTGCTTGAATTGTTTTAAAATGGGGATTTTTCTAAAATCATAAATAATAGATTTCAAAATTGATTAACAAATGGTTTTCATAATGAATATGCATTAATAATTTAACTCGGATTCTATTTCAAATTATCAACGTCATTTCTCAAAAGTCACGGTTTTAAAGTTCACTAGTTCGATTTTCGATTCATCAATCAACCTCTCGAAATTGGTAGTGTTTTATCAAATATTTATAACCAAACTTGTTTTCTTGACCATGACCAAATAACGCCTATTTTAGTAAGAATCACATGTTCTTTATACGTTTTCTTCATGTGACATGTCAGATCCAGTCATACCGCATGGGCTGGGTTTGGGGTGCTACAGGGCCCATTCAGAAAAAGGAAAAAAATAAAAATAAATAAATAATGTTTTTAAGCGGTACCATTTTGCAAATCCTTTTACATTTAAACCCAAATATCCTAAATTACCCGAGCCCACTTACAGACCCTAAACCAACCCATACCAAGAACCAATACCTAAACAATTGACCCAATTACCCTGTTACACCCTTAGCCCAAAACCATTGACCAAGACAACAGATCCTAACTACCCTACCCAGGCCCGAAATTGTACGGCCCAAAAGGCCCAAGAATTAAACAGTCTCAGCAGAAGCCTAAGGTTTCTGGAAACCCTAGGTGCCGCAAGCAGGGGCCCAGCGCAATCATCACAGCCACCCGCCTTCGATCGCGCCTCAGTCCGCGAGTCACGCCGCCATCAACGCGCCTCATCGTCGTGTTCTCCGCCTTCGACCTGCACAGAAAAGGAAGGAATCGTTGTAAAAATAGCAAGAATATAATATTTACTTTTTTTCCTTTTTCTCTTTCGGGTTATAAAAACCCATCAAAAACCTGTAATAGACACGATATACACAGAGAGAAATAGAGACACACAGAGAGAACAGAGAGACAAATATTTAAAAAAATACTGAAATAAAAAAATACAGAAGTTTTTTAACAGCAAAGGTGATTTCTCGTTTCATTTTTATTTTGTTTATTTTCTTTCTTTTTCTTTCGATCTATTTTTATAAAAATATACTGATTTTAAAAAAAATAAAAGGAAAAAGGGATTTACCTTTCGAGGACGCTGAAAAGTTGAGATTACGACCTCCGACCACCATATGCGGTGGTACGTACGGAGGCGCGTGCGACGGCCCTCCATCTGAGCCTGGCCGAAGGCCGAAGGCCTGAGAGCATTTAGTGTAACACCCCAAACCCGGCCCAAGCATTACGACCGAATTTGGTTTGCTACAGAGAAAACAATTTGAGAACCATTTTAAAACCGATTTAAGTTTTGTCGAAAATCTTTCAACTTCAAGTCTCTTGTTAAAAACCATACTTAGTGTTGTTTAAAAATATTTATTAAGTCGAGTTGTTTATAGTTTTCAAATGTACCCGATGGTACTTTAAAACATTTTTCGTTTGATTTGGAAAAACATGTGAACTCATTATTAACATAATTAAATAGTTTAAACAAATATTCAAGCATGTAACAATAATAAAATAATTCTAGGAGGCCTTATTACAACTCAATTAAAACAAAACCAACCATAAAAATAAGATAAAACAAATCCAAGTTCATCTATTAAAATGTCCATTTGCATGGCCACCTCGAGTCCATCCCGGCTCCATCTCCGCGATCTACTCATCCGCAAAATGTTAAGGGAAAGGGGTGAGTCACCAAGACTCAGTGTGTAATCCCCACCCAGTAAGGTAACTCATACACAAGTCATTAATAAACATGCACATGCAACCCAACCTAACCATCCATACTCCTTTTCTACCCCGTGTGGTCAAAACCACTGGTGGTCAAAACCACCGATGACTTAGAGTCACAAATCGATGATGGGGCCAACCCATCGTGTGGTCAAAACCACCGATGACCATAGGTCACAATATATCAAATGTGGTCAAAACCACTGGTGGTACCAAACCACTGGGACTTAGTCGCAAATAATCAATTGTTGTGGTCAAAACCACTGATGACCATAGGTCACAAATAATCTGATGGGGCCAACCCATCTTGTGGTCAAAACCACCGACGACGAGTCCATAATTCATCCCCTCCTCTCATCAATCCCACCATCACATGCTTACACATCAAATTTCATATATCATGTCATAGTATTAAACATCATGTGATGGCATGCAAACATATAAAAATTACAAGTTAGGGGACTTACCTGAAATCCATGATTATGCCATAAGCAAACATTACCACAAGAGTGACTAACAATAACAGTAATCATGTAAATTAATAAAGTGTGTAATGAGTTCTTACACACCTGCTTCTACCGGAATTCCTAGATCCCGAAGATCCGATCTACGTCGCTAGATCTCTTGTCCTATAATCGACCAAAAAGCATGGTTAGGGACTTAGGCCTATTCGCCAAATACATGGGTTAGTACCATGGCCTATTCGGTCAAACCAATACAATTGAAAAGGGTTCCTTGTGAACCCAAAACATTACCCGAACGTCTTTGAACCCTAGCCACTATACTCCAATTGGTCTTGCTTCCCTGAAATCGGCAACTATTGGCTTTTCTTAGTCATTAGAAGAATAATCTATCATAAGTAGGCATTTACCACCACTTACCCAAACCGAAAGTCGAGAATGAAAGATCCAATCTCACCGCTTTGAGATCCGAAGTGCCTATCATCAATTCCAACATTGATTAGAACCTTTGCTCTTGTTTGCCAAAATTTCAGCTTTCATCCACTCCCACAAGTCAACAAAGAAAAGAAAATATGAAAGGAGGGTTCGGCCATCCCTTACCTTACAATCGATTGAATAACGAGAGAAACCCGGAGTATCAATGCCTTTGTCCTATTCGGCCAAAGTGCAACCAAGGAGGAGTGTGAGATTTCGGTACTTCAAAATGGTATATTCGGCTAGGGAAGAAAGAAAATAATGGAGAAGAAAGTGCTAAAAGTTTTTGGCTAAAGGGGTTTGAGAAGAGGAAGGAAAGAAAATAAATGAGAGATTGATGTATAGAATTTGGCCAAGGTCTTTTAGAAGAAAAGAAAGAGTTTCAGCTTTTTTTGGAGCATGAAAAAGAAAGAAAAATAAAAGATGAAGGCTAGGTAAATTGCTAAATGAAAATCCCAAGAAAATCACTTAAGCAAATTCGGCCTCCCCCCTACACCTAAGCTTGCCGTCCACCCTTGGCAACAAGGAGTTCAAACTCCTAGCCAACTCCTAGTTTTTCTCTTGGCCATTCATTTGATTTAATTCAAATACTTTGATTAATCAAATAATAATTCTATAATAATCCAAGATAAAAATCAACTAATATCTTTATTATCCTATCTTTTATCACCTTTTCAAACAAAAAAATCAAAACAAATGCTAAGCTTATCCCAAATTTCCAATGCCCATGTGCCCATCAACTAGCCGAATAAGCACCCATGTGCAGCCAACTCTTCACCCACGTTAGTAAAAGACAAAATAAAAGGAAAAACTCATTTTGCTACCTCCTAGATTTGAACCAGTGGACGTTTAACAAGAGCCCCCTCCAACGCCCCAGCCAACACTCCCATCCGACTTTCTTGTTATAGAACCTTATCTTTTAATTTTAAGCCTACCTCTCGGCCCTTCGCGCTTTAACGCAAAACCCAAAATAGAAACGTTCCTTCGCTCCTCGAACCCGAGACTTCTCTCCTCAAGTGGCGCCCGTGCCACTCTTACTCACTGGACTTTCATGCTACTTAACCTTCCCCAATTATTTTTAAGGCCTTCATAATTTTGGCCCCCTTCATTCAACGCCCAAAAATAAAAACAAAATAAATTCTCCCCTTTCCAAGATTCGAACCCAAGACCTCCCTTGCAAGCCCTTAAGTCATCAAGCCAACACGCCAATTACAACCTTGTGTCAAATTTCCTTAAATTTTATTTAAGCCCTATCGTTACCTAGCTCCTTCCTTGTACACACTTTAAAAATAAATTTTTAACACTGGTCAGCCTAGCTCGAGTTTAATTCTAGACCTAAAATACGCCAAATAAATCATAAAATTTATTCTTCAGGCACACACATGGGAAATTATCTAAGTTACAAACAACCCCTAATTTGGGGTGTTACATTTAGGGGGGCTCTCTATTTTTTTTTTGTGATTAAAACTGATTTTTTTTAGGTTCTTGACTTATATAGGAAGAAAAGAACGGCGTCGTTTTGACTAAAGGATCCGCGCGTTGACCCGGAAACCCGGGGAGGATCCGCGCATTTTGGTTAAAAGGGATAATTTCCATTTTAGTCCTCCCACATTTTTCTATTTTTTAATTCCGTTTAATTTCATTTTCTTATTTTGATTTGGCCCTAAAAGTTTAATTACTTTCCAATTTAGTCCCTCGGGCTCTTTAATGGCTAAGATCAAAACGTCGTAGTTTTTAAATTTGGCCTAATTACTATTTTAACCCCTATGATTTAACACGCTGTAACACCCCAAACCCGGCCCATACGTCATGACCGGATCTGGTATGCTACGGGTTTAATGTTAAAAACTTTTACGTTGCAAGGCTTTGTAAAACTTAGTTCGTTTTTGTGGATATTTGTTAAATAGGTGACACTTGTAGAAAACTTTGTAATTTATCTTTCCAAAATAGGTGTTATTTAAATAAGGTTTGAAAATCCCATTTTTATTTCTTTTAAACATAAGTCTTTGATCATAAGAAAAACATAAACATTAACAAATATCAACTTATAACCTAAGCTATGGAGGCCTTATGACATCAAATAATCCCAAAATAAAACTTATAATAAAACGGAAATTTAATAAATAAAAGACTTGTTGGCCCCTCGAGTCTGCCTCGGCTCCCATGTCCACGATCTACTGCTCATCTGAAAAGTTAGGAAAAATAATAGGGTGAGTCACCAAGACTCAGTGTGTAAATCCCGAAAACACATCAAAGGCTTGGCCCACAAACACATTATGGCCTTGGCCCGTATACAAGGGTAACTATATATGCATCATGGCCCATCCCACCTAGAAATCCATCCTCTACACACCAACCCGTACCAACCATCACACCTTGGGATTTCTACAATCAACCCTCCAACCGCTACACACCATATCGATAAATCGTGGTCGCTGTCTTAAAGACCGATCATCGTGTGACCTATGTGGCAAAGCCACCGATCGCCATGCAACCTTAATAATACATCGAGCATTTCGACAATGAAATTGAGTGCGTCATGTCATAAAGACCGATCACTATGTGACCTATATGGCAAAGCCACCGATCGCTATGCGACCTTCTTCCCCTTCATCATATCAATCCCATCCCATGCATACATACATGCAGAATCAAAACAATATACTACCTAAAAGTTCACAGTCTATCACATACATCGATACACATAGAGAAGTTTCTATGATTACGTACCTAGCATCCCTTGCCTACCCTTTTTGGGTAATCTGACTGTCTATACAGCCTTTTTCTGGCTTTTAGCCCATAACATATATTTAGTACAGATTACTATACAGCCTTTTTTCTTTAGCCCATAACATATATTTAGTATAGATTAATTAGTGTGTTAGAGATCTACAAACCTGATTACCGTTAGAACGACACTCTCTGTGTCGACACTATCGTAAGTCGATACAATCGCTACTTGCCTAAGGTGTTGTTCGAAGCCAGGTCCACAACCCGGTGGCCAATCCCGCATCACGACACACTCGTTTCTTAAACTTAGGATTCTTTCCTTTGCTCGATCCATATTTAATTCCATCACAAGTCCTTGTCAGAACTACTATCACAACATATGATCGTTAATCCACATCATAAAGTTAAGATCTCGCATGCGATGAATGAATGTAGTGAAAATCTAGGGAAAATCACCTTACCTGAAAATCCCAAAATTGGAGACTAGCGATTTTCGGCTTTTAAATCTAGATGATCAGGTTTCCTTCAAATCCCGAAATGCCGCCCAAATGCAAAAGAGAGGAAATATTAGCTTCATTCGGCAGCCTTAACAACCAAGTGGCCATTCGGCCTTGTCTCTTAAAAACCGAAAGAGAGATTGAAGAGATAGGAAAATCGGCACTCACCTTAACGCAGAGAATTCGACTACCCCTTAGAGATTCCGGCTTTTTGAGAAGATCAGAAGAGAAGATGATTCGAAGAAATCTATAGAGATTTGGCTTTTAGAAGAAAGAAGAGAAAAGAATAATGGAGTTTTCGGCTTTCGACTTTTTAGAAGAAAGAAGAGAAGAGAATAATGGAGTTTTCGGCTTTTAGAAGAAAGAAGAGAAAGAAAAGGTGGAAACCCTAGATGCCGAAAAATAAAGAAGAGAACCCTCCCTATTTATAGAAATTTCGGCACTCACCTATGAAAAACCGAAAGTGCCCTTCCTGATAACTAAAAATTAATCAAATAAAAAGGGGAAATTCGGCACCCCTTTTGCCATAAAGAAACTGATTTCTTCACTTCTCTAGGTGATGGAATTTCGGCCAACTCCTAGCCTTGTAGATAGCTCCTATCTTTCTCCTTTTTTTTTTCTTCCATATTATCAACTATATTATCTACATTATCCCATTCACATAAATCCTCCTATTTTTGAGCCTTGTTGCCTTCCACTCTACCTAACCCTAATGCCGAAATTTAGCTAACTTAAATTAAAAGAGTTGGGCTCCATGTAACTTAAATTTGGGCCCCTTACTCCTTTGTGTGGCGTCACCTCCTTGCTCCCTAAGTGGCGCCACTGACCACTGGGCCACAAGCCCATTTTGATATTTTAAACTTAGATACCACCTTTTAAACACTATAGTGCCCAAACAAAAATTTAACTAAGGCTTCAGCCCAATCTCGAGCCCAATTTGGACCCCTAATGCTCAAATTAACTCATTACACATATTCACCCATTAAATGCATAGGCCCAAAAATTCAGGATGTTACGCTTCTACTCCCCTTAGAGAAATTTCGTCCTCAAAATTTCCAACTAACTACTAATCGTACTACCCAAGACTCACCACTATGCTTTCGCTGCGCACTCTAATTTAATAATATATAACCATTGCACGCATACAGTTTCTATACCCAAAAATATAGCATCCACACAAAACATACCCGACTTAATGGTGATTGAACAATCCCGACCCTTATGCCCCTCAGACCCGCATCTTAAACACGTTCCTGACTTCCTCCAACATTCACTCGGATGACGCCTTCTGCAATATTCGCAAACCCGAAAGTTTGGACGTACCTTAACATGCTTCACAGAACGAGACTACAACCCTAGAAAACTAAGATCTCTTTTTTTTCTTACAGTCCACGCACCCAACCCGAAATGTTTCACCGATTTCTTTAACCTCCTTCAGTACCTCCTTAACTAGCTGAGTCAGCACATCAGTCCTAATACTTCCACGGCCTCGGTCGCAGCCTCTTCTTCCTCTCATAGCGCTCATCGTCGATTCTCGTAGTATCTGAATTAGAAATTTTATGAACTATTAATTTCTTTCACTGATTAACCACGAACAATCTTATGGAAAGTAGTTTTAAGAGTGGTTCTTTTGAATTCGAACCTATCTACAGTTTCAATCTCAAGTTTATCTCCTAATTCTAGAAACCACATACATCAACCCGCATACATCAATCACACAAGTAGCATCCATGCACACACAATCATCGCATAAGGTTTTTTTTCCGTCATTCCTCTACCCAGGGGTATTTCTGTAGTTTTGCCCTACAGGGTATTTTCCAAAATAAAGTGTCTTGGTGATTTTCTCAAGATAGGGTATCTTGGTGTTGTTGTTGTTTTCGTTTTTTTAGCGAGGGTATTTTGGAAAATTTAATTTTTAAATCGGGTTACATTTGTAAATCTAGGGTTTTCGGGTAAATTTGCAAAACATGGGTATTTTATAAAATCACGGTTGTTTGGAAATTTTCACAAATCAAGTGTATTTTGGAAATTTTACAAAACTTGGGGGTATTTTAGTTGCGTAAATAGGGTGGCTGGTCCTTTCGGTTTTAATTATAGATTTTAGCCCGTCAACAAATCCTCGTGGCTAAGGTGAGCAGTCCTTGCTGCGCACTGTAGGATTCCAGCCAAGAGGAGGTGAGTCACTAGGACTACTTAAGTACCAAGCTCTCCTCGAATCCAATCCTAGACATGCGTATGCTGTTGCCACACCCTAACCCATCGACTGCGTTCACGGGTTTGTTTGGATAGATTAAGTCTTATGAATTTAAAGAGTTATTTTAACTAAGCCTATAGTCCATCAATGCCTAACATACTAGTCTCACGTCCATCAAGCCCATCAAGCCCACATACATATCACATCCAAAAGTTTAGAATACTTACTGCGTGGATCGGGTGTAGAGAGACTCGAAGGCCATATCTTCTTCCGATTTTTCTCAATTTCACATAAATTTTCAAAACACTACTAGACCCATTTCACAGCCCGAGTTTTGAACTGGGCTCTGATACCAAAATGTAACACCCCAAACTCGGCCTATACGTCACGACCAGATTTGGTATGCTACGGGTTTAATGTTAAAAACTTTTACGTTGCAAGGCTTTGTAAAACTTAGTTCGTTTTTGTGGATATTCGTTAAATAGGTGACACTTGTAGAAAATCTTTGTAATTTATCTTTCCAAAATAGGTGTTATTTAAATAAGGTTTGAAAATCCCATTTTTATTTCTTTTAAACATAAATCTTTTATCATAAGAAAAACATAAACATTAACAAATATCAACTTATAACCTAAGTTATGGAGGCCTTAATACATCAAATAATCCCAAAATAAAACTTATAATAAAACGAAAATTTAATAAACAAAAGACTTGTTGGCCCCTCGAGTCCGCCTCGGCTCCCATGTCCACGATCTACTGCTCATCTGAAAAGTTAGGAAAAATAATAGGGTGAGTCACCAAGACTCAGTGTGTAAATCCCAAAAACACATCAAAGGCTTGGCCCACAAGCACATTATGGCCTTGGCCCGTATACAAGGGTAACTATATATGCATCATGGCCCATCCCAGCCTAGAAATCCATCCCCTACACACCAACCCGCACCAACCATCACACCTTGGGATTTCTACAATCAACCCTCCAAGCGCTACACACCATATCGACATACCGTGTCTTCGCCTGTCTTAAAGACCGATCACTGTGTGACCTATGTGGCAAAGCCACCGATCGCCATGCGACCTTAATAATACATCGTAGCATTTCGACAGCTAAGCTGCCTATCATAAAGACCGATCACTATGTGACCTATGTGGCAAAGCCACCGATCGCTATGCGACCTTCTTCCCTTCATCATATCAATCCCATCCCATGCATACATACATGCAGTAATCAAAACAATATACTACCTAAAAGTTCACATCTATCACATACATCGATACACATAGAGAAGTTTCTATGATTACGCACTGCATCCCTTGCCTACCCTTTTGGGTAATCTGACTGTCTATACAGCCTTTTTCCTGCTTTTAGCCCATAACATATGTTTAGTACAGATTACTATACAGCCTTTTTTCTGGCTTTTAGCCCATAACATATATTTAGTACAGATTAATTAGTGTGTTAGAGATCTACACACCTGATTACCGTTAGAACGACACTCTCTATGTCGACACTATCAGAAGTCGATACAACTGCTACTTGTCTAAGGTGTTGTTCAGAAGCCGGTCCACAACCCGTGGCCAATCTCGTATCGCTGACACGCCTTGTTTCTTAAACTTAGGATTCTCTCCTTTGCCTGATCCATATTTAATTCCATCACAAGTCCTTGTCAGAACTACTATCACAACATATGATCGTTAATCCACATCATAAAGTTAAGATCTTGCATTCGATGAACGAATCTAGTGAAAATCTAGGGAAAATCACCTTACCTTAAAATCCCAAAATTGGAGACTAGCGATTTCCGGATTTTAAATCTAGATGATCAGGTTTCCTTCAAATCCCGGAATGCCGCCCAAACGCAAAAGAGAGGAAATATTTGCTTCATTCGGCAGCCTTAACAACCAAGTGGCCATTTGGCCTTGTCTTTTAAAAACCGAAAGAGAGATTGAAGAGATAGGAAAATCGGCACTCACCTTAACGCAGAGAATTTGACTACCCCTTAGAGATTCCGGCTTTTTGAGAAGATCAGAAGAGAAGATGATTCAAAGAAATCTATAGAGATTCGGCTTTTAGAAGAAAGAAGAGAAAAGAATAATGGAGTTTTCGGCTTTCGACTTTTTAGAAGAAAGAAGAGAAGAGAATAATGGAGTTTTCGGCTTTTAGAAGAAAGAAGAGAAAGAAAAGGTGGAAACCCTAAATGCCGAAAAAAAAAGAAGAGAACCCTCCCTATTTATAGAAATTTCGGCACTCACCTATGAAAAACTGAAAGTGCCCTTCCTGATAACTAAAAATTAATCAAATAAAAAAGGAAAATTCGGCACCCTCTTTGCCATAAAGAAACCGATTTCTTCACTTCTCTAGGTGATGGAATTTCGGCCAACTCTTAGCCTTGTAGATAGCTCCTATCTTTTCTCCTTTTTTTTTCTTCCATATTATCAACTATATTATCTACATTATCCCATTCACATAAATCCTCCTATTTTTGAGCCTTCTTGCCGTCCACTCTACCTAACCCTAATGCCGAAATTTAGCTAAGTTAAATTAAAAGAGTTGGGCTCCATGTAACTTAAATTTGGGCCCCTTACTCCCTTGTGTGGCGTCACCTCCTTGCTCCCTAGGTGGCGCCACTGACCACTGGGCCATAAGCCCATTTTGATATTTTAAACTCAGATACCACCTTTTAAACCCTATAGTGCCCAAACAAAAATTTAACTAAGGCTTTTCACCAATCTCGAGCCCAATTTGGACCCCTAATGCTCAAATTAACTCATTACACATATTCACCCATTAAATGCATACGCCCAAAAATTCAGGATGTTACACACGCGTTTTAATTTAGTCTTTTTATATCTGTTTTAATTGCTATTTAACCCCTGTTTCTTTTTTTTTATTTTTTATCCTTTATTTTATTATTTTGATATTGTACTAAAATTATTTTATTATATTAAATAGTCTATATTATTTCCTTTATTATTTATATATTAATACATTAATAATATAAATTTATATATATTTTTATGTAATATCCTTATATATTAAATGATTATTGTTTATTATTTTATTTAGCTTAAAATTATTTTCATTACATATTATTTTTATATATTAATTACTATATTATATGTTTTTAAAATTTTTATATTATATAGTATTATATTATATCATATATTATCTTTAAAATTTTATTTTGTATGAAATTTATTTATATTATATATTATATTTTATTACTTTTTTTATCATTAGTGTATTATATATATATATTATTTAAAATTATTATTTATTATTTACTAATTATTTTTATTATATGTAATCACCTATACATGTATTAAATTATCAAATTATATATATATTTATTATAAGTATTTTTTTTACTTTAATTTTTTTTGTTATTTTATATATATTAAATCATTTTAAAAATCATCACATTCTTTTTTATTCAATGCTTAAATATGTTATTCCTTTTTTTCTAGATTTTATTATATCGTGGAAATTCCAATTATTGCTATTTATTTTATATCACATGTTTATTTATATTCTTTAGATCGTTTATTATTGTTTAGCATAGTTCATTATATTTATGTTATATTACTCTTTTATTATTTATTGTTAGTATAATTTGTAGTTATATTGTTATTTACATTATTCTTTTATTATTTATAATTTGTAATTTATTTCAATATGCATGTTGTAATATCTTACTCAAATCATTATTTTTATAAAAAAAAATCTGTTGAATTAAAGCATTTTATTCAAATATTTTAAAAATACGGTGATATGTGATATTTGGGGACTTTGAGAAGAATTGTGCCCTAACTTACTGGGTTTCGATTTTTTTCGTAGAACTTAAGGTATTAGATATCCCTTCCCTTTTTTAAAAAACTGAGATTTACCAATTTCAAATCAAAAACCTATTCTTGGGAATTCAAAACGTTGTGTCTTAACTTACTGGATATGATGTTTTGTATCTCGAAATAGGAATTTTCTAAAATAAAGACATGCCTAGTTTCGAAATTGTGAGATGCTATATCCTAACTTACTAGGTATAGTATTTTATTTCTTTGAGATAGGCAAGTCTTGGCTTTTCTTCTAATAAAAGGATTTTAATTTAAAAATTTTCAAATTTGAAACATTAGGACATGATTTTATCGATTAGGTACCAATTTTTGGGCGTTATGAGGGTGCTAATCCTTCCTCATACGTAACCGACTCCCGAACCTATTTTCCTTGTTTTTCATGGACCAAAATCAATATTTTGAAATAAAATGGTTTCCAAGGTGATCCAATCACACCTAAAGGATTGGTGGCAACTCCCATTTTCGTTTTTAAAAGTCGATCCACATTTTTTTTTCAAAACTTTAAAATGGTTTCGACACATACCATATCTTGACCATATTGAAACCAATTCATCACATATCATTTTAGTCATTCAAACATGCATCTTAACTTAATCAGATTAACACATACTATTAAGGCATCAAAAATACCAAACAAAAGTAACTTGTACAAACCAAATCATCAAACAATCATTCAACTAAACATCATTATAAGTCCACTTATACATGCCATTATAACCCTAGCCAAAATGCTCAAAAACTACCGAATTAATTATTGGATAGTGTGATATGTCTCCAACAAGCTTCCAACCAAAATCGAACCTTCCGATGATCTACAGGAAAAGAAATCAACCAAAGTAAGCAATAATGCTTAGTATGTTCATATAAAGACAACTTAACTGTTGACATAATAGAATAAACAACTAAGCATAATTTTTATTATATTTTAAGCTAACTTTCGTTTTCTATTCACTACACCTCTCATGGATAATTGGTGTAGCCTTGCATATAAATGTATATATTTTTCCTTATAAGCATTTCATATAACCATTTTACTTAAACGTTTCTTCTTACCATAACACTTACACCTTTAACATATAATCATTCTGTAATTCATCTTTCGTTTCAAACTTTTTTATAAGCATATCATCTCGAACTCACTTACTTTCACTAAACAAGGTGAAAGTTAAATAAATAAATTAATCATACATGTTATTCATTTACGAAGCACTTATAGGATTAGTACTAAAAATGGTTCATCGTATGCTTCCTGTATTATAATAATTCAATCCAAACTCATACATATATATGTATAAACATCTATCTTTAACCGAATAATCATCAATATAATGATACTCACATATGATCAAGTAATTCATTGAACATTGAACATTTAACATTTACTAATGTCTTGACTATACATTAGCCTTTATCATTTAGACAATTTTGTAAATTCCATTCACATTTAGCCCGATGACCTTGAAACACCCCAAACCCGGCCCACGAGATTTGCCCAGATTTGGTATGTTCCTCAAGTAAACCGGTTTCAAAATTCTTTCATTACCTAGAGAAAACTTGTGCGATTTAAAAAAAAAAAACATTGTTTGGGTTGGGCTTGTGTTGAAAACGAATTCAATTCTTTATATTAAAAATTTTACTTAAAATTTAATAGGTAAAACTCATAATCATAATAAATAGAAATAAATGGAAAACAATTCAACTATGGCCTTATGGCCTTATTACATCAAATAATTTCCAAGTAATTCAAGTGCTTAAATAGAAATAGTAGTTCATAAAATAAAAACTTCATGTTGAGCATGGCCACCACAAGTTCTGCCGTCCCGGTCCATCACTGTTGTAACACCCCAAACCCGGCCCAAACATTACGACCGAATTTGGTAAGTTACAGAGGAAAACATTTTTGTAAAAATTCCTTTAGCCGCTTAAGTTTGGGTGAAAACATCTCATTTTATATTGTTTTGTTAAAACCATTTAGGTGTGTGAAGAAACCGCACATAGTTATATTTAAAGATCTATTAAGTCAGGTTGTTACCGATTTCGAATGTACCCGATGGCACAATAAAACATTTTGCGTTAAATTTAAGAAAACGTGTGTACCCATTTTTTTTAAGTCATTAACCACTTAAAACAAAATATCCAAAATATGTAAAGTAAGCAAAATAAAAATCTTAGGAGGCCTTATTACAACTTGAACATGTAAATTCAAAATAAATGAAAATAATTCAAAGTCCGTTTAATCACATTCCCACTGCATGGCCACCTCGAGTCCATCCGGCTCCTCATCCGCGATCTACGAGTCACCTGAAAAATGTTAAAGGAGAAGGTGAGTCACCAAGACTCAATGTGTAACCCTTCCCCCAGTTTAGTGCAACATCATACACAATTTATAACAAATTAACATGCACTAAACCATGCACCCAACCTAGCCATCCAAACACCTTTCTCTACCCCGTGTGGTACCAAACCGCTGGTGGTGCCAAACCACTGGTGACTTATAGTCACGAAATCCGTCATATTGTGGTGCCAAACCACTGGTGGTGCCAAACCATTGGTGACTTGAAGTCACAAATCAAATGATGGGGCCAACCCATCATGTGATACCAAATCACTGGCGTCAATCCCATAATGTAAACTGTGGGGCCAACCCACTGTGGTGCTAAGCCACTGAGACGAGACGCTATGAGGTGCCAAACCTCTGGAGGTGCCAAACCTCTGGTGACCGTAGTCACAATATGGTACCAAACCACTGGTGTCCGTCGACACGAATATCACTTCCCCCTCCTCTCATCAACCCACATAAGTCAAGATATGCATAACAGAATTCATGCCAACATGTATTTAAATCGCATATACCAAATATGCCATGCTTTCCAAAAGCATCAAATAGTAAACTCATACGGACAGGGGCTTACCTGAATCATCACTTATACCGTTATGGTATTAAATCCAAAGCTACATAAATCAGATTTAGCATACACAACATTTAGCACAGTTAATCAATCATAAATTGTGTATGTACACACCTGATACCAATTGTCAGCCCTAAATCCCGAAGAACCCAATCGGCCACCTCCTGCTCTCTTGTCCCTATATTCGGCCAAACTCAAAGGTTTAGTGTCCTCGGCCATTCGGCCAAACCACAATATCCAAAGGGTTAATTATTGAACCCAAAAACCTTACCTAATACCTTCGGTACTAATCTTAGTACACTTTTTACACCTCTGCTTCCACCCTACAATCGGCAACCATGAGTAGCCACTTAATAGCCTTCGGCTTATAATACTAAAGAGATTAAACTATTAACACATCCTTACCACTACTTACCAACCAATTACTCGAAGGTGACGGCTTCACTAGATCAACACCTCGAAGGCCCTACAACAACCGATTCCGAATCAGGTGATTCATACTTGCAATCCAATGCCGAAATCGGCTCTTACCCTTGTTGATAGTCGACAGAGAAAAGAATGTGGGAGAAGAGTTTCGGCATACTTAACTTCTTCTATGACCGATTGGAAAAACTAAAAAGGGATTACCCTTGCTTGATATTCGGCCAAGACTTCACAAAATAAGGAGAAAAGAATTCGGCTAAAGTGAAAAGAAAATAGTGAGAAAAGGGAGATAGGGATTCAGTTTTGAGAAGAAAAGAAAAGAAAAAGAGAGGGAAAGAGAGTAGGTGTTTCGGCTAAGGGTCAAAAAGAATAAGAGAGGTAGATGGCAATGGTGTTTTCGGTTTGAGAGAGAATGAAAAAAAAACAAAAGAGATGAAGACTAGCCGAAAATTAGAAAGGAAAGACTTAAAAAAATTCGGCACTATCCCCCCTATACTTGCCGTCCACTCCTCTCATGAGGAGTTCAAATTTCGGCCAAATCCTTGTTTCTCTCTTGGCCACTAATTTGAAATAATTCAAAATAATTTGAATTAACTCATGCCTACTTTTTCTCTTGCCACCTTTTTAGATTATTCACATAATATCTAGTTAAATCCTTATTATCAAAAAAAAAGAGTTTAAAGAGAGAAAATCTCTCCCCCTATGCCGTCCCATTCAAAGAGCAAAAAGGATTTTCGCGACTCGAACACAGGCTCTCCCTTGCTCATTGTGGCGTCACTTCCAGCTCCCAAGTGGCCTTCCTTTTGCCACTTTTCCAAGGTCTTTTTAGTGTCAGATAATCCTCCATTTATTCTTGTAACCCCTTCCTACTAAGGCTCCCTACCTTAAAGCTTACCAAATTAAATTTTCTCCTATTCCGAGCCTACTCGAGACCCCTAATTAGGCCTTATTATTCCATAAATAACATCACAACAATTCAAACACAAAAAAATAATTCAATCTCAAATAGCCTCAATTTTAGGATGTTCTGAGTTCTACCCCTTAAAAATAATTTCGACCTCGAAATTTCACGATTAGAAGAGGTGGGGGTATTCTTTGCCGCATCACATCCTCGGGTTCCCACGTAGCTTCTTCCGCGAGCATGGTTTCGCCATAGTACTTTTACCCACTGTGATCGACTTCCTACGCAGAACTTTGACATCTCGATCTAATATCTGAACTGGTTCTTCCTCGAAAGATAAGTCTGAGTTTACCTCAATCTCAGCCACTGGCACAACGTGTGATGGATCGACCGATACCGTCTAAGCATTGATACATGAAAACGCGTCATGAATCGACTCAACTCTGCCGGCGATTCGGTGATAAGCTACCGGTCCCACTCGCTTCAACAACGTATATGGGCCAATGAACCTTGGGCTTAGCTTCCCTTTTTCGCCAAATCTCAACACCTTCTTCCAATGTGACACTTTCAGGAAGACTTTATCTCCTACCGCATACTCCATTTCTTTACACTTAAGATCAGCATAAGACTTCTGCCTGTCTGATGCCTCCTTGAGACGAGCCCGAATCACCTTGACTTTGTCCTCAGTTTCTGTCACCAACTCTGGACCCAGAACTTGTCGTTCACCTAACTCCGTCCAACATGTAGGAGTTCGGCATTTTCGTCCATACAGTGCTTCGTACGGTGCCATTTGAATACTTGCTTGATAACTATTGTTATAAGCAAATTCTGCCAACGGTAGATACTCCTCCCAACTACCGCTGAAATCCAAAACGCATCCTTTTAGCATATCCTCTAAGATCTGTATGACCCTTTCCGACTGCCCGTCAGACTGTGGATGGAAAGCTGTACTGAAATGCAGTCGTGTACCCAAAGCTTGATGCAACGCTTTCCAAAACCTTGACGTAAATCTGGGATCCCTATCCGAGATGATTGATACTGGCACTCCATGCAACCTCACTATTTCTGACACATACAGCTTAGCTAGCTTCTGAAGTGAGTAATCCACTCTCACCGGTATGAAGTGAGCTGATTTGGTCAGACGGTCTACAATCACCCAAACTGCGTCCTTCTTGCTGGGCGTGAGGGGTAGTCCACTGACAAAATCCATAGTAATCCTCTCCCATTTCCACTGCGGGATCTTCACTGGTTGAAGTAACCCTGATGGCAACTGATGTTCAGGCCTTAACTTGCTGACACGTCAGACACTTACCGACGCATTCAGTTACCTCACGCTTCAACCCTGGCCACCAAAACTGCTTCTGCAAATCTCCATACATCTTACTACCTCCAGGATGCATAGCGTATGGGTTGCTATGTGCATCTTGAAGAATTCTTTGCCTCAACTCCACATCCTTTGGCATACAAGGCCGCCCTTGAAAACATAGTACACCATCATCAGTCAAACTATACCCTTCTAAACCACCATCTTGAACTTGCAACTTCCTTGCGTTCAAACCATCATCCACCAATTGCTTTTCCTTAATCTCCTCAATCCAAGTTGGCTTAACTTGAAGTTCTGCCAAAAGACTTCCATCGTCATATAGACTGAGGTGAGCAAACATCACTCTTAAGTCTGTCACGACCTTTCGGCTCAACGCGTCAGCCACCACGTTAGCCTTACCCGGATGGTACTCAATTGAACAGTCGTAGTCCTTCAACAGCTCAATCCATCGGCGCTGCCTCAAGTTCAAGTCCTTCTGAGTCAGAAGATACCTCAGACTTTTGTGATCCGTGTAGACTATCGACTTCTCCCCATACAAGTAATGTCTCCATATCTTCAAAGCGAATACCACTGCCGCTAACTCCAAGTCGTGAGTTGGATAGTTAACCTCATGCGATCTTAACTGACGGGATGCATAGGCCACTACCTTCCCTTCCTGCATCAACACACATCCCAACCCTGTATGGGATGCATCGCAATAAACTGTGAACAACTTCCTACCTCAGTCGTACTGTAACCGAGCTCAGTCAAAATCTTCCTTAACTTCTCGAAACTTTCTTTTGCTGTTTCTCCGACCAAACAAATGGAACTCCTTTCCTTAATAACTTAGTCAACGGTAGCTGCGATTAGAGAGAACCCTTCCACAAATCTTCGATAGTACCTGCGGACCAGAAAACTTCGAATTTCTGCCACTGACCTAGGCGGTTTCCAATCCAATACCGCTTCAACCTTGCGAGGGTCCACTCTAATCCCTTCGGTGATACCACGTGACCTAAGAAAGCCACCTCCTAAGCCAAAATTCGCACTTATCGAATTTGGCATATAACCGCTTCTCCTCAATACTTGTAGAACTATACGTAAATGCATATCATGCTCCTCCTCCGTCTTTGAATAAACCAATATGTCGTCTATAAACACCACGACAAATTGATCCAAGGCTTCTTTGAAACACCATATTCATTAAGTCCATGAACGCCGCAGTGCGTTGGTCAACCCAAATGGCATCACCAAAAAACTCGTAATGCCCATACCGAGTACGGAATGCCGTCTTGTGCACATCCACCTCCTTCACCTTAAGTTGATGATAACTCGACCTAAGATCTATCTTCGAGAAAACCATTGCACCCTTCAATTGGTCAAACAAGTCATCGATCCGAGGCAACGGATACTTGTTTTTGATCGTTAACTTGTTTAACTGGCGGTAGTCGATACACATCCGCATCGAACCGTCCTTTTTCTTGACAAACAACACAGGTGCTCCCCACGGAGATATGCTTGGTCGAATAAACCCTCTATCCAAGAGCTCCTGAATTTGAGCCTTCAGCTCCACCAATTCCTTTAGTGCCATTCTGGTAGGGTGCTATAGACACGCGCGCCGTTCGGGTAACAAGTCTATACCAAATTCAACTTCCCGATCCGGAGGCAGACCCGGAAGTTCTTCTGGGAACACATCAGCGAATTCCTCTACCGTTCGAACCTTCTCAACTGCTGACTCCTTAGCCTCCAAGGCACATATTCGAACCAGAAACGCCTCACAACCCTTTTTGACCATCTTCTCAGCCTTCAAGGCCGACACCACGTTGGATAGGTAATCTCTTCTATTACCTATCATGACCACCTCATCACCTTCAGCCATCTTAAGAACCATACACTTTGCAGCACAATCCAACCTTGCTTGATACTTAACCAACCAATCCATTCCAAGAATCAAATCGAACTCCCCAAACGGTAGTTCCATTAGATCGGCCATAAACACGACCCCTTGGAGTTCTAGGGGTACGTCCCTATAGCTTGTTTACAACTACAGAGTGTCCTAGAGGGCTAATTACAGTCATTTCCCTAGAAGCAGTCTTAAAGTCTAGGTTCATAGTCTCTACCACACTACTAGCAACGTATGAATGCGTCGAACCCACATCAATTAATGCAACATATGGGAGACCAAAAATTAGGAACGTACCGGTTATGACGTCCGGTGCGTCACCCTCCTTGCGATGCCTCGCTGCATAGACTAAGCCAGGCTGCCTTGCCTCTGTGTTGCCTGCGCCTCTGCCTTGAAATCCGCGACCTCGATTAGGACCACTGCCTCCTCTACCATTACCACGACCCTCTCGTGGTCCCATAGTTCTATCACGAGATGCGGTTTTGCCCTCGGCTGATTCTTGGCTAACTTCCGAGGACAATCCCTTACACGGTGATCCAACGACCCACGCTCAAAGTAACCCTTCTCACCAGTCCAACAACCTCCCCAATGTGATTTTCCACAGCGATTACACTGGGCCGGTCTCTGATTAGTAGCCATGGGCCTTCCTACCTGATTTGACCCACTCTGCCTAGCCCTTTTTTGAACATTACCACCTGACCCAGACGACCCAAAGCCTCTCTTCTGCTTGTTCCTATCATAGTTCTGTTTCACAGACTCCTTGACTCCTTCGGCTACCTTAGCCTTTTCCACCAGCACGGAAAACTCACGCCCTCTTTGTGGAGCAATCAGCAACCTTAACTCATCTCTAAGTCCGTCTTTAAAGCGGACGCAACGTTCATGTTCAAAGAGCCACGATGCCTCTAGCATATTGACTCAGCCTTAAGAACTCTGCCTCATACTCAGATACTGACTTATTTCCTTGTACCAATCCCAAAAAGGCTTTCCTCTGAGCATCAGTGTAGCTGGTGCCCACATACTTCTTCTGATAAGCAGTTTTGAAATACTCCCAAGTAAGATCATCTGCCGTAGCACCATCTCGAACGGTGAGCCACCACCGATATGACTCATCCTTTAGAAGGCGACGCGCTTCCTTTCGACTTCTCCTCATCTGTCGGTCGAGATCGCCCATGATTCTCTCGATCGATTCTAACCGGTGATTCCGCGCCTTTGGGTGCCACTCCGACACTCCCGAAATACCTCGGCTCCGTTGGATCGAGTCGCTCGGGAATAGATTTTCGAGCTCCCATACCTCCACTAGCCCCACCACCATCTCAAGGACTCTTAATACAGACTTATGCGTCATGCCTCACCCCCCTTCTCTCGATCTCGATCCTCAGCTCCAAAAGTTGGAGGTGGTGGTGGCGGTGGTACCTCATTTTTCGACCCTTGACCCGACCTAATAGGTTCTGACACGGTCATCCTCGCCCCTCTGGCGGCCCACGACGGCCACGTCCTCTAGAGCTCATTCTAACTATCGCGCTTTAATCTGATTAAGAAATTTTTATGGATTAGTAATTGTTCCACTTGGTTACTCGCGAAAAAAATTTATGAAAAGTTCAATAGGGATTCCTTCGATCAATCAAAGTTTTAAGTCCTCTATCCTAGTTTACACAGAAGAGCACATCCATTCCCTAATACTTTTCATACCTATTCACTCTTCGGGCATTTCTGTCCGTTTCTATCCCAGGGGTATTTTCGTCATTTTGTCACTAGGGGCATTTTGGTAATTTTGATAAGCCAAGAAAATTTAAAATTTTTTTTTCCAAAAATAAATTTGTCCTACTATTTTAAAGAGATATTTTAATGATTTTAAAATTAGGGTTTTCATAAAACATGGCTAATCTCTTTCGGGTTTTATTTAGTATGTTTAGCCTATGACCGAGTCCTCTTGGTTAGGGTGAACCGAAGCTACGCACTGTAGGAATCCCGCGAAGAGGAGGTGAGTCACGAGGACCTGCTTAAATACCAAGCTCTTAGGATCCAATCCTAGACATGCGCACTGTGGGGTTACCACACCCTAACTCGGCGACTTGGTCGTAGGTTTGTTTAATTAGGCTTTTTAAGTCTTATGTATTTGTTGGGGTAGACTAGTCCTAAGGTTCAAACATTTATCATACTAGCTACGTCCCATACCTACCCTTTCTTCAAGTAATAATTCACAAAGAAGTTGGAAGTACTTACCTGGGCGGATTGGTGCCGAAGACTCGGTGCCATGCCGTTCAAAAACCCAAAAATAATTCCAAAAAGGCCTACCAAAACATTTTGGGCCTTGGGCCCCCACAGCCGAGCTTTGAACTGGGCTCTGATACCAATTTTGTAACACCCCAAACCCGGCTCAAACATTACGACCGAATTTGGTATGTTACAGAGGAAAACATTTTTGTAAAAATTCCTTTAGCCGCTTAAGTTTGGGTGAAAACATCTCATTTTATATTGTTTTGTTAAAACCATTTAGGTGTGTGAAGAAACCGCACTTAGTTATATTTAAAGATCTATTAAGTCAGGTTGTTACCGATTTCGAATGTACTCGATGGTACAATAAAACATTTTGCGTTAAATTTAAGAAAACGTGTGTACCCATTTTTTTTAAGTCATTAACCACTTAAAACAAATTATCCAAAATATGTAAAGTAAGCAAAATAAAAATCTTAGGAGGACTTATTACAACTTGAACATGTAAATTCAAAATAAATGAAAATAATTCAAAGTCCGTTTAATCACATTCCCACTGCATGGCCACCTCGAGTCCATCCGGCTCCTCATCCGCGATCTACGAGTCACCTGAAAAATGTTAAAGGAGAAGGAGAGTCACCAAGACTCAATGTTTACCCCTTCCCCCAGTTTAGTGCAACATCATACACAATTTATAACAAATTAACATGCAAAACCATGCACCCAACCTAGCCATCCAAACACCTTTTCTACCCGAGTGTGGTACCAAACCACCGGTGGTGCCAAACCACTGGTGACTTATAGTCACGAAATCTGGTCATATTGTGGTGCCAAACCACTGGTGGTGCCAAACCATTGGTGACTCGAAGTCACAAATCAAATGATGGGGCCAACCCATCGTGTGATACCAAATCACTGGCGTCAATCCCATAATGTAAACTGTGGGGCCAACCCACTGTGGTGCTAAGCCACTGGGACGAGAGGCTATGAGGTGCCAAACCTCTGGAGGTGCCAAACCTCTGGTGAAGGTAGTCACAATGTGGTACCAAACCACTGGTGTCCGTCGACACGAATATCACTTCCCCCTTCTCTCATCAACCCACATAAGTCAAGATATGCATAACAGAATTCATGCCAACATGTATTTAAATCGCATATACCAAATATGCCATGCTTTCCAAAAGCATCAAATAGTAAACTCATACGGACAGGGGCTTACCTGAATCATCACTTATACCGTTATGGTATTAAATCCAAAGCTACATAAATCAGATTTAGCATACACAACATTTAGCACAGTTAATCAATCATAAAGTGTGTATGTACACACCTGATACCAATTGTCAGCCCTAAATCCCGAAGAACCCAATCGGCCACCTCCTGCTCTCTTGTCCCTATATTCGGCCAAACTCAAAGGTTTAGTGTCCTCGGCCATTCGGCCAAACCACAATATCCAAAGGGTTAATTATTGAACCCAAAAACCTTACCTAATACCTTCGGTACTAATCTTAGTACACTTTTTACACCTCTACTTCCACCCTACAATCGGCAACCATGAGTAGCCACTTAATAGCCTTCGGCTTATAATACTAAAGAGATTAAACTATTAACACATCCTTACCACTACTTACCAACCAATTACTCGAAGGTGACGGCTTCACTAGATCAACACCTCGAAGGCCCTACAACAACCGATTTCGAATTAGGTGATTCATACTTGCAATCCAATGCCGAAATCGGCTCTTACCCTTGTTGATAGTCGACAGAGAGAAGAATGTGGGAGAAGAGTTTTGGCATACTTACCTTCTTCTATGACCGATTGGAAAAACTAAAAAGGGATTACCCTTGCTTGATATTCGGCCAAGACTTCACAAAATAAGGAGAAAAGAATTCGGCTAAAGTGAAAAGAAAATAGTGAGAAAAGGGAGATAGGGATTCGGTTTTGAGAAGAAAAGAAAAGAAAAAGAGAGGGAAAGAGAGTAGGTGTTTTACTAAGGGTCAAAAAGAATAAGAGAGGTAGATGGCAATGGTGTTTTCGGTTTGAGAGAGAATGAAAAAAAAAACAAAAGAGATGAAGACTAGCCGAAAATTAGAAAGGAAAGACTTAAAAAAATTTGGCACTATCCCCCCTATACTTGCCGTCCACTCCTCTCATGAGGAGTTCAAATTTCGGCCAACTCCTTGTTTCTCTCTTGGCCACTAATTTGAAATAATTCAAAATAATTTGAATTAACACATGCCTACTTTTTCTCTTGCCACCTTTTTAGATTATTCACATAATATCTATTTAAATCCTTATTATAAAAAAAAAAAGAGTTTAAAGAGAGAAAATCTCTCCCCCTATGCCGTCCCATTCAAAGAGCAAAAAGAGGGATTTTTGCGACTCGAACACAGGCTCTCCCTTGCTCATTGTGGCGTCACTTCCAGCTCCCAAGTGGCCTTCCTTTTGCCACTTTTCCAAGGTCTTTTTAGTGTCAGATAATCCTCCATTTATTCTTGTAACCCCTTCCTACTAAGGCTCCCTACCTTAAAGCTTACCAAGTTAAATTTTCTCCTATTTCGAGCCTACTCGAGACCCTTAATTAGGCCTTATTATTCCATAAATAACATCACAGCAATTCGAACACACAAAAAAATAATTCAATCTCAAATAGCCTCAATTTTAGGATGTTACAACTGTTCATCACCTGAAACATGGTCCCACAACGGGGTGAGTCAAACGGACTCAATGTGTACACGACACTAAGTCATAATAGAATCAGGCATACAGGAGTTACACCTTCAAAACATAGAATACAAGTTATGATGCATTCCCAAACCCAAACCTAATTATCCATCCGCTACACACCCCCGTACCAATCATGCACACCGTGGGGACTACTAAGTCGACCCTCCTTCCGCTACACTCCAAATTGCGATCTTAGGTCACCGTATTCGTGGTCTTAGGTCGCCACGTTCAGACATCGTGGTCTTAGGTCACCACTTTCGACATCGTGGTCTTAGGTCACCACTTTCGAGATATCACGGTCTTAGGTCACCGTGTTCGTGGTCTTAAGTCACCACATTCACTTCCCCTTTCAAACAAACCCATATGCCCCATATAATGATGATATGCATAAATATGCCGAGTTCACATTCTTATCATATTCTCATGTTACTAATGACCTTTTCATATTCTTTGTAGAAGTAGGAAACGTGCACTGAGTACTTAGTACCATAACATGGTACCCTAGCCACTTTCATATTCTTAATATCACATATTTTAATAAAACAGGCCATGAAACATATTAAGAAGTAGTGTGGGGTACACACTGATTTGCTTAACCACTTCACTTTGAAATCCAGAAATCGATCCATCGCCTTAGATCTCAAGTTCCTACAATTGATTAATCACTTACTATTTAGCACAAAGCCTATTCGGCTAGAAAACCAAATCCTAGTAGGATTTGTATTCTTAAAGCTTACCTTGGTGTCGATTTGATGATTTAATCAAATCCCAAAAACTCGTATTTTTCCCCTTTGAAATCGGCTAGTCACTAAATCCCTTGAATTGGTTAGTTTTCGGCTTAAAACACATAATAATAGATCTACTACTAAAATAGGCCTTGGCCGAATTTACCTTTGTTGTTACCTTCTAAATCTTAAATCCCGAATTGGATCCTTGCTTCTTTATTGCTGTTGAAATCCCTATGTACCCATGTTAGATCCAATCTAACATTAAATCATAATAATATAGCTTATGGCCGAATGGTATTCATAACTTACCTTAGATCTTAGAAGTTCCGAAAGATACCTTCTTGTAGTTGACAATTTCTTAAATCCCGAAAACACCCTTACATAACTCGGCCAAAATCCATAATAGAGATTAGTCCCTAAATTTTAGATAGGTTTAAAATATAAAAGAATTGAAACCAAACTTTGGATCTTACCCTTTTAAGAAATCAGTAGCACCCTTGTTAAAAGCCCCCTTAAAGAATCGGCCTTGATGACTAGATGATAAAGTTTCGACTTTTGGGATTTAATGGAGAAGTCGACTAGAGGTTCACTTGGGGTATTTGGTTTCCACGAAAATAAGGAAAAGAAACTTGAGAATTTTGGCAATGGTGGACTATAGATTCGGCTTGACAAAAGAAAAGAGAAGAGAAGAGAGGAGAGCACTCTAAATTCGGCAGAGAGAGAGGAGGAGGAAGAAAATTGATGAGTAGCCCTATTTCCTTCCTTTTATAGCCTAAACTACTCCTCGAGAATCCCTTACTTGGCCACCACTCTTCTTTATTTGATAGCTTTATCTCTTAATTTAAAATAATTAGAGAATAATCCTTTATTATCTCTTCAAAAATAATCCAAATTAAATCCCTTATTTATCACCTTATTAATCGAATATTAAAGAGAATAAAACTCCTCCTTTCTAGAAGGCTTGTGCCGTCCACCTCGAGAGCTTCCGGAAGCAAAATAAAACTTCTTTTATTTGCTTCCCAAGTGACTCGAACCAGTGCCCAACACCTTGCATGTGGCGCCATTTCCAGAGGCCCTAAGTGGCATCTTCAGCCACTTTTCCAAGCTGTTTGTGTGTCAAATTTCACAAACTTTTTCTTTTAAGGCCACCTTGCCTTAATTTCCTCTTTAAACTTTAAAACTCGACATTTCTAAGTCATTTCTAAGTTTCCAAAAGTTTTCGTTCGACTCAGTAAACTTGACATTTTCTTACATTTCCAAGTTTCAGAAATGTGCACTTTCCTATTTTGAATCATTTCCATCCATTTCCAAGTTTCCAAAAATGTTCACTTTCCATTTTTTTAACTTAACATTTCCATACATTTTCGAGTTTCCAAAATTGTTCAAAATTTATTCTTAGTACATAAAACATGTTACTTGCACAATTAAACCGAAAATGCATAGGCCCTTTCCAAGATGTTACAATTCTACCCCCCTTAAAATAATTTCGTCCTCGAAATTTTCTAACTAAAATAATTGAGGGTATTGTTGTCGTATTGCCTCTTCTGGTTCCCACGAAGCTTCTTCCGATCCATGATTGCGCCATAACACCTTGACTAGAGGAACTGACTTCCTCCGTAGCACTTTCACATCACGTTCCAATATTCGAATCGGCTCTTCCTCGTAGGATAAGTCTGGCCTTAGCTCTACTTCTTCGACAGGTACCACATGAGACAGATCCGATCGGTAACGACGTAGCATGGATACATGGAATACGTCATGCATCGCGCAACAACTCGTGGCAACTCCAATTGGTATGCCATCTGCTCCAACTCACTTCAAGACTCGATAGGGCCCTATAAACCTTGGGCTTAACTTCCCTTGCGATCGAACCTTATTACCTTTTTCCAAGGCGAGACTTTCGTAAACACTTGGTCTCCCACTTCAAACTCTATTTCCTTCCGCTTAAGGTCCGCGACGACTTACGCCTATCGAGGCTTCCTTTAACCGTGATCGAATCATCTCAACCTTCTCTTCGCCGGCCACTAACTCTGGACCCAAAACTCGACGTTCTCCTAACTTTCGGTCCAACAAGTAGGAGTTCTACACTTCCGACCATACAATGCTTCATATGGTGCCATCCGAATGCTAGCCTGATAGCTGTTGTTGTTGGCGAACTCAGCTAAAGGCAAATAGTCTTCCCAACTTCCTCGGAAATCCATCACGCAGCCTCTCAACATATCCTCCAACACTTGTATAACTCGCTTGCATCGCCGTCGATTGTGGATGAAAAGCCGTAGTGAAGTCCAACTTAGTGCCTAAAGCTTGATGAAGTGCCCTCCAGAACCGAGACGTAAACCTTGGGTCTCTTTCGGAGATGATCGATACTGGTACACCATGTAACCTCACAATTTCTGCCACATATAACTTAGCCAGCTTCTGAAGAGAATAGTCAACTCTTACCGGGATGAAGTGTGCGGACTTAGTCAAACGGTCCACTATCACCCATACCGAGTCCTTCTTAGTAGGCGTAAGGGGAAGCCCACTATCGAAATCCATGGTAATTCTCTCCCATTTCCATTGCGGAATCTCGATTGGTTGAAGCAATCTGATGGAACTTGGTGTTCACCTTAACTTGTCGACACGCCAAACATTTCTCCACAAATTCAAGTCACTTCTTGCTTAAGATCGACCACCAAAATTGTTCCCTTAGATCTCTGCATGACTTAATGCCTCCGGGATGCATAGCATAAGGGCTACTATGCGCCTCCCAAGAATCCTTTGTCTTAACTCCTTGTCCTTCTGGCATACAAACTTTTCCTTTGTAACACAATACTCCTTCATCATTAACGCCATAATCCTTTAATTCCCGCTCGCACTTGTCGTAACTTAGCACTTAGATCCTTATCAACAATCTGTCCCTCTTTCACCTCCTTCACCATGTGGGCTTGACTTGCAACTCGCCTAACAAGCTTCCATCATCGATACAAACATAAGTGAGCGAACATAGCCCTTAGATCCGACACAACCTTCCGACTTAGGGCATCGGCTACCACATTTACCTTGCCGGATGATATTCTATCGAGCGATCGTAGTCCTTCAACAACTCCACCCACCTTCGTTGCCTCAAGTTCAACTCCTTACGAGTTAATAGATACTTAAGGCTCTTGTGGTCTGTGTAGATCACTGACCTTTCTCCATAGAGGTAGTGCCTCCAAACCTTAAGGGCGAAAACCACTGCTGCCAGCCCAAGTCATGAGTTGGGTAGTTAACCTCATGAGGCCTTAGTTGCCGAGACGCATAAGCGACTACTTTTCCTTCTTGCATTAGCACACATCCTAATCCCGTATGCGAGCGTCACAAGACACCACAAAATCCTTCCCACCTCTCCTGAGTAACTAACACTAGAGCCTCCGTCAACACCTTCTTAAGGTTGTCAAAGCTCTTCTGTTGCTTATCAGACCATTCAAAGGGTACTTCCTTCCTTAGTAACTTTGTCAAAGGTGCGGCTATTGACGAGAATCCTTCTACGAACCTTCTCGTAATAGCTTCGCCAAACCTAAAAACTTTGAATCTCACCACGGACCTAGGTGGTTTCCAATCCAACACCGCTCGATCTTCCTAGGATCCACTCTTATTCCTTTCGCGGATAACACATGCCCTAAGAATGCCACCTCCTTAAGCCAAAATCCACACTTGCCGAATTTGGCATAGAGCTCCTTCTCCTTAACACTTGTAGCACCACTCGGAGATGTTCATCATGCTCCTCTTCGGACTTAGAATACACCAAAATATCGTCGATGAACACAACGACTAACCTATCCAAGTAGGGTTGAAAAACTCGGTTCATCATATCCATGAACGCGGCCGAGCGCGTTGTCAACCCAAACGGCATTACTACAAACTCATAATGGCCGTATCTTGTCCTAAAGGCGGTCTTATGGATATCTGCCTCCTTCACCTTTAACTGATGATATCCAGACCTTAGATCGATCTTTTTAAAATACGGCGGCCCCCTTAAGCTGATCGAACAAGTCGTCTATCCTTGGCAAAGGGTACTTGTTCTTGATGGTCAGCTTATTCAACTGACGATAGTCTATGCACATACGCATAGTTCCGTCCTTCTTCTTTACAAATAGAACTGGTGCTCCCCATGGAGACACACTGGGTCGTATGAACCCACGATCCAACAACTCTTGGATTTGAGCCTTGAGCTCAACTAACTCCTTTGGCGCCATTCGGTATGGAGCGATTGACACAGGAGCTGTTCCCGGTAGTAAGTCTATTCCAAACTCCACCTCCCTATCTGGGGGTATTTCTGGTAATTCCTCCGGAAATACATCTTCAAAGTCTTTCACCGTTCTAACTCCACTGACACCTTCTTCCTTTCCACCTAACGCACTTACGAAGGCTAAGAACGTCTTGCACCCTTTCTTAACCATTTTCTCAGCCTTCAACGCCGAAACTACGTTGGACAGGTAGTTTCTTCTCTCTCCGATCATTACTACTACTTCATCCTCCGGGGTCCTTAGTTCCATTCGTTTAGCCGCAATCCAACACGGCTCGGTGCTCTACTAGCCAGTCCATTCCAAGTATAAGTTCAAACTCCCGAAAGGTAGTTCTATTAAGTCACCAGAAAGTTCACTCCCGAATCTCTGAGGGTACATTCCAAAGATCTTATCCACCACTACAGTTAGGCCTAATGGGCTTACTACAGTCATCTGCCTATTAGAAGGTTCAGAGTCTAGGCCTAGTGTTTCCACTACACTACATGCAACATAGGAATGGGTCGAGCCCACATCGATTAGAGAAAAATAGGGCTTGTCAAAAAATAAAGAGCGTACCGGTTATAACGTCCGGCGCGTCTCCATCTTCCCTCCGGCGAACCACATAAACTAAACCTGGTTGCCTTGCCTCAGCATTAGCAGCACCTCTGCCTTGTGTTCCACGGCCTCTGCCAGCACCATTACCTCTGTTACTCGAACCACGACCTCGTTGAGGCTGCGGTCCTCTTCTACCAGTCTGACTAACATTCTGAGCTGTTGGTCGACTTTCATCTGATTGCTTAGGACAATCCTTGATCTCATGGTCCTTGGACCCACATCTAAAACATCCTCCTATTTTCTTCCAGCACTCTCCTAAGTGCTTCTTTCCACACACATCACAAGGTCGATACCGCACTTCTGAACCAACTTGCTGACCTCGCGGCCCATCAACTCTAGGCCTCTTATGAACCTTTCTAGATGTTCCAAAACCTCTTTTGGGCCTATTCCTATCCATAGCCTGCTTTGTAGAATCCTTGATTCCCTCAGCCACCTTGCCCTTTTCTACCAAAGCAGAAAACTCCCGCTCCTGATGCGGTGCTATCAATAGTCTCAGATCATCCCTTAGCCCGTCCTCAAAATGGACACAGCGCTCATGCTCAGTTGCCACTACTCCTCGAGCATATCGGTTCAACCTCAGGAATTCAGCCTCATACTCCGCCACAGACTTGTTCCCTTGAACCAGCCCCAGAAATGCCTTCCTTTGCTCATCAGTATACCTGGTTCCCACATACTTCTTCTCAAATGCTTCCTTAACATATTCCTGTGTCGATCCTGTTTGTGGCACCATCCCGAACAGTCAACCACCACTGATATGCTTCATCGCGTAACAGTGCCACCATTCCTTTTAACTTCTCCTCAGGGGTCAAGTCAAGCTCATCCATGATGCGCTCTGTTACTTCCAACCAAGATCACTCAAACAACTGCGGGTGCCACCCGATACTCCACGAAATATTTCAGCTCCATTAGCTCTGAGCCGCCAGCACGCACTTACGGGTTCCCGAATTTCCTCCTGCACCAGCCACCAACTCCAAAACTCACAGCACAGCCTGCGACAAAGCATCATCCCCCGTCTGAGCTTGCTGCTCAACACCAACAGCTGGGGGTGGTGGTGGCGGTGGTATCTCATTGTCAGACCCTTGACCTGATCTAACGGGTTTTGACACCGTCATCCTTCCTCTACCTCGTCCACGATGACCACGTCCTCTAGAGCTCATTTCTAACATCGTGATCTGATTAAGAAGTTTTATGAATTAGTCTTTGTTTCACTTGATTACCCGCGAAGAAATTTTATGAAAAGAGTTTTAGGAGTGGTTCTTTTGTATGCACACAGTCTTTCCATTCATTCATCCATACATCCATCAAAAAATCATGAACTCTCGTTCATTCAGAGAAAGGTTGTAGTTTTCATTGTTATTGTTTTTTTCTTCCACTACCCAGGGGTATTTTCGTAATTCTGTCTCCACAGGGTATTTTTCGTAATTTTTCAAAAGGAAAAAGTTCCTTGGTGATTTTGTCACAAAGTATTTTGGTATTTTTAAATTTTCGGGGTATTTTGAAAAATTTTGAAATCTAGGGGTATTTCGGTGATTTTGGACCTCGGGGGTATTTTGGTGATTTTTTTTCCAAGCCGGGGTAAATTTGTAAAATCTTATAAATCAGGGATATTTCAAAGGTTGCAAAACTTTGAGGGTTCTTTTTGAGAATTGTACTTTTCAAAACGGTTATGTTGCAAAAATTTTGGAAATCAGGGTCATTTTGGTAATTTTATAAGTTAGGGGCAATTTTGAAATTTCCAAAATTCAAGGTATTTTTGATAATTTGCAAATTAGGGTTTTTGAACATTGATAAAATAATGAAATTTTGGCAAAACTGTTGGGTAGTTGGTCATTTTATAAAACAAGGGTATTTTGGTAATTTTACCACTAGGGGCATTTTTGTATAAATCAAAAATCTTTCGGAAAATTTTGTAAAGATGGTTTTCATGAATTTAGAAGAAAGTTTTAAGAGTTCTAAAACTAGGGTTTTGTTTTTTTATAAAAACACGGCTAATTCCCTTCGGGTTTTAGTTATTGTGTTTAGCCTATGACCGAGTCCTCTTGGTGGTAGTGAACCAAAGCTACGCACCAGCGAGGATTCGAGTGGAGAGGAGGTGAGTCACGCGGATCGCTTAAATACCAAGCTCCCACCGAACCCATTCCTAGACATGCGCATGAGGTTGCCACACCCACCGAGCCCTCCGGGTTAGGGTGAACCGGCTACGCACTGCAGGATTCCACGAAGAGGAGGTGAGTCACTAGGATCGCTTAAATACTGTGCTCTTCCGGATCCAATCCTAGACATGCGCATTGTGGGTTACCACTCCTTAACTTAGTGACTTAGCCATGGGTTTGTTTAACGCTCCTTAAGTCTTATGTGTTTGTGTTTGAGTAGACTAGTCCTAGGGTTCAAGTTCCTATCATGCTATTCTACGCTCCATTCGCTTTCTACCCTTCTAATATTCATTACACATAATCACACAAATAGTTAGGGTACTTACCTAGTGGATCATGGTCTGAGACTTTAGGTGCCATGCCGTAAAACCTGCTTGTTTCATAAAATATTTTCAAAAAAAACTCATTTGGGCTCACTTTGAAAATGTTTTGGGCCTTGGCCCACAGGCCGAGAGTTTTAAAACTGGGCTCTGATACCAAACTGAAACACCCCAAACCCGGCCCACTAGATTTGCCCAGATTTGGTATGTTCCTCAAGTAAACCGGTTTCAAAATTCTTTCGTTACCTAGAGAAAACTTGTGCGATTAAAAAAAAAAAACATTGTTTGGGTTGGGCTTGTGTTGAAAACGAATTCAATTCTTTATATTAAAAATTTTACTTAAACTTTAATAGGTAAAACTCATAATCATAATAAATAGAAATAAATGGAAAACAATTCAACTATGGCCTTATGGCCTTATTACATCAAATAATTTCCAAGTAATTCAAGTGCTTAAATAGAAATAGTAGTTCATAAAATAAAAACTTCATGTTGAGCATGGCCACCACAAGTTCTGCCGTCCCGGTCCATCACTGTTCATCACCTGAAACATGGTCCCACAACGGGGTGAGTCAAACGGACTCAATGTGTACACGACACTAAGTCATAATAGAATCAGTGTAATATCCCGGGTCGGGGGCTATTTTTTTGTTGCATGATATTGCATGTGTTTAGTGTGCTGTGTGGCTATTTTTGTGTTTTAGGGGCTTAATTGTAGGCTAGGAGTATGCCTGAGTGAATGGGAAAATTTTAGTTTTTGGGCTTAGGTGAGAGGAGCTGAAAGAGCTGGGGTTTAAGAATTTTATTTTGTTGTTTTGTTGCACAAAAGAGGAGCTGGCAAGGTGGCAAGGCATGCGCTACTTGGGAGCTAGGTGTGGCGTCAATTGCATGAGGTGGAGGTCTTGTGTTCAAGCCGCAAAGACCTCACATTTTGGTTCATTTTGGACGGCATAGGGGGGAAGAGTTGGATGAAGTTTAAATTCCTCCTTGGACTTGGTCAAATGGCGGCTTGGTGGGTGGAGAGTGATTGTAGGAGTGAGACTTGGTAAACTCATTTGAAATGTGTGGCTTGGAGTAATTGGGGATGTGGCCGAATTTTGGGGAGTGGTTGGAGGTGTTGGCCGAAACTTGGATGCTTGTGGGAGAGGTTGGTCGGTTTTGGTAAGTGGTAGGAGGTGTGTCGAAATTCATTTTGAATTTTAGGGGTGCATATTCGGTCTTGGTGTGCCAAAGCAAAAGTGTCCATTTTGGTTTTGTTAGTGAATAAATTTTATGAAGGTTTTCTCTCAATTTTCTTCATTTGTTTAAACCGAAAGTCCATGTGCTTGTTGTCGAAATTTTGTTTGTTTTCTTCTAACTCTCTTTGTTAGCCGAATGCTTCTCCCCACTCTTTCTTCTTTCTTTCATTTGAGTTGAGCCGAAACCATTTCCTAAGAGTTCTTATAATTTCTTCTCCTATTAACACCTTGTTAGCCGAAACTCTAGCCTCCAAAAACACTTTCAACAATTCTTTTTCTTTCAAAAACCGTAAGTACTCTCTCTATCCATCTTTTATTCTCTTCCTGTTTCAAGCCGCTCTCTTTGACTGTCCTTTGTGCCGAAACTCTACCCATTTACAATCTTCTTCCTCTCTTTTCTCACTCAAAGCCGAATCCAAGGGTGTTAAACACCTAAAGCCGAATTTCCTTCTTTTTTTTTTGAAGTCTTGGCCGAATATCAACCCCTCCTTTCTTCACCTTTTCTTGCGTTCCCTTTTGTGAGTAAGGCCGAATCTCCATTCCCTTCTAGTGTGGTGTTGGCCGAATTTTAGTTGGTGTTGGGATCTTTGATTTGTGGTGGGAATCAAGGGAGGCCTTTACCTGTTAGAGACCGATTGGTAAGCTGTGGTAAGTGGCTATGTTATTATCGGTTTATTTATTTAGTTCGATTAAGTCAAGGATGACAATGGTTTAACTGTTCTTCTTATTAGGTGGTGACCGATTGTCAAAGGGACCATTAGTTGGTTCGGGTTTGGTAGGAAACCAAACATTTGCAAGGTAAGGGTTATTTGATAAACCCTTTTTGGTTTAAATGGCTATGGCCGAATGGTCTAAGTGATTAACTCATGTTGGCCGATTGTTTTAGGAGCAAGAGGATCGAGGGTTGTAGACCGGTTCTTAGGATTAAAACCTTCGCTTACTGGTGTGTAACTAACACACCCACACTTAGTAATAGTATTAATAACTCTGATTGCTTTGTAAAACCAAAACAGTATGATGGATTAATTGGTACCCAAGTGGGGTATATGTACGGATCCGGGTAAGTCCGTAGCATTACGAGTTCTACTGATGTATACTCAAAATTATGCTCTATGTTATGTATGCTATGAGATATAATGCTTGGCATGTTGGCATGATATGCATGACTTGTATGAGATGCATGATCACATGAGTATGGCATGATGATGGGTGATATGAGTGGAGGGAGGATGACGATATCCGTGTCTTTGGGACACCGTGTCTTTGGGACACCAGAGGTTTGGCACCTCCAGTGGTTTGGTACCACAGTTGATTTTGTGACTTCGGTCACCAGTGATTTGGTATCACATTTGTGTCTTTGGGACACCAGAGGTTTGGCACCTCATTGCGACTCGTCCCTGTGGATAACACCACCGTGGGTTGGCCCCACTTTGAGATATGGGATCGTCTGCTAGTGATTTGGTATCACACGATGGGTTGGCCCCATCATCGGATTTGTGACTACGGTCACCAGTGATTTGGTATCACATTTGTGTCTTTGGGACACCAGAGGTTTGGCACCTCATTGCGACTCGTCCCTGTGGATAACACCACCGTGGGTTGGCCCCACTTTGAGATATGGGGGATCGTCGCTAGTGATTTGGTATCACACGATGGGTTGGCCCCATCATCGGATTTGTGACTACGGCCACCAAGTGATTTGGTATCACATTTGTGTCTTTGGGACACCGTGAGGTTTGGCACCTCATTGCGACTCGTCCCTCGTGGTTAACACCACCGTGGGTTGGCCCCACTTTGAGATATGGGATCGTCGCTAGTGATTTGGTATCACACGATGGGTTGGCCCCATCATTGGATTATTCGTGACTTTGGGTCACCCGGTGGTTTGGCACCACACTTATGGATATCGTGACTTTGGGTCACCGGTGGTTTGGCACCACCAAAGTGGTTTGGTACACACGGGGTAGAAAAGGCGATATGGATGGTTAGGATCGGGTTGCATTAATCATGTTGCTATGTATGATGTGTGTTAGCATGTTGTTTCATCGGGGAGCGGGATTTATGCACTCGAGTCATTCGACTCACCCTCTCCTTTGACATTTCAGTGACACTTAGACGCGGACATGGAGCCGGGATGGACTCGGGGTGCTTATGCCACGCTTAATAAAGTTTTACTCAGACTTTATAAATTTGGGTACTTTTGCTTGTTTTTTTATTATTTGGGTTCGGTTTTGGATTGTAAAAGGCCTTTAATTTATGTTTTATGATGTTTATGCTTTAAATAGATTTTAATATGCCTTAACAAAGTAAGTGGGTTGGAATTTTATTAAAATTTGGAAAGACAATGATTTAAAAACTATAACGCAAAGTGTTTTAAACTATACCATCGGGTATCTCACCATGACTTGCATTAGAAACTATTTGAATAATGAAATGGAATAAACTCGTTTTAATTACATCTTTTGGTTAAGCTTTCAGATTTGGGTTTTCTGAATACACCACCTGATTTCAAACAAGCCTACTCAAATTTTCCTCAAATACACTAGATAGTGAAGTGTTTACATCTTGCCTTTAAACGAAAAACCTAAACCTCTCAAGTACGTTTTCCCCGTAACATACCAGATTCGGTCGTGGTGTATTGACCGGGTTTGGGGTGTTACAATTGTGGTATCAGAGCCAAGTTCAAAGGCTCGGCTGTGGGCCCGATGCCCAAAATGCTTTCAAAAATCTGTTTTAAGTGTTTTGTTTGAAATAAATGGTTTGAAGGGCATGACACCGAGTCTCCGGCACCAGTTCGCCCAGGTAAGTACCCCTTACTATTGCCTGTGATTTGTTGGATGTGAGGTGATTTGATGATTAGCAATAGTACATTACTTTAGAGATTGAAACCGATAGGATCTCGTGAACTCGCGAGAACAAATCTCCTTAAATATTCATAAGATTTGCTTTAAAAAAAGTGGAATAAATATCGATGCATAAAACTCTTTAATCGAGCACGTAGAGAATTTAGTCATGAGCGCTAGAGGTGGACGTGGTCGTGGACGCAGGTCGTGGTAGGATGACGGTTTCGAACCCGTAGGATCCGCCGTGGGTCGAAAATGAGATATCGGTTCCGCCACCATTTGGAGGTGGTGAGTTCCAAGATCGATCGAGATGACGCAGTGTCACAGCGCGAGCGCCGCGAGTGTTGGAAAGGGTAGCCGTGTAGGTGGTGGTGCAGGAGTTAGGAAATCTGTTCTCGAGCGACTCCGCAAACGGGCCGAATTCTTTCGAGGTGTTTCGTGTTGCTCCAAGATCTTCTTGAGTATTGGCCGAGGCAACCGAGCGGATCATGGATGATCTGGACTTGATCGCTGAAGAGAAGCCAAGGGTATCGATCGCTTCTCCGGATGAGTCATATCGGTGGTGGCTCACGGTTCGGGACAGTGTGGCGTGAGAGGATCCGACATGGGATTATTTCAGGTCGTGCATATCAAAAGAAGTACATCGAGAGCTAGTTATATTGACTCTCAAACAAAGGCATTTCGAGGCTTGTTCAGGGGAGTAAATCTGTTTCAGAGTACGAGGCTGAGTTCTTGAGGCTGAGCCGGTATGCCAGAGGTATTGTGGCGACTGAACACGAGAGGTGTGTTCGTTTTGAGGATGGTCTGAGAGACGAGTTGAGACTGCTGATTGCTCCACAGCAGGAGCGTGAGTTTGCCGTCCTGGTTGAGAAGGCTAAGGTAGCCGAGGGTGTTAAGGAGTCCGTGAGGCAAGGTATGGACAGAAGGTGCATAAGAGGAGCTTTGGGTCTTCGGATCGCCGGGTAATCCTCGAGAAAAAGGGCTAGACAGAGTGGGCCGAATCACCGGGTAGAGTTGTTGCTGCTAGTCAGGGACCGCCGCGGTGTAACCATTGTGGGAGATATCATTGGGGAGGCTGCTGGACCGGTGGAAAAGGTTGTTTTGAGTGTGGTTCTCTGGATCACCGTGTGAGGGACTGTCCGCGTAAGTTGGCCAGGATTCAGTCTGAGAGTCAGGGCCGTACTCAGTTCAGGAGTAGTGGACCGCCACCGCAGAGGGGCCGTGGTAATGGCAGAGGTGGTAATGGATCTGGTCGAGGCCGTGGAGCACCGGGAAGAGTTGCGGGTAGTTCTGATGCCAGACAGCCTGGATTAGTGTATGCAGCGAGGCGCCGAGAGGAGGGCGACGCACCGGACGTCATCACCGGTACGTTCTTGATCTTTGGTTCTCCTTTTACTACTTTGATTGATGTGGGTTCGACGCACTCTTATGTTGCCAGTAGTATAGTAGAGACCATGGATCTAGACTCTGAGATATCTTCTAGGCAGATGACTGTAATTAGCCCTTTAGGTCACTCTGTGGTAGTAGATAAGCTATTTAGAGACGTACCCCTAGAACTCCAAGGGGTAGTGTTCTTTGCCGATCCGATGGAACCGCCGCTTGGGGAGTTCGATCTGATTCTTGGGATGGACTGGTTGGTCAAGTACCAGGCGAGGTTGGATTGCGCGGCTAAGCGCATGGTTCTTAAGACGGTTGAGGGTGATGAAGTGGCTATGATAGGTAATAGGAGAGATTACTTATCAAATGTGGTATCTGCTCTGAAGGCAGAGAAGATGGTCAGGAAGGGCTGTGAGGCGTATATGGTTCATGTGTATGCCTTGGAGGCTAAAGAGTCTGCTGTAGAGAAGGTCCGTACTGTTAAGGAATTTGCTTGATGTGTTTCTGAGGAGCTTAGGGTTTGCCGCCAGATCGTGAGGTAGAGTTCGGGATAGATACATTCGAAATCGCGCCAGTGTCTATTGCTCCGTATAGGATGGCGCCAAAGGAATTGGTGGAGCTTAAGGCTCAGATTCAGGAATTATTGGATCGAGGTTTTATCAGGCCTAGTGTTTCGCCGTGGGGTGCGCCGGTACTCTTTGTTAAGAAGAAAGATGGTACGATGCGGATGTGCATAGACTACCGCCAGTTGAATAAGCTGACGATTAAAAACAAGTATCCGTTGCCACGGATAGATGACTTGTTTGATCACCGAGGTGCAATGGTATTTTCTAAGATTGACCTGAGGTCTGGGTATCACCAGTTAAAGGTGAGAGAAGCGGATATTCACAAGACAGCGTTTCGGACTCGGTATGGGCACTACGAATTTCTGGTAATGCCGTTCGGGTTGACTAACGCACCGGCAGCATTTATGGATATGATGAATAGAGTGTTTCAAAGAAGATCCGGATCGGGCCGTCGTGGTTTTCATAGACGACATCTTGGTGTATTCAAGAACAGAGGAAGAGCATGATGCGCATTTGAGAGTTGTGTGCCGCAGATTTTGAGGAAAAGCACTCTATGCTAAGTTCGGTAAGTGCGAGTTCGCTTAGAGAAGTGACTTTCTTGGGTCATGTAGTGTCGGCGGGGGATTCGAGTAGATCCTCGTAAGATTGAGGCGATTTTGGATTGGAAGCCGCCTAGGTCATGGTCGAGATTCGAGTTTTCTGGTTTGGCCGGATACTCACCGAAGGTTTGTTGAGGTTTTCGTTGATAGCAAATACCGATGACTAAGTTGTTAATGAAAGAAGTTCCGCTTGTTTGGACCGAGAAACAGCAGGAGAGTTTTGATAAGTTAAAGAAGATCTTGATCAAGCTCTGCTTTAATTCAACTCGAGGTGGTAAGGAATTCACAGTTGTCATCGCGATGCATCACATACTGGATTGGGTTGTGTCTTTGATGCAAGAAGGTAAGGTTGTGGCTTACGATCTCGGCATTTGAGGCCACATGAGGTCAACTATCCGACGCGACGATCCGGAGTTAGCGGTCGTAGTCTTTGCGTTGAAGATTTGGAGGCACTACTTGTACGGAGAGAGATCAATAGTCTACACCGATCATAAGAGTCCAAGTACCTCTTGACTCGGAAGGATTTGAATTTGAGGCGCGCAGATGGGTTGAGTTGCTTAAAGACTACGATCGCTCGATTGAGTATCACCGGGCAAGGCTAACGTGGTGGCGCACGCGTTGAGCCGCAAGGTTGTTTCGGACTTAAGAGCGATGTTTGCCCACTTGAGTTTGTATGACGACGGAAGTATTCTGGCAGAGTTGCAGATTAAGTCTACTTGGGTTGAGCAGATCAGAGAGAAACAATTTAGGGATGAGGTCTGAGTGCGCGAAGGTTGCAAGTGCAGGATGGTGGTTTGGAGGGTTACTGACTTGTCTAGTGATGAGGTTCTGTTTTCCAAGGTAAGGCTTGTATGCCTAAAGATGTTGAGCTGAAACAAAAGATTCTTCAGGACGTACATAGCAGTCCTTATGCTATGCATCCCTGGAGGTAGCAAGATGTATAGAGATCTTAGAGAGCAGTTTTGGTGGCCTGGCTTGAAGAAAGAGGTGACAGAGTTTGTTGGGAAGTGCCTGACTTGTCAGCAGGTCAAGGCTGAACATTAGTTGCCGTCGGGTTTGCTTCAGCCTGTGAAGGTTCCTCAAGTGGAAGTGGGAAAGGATAACCATGGATTTTGTCAGTGGGTTACCGCTCACGCCAAGCAAGAAGGATTCAGTTTGGGTAGTGGTGGATCGACTAACTAAATCACTCACTTTATTCCGGTGAGGGTTGACTATTCACTTCACTTGAAGTTGGCAAAGCCGTATGTTTTAGAGATAGTAAGGTTGCACGGTGTGCGTTTCGATCATCTCGGATAGGGATCCCGATTCACGCCAAGGTTCGGAAAGCGTTGCATCAGCTCTCGGGTGCACGCGGTTGGATTTCAAAGACGGCTTTTCACCCTTGATCGACGGCAAAATAAAGAAAGAGTTATTCAGATCTTAGAGGATATGCTGAGAGGTTGTGTCCTGGATTTTAGAGGTAGTTGGGAAGAGTTTCTACCATTAGCTGAGTTTGCCTACAACAACAGTTTCCAAGCGAGCATCAAGATGGCACCATATGAGGCGTTGTATGGTAGGAAGTGTCGATCACCTACGTGTTGGACGGAGTTGGGTGAGCGCCAGTTGTTAGGACCGAGTTGGTTGCTGAGACCGAAAACAAGGTTAAGTTGATTCAGGCTCGGTTGAAGGAAGCTTCGGACCGGCAGAAGTCTTATGCCGATCTTAAGCGGAGAGACATAGAGTTTTCTGTGGGGGATCAAGTGTTTCTGAAGGTCTCGCCATGGAAGAAGGTTTTGAGGTTCGGAAAGAAAGGCAAGCTAAGTCCGAGGTTTATTGGGCCGTATAAGGTTTTGATACGAGTGGGACCAGTGGCGTATCAACTGGAATTGCCAGCAGAGCTTAGTCAGATTCACGACGTATTTCACGTGTCAATGCTTCGACGTTATCGTTCGGATCCATCGCATGTGGTAGCAGTGGAAGAGATCGAGGTAAATCCAGATTTGACCATGGAAGAAGAACCTGTGCAGATTCTGGATCGGGAAGTGAAGGTTCTCGCGTGAGGAAGTCCATGCCTTTGGTTAAGGTACTTTTGGCGGAATCATGGCGTGGAAGAAGCTACGTGGGAACCCGAGGATATGATGAGACAAAGAATACCCGCAACTCTTTCGATCGTGTAATTTCGAGGTCGAAATTATTTTTAAGGGGGGTAGAACTGTAATATCCCGGGTCGGGGGCTATTTTGTTGTTGCATGATATTGCATGTGTTTAGTGTGCTGTGTGGCTATTTTTGTGTTTTAGGGGCTTAATTGTAGGCTAGGAGTATGCCTGAGTGAATGGGAAAAATTTAGTTTTTGGGCTTAGGTGAGAGGAGCTGAAAGAGCTGGGGTTTAAGAATTTTATTTTGTTGTTTTGTTGCACAAAAGAGGAGCTGGCAAGGTGGCAAGGCATGCGCTACTTGGGAGCTAGGTGTGGCGTCAATTGCATGAGGTGGAGGTCTTGTGTTCAAGCCGCAAAGACCTCACATTTTGGTTCATTTTGGACGGCATAGGAGGAAGAGTTGGATGAAGTTTAAATTCCTCCTTGGACTTGGTCAAATGGCGGCTTGGTGGGTGGAGAGTGATTGTAGGAGTGAGACTTGGTAAACTCATTTGAAATGTGTGGCTTGGAGTAATTGGGGGGATGTGGCCGAATTTTGGGGAGTGGTTGGAGGTGTTGGCCGAAACTTGGATGCTTGTGGGAGAGGTTGGTCGGTTTTGGTAAGTGGTAGGAGGTGTGTCGAAATTCATTTTGAATTTTAGGGGTGCATATTCGGTCTTGGTGTGCCAAAGCAAAAGTGTCCATTTTGGTTTTGTTAGCCGAAATTTTATGAAGGTTTTCTCTCAATTTTCTTCATTTGTTTAAACCGAAAGTCCATGTGCTTGTTGCCAAAATTTTGTTTGTTTTCTTCTAACTCTCTTTGTTAGCCGAATGCTTCTCCCCACTCTTTCTTCTTTCTTTCATTTGAGTTGAACCGAAACCATTTCCTAAGAGTTCTTATAATTTCTTCTCCTATTAACACCTTGTTAGCCGAAACTCTAGCCTCCAAAAACACTTTCAACAATTCTTTTCTTTCAAAACCGTAAGTACTCTCTCTATCTATCTTTTATTCTCTTCCTGTTTCAAGCCGCTCTCTTTGATCTGTCCTTTTGCGAAACTCTACCCATTTACAATCTTCTTCCTCTCTTTTCTCACTCAAAGTCGAATCCAAGGGTGTTAAACACCTAAAGCCGAATTTCCTTTTTTTTTTTTTGAAGTCTTGGCCGAATATCAACCCCTCCTTTCTTCACCTTTTCTCATGTTCCCTTTGTGAGTAAGGTCGAATCTCCATTCCCTTCTAGTGTGGTGTTGGCCGAATTTTAGTTGGTGTTGGGATCTTTGATTTGTGGTGGGAATCAAGGGAGGCCTTTACCTGTTAGAGACCGATTGGTAAGCTGTGGTAAGTGGCTATGTTATTATCGGTTTATTTATTTAGTTCGATTAAGTCAAGGATGACAATGGTTTAACTGTTCTTCTTATTAGGTGGTGACCGATTGTCAAATGGACCATTAGTTGGTTCGGGTTTGGTAGGAAACCAAACATTTGCAAGGTAAGGGTTATTTGATAAACCCTTTTTGGTTTAAATGGCTATGGCCGAATGGTCTAAGTGATTAACTCATGTTGGCCGATTGTTTTAGGAGCAAGAGGATCGAGGGTTGTAGACCGGTTCTTAGGATTAAAACCTTCGCTTTACCAGGTGTGTAACTAACACACCCACACTTAGTAATAGTATTAATAACTCGATTACTTTGTAAAACCAAAACAAGATGATGGATTAATTGGTACCTAAGGGGGTATATGTACGGATCCTGTAAGTCCGTAGCATTACGAGTTCTACTGATGTATACTCAAAATTATGATCTATGTTATGTATGCTATGAGATATAATGCTTGGCATGTTGGCATGATATGCATGACTTGTATGAGATGCATGATCACATGAGTATGGCATGATGATGGGTGATATGAGTGGAGGGAGGATGATGATATCCGTGTCTTTGGGACACCGTGTCTTTGGGACACCAGAGGTTTGGCACCTCCAGTGGTTTGGTACCACACTTGATTTTGTGACTTTGGCCACCAAAGTGATTTGGTATCACATTTGTGTCTTTGGGACACCGCAGAGGTTTGGCACCTCATTGCGACTCGTCCCTCGTGGATAACACCACCGTGGGTTGGCCCCACTTTGAGATATGGGATCGTCGCTAGTGATTTGGTATCACACGATGGGTTGGCCCCATCATCGGATTTGTGACTACGGGCCACAAAGTGATTTGGTATCACATTTGTGTCTTTGGGACACCGGAGGTTTGGCACCTCATTGCGACTCGCCCCTCGTGGATAACACCACCGTGGGTTGGCCCCACTTTGAGATATGGGATCGTCTGCTAGTGATTTGGTATCACACGATGGGTTGGCCCCATCATCGGATTTGTGACTACGGTCACCAGTGATTTGGTATCACATTTGTGTCTTTGGGACACCAGAGGTTTGGCACCTCATTGCGACTCGTCCCTGTGGTTAACACCACCGTGGGTTGGCCCCACTTTGAGATATGGGATTGTCTCCGCTAGTGATTTGGTATCACACGATGGGTTGGCCCCATCATTGGATTATTCGTGACTTTGGGTCACCAAGTGGTTTGGCACCACACTTATGGATATCGTGACTTTGGGTCACCAGGTGGTTTGGCACCACCGGTGGTTTGGTACCACACGGTAGAAAAGGCGATATGGATGGTTAGGATCGGGTTGCATTAATCATGTTGCTATGTATGATGTGTGTTAGCATGTTGTTTCATCGGGAGCGGGATTTATGCATCGAGTCATTCGACTCACCCTCTCCTTTGACATTTCAGGTGACACTTAGACGCGGACATGGAGCCGGGATGGACTCGGGGTGCTCATGCCACGCTTAATAAAGTTTTACTCAGACTTTATAAATTTGGGTACTTTTGCTTGTTTTTTTATTATTTGGGTTCGGTTTTGGATTGTAAAAGGCCTTTAATTTATGTTTTATGATGTTTATGCTTTAAATAGATTTTAATATGCCTTAACAAAGTAAGTGGGTTGGAATTTTATTAAAATTTGGAAAGACAATGATTTAAAAACTATAACGCAAAGTGTTTTAAACTATACCATCGGGTATCTCACCATGACTTGCATTAGAAACTATTTGAATAATGAAATGGAATAAACTCGTTTTAATTACATCTTTTGGTTAAGCTTTCAGATTTGGGTTTTCTGAATACACCACCTGATTTCAAACAAGCCTACTCAAAATTTTCTCAAATACACTAGATAGTGAAGTGTTTACATCCCGCTTTAAACGAAAAACCTAAACCTCTCAAGTACGTTTTCCCCGTAACATACCAGATTCGGTCGTGGTGTATTGACCGGGTTTGGGGTGTTACAATCAGGCATACAGGAGTTACACCTTCAAAACATAGAATACAAGTTATGATGCATTCCCAAACCCAAAGCTAATTGTCCATCCGCTACACACCCCCGCACTCAATCATGCACACCGTGGGGACTACTGTTGACCCTCCTTCCGCTACACTCCAAATTGCGGTCTTAGGTCACCGTGATTCGTGGTCTTAGGTCGCCACGCTCAGACATCGTGGTCTTAGGTCACCACTTTCAGACATCGTGGTCTTAGGTCACCGTGTTCGTGGTCTTAAGTCACCACATTCACTTCCCCTTTCAAACAAACCCATATGCCCCATATAATGATGATATGCATAAATATGCCAGAGTTCACATTCTTATCATATTCTCATGTTACTAATGACCTTTTTCATATTCTTTGTAGAAGTAGGAAACGTGCACTGAGTACTTAGTACCATAACATGGTACCCTAGCCACTTTCATATTCTTAATATCACATATTTTAATAAAGCAGCCATGAAACATATTAAGAAGTAGTGTGGGGTACACACTGATTTGCTTAACCACTTCACTCGAAATCCCGAAATCGATCTATCGCCTTAGATCTCAAGTTCCTACAATTGATTAATCACTTACTATTTAGCACAAAGCCTATTCGGCTAGAAAACCAAATCCTAGTAGGATTTGTATTCTAAAAGCTTACCTTGGTGTCGATTTGATTATTTAATCAAATCCTAGAAACTCGTATTTTTCCCCTTTGAAATCGGCTAGTCACTAAATCCCTTGAATTGGTTAGTTTTCGGCTTAAAACACATAATAATCGATCTACTACTAAAATAGGCCTTGGCCGAATTTACCTTTGTTCTTACCTTCCAAATCTTAAATCCCGAATTGGATCCTTGCTTCTTTATTGCTGTCGAAATCCCTATGTACCCATGTTAGATCCAATCTAACATTAAATCATAATAATATAGCTTATGGCCGAATGGTATTCATAACTTACCTTAGATCTTAAAAGTTCCGAAAGATACCTTCTTGTAGTTGATAATTTCTTAAATCCCGAAAATACCCTTCCATAACTCCGCCAAAATCCATAATAGAGATTAGTCCCTAAATTTTAGATAAGTTTAAAATATAAAAGAATTGAAACCAAACTTTGGATCTTACCCTTTTAAGAAATCGGTAGCACCTTGTTAAAAGCCCCTTAAAGAATCGGCCTTGATGACTAGATGATAAAGTTTGGCTTTTGGGATTTAATGGAGAAGTCGACTAGAGGTTCTCTTGGGGTATTTGGTTTCCATGAAAATAAGGAAAAGAAACTTGAGAATTTTGGCAATGGTGGACTATAGATTCGACTTGACAAAAGAAAAGAGAAGTGAAGAGAGGAGAGCACTTAGAAATTCTAGAGAGAGGAGGAGGAAGAAAAAATTGATGAGTAGCCCTATTTCCTTCCTTTTATAGCCTAAACTACTCCTCGTAATCCCTTACTTGGCCACCACTCTTCTTTATTTGATAGCTTTATCTCTTAATTTAAAATAATTAGAGAATAATCCTTTATTATCTCTTCAAAAATAATCCAAATTAAATCCCTTATTTATCACCTTATTAATCGAATATTAAAGAGAATAAAACTCCTCCTTTCTAGAAGGCTTGTGCCGTCCACCTCAGAGCTTCTAGAATCAAAATAAAACTTCTTTTATTTGCTTCCCAAGTGACTAGAACCCAGGCCCAACACCTTGCATGTGGCGCCATTTCCAGAGGCCCTAAGTGGCATCTTTCAGCCACTTTTCCAAGCCTGCTTGTGTGTCAAATTTCACAAACTTTTTTTCTTTTAAGGCCACCTTGCCTTAATTTCCTCTTTTAAACTTTAAAACTCGACATTTCTAAGTCATTTCTAAGTTTCCAAAAATTTTCGTTCGCTCAGTAAACTTGACATTTTCTTACATTTCCAAGTTTCCAAATGTGCACTTTCCTATTTTGAATCATTTCCAAATCATTTCCATCCATTTCCAAGTTTCCAAAAATGTTCACTTTCCATTTTTTTTAACTTAACATTTCCATACATTTTCAGGTTTCCAAAATTGTTCAAAATTTATTCTTAGTACATAAAACATGTTACTTCGTACAATTAAACCGAAAATGCATAGGCCCTTTCCAGGATGTTACAGACCTAGTAACTTGACTCAGATACTCGGGTAACTACACCACACCAAAGGCATCATAGATGCATAACAAGAGTACCGAATTGTAGATAGGGGCACAAATGTGCAAACAGGGGCACCGTAGTGCGAACAGGAGCACGAAAGTGTATACAGGGGCACTGAGGTGCAAACAAGGGCATCGAAGTGCAAATCCTGTACAAGCGCACATTCTAACCCTATTAGCATGCCAATCGTATCCTAATCGTTTACTATGTCTAAACGGGCATTTAAACAAAATTATAACTTTCATGAATCAGAGGCACTTCCATATATCTCCATACACATGCTATAACAATTCATAATCATTCCAAAATCACATATATCATATTTCATAATTATTCAATAGTTTTCAAATAAATCCTTTCTCACCTTATATTCAGATCTAATATTTCGATTTCCAACTTACATATTAAACATCATATATATACAATCATAAATCAGCAATAACATTATGTATATATATATGTACAATTCTATACCTACGAACTTACCTCGACAATTATAGTTGTAAAATGAGGCCGACGACTAATCCGACACATTAACTTTTCCTCTACTTAGATCCGTTTGATTCATTTCTAGATCTAAATAATAATTTTTTTCATTCAATTAATACAATTATAGCACTTAAATAATATTTCTAATACAATTAAGTCCTTCCATAATCATTTTTAAAATTTATCCCAATATTTACCTTTTATGCAATTTAGTCTTTAAACCAGAAACTTGCAATTTAACCAATTTAACTAAAATCAAACTCAACCGAATAGTATAACACCTACAGCCCATATTTTTTGTTATTTAACATCAATCCCTTGTACTTTTACTATTTTTACATTTTAGTCCTTAAACATTAAAATTACCAAGAACTACTTTACAAAATAGTCCTATATAGCAACCAAGCTTAAGATTCTACCATAAACTTTCAAGAACATCTCAATTTAATCCATGGTAAAATTCTAAACATTTAACAACTTTACAAATTGACCCCCAGGCTAGCTAGATTAAGCTAATACGACCTCAAAAACATAAAAATCATTAAAAACGGATGCAAAATACTTACCATGCATCAAGATTAATTTGGCCAAATGCTTCCTCCCTAAAAGAATGGTGTTTCGGTCATGCCTTCACCAAATGAAAAAGATGATATCCTTTTCCTTTACTTAATTTTAAGTTTAATTGACTAATTACCATTTTACCCTTAAAAACTAAACCAAATTTCACCAAATGCTAAGCCATGTTCATCCACTAACCTTTAAATTGGTTGAATTACTACTTAAGGCCCTTAATTCATGCTTTTATATCCATTAAATACAAATAATGCTATAGCTATTAAATTTTACATATTTACAATTTAGTCCTTTCCAATTAATTAATCATTTAAACATCAAAATTTCTAAACGAAACTTTAATACAACCTTAATAACACTCCATGAATATTTAATAAATTTTGGCTCGGTTTTTAGAATCGAGGTCCTGATACCTCATTTTCTAAAATAACTTGAATTTAAGGTCTTACCACTTGAACTTAATTATTCATTCAAATAACATAATTTGCCAATTCAAAATTTATTTTAATATTATAATTGACTCGTAAATATTAAATACTAATAATTATTGGCTCACTTGTTGGATTTGTGGCCCCTAAAAGCTTACTCGATTATATCACTGATCTAAATCAACCAAATTAGCTTTGGATGTATCATAACCTTATCATAGCAGTATCTATCACAGAACCAACAGAATTTATCCAAAACTTACCATACGAGCGGATAATCACATTCTACCTTACAGACTTAGCAGAGTACGCCATAATGGCCAAACAGAATACGCCACAAGGGCAACATAAAGAATTCACATGTTTACTGTCCTGATGGCTTCCACAGAAGGTGCCATGGGTTTCTCCCTCATAGACTTATACATAAGATTCATGTATAGTGATCTACCAGATAGATTTACACTTTATCAAATGCTACACCATGAACTAGTGCGATTTCTAGAGACTTGGAATGTTCGAAAAATGGCTTAAATGAAGGATCATCTTGAATGGTTCAAGGGATGGTGGAAACCATGACCCAAAGCACTTGAATGCATCTTCATTAAGGCCATGTATCCTTCTCCATTAAGGTAAGCTTGAGAACATGCACCAGTATTGATGGTTTGCTTCTTAAATCTTCTAGATCACTCATTGAGCATGAATTCGACAATGAATGGTCAATCTTCGCCCATACGAATTGACACCTACATCAATTATAAATAGGCAACAGTTGAGCACAATTTCACCATACAAAATTCATATAAGACTAAAGACACCATGTTAGACACTTAATCTTGACTTTCACACACAAATAACATAAACACAAGACACCACTTATTTCTCATTACACACGCATTAGTCAAACACATATATATGACTATTACAAGAATTGACCCTAACATGTTGTTATGCACATATATAAACATGAAACATACGATAATAACAACAACATAAAGAAACAACACACGACACACATATAATATGGACTTAGGACTCAAAATCATGCATAAATATAAATAACTCATGCAACACATTAAATATAATGCAAGATAAAATATGTGGATTAGATTAAAATGCAACTTACTAAAATAAGGAAAAGTCCTTGAAATAGTTGGCCCAATAATCAATCAAACCCAAAAGATGTTTCATTTTGCACTTGGGTCCCTCGTGTTTAGGCCAATCTCGACATCTCCGAATGGCTTCATAACATGATGTGATCGGAATCACTTCATGAACATTCATACTATCATATCTTGCCATGGGTCACAACCACATGGACTTATACACTTTCATGTATCGTGATCTGCCATTCTAGTCTTCATCTTACTGGACACTACACCACGAGTGTTTTCATACCATAAGATGCCATGGGTCTCAACCTCATCGTCTTACACTTGTTTTCATATCGTGATTTTTTAGTCTGGTTAGCAATATAATTGCCTTCATAGAGGTATCACAGAGGGACATTTACTCAACATTCTCTTACCCGAATTTGTTCACACATCTGAGTGATTCGTACCTTTTCTATATCAAACTATACCTGCATACTTACCGATCCACATTTTGTTCCAATAGGACTTCATACATTTTCTTATAACATGTATATCATTTTTACTATGCTTCTTACACTTACCAATTAATAGAGATATCATTGTCATTTAGATACACTTCTATTTTGAACAGTACCTATGCAAGAGTCAAGTTAGAGACTCACCTGATACTCACCCACTATAAATCGAAACTCAAGACTTAGACAGCCTTCTCGAACTAGCAACAACAATTGCTTAAAAAAACATTGGATTACCAAATTCAAACTCATTTACACACAAATTACTATAATCTCAATTACTAATAACCCTCATGCAAAGCCTTGTGCTTACAACTTACTATTCATTTACCTCTTATAGACTTACTATTTCAGAACTTAACATGCAGAGTTGTAATACTTACCCGGAGATGGAATGACTACTGATTAAACTAAGAGCCTTAGCTTCCAGCTCAAGGAGGAAGAGATACAATTAGACTTAAGAAAAAGAGTTAAAGAGTAACATTGAAGGAAGAAGCAAAAATCCCTTATGAACCCTTCTAACACACACACACACATACATGATCCATTTCTTCCTAGTGGAACTTAACAAGAGTCACAAATTTCACAATTTTTCCTCCTTAATGAACTCCAGTTTCTGAGAGAAACATAAATGAGAACCCTGCATAATAGATATCAGACCAGTATATCTAGTTGGTTTCTAATCAGGTCACTTTACAACCCAACCAACACAGTATTAAGACAAACACGATGTACTATACATTTGGCGATAACTCATACCATAATTATCTTTTCGTGTAACAAAACCATTCTCTTTAAATAGCAGAATAGTCTGAAATAGTATCTTTACTTACATACATGGCAGTTACTATACGCCCACACATATGCGCCAAAAGAAATAATTGGGTAGATTACACTTCACCAAAGAGATTATTTCACTACTACACGCCTTAACCTTGGATCCGCTAGACTTGGGATGTGACAACTCTCCTCCCCTTAACAAAATTTCACCTCGAAACTTTTCTAACTTGGAAGAAATCCACTATACAATTGAAAACTAACCGTTCACGCCAGACGCATACCATTAATTGGCGAACTATCCTTCTTACTCATAGAATCTTCTTATCAAAGCATACACTTTAAATATTCCTTGTTAGGAAGAGTGTCATAATTCTACTTAATTGGCGAATTTAGAATTTGGTGGTTACTCCTATAAATTCAAACATTACGTAACTTACCTTTTTGATAGATTTCCAATTTGTATTAGAGAACCTAAATAGTTACCAAAAAATAAACTTCTTGTACACATTTGTTTCTCTATAAAACAAGTACTCAAATACCCTTTCAAACACATTCGCTAAAAAAATGGGAACCCTAACTTCTTTTCTTTTTAATCTTTCTGCTTCTTTCGATCTCAGTCTTCACATTTCTCAGAGGTAAAATTTACTCTTATTCTTTTCCTTTTCTTTCACACAAAAATGGTTAGAACAGCCACTAGAGGGAGGGGTCGAGGCCAAGTAAACTAAAACGTCAACCCCAAAAATCCTTTCTCCTTCAGACCTCAAAGTCCCAATGATACTCCACCGTGCGTGGAGACTCTTTCATACGAATGTAGCACCACCCAGGATGAAATACACCAATATTTAGGAACTCGGGGTATTCTTTACCTAAATTTTCTTACAATTTTAGACGGCCACAGGTGTTGTCGGAACTAGGCTTTATTCTTCTCTTAATTTTATTGGAGGTAGAATTTCATCTGCCGCTTCACCCATTCTTTTGTACGGTATTAAATAAGTATGGTATTGCCCTGGACAACAATTACCCTTGTCCCAGTGGACTTTGGTAGCCTACTTCATAGATTGTTTCTTACGTAATGAACCAGTACTTCTAGGTGTATTCCAAAAATTTTATCAGTTGGAGATAAAAAGACAATGGACTGTTGCTGGAAATGCCCATTTCAGCGTACACCAGGGTTGCGAGCCTATCATTCAAAATAGTATTTCATACTTGCACTTAAGGAAGGAAAAATTCATAAGTATCATCTGTAGGCTTGAAAACAGATTTGGCTTTCCTACACGCTGGTCCCTTCCTCAGGTGTCTGTTTGTGCTTACTGTCAGCTAGTCGATGCTCAAGTTGCCTTGAAGCAATATATACGGCTGAAAAGGGGACGTACACTTGAGCTGGTGGAAATAGTTACAATTAGAAATATATTCCAATATTGTTTATAAAATCTAAGCCTCAATGATTGCAGGTAACTAACCTTATAAGTTAGTTAGATGATTACAATGTGCCCTCAGCTTCAACGGTCTGACCTCACAATGCCACTAGATATTAGGCACAAATTTTGACTGGGCGTATAAGGGAACCTCCTTTCTTTTTCTATGAAGTTTGTAGAATTCATTCCCACATATGGATTATCACACCTCTTGGTACTCTTTCCTCTTCTTCTAGTTGGGTTAGTTCTCATATTGATGATGCAGAATCTTCTTTGAGTTCTCACATTACACCCGATCAAGCACCAAATATGGATATCACAACTCTCTTGGGTAAGGCTCCTGCACTTCCTGCAATACCAATGGAGTCCGTCCATTTTACAGATTCTTCAATTTGCCACACTGATCCTTCATTGGTTTAGGTCCCAACAGAAACATTATGCCTAGAGCAGCCAGTGGTTCCTACAAGTTCTTAGCCCCAGTAGGCCTCTTCTGTAGAAATAAATGAGGTTTTTTCCATGGCGTGACTTATTGAAATCAGGATCATCTTCTATTTCGATGAGCTCTAACTTCCAAAGTCAGAACAGTATGATACCACCTCAGATGAAAGAGTCTCTCTGCTCCTATCTTTCTTCCAATCCAGAATTGTCTCCTCTTTCATTAATGGTGAAGTCTTCACAAGCTCTATCTATGGTGTATAGACTATAGAGTGGGCTCCTCCAAGAAACCAGTAATTTCCATGATGCTAAGGTTGCGAGATCAGAGGAGGCAACCAAAGCTAGTGAACAGACTGTAGTTGAACTACGCCGATCTGGATAGATATAGGAACAAGATTGAATATATGGATTATTGTATCATGACGTGGGAAATAAGTCCCAACACACGCAGACTAAATGCACCCAGCTTGAAAGGGAAGTTAAGTCACTAAAGTAGAGCGAATCCTACCTAAAAGAGAAACTTAATAATCAGAAGCTCTGCCACAAAGTTGATTTGGATGGTTTACATCAATCCAATGAGGAAGCCATTAAAAAATATCAAGAAGACACCACAAAGAACTTGACTAAGGCCCAACTTGAGTTAAGGTCTAACCTAGTTCTTCATACTCAAGTGATTGCTGGCCCACTGAGTCTAAGTCAGGTAGACTTCAATTTTCTTCAAGATATCTCTATTGAATCTTTGAGCTTTAATGTTTATCACCTCGAAGGCAAAGATTGGGAAGACTTTCAAATGAAGTGGAAACAAACAACTGGTTTCCTCTTCCCCAATACACCCAAAGTAAAAGATGAAGAAGAAAATTTAGAAGGTTCTATTGAGTTGGAGAAAACTCAAGAGGATTGTCCACAAGCAGAATAGGTCCCTGCTGAACCCACTAACCATCATGTTGAGGAAGAAAAATAGAATTTGTTTTTATTCTATCTTGTGATTTCTCTTTCTATAACAATGTAATACTTTTCCAGACTTTCTCAATGAATCTATCATTTGTTCCTCCACTGCCTTACTTATCACAATATCACTTACTAGCATAACAAACATCTTTCGCACAAACATAAACTTCAACACACCTGAGGGACTAAGCCAGGCTCGACGTAATAAGCCTATAGTGCTGTCTCACTTATTTTCCAGAGGATCGACTAAACTGTGGCTCTGATACCAACTTGTAATGCCCTAAACTCGACCCAATTCATAGAATCCAAATCTCAAGTGCTACTTCACATACCACTTAACAAATTTTCGAAACTGATGACAGATACCTCTTACTTAAAACATATTTCTTTCTATTTTATTTAAAGACTCAATTTCAGGAAAACAAAGGAAGTATTTAAGAGTAGAATATTACTTCATACATTTCACTAAATCCTTTACAATACAAATGTTTACTAGAGATTGAGTCTTAGACAAAGTACTACAATACGCCATTTTTCCACAGTATGCATAATCGCTCAGTCTGTCGTTCTTTGGCGTATTCCTGGCATCGTCCCTCTTGGGGAAATCTTATCCAATCGTTACCTGAAATATAAACATAACACTTGTAAGTTCAAGAGAACTTAGTGAGAGTTAATATAAATTCCATAAGATTCCAGAGTAAGACATAATACTATTATCATATGGCGAATACCTTATACTCAAATTTTCACACTATGTATAACGCAAACAAACTTAAATAAAAATTTTCTTATGTCTTTCATGACTACGAATACTCCCATAGTTGGAACTAACAGCTTTCTAAGGCAAATACCTTTATGAACATGTAGACACCCACTTCTTTTTAAGAACTACCTTAAAAGCTTATTCGATTATATCACGGATCTAAATCAACCAAATTAGCTTCAGATGTATAATAACCTTATCATAGCAGTATCTATCACAAAACTAATAGAATTTATCCAGAACTTTCTATATGGTGGATAATCATATTCTACCTTACAGACTTAGCAAAGTACGCCACAATGGCCAAACAGAATATGCCACAAGGGCAACATACATAATTCACGTGTTTATTGTCCCAACAAACTTTCACAGAAAGTGCCATGGGTTTCTCCCTCATGGACTTATACATAAGTTTCATGTATCGTGATCTGCCAGATCGATTTACACTTTATTGAGGGCTACACCATGAAAATCCATACTATCATATATTGCCATGGGTCACAACTGCATGGACTTACACACTTTCATGTATCGTGATCTGTCATTCTAGTCTTCATCTTACAGGAGGCTACACCATGGGGGTTTTCATATCATAAGATTCCATGGGTCTCAACCTCATCGTCCTACACTTGTTTTCATATCGTTATTTGTCAATCTAGTTAGTAATATAACTAGCTTACTAGAGGCATCATAGAGGGAAATTTACACAACATTCACTTCCTCGAATCATTCACACATCTAATTGATTTGAATCTTTTCTATATCAAACTATACATGCATACTTACACATTCACATTCTATTCCAACAGAACTTCATATATTTTCTCATAACATGTAAATCATTTTTACTATGCTTCTTCCACTTACCGATTGATAGAGATATCATCGTCATTTAGATATACTTATTTTAGAACAGTACGCATGCAAGAGTTAGGTTAGAGACTCACCTAATACTCACCCACAATAAATCGAAACTTCAAACTCAAACATCCTTCTCGAACCAGCAACAACAACTACTTAAAGAACATATGATTACCAAATTAAAACTCATTTACATACAAATTACTATCATCTCAATTGCTGACAACCTCCATGCATAGCCTTGTGTTTACAACTTACTATTCATTTACCCTTTACAGACTTACTCTTCCAGAATTTAAGATTTAGAGTTGTAATACTTACCAGGAGATGGAATGACTATTGATTAAATTAAGAGCCTTAGCTTCTAGCTTAGGTAGGAAGATATACAATTAGACTTAAGAAAAATTTTCAGAGAGTGACATTGAAGGAATTAATTTTTTGATAACCCTAAAATTTTACATTTTATTCAATTTATTCCTTAAACTTAGGATTGTTATAATTTTCAATTTCTAGCCTCAGATGAAAATCCAATTTCAAATATTCTCACAGGGACCTTAAAAGTTTTATTTCTAAAATAGTTTCATAACAAGTTTTATATTTATTGAATTCGGTCCCTACTGTAACAAAGTTAACTATAAGCTAAATTAACTTTACAATCTAGTCCTTTCATATTCTAAGCTTAAAATCTATCAATTTAAAGCCTAATTTTTCAAGAAATCAACAATGGAAACTTTCAAAAACTTTAAAAATTTTATAATTTGGTACATGGCCTAGCGAAATCAAGCTCCCATGACCTCAATTTCATAAATAAATACAAGAAAATAACTTAAATTTAACTCAGAATTTAAGGTCGAATGCCATAGAAGTTCTCCTAGGTTTTTCTTCTCTTTGGACAGTGAAAAAGGAGGTTGAATATGAAGAATGTTATTTTTTTCTCATTAGTTTAGCTTATATAAGTAGATTAGGACTTAATTAACTAAGTTTAGTAACTTAATCATGGTTTAGTTGACCTAATCAATTCATTAATAAAACTTAGTGGAAGATATCATCACCATCCACTAACAACCATAGGAAAATGGTTTATTTACCATTTTAAGCCTTTGATTAATTGCTATATAAGTTCCTAAGCCTTTGGCCAATTAAAACTCTATAGCAATTAGACTTTTACAAATTAGTCCTTAAGACTTAATTAGATATAATTACACAAAATTACTGAAATATTTCCCAATATATTTTTATATTATCATAGTAAATATTAATATTTAATAATTACGGACTCGATTTACAAAAATAGGGTTCTGAAACTACATTTTCCAGTACCACTGAAAATTGGGTCGTTACACCATGGAAATCATTTTGTTTTTTTACTGAAGGAGTTTTTTGTTTTATATCTTATGTCTATTGAAATAGTTAGGATATGGGACTAAGTATTTTTTTTTGGGAGGGCGATTGGAGTAAATTAATTACAACCATTTGGTGCTCGTTGTGACCTTGAGCAACGACATCGCCACCTGGATTTTTCCCTATTTCTCGTCGTGACATCAGAGGTTCGTTGTCACGATATGATTCACTATTTCTGAAAGGACCATTTTGAAGCAAGTTCAAGAAACCTATATTAACTTGTATAATCTCAATCACAGCCAAACAATACATTTACAACATCATATGAGACAAAATATATCAAACTGATACTTTGGAGTGACATTAAAAAAATAAGTTCTAAGTTTGACCATTTTTTATACAAATTCGATTTAAACCATAGGTACATGCCATTTACAATCAAAAGGGTACTTTACAAACTTTGTTGAGTCAGAAATGGTAGTCTAGATGCTGGCTTCAATTCCTGGGACTTTGAGAAATACCTAAACCTGCGTACGGGAAAAACAAATCGTACGTTAGAAATAGGTTCAGTGGTACATTTACTATTCAAAGCATATAACATAAAAATTAGCAAAACATTTCAATACTATACATGTATATCTATATGCAAATAACATACGACTAATTTAAATTTTTGGTTACCATAGTTAACATCATCAGCATTTGTACTTGAATATGCATATAACCAAATGTTATTTCATCCCAATCCGATTTCAACATTAAGCATTCAAAAATAAATATTTTCCACATATCACATATTATTTATGATACATAATTCACTTCCTAATATCACATTATTCACTAGTTTCTGGAGTCTATTGATTCATTTGAATCCTTTTTGGCCCCTAAAGCTCGATTTCATTTGATTTGTATAATCAGTTATGTGATTTCAACATTTCTTTCGCATTTAATTACAAATCATTCAAATAGTATCATTTTATACATATTCGCATCATTCACCAAGTTACATTCAAATATGTGTAAATTGTTTAACCGGTGCTCTCCATTTGTTGGGAAAGGTACAAGAGTTCCGGTTAAGTCTTGACTAAATAATATTATTTTCATAGAAAATAAAAACCTACTCTAACTAGAGTAGGGGGCCTGTGGCAAACCCTTGTTTTTTTTACTAGTGTTGCCGCCCCACACATGTTATGTGAGGGCTAGATTGGACCTGTCACGTATTGGGTCCAATTATATGTGATTTCTAAACTTTTGATGCAACACTTATAATTTTATCCAACCCAATATTTAATAAAAATAAATTTTATATAATCAATTAATTAAATTAACTAAATTAATTTCTCAATTAAATATTTTTCTAAACCCAATTTTAATTTCGTTAAAGTCATAGCGACTTTACCGTAATAGAATCTACGAGGAAATATATTTAATTTCCTTAAACAAAAAATTTATAATGAGTAATTAATTTAATTCAATCTTCAAACTCCAATTATTTAATTATAATTAATTAAATAATAATTCGAAGAACCTTAAATTAATTGTCAAGTCATTTATGTGTTTAGCGAGAAAACATTCATTGCAGATAGTGGTACGTTCAATCTGTTTCTCTTACTTCACCGTTTTCATTCATTTTACTTTTATTGGTTATAAAATAGTAATTAATTAATTTATCACAAAGAAAAATGACTCATGACTACGTTTACTTTCATCTATCAGGTAATGTCGATGAGAGGATATCATTTACCCTTTAATTTGACTATGAATTTCGCTGTTGTGGAATAATGCTACATACTGCAGAAGTTGTATACCCAACGTACAAATTTTTGGTTCAATATCTATTCGAAGTCATAATTTCATTTATATCAAAGTATACAAGTCACACATACATAGTCCCTCATTCACACAAGATCAAGGTAAGTCACATTATGAACGTCACAAGTGAATAAATCCATAAACGAATCAAAGATCTGTTCTACTTAGGTCTTGTCCGATGTACTGATAGTCAAGTCAGTCACATCTATGGTTTTATCTTCTTGGAGTCATCCACTACAATACCTAAGACAAGACATCTATACTATATGACCAAAATAGTACAAATCATATTTTAAAGTGACCATGTGCGTAGTTTACCCTATTTCTAAGTTCTCTATTCATCTCAAGATTGTACCGTTTTAATATCAAATTTTGTAGGGCATTACACTGCCGTGTGTATACAAAGGACTATATTATATTTGTCGAAACCATTATAAAGTTTGATTCAAAAAAAAAACGGGGATCGACTTTAAAAACAAAGATGGAGTCGCCACCGATCTTTTTTCTTAGGTGTGACCAGATCACCTTATAAAACATTTTTATTTCAAAACATTAATTTTGGCCTACGAAATTCAAGAAAATAGGTTCGGGAGTCGGTTACGTACGAGGAAGGATTAGCACCCTCGTAACGCCCAAAATTGGTACCGGATTGATTAGTCACTGCCCTAATGTAAAAAAATCGAAAAGATTTGAAAACATGATTTCTTTAAAAGTTTGAACAATTTGAGTTGGAATTGGAGATTCCTTTGTTACGAGAGCATACAAACATCACATCCAGCACGTTAGGACATGATGTTTTAAACTTTCATAACTAAAATCATCTCATGATTTACAAAATTCATTAAAAGGATATTTAGTTATTTGGACGAACGAAAAACCGAAACCCAGCACGTTAGGGCATAATTTCTCGAACTCCCAAACACGAAACATTGCCTTGTTTTCTAAAACTCTTATCCCGATATAACAAATCGTCATATCCAGTGAGTTAGGACACGACAATTTTGAATTCTCGCAGATAAGTTCTTATTTAAAATTTATAGGTTTTAAAAAAGAGGATACTTGATATTTTAAGTTCTACAAGGAAAAATTAAAACCCAGTAAGTTAGGGTATAATTTCTCTCGAAGTCCCCAAATATCATATATCACTGTATCGCTATTTTTTAATATAAAACAATGTTTTGAATAAAATGAGGCATATATATTATAAACATCAATTTCAAATAACAATTATTCACTATTATGAATCATATTAAAAATTTAGTCGATTAACAAAAGACTATCGTAACATGACAAATGATGTATACAATAAAAGGACTATACTAAAACAGTATTAAAGAAATAAAGAAAATAAATAAACAAATACAAGTTATAAAATATGCAATAAGAATTCAAAAATAAATCTATAAGAATTAAGAAATATATGTGAAGTACTACAAGTGATCGCTGTGAAGTCAGAGTTTTAAAATTTATAAAGATAATGATCGAACCTGGAAACTAACTATGACAACGATTGAGGCAAGTGCACCTATCGAACAGTAGTATAGCTTAGGCAAGACCGGATTGTCGAACCCAAAGGAACTAAAAGTACTAATACTAACTTTCTTTCTATTATTTAGCAAAAAATAAGTGAAGTTGTTTATTAATCTAAATTAACTAATTACTAAGCTAAAGACGCAAAGACAAAAAGAATGAATTGGGGAAATACTTGGAAAATCTCAGTTGATTAAGACGATACCCTTAGGAAGAATCCACCTAGACTTCACTTGTTATCTAACACTGAACCAGACGATTTATTCACTTGACTTGATCCGTAGGACTCCCTAATTTATATTAAACCCTCTCTCGAGGCAAATAACGTCTAACCCTAGGTTAATTAATTGAAATCTCTTTCCCATTAATAAACCCCTAGAATAGCAGTAAATCGATCTATGGACTCCCATATTAGGTTTCACCCTAATCCGGTAAAATCTCGTCACCCTATATCTAGGCGTGCGATCAACTCCGCTTAATTATGCTAGATCTACTCTTAAGTAGGGACTTTTGCTCCACCACCTAAGCACATCATACTTGAATTAATATCTGCGAAATATCAACACAAGAATTAAGCAAAAATAATTAAGAATAAATCAAGTATTTATCATATAGTTCAGAAAATAATAACAAGATTCATCTAGGTTTCATCCCCCTTCAGGTATCTGAAGGGTTTAGTTCATAATAATAAAAGAAAATATCTCAGAAGAAAAGATAAAACAAAACATAAGAAATCCCTAAAACCCCCTGAAGGAATTGAAGAGGAGATCCTCCGTCTTGAGTAGAATTCTGGCTTCTTGAGATGGATCAACTGGCTATCCCTTGAGAGTTTCCCACAAATCTGACCTTTTCGGCTCGGCTCCTTGGCCTAGCTGACCTCCCGTCGACTCCCCCTTTTAGGTTATACTTAGGGTGTATTTATAGGCTTTTGGAATGTGTTTCTTTGCCCCTAAGTATCCTTTTCCGAGTGAAATTACTCTCCTCCACGGCAGGGGCACGCACGGCCATGGCACACGCCCGTGTGAATCGTGGCCAGGCCGTGTTGGACTCCGTTAATGAGGCACGACCGTGTAGATCGACATCAGGCCATGTTCTAGTATATTTGAGGAGGCACGGCCGTGTGGGCTTTAGTCCAGGCCATGTCGACTTCTTCTTTGGTCCATTTTGGTCTGTTTTGAGCCCGTTTCTCATTTTTTTTATTCTTGGGTGCTTTCCTGAGTATAAGACATGAAAAGAAAGGATTAAGAGCACCTTTTTACATAAATCAAGGGATAAATTATCCAAAAGTATGCTAAATGTGGGATTAAAATATGTTACTATTTCGGTTTATCAAATACCCCCACACTTAAGCTTTTGCTTGTCCTCAAGCAAAACTCTCAACTTACAATTAAAACGAACTTTCCATAATTCCTAATATTCATTAATAGTGTTTCATCATAATTCAAGGATAATTTATACATGGATAATTCAATTCAAAGAATCCTAAGGATTCAAACAATCTAAGTCATAGATTTGTAGCTTGAAAATATAGGCGTCTCCCCTTATATAAATAATTACCTTTAATTTAAAATCGACAAGGATTGACATCCTCACTAGAGATTCACTCAAATCGCTCAAAGTGTTTAAGGTTCAGGAAAAAGCGCTCAAAAGTCGAACATGAAAAGTTAATCCCATAGGCTTACCTGAAAATCAAATCTCCACCACTATAATATGAGATGATGCACAAATTAAAAGGTCTTTGTCAGGGTTGTAATGGGGCTAGGGTTAAGGTGTGGATAGAGGCTGAATTAGAAGGTTAGAATCGAGATTGAATCGATAAAATACCTAACTAGAAACAATAAACTGAATAATTACATAATGGATTGAAACTTTAAACTAATAATACGAGCTTCTTCTTGAATATTTGGAATTCAAACGTATAAGCTCACTTAATAACAAAACTAGTAATGAATAATGAATATACTTTTGATTGATTTTTTTTAAGAACAAATCATAAATACATAACAAAGGAAAAATTACTGAAATAAAAAAAACATAGTTAGGCTATTAATCAAATCAAATCTCGATATAAGGGTAGTCAAAAGGAATGGGGATAACAAATAAAATGATTTTTTGGGTTAGCATTAGTGGTTATGTCAATAAAAAGGGTTGTTAGGATTAAAAGGAGTTCACTAGGGGTTAATTGTGAAGGTAGGTTTTTAATGGAGTTAGTGGGTTAAAACCTAGGTGCCTTTATCATCTCTGTATATCAAGTCATAGGTGTGGTCTCGATATGTATAAACGAGGCAAGTTCTAGAATAACAAATCAATGTTGACATACTCATAATCAATAAAGTGAGCATGGAAAAGAATATATGCTCTATAAGGCTCAAAATCTCACAAAAATTATGGGTATTTTGATATCAACCTCGTAAATTTCAAACTTCAAAGTATAATTTAAACTCAGTTCGATAACCTAGAAAATTTTTAATTTCTGAAAAATAGATTATCATGCTTGATTCTCTGTATTCTTAAAATTTAATTATCAATGCACAATTATCAATGACTTAATCTAAAACATATCAATAAAAATCATAAATCATTAGAAATTTCATCCTAATTAGTAATATGAGGAATTTACTTAAAAACAAGAATAAATTCAGGATTTTGGGAATAATGAAAAAAATTAGGCACGTCTAAGATTCACCCCCCATACTTAAGATGTACATTGCCCTCAATGTACAAAGATAGATAATAGCATGGTGATAAGAAAATCATATGGGGAGAAAGAATACTTCCTGAATTTTGGATGGATTCCTTGAGTTGGAGGTGGCAAATGACTTATGTAGCAGTGAATTACTCCTGTTAATTTATTTGTTATTTTGGAGTGTTCAATTGAAACTGCGAAGTCAGTAGTTAGATGTCTCGGGGGCGGAATTAAATAAGTGTTTGTTAGTAATACTCTAAGGTTAGATAGCCAATGATAACATGAATAAAATAGAGGTGTGAAACATAAAGGCAAAAGGGTTTAAATTAAGACAAATAAAAATAAAGAAAATAAACATAAGGAAAATAGAAGAACTCGAGAGGTCCTCATCACACCGGGTCTGTGGTGGTGGTGTAGAAATGTTGAAGTGGTGACAAATCTGCTGGAGGGTGGCCTCGATTCCGTCAAAGTGTTGAAATTCTTTCGGGTGCGAGATCGTTCGAATCGACCGAGGCATGCGAAATGTCCGAGAAGAATGAAGCTCGCCAGATGGGAGGGCTGGCTCGAGGTTGGTGCCTCCTGTGGGAAATCATCAGGAATGTCCACGGGCTCCTCCTCGTTAGTGGAGCCGCTGTCCCGATCAAGAGGCTCACCCCACGACGATATTTAATCATCCTCATGTGCAGTATCGTCTGAATGCTCTGAGGTGCCATCTGGCCAACCAACGTGAGGGAGGAACTTTGGGCATCGGTGTTTAGGATACCGAAGTGTCGAGCTAACCGTGTGATATATGGGCCCATAGATATGACCCCTCGCCGATGTTGCTCTGTCTGATGTTGAATGGCACGGGCTAGGAAGTAGGCAAGGTCGATCACGTGCCCGTTTGCCATACACCATAGAAAATAGGCGTCGTGTGTGTTAACAACGCCTGTGCTCTCTCTCCTACCTATCAATGTATGTGCTAGGATAGCGTGTACGTACCTCAAGGGTGGGAAGAGAGAAGTCGCCTTAGAGCGACTTGGGTCATAAGTGGGGGAGGCAGAGACTATGTCGCACCAACAACTAGTGGGAGTCTTGTGGATATGGCGGTGGAGGTTTGAAAGATCATTTTCTTCCGTAAATTCATTGTTATAAAGCCCCAATGCAGTCCTGAATTGTGGTACATTTAGTTCTCGTGCAACGCCTCCTAGTCAGAATTGGATCATACCCGGGTCGTCGTGTTGGGACATTACTATTTGGAGATGAAATGTCGAACAGAACTCTAGAGTGAGTTCTAAGTATGTAGGCTCTATGATGTTGAAGAACTGGTTCCAAGGGTCGGTGGTTAGTAAGGCTCGTACGTCGTCAATGAGTTGTATTTGTTCCAATGCGGTCCAGTCAATTCTTCTTCCTGTGCCCAACGGTCGTGCTCGAAGTATTTTGTAGCGATCCTCTTGAATTCCCGGAGGAAAGCGTAAAAACGGGTGGCGCACTTCAGTGGAGGCACTTGCGAAAGATGCACCGGGTGCCTTTCATTTCTTGGAAGTGGTCGTTGTGGTTCGCTTTCCTCTTGATGTCGACATTGTACTAGGGGATGTGGTGGTGTGAATCGACAGAACACAGGCGGAGCACGGTGGTGCTGTGATTTTCTGGGGGTGCACGGCAGTGGTGAGGGCGTGGGCTTCCTGCGGCACGGTGGTGGCGAGGGCGTGGGTACGGTTTTTGTATGGGTTTTGGAGAGAAGGGAAGGTTGATGGGTTTTGAGGGTTAAAATGTGTGTGATTTTGGGTATGGTGGTCAGATTTGGGATAAAAGAGGCTGAGAAAATCGATTTAGGGTTGGTTTAGGGAAGATGAGCGGTTTAAATTGCTTAAATAGGGGAGGGAGCACGGGCAACGGCCACGCCCATGCTCAGTTCTTTTCAGCCCGTGCTTTTCGCTATTTTCAAATTTTTGGCGCGATCAGGGTGCTTGACCATGGCCGTGGTTAAGGTGACACGCCCGTGTTCTTCTTCACACGATTGTTCAAAACGGGCGTGTTCCTCCCGTGTTTGACAAGTCAGTATAGTTCATAGTTGTGAAGCACGGGCATGTTGAGCCCGTGTTTGGCAAGTCAGTATAGTCCACGGTTGCTCAGCACGGGCGTGGGGCTATTATCGTAGCCCGTGTTGAGGATAAAAGTCACCTTTGTCGAGCACAGCTATAAGTACGCCCGTGTTTCGTTCCATGGCTTCCACACGGCCACGGGCACGCCCGTGTGCAAGGCCGTGTGGTCTAAAACCTGCGCTTTATTGAATTAATTAGTATGGGATTAAATGCTAAAAATTAAGAATTTAATGTTAGTATGGTTAATGCTCGGGTTGCCTCCCGAGAAGCGCTCGTTTAAAGTCTTAAGCTAGACTCACCCTGTTTTCATTTTAAAAAGAAGGTTCACGGGGCTGAAGCTCCTCTCTCATATCCCTAAAATCTTCACCATTATAGATTTTGAGTCTGTGACCATTTACCTTGAATGTGCCTTGAGTGGGATGAGTTACCTCGATTGTGCCATAGGGAAAAATTGTTTTGATCATGAATGGACCTGCCATCTTGATTTCAGTTTCCCAGAGAAGAGTTTAAGCCTCGAGTTGTATAGCAGGACCAAGTCCCCTACTTTGAATTGTCTCGATTTCTTTAGACGAGCGTCATGGCGTCACTTTGTTGCCTCCTTGTATAGCTTCGAGTTCTCGTAGGAATCAGCTCTCCATTTGTCAAGCTCGTTCATCCGCATCATTCTCTTCTCACTGCAGCTTTTAATATCGTAATTCAAAAAAATTATATTGATAAGCTTTATGTTCTAACTCAAATGGTAGATGACAACTTTTCCCGTAGACAAGTTTGTACGGGGATGTTCCTAAAAGGGTTTTAAAGGCTGTTCTATAGGCCCATAAAGCGTCGTCTACTTTTATTGCCCAATCTTTCCTGTTGGATTCAAACTATTTTCTCTAAGATCCGCTTAAGTTCTCGGTTTGCTACTTCTACCTGCCCACTAGTTTGAGGGTGATATGGGGTAGCTATCCTATGGTGTACTCCATATTTTTTTAAGACCTTATCAAATTGAGTATTACAAAAATGAGTACCCCTATCACTAATGATGGCTCTAGGTGTTCCGAATCGAGAAAATAGTTTCTTAAGAAACTTAACTCGCTCTAGCATCATTGGTAGGTAAAGCTTCAGCTTCCACCCATTTTGACATGTAATCAACTGCTACTAGGATGTACTTATTTCCGAATGAACTAGGGAATGGACCCATAAAATCAATACCCCATACATCAAATATTTCACAAGATAGCATATATGTTTGAGGCATTTCATCACGTTTAGAAACATTACCTGTTCTTTGGCATTTATCACATGAAGCGACATACCTGTTGGCATCTTTGAATAGAGTGGGCCAATAAAACCCGATTCGAGTATTTTATGTGTTTGTCTTAATGCCTTTGTAGTGTCCTCCCTGAAGGTCTGAATGGCAATGTTGTAGGATTTTGCTTGCTTCGCCTTTGTAACGCATCTTCAAATTACGATCCGCACAAATGCGAAAAAGAAAGGGGTCCTCCGAAATAGTTCTTCACATCGAGAGAAGAATCGCTTTTTGATGATGTGTTAGCTTTTTGGTAGGACGTTAGCGGCTAAATAATTCGCAATATCCGAAAACCATGGTACCTCGGAGCAAGGTTATAGAAAAGAGTTGTTCCTCGGGAATGAGTCGTTTATCTCACTTTCGCCGAGCTCTTCGAGATGTGGGTTCTCAAGCCCGAGAGAGGTGATCTGCTGCAAGGTTTTCAGCTCCTTCTTATCCTGTATTTCCGTGTCAAATTCTGTAAAAGTAAAATCCATCTTATGAGTCGTGGTTTTGCATCGAGTTTAGTTAAAAGATAACGAAAAGAGCAGAGTGGATTTGTAAACGACAACTTTAGATAATACTAAATATTGTCCGAATTTATCAAACGCAAAGACCACGACTAGTAATTCTTTTTCGTAGTAGTATAATTTTCTTGTGCGGTTGTTAATGTCTTGCCGACGTAATAAATCACCGAAATGCTTGTCTTTTCATTTGTCCTAAAATCGCACCTCATTGAAAAATCACTTGCATCACACATTAGTTCAAAAGGAGATTCCAATCGAGGCAATTATAATTGGGGCGTTTATTAATTTCTCTTTAAGAATATTAAATGCATCTAAACATTCCCTGATTAAAATTAAAAGGTACATCTTTTTCTAGCAATTTCGTTAGAGGCTTAGCTATTTTAGAAAAATCTTTAATAAATCTTCTATAAAATCCTACATGTCCTAAAAAGCTTCTAATAGCCTTAACTGAACTAGGAGGAGGTAATTTTTCTATGGTTTCGACCTCTGCTTTATCTACCTCGATTCCTTTACTAGAAATTTTATGTCCTAATACAATTCCCTCTTGTACCATAAAGTGGCATTTTTCCCAATTTAAGACAAGATTTGTCTTCTCACATCTCATTAGAACTCGTTTTAAGTTTTTAAGGCAAAGATGGAAAGAATTACCGAATACCGAGAAATCGTCCATAAATACCTCCATAATGTCTTCCACAAGTTCGTCAAAGATTGCCAACATGCAATGCTGAAAAGTAGCAGGAGCATTATATAATCCAAAAGGCATTCTACGATAAGCAAACGTACCATATGGACATGTGAATGTTGTCTTCTCTTGATCTTCAGGTGCTATTGGGATTTGGAAATAGCCGAAGAGTCCATCTAGGAAGCAATAGTACATATGCCCATATAACCTTTCTAACATTTGATCAATGAAGGGCAAAGGAAAGTGATCTTTTCTAGTGGCGTCGTTCAGCTTCCTGTAATCAATGCAGACTCTCCAACCTGTAACTATTCTAGTGGGAGTTAGTTCATTCTTCTCATTGGCTACCACCGTCATGCCTCCTTTTTTTGGAACAACCTGCACAGGACTTACCCAATTGCGGTCAGAAATAGGATAAATTATTCCAGCATCTAGAAGTTTAATTACCTCAGCTTTCACAACTTCTTTTACGTTGGGATTCAATCGTCTTTGAGGTTGCACACATGGCTTGTATTCCTCTTCCATTAAAATTTTGTGGGTGCAAAACGACGGGCTTATTCCCTTAATGTCAGAGATTTTCCAAGCAATGGCTCTTTTATGTTCTCTTAGTACCTGTATCAACTCCTCTTTTTCCTTGGGTTCCATTCTGAAGAGATAATTCTCGGTAGCATAGAATTATCCCCGAGGAATGCATATTCTAAGTGTTTTGGCAACTATTTTAATTCTAATTTGGGCGGCTCATCAATAGAGGTTTTTGTTTTAGTTCGTCATTGACTTCAATGCTCTCTTTTTCCGTTTGTCTAGATGAAGATGTATTGATTCGACTTGTCAATTTCATCTTCTTCCCCCTCTTCTTGAGTCGAGCACAGTTCCATCGTGTAAATCTGTATAATTTCTGTAATGAGTTTTGAATGATATGATCGTGAGTATCAACAAAATAACAGAATCATCTTGTTCTTTAGAATATCGCATGGCATCATAAATCTGAAAAATAATTTCCTCATCGCCTATTCTTAATGCAAGTTTACCGTCACCTACATCGATAATGTAATTCTAGCATTAGCTAAAAAGGGCGCCTAAAATTAAGGGAACCTCAATATCCTCATCCATGTCAAGCACAACAAAATAAACAGGAAAATAAATTTATCAATTTTTACCAAAACGTCCTCGATAAATCCTCTAGGATATTTAATCGATCTATCACCTAATTGAATACTCATCCTAGTGGGTTTTGGTTCCCTAGATCTAGTTGTTTAAACATTTTATAAGGCATTAAATTAATATCGCCCCTAGATCGGCTAATGCTTTCTTAATATTTAAACTACCAATTAAACAAGGAATAGTAAAACTTCCCAGGTCTTTTGATTTGGTTGGTAACTTTTTTTTTAGAGGATGGGTGAACATTCTTCATTAAGCTCCATGATTGATACTTCTTCAAGCTTCCTTTTATTAAATCAGAGTTCTTTTAAGAATTTTGAGTATGTCAAGCATCTGTTAAATGGCTTCAACAAAGGGTAAGTTAATATGTATTTTTTTAAAAAGTTCAAGAAATTTACCGTATTGGGCATCTAATCGGTCTTTCTTCAACTTTGTTGGGTATGAGATTGATGGTTTACTTTCTTTGCGCACTGGAGTTACATCCTCAACTCCCACATCCTTTGCTTTGTCATCTTCATGTAGTATTTTTTTCTTTGGTTCGACTAACTCCTTTCCACTTCTCGATTGTAATCGCCTTTACTGCTCTGCTTTTTTTAGAAAAATCTCTAATCGAATGTCAAAAACTATCTTAGTAAGCTGCCCAACTGACTTAGTAATTTCCCCAACTGACTTAGTAAGTTCTCCAACTTGGCTCTCGATCCCTTTGATCGATGCTTGTTGGGTTTTAAGGGTGGTTTTAGTGTCTTGGAGACGGTTTTCTTTGGATGCCATGAATCTTGTCAGCATATCTTCGAGGTTCGGCTTCTTCTCTTGTGGATAGGGCTGATTTTGGAAATTTTGAGGAGGTTGTTGTCTTTGATTTCCTTGACCTCCCCACTAAAAAATTTGGGTGGTTCCTCCAACTCGGGTTATAATTATTACTATATGGGTTATTATTAGATCTCGAAATTGTTACCTATATAGTTCATCATTCGCTCTCTGTGCCCGATTGGTAGGGTGGGTACTCGAGGATTCGCCACGGTTCCACTTGCGCGCATGCATGCATTCATTTGGATGTACCTGCGAAGAACACAAACTATCAAGCTTTTTATTCATTATCTCTACCTGTGTTGATAGCATGGTTACTGCATCTATGTTGAAAACTCCGGCTGATTTTGTTGGTTTGGTCCTTGTAACCTGCCACTGATAGTTATTCAGTGAAATCTCTTCAATAAACTCGTAGGCTACTTCAGGAGTTCTGTTGTTCAGGGTTCCACCGGCGATTGAATCAATTAGTTGCCTCGTTGCGGGGTTTACACCATTATAGAAAGTTTGGACTTGGAGCCACAGGGGTAAACCATGGTGCGGACACCTTCTCAAGAGATCCTTATATCTCTCGCATGTGTTATATAATGTCTCTAAATCTATCTGCACAAAAGAAGAGATATCATTAGTAATTTGGCCATTTTGGCGGTGGGAAATATTTTAATAAAAATTTTTGGTCATTTGATCCCATGTGGTGATTGACCTCGTGGTAACGAGTTTAACCAACTTTATTTGGCTTTATTCTTTAATGAAAAGGGAAATAACCGAAGCCTTATGGCATCATCAGAAACGCCATTTATTTTGAAGGTATCACAGGACTCTAAAAAATTAGCTATATAAGTGTTTGGGTCTTCATCCTGCAAACCATCAAATTGAACAAATTGTTGAATCATTTGTATAGTGTTAGGTTTTAATTCAAAATTATTAGCGGCTATAACAGGCCTAACAATACTAGATTCTGCTCCTGTTAAATGAGGTTTAGCATAATCATACATAGTACGCGGAGCATTATTTTCTGCCACATCTTGTGGTGGTGGATTATTTTCGTCCATCCCTTCAGTAGGATTGGATCTGTCTTCTCGCTCTTCTTCTTGGTAATTTAGGGCTCGCCTAATTTCTCTGCAATTTCTATGAGCGGTAGCTTCAATATCACTGTCGTATACTAGTGGTCCTCTCGGGTTCCTTCTAGTCATAAACTAGAGGTACCTACTAGGAAAAGAAAGAAAGAAAAATTTAGCAAAGTTAAAATTTAAACTTAAAAATAAAAGTAAATTGCAGAAAATAAAAAATAATGGCTAAAGTAATAAAAATAGAGCTTTCTTAATATTTTAGTTCCACGACAACGGCGCCAAAAACTTGATCGCTGTGAAGTCAGAGTTTTAAAATTTATAAAGATAATGATTGAACCTGGAAACTAACTATGACAACGATTGAGGCAAGTGCACCTATCGAACAGTAGTATAGCTTAGGCAAGACCGGATTGTCGAACCCAAAGGAACTAAAAGTACTAATACTAACTTTCTTTCTATTATTTAGCCTAAAATAAGTGAAGTTGTTTATTAATCTAAATTAACTAATTACTAAGCTAAAGACGCAAAGACAAAAAGAATGAATTGGGGAAATACTTGGAAAAACTCAGTTGATTAAGGCGATACCCTTAGGAAGAATCCACCTAGACTTCACTTGTTATCTAACACTGAACCAGGCGATTTATTCACTTGACTTGATCCGTAGGACTCCCTAATTTATATTAAACCCTCTCTCGAGGCGAATAACGTCTAACCCTAGGTTAATTAATTGAAATCTCTTTCCCATTAATAACCCCCTAGAATAGCATTAAATCGATCTATGGACTCCCATATTAGGTTTCACCCTAATCCGGCAAAATCTCGTCACCCTATCTCTAGGCGTGCGATCAACTCCACTTAATTATGCTAGATCTACTCTTAAGCAGGGACTTTTGCTCCACCACCTAAGCACATCATACTTGAATTAATATCCGCGAAATATCAACACAAGAATTAAGCACACATAATTAAGAACAAATCAAGTATTTATCATATAGTTCAGAAAACAATAACAAGATTCATCTAGGTTTCATCCCCCTTCAGGTATCTGAAGGGTTTAGTTCATAATAATAAAAGAAAACATTTCAGAAGAAAAGATAAAACAAAACATAAGAAATCCCTAAAACCCCCTGAAGGAATTGAAGAGGAGATCCTCCGTCTTGAGTACAATTTTGGCTTCTTGAGATGGATCAGCTGGCTATCCCTTGAGAGTTTCCCACAAACTTGACCTTTTTGGCTCGGCTCCTTGGCCTAGCTGACCGCCCGTCGACTCCCCCTTTTAGGTTATACTTAGGGTGTATTTATAGGCTTTTGGAATGTGTTTCTTTGCCCCTAAGTATCCTTTTCCGAGTGAAATTACTCTCCTCCACGGCAGGGGCACGGCCATGGCACACGCCCGTGTGAATCGTGGCCAGGCCGTGTTGGACTCCGTTAATGAGGCACAGCCGTATAGATCGACATCAGGCCATGTTCTAGTATATTTGAGGAGGCACGGCCATGTGGGCTTTAGTCCAGGCCGTGTCGACTTCTTCTTTGGCCCATTTTGGTCTGTTTTGAGCCCGTTTCTCGTTTTTTTTATTCTTGGGTGCTTTCCTGAGTATAAGACATGAAAAGAAAGGATTAAGAGCACCTTTTTACGTAAATCAAGGGATAAATCATCCAAAAGTATGCTAAATGTGGGATTAAAATATGTTACTATTTCGGTTTATCAACAAGCATGAAAAAAAATGACATATATATATACGCTTAATAACATCGAAAAAAAAACAATATCCAAAATGGTTAATATGTATGAACAATATTTAAATAATATATATAAAACTTAGAACATATGAGAAATATAAGAATACTTATAATTTAATAATTTGATATGTAAAAATATAAATAATAATACATGATAAAGTACGATTAAAATTTTGAAATAGAAGTATATATGATACGATAATTAAAAACTTAAATATATAACGTAAACAATACATATATTATATAATAAAAATAAATTTATACTAAATAATATTTTAGAAGTAATGTGTAATACAATATAATAAATACAAAAATCTTAAGAATACATAATATATAACTAATATATATAAGTTATAAAATAATAAATACATACATATAAACAATAATATTTGATAAAAATAATTATAAAGAATATACAAACTTTAAATAAAATTTATCTATTAATATAATATAAAAAGTACTTATGTGATATAAACTTCATAAATAATATATGTTATATAATATATAGAAATTTTATAAAATATTAATGATAAATTAATTTTAATGCTATAATAATAAAATGTGATATAATAACTAATAAAAATACAATATATGAATAACAATGAGAAATACAAAAAATAATAATTTAATATATACCTCATATTAAAATAATTTTAAAAAATAAAAGCAGAATAAAAAATTAGATAAGGATTAAATTAAAATAATTTTTAAAAAATAAATTTAAAATACAAGAAGGACGATATTGAAATGCGCGCCGAAAATGCAAGGACCAATTGGAAAATTATGCCTCATTTCAAAACGGTGTCGTTCTGTTACCAGCCCTTAAATAGCCCAAGGGACTAAATTAAAATGTAAACAAACATTTAGGGCCAATTTAAAAAATAAAAAAAATTAAATTAAACGGAATTAAAAATAATAAAATTGCGGGAGGACTAAAATGGCAATTAGACCATTTAACAAAAACACGCGGATCCTACCCGGGTTTTCGGGTCAACGCGCGGATCCTCCTTAAAACGACGTCGTTTTAACGCTTATTGACTTAAGCGAAAACGGCGTCGTTTTAAGAATGCTATATAGGTCAATTTTCAGACCAAAAACTCATTTAGCCTCAGTTTAAAAAAAAATTCTAAAAAACTCTCTTGATGCTTGTCTGGGTTCCGATTATTATCCCTTCGAGCCACCGCCCCCACGCGGCCCACGCGCCACCAAGTATGGTGGTCAGAGGCCAAATCTCAAATTTTCAGCATCGTTTGAATGGTAAACTCGCACCCTTGTTATATTTTTTTTAAAACAGTACTCATGCATTTAAAAATGTATAGATAAAATAAAAAAAATAAAAAGAATAGAATAACTGAGGAAATCACCTCTGTTGTTTTTTTTTATTAATCTCTAAATATTTGTGTATATATCTGTTTGTGTATTTCTGCCTCTCGTGTATATATGTTCTCTTTTACAGATTTATTTGGGGTTTTTATAACCCCAAAATAAAAAGGAAATACATATTTTCTATTTTGTTTCCTTGTTTGTTGTTGGTACTTTTTTCCTTTTTGCAGGCAGAGCGACAGGAAGCCCGGCGGTGATGAGGCATGTAACACCCCAAACCCGGCCCATGCTTTATGAGCAGATTTGGTATGTCACACGAGCAAAACATGTTAAACCCTTTTTGTTCGTACTAAAATATTGCTTTGTTAAAAATCAAGAAAACAAGTTTGATTTGATAAAATACTACTAACCTCAAAGATTTGATTGATAAATCGATAAATTTGAACTAATGATCTTACAAAACCGTGACTTTTGAAAACGACATTGAAAATTCGAAAGAGAATCCAAGTCTTTTAAAAATATCGTTAATAGTTCGAGAGAAAATATCCGTGTTAAAAATATTTGTAAAAGTTTATTTTGAAATCCATTTGTTAATCGATTTTGGAAACCATTGTTTAAGTTTTTACAAAATTCCCCTTTTTAAACAATTTAAGAAAAATAATAAAAACATCCCAACCAAAAAGCAAAAATAAAAATAGTCCAGAGGCCTTATTACAACATTTAACCCAAAATAATAAAGTAATAAAATAAACGAGAAAGAAGTCTAAAGTCCAAATAAACCATTTCCGAAGTATGGCCTCCCTCGAGTCATCCATAGCCCAAGTTCATATCATCAAGTATTACTGTAACATCCTCGAAAGGGCCTATGCATTTTCAGTTTAATTGTACGAAATGACGAGTCTTAAGCACTATGAATAAATTTTTGGTAATTTTGGAAACCTAGAAATGCATGGAAATGGAAATGAACATTTTTGGAAACCTGAACATTTTTGGAAACCTAAACATTTTTGGAAATGTTTCAAAAGTGGAAAGTGAACATTTTCGGAAACACTGGAAATGTAAGAAAATGGTCAACAAACAGAGCCGATCGAAAATTTTAGGAAACTTAGAAATGATGCCGAAATGTCAAATTTTAAAGTTCAAAATAGGAAATAAGGGCTAGAGGGCCTTAAAAGAAAAAGTTGGAGAAGTTTGACACACAAACAGGCTTGGAAAAGTGGCACAAGATGCCACTTAGGGCCTAAGGAAGTGGCGTCACATGCGGGAAATAGGCCTGAGTTCGAGTCACTTGAGAAGCAAGTAAATAAGTTTTATTTTTGCTTCAGGATAGTGAGGTGGACGGCATGGGTTTCTAGAGAAGGAAGAGTTTTATTTGCATAAATATGTGAATAATAAGTGATAAATAAAGGATTTTATTTCAAGAAAATTGAGGAGATAATTGATGGATTAAAGGCTTTTATCTTTTAAATAAAAGAGATAATATTATCAAAAGAGGAGTGGTGGCCAAGTAAGGGACTCCTAGGCTGATAATTTCGGCTATAAAAGGAGAAAGGAGGGCTACTCATCAACGTTTGCTTTCTCTTCCTCTGTGCCGAAATTTTCCTAGCTCTCTCCCTCTCTCGCCGAATTTTTCTTTAAGCAAAATCCATCTCCTCTTCTTCTATTTTCTTCTCTGTTTCTCTTTGTCAAAGCCGAATCTTTGTTGATTCTAAGTAAAGGAGCAATCAACTACGACATCTAAAGGGGTCTACAACTGTCGAATATAAGGATCAAGGATCTAAGGTAAGATAAATTTATTTGATTAAAGGTTATGATGTATATGTTAGATTAAATCTAACATGAAGATTTCGACAGACATATAGGGCAAGGAATCCTCTTCAGATTTGGAAAGCGTAAGGTAAGTATTAGTAATACCATTCCTATTGGGATTTGGTTTTAGAATCGAAAAGGTTATTAATGTGTTTTTGTATGATGGGCCGAATATAGGAATTAACAGATCTAAACTTTAGATCGTTCTTCGGGATTTCAAGGAATCTATTAAGCCAATCAGGTGTGTACTCACACTAACTTTCAATATATCATATGGCAATTATTTTTAATATATGAATATGCATAAGAATGTGAATGTGGTCAAGTACCACAAATGAAAGAGTACTCAGGTATGTTTCCTACTTCTGATAGGATTATGAATATGTTATATTTTGAACATGTGAATAGTAACATGAATGAGAAATATGTATGTTATATATGTTAACAAATTCATGGGGCATTCGGGATCTATGTGAAAGGGGAAGAAGGTGTTGACTTCGGTCTCACCAACGGAATATGGTGACTACGGTCACAAAATTTTAATATGGTAACCGGTTACATTATCCGAATTTGGTAACCGGTTACATTATTTGAATATGGTGTCTAATGACACAAATTATATGGGCGATGTGCACGTCATTGCAGCGATCGCCTTCGATGGTGTGTAGCGGATGGAGGGTTGACTTAGTAGTCCCCACGGTGTGATTAAGTGTGCGGGTGGTGTGTAGCGGATGGACAAATAGGCTTGGGTTTGGGTTGCATCATCTATTTTATATGAACATGAACTTGATACGAACTTATATGCCTGATTTGTTGAAGGTTAATGTTGTGTACACATTGAGTCTGTTGACTCACCCGTTGTGGGAACTATTTTCGGTGATGAAGCAGGATGTGGACCGGGACGGTAGACCTTGAGGTGGCCATGCTTCACTTGAAGACTTTATTTAGAATTTGGACTTTATATTTTCTAAGTACATTTAATTTTATTTTGGGGTTATTTGATGTAATAAGGCCATAAGGCCCAAGTGGATTTTCTTTATTTCTGCTTTATTTTTAATTATTTTTTTACAAACGATTGTTGGATTAAATTTTAAGTGAAATATATTTTTATAAACCTAAAGAAAATTATTTTGTCACCTTAATAAAAATTGGAATTTTAAATTAGTTAAATGGGTTTCCCAACCTAAGCCCAATCCAAAACAATATTTCCTAAAATTTTACAAATTTTCTCTAAGTAATGAAGAATTCGAAAACCGGTTTACTTAAGGAACATACGAGATCCGGTCCGGGCTCGTGGGCGGGTGTAGGGTGTTTCGACTTAATATCGAGCCCAGTTTAAACTCTCTACTGTGGGCTAAGGCCTAAAACGTTTTCAAATCGAGCCCAAATGAGTTTTATGAAAGTATTTTTGAAAATGAGCAGGTTTTCTGGCATGGCACCTAAGTCTCCGACCCGCAGTCCACCAGGTAAGTACCCCTAACATTATGTGTGATTACGTGATTTATGAAGCGTATAAGGGTAGAACAGGCATGGAGCGTAGAATAGAATGATAGGAACTTGAACCCTAGGACTAGACTACTCAAACACAAAACCACATAAGACTTAATGCACTAAACAAACCTATGGCTAAGTCACGAGCTAGGTGTGGTAACCCACAATGCGCATGTCTAGGATTGGATCCGGAAGAGCTTGGTATTTAAGCGATCCTAGTGACTCACCTCCTCTTCGCAGAATCCTACAGTGTGTAGCCGGTTCACCCTAACTCGGAGGGCTCGGCGGTGTGGCAACCTCTGTGCGCATGTCTAGGAATGGTTTCGATGGGAGCTTGGTATTTAAGCGATCCGCGTGACTCACCTCCTCTCTATTCGAATCCTACAGTGCGTAGCTTTGGTTCACTACGACCAAAGAGGGCTCGGTCATAGGCTAAACCTAATGACTAAAACCCGAAAGGAACTAGCCATGTTTTTAAAAAAAAAAAGAAAGAAAGAGAACCCATAAAGTTTTACAACTTTTGGAATATCCCTAACTTACTAAATTTTACATTTACCCCGATTTATGGAAAATTACCAAAATACCCCGAGGTCAAAAATTACCAAACGCATACTGGATTCCAAATTTTTTTCCCAAAATTACCCCGGAACTTTAAAATTTCCAAAATACTTTTGACAAAATCACCGAGGAACTTTCTGTTTGAAAAATTACGAAAACACCCCTGTATGAAAAAGACGAAACTACCCCTAGGGTAGGGAATGATCAGAAATGTCCAAAGTAGTGAAGTGAATGTTGTGGATGAATGTGAATGTGATTCTCTTAATTAGAATAGTGAATTTGAACTGGAAACTTTGATTGATCGAAAGAACAACTTCTAAAAACTTCGTTTCACAAAAAAGCATTAGCGGATTAACAAAGTGGAACAAAAGTACTAATGCATAAAACTCTTTAATCAGATTAAATCGCGACGTTAGAAATGAGTTCTAGGGGATGTGTTAGATTTGTTAAGATCAGAGTGCGCAGCATAAGCGTAGTCTTGGTGAGTTAGGATGTCACGATTATTCGTTAGTAAGTAATTTCGAGGACGAAATTTTGTTTAAGGGGGGTAGAACTGTAACATCCTCGAAAGGGCCTATGCATTTTCAGTTTAATTGTACGAAATGACGAGTCTTAAGCACTATGAATAAATTTTTGGTAATTTTGGAAACCTAGAAATGCATGGAAATGGAAATGAACATTTTGGAAACACAGAACATTTTGGAAACCTAAACATTTTTGGAAATGTTTCAAAAGTGGAAAGTGAACATTTCTGAAAACCTGGAAATGTAAGAAAATGGTCAGCAAACAGAGCCGATCGAAAATTTTAGGAAACTTAGAAATGATGCCGAAATGTCAAATTTTAAAGTTCAAAATAGGAAATAAGGGCTAGAGGGCCTTAAAAGAAAAAGTTGGAGAAGTTTGACACACAAACAGGCTTGGAAAAGTGGTCTGAAGATGCCACTTAGGGCCTAAGGAAGTGGCGTCACATGCAGGAAATAGGCTGAGTTCGAGTCACTTGAGAAGCAAATAAATAAGTTTTATTTTTGCTTCTGCAAAGGTGAGAGTGGACGGCATGGGTTTCTAGAGAAGGAAGAGTTTTATTTGCATAAATATGTGAATAATAAGTGATAAATAAAGGATTTTCTTTCAAGAAAATTGAGGAGATAATTGATGGATTAAAGGCTTTTATCTTTTAAATAAAAGAGATAATATTATCAAAAGAGGAGTGGTGGCCAAGTAAGGGACTCCTAGGCTGATAATTTCGGCTATAAAAGGAGGCAGGAGGGCTACTCATCAACGTTTGCTTTCTCTTCCTCTGTGCCGAAATTTTCCTAGCTCTCTCCCCCTCTCTGCCGAATTTTTCTTTAAGCAAAATCCATCTCCTCTTCTTCTATTTTCTTCTCTGTTTCTACTGTCAAAGCCGAATCTTTGTTGATTCTAAGTAAAGGAGCAATCAACTACGACATCTAAAGGGGTCTACAATCATCGAATATAAGGATCAAGGATCTAAGGTAAGATAAATTTATTTGATTAAAGGTTATGATGTATATGTTAGATTAAATCTAACATGAAGATTTAAACAGACATATAGGGCAAGGAATCCTCTTGATTTGGAAAGCGTAAGGTAAGTATTAGTAATACCATTCCTATTGGGATTTGGTTTTAGAATCGAAAAGGTTATTAATGTGTTTTTGTATGATGGGCCGAATATAGGAATTAACAGATCTAAACTTTAGATCATTCTTCGGGATTTCAAGGAATCTATTAAGCCAATCAGGTGTGTACTCACACTAACTTTCAATATATCATATGGCAATTATTTTTAATATATGAATATGCATAAGAATGTGAATGTGGTCAAGTACCACAAATGAAAGAGTACTCAGGTACGTTTCCTACTTCTGATAGGATTATGAATATGTTATATTTTGAACATGTGAATAGTAACATGAATGAGAAATATGTATGTTATATATGTTATAAAATTCATGGGGCATTCGGGATCTATGTGAAAGGGGAAGAAGGTGTTGACTTCGGTCTCACCAACGGAATATGGTGACTACGGTCACAAAATTTTAATATGGTAACCGGTTACATTATCCGAATTTGGTAACCGGTTACATTATTTGAATATGGTGTCTAATGACACAAATTATATGGGCGATGTGCACGCGACGTCAAATGCGCATGGCCGCTTCGATGGTGTGTAGCGGATGGAGGGTTGACTTAGTAGTCCCCACGGTGTGATTGGCAGGTACGGGTGGTGTGTAGCGGATGGACAAATAGGCTTGGGTTTGGGTTGCATCATTTATTTTATATGAACATGAACTTGATACGAACTTATATGCACGATTTGTTGAAGGTTAATGTTGTGTACACATTGAGTGTTGACTCACCCGTTGTGGGAACTATTTTTTGGTGATGAACAATGTGATTTGGACCGGGACGGTAGACCTTGAGGTGGCCATGCTTCACTTGAAGACTTTATTTAGAATTTGGACTTTATATTTTCTAAGTACATTTAATTTTATTTTGGGGTTATTTGATGTAATAAGGCCATAAGGCCCAAGTGGATTTTCTTTATTTACGCTTTATTTTTAATTATTTTTTACAAACGATTGTTGGATTAAATTTTAAGTGAAATATATTTTTATAAACCTAAAGAAAATTATTTTGTCACCTTAATAAAAATTGGAATTTTAAATTAGTTAAATGGGTTTCCCAACCTAAGCCCAATCCAAAACAATATTTCCTAAAATTTTACAAATTTTCTCTAAGTAATGAAGATTCGAAAACCGGTTTACTTAAGGAACATACGAGATCCGGTCCGGGCTCGTGGGCGGGTGTGGGGTGTTTGACTTAATATCGAGCCAGATTTTAAACTCTCGGCTGTGGGCTAAGGCCTAAAACGTTTTCAAATCGAGCCCAAATGAGTTTTATGAAAGTATTTTTGAAAATGAGCGGGTTTTTACGGCATGGCACCTAAGTCTCCGACCCATGATCCACGGTAAGTACCTAACATTATGTGTGATTACGTGATTTATGAACTGTATAAGGGTAGAAACAGGCATGGAGCGTAGAATAGAATGATAGGAACTTGAACCTAGGACTAGACTACTCAAACACAAAACCACATAAGACTTAATGCACTAAACAAACCTATGGCTAAGTCTTTGAGCTAGGGTGTGGTAACCCCCATGCGCATGTCTAGGATTGGATCCGGAAGAGCTTGGTATTTAAGCGGTCCCTAGTGACTCACCTCCTCTTTGCGGGAATCCTGCAGTGCGTAGCTTCGGTTCACCCTAACTCAGAGGGCTCGGTGGTGTGGCAACCTGCATGCGCATGTCTAGGAATGGTTTCGATGGGAGCTTGGTATTTAAGCGGTCCGCGTGACTCACCTCCTCTCTATTCGAATCCTACAGTGCGTAGCTTTGGTTCACCTTGACCAAAGAGGGCTCGGTCATAGGCTAAACCTAATGACTAAAACCGAAAGGGAACTAGCCATGTTTAAAAAAAAAAAAAAAGAAGAAAGAGAACCCATAAAGTTTTACAACTTTTGGAATATCCCTAACTTACTAAATTTTACCAATTTTCCCCGATTTATGGAAAATTACCAAAATACCTCGAGGTCAAAAAATTAAGAAACATACGGATTCCAAATTTTTTTTCCCAAAATTACCCCGGAACTTTAAAATTTCCAAAATACTTTTGACAAAATCACCGAGGAACTTTCTGTTTGAAAATTTACGAAAACACCCCTGTAGGAAAAAGACGAAACTACCCCTGGGGTAGGGAATGATCAGAAATGTCCAAAGTAGTGAAGTGAATGTTGTGGATGAATGTGAATGTGATTCTCTGAATTAGAATAGTGAATTTGAACTGGAAACTTTGATTGATCGAAAGAACAACTTCTAAAAACTTCGTTTCATAAAACTGTTCGCGGATTAACAAAGTGGAACAAAAGTACTAATGCATAAAACTCTTTAATCAGATTAAATCGCGACGTTAGAAATGAGTTCTAGGGGATGTGTTAGATTTGTTAAGATCAGAGTGCGCAGCATAAGCGTAGTGCGGTGAGTTAGGATGTACGATTATTCGTTAGTAAGTAATTTCGAGGACGAAATTTTGTTTAAGGGGGGTAGAACTGTAACATCCTCGAAAGGGCCTATGCATTTTCAGTTTAATTGTACGAAATGACGAGTCTTAAGCACTATGAATAATTTTTTGGTAATTTTGGAAACCTAGAAATGCGTGGAAATGGAAATGAACATTTTTGGAAACTTGAACATTTTTGGAAACCTAAACATTTTTGGAAATGTTTCAAAAGTGGAAAGTGAACATTTCTGGAAACCTGGAAATGTAAGAAAATGGTCAGCAAACAGAGCCGATCGAAAATTTTAGGAAACTTAGAAATGATGCCGAAATGTCAAATTTTAAAGTTCAAAATAGGAAATAAGGGCTAGAGGGCCTTAAAAGAAAAAGTTGGAGAAGTTTGACACACAAACAGGCTTGGAAAAGTGGCCTGAAGATGCCACTTAGGGCCTAAGGAAGTGGCGTCACATGCAGGGAAATAGGACTGAGTTCGAGTCACTTGAGAAGCAAATAAATAAGTTTTATTTTTGCTTCCAGAAGGCTGAGGTGGACGGCATGGGTTTCTAGAGAAGGAAGAGTTTTATTTGCATAAATATGTGAATAATAAGTGATAAATAAAGGATTTTCTTTCAAGAAAATTGAGGAGATAATTGATGGATTAAAGGCTTTTATCTTTTAAATAAAAGAGATAATATTATCAAAAAGAGGAGTGGTGGCCAAGTAAGGGACTCCTAGGCTGATAATTTCGGCTATAAAAGGAGGGCAGGAGGGCTACTCATCAACGTTTGCTTTCTCTTCCTCTGTGCCGAAATTTTCCTAGCTCTCTCCCCCTCTCTGCCGAATTTTTCTTTAAGCAAAATCCATCTCCTCTTCTTCTATTTTCTTCTCTGTTTCTACTGTCAAAGCCGAATCTTTGTTGATTCTAAGTAAAGGAGCAATCAACTACGACATCTAAAGGGGTCTACAACTGTCGAATATAAGGATCAAGGATCTAAGGTAAGATAAATTTATTTGATTAAAGGTTATGATGTATATGTTAGATTAAATCTAACATGAAGATTTCGACAGACATATAGGGCAAGGAATCCTCTTCAGATTTGGAAAGCGTAAGGTAAGTATTAGTAATACCATTCCTATTGGGATTTGGTTTTAGAATCGAAAAGGTTATTAATGTGTTTTTGTATGATGGGCCGAATATAGGAATTAACAGATCTAAACTTTAGATCGTTCTTCGGGATTTCAAGGAATCTATTGTAACAACCCAAACCCGGCCCAAACACTACGACCGAATTTGATTTGTTACGGAGTAAAACCTTGTGAACACCATTTCGAAAAAACATTTAATTTCCATTGAAAACTCCTCGTTTTCGGTTGTCTTGTCAAAGCTACCCTTAGATTTAATTTGAAATTTTAATTAAGTCCGTTTGTTATACCCGTTTCATGTGTGCCCGATGGCACGAATAAACTTTTTCGTGCTAACTTAAGAAAACATGTGATTTCGGTTCAATTTAATAGCATAGTTTAAGCAAATATCCAACATAAAAGAAAATAACACAAATATAGTTTATGGAGGCCTTATTACAACCAAAGTAAAAATAAGCAAATATAAAGTTCTATAAATTTAAATCCACTGCATGGCCACCTCGAGTCCAACCGGCTCCTCAACCGCCCTCTACGAGTCACCTGAAAAATGTTAAAGGAGAAGGTGAGTCACCAAGACTCAGTATGTAACCCTTCCCCCGGTTAATACAACATTTCATACACAACATATAACAGTTAATTATACAGAGTATCGTGTACCCAACCTAGCCAACCAAACGCCTTTGTCTACCCCATGTGGTACCAAACCACTGGTGACCGTAGTCACGATGTGTTACCAAAACACTGGTGGTGCCAAACCACTGGTGACGTATAGTCACAATGTGCTACCAAAGCACTGGTGTCCGTAGACACAAATCGGGTGATGGGGCCAACCCATCGTGTGATACCAAATCCGCGCGCAGACGATCCCATATCTCAAGTGGGGCCAACCCCACGGTGTGGTGTTAACCACGGGGACAAGTCGCTATGAGGTACCAAACCTCTGGAGGTACCAAACCTCGGTGACATATAGTCACGATGTGCTACCAAAGCAACCGGTGCTCGTCAGCACGATATCACTGCCCCCTCCTCTCATCAACCCATGTCAAGCAGTTAATAACAGAACATACATATATCACATGTATCAAATAATCCATGCTTCCCAAAAGCATTATTATCAATCTCATACAAATAGAGACTTACCAGGGATCCTCGCTTGTACCATTAAGGTACTAATGCCATATCTACATAGAAGTGATTTACACATAACATACACTTAATACACTTTATTAACTATTATAAGTGTGTATGTACACACCTGTCACCACGAATAATCTAAATCCCAAATGAAGAAGTCGGCCACCTAGATCCACTAGCCCCTATATTCGGCCAAACATGGGAGTTAGTACTATGGCCTATTCGGCCAAACCAAACAATCCTAGGGGTTTATCTTTTGATCCCAAAACCTTACCTTTAACTCTTTGCTACTATCCACAAAGACTCGATTCACAGATCTGTTTTACCAAATAATCGATTAATGAACATTACTCATAACCAAAGCTTTTGGCTTTTGAAAACCAACATAGACCTTACCCAAACTTACCAAAATCGAATGTTAGAGATTAGGGCTTGGGTCGCTTGCTTCACGATCTTGGGGTACCTAGAAGAGATCGATTACTAAAACATTTAGAAGTCTTGCTAGCCACTTCTGTAGAAATCGGCACTCACCCCTAAATAAGAGTCGACAAAGAATAGTGAAGGGAACCCATGAAGTTTCGGCACAACTTACCTTCACCAAAGCGATTGACCACGAAAATCCAAAGAGATCTATACTACTTCTACTATTCGGCCAAGATGCTACCAAAAGAAAAAGAGAATTCGGCACTTCAATATGGGTGTATCGGTTTTATGAAGGAAATTAATGGCAAGAGAGGGTGATAAGAGTGTTGGCTAAAGGAGTGGATGTTCGCCAAAGACAAAGAAAATAAAAGAAAGGAGGGATGGAAGATGGGAATTCGGCAAAGAGAAGTAGAGAGTGTTTTGGCCAAGGGTTTGAGAGAATGGAGAAAAATATCAGAAAACAAAGAAAGAAAGGTTGAGGGTTTGGCTCAAATGAAAGAAAAGAACAACAAGGTGGTAGGTTGGGGCTTTTATAGGCATTGCACACCCCTAGTGACCTTGCCGTCCACTTCTCCATGAAGTGTTTAGATTTCTGCAAACACTTACAACCTCTCCTGGCCACTCATTTAAATTAATTCAAACTTAATTGAATTAATCCCTCTTAATCCAAAAATAATCCAACTAATATCTTCTTTTTCTTCATCCTCTTATTATCACCAATTTTAAGCAATTTAAAACCAATTTAAAGTGCTTAAATTATCCCTTATTAATAATAATATTAACCCCTTTTATTATCCAAAATAAAAAGAATCCAAAGGGAAAAACTCTCCACATGTGCCGTCCATCCATCATGCAAAAAGAGGATCCTTGTGACTCAACCAAGGCTCTCCTTCCTCTTGATGTGGCGTCACATGCTAGCTCTTAAGTGGGCTTCTTTTTGCCACTTTACCAAGGGCTTTTTAGTGCTAAGTTACCCACATTTATTCTTATAACACCCACTTACCAAGGCTCCCTTCTTTTAAAAGTTAAAAACTAAAATTTCCTACCAAATCGAGCTAACACAAAGCCTTAAATTGATCATTATTATTCCATAAATAATGACACAGCAGTTCATACATAAGAAAAAAATAATTTATTTCCAAATAGCCCCGTTTTTGGGATGTTACAGTTCTACCCCCCTTAAAATAAATTTCGTCCTCGAAATTCCTTGATCAAAAGAGATGGGGGTATTGCTCGCCGCATCACCTCCTCGGGCTCCCACGTAGCTTCTTCCACTCCGTGGTTCGCCATAACACTTTCACTAAAGGCACCGCCTTCCCACGTAGAACTTTCACATCTCGGTCTACAATCGAACCGGTTCTTCCTCAAAAGATAAATCCGTGTTCACCTCAATCTCGCTCATCGGCACAACGTCTGCGAAGGATCTCGACCGATACCGCCTCAAAGATTGATACATGGAATACGTCATGAATCGACTCGATTCTGCGGCTGGCTCTAGCCGATAAGCCACCTGGTCCTACTCGTTTCACAACAAAAGATATGGCCAGATGAACCTTGGGCTCAACTTCCCTTCCGTCTAAATCTCAACACCTTTTTCCAAGGCGACACTTTCGGAAAGACTTTGTCTCCCACAAAGATACTCCACTTCCTTGCGTTTGAGATCGGCATAAGACTTACGCCTATCCGATGCTTCCTTGAGACGAGACCTAATCACCTTGACCTTGTTTTCCGTCTCGGTTACCAATTATGGACCTGTAACTTGTCTTTCTCCCAACTCCGTCCAACATGTAGGAGTACGACACTTTCGTCCATATAGGGCCTCATGATGGAGCCATTTGAATACTCGCTTGATAACTATTGTTATAAGCGATTCCGCTAATGGTAGGTACTTCTCCCAACTACCACTAAAATCCAAGACATGACCTCTTAACATGTCTTCTAAAATCAGTATCACCCTTTCCGACATGTCCAGTCGATTGTGGATGGAAAGCCGTCATGAAATCTAACAGTGTACCCAAAGCTTGATGCAACGCTTTCCAAAACCTTGACGTGAATCGGGATCCCTATCCGAGATAATCGACACCTTTGCACGCCATGCAACCTCACTATTTCACCCACATATAGCTTCGCTTAGCTTCGGAGTGAGTAATCCATTCTCACACCGGCATGAAGTGAGTGATTTAGTCGAGCGATCCACAATTACCCAAATCGCATCCTTCTTGGTGGGCGTGCGGGGTAGCCCACTAACAAAATCCATGGTGATCCTCTCCCATTTCCATTGAGGATCTTTATCGGTTGAAGTAGTCCCGATGGTGGTCGATGTTCGCCGCTAACCCACGACACGTCGGACACTTCCTCACGAACTCAGTTATCTCACGCTTCAACCCGGCCACCAGAATCATTTTCGCAAATCTCCCATACATCTTGCTTCCTCCAAGATGCATAGCGTATGGGCGCTATGTGCATCTTGGAGAATTTTCTGTCTTAATTCTGTATCTTTTTGGCATACATACTCGCCTTGAAAACAAAGCACTCCATCACTAGACAATTCTGCACCTCCAAACCACCGCCTTGAACTTGTACCCTCTTAGAGCTCAAGCCCTCATCCACTAATCGCTTTCCTTAACCTCCTCAACCCAAGTCGGCTTTACTTGAGTTCCGCCAAAAGACTCCCATCATCATCTGGACTTAACCGAGCGAACATTGCTCTTAAGTCCGTCACCACCTTCAGGCTCAATGCGTCGGCTACCACATTAGCCTTACCGGATGGTACTCGATTGAACAATCATAGTCCTTTAGTAGTTCAATCCATCGACGCTGTCTCATTCGAGATCCTTCGAGTCGAAGATACCTCAAGCTTTTGTGATCCGTGTAGACCATCGACTTCTCTCCATACTGGTAATGTCTCCATATCTTGAGAGCGAAGACGACCGCGCTAACTCTAAGTCGTGAGTTGGGTAGTTAACCTCATGCGGTCTTAATTGACGGGATGCATAGGCTACTACCTTCCCATCTCCGCATCAACACACATCCCAAACCGGTGTGAGATGCATCACAATAAACTCGTGAATAACTTTCCCGCTTCAGTTGTACTAAAACCGAGCTTAGTCAAAATCTTCCTTAACTTATCAAAGCTTTCTTCTTTGCTTTTCCGTCCATACAAATGGGACACCTTTCCTTAGCAACTTAGTCAATCTGCGCTGCTATTAGAGAGAATCCTTCTACGAATCTCCGATAGTACCTGCTAGACCCAGAAAACTCCGTATTTCAGCCACCGCCCTAGGTGGTTTCCACTCCAATATCGCTTCAATCTGCGAGGGTCTACCCTAATTCCTTGGTGATACTACATGACCTAAGAAAGCCACTTCCTAAGCCAAAATTCACATTTCTTTGAATTTGGCATACAACCGCTTCCCCTCAATACTTGCGTAACTATCAGTAGATGCTTGTCATGCTCCTCTTCCGTCTTTGAATAAACCAATATGTCGCCTATGAACACCACGACAGAATGGTCCAAATCGCATCTTTGGAATACTCTATTCATCAAGTCCATAAATGCCGCCGGCGCATTAGTCAACCCGAATGGCATTACCAAGAACTCAAAATGCCCATACCGAGTTCGAATGCCGTTTATGAACATCGGCCTCCTTCACTCTTAATTGGTGATAACCTCGACCTAAGGTCTATCTTCGAAACACCGAGGCACCTTTGGGTTGATCAAACAAGTCGCCAATCCGAGGCAAGCGATACTTGTTCTTGATCGTTAACTTATTTAATCGGCGGTAGTCGATGCACATCCGCATAGAACCGCTCCTTCTTCTTGACAAACAACACAGCGCTCCCCACGGAGATATACTTGGTCGTATAAACCCTCTATCCAAGAGCTCCGAATTTGAGCCTTTAGCTCCCAATTCCTTTGGTGCCATTCGGTATGGTGCTATGGACACAGTGCCGTTCCGGGTAGCAAGTCTATACCGAATTCGACTTCGATCCAGGAGGCAAACCGGAAGTTCTTCCGGGAACACATCAAAGAAATTCCCCAACCATTCGGACCTTTTCAATTACTAACCCCTTGGCTTCCAAAGCACGATTTGAACAAATACGCCTCACAACCCTTCTTGACCATTTTTTCAGCCTTCTTCAAGGCGCCACTACGTTGGATAGATAATTCCTCCTATCTCCTATCATAACCACTTCATCACCTTCATTGCCTTTATGACCATGCGCTTAGCCGCACGCGATCCAAACTCGCTTGGTACTTAACCAACCAATCCATACCAAGGATCAAATCGAACTCCCCAAACGGTAGTTCCATTAGATCAGCTACAAATACTACCCCTTGAAGTTCTAGGGGTACGCCTTTATAAAGTCTATTTACGACTACGGAGTGACCTAAGGGGCTAACTACAGTCATCTCCCTAGAAGCAGTTTCAGAGTTTAGGTCCATAGTTCCTACCACACTACAAGCAATGTACGAGTGCGTCGAGCCCACATCAATCAATGCAACATAAGGAAAACCGAAAATTAGAAACGTACCGGTTATGACATCCGGGCGTCACCTTCCTCGCGACACTCCGGCGCAGTAAACTAAGCCAGCTGCCTAGCCTCGTGTTGCTGAACCTCGCGCCTTGAGTTCCACGACCTCGGTTAGGACCGTTGTTTCCTCTACCATTACCACGACCCTCCGTGGTCCTACATTTCTATCCCGAGCAGTTACGTCCTTCAGCCGCTTCTTAGCTAGCTTTGGGGACAATCTCTCGACGCGATGCTCCAAAGACCCACACTCAAAACATCCTTTGTCACGGTCCAACATCCTCCCCAATGGGTCTTTCCACGGCGATTGCACTGGGTCGGCCTCGATTAGCGATCGTGGGCCTTCTTTGCTGATTGGGCCCACTTGGCCTAGCCTTTTTACGAGCACCCGCTTGATCCAACCGACCCAAAACTTCTCTTACGATTGTTCTTACTATAGTTACGCCTCACGGCCTCCTTGATTCCCTCGGCTACCTTAGCCTTCTCCACTAGAGATGAGAACTCACGAACTTGTTGTGGGGCAATCAAGTAACCTTAAATCATCTGGAGTCCGTCCTCAAAGCGGACACAGCGCTCATGTTCGAGAGCCACGATGCCTCTCGCATATCTACTCAAAGCTTAGAAATTCGCCTCATTCCGACACGGACTTAGTTCCTTGAACTAATCCCGAGAAAGCCTTTCTCTCTGGCGTCGGTGTAGCCGATGCCCACATACTTTTTTCGATAGGTGGTTACGAAATACTCCCAAGTCAAATCATCGGCTGTAGCCCCATCTCGAACCGTAAGCCACCATCGTCACGCTTCATCCTTTAGAAGCTTACGCCGCCGGCTTCTCTTCTCTTCCTCGGTCGAGTCAAGGTCATCCATGATTCTTCGATTGACTCTAGCCGATATTCCATTGCAAGACTGGGTGCCACTCGACACACCTCGGAATACCTCCGCTCCGTTAGATCGAGTCGCTCGGGACAGATTTCCGAGCTCCAACATTTCCACCAGCCCACCACCATCTCCAAGACTCGCAACACGACTTGCGATACCGACTCGCCACCTGGCCTGCTCCGGCCTCGGCTAAAAGTAGGAGGTGGTGGTGGCGAGTGGTACCTCATTTTCCGAACCTTGTCACGACTGACGGGTTCGGACACCGTCATCCTACCCGTACCACGTCCACGGCGCCCACGTCCTCTAGAACTCATTCTATCTACCGCGCTTTTTAACTCGATTAAGAAAAATTTTATGCGTTAGCATTGTTTCACTTTATTATTCGCGAAGAAGTTTTATGGATGAGGTTTAATCAGAGATTCTTTCGAGCAAACAATGTTTCAGTTTCCTATCCTAGTTCACACAAAGAAGTCCATGCATCCATTCCTTAATACTTTCCATACCTATTCACTCATCGGACATTTCTGCCCATTTCTAACCCAGGGGTATTTTCGTCTTTTTCCTACAGGGGTATTTTGGTAATTTTCCAGAACCAAAATATTTTGCTGATGATTTCCAAAGCTAAGTTATTGAATGTTTTATAAAATCATTGGAATTTTTGGGGCAAAACCATTGAGTTAATATTTTATGGGTCAGGGGCATTTTGGTAATTTTACTCCTAAGGGTATTTCTGTAATTTTTCACAAGTCAAGTTTTCCGAGAAAAACGTTGTAAAAGTAATGTTCTAGGGTTTAAGAGAGTTATTGGACAAGTTTTGGAAACATTAGGGCTTGCTTTATTCTATTCCATTCGAAAAACAAGGCTAATTCCCTTTCTCGGGTTTTAATCATTGTGTTTATCCCATGACCGAGCCCTCCTGGTCAGGGTGAACCAAAGCTACGCACCGCAGGCAGCGAGTGAGTGAAGAGGAGGTGGGTCACGCGGACCGCTTAAATACCAAGCTCTCTTTGAACCTTTCTAGACATGCGCCTGAGGTTACCACACCACCGAGCCTTACGAGTTAGGGTGAACCAGAAGCTACGCACTGTAGGATACTGCGAAGAGGAGGTGAGTCACGAGGATCGCTTAAATACCAGGCTCTTAGGATCCAATCCTAGACATGCGCATGTGGGTTACCACACCCTAGCTCATTCACTAAGTCATAGGTTGGTTTAGTTCTTTAAGTCTTATGTCTTGTTTGTGTGTTTGAGTAGTCTAAACCTAGGGTCCAAGTCCTATAAGTCTATCTACGTTCCATGCTTCCTACCCTTCTACAGAATATAATTCACAGAAATGTTTAGATGTACTTACCTGGGCGGATCGGTGCCGGAGACTCGGGCCATGCTGTTCAAAAACCAAAAATCATTCAACAGGCCTATTAAAACATTTTTGGGCCTTGGGCCCCCACAGCCGAGCTTTGAACTGGGCTCTGATACCAATTCTGTAACAACCCAAACCCGGCCCAAACACTACGACCGAATTTGATTTGTTACGGAGTAAAACCTTGTGAACACCATTTCGAAAAAACATTTAATTTCCATTGAAAACTCCTCGTTTTCGGTTGTCTTGTCAAAGCTACCCTTAGATTTAATTTGAAATTTTAATTAAGTCCGTTTGTTATACCCGTTTTTCATGTGTGCCCGATGGCACGAATAAACTTTTTCGTGCTAACTTAAGAAAACATGTGATTTCGGTTCAATTTAATAGCATAGTTTAAGCAAATATCCAACATAAAAGAAAATAACACAAATATAGTTTATGGAGGCCTTATTACAACCAAAGTAAAAATAAGCAAATATAAAGTTCTATAAATTTAAATCCTTTGCATGGCCACCTCGAGTCCAACTGGCTCCTCAACCGCCTCTACGAGTCACTGAAAAATGTTAAAGGAGAAGGTGAGTCACCAAGACTCGTGATGTAACCCTTCCCCGGTTAATACAACATTTCATACACAACATATAATGATTAATTATACAGAGTATCGTGTACCCAACCTAGCCAACCAAACGCCTTTGTCTACCCCATGTGGTACCAAACCACTTTGGTGACGTGAAGTCACGATGTGTTACCAAAACACTGGTGGTGCCAAACCACTGGTGACGTATAGTCACAATGTGCTACCAAAGCACCGGTGTCCGTAGACACAAATCGGGTGATGGGGCCAACCCATCGTGTGATACCAAATCACCGGCGGACGATCCCATATCTCAAGTGGGGCCAACCCACGGTGGTGTTAACCATGGGACAAGTCGCTATGAGGTACCAAACCTCTGGAGGTACCAAACCTCCGGTGACATATAGTCACGATGTGCTACCAAAGCACTTTGGTGCTCGTCAAAGACGATATCACCGCCCTCCTCTCATCAACCCATGTCAAGCGCTTAATAACAGAACATACATATATCACATGTATCAAATAATCCATGCTTCCCAAAAGCATTATTATCAATCTCATACAAATAGAGACTTACCGGGATCCTCGCTTGTACCATTAAGGTACTAATGCCATATCTACATAGAGCATATTTACACATAACATACACTTAATACACTTTATTAACTATTATAAGTGTGTATGTACACACCTGTCACCACGAATAATCTAAATCCCAAATGAAGAAGTCGGCCACCTAGATCCACTAGCCCCTATATTCGGCCAAACATGGGAGTTAGTACTATGGCCTATTCGGCCAAACCAAACAATCCTAGGGGTTTATCTTTTGATCCCAAAACCTTACCTTTAACTCTTTGCTACTATCCACAGCACTCGATTCACAGATCTGTTTTACCAAATAATCGATTAATGAACATTACTCATAACCAAAGCTTTTCGGCTTTTGAAAACCAACATAGACCTTACCCAAACTTACCAAAATCGAATGTTAGAGATTAGGGCTTGGGTCGCTTGCTTCACGATCTTGGGGTACCTAGAAGAGATCGATTACTAAAACATTTAGAAGTCTTGCTAGCCACTGCCGAAATCGGCACTCACCCCTAAATAAGAGTCGACAAAGAATAGTGAAGGGAACCCATGAAGTTTCGGCACAACTTACCTTCACCAAAGCGATTGACCACGAAAATCCAAAGAGATCTATACTGCTTCTACTATTCGGCCAAGATGCTACCAAAAGAAAAAGAGAATTCCGGCACTTCAATATGGGTGTATCGGTTTTATGAAGGAAATTAATGGCAAGAGAGGGTGATAAGAGTGTTGGCTAAAGGAGTGGATGTTCGGCCAAAGCAAAGAAAATAAAAGAAAGGAGGGATGGAAGATGGGAATTCGGCAAAGAGAAGTAGAGAGTGTTTCGGCCAAGGGTTTGAGAGAATGGAGAAAAATATCAGAAAACAAAGAAAGAAAGGTTGAGGGTTTCGGCTCAAATGAAAGAAAAGAACAACAAGGTGGTAGGTTGGGGCTTTTATAGGCATTCGGCACCCCCCCTAGTGACCTTGCCGTCCACTTCTCCATGAAGTGTTTAGATTTCGGCAAACACTTACAACCTCTCCTGGCCACTCATTTAAATTAATTCAAACTTAATTGAATTAATCCCCTCTTAATCCAAAAATAATCCAACTAATATCTTCTTTTTTTCTTCATCCTCTTATTATCACCAATTTTAAGCAATTTAAAACCAATTTAAAGTGCTTAAATTATCCCTTATTAATAATAATATTAACCCCTTTTATTATCCAAAATAAAAAGAATCCAAAGGGAGAAAAACTCTCCACATGTGCCGTCCATCCATCATGCAAAAAGAGGGATCCTTGTGACTCGAACCAAGGCTCTCCCTTCCTCTTGATGTGGCGTCACATGCTAGCTCTTAAGTGGGCTTCTTTTTGCCACTTTACCAAGGGCTTTTTAGTGCTAAGTTACCCACATTTATTCTTATAACACCCACTTACCAAGGCTCCCTTCTTTTAAAAGTTAAAAACTAAAATTTCCTACCAAATCGAGCTAACACAAAGCCTTAAATTGATCATTATTATTCCATAAATAATGACACAGCAGTTCATACATAAGAAAAAAATAATTTATTTCCAAATAGCCCCGTTTTTGGGATGTTACATCTATTAAGCCAATCAGGTGTGTACTCACACTAACTTTCAATATATCATATGGCAATTATTTTTAATACATGAATATGCATAAGAATGTGAATGTGGTCAAGTACCACAAATGAAAGAGTACTCAGGTACGTTTCCTACTTCTGATAGGATTATGAATATGTTATATTTTGAACATGTGAATAGTAACATGAATGAGAAATATGTATGTTATATATGTTATAAAATTCATGGGGCATTCAGGATTTATGTGAAAGGGGAAGAAGGTGTTGACTTCGGTCTCACCAACGGAATATGGTGACTACGGTCACAAAATTTGAATATGGTAACCGGTTACATTATCCGAATTTGGTAACCGGTTACATTATTTGAATATAGTGTCTAATGACACAAATTATATGGGCGATTTGCACGTCGATCGCAATGATCGCCTTCGATGGTGTGTAGCGGATGGAGGGTTGACTTAGTAGTCCCCACGGTGTGATTGGCAGGTACGGGTGGTGTGTAGCGGATGGACAAATAGGCTTGGGTTTGGGTTGCATCATTTATTTTATATGAACATGAACTTGATACGAACTTATATGCCTGATTTGTTGAAGGTTAATGTTGTGTACACATTGAGTCTGTTGACTCACCCCGTTGTGGGAACTATTTTCAGGTGATGAACAGTGACGGACCGGGACGGTAGACCTTGAGGTGGCCATGCTTCACTTGAAGACTTTATTTAGAATTTGGACTTTATATTTTCTAAGTACATTTAATTTTATTTTGGGGTTATTTGATGTAATAAGGCCATAAGGCCCAAGTGGATTTTCTTTATTTCTGCTTTATTTTTAATTATTTTGTTACAAACGATTGTTGGATTAAATTTTAAGTGAAATATATTTTTATAAACCTAAAGAAAATTATTTTGTCACCTTAATAAAAACTGGATTTTTAAATTAGTTAAATGGGTTTCCCAACCTAAGCCCAATCCAAAACAATATTTCCTAAAATTTTACAAATTTTCTCTAAGTAATGAAGAATTCAAAAACCGGTTTACTTAAGGAACATACCAGATCCGGTCCAGGCTCGTGGGCCGGGTGTGGGGTGTTTCAATTACCTACAAGGGTTAAGAGAAAGGGGGGTGAGTTACAAGAACTCAGTGTGAAATCCCCTTACCGTTATTTATTGGGCCGGAACCCAATTAGCAATATTTTGGGCCTCAGCCCATTTACAACAACAATAATGTATCAAATATAATATGCATATGATATGCAATTCCCAAACCAAACCTAGTTTTCCATCCGCTACACACCACCCGTACCAACCAGCACACCTGTGGGGAGCTTTAGTCACCCACCCCGCCAACACACCAAACGTAGGCGTTAAGCCATTTATATCAGATTTGTGGACAAGCCACCAGATTAACAGAATTTACATGGCATTGCCATTTTTGATTTGTGGCGAGCCACGGATTTATGTAGCAGAGCTACCAGAACTTCTCTTCATCATTATCCCATCCCATGCAAATCATGTATATAATGCATAACAAAATCACAATATATCAACAGTAATTTATTCGGATATTTATTACAAAATTATGGCCCATGATCTCAATTAATCAAAAAGGCCCATTAAGTGAAGTATCAGATTTGGCCCATTTAGCAAAATATCAGATTGGCCCATATAGCAAAATATCAGATCGGCCCATTTATCAAAATATCAGATTGGCCCATTTATCAAAATATCAGATCGGCCCATTTATCAAAATATCAGATTGGCCCATTTATCAAAATATCAGATTGGCCCATTTAGCAAAATAACAATTTAGCCCATTAAGGCAATATAACAATTCAGCCCATTAAGGCAATTTAACAATTCAGCCCATTAAGGCAATTTCGTATTCCGGCCCTTTAGGGGCATTTCCATAATTCGGCCCGTAAGGGAAATTTCGTAATTCGGTAATTTACCCACTAAGGGTAATTCGATAATTTCGCAATCCAGACTTAACTACTAATTTGGGCATAACAATTTAAAACTGTCCATCCGCGTCGTACTGACTAAATTAACTATAACTTGAGTTAGAAATCTTGAAATCTAGATATGTAAATTTTCCTTGAAACTAGACTCATATATCTTCTTACGAAAATTTTTCCAGAATTTTTGACTTAACCATTTAGTACAGTTTATTCCTTAAAGATTCCCTTGTTTCACTGACTAACGATTCTGACCTCTCTTAACCAAAATTCAAATATCTCACTATACAAATTTCATATGTTGCTCCCACTTGTTTTTATTGAAAATAGACGCACTAAGGAATCTGTACATATAAACTATAACTCATAATTCACATTGTACAATTTTATACTATTTTTCGAAGACAGATCAGGGAACCACAAAGTCATTCAGAACCAGTCTCACTAAAATTAAGATATCTCAGAATATAGAATTCCTTTTCCTTTTCCGTTTCTTCCTTATCAAAATAAACACCATAAGCTTTAATCTGATATCTTATTAACTTTGTAATTCCTTTTCTCCTATTTTTCGTTATTTTTCAAAAACACGTCACTGCTTCTAACCGAAACTGTTTTATTACAAAATACGATTACTACTACGATCATACGCACGTCCGAGTGATCACGGATGCTGGTTTTCGGTTTTCTTCGGTATTTTGACCAAATCACAGAACATATCATGCAAACTTTCAGAGAGATGTGAGATTACACACCATATCAAACATGTATTCGGAAGGTACGGGATTACACACCTGATTTTGATTTCCTAAAGAACCACTCGTCGATGACCTAGAACAATACCAACCAAAAGTTAGCCTCGGATTTCCAAAAGATTTTGTATCAATTACACTTGAATCACTTACCACTATATCCGAAGGTAGAAATATATCGAGTTATTTGTCCCTAAAACATATAGTCGATTAGTCGAAACTTCAATCCGATTTGCAACATAGCCAAATAGAGATATAACGAAAAATCCAAAAATGAACCCCCTTACCTTATCGATATTGGATCCAATTTCCACCGTTTGAATTCGGCTAGAACAATACACAGTCTCCCACTTAAAGCACTACGAAAAGAGAGTGATTAAGACATGAAGAAGTGGAGAATAACACCATTTTCGGTTACGATCATGATTTACAACCGAATAGTGATAAAGACTTATTCGGCTAAAGAGAAAAGAATATGATCATAGAAAAGAATTCACTTACTGATTCAATCGAAGAAAAGAGTGTCAACCCACTTGAGAAAATGATAAAGAAGAGATGAATGAACAAATTTTGGTCTCAATGGTTTTGGTACATTCGGCAACAAGAAGAAAGAAAAGAAGAGAATATGTTCTTTAGTGGCTTGTAATTTCGGCACAAGGTAGAAAGAAATTTGGAGAATACCAAATAGTGCAAAGAGAAAGGTTTGGGTCTAACAAGCACCAAAAATTCAATCAAAAGGCAAAGGAGAATTCGACTATCAAGGAAGGTGGAAAGAAAATGAGTATGTGACCAAACAAAAGAGAGAAACAATGCACTATTGTGCTAATATGTTTTGGCAATGAGGGTTGCAAATTGGGAGAAATGACACAAAGTTGCCAAAGGGAATTTTTGCCAAAACACTACTAAGTCTTTACCAAATGCCAACTAAAAATTCAGCTACCTATTCTCCCCAAAACCGTACACATGCATCCCCACTAGGATAAGAGTTTGGCCACCCAAGCTTTCCAAAACATCACCCACGAAATAAGCCTCATGTCCCCCTTTCTTTCCTATTTCCCTTGATTCCTTTCCCCAACTTCAACCTTGCCTTATTCATATAGCCACCTTACGAAAATAATGAAGTCAACCTTTCCATGAATGCCTCTTGGCCGACACTTAAGGAAAGGGTGCAAAAATATAAATCAAAATTTGCACACAAAGTGATTCGAACCTCTTCCCTCAAGGTACTACATGTGGCGCCATAACCCTTTTACCAATTGCTCATTTATGCTAGCAATTTACTCTTTTATTTCCATAAGCCTTGATGCCACTTACTATCTCTCCTTAATAGGCTTAAACACAAAATTTTACTAAGGCCCAACTTGAACCCGGAACTTCATAGAAACCTCGTAACTTTCCAAACTTACCTTCTTAATAAGTCCAACTTAAAATAATGCCGTTCTCTTGTTCTTAAAATTTTAAAACATTCCTATGCCCAAGGCCCTTTGGGCCCAATCCTACTAGGCCCAATTTCGGGATGTTACAATTCTACCCTCCTTAAAGAAAATTTTGTCCTCGAAATTTCCAATCAACTACTAAACGCACCGCTCAAATCACACCACTATGCTTTTGCTGTGCACTCTGATCTTAATAACACTATTATACTTTTAACATAATCTTGAATCCTCTTTCACACAACCAAACATCTAACCACAGAAATAAGCCATTATCTACCACTTATACCTAAAATTTTCTCCATTCCATCATCACGTCCAACTAAAACATACCTGACTTGATGGTGATGAAATAATCCCGAGCCTTATGCTCCTTAGACCCGCATCTAAAGCATGCTCCTAACCTCCTCTGGCATTCTCCCGGATGACGCCTTCCGCAATAATCACAAGCCGGAAAGTTTGGTCGTGCCTTGACATGCTTCACGGAACGAGACTGCAACCAAAAAGAACCGCAATCTCTTTTCTTCTTACAGTCCACAGACCCAACTCGAAGTACTTCGCTAATCTCCTTAACCTCCTTCAATACCTTCTTAACTATCTCAGTCCGCTCATTAACCCCAGCTCGATCATGAGATCCCGTCTCAACCACTGGCGATGCCAACTCCTCCCTTTCGGGCACACGCCCCGATGCTGAAGATCTAGTCCTAGCACCTCGGCCTCTAGCACGTCCACGTCTACCGCGTCCACATCTTTTAGCGTTCATGTTCACTAAGTTGATTTAATCTTGATTACGAGTTTTATGAATCAGTATACTATTCGATGTTTATTAAACGATGTTTTATGGAGTATGAGTAGAAAAGTTATTTTCGAGTGTCAAATCCGCATCCTAGAGTCTCAATCTCTATAGTTTCAACTCCTAAAGCTAACAGTTCTAGAGTATTCTATTTTGTAGAATTTTAGTACCACAGTAATAACAAAATAATCATAAAATGAAAACAAATACTTACTTGACTTGGTGTCGGATACTCGTGGTGTCATACTTCCTTTGGAACATATATTTATAAATCAAAATTCTAAACAGCTTTGGAAAACGCTTTTGAACCCAAACCACGGCCGAGTTTTGCAACTGGGCTCGGATACCATAAAATGTAACACCCTAAACCCGGCCCATGCATTATGAGCGGATTTGGAATGTCACACGAGCAAAACATGTTAAACCCTTTTTGTTCGTACTAAAATATTGCTTTGTTAAAAATCAAGAAAACAAGTTTGATTTGATAAAATACTACTAACCTCAAAGATTTGATTGATAAATCGATAAATTTAAACTAATGATCTTACAAAACCATGACTTTTGAAAACGAAATTGAAAATTCGAAAGAGAATCCAAGTCTTTTGAAAATATCGTTAATAGTTCGAGATAAAATATCCGTGTTAAAAATATTTGTAAAAGTTTATTTTGAAATCCATTTGTTAATCGATTTTGGAAACCATTGTTTAAGTTTTTAGAAAATTCCCCTTTTTAAACAATTTAAGAAAAATAATAAAAACATCCCAACCAAAAAGCAAAAATAAAAATAGTCCAGAGGCCTTATTACAACATTTAACCCAAAATAGTAAAGTAATAAAATAAACGAGAAAGAAGTCTAAAGTCCAAATAAACCATTTCCGAAGTATGGCTTCCCTCGAGTCATCCAAAGCCCAAGTTCATATCATCAAGCATTACCTACAAGGGTTAAGAGAAAGGGGGGTTAGTTACAAGAACTCAGTGTGAAATCCCCTTACCGTTATTCATTGGGCCGGAACCCAATTAGCAATATTTTGGGCCTAAGCCCATTTACAACAACAATAATGTATCAAATATAATATGCATATGATATGCAATTCCAAAACCAAACCTAGTTTTCCATCCGCTACACACCACCCTACCAACCAGCACACCTGTGGGGAGCTTTAGTCACCCACCTCGCCAACACACCAAACGTAGGCGTTAAGCCATTTATATCAGATTTGTGGACAAGCCACCAGATTAACAGAATTTACATGGCATTGCCATTTTTTTGATTTGTGGCGAGCCACGGATTTATGTAGCATAGCTACCAGAACTTCTCTTCATCATTATCCCATCCCATGCAAATCATGTATATAATGCATAACAAAATCACAATATATCAACAGTAATTTATTCGGATATTTATTACAAAGTTATGGCCCATGATCTCAATTAATCAAAAAGGCCCATTAAGCAAAGTATCAGATTTGGCCCATTTAGCAAAATATCAGATTGGCCCATATAGCAAAATATCAGATTGGCCCATTTATCAAAATATCAGATTGGCCCATTTATCAAAATATCAGATCGGCCCATTTATCAAAATATCAGATTGGCCTATTTATCAAAATATTAGATTGGCCCATTTAGCAAAATAACAATTCAGCCCATTAAGGTAATATAACAATTCAGCCCATTAAGGCAATTTAACAATTCAGCCAATTAAGGCAATTTCATATTTTGGCCCTTTAGGGGCATTTCCATAATTCGGCTCGTAAGGGCAATTTCGTAATTCGGTAATTTACCCACTAAGGGTAATTCGGTAATTTTGCAATCCAGACTTAACTACTAATTTGGGCATAACAATTTAAAACTGTCCATCCGCGTCGTACTGACTAAATTGACTATAACTTGAGTTAGAAATCTCGAAATCTAAATCTGTAAATTTTCCTTTAAACTAGACTCATATATCTTCTTACGAAAATTTTTCCAGAATTTTTTACTTAACCATTTAGTACAGTTTATTCCTTAAAGATTCCCTTGTTTCACTAACCAACGATTCTGACCTCTCTTACCCAAAATTCAAATATCTCACTGTACAGTTTTCATATTGTAACATCATGAAATTGGGCCTAGGAGAATTGGGCCCAATGGGCCTTGGGCGTAGTAGCGTTTAAAATTTTTGAGAACAAGAGAACGACTAGTTGGACTTATTCCGTGAGAGATTTTAAAAGGTTAGGGGGATTCTATGAAGTCCCGGGATCAAATTTAGGCTTTAGGAAAATTTTGGTTTTAGGTGTTGGGCCAAGGCCTCAGTTAAAATTTTCTGTTTGGACACTCTAGTGGAAAGCCTGATAAGATAGGGCTTAAAAGATGTTATCTGTGTTTTAAGACACAGATGGGCTTGTGGCCCAGTGCCAAAATGGCGCCACTTAGGGAGCAGGGAGGTGGCGTCAGCTGAGGAGGCTCAAGTTCGAGTCGCATGAAGTCCAATTATGTTAGTTAAATTTTAGCTAATTTTCGGCTTTTAAATGGATAGAGGGGGACGGCTAGCATGCTTAAAAATAGGGAGATTAATTGAATGAATAATGTGGATAATGTGATAGATAAAGGGAGGAAAAGGTGGTGTTATCTAGGCTTCTTCTAAAGGTATGAATAGATTAAGATAAAGGAGAAAAGATAGGAGCTATCTGCTGAGTGCAGTGTTGGCCGAAATTCCATCACCTAGAGGAGGGAAGAAATCGGTTTCTTTATGGCAAAGGGGTGCCAGAAATTTCCCTATTATTTGATGGGTGTTAGTTAGCAAGAAGGGCACTTTCGGTTTTGATAAGTAAGTGCCGAAAGTCTCTATAAATAGGGGTAGTATCTCTTCAATTTGACATTTGAACCCTATTCTTTTCTTCATTCTCTGTCAAAAGAAACTCTCGGTCATTCTCTGCAATTTCTTTTCTTTTGATTTCTTCAAAAGCCAAAACCTCCCAATTTTTCTCAACATCTTTTCTTTCAAAAGCCGAAACTCTGAACTCTATTCTCATCTCCATAGCCGAATACTTCCTATTCCCTTTTGCCAAATTCTTCACTAAAGCCGAATCTACATAGACTTCTTCCTATCATCTTTTCTTCGGACCTTCTCAAAAGCCGAAATCTTTTAGGAGTAGCCGAATCTCCTGTGATAGGGTAAGTGCTGATCTTTTTCTCTTTATTACTCTCTTTCGATTTTTGGAAGTTAAGCCGAAAGGCTATTGAGATTGGTAAGGTTGACGTTTGATTAATGGTTTAATGGTTTTATGTATTCTCTTGTTGGGCGACATTCGGGAATTGAAGTAGATCTCTTAGATCTGAAAGCCGGAAACACTAGTCCCTGAATCTCATATCACTTTTCGGGAATTTCAAGGTAAGGGATTCTCTTTAGGTTCTCGTTAGATTCGATATCGAAATCACAATCTTAACCATATGTTATGATTAATAAGGCCTTTTTGATGGAATCGAATGTCGATCAGGCAAAGGAGGGGACTAGATCTGAAAACCCGATTCCTAAGTTTAAGAAACGAGCAGTGTCAGTAGTTCGGGATTGGCCACCGGGTTGTGGACCGACTTCTGAACAACACCTTAGGCAGATAGCAGTGGTGTCGGCTACGGACAGCGTCGACATAGAAAGTATCGTTTTATCGGTAAACAGGTGTGTAGATCTCTAACACACTAGTTAACTGTATTATACATGTATATTGGGCTAAAAAGCCGAAAATAGGCTGTGTAGACAGTCGAATAAAACCCAAAAAAGGGTCTGTAAAGGATGCCAGGTACGTAATCATAGAAATCTCTATGTGTATCGATAAATATATATATATGAAAGCATGTTTTCTTAAAGGTGGTATGATGTTTTTTTCATGTGTGTATGCATGGGGTGGAATTATGATAATGAAGGGGAAGAGCATGATAGGTCACTTGGTGATCGGTGGTTAAACCACGAATTCAAATGTTAGGTCACATAGTGATTGGTGGCAAAGCCACACTTAAATGATTCCTGATTAATAGGAATAGGTAGTACGGCTGTCGATATGGTGTGTAGCAGTTGGCGGGTTAATTGTAGAAATCCCCGAGGTGTGTTGGCTGGTACGGGTTGGTGTGTAGAGGATGGACTTTTAGGATGGGTTGGGCCAGTTACCATTCATCATTTAATATGTATGTATGATTGTTGCCATAACGTATGGGCCAAGGCCCATAATGTGTTTGTAGGCCTCAGGTCGTTGTGTGTTTCGGGATTTATACACTGAGTCTTGGTGACTCACCATTTCATTTTTCTCTACTCTTTTAGATGAGCAGTAGATCGTGGACATGGGAGCCGTGGCGGACTCGAGGGGCCATCAAGTTTTACTTTATTTATTTTCATAGACTATTTTCGGTTTTCTTTAAGTTTTAAGTTTGGGATTATTTATGTAATAAGGCCCCATGGCATAGGTTATTGTTTTTATTTATTAATTTTTACCGTTTAAAATTTACGTTCAAGGACTTAAGTCTTAAAAAGTAATAAAATGGGTTTTTCAAACACGTTCAACGTAAAAAAAATATATACTAAGGTTTTCAACGAAAATCTTATTTTTATCAAATGCTTAAGTAAAGAAACTGAGATTTTCCAAGAACCATTAAAGTTAAGTTATAATAATAAACCCCGTAGCATGCCAGATTTGGTCGTGGCGTTTGGGCCGGGTTTGGGGTGTTACACATATGTTGCTCCCACTTGTTTCTATTGAAAATAGACTCACTAAGGAATCTGTACATATAAACTATAACTCATAATTCACTTTGTACAATTTTATACGATTTTTCCAAGACAGATCAGGGAACCACAAAGTCATTTAGAACCTGTCTCACTAAAATTAAGATATCTTAGAATATAGAATTCCTTTTCCTTCTCCGTTTCTTCCTTATCAAAATAGACACCGTAAGCTTTAATCTTATATCTTATTCACTTTGTAATTCCTTTTCTTCTATTTTTCGTGATTTTTCAAATACACGTCACTGCTTCTAACCGAAACTGTTTTATTACAAAATACGATTATTACTACGATCATACGCACGTCCGAGTGATCACGGATGCCGGTTTTCAGTTTTCTTTGGTATTTTGACCAAATCACAAAACATATCATACAAACTTTCAGAGAGATGTGAGATTACACACCATATCAAACATGTATTCGGAAGGTACGGGATTACACACCTGATTTTGATTTCCTAAAGAACCACTCGTCGATGACCTACAATAATACCAACCAAAAGTTAGCCTCGGATTTCCAAAAGATTTCGTATCACTTACACTTGAATCACTTACCACTATATCCGAAGGTAGAAATATATTGAGTGATTTGTGCCTAAAACATATAGTCGATTAGTCGAAACTTCAATCCGATTTGCAACATAGCCAAATAGAGATATAACGAAAAATCCAAAAATGAACCCCCTTACCTTATCGATATTGGATCCAATTTCCACCGTTGGAATTCGGCTAGAAAATACACAGTCTCCCACTTAAAGCACTACGAAAAAAGAGTGATTAAGACATGAGGAAGTGGAGAATAACACCATTTTCGGTTACGATCACGATTTACAACCAAATAGTGATAAATTCTTATTCAGCTAAAGAGAAAAGAATATGATCATAGAAAAGAATTCACTTACTGATTCAATCGAAGAAAAGAGTGTTAACCCACTTGAGAAAATGATAAAGAAGAGATGAATGAACAAATTTTGGTCTCAATGGTTTTGGTACATTCGGCAACAAGAAGAAATAAAAGAAGAGAATATGTTCTTTAGTGGCTTGTAATTTCGGCACAAGGTAGAAAGAAATTTGGAGAATACCAAATAGTGCAAAGAGAAAGGTTTTGTCCTAACAAGCACCAAAGATTCAATCAAAAGGCAAAGGAGAATTCGGCTATCAAGGAAGGTGGAAAGAAAATGAGTATGTGACCAAACAAAAGAGAGAAACAATGCACTATTGTGCTAATATGTTTCGGAAAGAAGGGTTGCAAATTGGGAGAAATGACACAAAGTTGCCAAAGGGAATTTTTTCCAAAACACTACTAAGTCTTTACCAAATGCCAACTAAAAATTCAGCTACCTATTCTCCCTAAAACCATCCACATGCATCCCCCCTAGGATAAGAGTTTGGCCACCCAAGCTTTCCAAAACATTACCCACAAAATAAGCCTCATGTCCCCCTTTCTTTCCTATTTCCCTTGATTCCTTTCCCCAACTTCAACCTTGCCTTATTCATATAGCCACCTTACGAAAATAATGAAGTCAACCTTGCCATGAATGCCTCTTGGCCGACACTTAAGGAAAGGGTGCAAAAATATAAATCAAAATTTGCACACAAAGTGATTCGAACCTCTTCCCTCAAGGTACTACATGTGGCGCCATAACCCTTTTACCAATTGCTCATTTATGCTAGCAATTTACTCTTTTATTTCCATAAGCCTTGATGCCACTTACTATCTCTCCTTAATAAGCTTAAACACAAAATTTTACTAAGGCCCAACTTGAACCCGAAACTTCATAGAAACCTCGTAACTTTCCAAAATTACCTTCTTAATAAGTCCAACTTGAAATAATGCCGTTCTCTTGTTCTCAAAATTTTAAAACATTCCTACGCCCAAGGCCCATTGGGCCCAATCCTACTAGGCCCAATTTCGGGATGTTACAAGGCAATTCACGCAAACTGCAGCATGACTGGTGGCCTGGGTGCGAGGCAGGGACTACTTTCGATGCGATGTTTCCCTAGGGTTTCAGAAACCCTTGATTCTGACTTAGGTTCTGGGCCTTTTGGGCTCCGTAGGTTGGGCTAAAATGTTTTGGGTCTGTTTTGGGTCTAGGTCTTTAGGGTGAAATTAGGTCTGAGTCATTTGTTTTGGGCTAAGGGTGTAAATAGGCTAATCGGGTTTTGCTGGGTAGTCTGTTGTTGGGTAGTTTATTGGGCTTTGTAAAAATGGACTGTAAAAACATTGGGGTTTTTTTTAACTTTATTTTTTATTATTATTTAGGAATGGGCCCGGGCAAAATGGGTTATTACAGCTGGCCCTCTTTGCTTATTATCGAGAAACGAGAATAGAGCAAAGACAATAGAAGAACCAAATTTTCCCCGTCTTGGCCGAGCCTCGACTTCTTGGTCCTCGACTTCTTCAAAAGGCTTCCAACTCCACTGCAATGGTATTGGAACTTCATCTTGATTCCAAATAAATCTGATAGCTTCAATATGCTTCACTGAAGACAAAATCTGCTATCTTTAGTCTGTTCTACCTTTAATCTTCAGTCTGCTCCACTACCATCTCTAGGGAACAAAATCTGAACTTTCCAATTTGCTTCCTTACTATCTCAGGAAGACTTCAATCTTCAGTTTGCTCCACTACCATCTCGATGGAACAAAATCTGAACTTTTCAATTTGCTTCCTTACTATCTCAAGAACACTTCAATCTTCAGGCTGCTCCACTATCATCTCTAGGGAACAAAATCTGAACTTTTTAATTTGCTTCCTTACTATCTCAGGAAGACTTCAATCTTCAGGCTACTCCACTATTATCTCTAGGGAACAAAATCTGAACTTTTTAATTTGCTTCCTTACTATCTCAGGAAGACTTCAATCTTCAGTCTGCTCCACTACCATCTCTAGGAAACAAAATCTGAACTTTTCAATTTGCTTCCTTACTATCTCATGAAGACTTCAATCTTCAGTTTGCACCACTACCATCTCAAGGGAACAAAATTTGAACTTTTCAATTTGCTTCCTTACTATCTTCAGGAAGACTTCAATCTTCAGCCTGCTCCACTATCATCTCTAGGGAACAAAATCTAAACTTTTCAATTTGCTTCCTTACTATCTTCAGGAAGACTTTAATCTTCAGCCTGCTCCACTATCATCTCTAGGGAACAAAATCTAAACTTTTCAATTTGCTTCCTTACTATCTTCAGGAAGACTTCAATCTTCAGCCTGCTCCACTATCATCTCTAGGGAACAAAATCTGAACTTTTTAATTTGCTTCCTTACTATCTTCAGGAAGACTTCAATCTTCAGGCTGCTCCACTATCATCTCTAGGGAACAAAATCTAAACTTTTAATTTGCTTCCTTACTATCTCAGGAAGACTTCAATCTTCAGTCTGCTCCACTACCATCTCTAGGGAACAAAATCTGAACTTTTCAATTTGCTTCCTTACTATCTCAGGAAGACTTCAATCTTCAGTTTGCTCCACTACCATCTCAAGGGAACAAAATCTGAACTTTTCAATTTGCTTCCTTACTATCTTCAGGAAGACTTCAATCTTCAGCCTGCTCCACTATCATCTCGAGGGAACAAAATCTAAACTTTTCAATTTGCTTTCTTACTATCTTCAGGAAGACTTCAATCTTCAGCCTGCTCCACTATAATCTCTAGGGAACAAAATCTAAACTTTTCAATTTACTTCCTTACTATCTTCAGGAAAACTTCAATCTTCAGCCTGCTCCACTATCATCTCTAGGGAACAAAATCTAAACTTTTCAGTTTGCTTCCTTACTATCTTCAGGAAGACTTCAATCTTCAGCCTGCTCCACTATCATCTCTAGGGAACAAAATTTAAACTTTTAAATTTGCTTCCTTACTATCTTCAGGAAGACTTCAATCTTCAGCCTGCTCCACTATCATCTCTAGGGAACAAAATCTGAACTTTTCAATTTGCTTCCTTACTATCTTCAGGAAGACTTCAATCTTCAGTTTGCTCCACTACCATCTCGAGGGAACAAAATCTGAACTTTTCAATGTTGCTACACCGTCCTCTGAGGGACATGCCCTGTAGACTCGAATGTATTATGGATGACATTTGCATGAATGCAGAATGTCATGAGAATGATCCCAAAATGTACAATGATTAGGATGCAATGATCGAAATGAATCTAATGCTCCTAACTAAATGATATTAAGGATGACATTTGCATAAAGGCAGAATGTCATGAGAATGATCTCCCTCTTTTTTTTTTTTCTTTTTATTTTTTAAAAAAACAAAACAAGGATTAGGATTCAATGATCAAAATGAATCAAATGCTCCTAGTTGGAAGTATATGAATGATATTTACATAAATGCATGAGAATGATCCCTTTTTAAAGTTTGGGTTGTCATTGCTCTTAGTTCATCAAGGTTCTATCACTGATGCGCTACCATACTTTCTCATTCAGCTGGTATCTTTGACAGGAAACCCAAAGAAACAATCATATTCTGCTCAGCAATCTTGCCCCACTGTAATTTCAGAGTCCCTTCCCTTGACCCTTAGGACATAAAATTTTTTCCTCCCACTGCAACTTCAGGGGAACAACATTTAGTTTCTCCCATCCATCCAGTTACCACTCAGAGGTATGGAATTTGTATTATCTTCAATCAACTTGATCTATTACACCATTCCTTGGGTGTAATAACCAGATGTATGTTCCTAAAATTTGCATGAATGCAGGGTATCTTTTCTTTTCCCGAGAATGATCCCCTTCTACACCTGGGTTGACATTGCACGTCATTCGTCGAGATGGTATCACTTAACGAAATGTTTTGTATTTTTGTTCAACCAATAAAAATCCAAAAGAGATAATCATCTTTCAATATTTCAAACCCTTAGGCTTGGTGAGTTTTAAACACTAGTCCTATTTCAGGTTCCTATACTATTGTAAAGCTTCAGAGTAATAAGCAAAACTCCTTTTATGAAAGTATTATTTGTCCAATAATCATTATTTCAATATAAAATGCTTGAAAAAGATCACAACAATGGATGTAAAAGGAATTAATCAGGAGCATAGCTCGAAACAAATAAGCTAATCAAAGATAAACAAGGCAATAAAAGAAAATTGATTGGTGTATCTTAAAAAGAATAAAGTAAGCAAAGATAGCCGAGGCTATAAAAGAAATTTGATTAGGGTGTATCTTTGAAAAGAATAAGGTAATCAAAGATAAAAAAATAAAAAATGGGTAAGATAAAAGTTAGGTGCCCCAAATATTGCAGCCTGAGCTTCTCTGTTCGAACTTCTTGAGGACCATTTTAAACTCAATACGTGTTTAGAGGATCCAGAGTACTTTGTTAATGCCCCAAGACGTAACATACTTTCTCATTGTTAATTCAGGCATAGCAAGACTACCACATGCCCTATCTTTGATCAAAATTTGAGCCGCCTTTTTCGGGTTTTTAGCTCAAAAACCCCTTTGGTCTCAAAGCGCCCTTTGCGGGTTTTCACCTTGGTCTTTCCTCTTTCAGGTAAAATCCCTTTTGATTGACCCTGAATTCACCGGATTGGGCGAGTCTTTAGCATCCATCTCGTCAATATCAACGCTCCTCCAGAAAAGGCCTTCTTTTCAACATAAGGTCTTTCCCAGTTTGGCATATGCTTTCCTCTAAAATCTTCAATATCAGGTGCCCATCATGAAATTTCTTTGGGTGGACCATTTCCGTCATAAATCAGTATCATCAATTTTAGTACATTTGACCATGATGAATACTTTCAAACCCTTTTCTTCATCCAAGTTCACTGGAGACATTCTTCTTCATCCAATTCCTGACTCAATCGAAGCTTGGAGCAAAGGAATCTCAATTTTCATGGGCAAAACCACTTCATAAACCAATGGGAAAAGTGTTGACTCAGTAAAAGTCCTGGTCGACGTTTGATAAGCATAGAGAGTAAATGGTAGCTTCTTATGCCAATCTTTACAAGTCTTAGTCACCTTTCCTATTTTTTGTTATTTTTTTTGGCAGCCTTTGCTGCACTATGATATGCTGCCTGATCTTTGAACAAACTGTAAACTTTGACTTTGAACAGTTATACGTGATCCTTTCCGGCATTCTTTGCTGGCATCTGATCCTTTATTCTCTTTTTTTTTTGAAATTTGATGACTGTCGATTTTACAATATTAGCATATGAAGCTACTTCCACCCTTTTAGTGAAGTAACCGATGACCACGACGATGAATCGATATTGACTAAAAACTTTTGACAAGATTGGCCCCATCACATCCATGGCCCATATATGGAAAGTTTGTGAAGAAATGGAGAAGGCACATGAATCTTGTCTCCTTAAATACGGCATAGCTGGTGCCATCCCCTTCTATGTAGATTAACAGTACCCAAACCTCATGATTGGCCTGGCTATTGTGGAACCATTATCACGTTCTCCAAACACCTTTATGGACCTTTTTTTAATATTTTCCCAGGCATGTCTTGATGTGATCGTGCAAAAACATCTTTGAATTCTTGAAAATAACTCAATGATGTCTCGCATTATTTTTATGGTGAGCTGGGCTTCGATCTTCACCCCTTTTCTAGGCTCGCAATATCCATTGACCCTATGTAAGGTAGGATCGGTTTTTCCTCTTGTTGTACCATTCTTTAATAAATCAGAAGATAATCTCTGTCATCTTCAAAGTCCTGAGATCCCCTAGACCCATATTTCATTCAAAAAGGGAATCCGTAACAACGTCGCTCATGTCATTGATATCTGAAGACCTAGTGTAGGTTCAAAGGAAGATTTCCAAAGAATAAATAATTCAAAGAATGATTATTTATATGGTAATAAAGGAATATTTGAAAGAAAGTCCAAAAAAAAAACAAAACAATTGTTTATACAGTATGAAATGGAAAATAAAAGAATATTTACTCAAAAAAATGCATTTTAATAAAATAAAAATTCTGGACATAAGCCTATTTCACAAAAGAGTTCTTATTGCCTCTAGGCTTAAGGCAACAAGCATGTTTCGAATATTACTCTAGTTTAGCTCTAAAAATACAGGATCTCTTCCACAGTTCCATTGTTCAAAATACTCCCAAGTATGTAAGGACAGATGCTTGGAAAAATCCAGTTCTTTTTTCAGATACATTGTTAATATTCCGATTTCCCAATATCAGGTCTTGCACTAAAGCCCTGAACTCGATGCATTCTTGGATCTCATAGATCTCATAATATTTACCCCTTTACCTAGATGATTGGGTGACGAATTTTCTGCCCCAGAGGGATCATCGAATTTGATAATACCCATTTTGACAAGTCTTTCAATCATCTTTTTGAAAGCGGTGCAGTTCTCAATCGAGTGTCCTGTGATTCCCGCATGGTATTCGCATTGAGCGTTCGTGTTGTACCATTTAGGGTATGGAGGTTGTATAGGTTTTAGGTAGAAAGGAGATAATACATGTGCATCAAACAAAGTTTGGTACAGCTCCCTATACGTGATTGGGATGGGCGAGAATTGGGATTTTTCTGAGTTCGGTTTTGTATCGGGTTCTTGCCCTGAAGAGACCTGATGACTGGTAGTTACCATCCTTGGCTGACTTACTGTGATCGGCTCTAAATGACCCTTATTATACCTTCTCGTACTATTCGCTTTATTTTCCTTTATCTTTAGGGCCTTTGAAGTCCATTCTCCCCTTTCCTTTGTTTCTATCTGAACAACCGGTTTGGCTTGATCATCATTCGGGTTAAAATCTGAACCCATCGGGAAGTTCAATAGGGACGAAGTATCAGTCTAACATTGGGCTCCCATAATGACGGGTACCCCATGCGAATGCGTGTCTGGTTGAGTCAGGAAACCAATTGGGGAATAAACAATGTCTTCATCATCATCCACACTATTGATCACTGGGCCGTTCCTTTTTCCAAGTCCTCCGGCTAGTAACTGGGTTAGCTGGCCTATCATATTTCTTTGGAATTCTAGCATTTGTTCCCGCATTTCTTGTTGAATCTTGGTAAATTGCCCCTGCATCTGTATTTGTATTTGCTCTATTCTCTCCAATTTTTGTTCCATGTTTTCCAGGTTAACTGAAATATTTTTACCTAATTAGGGTCCTTTTGTAAAAGTCTAATGCAAATGATGCAACGCAATGCAGATGCATGGAATGAATGCAAAAGAAAGAGAGGCGTTGATTCTGAATTCAGTTACATTAGAACAACTTTTCTAGAAAGCAAATTTCTTTACATAAAACGGATTACATACGCAGCCTTGCCCTCATACTCCAAGCAAAGACATCAATCCCCTTCTTCGCAAAGGTCAAATCTTGCAAACTTCTAATAGATGCCTCCACTAGCTCCTTTTTGCTTAGGCCGCAACTCATTACTCACTTGTCCTCGCAATGCTCGTTAGCCTCTTCCAGAAAGTCGAGACGTGGTGATTCTCGAATAGTCTTTGTCATCTTGAATCCTTGGTGTAACACCCCAAACTCGGCCCAAACGCTACGACCAGATCTGGTATGCTACGGGGTTTATTGTTAAAAACTTTACTTAAATTGATTTTAGAAAATCTCAATTTCTTTACTTAGGCATTTGTTAAAAATAAGATATTTGTTGGAAACCTTTGTTTTTACATTGAACATGTTTGGAAAACCCATTTTATTACTTTTTGAGACTTAAGTCCTTGAACATAAATTTTAAACTGTAAACATCAGCAAATAAAATAAAGAAAATGATAACCTAAGCCCTGGGCCTTATTACATAATTAATCCCAAAAATTATAACTTAAATAAAAAAAATTGAAATAGTCTATGAAATTAAATAACTTGATGGCCCCTCGAGTCCGTCTCGGCTCCCATGTCCACGATCTACTGCTCATCTGAAAGAGTAGGAAAAATAAAAGGGTGAGTCACCAAGACTCAGTGTATAAATCCCGAAACACACAACGACCTGAGGCCCACAAACACATTATGAGCCACGGCCCATACATAAAAGCAACAATCATATTTACATGATAAATAATAAATGATGAATAGCCCAACCCAACCTAGAATTCCATCCTCTACACACCAACCCGTACCAACCATCACACCTCGGGGATTTCTACAATCAACCCTCCATCCGCTACACACCATAACGACATTGCATCATTGCCTATTCCTATTAATCAGGAATCATTAAACATGGCATAGCCACCGATCACTATGTGACCTAACATTTGAATTTGTGGTTTAACCACCGATCACCATGTGACCTATTATGTACTTCCCCTTCATTATCATAATCCCACCCCATGCATACACACATGAAAAATTGAAAACATCATACCATCTTTAAGAGAACAGGCTTTCATATATACATTTATCGATACACATAGAGATTTCTATGATTACGTACCTGGCATCCATTGCCTACCCTTTTTGGGTAACACGACTGTTCATACAGCCTACTTTTCCGGCTTTTAGCCCATAACACATGTATATAAACAGGTTAAGTAGTGTGAAAGAGATCTACACACCTGATTACCGATAAAATGATACTTCCTATGTCGACGCTATCCGTAGCCAACACAACTGCTATCTGCCTAAGGTGTTGTTCAGAAGCTGGTCCACAACCCGCTGGCCAATCTCGAACCGCTAACACCGCACGTTTCTTAAACTTAGGGATTGGGTTTACAGACCCAATCCTCTCCTTTGCCTGATCCATATTCGATTCCATCAAAAGTCTTTGTCAGAACTACTATAGCGAAATAGGGTTGTTAAACCATAACATATGGTTACGATCTCAAATGTGATAGCAAATCTAACGGAAATCTAAAGAGAACCCCCTTACCTTAAAATCCCGAAATTAGAGACTAGCGATTTCTGGCTTTTAGATCTAGACGATCAGGTTTCCTTCAAATCCTGGAATGCCGCCCAAAATGAAAAAAGATAGAAAGTATTAGCCTCAATCGACAGCCTTAACAAACCAAGTGGCCATTCGGCCTTGACTCCTAAAAACCGAAAGAGAACTTAAGAAATAACAAGAGTCGACACCTACCTTGATAGAGGAGATTCGGCTACTGTTAGGAGATTTCAGCTTTTTGCAAAAGTTAAGAAGTGAAGATGATTCAAAGAAGTCTATGATGATTCGGCTTTTAATAAAGAAATCGGCAGGAAGAGGAAAAGAGAATTTCGGCAGACTAGGGGTGGTTTCGGCCTTAGCAAGGATCAAAAGAATATAGAGGAAGGATTATGAGGTTTCAGCTTTTAGAAGAAAGAAGAGAAAAGAACAATGGAGTTTTCGACTTTTACTCAGAGAAGAAGAGAAAGAAAAGATAGAAACCCTAAATGTCAAAAATAAAGAAAAGAACCCTCCCCCGACTATTTAAAGTTTCAGCACTCCTACTAACCAAAAGCCGGAATTGCCCTCTTTTGACAAGTAAAACCAGTTAATTAGTAAGGGAAATTTTGGCACCCCATAGCCATATCAGTAACCGATTTCTCCTCCCCCTCAGAGTTTGAAATTCGGCCACCACTGTGACCAACAGATCAGATCCTAAATTTCCTCCCTTATCTTCCATGTTATCAACTTTAATATCAGCATTATCCCCTTCACCTAAATCATCCTATTTTTAAGCCTTGTTACCGTCTAACTCTGTAACACCCTGATTTAGGGGCTATGCAATTTGGGTTTAATTCCAGTGTTGGAAGGTTTTTGGGTGTTTTTGGATGTGTTTTAGAGTTTTAAGAATGCTCGGATGAAACGGGAAGACTTTGGAAAATTTTGGATTTTTAGTGTAAAAGGGGAAATAGGGCAGGAAGGCCTTAAAAGAATTAATTGGGAGAATAGGACACATGAAAGGCATTGGCAAAGTGGTTATGCATTTGTTTAAGGGGTGGAAGTAGGGCCATTGAGGGCCTGGTTCGAGTTTAGGCGGCAACAAAAGTGGCGTTTTATTTTTTGTTTTGGGCGTTGGGCTTTGTAAGGCCTTAAAGATATATGGTGAGGAATTCGGACAAGAAAGATGGGCTGGTGGAGTGGCTCTCATGCGCCACTTAGGCGCTGGAGGAAAGCAAGGGCGCATGTTCGAGCGCTGGAGCCGCATGTTGGCATTTTTATTTTTGTGCGGTTATAAATTTGAGATAAGAAGGGTTTAAAAATAATTGTTGGGGTTTCTAGCATGAAATTCAATGTGGCCGAATGGCTGGGGGCTTGGAGGAGGAGTGTGTGCAGATGGTCCTGTGTTCGAACCAAGAGAGTTGCGTTTTGGAGTTTAAATTTTTATTCCTTTTGGCAGCAATTTTGAAGGTGTTGGACGGCTAGAAGGCTTTTATTTAGATGAGGATAATGTTTTTTTTTTTTATTTATCTATTTAGTTATTTAGAAGTGTGGGATAATTATTATTTATTTGTTTTTTTATGATAAGTGGGATAATAGTGGAGCAATTCAAATTATTTTTGAATTGAACTAATTCAAATTGATTTGAATTAGTGGGTGTTGGCCGAATCTTGGAGTCTTCAAGGGGGTGGCGAATTCTATAAATAGAAGAGGGTAGTGCTAATTCTTCATTGAATAAGCACCCTTTCCCTGTTTCTTTCTTTTGTTTTTTTTTTAGTTGTTTTCCAAATTTCTTTATGTTCCTATGTAAGCCGAATGCTCCTAAGTCCCTACCGTTCTTCCACTTTTCTTATCTTCAACTCCACATTTGTTTTATTGATAGCCGAATTTCTAAGTAAGCCTCATCAAGCATCTTTCCTTACCATTGTTATTTTCAAGAGCCGAATATCTCATTACCTTTAAAGCCATTGCCGAATCTCCTAGGATGGTGTTGCCGATCTCTTGCTCTTAATTTCGTCTCAAGTGTAGTGGTAAGTAATCGTCACTCTAAACATTTGGTTTTGAGTTCTTATATTGGTACGTCAAAACCAAGTGATTGGTCTTAGTTTTTATAACATGGCCGAATGTCATAGTGCCATTAAGTATGTTCTCTTGTGTGTAGCCGAAAGAAGGAAGCATTGAGGAGGTCTCTTGGATTCGATCATCTAAGGTAAGGTGATGGTGAGTATTCGGCCAAAAGGGCCTTTTCATGGATTGTGTTGTAGGCCGATTCTAATGGTTTTGTAACAGGGATTTTCGGCAACTCCTTGAGACTATTGGTGTTTCAGGATCCAAGTAAGTGGGTAAGTGATCCTTTGGGTATTCGGCCTTAGGCCATTAGATATGTTCTTGTGTTGACCGATGTTGACTTTGGTTATAGGCAAATCGACGAAGCAAAGGAAAGCCGGGATCTCGAGATTTGGTAAGGATGTTAATAGGTGATCTAGATTCGATATTTGTAGGTTTTGATTGCGTGATTAATCGTGTGGTTCGATTAAGTATCGTCGATGGATGCGAGTGCTAGTCAAAGTGGGCAAGGAAAGCTCCCATCCCAAAGTTCAAGAAGAGATCCGTTCTGGCACATGACGAGATTGGCCACCGTGGTGTGGGCCAACAACAGTAAAAACGTTAGGCAAATAGCCGTAGTCTCACTAAACGATAGCGTCGAGGATCGAGAGTCTAGAACTCCAAGTAATAAGGTGTGTGGTTAGACCATTGTTTCCGGATTTGTATGATCTCTGTTGTGCTATATGTTTACTAATGAATGCAAAGTGCCATATGTGTAATGGATACCCTAAAGGGGTATGATGACGACTGAGTTAGTAGCAAATTGGCTAATATGTGATAATTGATTTTAACTATGTGAGCATGCCTATATTTGTGAATATCATGTACATGCATCATCTCAAAGCATCATATTATGTTACATGTGCATGGGTGGGTTTTGAAAGAAGGTACGGGTGTACTTGAGTACGTGGTTGATGTCACTTTGTGCTACATCGTGGATTGGCGCCGATCGAGGTCGCGTTGTGGATCTTTGCGATTTAGTTCGCGTGGTTACCTTGATTGATATGGGCTTTATGCCATATCGTGGCTTGATGGATTCTTTGTGTGCTCCATCGTGGTTTGATGTTAGCTATACGCTACATCGTGGATGGCATTGGTTGCCTTTGTGGAGTTAAAAGGAGAGGGTGATTTAATAATCCCCTGTGTGTGTGGTCGATGGATAAGGGGTGTGTAGCGGATGGACCTTAGGATTGGGTTGGGTATCATGATTGAATGGTTTCGTTATGAATTGATATGGAAATGGGCCAAGCCCAATATGACTTGTGGATTTGTATGTTTTGAGAACATACGTGGAAATGGGCCAAGCCCGATGAATCGATGGATTGATGAGAAAAGGGCCTAGCCCAAAGTGCTTGAATATGATTTGATTGTGGGCCAAGCCCAGATTGTGGTAATGTTTAAATGATTATATTTATGCATTTTATAATTGGGTTGATTTGTGGCTAACATGTGGGTGGATATCGTGGTTTAATTACACATCGAGTCTGTATGACTCACCCAATTATTTATCCAACATCGCAGTGAGTCGTGAGTAATGGACCGGGTTGGAGTAGATACAAAGGTGGCCATGTATGATTTTCATGCGTATAGACGTTTTGAATATTTTTATTTCAAGCATTTTAATTTGAAGTACTTGGTTTAATTTATTTGATGTAATAAGGGCCACTTTTGATTAAAGTACTCTATTTATAGTTGATAAAGGTTATACAGTATTTAGTAATATTTTTACAAAGGATCTATACTATAATAAATTATAATAAAGTTTTAATTCAAACCAAGCTTATATTATTTAATAATTTTAATGGACTTACTTCCAGAAAGTTAATAAAATTTTCAAGTTTTATTCTAAAGTCAAAGATTTTGCAAACGGATTCGCAGTTGACATAACCAGATCCGGGCGGGACTTGTGGGCCGGGTTTGGGGTGTTCTGATTTTAGTATCGAGCCGGTTCAAAACTCGACTTTGAGGGTTTTGGGCCCCAAAAACATTTTCAAAATGGGCTTTTTAAAAATATGGGCTTTTAAGAAATTTTTCAGTTTTTTACGGCATGGCACTGTACCTCGTGAGTCCACTGTAAGTACTTGGACTTTTGAAGTGATTTGTTATATGTGAATTGTTATGGGCTTATTTGGGCTCGTAGATTAGAATATTAGGGCTATTGAACCCTAGGACTAGTCTACTCAAACACATGCATAAGACTTAAGGTTACTAAACAAACCTGTGAATAAGTCGCCGAGTTAAGGTGTGGCAACCATTGTGCGCATGTCTAGGAGTGGATCGGAAGAGCCCTGGTATTTAAGCAGCCCTCGTGACTCACCTCCTCTTCGCTGGAATCCTACCTGGTGCGTAGCTACGGTTCACCTTAACCAAGAGGACTTGTTCATAGGCTAAACCAATTATTAAAACCCGAAAGGGATTTGCTTCACTGTTTTAAAATCCTTAGTTTTAAAATTTCCAAAATTTACCCCTTTGGTTTGTAAACTCTAAATCTGATTTTGGAAGATGTTTTCTCGATTTACAAAATTACCAAAAATACCCGGTAGGAAAATGACGAAAATACCCCTGGGGTAAAAACGGGCAGAAATGTTTGGATAGTGAATGTGTGTGGTGGATACCACTGAATGTGCCTCTATTGAGGAAGGAATGTGTTTTTGTTGATGAATGGATGTGTCCTTATGGATGAACGTGATATTCTGAAATAGAATAGGGAACTTGAACTGAAAATTTGTGTGATCGAAAGAACTACCTCTAGAAATTCTTTTCATAAGATTTGTTCGCGGATAAACAAGTGGAACAATTTCTAATGCATAAAACTTGTTAATCAGATTAAATCGCGACGGTAGAGATGAGTTCTAGGGGACGCGGTAGAGGTAGAATGGCAAAGATCGGAAACCGATAGGGTCCGCCATGGGTCGAAAGTGAAGTGCCGCCACCAAAGCGGTGGGGCGCAGAGGAACAAGATCAGATAGGTGAAGATGACGCAGTATCGCGGGCCATGTTACGAGTGCTAGAACGAGTAGCAGGAGTTAGTAGGGGAAACGGAACTCGAAAGTCAGTATCGGAAAGGCTTAGATTGAACGGAGCTGAGATCTTTAGAGGAGTGTCTGGAGTAGCTCCGAACGTAGCGGAGTATTGGCTAGAAGCAGTCGAGAGAATCATGGACGATTTGGACTGTACCAACGAAGAAAAGCTGAAAGGTGTTGTTTCATTACTTCGCGACGAAGCTTATCGTTGGTGGCTCACTGTCAAACAAGGTGTACCGGCAGATCGACTGGATTGGGACTTCTTTAAGGCTAAGTTTGAAGGAAAGTACGTAGGAGCCAGTTATTTGGACTCGCAAAGGAAAGCGTTTCTAAATCTAGTGCAAGGAAGTAAGTCGATAATGAGTCTGAGCGGAATTTGTTTGTGGTTAAGCCAGTATGCTAAGGGAATTGTGGCCACCGATTATGAGAGGTGCGTCCGGTTTGAGGACGGATTGCGAGATGAACTTCGAATGCCGATTGCTCAGCAGAGGAGAGAGACTTCGCGGTGCTAGTGGAGAAAGCTCAGATAGTGAAGAGGTTAAGAAGACTATAAGAGAAAACCGAGAAAAGAATAGGAGCGAGAATAAGAGAGATGTTGGACCATCAGTATCGTTGGGTAATACCCAGAAAAGACCAAGGACCGAGAACCCTGTAAGTGCACTTGTACCAGTGGATCGGAATCGTTCTTGTGTTCGATGTGGAAGACCTCACACAGGAGAGTGTCGGGGAAATAGTAAAGAATGCTTTCGGTGTGGATCTAAGGCACATCTGGTTAAGAATTGTCCTCGAGCGACGAGGGGTCGTGGTTCAAGTCATGGAAGGAATGGTTCTAGTCAGAGTCAACCAAGGATGTGATATCAGGTAAGCTCCTTTGCTTTGGTTCATGCTTTAACTGCTTTGCTTGCCTGTGAATTAGTTTTTGGTGCTGCTAAGAGAGGTGTTTCGATTTTTGAGCGCAAACTTAGAGATTGTGTAGGTATGATAGCCTTAGTAAGATTAGAGAGCGCAGCATAAGCGTAAGGTGGTAAGATAGGTTGTATGGACGTTTGTTAGTAAAGTAATTTCGAGGACGAAATTATTTTTAAGGAGGGTAGGATTGTAACACCCTGATTTAGGGGCTATGCAATTTGGGTATAATTCCAGTGTTGGAAGGTTTTTGGAGGTGTTTTAGAGTTTTAAGAATGCTCGGATGAAACGGGAAGACTTTGGAAAATTTTGGATTTTTAGTGTAAAAGGGGAAATAGGGCAGGAAGGCCTTAAAAGAATTAATTGGGAGAATAGGACACATGAAAGGCATTGGCAAAGTGGTTATGCGCTGTTTAAGGGGCTGGAAGTAGGGCCATTGAGGGCCTGGGTTCGAGTTTAGGCGGCAACAAAAGTGGCGTTTTATTTTTGTTTTGGGCGTTGGGCTTTGTAAGGCCTTAAAGATATATGGTGAGGAATTCGGACAAGAAAGATGGGCTGGTGGAGTGGCTCTCATGCGCCACTTAGGCGCTGGAGGAGAGCAAGGGCGCAGGTTCGAGCGCCTGGAGCTGCATGTTGGCGTTTTTATTTTTGTGCGGTTATGGGCTGAGATAAGAAGGGTTTAAAAATAATTGTTGGGGGTTTCTAGCATGAAATTCAATGTGGCCGAATGGCCTGGGGCTTGGAGGGAGGTGTGCAGCAGACTGGTCCCAGGTTCGAACCAAGAGAGTTGCGTTTTGGAGTTTAAATTTTTATTCCTTTTTGGCAGCAATTTTGAAGGTGTTGGACGGCTAGAAGGCTTTTATTTAGATGAGGATAATGTTTTTTTATTTTTATTTATCTATTTAGTTATTTAGAAGTGTGGGATAATTATTATTTATTTGTTTTTTTATGATAAGTGGGATAATAGTGGAGCAATTCAAATTGTTTTTGAATTGAACTAATTCAAATTGATTTGAATTAGTGGGTGTTGGCCGAATCTTGGAGTCTTCAAGGGGGGGTGGCCGAATTCTATAAATAGAAGAGGGGTAGTGCCGAATTCTTCATTGAATAAGCACCCTTTCCCTGTTTCTTTCTTTTGTTTTTTTTTTAGTTGTTTGCCAAATTTCTTTATGTTCCTATGTGTAAGTTCTAATGCTCCTAAGTCCCTACCGTTCTTCCACTTTTCTTATCTTCAACTCCACATTTGTTTTATTGATAGCCGAATTTCTAAGTAAGCCTCATCAAGCATCTTTCCTTACCATTGTTGTTTTCAAGAGCCGAATATCTCATTACCTTTAAAGCCATTGCCGAATCTCCTAGGATGGTGTTGCCGATCTCTTGCTCTTAATTTCGTCTCAAGTGTAGTGGTAAGTAATCGTCACTCTAAACATTTGGTTTTGAGTTCTTATATCGGTACGTCAAAACCAAGTGATTGGTCTTAGTTTTTATAACATGGCCGAATGTCATAGTGCCATTAAGTATGTTCTCTTGTGTGTAGCCGAAAGAAGGAAGCATTGAGGAGGTCTCTTGGATTCGATCATCTAAGGTAAGGTGATGGTGAGTATTCGGCCAAAAGGGCCTTTTCATGGATTGTGTTGTAGGCCGATTCTAATGGTTTTGTAACAGGGATTTTCGGCAACTCCTTGAGACTATTGGTGTTTCAGGATCCAAGTAAGTGGGTAAGTGATCCTTTGGGTATTCGGCCTTAGGCCATTAGATATGTTCTTGTGTTGACCGATGTTGACTTTGGTTATAGGGCAAATCGTCGGCGAAGCAAAGGAAAGCCGGGATCTCGATATTTTGGTAAGGATGTTAATAGGTGATCTAGATTCGATATTTGTAGGTTTTGATTTTTGTGATTAATCGTGTGGTTACGATTAAGTATCGTCGATGGATGCGAGTGCGACCAAAGTGGGCAAGGGAAAGCTCCCATCCCAAAGTTCAAGAAGAGATCCGTTTTCGCTGCACGAGATTGGCCACGGTGTGGGCCAACAATGTAAAAACGTTAGGCAAATAACCGTAGTCTCACTAAACGATAGCGTCGAGGATCGAGAGTCTAGAACTCCAAGTAATAAGGTGTGTGGTTAGACCATTGTTTAAGGGATTTGTATGATCTCTATTGTGCTATATGTTTACTAATGAATGCAAAGTGCCATATGTGTAATGGATACCCTAAAGGGTATGATGACGACCAGTTAGTAGCAAATTGGCTAATATGTGATAATTGATTTTAACTATGTGAGCATGCCTATATTTGTGAATATCATGTACATGCATCATCTCAGCATCATATTATGTTACATGTGCATGGGTGGGTTTTGAAAGAAGGTACCGGTGTGTACTTCGAGTACGTGGTTGATGTCGACTTTGTGCTACATCGTGGATTGGCGCTGATCGAGGTCGCGTTGTGGATCTTTGCGATTTAGTTCGGCGTGGTTACCTTGATTGATATGGGCTTTATGCCATATCGTGGCTTGATGGATTCTTTGTGTGCTCCATCGTGGTTTGATGTTAGCTATACGCTACATCGTGGATGGCATTGGTTGCCTTTGTGGAGTTAAAGGAGAGGGTGATTTAATAATCCCCTGGTGTGTGGTAATTTGGATAAGGGGGTGTGTAGCGGATGGACCTTAGGATTGGGTTGGGTATCATGATTGCATGGTTTCGTTATGAATTGATATGGAAATGGGCCAAGCCCAATATGACTTGTGGATTTGTATGTTTTGAGAACATACGTGGAAATGGGCCAAGCCCGAGAATCGATGGATTGATGAGAAAAGGGCCTAGCCCAGTGCTTGAATATGATTTGATTGTGGGCCAAGCCCAGATTGTGGTAATGTTTAAATGATTATATTTATGCATTTTATAATTGGGTTGATTTGTGGCTAACATGTGGGTGGATATCAGTGGTTTAATTACACACTGAGTCTGTATGACTCACCCAATTATTTATCCAACATCGCAGGTGAGTCGTGAGTAATGGACCGGGTTGGAGTAGATACAAAGGTGGCCATGCAGAAGCAGATTTTCATGCAGAAGTAGACGTTTTGAATATTTTTATTTCAAGCATTTTAATTTGAAGTACTTGGTTTAATTTATTTGATGTAATAAGGGCCACTTTTGATTAAAGTACTCTATTTATAGTTGATAAAGGTTATACCGTATTTAGTAATATTTTTACAAAGGATCTATACTATAATAAATTATAATAAAGTTTTAATTCAAACCAAGCTTATATTATTTAATAATTTTAATGGACTTACTTCCCGAAAGTTAATAAAATTTTCAAGTTTTATTCTAAAGTCAAAGATTTTGCAAACGGATTCCGCAGTGACATAACCAGATCCGGTCAGGACTTGTGGGCTGGGTTTGGGGGTGTTACAAACTCCACTTAATTAATTGCCAAAAATTAGCTAAGTTAAATTAAAAGAGTTGGGCTCCAAAAAACTTGAATTTGGGCCCCTTACTCCCTTGTGTGGCGTCACCCCCTTGCTCTCTAAGTGGCGCTACTGACCACCGGGCCACAAGCCCATTTTTATTTTAAAACATAGCTAATATCTGTTATGCCCTAACTCTAAGGCTTCAATTAATCCCGATACTATCTTAATGATATTCTAAGTGATACTTATATCTCAAAAATTTTAAACGCTCTCATTCCCAAGGCCCATTGGGCCCAATTCTTCTAGGCCCAAATTTGGGGTGTTACAATTCTACCCTTCTTAAAGAAATTTCGTCCTCAAAATTTCCAACTAACTATTAATCGTACTACCCAAGTCTCACCACTATGCTTTCGCTGCGCACTCTAGTTCTAAAGCCAAAAGAAACACTTAGTATACTATGGTAGAGTATGCACCGGTATTCGCATCTAGAGCGTCCTTGTCCCCTTGGTGACGTGCTGCATAGACCAAAGCTGGCTGCCTCGCCTCAAGATAACTTACACCTCCACGACCATGCGGTGGACATCCACGACCTCTTGTACTCATTCTACCGATTCGTGTTTATCTGACTAGAAATTTTATGAATTATTAGTTTTCTTCCACTGATTAACCACGAACAGTCTTATGAATAGTAGTTTTAAGAGTAGTTCTTTCGAATTTGCAATTATATCTACAATTCAGTCTCAAGTCCGCATCTTCTAGTTCTAGGAAGCACATATATTCAATCATTTAACATCAACATACAAATAGCATCCACGAACTTACATTCATCACCTAAGGGTATTTTTGTCATTTTACTACCCATGGGTATTTTCGTAATTTACCCTACAGGGGTATTTTCGTAATTTTCTGAAATAGGGTTCCTTGGTGATTTTGTGAGAGAAGGGTATTTTGGTAATTTTGCAATCTGGGGGTATTTCGATAATTTTACAATCCGGGGGTATTTTGGTAATTTTATAAATCAGGGATATTTTGGTCATTTATAAATCAGGGGTAATTTAGTAATTTTACAAAATAGAATGGCTGGTCCCTTTCGGGTTGTAGTTATAGATTTTGGCCCGTCAACAAGTCCTCATGACTAAGGTGAACAGTCACTACGCACCAGGTAGGATTCCAGCGAAAAGGAGGTGAGTCACTAGGACTGCTTAAACCAAGCTCTCCCTGAATCCAATCCTAGACATGCGTATGCCTGTTGCCACACCCTAATCTCGCGACTTGTTCACAGGTTTGTTTGGTTGGATTAAATCTTATGAATTTAGAGAGTTGTTTAAACTAAGCCTAAAGTCCATCAATGTCTAATATACTAGCCTACGTCCATCAAGCCCATCAAGCCCAACATACATATCACATCCAAAAGTTTAGAATGCTTACCTGCGTGGATCGGGTGCCGGTAGACTCTAAGGCCATATCTTCATCCAAACATTTTTCTCAAATTCACAACAAGTTTTCAAATCACTACTAGACCCATTTCACAGCCTGAGTTTTGAACTGGGCTCTGATACCAAAATGTAACACCCCAAACCCGGCCCAAACGCTACGACCAGATCTGGTATGCTACGGGGTTTATTGTTAAAAACTTTACTTAAATTGATTTTAGAAAATCTCAGTTTCTTTACTTAGGCATTTGGTAAAAATAAGATATATGTTGGAAACCTTTGTTTTTACATTGAACATGTTTGGAAAACCCAATTTATTACTTTTTGAGACTTAAGTCCTTAAACATAAATTTTAAACTGTAAACATCAGCAAATAAAATAAAGAAAACGATAACCTAAGCCATGGGCCTTATTACATAATTAATCCCAAAAATTATAACTTAAATAAAAAAACTGAAATAGTCTATGAAATTAAATAACTTGATAGCCCCTCGAGTCCGTCTCGGCTCCCATGTCCACGATCTACTGCTCATCTGAAAGAGTAGAAAAAATAAAAGGGTGAGTCACCAAGACTCAGTGTATAAATCCCGAAACACACAACGACCTGAGGCCCACAAACACATTATGAGCCCTGGCCCATACATAAAGGCAACAATCATATTTACATGATAAATAATAAATGATGAATAGCCCAACCCAACCTAGAATTCCATCCTCTACACACCAACCCGTACCAACCATCACACCTCGAGGATTTCTACAATCAACCCTCCATCCGCTACACACCATAACGACAGCCGTACTGCCTATTCCTATTAATCAGAAATCATTAAACGTGGCATAGCCACCGATCACTATGTGACCTAACATTTGAATTTGTGGTTTAACCACCGATCACCATGTGACCTATTATGCACTTCCCCTTCATTATCATAATCCCACCCCATGCATACACACATGAAAAATTGAAAACATCATACCATCTTTAAGAGAACAGGCTTTCATATATACATTTATCGATACACATAGAGATTTCTATGATTACGTACCTGGCATCCATTGCCTACCCTTTTTGGGTAACACGACTGTTCATACAGCCTACTTTTCCGGCTTTTAGCCCATAACACATGTATATAAACAGGTTAAGTAGTGTGATAGAGATCTACACACCTGATTACCAATAAAATGATACTTCCTATGTCGACGCTATCCGTAGTCGACACAACCTATATCCGCCTAAGGTGTTGTTCGTAAGCTGGTCCACAACCCGGTGGCCAATCTCGAACCACTGACACATACGTTTCTTAAACTTAGGGATTGGGTTTATGGACCCAATCCTCTCCTTTGCCTGATCCATATTCAATTCCATCAAAAGTCCTTGTCAGAACTACTATAACGAAATAGGGTTGTTAAACCATAACATATGGTTACAATCTCAAATGTGATAGAAAATCTAACGGAAATCTAAAGAGAACCCCCTTACCTTAAAATCCCGAAATTAGAGACTAGCGATTTTCGGCTTTTAGATCTAGACGATCAGGTTTCCTTCAAATCCCGAAATGCCGCCCAAAACGCAAAAAGAGAGAAAGTATTAGCCTCAATCGACAGCCTTAACAAACCAAGTGGCCATTCGGCCTTGACTCCTAAAAACCAAAAGAGATCTTAAGAAATAACAAGAGTCGACACCTACCTTAATAGAGGAGATTCGGCTACTCTTAGGAGATTTCAGCTTTTTGCGAAAGTCAGGAAGTGAAGATGATTCAAAGAAGTCTATGATGATTCGACTTTTAATAAAGAAATCGGCAGGAAGAGGAAAAGAGAATTTTGCCAGACTAGGGGTGGTTTCGGCCTTAGCAAGGATCAAAAGAATATAGAGGAAGGATTATGAGGTTTCGACTTTTAGAAGAAAGAAGAGAAAAGAACAATGGAGTTTTCGGCTTTTACTCAGAGAAGAAGAGAAAGAAAAGATAGAAACCCTAAATGCCGAAAATAAAGAAAAGAACCCTCCCCCGACTATTTAAAGTTTCGACACTCCTACTAACCAAAAGCCAGAATTGTCCTCTTTTGACAACTAAAACCAGTTAATTAGTAAGGGAAATTTCGGCACCCCTTAGCCATATCAGAAACCGATTTCTCCTCCCCCTCAGAGTTTGAAATTCGGCCACCACTGTGACCAACAGATCAGATCCTAAATTTCCTCCCTTATCTTCCATGTTATCAACTTTAATATCAGCATTATCCCCTTCACCTAAATCCTCCTATTTTTAAGCCTTGTTGCCGTCCAACTCCACTTAATTAATTGTCGAAAATTAGCTAACTTAAATTAAAAGAGTTGGGCTCCAAGAAACTTGAATTTGGGCCCCTTACTCCCTTGTGTGGCGTCACCCCCTTGCTCTCTAAGTGGCGCTACTAACCACCGGGCCACAAGCCCATTTGTATTTTAAAACATAGCTAATATCTGTTATGCCCTAACTCTAAGGCTTCAATTAATCCCGATACTATCTTAATGATATTCTAAGTGATACTTATATCTCAAAAATTTTAAACGCTCCCATTCCCAAGGCCCATTGGGCCCAATTCTTCTAGGCCCAAATTCGGGGTGTTACACTTGGGGAATAAAGTCTTGTATTCCTTCACGGACTATCAGTCTTCTCTCGTTTACTTGGACCATATTCGGATGACCGTATTATAATCCACTTTATCAAAAAATCTATTTTCTTATGACAAACTATTCTATTTAGCAATCGAATTTAAATCAACACCTCTTTTCTATGATGTGAATGCAATGCAATCAAAACAAAAGAGAACACGTTAGCACAAAGAAATAAATAACAGAATAGGGCACCTATCTAGGTGACTACTAGGGTTTGACATAGTTCTACCTAAGGTGGGCTCTTAGGTTTTCTATATGTGGTTCGGCTCTAAAGTTGAGGTACCCGAACCAGCAAATTCCTCAATCCTCACCCATTATAGGCTCATATGGATCGAGTTCAGTTCAGGGGAATACATTTCCCTATGGCCATGCGAAGGTGAAAACCTCACGAAGACATAGGTACGGATGTATCCCGGAAGCAATCCACTAGCCCATGCGGAGGTGAAAACCTCACGAAGGCATAGTTTCTCACTCCCACTTAAGGGTACGACCACAACGGTCATGCAATGCAGTGTGTGCAAGAAAATAATAATCATATGTTCAAACCAAAATTTTTAAATTTTCAAATCAAATTTTCAAATTTCCGACAAAGGACAGAAAATAATAAATTTTATGGCTTAACTCTCTTACTTCCCCAGTGGAGTCGCCAAGCTATCGAAACCATTTTAAAGTTTGATTTTAAAAAAACGGGGATCGACTTTAAAAACAAAGATGGAGTCGCCACCGATCTTTTTTCTTAGGTGTGACCAGATCACCTTATAAAACATTTTTATTTCAAAACATTAATTTTGGCCTACGAAATTCAAGAAAACAGGTTCGGGAGTCAGTTACAGGAGTCGGTTACGTACGAGGAAGGGTTAGCACCCTCGTAACGCCCAAAATTGGTACCGGATTGATTAGTCACTGCCCTAATGTCGAAAAATCGAAAAGATTTGAAAACATGATTTCTTTAAAAGTTTGAACAATTTGAGTTGGAATTGGAGATTCCTTTATTCCGAGAGCATACAAGCATCACATCCAGCACGTTAGGACATGATGTTTTAAACTTTCGTAACTAAAATCATCTCATGATTTATAAAATTCATTAAAAGGATATTTAGTTATTTGGACGAACGAAAAACCGAAACCGAGCACGTTAGGGCACAATTTCTCGAACTCCCAAACACGAAACATTGCCTTGTTTTCTAAAATTCTTATCCCGAGATAACAAATCGTCATATCCAGTGAGTTAGGACACGACAATTTTGAATTCTCGCAGATAAGTTCTTATTTAAAATTTATAGGTTTTAAAAAAGAGGATACTTGATATTTTAAGTTCTACGAGGAAAAATTAAAACCCAGTAAGTTAGGGTATAATTTCTCTCGAAGTCCCCAAATATCATATATCACTGTATCGCTATTTTTTAATATAAAACAATGTTTTGAATAAAATGAGGCATATATATTATAAACATCAATTTCAAATAACAATTATTCACTATTATGAATTATATTAAAAATTTAGTCGATTAACAAAAGACTATCGTAACATGACAAATGATGTATACAATAAAAGGACTATACTAAAACAGTATTAAACAAATAAAGAACATAAATAAACAAATACAAGTTATAAAATATGCAATAAGAATTCAAAAATAAATCTATAAGAATTAAGAAATATATGTGAAGTACTACAAGCTTGAAAAAAAATGACATATATATATACACTTAATAACATCGAAAAAAAAATAATATCCAAAATGGTTAATATGTATGAATAATATTTAAATAATATATAAACTTAGAACATATGAGAAATATAAGAATACTTATAATTTAATAATTTGGTACGTAAAAATATAAATAATAATATATGATAAAGTACGATTAAAATTTTGAAATAGAAGTATATATGATACGATAATTAAAAAATTAAATATATAACGTAAACAATACATATATTATATAATAAAAATAAATTTATACTAAATAATATTTTAGAAGTAATGTGTAATACAATATAATAAATACAAAAATCTTAAAATACATAATATATAACTAATATATATAAGTTATAAAATAATACATACATACATATAAACAATAATATTTGAAAAAAAAAAATTATAAAGAATATACAAACTTTAAATAAAATTTATCTATTAATATAATATAAAAAAAGTACTTATGTGATACAAACTTCATAAATAATATATGTTATATAATATATAGAAATTTTATAAAATATTAATGATAAAGTAATTTTAATGCTATAATAATAAAATGTGATATAATAACTAATAAAAATACAATATATGAATAACAATGAGAAATATAAATAATAATAATTTAATATATACCTCATATTAAAATAATTTTAAAAAATAAAAGCAAAATAAAAAAATAGATAAGGATTAAATTAAAATAATTTAAAAAAATAAATTTAAAATACAAGAAGGATGATATTGAAATGCGCGCCGAAAATGCAAGGACCAATTGGACAATTATGCCTCATTTCAAAACGGTGTCGTTCTGTTACCAGCCCTTAAATAGCCCAAGGGACTAAATTAAAATGTAAACAAACATTTAGGGCCAATTTAAAAAATAAAAAAATTAAATTAAACGGAATTAAAAATAATAAAATTGCGGGAGGACTAAAATGGCAATTAGACCATTTAACAAAAACACGCGGATCCTACCCGGGTTTTCGGGTCAACGCGCGGATCCTCCTTAAAACGACGTCGTTTTAACGCTTATTGACTTAAGCGAAAACGACGTCGTTTTAAGAATGCTATATAGGTCAATTTTCAGACCAAAAACTCATTTAGCCTCAGTTTAAAAAAAAATTCTAAAAAACTCTCTCGATGCTCGTCTAGGTTCCGATTATTATCCCATCGGGCCACCGCCCCCACGCCCGCGCGCCACCAAGTATGGTGGTCAGAGGCCAAATCTCAGATTTTCAGCGCCATTTGAATGGTAAACTCGCACCCTTGTTATATTTTTTTTAAAACAGTACTCGTGCATATAAAAATGTATAGACAAAATAAAAAAAAATAAAAAGAATAGAATAACTGAGGAAATCACCTCTGTTGTTTTTTTTATTAATCTCTGAATATTTGTGTATATATCTGTTTGTGTATTTCTGCCTCTCGTGTATATGTGTTATCTTTTACAGATTTATTTGGGGTTTATATAACCCCAAAATAAAAAGGAAATACATATTTTCTATTTTGTTTCCTTGTTTGCTGCTGGTACTTCTTTCCTTTTTGCAGGCAGAGCGACGGGAAGCCCTGCGGTGATGAGGCGATTCGTGCAAACTGCGGCGCAACTGGTGGCCTGGGTGCGAGGCAGGGGCTGCTTGCGGCGCGATGTTTCCCTAGGGTTTCAGAAACCCTTGTTTCTGACTTAGGTTCTGGGCCTTTTGGGCTCCGTAGGTTGGGCTAAAATGTTTTGGGTCTGTTTTGGTTCTAGGTCTTTAGGGTGAAATTGGGTCTGAGTCATTTGTTTTGGGCTAAGGGTGTAAATGGACTAATTGGGTTCTGCCGGGTAGTCTGTTGTTGGGTAGTTTATTGGGCTTTGTAAAAATGAACTGTAAAAACATTGGTTTTTTTTTTTATCTTTATTTTTTTTTATTTTGGAATGGGCCCGGGCAAAATGGGTTATTACAACATTGTTTTAGATATATCCAAATCAAACATATGAATTAACATAAGCATAATACAAAAGAGTTCCATGAATAAGTAATCAATTATATGGAACAAATTGTTTTACATCAAATGCTCTAAGGAATACGACTATCACATTATCAAGTTTGAGCTTGAGCAACTTTAGTTATCAAAATAGCAAAATTCGATTGCCTTGATAATTCTTTTACAAAAGAAATTATTTTACATTAATGTTTTAATTTTTTTTAAATTTAAAAGCAACATATTTTAATGTTTATAGTATAATATTTTATAATATTATAAATTTAATTCTTATATGATATAAATTATATAATATATTATAATTTTGACATTATGTCTTAAATAAATTTGTAAAGTAAAATATGTTGAACTTTTCGATATTATAAATATATATAAGTATAATAGAACAATTCATCTTTAAATTAATGTCTTTAATGGTGATTTTTATATAAAATTTCCTCGCCATCGCTCTGTTTGTATTTAAATACATATTGTACCATTGATTTTAATCTCATTGTTATGGAAATTAATCACACCACCACTACCACTATTTTTAATTTCACCTTACTTCATTTTTTGGACTTTGTTTATGTATCCACACCTTTTAAATTTCAGAAAAAAATTCATATTTCGATAGGTAGCTTAACTTATAATTTTTAAATTTTTCAGGTTTATATTTTGGGTTAGTATTTGGTACATTGGCGGAATATTTTTTTTATTCCACAAGCGATCTTAAAAAATTGTTATGTATTTCTTTTTTTAAAATATTTTTTAATATTTTACTATACTCTTGTAGGACATTTGCCAACCCCTAACCTTACCGGCGGAGTCTAAAAACTCTAGACACAATGTATCAAATATTTTCCCTCATATTTTTTCCACAACTTTTCCAAATTTAGGACAAAATTCCATATTTAGTAAATAAACATCTAATAAATACATTCCATAAAACATATATACATTTTAATGTCAATCTAAAAGGTAATAGAAAAATATAAATATAATCAATATTCAAAGTCCACTTTTATTCCTTCCATTTTATGCATGTATGCAAGCCTATAAATAGGATTAATGCTGAAACAACACAAAGAATTATAAATCAAATAATTGGAAGTTTAAGGTTTTTTAACTTGTTTTTTTTCCTATTTTAAATTTTTTTCTTAGTTTTACTTTATATCTTTTAATCGTATTTTACATCATTTGTTATAAAATCATATTTTTCTCTAATTTTTTACATTAAGATTATGGAAGGGAGTCATTCATTAATGATTTGAAGAATGAATTCAATGAGAGTGTAATCGAACTGTTGCAGTGCGAGACTGAAATTTTTTACCAGAAACGATTTATTACATTCAATAGGATAGTAATTCTCTCTTAAATTGTTATTCTCAGAAAATATAATTTATACTTAGAAAAAAATTCTCACTATTTTTTGGCAGACTAATAATATTGAAAACTTATATGAACTGTTGTGTTTATAGCTCTACCAGTGTCATCTATCTATAAGGAGAGATGGGAGAATCTTGATTGAATTAGTAAAAAACAAATAATATTTATTTAATAGAAAAACTAATATTCCAATTTAGAGATATTTATTTAATAAAATTTCAAACACTGAATATATTTTTTTAGAGATATTTCTAAGAAGTACGTGTTGAAATATGTATAGAATATAATTTTGTATGCCAAAATTATATGAAAAATGAAAAAGCACAATGTAACCATCTTCAAATCCCTCCAATTTAGGCATCAGCCAATAAAATGTTTTGTTGACAAGTATAATTAATATAAAGCCTCTTGTCTCCAAACCAACCCATTTCATCTTTATCAACAAATTGCTGCCATAATATATAATAAATAAATAAGTGAATCCAACCAGCAGGAACCTCCCACAAAGATGCTTCTGAATGATAAATACATTACAAAACTTGGGTAAATGATAAAATACCATATTATCAGCTGTATCAAGTCATCAATTTTAGCGGTCCACCATAATTTTTTAGCACTTCACAATTTTGTCATGACTTTCGTAGTGAAAGACTGATGTTTTAAATTGCTCATTGCTAAGATCTCTATATATTGCTTTTCCCACTTGAAGTTTTCTGCACTAAAACATCAAATAGAAGCGACTTAAAGAAGATAAAAATGAAGAAGCAAGTAATTTTGGGTTCAAAATGTTCAAAAACTTTTTTGAATTATTCATATTTTTTATTAAAATTAATATTTTAATTTTCGTAAAGTGAAACCAAGACTTTGGCGCCGATTCAAGTAAGAAACTTCAAACTTTAGATATGCTTTTGATACTTTTACATTAGTTACTTTAGTAAAACTGTTTACCTCTAGAGACGGTAGCAAATTAAACATTCTCTAAACTCTGATAAAACTCTAGATTTAGGATTTTTCATTAAACCTAAGCTAATTCATAAAACTCTGAAATTGTAGATAAGATAATAAGTACGCAAGGTGCACGATGTCATGGTACTCATGCGCGAGGAGCAAAAATAATTCCACTTTTGTACAAAACAAGATTCAAACTTGGAAACTAAGGGTAACCTAAGACCTTACCACTGAACCAACAACCTCATTCTTGTTAACAATTAAACAAACATTATAAATAAACTAGGCGTGACTAGCTAGATATAGGGATAAAAATGACAAAAATTTAAGTAGAAGGAAACATACAAGATCTCAAACACACATCTAGAACACTTAACCATCGAGCCAGATCGATTTACTTTACATAATAAACAATTCAAATATTAAGAAACTTGGGGCGTTACAATTTTTTTAAATTTTAAAGACAACATATTTTAATATTTATATTATAGTATTGTATAGTATTATAAATTTAATTTTTATATGATATAAATTTTATAATATACTATAGAACTAAAAATTGAGTTGGGTTTGGCTCAATTAGGCCAGCCTTAACTCTTCCATAATTTATATGAGTTAAATTTTTTACCCAAATCTAATTTTCGTGCTAAATATTTTTATATGCAAATTTCCAAATTATGGAAAATTTTTTAAATTTTGGTCTAACATATCTTCTTCTGGCGAATTAAAACAATATTATATGTTGCTGCTTTACCATCACAAGAGTATAAGTGCCCAGTGATTGAGACAAAAGATTATCATGCTAACGAATTTGCAACTTTCATGGAATGGTGTGATTTTTCAGGTGTTCACGGGCCACGCAAGAGAATCCGAAAACGATTAAGGATAAGGAAGACGATACGACTCTCAAGAGGCTCTAGTCGTGCGCTGAAAAAAAGACGTGTTTGAGTGTCGAGGACATCGATGAAACCCCATTACGGTGGTGTTATTGACCGCCTGTGGCGATTGAACAAGGATTTGTAAATAATTAGATCTTTTGAGCATGGATTCCATTTATTTCCTACATTTAGATTTGGATTTTAAATTGTATTAATTTAATTTTAGACTTAGTAGGTCGGATTTTTTATGATTGAGATGAAAATTGATGATTTTTTCATGTTTTTAGGGATTAGTTCAGTGAAATTGCGATACCCAATGGGGCATATCACGACTTTCTGGACAGTTTCGAGAGGGACCAAAAATCTTCAGTGGCATCACAATTTCAACTTCCTGATATCGTAATACCCTTGAAATTTCAAAAGTAATTTTTTGTTTTGTTTTACATAGTGGTATCACGACACCGAAGGCAAACTCGAAGATGAGGGGTCAAAATAGGGGATATCACGATATCCAACTTGGGTCACAGGATACCCAGTTCCAGATGTCGCAACCTATGCGTTTTGGAGGCTTAAAGCCTCTAAATACTCTAAAACTCTCAAACCTTCTCTTATTTCCCCAAAACATTCATTCTAAACCCTAAAAAAGTCTTCCCCCCATCAATTTCTCTCAATCTCCCCTTCAAATTTCCTTCGTGTAACATCCCAAATTTCTCTCAACTAGCTTGGGTAAGATCTCTTTTCTCCTCAATTTCTAAGTTAATCTTGTCAATTAAAAACCAGAATTTCCAGATCTGGAATTTGAGAGATTTTAAATGTTTTTAAAGGTATTTTTTCAGATTTTAATGATGTCTCAAACCATTTTAAAATTCAGCCCCGATTTCGACCACCATGGGTGGTGGTGCTGCGAATATCTGTAGAATAGGGGGCTATTTTGTTTCTTGAATATTTCCCATTTAATTCCAGCCATAATTTGAGTTCTTGAACCCTCCTAATAAACTATTAAACTCATGTCAATTAGGCGAAAACGTTCTTGATTGTTTGGGCATTCAAAACTCAAAAATCGGGAAGCGTAAATGCAATTAAGCGTAAAATTAATTGTTGTTTCGGCATAGTTGTAGGGTAAAGGTTATTGATTGATTAAATGAAGGAATTTAATCATTATTAGCTACTTATTTTCCAGTATATTACTGAATTAGGTGCTGACCCAAACAACCCGTATCAATCGTAATGCCGAAGAACGATCATACGTACGGTTCGCATAGATACAAAGTAAGGAATTGAACTAGTTTGAATTCATAAAATAGTTTTTAATTTGAAAATTTGTTTGAACCCATAAGTGGGTAATTCAGAGTTGGTTAAATGGTAAATTGATTGAATTTATACTAATTTTTGGTTTAGGATCGTATATAGGTTTATTAAGGAAAATTGGAAGATTCACAAGGGTGCTGCGAGAAAGGGAAAAATAAGGTATGGGTCCTAAACTTGTAAAATTTGTTTGATAATGATAAATTTCATGTTATATTTGATAAATTAGCTTGCTAATTGGTTTAACTTAATAGCCAAAATTTTATATTCGTGAGTGGCCGAACCAGGTGCGTTTTGAGCCTTAAAAGATTATTGTGTTGGCAAAATTGATAGTTTGACTGTATGAATGTGTAATTGAGATTATTATGCATAATTATATTATGTGATATGAGAATGTTTAATTGAATGGTATGAAATGTTGAGATATTATTTTTATGCATGATTTAAATGCATGAAATATTATTATGATATATATACGTGAGGTTGCTATTGGTGCACAATGAAATTCGTAAAGTATGTGAATTGAACAATATTGATAGATACCATCTTAATGGCAATTTGAAAATTAGAACACTGCTTCCTTTTACTGAAAGTATGTGATTATTGAGGACATGTTGAACATGTCGAATAAATGTAAAAAGTATTGAAATATGATTATGTATGAATTTGTATGACATATTGCATGTGCATTGGGATGGGATTTTGTGGTTTACGGAGGAGTTCCGTAGAGTATTGGCGGCATATTAAGCCCGCATATATTTGTAGTCAGTGCACTACATTTGGAGTATCGAGGGGATTGGCGATTATATTGCATTATTTATTTGGCAGTTTCAATGCATTATTGATTATTGGTGGTTTTACCACATTGAGCTTTGCTTACATACATTGGAGTTTGGCAGACGGGTTCTGGGGAACTCGTGGTGTGTAGCGGATGGTATGGGTAGGATCTCACATGTGCATTTTTCCCAATCATGTGCATTTGAAATTATTATTGATAATGTTTGATTGTGCTATTGGTACCTCTATGAAATTGCTTGTATTAATGCTTAATACTTGCTAGGTTAGTCTCACACTAAGCTTGTTAAGCTCACCTCATTACCTCAACTTCTTAGGTAATGATCGAACTTAGGATCAGAATTGGCATGCAGATGTACAGCGGGCCTTGGACTTTACTTCGTCAAATTATTTTAATTTAATTATATTTTAGGCTTATTTTATTATTATTATTCGATTTTGGATTGTAAAGTTTCTTTAAACTATGGTTTGGGACTGTTTGAGATTTTGGGGTTTTTTATGCATGCATGACATGCATATTTGGTATAGATACACAGTTTTTTTATAAATATGTTGAAATGGACTATGCATGATATATGACTAAATTAATAATTTGACTAGTAATGGTACATTTCCCCTGCTAAGAAGATAACAAAATGATTTTTCGAAGGCAACAAAAATTCACCTAATTCACTATTTCGACCTAAACATGGTTGGACTAAGTAAATGAACATTTTTTCCAAAGCTAACTATAACGCCCCAAAAATATAGGGTCTGTAATTTTGCATGATTTGGCTTAAATTCCATGTGTGCTTCAATGGCTAAGTATTTGAGTGTATTTGGGGGTTTTTAGGAATCCTGTGTTCGAGTCTGGGCCTTGGCAAAATTTTTAGTTTTTGCTCTTAAGTGAAATTGGCTGTTAGCAGTTAGGACTTATGTTTAAATGTGTGTGATTTTATGTCACAAAAGATCTTGTGTTGTGGTGGAAAGTGGCATGTTGGGGCATTTAAGAGGGAGTGGGTTCGAATCCCATGGCAAGCAAGGAGCATTTATTTTGCTAACAGGGGATGGAAAGAGTTTGTAGTGGTTTTGAACTCTGTTGTGTGAGAGTTTGAACTGGTCTTGTGAGTAGTTGTGGAGAATATCAAGGAGTAAATCAAGGAGGGATAAGAGGAGTGATTTGGGGAGATTTTCAAGGAGTTTGAGTGAGGGGAGAAGAGTGTCGAATTGGGTAACTTGAGTATGTGAATTCGGCTAGGGGTCATTTGTTGTGCATTTTTCGGCAATTTTGAGTTTGTAGGAGCCGATTTTCCTCTTTGACATTTCGGGTTTTGTTCTTTTGACGGTTCTAGCTTCTTTTCTCTTTAGTGCCATTTTCACAAGTGACCATTTGGGCTCTTTTACTTTTTTTGATTTTGTCTTCAGGTTACATTCTTGTTATCTTGCCGAATCCCTCATTCTTAACTTCTTTCTTCCTATTCTTTTTGTGCCGAATCACACTATCCTTCTTCTTCTTTACTGAATCGTCTCCTTTTTTTTATCTTTCGGTTTTACCCTCATAGCCGAACCTGTCATTCCCTCTTCTCAGCATTCTTCTCTTGTTCTTTAAGTTTGAGTAAGCCGAAATCAACCTCTCCTTTCCCTTTACTGTTTCTTTTCTTTTCAAGTTAGCCGAATACTTCCCCCTTCTCACTACTTTGGATTTGTGTCGGTTTAGGTGACTAGGCTCTGTCAAGTGGCCGATTGTTACTTTATTCTACCGTTTCTATCAACTAATTTTGGGTAAGTATTCCTTGTTTTTATTTGGTTCTTGGTTCCATTTTGATGGCTCTCTTCTCTAGTGAAGCCGAATGATTCGGTTTAGGGTTGCTAACTCTTGGACCCTCCTCTCGTGTTGGATTCTCTTAGTTAATGCAGCATTTCGGTAGGAAAGGGGTGTAGATATCTTTCGGTTAGCATCATAAGTGGATTGGGTAGCATACTTGGGTGAAGGTGAGTATCAATACCATTCTCTTTGGGATTTAACGTTAGTATTAGGTATTGATATTAACCGAAAATGTTGATGGATGTAGGTTCGGTGTTCGTGGGTTGTTTGTACGAGCTGCGAAAAAGGTGTGTAATCGTACACCCAATATTGTTACTATCAAAACGACGGATGAAGGTGTGTATTCACACCCCTGTTTAATTATGAATCGGCAAAAGCCGAAAAGCCGAAAAGCGGAAACTTCGGCATTTGAGGCCTCATGAGTGTGCGAATGCTAGTAAGGTAAATCAAGCCCACAAATCGTTGGCGACAGACTTTAGAGGCCGCCACGAGTGTTCTCATAGGTTTGGGCAGTAATGGGCCTCGTTGAGCCGAGATGGGCCATGTGGGCCCAATGGGCTCAGGGGCCCCACATGGGTAAAATCCATGGTAAGTGACAAATAACGGATTGGGCTATGGTGATCGCATAGTCGTGACTGAATTTGGGCTAAATGGGCCACACGAGCGTGTGGGCCCACTGGGGCCGAGTAATGGGCCTTGGGCCCATTTACACTATTTTGGCCATATAGGTTATCTGAGTCGTTCGAGATGAATGTAGGCCTTCTGAAGGGTTGTTATCTGTACTAGGACCCCAAAATTAGTTAAATGACCGAAATACCCCTGAAGGGCGAAGGTACTGTTTTACCCCTAACTGACGAAATAACCATTATTCCCCTAGTGGTAGTTTAATTGATGTGTGTATGATATTTATTTGACTGGTTTTGAATATGACATACTGCACTCACGTAATATTTATGACATGACATTCTGTATTTACGTTGGGATTTTGAGTTGGAGGAAGTACTGTACTAGTGGCTCTGCCACGTTTTTACTGTTTTAGTGGCTTGGCCACGTTTACTGTTATTAGCAGCTTCGCTGCATTACTATTAGTAGCTATGCTGCGATATTGGTGTGTTGTCTGGGTGGGTCGATTTAGTCCCAACATGGTGTGTTGGTTGGTACGAGTGGTGTGTTGGCTGGACTGGGATGTGTTGCATTTCTACTTTGTACTGATATTATTTGGGCTTAGGCCCACACTGTTATTGTATAGGGCTAAGGCCCAGACTGTACTACTACTGAATAGGGCTCAGGCCTAGTCTGCACTGCATATACTATTTATTGTTTGTCTGTTAGGGGATTACACACTGAGTTTTTCCAAACTCACCCCTTCTTTTAACTGTGCAGGTAATCCCTAGTCTTAGCTGATTTGGAGCCGTGAGGGACTCGGAGGTGGCCACATGACTGTTGTTATTTGGTTTTGACTTTATTTAGATCAAAATTCAGATTTGGGTTTTTGTTTGTGTAATAAGGCAATTTAAGGGTTTTTTTTTATTTTTGATTGGGCTTTTGTTTAATTAATCAATCTGCTAGGATAGGAGAACGAGTTTTCAAAATAATAATTGTTTTCAAAGAAAAGCACGTAATCTTAAACTTTAAGGTATTCAATTAGAAAAGCTTCCGTAGTTTTAATTCAGATTAATAAACTTATACCAATTGATATGACATATAATTGGACAACATGTTTTGATTTTAGAACACTAACGTTTTCAACAGCAATTGATTAAATGGGATTTAAAAAATCAGTAACGAACTTTTATCGACAAGCCTGATTTTCAAACGACACTTCGATGTGACACGTCAGATCCGGTCGTAACGACTAGGCCGGGTTTGGGGTGTTACACTAACAATAGAAACCATGGTTTTATAAAAGGGAGTACTTGGAGGTTTTTAATTATCGTTAGGGTAGGTTCGACATTAAGGTGTCCAATGCGGCCTTCCCGATTCGACCATAACACCTAGGTCGGGTTTAGGAGGTTACACATCGATTAATTGATCGATTTCTTTTCTTTTACTTTATCTTTTGTTAGTTTTCTTCTTTTGCAAGTATCACACCATTTTGGCTTGGGGAACATGACACTTCTCGATTCAATCCATTCGACTACAACAATCAATACGGTTTAAGTTTTCTTTTCCTTTTTTTATTATTATTGTTTTTGTTATTTCCATTTTAAAGTTTTTAATTTATGTACTGACTGCTTTTCATTGGATATTGAATTTATTTTTATTGACTTTAAGTGCGAAGATTAAAAGAATGCCCACGAGAACGCGTAAACGACCTTGTTCCCAAACTGCCTCGGTTTCATTGTCGAAATACGATGGCATTAAATTTGCACTGTGAGTGGCCGTGGATTTTTATCAAATAATTCAGGGACGTACGTTCATCCCTGAATACGATTTTGAGCCGATCTCCTCGTTTAATGATGAGATATAGGACGATGTACACTTTAATTGTTGGGAAATTTTTTGCTTGCTTCCCAAGCAAGCTGCCATTGTACCTATAGTGTAACACCCCAAAAATTTGATTGAATGACCGTTACACTCTGTTGTAATTAAATATTTGTATCTATGATTCTATGCTCCGCTTAAGTGATCGAAGTCAAGAGTTTGAGTTGTGTCTTTGGAAATTTTGTTATTCAATTTTAACTAATCCTTACCTTTAGATCGCTAACTTAAAATTAATTTTGTGTAAATCTATGACAAGAATCAGTCTACTGGTTCACTGGTTTAGCCTCTGTAACACCCTAAAATTTGAGTATCGATTATTGCATGTTTTGGTGTTTAGATTATGTAGGAAAAATTTTCTTATTTCTTTTTGTGCCTACTATAGTTCGGAAGAAGAGTATAGAATTATTCGGGTATGAAATATTTTTTTTAGTTCGAGAATTTATTGAAGTGAAGCAAGTGACATTGACACTTAAGTTGAATTAAGTGTTAAATAGTAGCATAAGATGAGTAAATGGCAAAGTGGTGTTGGTGCATGAGTTAGTGCATGAGGGAGAAGGTTCGAATCCCTTGTTTAGCATCTAGATGAATTTTATTTTTAATTTTTCTCGCACATGTATAGCAAGTGTCAAGCCAAGTACATATATGGTAAGTGTTGACCTTGTTATTTTTGGTTAGTATATCAAAGGATTAAGGAAAGTGTTAACTTATGGTATAGAATCAAGAAAGTTTGGAAAGATATGGGGACATAAGGCATATATCAAGGAAAAGTTTTGGAAACAAATTCATGGTCATTTGACCAATGAATTTGGACGGCAATGAGGCTAGGGGGGAGGTTGGCCGAATATGCTTGTAGCTTGGTAAGGTTTAGGAGTTGTTTTTGGTCATTCTTAGTTTTTGTGCAAGTTTTGCAACCTTTTCTCAACCCTTCTCCTTTAGCCGAATTTGAGCATTGGTAAGCCTTAATTTTTTTAACCATTTGGTCACTTTTGTCTATTACTTTGGTATTCTTTGTATGCCTTTTCTTTTAGTGCCGAAATCACCTATACCAAAAGCCATTCTTTTTCTTTTCTTTTACCATTGCCGAATGTACCTAGCTCCTAAACACATCTTTTTCTTCTCTTCTCTTTGAAAACCGAAACAACATCATCACCATCTTTTTCTTATTTTTATTTCTTTTCATTCAAATTTTCTCCATTAAACTCTCTCATGGCGAATGCTAGTGTGCCCATAGTGAAACATTATCTCTTTTTCTTTGGTTATACATAGCCGAATCCTTCATCAAACATCATTCTCAATCCTTTCTTTTCGATCGTGGTCAATAGGTAAGAATTCTTTTTAGTTACGATTAGTTAATAGTTCATACTATTAACGTTTCCATTCGTTATATTTTAGTGCGATAACGGAAGATAGGGGATCAAGTGTTCGTGAGTAACATAGAAAGTTGGAATCGATTTAAGTGTTAAGGAAACGTTTGGACGGCTCTCGTATTGTGGGACAAGGATTATTGTGGTAAGGAAATTTTACTCTTAAAAACTTTTGGTCATATTGTTTTGGTATAATATTAGAATGGTTAATGATCTTTTATCTTCTAAGATATTCAAAATAGGGAAGAAAAGGGCGGTGTTTAGTTTTCGGAAGAAGGGAGGTTCCGTTAATCCCCCTAAGTATAAACAAAGGACTGTATCAGCAATCCAGGATTTCCCACCGGGTTGTGGACGTTCATTTGAGGAGAATCAATTGTTTGAAGTAGTTCGTACTCCCGAACCATTATTTGTTCGTGGATTTGATTCGGTTAACGAACCATCAATCGGGGAGAAACCGTAAGTGGAAGTAGTTCAAAAATCCGAGGGTAAAATTTTAGATTGTTATGTTTAAATCAGTTTTATTATTAGAGTATAATGATCATAAGTTATCGTGATATGTATAGGTGTTGACGAGCGGGAAAGTTTAGTCCTCACCATAGCAAGGTGTGTAACTTCACACTTATCTTTCGGGTTAGATACTAAACCGTAAGAAATTTGATAAATCGTAAAAATGGCAAAATCAAAATTTATGTGATAATTAACACTTTTGTGTAAATGCATGACAACGGTTAAAGTTGGAGAAAAATTGCTAGATTGTTAAATTGGGCCGAAAAATTGCTAGATTGTTAAATTGGGCCGAAAAATTGCTAGATTGTTAAATTGGGCCGAAAAATTGCTAGATTGATAAATTGGGCCGAAAAACTGCTAGATCGCTAAATGGGCCAAAAACCTTCTAGTTTGACATTTGGGCCTAAGTTCGCTAGATTGCTAAATGGGCTAAATATTATTTTGTTTAATGGACCCAAATGAAAAGTTTAATTAAAAACTCATTTGTGTTGTGGATTACTTAATAAATTATTTATGATTAAAGTTTGTTATTCATACATAATTGCATGGGATGGGATACATGATGAAGAGAAGTAAGGCATGTGGCCATGAATCTAGTTCGGTGGCTCGCCACAAATGTTGGCTTAATGCCTCTAGTTGGTGACTATGTCACAATCTAGTTCGGTGAGTGCACTACAATATTATTTAAAAGGCTAAATGCCTACGATTGGTGTGTTTGGCGGGGTGGGTTGACTTGATCCCCACAGTGTGTGTTGGTTGGTACGGGGGTGTGTAGCGGATGGAAATTAGGCTTGGTTGGGAAATTCATCTTACATGCATTATATTTACTTTATTCATGCTATATTGTTAAAATTTGTAATTGGGCTCAAGCCCAAATTAATGCCTTGATGGTCTGGCCCAATAATGGTGGTAAGTGAGTTACACACTGAGTTCTTTGTAACTCACCCCGTTTTATTATCCATCTCAGGTAATGGAAATTGATGTGGACTTGGGCTGGGAATGACATGGTGGAGGCCATACTACGAGCTTGGGTTTTATAAACTATGAACTCTATTTAAGTTACTTATTTTATTTTGGGTATGTTGTAATAAGGCCTCTAATTATATTTTTATGGATTTTTATGTGTGGATGGATTTAATTTTATTTTAAGACTCTTAATATGGGCGTATGTTAAAATCTATAAAGTTTTCTTAAAGATATTGTGTTTTATAACAATTTTGGACACCTAAATATTTTTTTTCAATTTCTTTCAATTTTCTTTTAAAACTACGTTAAGGTTTTGCATTACTGATTACTTAAATCATTAGAGAAATTTTGGATGTTCGTTTTGGTTGTGACAAACCAAATCTTGTCTTAACGCATAGACCTGGTTTGGGGTGTTACATTTAATGGTATCGAGCCTAGTTTCAAAACTCTATATTGTTGTTTGGGTTCAATAAAGATATTTGTTTGAGAAACAACTCAAATTTCTAGACTTTTTGATTTAAAGGTAGTATGGCACCATGAGCATCCCGCGCCAAGTCAAGTAAGTATCTCAGATATTGATTGTTTATTATCATTGTGATATGATCATAAGAAACACTCTAGAACTTCTAGTTTTAGGTGTTGAAAACCGTAGAGATTGAGACAATAGGATATGGTTGTGAAAACAACTCTATCTCTTTCATATCATAAAACATCGTTAATAAACAATCGAAATAGTATTTTGATTCATAAAACTCTTAATCGATTAAATCGGTCATTATGAGCTCTAGAGGACGTGGTCGTGGACGCGTAGACGTGGGCCGTGGTAGAGGACGAGGTGTTAGAGGCGCAATCAAGCACCGGATCATATGCCGAAATGGATGCACTGCGTCACTCGAAAGTAAGACGGGATCACATAATCATATGGAAGAAGATAATGCGGTGACGCGAGCAATGCCGCGAGTCCTTGAAAGGGTCGGAGCTAGAACGGGCCAACAGCTCGTGGGTCGATATCGAAACGATTGAAATCAAGTGGTGCTGAGGTTTTCAGAGGTGTCTCAGGTGTAGCTCCAAATGTCGCTGAATATTGGCTTGAGGCAGTGGAGCGAATTATGGACGATCTTGAGTGCACTGTGGAACAAAAATTAAGGGGAGCGGTGTCCTTGTTAAGGGACGAAGCATACCAATGGTGGCTTATCAGACGAGAAGGCATCAAGTCGCATTAGTTAATTGAGAATTCTTTAAAGTTTCCTTCCAAGGGAAATATGTAGGAACGAGCTATGTTGATGCCAGAAGGAAGGAATTTCTGAATCTGGTCCAAGGGAATAAGACAGTGATAGCATATGAAGCTGAGTTTTTGCGCTTGAGTCGCTATGCTCGAACAATAGTGGCAACAGATCATGAGCGTTGTGTACGCTTTGAGGATGGCTTGAATGATGAATTGCGGGTTTTGATAGCCCCACAACAAGTTAGAACTTTTGCCACGGTTGTGGAAAAGGCCAAGATAGCCGAAGAGGCTAAGAACTCGGAACGTCAGAATCAGGAACGAGCTAGAGGCAAGAGAGATATGAAGTATTCGAGTTCTTCAAAAAGGTTTACGAAGAGGCTCAGAACAAGGAACCAACTCAAGGAAGAACACTGTAGAAGCCGTGAATCGCAGTCGAGATTGTCTTGATTGGGAAAAGGCATTCCGGAGAGGCCGGAAGAAAACGGGTGCTTGCTATAAATGCGGTCGATGGATCATCAATATAGGAATTGCCCTCGTCGAATGGATACAACTCGGGAAGCTCGTAATCCGATGCACCACCGCAAGAGGAATTCAAAGAACCACCGAGAGGTCATGGACCGTGTCGTGGTGGTAATGGGGTGGACGTGGTCAAGGTGCAATGGTCGAGGAAATGGTCCTAGAGGCAACGCAGATGCAAGACAGCCAGGATTGGTATATGCAGTTAGACACCGTGAGGATGGTAATGCACCTGATGTGATAACTGGTACGTTCTTCATTTTTGATGTACCTGTTATTGCTTTGATAGATATTGGTTCTACCCATTCGTATGTTGCTAGCACCATATCTGGGAACTTGAAATTAGACTCTGAAATTTCTGATGATGAGATGAAGGTAATTAGACATTTAGGACAATCGGTATTGGTAAATAAATTGTTTAGAGATGTGCCCTTAGAAATTCAAGGAGAAATATTTTTGGCAAATTTGATGGAGTTGCCTTTTGGCGAGTTCGATATCATTTTGGGCATGGATTGGTTGGTTAAGCACCAGGCGAAATTGGATTGTCTTTGAAAAGCGGATGTCAATAAGGATGGTGGAGGATAAAGAAATAATTATGATAGGCGAGCTGAAGGAATTACTTGGCAAATGTGGTATCCGCACTTAAGGCGTAAAAGTTGGTGCGAAAAGGGTATGGAGCATTTTTAGCATTTATTAGTGCTTTAGATGCCAAAGAGTTGTCGATGGAAGATGTGAGGACAAAGTGAAGGAATTTCCGGATGTATTTCCGGAAGAACTTCTGGTGTACCTCCGATCGGAAGTGGAATTTGGTATTGAGCTTTTGTTCGGAGCGGCTCCGGTGTCCATTGCTCCTTATAGAATGGCACCGAAGGAGTTGGCGGAGCTTAAAGCTCAAATTCAAGAATTGCTAGATCGAGGCTTTATTCGACCGAGTGTGTATCCGTGGGGAGCACCGGTTTTGTTTGTTAAGAAGAAAGATGGGTCGATGCGTATGTGTATTAACTACAGGTAATTAAATAAATTGACGATCAAGAATAGGTACCCTCGCCAAGAATTGATGACTGTTTGATCAATTGAAGGAGCTTCATTTTCTCCAAAATTGATTTGAGATCGGGTTATCATCGACTTAAGGTGAAAGAAGCGGATATTCACAAGACGGCTTTTCAACTCGTTATGGACATTATGAGTTTTTGGTGATGCCGTTTGGGTTAACCAATGCACCATTTGCATTTATGGATATGATGAACTGGTCTTTCAACCATACTTAGACCGGTTTGTGGTGGTATTCATAGATGACATTCGGTATATTCAGTGGAATGAAGAAGAGCATGATTCGATTTGCGAATTGTATTGCGATTACTTCGAGATAATCAATCGTATGCCAAATTCGGTAAATGTGAATTTCAGTTAAGGGAAGTGACTTTCTTGGGTCATGTGGTGTCACCAAGGAATAAGGGTGGATCCTCGGAAGATTGAAGTCTGATTGGATTGGAAACCACCAAAGTCGAGTCGAGATTCGGAGTTTCTTGGGTTTGGTGGTTACTATAGACGCTTTGTTGAGGGTTTTCGTTGATTGCTGCACCCTAACTAAGCTTTTGCGTAAAGGAGTACCGTTTATATGGACTGAAAAATAGCAAGAAAGTTTCGATGAATTGAAGAAGATTTTGACTAAGCGCCCGGTATTGATTCAACCCGAGTTGGAAAGGAGTTTACGATTTATTGTGATGCGTCGCACACGGGATTAGGTTGCGTATTGATGCAAAATGGGAAAGTGGTAGCTTATGCTTCCCGTCAGTTGAGACCACACGAAGTAAACTACCCTACTCATGACTTGGAGTTAGCTGCAGTGGTGTTTGCTCTAAAGATTTGGAGGCATTACCTCTACGGTGAAAAGTCTATCATCTATACGGATCACAAGAGTCTTAAGTATCTTCTTACTCAGAAGGAGTTAAACTTGAGACAACGAAGATGGGTGGAGCTGTTAAAGGACTATGATTTCTCAATCGAGTATCATCCTGGAAAAGCTAATGTGGTAGCAGACGCGTTAAGTCGTAAGGTGGTATCTGATTTGAGAGCAATGTTTGCCCATTTAAGTTTGTACGAGGATGGTAGTCTGATAGCGGAACTTCAGGTGAAGCCTCTGTGGTTGGAGCAAATTAAGAAAAAGCAAATATTAGATGGAAAGTTGGGACCTTTACTTCAACAAGTTGAAAATGGAGGAATAGAGGATTTTGGTATAAACACGGAAGGTGTGTTGTGCTTTCGTGGAAAAGTCTCAGATATGCCTAAGGACTCGAGATCCGAGACAAATGATTCTTCGAGAGGCGCATAGTAGCCCTTATGCTATGCACCCTGAGGAAATAAGATGTATCGGGATCTTCGTGAACAATATTGGTGGCTGTGGTTGAAGCGTGAGATTTACGAATTTGTGGGAAAATGTTTAACTTGTCGCCAAGTGAAGGCGGAACATCAATTGCCGTCGGGATTATTACAACCAGTAAAGATTCCTCTTTGGAAATGGGAGCGGATAACAATGGATTTTGTTAGTGGGTTACCTTTAACACCTACTAAGAAAAACTCGCTTGGGTAATTGTTGATCGCTTGACGAAGATCGCTCATTTTCTACCAACAGACGGATTACTCGTTACAAAAGTTGGCTAAGTCGCATGCGTATCCAAAATCGTGAGGTTGCATGGGGTACTGTGTCTATTATATCGAGATAGGGATCCTAGGTTTACGTCACGGTTTTGGAAAGCATTGCATGGAGCTTTGGGAACAAAGCTAAACTTCGAAGACGCTTTTCATCCTCGATCGGATGGTCAATCGTAAAGAGTAATTCAGATTCGAAGACATGTTAAGGGGTTGTATAATCGACTTCAAAGGTAGTTGGGAGGATTTTCTACCATTGGCGTAATTTGCTTACAACAATAGCTATCGCCTAGCATTCGGATGGCACCCTTCGAGGCATTATATGGTCGAGGTGTCGTCTCCCTAGTTGTTGGACTGAATTGGGCGAACGATGATGTTAGGTCCGAGTCGATCTCTCAAAGCGGAAGAAAAGTAAAAGCTATTCGAGCAAGGTTAAAGGAAGCTTCAGATAGACAAAGGTCGATGCGATCCAAGCGTAGAAGTATCGAGTATCTTTGTGGGGATCAAGTGTTCTTGAAGGTCTCACCTTGGAAGAAGATCTTTAGGTTTGGGAAGAAGGGCAAATTAAGTCCTAGATACATTGGACCATATCGTGTGGTGAAGCGTGTTGGTCCAGTGGCCTATCAGATCGAATTACCTCCGGAGTTGAGCCAAATTCATAATGTTTTTCATGTTTCCATGCTGAGGCGCTATAGATCGGATCCTTCGCACATAGTACCGGTAGAAGAAGTGGAGTTGAAGTCAGACTTGTCTTTTGAGGAGGAACCAGTGGAAATCTTAGACCGAGATGTCAAGGTGCTAAGAAAGAAAATCGTGCCGTTGGTCAAGATTTTATGGCGTAACCACGGAGTGGAGGAAGCTACGTGGGAGCCTGAGGATGCAATTCGACAACAATACCCTCACCTTTTTCAACCAGGTAAATTTCGAGGACGAAATTTTTTTTTAGGAGGGTAGAGTTGTAACACCCTAAAATTTGAGTATCGATTATTGCATGTTTTGGTGTTTAGATTATGTAGGAAAAAATTTCTTATTTCTTTTTGTGCCTACTATAGTTCGGAAGAAGAATATAGAATTATTCGGGTATGAAATATTTTTTTTTAGTTATAGAATTTATTGAAGTGAAGCAAGTGACATTGACACTTAAGTTGAATTAAGTGTTAAATAGTAGCATAAGATGAGTAAATGGCAAAGTGGTGTTGGCGCATGAGTTAGTGCATGAGGGAGAAGGTTCGAATCCCTTGTTTAGCATCTAGATGAATTTTATTTTTAATTTTTCTGCACATGTATAGCAAGTGTCGGCCAAGTACATATATGGTAAGTGTTGACCTTGTTATTTTTGGTTAGTATATCAAAGGATTAAGGAAAGTGTTAACTTATGGTATAGAATCAAGAAAGTTTGGAAAGATATGGGGACATAAGGCATATATCAAGGAAAAGTTTTGGAAACAAATTCATGGTCATTTGACCAATGAATTTGGACGGCAATGAGGCTAGGGGGGAGGTTGGCCGAATATGCTTGTAGCTTGGTAAGGTTTAGGAGTTTTTTTTGGTCATTCTTAGTTTTTGTGCAAGTTTTGCAGCCTTTTCACAACCCTTCTCCTTTAGCCGAATTTGAGCATTGGTAAGCCTTAATTTTTTTAACCATTTGGTCACTTTTGTCTATTACTTTGGTATTCTTTGTATGCCTTTTCTTTTAGTGCCGAAATCACCTATACCAAAAAGCCATTCTTTTTCTTTTCTTTTACCATTGCCGAATGTACCTAGCTCCTAAACACATCTTTTCTTCTCTTCTCTTTGAAAACCGAAACAACATCATCACCATCTTTTCTCTTATTTTTATTTCTTTTCACTCAAATTTTCTCCATTAAACTCTCTCATGGCCGAATGCTAGTGTGCCCATAGCCGAAACATTATCTCTTTTTCTTTGGTTATACATAGCCGAATCCTTCATCAAACATCATTCTCAATCCTTTCTTTTCGATCGTGATCAATAGGTAAGAATTCTTTTTAGTTACGATTAGTTAATAGTTCATACTATTAACGTTTCCATTCGTTATATTTTAGTGCGATAACGGAAGATAGGGGATCAAGTGTTCGTGAGTAACATAGAAAGTTGGAATCGATTTAAGTGTTAAGGAAACGTTTGGACGACTCGTATTGTGGGACAAGGATTATTGTGGTAAGGAAATTTCACTCTTAAAAACTTTTGGTCATATTGTTTTGGTATAAAATTAGAATGGTTAATGATCTTTTGTCTTCTAAGACATTCAAAATAGGGAAGAAAAGGGCGGTGTTTAGTTTTCGGAAGAAGGGAGGTTCCGTTAATCCCCCTAAGTATAAACAAAGGATCAGACAGCAATCAAGGATTTCCACGGGTTGTGGACATTCATCCGAGGAGAATCAATTGTTTGAAGTAGTTCGTACTCTGAACCATTATTTGTTCGTGGATTTGATTCGGTTAACGAACCATCAATCGGGGAGAAACCGCAAGTGGAAGTAGTTCAAAAATCCGAGGGTAAAATTTTAGATCGTTATGTTTAAATCAGTTTTATTATTAGATTATAATGATCATAAGTTATCGTGATATGTATAGGTGTTGACGAGTGGGAAAGTTTAGTCCTCACCATAGCAAGGTGTGTAACTTCACACTTATCTTTCGGGTTAGATACTAAACCGTAAGAAATTTGATAAATCGTAAAAATGGCAAAATCAAAATTTATGTGATAATTAACACTTTTGTGTAAATGCATGACAACGGTTAAAGTTGGAGAAAAATTGCTAGATTGTTAAATTGGGCCGAAAAATTGCTAGATTGTTAAATTGGGCTGAAAAATTGCTAGATTGTTAAATTGGGCCGAAAAATTGCTAGATTGATAAATTGGGCCGAAAAACTGCTAGATCGCTAAATGGGCCAAAAACCTTCTAGTTTGACATTTGGGCGTAAGTTCGCTAGATTGCTAAATGGGCTAAATATTATTTTGTTTAATGGACCCAAATGAAAAGTTTAATTAAAAACTCATTTGTGTTGTGGATTACTTAATAAATTATTTATGATTAAAGTTTGTTATTCATACATAATTGCATGGGATGGGATACATGATGAAGAGAAGTAAGGCCTGTGGCCATGAATCTAGTTCGGTGGCTCTGCCACAAATGTTGGCTTAATGCCTCTAGTTCGATGACTATGTCACAATCTAGTTCGGTAGTGCACTACAATATTATTTAAAAAGGCTAAATGCCTACGATTGGTGTGTTTGGCGGGGTGGGTTGACTTGATCCTCACAGTGTGTTGGTTGGTACGGGGTGTGTAGCGGATGGAAATTAGGCTTGGTTGGGAAATTCATCTTACATGCATTATATTTACTTTATTCATGCTATATTGTTAAAATTTGTAATTGGGCTCAAGCCCAAATTAATGCCTTGATGGTCCGGCCCAATAATGGTGGTAAGTGAGTTACACATCGAGTTCTTTGTAACTCACCCCGTTTTATTATCCATCTCGGGTAATGGAAATTGATGTGGACTTGGTAGGGAATGACATGGTGGAGGCCATACTACGAGCTTGGGTTTTATAAACTATGAACTCTATTTAAGTTACTTATTTTATTTTGGGTATGTTGTAATAAGGCCTCTAATTATATTTTTATGGATTTTTATGTGGATGGATTTAATTTTATTTTAAGACTCTTAATATGGGCGTATGTTAAAATCTATAAAGTTTTCTTAAAGATATTGTGTTTTATAACAATTTTGGACACCTAAATATTTTTTTCAATTTCTTTCAATTTTCTTTTAAAACTACGTTAAGGTTTTGCATTACTGATTACTTAAATCATTAGAGAAATTTTGGATGTTCGTTTGGTGTGACAAACCAAATCTTGTCTTAACGCATAGACCTGGTTTGGGGTGTTACAGCCTCTACTTTTTGTTTGGTTTTGTTCTCGAGTCCTAGCGTAGGCATTAAGAAAAATTTTGCAAACTTCCGGATTTCTGATTGGTGGGTTAAAAAAATTAAGTTAACGTCATTCTCCCTCTTCTTCATTTTTTTAATTTTTTATTTTCTTCTTTCTCTTTTCTTCTCCTCTTTGTTTTCCTTGATTTTCATGGCATTGGTTCTTCTTTTTCTTCTTATGTTTACATAGATTCGTGCTCCTATCTATTATTGTTGTCGGTAAGTTCGTTTTCAGTAAACTCTGTGAGTTTGATTGTGCGATATCTGAAATCTTTGGATGTTTTTTCTTTCGCCATGAAATTGATTTTGTGTTTAGTGACGGAATTCTTTGTTTGCATGTTTATTATTGTCTTTAGGAGGAAGTTTCAAGAACGATGATCCCCCTAACGTTCGTAATTCGTGAATTTCATTTTGGTGTGAAGGTAATGGTTAAGTTGAATTGAGATTTTGTCAAAATGTGTCGATATTGCGTTAAACTTAGTACCGGTGATGATCTATTGTTAATTGATTATTAATTTTTCGTTGAAGGCTTGAGAGATCCTCTATGTTGTTACTGCTTCGAAATCTCTTCAAGTGCGTACCAAAAACCCCTGTTTTTATGAATTTTGGACGCCAAAAAATGTGGCTGTCGACGCCACAAGGCCGTGTACCACTCCGTGTAGTAGGCCATGTAAGCCACACAACCATGTGCTAGGCTGTGTCGTTTGTCGTGTAACTCACTGTCATCGAATTCGAGCCACACAGGCAAGGGACACAGGAGTGTGTCCAAGCCATGTTTTATCATATTAGTGCAGGATTCACACGGGCAAAGGACACGGGCGTGTGTCTAGGCCGTGTAACTCACTAAGTTAAAAATATGGACCACACAGGCTAGGGAAAAGGGCATGTGTCCAAGTCGTGTGACTCACTGTTTACGATTTAGAACCACACGGGCAGATGGCACGGGCATGTGTCAGGCCGTGTAAGCCACACGGGGAAGCACATGGGCGTGTGCCAGGCCTTGTGGCACATAAATAGGATCCAAACCTTATTTTTGAGGCCGTGAGTGTTGTCTAACACGAGCACTGACCTCCACAATGTATTTATTATTTGAATTTGATTATATGAGGACTATATGATGCTCTGAGACTAAGATATGAATTATATAAATGTATGTATACTGTGATGGCTATTAATAACACTGGTATGTATTATCTATGTATGAATTGAATTGAAATGAATGAACACATGTTGTTGATATTTGCAATCTGCATTTGCATGGGTTGGGATATTGTGAAGGAGGAAATTAACCTGCTTTGAATCAGTGGCTAAGCCACAATGCATATATATGAATCTGGCGCTTTGTCACATTTTGATCTAGCAGCTAATCTGCATCTCTATAAATGTGTTGGACAGATACTTTATGGTGTGTGGGGTTGGTTGGGCATTAAACGGCCTTAACAGTGTTTTGGGATGGTCGGAGATGGTGTGTAGCGGATAGGGGTAGGAATAATTGTATATGTATATTATCTGTTCTGTATCTGAAACTGGAATTGCTTTTATTATCTAACTGAATCTTGGGATTTGAGAATTATCTTATAAATGTGCTTTAATTTAATGGACGTTTTTTATGCACTAGGTTCACAACTCATTTTGTTGTTGATTGGATTTCTGGTGGCTCTCAAACTTGAACGGGACGGCGCTACGGGAGCTCGGTCAATCCGATTATCTTTACTTTAAATCTTACCATTAGTAATCTCAGCTTTCTCTAATATTATGATGTTTGGGAATATTAAATAGTTAGTTAATTGTTGTGTTAGTTATAAAATGTTGAATGATTTCATTTTGACTGCGTTTATAAATATGGTTTTCCTAATATCCAAAATGTAACTCCTTGGGCTTGGTCTGGACGTCTAGGCCGGGTTTAGGGTGTTATATATAGTGGTATCAGATCCAATTTTGTCAACACTCGGATTGTGTTTGGCTCATAATGTGTGATAAAGAGTAGTTAAATGAAAATATGATATCTGAGTTAATCTAAAAAATGAAGTACTAGTAAATGACCGAGCCTCCGACGCTAAACCTATAAGTATTTATGTTCTATTATAATGGTTAACTAAAACACTGTATTACATAAACTGTTATCTGGTTAGATGCTTTGATGTGAACTAGTGAGATTATTCTGTTGGAAGCCTGAACTAATCTGTGCACTTTGACTTTGTAGATAGATTGCTAATATGAGTTCGTGCGATAGTCGTGGACGTGGAACTCATGGGCATTGATGACACCGAGGAGGAGCTCGAGCGGAGTCATCCTTTATGGGTAGTATGCCCAACCTGGAGACCAGTGAGACTGTTGGTCCTACTACTGAGACGAAGTCCTAGACTCCGATGGCTGGGGATGAAAGACTATCCCAGGCCATGATTCGGGTATTAGAGAGGGTCGCTGGGACCCATTCTAGATCGACAGGTCGGTTACTGAACGACTCTGGTCGAATCAGGCTGAATTTTTCAGGGGCATCATTGAGTCGCCCCTACTATTATTGAGTATTGGCTCAAGGCCACCGAGCGTATCATGACCGACATTGATTACATTTCCAATCAAAAATTGAGGGGTGTTGTCTCCCTACTTTGGGATGAAGCTTATCAGTGGTGGTTAATGGTTTAGCAAGGTGCTCAGCCCGAACAGGTTAACTGGGATTATTTCAAGAACGCCTTCTAGAGCAAGTATATGGGGGTGAGTTATGTGAAGGCTCACCGATGTGAGTTCATGAGTCTAGTTCAAGGCGACCGATCTGTGGCTGAATATGAAGCCAAGTTTCTGTGACTAAGTAGGTATGCATGGGCTCTGGTAGCATCTGACTATGATAAGTGCGTGAGATTTGAGGAAGGGTTACGATATGATTTATGGGTTTTGATAGCTCCTCAGAGGGAGTGGGTTTTTGCGGTTCTGGTTGATAAGGCAAAGATTGTGGAATAGGTGAAGCACAATGAGAGCGAGCGGCGTGACCACGGGAGGGATCGAAGTAAGATTAAGAGGGATTCAGGTCCCTTTGGTTCTAGACAGTGCCCTAAGAAACCGACAAGATTTGATAGGCCCCTGAGGCCTGAGACACCAGCTGTAGTGATCGAAATTCAGCTCAGTAGTGATTGTGGGAAGCGCCATCTGGGCGAGTGCTGGAGAAAGTTAGGAGCATGTCTCTGTTGTGGGTCAGTGGAGCATCGGGTTAAGGATTGTCCCCGTTGAACAAATCAGGTGCTAGCTACGACACAGAATCCTACTCTGGTTTTTGTTCAGCCTCCGAGAGTGGTTCAGCAACCACCTAGAGGTCGTGGTATTGGTAGAGGGGGTAATGGTACAGGGAGAGGATAAAGAGCACCGGGTAGAGGGGCGGGTCAGACTGAGGCAAGACAGTTGGCACTAGTTTATGCGGCGAGATGTCGCGAGGATAGTGATGATGCTAACGTCATAGCATGTACATTCTTTATTCATTTTGTTCTATACTATGCTCTCATTGATATTGGATCTACTCACTCTATATAGCTAGTGTGGTTTCTTTAAATCTGGGTGTAATTTTCAAAAATATTATTAGACGGTTTTCTGTGATTAGTCCTTTGGGTCAGTCAGTTCGGGTTGATAAAGTATACAGAGGGGTACCCTTAGATATTCAGGGTATGGTATTCCCGGCTGATCTGTGGAGTTACCCTTCAATGAACTTGATTTTATTCTTGGAATGGATTGGCTTGTAGTGTACCAATCAGTTTAGATTGTGCAACTAAGAGAGTCACTTTGAGAACGGATGAGGATGATGAGGTTGTTATGGTTGGTGAGCGTCAAGATTACCTCTCCAATATTGAATCAAGAATTTGTGATGTACAGTGATGCGCTGCATGTCAGGCTAGGATGTGTTCTGGTACAATACGATAAAGTGGTTGCTTATGTGTTGCGACAGCTTAAGACACACGAGGGTAACTACGTTACACACGATCTTGAGTTGGCCGCAGTCGTGTTTGCTCTAAAGATCTGGAGGCATTATTTGTATGGTGAGAGGTGTATCATTTACAACAACCACAAGAGCCTCAAATATCTGCTAACTCAAAAGGAGTTAAATCTTCGACAACGTAGGTGGATTAAGTTGCTTAAGGATTATGACTGCACAATAGAGTACCATCTGGGAAAAGCTAATGTGGTTGTCGATGCTCTTAACCGTAAAATGATGTCTGACTTGAGAGCGATGTTAGCTCGTTTGAGTTTAGTTGAGGATGGTGGATTGTCAGCTGAGTTGCAGGTTAAATCGACTTAGGTCGAACAGACTCGAGTTAAACAGTTGAGTGACGAGTCTCTATATCAGCGGCTCCAACAAATTGGTTCAAGTGAAACTTCAGATTTTATCTCAGATAGAGATGCGCATTTCACATCTCAGTTCTGGAAGAAACTTCTTGAGTCTTTAGGCACTCGACTTGATTTTAGTATTGTGTATCATCCTTAGACCGACGGACAGTCTAAGTGAGTCATTCAGATTCTAGAGGATATGCTTTAGGGTTGTGTAATAGATTTTTGTAGTAGTTGGGAAGATTACCTACCGTTGGCTGAGTTTGCGTACAACAACATTTTCTAGTCTAGTATTTAGATGGCACCCTACGAGGCTTTGTATGGTCGTAGGTGTCATAGTCCGTTGTGTTGGACTGAGTTAAGTGAACGTCAAGTTTTGGGCCTCGAGCTAGTTTCTAAAACTGAGAATATTGTCAAGTTGATTCGTGACTGTCTTAAAGCCGCTTCTGATCGATAGAAATCCTATGCCAATTTAAAGAGAAAGGACATTAAGTTTTATGTAGGAGATCAGATGTTCCTGAAAGTGTCACCGTGGAAAAAAGGTTCTCCGATTTGGATGCAAGGGTAAGCTGAGCCCGACGTTCATTAGACCTTACCACATTTTGAAACGTGTTGGGCCCGTTGCATATCAATTGGAATTACCGCCGAAATTGGAACGAATTCACAATGTGTTTCACGTCTCGATGCTGAGATAGTATCGGTCTTATCCATTGCTGATACGGTCGTTGAGAGAACCAAAAATATCCTATCCCTATAAAATAATGAAAAGAATAGTATAAGGAAAATAGGGTCAAATCCTTAGGGACTGGATTTGCAGAAGTTCCTGTTCCTCGATATCTCGGACAGAGTCGTGCCCAAGAAAACCTACATACCTGAAAAAATAAAAAAACATAATTAAAAGTTTGATTGACTTGAAATTGCGTAAATTTAAATTAAAATTGTAAAGATAAACTGTGTTGAGAAAAGAGAGTTTTTGATGGAGAGATTCCAGCCTCCAGTTGTCTCGATCCTCCTTGGGTTCAATCCTCAGCTTTTAGGTGATCCTTCTCGAATAAAATAAGCCAATTATAGTGGAAGAGGACGCCTACGACCACCAGCTCCACTTAATTTTAGACTTACTATTTAGAGGAACCTGACTCTAGACAACCGTCACTTTGTGGGACCGTCTAACACTAGATCATCACTTCTCAATGGTGAATGTCACGCCATTATGTCTCTTGGGCTCGACAACCACTGACGCAGTAAGCTAACGAACTGACTGTGTAACCTTCCCAAAACATACAAAGCGGTCGCCTTTGTGCAAGATGAAAAGATCACTTTTAAAAGGACATGGACGGAAGTGTCAGTCCCATAGTGCAGAGAAATGATTAATACTCGTTGAGAAGGCTAAGCGCAGATTCTAAGCCTCATGAACCCTTTTTGGGGAATTTCGACAACCTTTGGCTAAATGAATTTAGTGGCTCATGCTTTTTGGGAGAAAAGAAATAAACTTAATACAAATGGAATTTTATTGAATAAAGAAAGGAACAAAGGCTAAGCTTTTGGGGAGAGGGAGCATTTGCAGAAAAGATGAGTGAAATTTGTGTCACTCCATCCCCTATTTATAGTACTTAGAAAACCTAGTCTATTCCTAATTAAATTCTAAAAGATAAATAAAGATAAATAAAGGTAAATAAAGATAAAAGCTAAAATTTAATCTAAATAATAACTTTTAACAATTATCCTAATATAATTAAAATTTAAATAGAGTCTTGTGTTTATAAAATCTCTTCTTTCTACTTTTGCCCCCATGTCTTCCACACTTTGTATTTTCGGCACCACTTCATTCCTATTTTGCACGCTGGCCCATTTTATCTTTAAATTCACGCTTTTTGCCCCCAAATTTCCTTTTGCCTTCAATTTAGTCCTTACAAGATAAAAAACCATAAATAGCTCAAATAAGTAGGATCATACTCAAAATAAATATGTAATTAATACATAAAAAATATGTTATTCCAGAGTATTATCAAATTCCCCCTACTTAGCCCATGCTTGCCCTCAAGTATGGTTCCTATCCACTGTGAAATTTAGATTTTTGCCATGAAAGAAACATCACTCCAAAGTTTTATAAAAATTAGGCATAATGCATATAAAAAATAAAGAGAACTTTTAGCTTGCTTTAAGTAAAATTGAAAAAGTATTCCAATTTAATCACACAAAGATCAAAATCGACTTGGATTATTTCATGAAAATTAGGTAATTTACTAAACTTACCAAGACACCCTATTTGTTTCCACCTTTAGCCCCCAAATGCAATTTTACTATTAATACATCTCTTTTTTTTTCTTAATAATATATTGAACCTTTTGACGCGAATAGAGATGACAGCCAATCACCCCACCCCGGTTACTCAGCCCAACACATTCCTAAAAAAAATTTTGTTTAATTCCGGTTAGCGGAGTTTTACCTAACACGTCACACAACCTTTTGACGCGAAGTAGGATGAAAACCCAAGCACCCTACCCCGGTTACTCAACTAGTCACGTTTTTAAGCTGCACTCATAACCACAGAGACATCAAAATTTATTATTATCATTAAATGAAATTTTAATTTTGGAGGACTAGGAAAAACAATCAAGTGTCAAAAATAAGTTTTAGCAACCACCTAACAGTCATGAACATAATTTTAGCATGCGATTATATTAAATGTCCTCTTTGCATTTAGACTTAATCGATTTTTCTATAAGCAAGATAGGGTTAACTCTATTAATCATAATTATTTTAGCCTAATAGAAATAAAACAGTGGAGACGAAATCAAACTAGCAAAATCATAATTAACTCAGTAGACAAGAATCATGCTCGCAGGTCAAACAGTGGGAAATTCCTGGTTGAAATCTTGGGCATGAACAGAGGCAGAATAGTCCTAAAAAATTAAATGTAGGCAGAAACGAGCACAAGGCAGCAGCAACAGTAACACAATAGTAAAAGCAGCAGATAAAATGACAAAAATAATGAGGAATGCCTCCCCCTACTTAAAACACATTGTCCTCGATGTGAAAGAAAAAGGAAAACAAATATGTGAAAGAAAAGGGTTTTAGAAAAAATCCCCATGTAGTCATTGTCGTTTATGCATAGTTGTAAGGAGGAGAAGGTTCAGCGTCACGTGGAGGAGAGGAAGGAGGGGAATGCGTTCGTCGGCTAAGTTGACGTGTTGGGGCATCGAGAATCTTAACCAGTGACTGTTGACGGCGAAAGAGGGTTCAGCGGCGGCACGGCTTCTAGCCCTAACCATGGTGGTGGGAAAAATCGGTGGTGGGGGTGAGGGAGAAGAGGAACGGCAGCTGGAGGGTTATTTGGGTGAAAAATGGGGAAAAGTTTAGGGTTTGAAGGTGTAGAAGAAAGGGTGTTTGGCTGTAGGGTGGGTGTTTGGGTAAGTATAAAGTAGGGATGCACTATTCCTACTTCGAATATGGATAGAATAAGAGATGTTTATGAAAGCATGCCAATTCCTGAGTTTTTTCTTCGCCGGTTTACCTAGACAGAAGAAGAGAAATTTATTAATTTCCAAACAAAATAAAGTAATAAATAATAAAATAAAAATAAAAAATTGGGTTGCCTCCCAACAATCGCTTATTTAACGTCGTTAGCTTGACGCCCCAACTAGTATTGGGGCTGTTCCAGCTGAATTCTTTCATTCGTATGGGCTTGGAGATTCTCCTTTTTTACCACATCCACAATATTTGGGTTCAATTGTCCTTGCGCCTCTTGCTTTGGTTTTGTTTTTTCCTCCAAGAAAATATTTTGTGTGCTTGTCAAGGGGTTAATCCCTTTTAAGTCAGAAATGGTCTCATCATTCTCAAAAAATACGCGTTTTAGATGCTCAGGAAGTGGTTTGAATTCTAGATCTGGTGCATTCAAGATTTCACTCGAGTGACTAATAGCGTCATAAACGTTAAAATTCACAATCTCTACGTCAAAATCCATCGTGAGGGTTTCGCTATGCACGTCAATCTTAGTATTTGTAGTACTGAGGAAAAATCACCCCAACAACATGTCTGAAGACCCAAGAGCTTTATCCTCTTCCATTTTTATCACATAAAAGTCTGCAGGAAAGATATGTAACAGCCCGATTTAGGGGCTAGTCAGAACAGTGATCTTGGAATCACTAAATCGAGGATAGAGGAAATTATTTTCATGTTATTTTATGTGCTATAACATGTTTATAAGGGTGCATAAAAATTTTGGTGCTTTAATTTTAGCGATTTCATGCTTAATCGCTAAAAAAGACTAAATCGTATAAAGTGCGAAAGTTCCATTATAATTCCTAGAAGTGCTAAATAGCTATAGAGTATTAATTGGAGGCCCCAAATGTGCAATTTGGCCTTGTTAAGTGGCTTGGCCGGTCAAAGGATGACAAAGGGGGACAAGAGCATTAAATGTTGTCATGTTAGGTATTAAAAAGAAATAAAATAACATGAAATAAGGAAAGCTATCATCTTTTTTATTTCTTCTCCTCTTCCACCGAAAATGGGCAGCAAGAATGGGGTTTTGAAGCTCAAAAATTTCAGCAAACATTCCTCCTCATAAGTAAGTGATTTTGATGATCTTTCTTGATAATTTTTGCACTTTTGGAGTCCCCAAAGCTTAAGCTAGCTAATGAGGGGACTAATTTGTAATATGGTTGAGAGTCTAGGGACTTGCCATGAGAGAGTTTATGCTAGTTTCTGTATTTTTATGGAAGAAAATGAATAATAGGATGAGGAGAAACAACTTTTGTGAAAGGTGTTGTCATGAAAACACCTAATTTGGGCTAAAATGCAAAAGTTGTAAGTTGTTCATTAAGGCATGAAATGTTTGGAATTGTGGATAGTTGTAAGAGGATTAAATGTTCATCTAGGCTGATTTATCAAGAAAATGTGATAAAAATTTATTTACGAGCCTAGGGGCAAAATCGTAATTTTGCCAAAGTATAGGGGCAAAATGGTCATTTTTCCCAAGTGGATATTATGTTGTAAAATGATCATTAAGTGATTAAATGAGTAAATTTTATTGTTCTAGATTGAAGAAAATGAGATTCGGACCTAGAACGGGAGAAAAGAGAAATGTGGGCAAAAAGTCCTTTTTGGCCTTTTCGTCATCGAGGTAAGTTCATGTGCGAATGTTGTAATTACGTATGAGTTAATTTAGTATTCCAATGTTGAAAGGAATGTATGTTTACTATATGAATGTATGAAATATCATTTGATGAGATGTCAATGGGATTGAATCTAGAGTAATGGGAAAAGTGTATAGCATGATATGATGACGGTTAAAGTCTCGAGTAAGACCATATTGGAATATGGCCTCGATGTAAGAATTCGTATAAGACCATGTCAGGGACATGGCACCGATATGTTAGTGTATGTAAGACCCAATTAGGGTATGATGATAATGAGAACTATGTGCATGAGACTTAAGAGAGTTATTTAATAATTCGAATGATTTAATGTATATGTTGAATGTATGTGGTTGTACCATGAGTAGCACAAGTATGTGTAGAACTTAATTGAGATGAATTCAATCTATGATGAACCCCTAGTGGGGTATGTGTAGTTGATGCACCTTAGTTGCATGAGACATATTTATTGATGTACTGTGTGAATGATAACGAGTACCGTAGAAAGTTAAGTAAGAATAGAAGCATGTGAGGATGTTCTCAAATGAACATTTGAAATAGAGATATACTATGGATTATTATCCATGAATGTAAATAACGGTGAGCTATGTGTGATATCATCTTATTGATGGTTAGTGATGGGCTGTGTGCGATACCATCATTATGTTATTCATGGTGGGCTGTGTGCGTTACCACCGGATAAATCATTAATTGATGGGCTGTGTGCGATACCATCAACTATATTATTAACGGTGGGTTGTGTGCGTTACCACCTGATAAATTAGTAATCGATGGGTTGTGTACGATACCATCGCTTATAAATGATTGGTGAGCTAAGTGCGAAATAACCATTGGTATAAATGATTGGTGGGCTGTGTGTGATACCACCCTATAAGAGAATCAATGGTGGGCTAAGTGCATAACCACCGAGAGATTGGTAGTATGAATGGTTTATTGAGAATGCATGATGTGTTGTTTTATATGATCTTGTGACGATCAGTGCAGGATGTATGCTAATTAAACGAGCGAATTGGCTTGTGGCATGGTAAGTTAATGAATGCGAGCATTAAGCCGAGATATGGTTAGAATGTGGTAAGAGACGAAATGAGTAAGCATTATGAACGATTGAATAGGTAACTGTGAGTTCAAGTGTAAAACTCATTCTAATACCTTGTGATTGAGTATAAGCATATGAATATTGATAGTTGATTCTTAATTGCATATGAACTTACTAAGCATTATTGCTTATCCTTCTTTCTTTCTCATCTCTTATAGGTTAATTTAGCTAGCTCGGGTTGGAGACCGTCGGAGATATTTTCACACTATCGAGGAGGCACTTGGTATGAGGTATCAAGTCATTACGAGTCATGGCATGTATAGGGCTAGTACATGAGGTTGTTTAAGTCATTGTTATTATGCCAAATGTGTTGGCCTAAAAGAGTTATGGGATAATTGTATATTGCCATAGTTGTTGGCTATTATGTCATATGAAAAGATGTATTCATCTATGTGGGATGGCAATTCAACTTGAATGATTATGAATGTGATGGATGAGTATAAGTTGTGTAAGCTATAGGGATGCAAAGAGCTTGTCAAATAGCCTTGTTCTGGTTCACATGGGTAGGCACATGGGCGTGTGTCTAGGCCGTGTGAAGTCTGCACTTTAAAATTTGAATTGGAATGGTCACACGGTTAAAACACACGGGCGTGCCGAGGCCGTGTTGAATAAGTCAGAATACTAAGGTATGGCACACAGTTTAGGCCCACGGGCGTGTCAAAACCGTGTGTGATTAGTCAGTGTCGACCACGGGTGAAAGGCACGGACGTGTGATAGGGTACACGGGCGTGCTCCCAAAATGCATGGGAGTGTGCCTTAACCGTGGGCAAATTGGCAGAATACTGGGTTTTTAGGCACGATCTGGGGACATGGGGGTGTGTGCCTATGCACGGGTGTGCCTCGTTCTACACGGACGTGTGAGCCCTGTAATTGAAGAGAAAGATTTTAAGAATCGTAAAAGTTTCGGATTAGTCTCGAGAGCCCTCGTGTGTATGAGTAAGGCCTCGTAAGTCGAGAATGAGGTGATTGAGGTGAATGAAGAGAGTAGTCACGATTAGCCTAAGTAGCGACCGTGAGGCTTATGTCCGGTAACGCCTCGTACCCCATTCTGGTGTTGGATACGGGTAAGGGGTGTTACAAGATAAGTCTGTTGACTTTCACTAATACGTCCTCAAATACTCCTTCGAGTGCACAATAGACATGTCAGCTAATTGAATGATAACACCTGTTTTCATCAAAAACCCGCGTTAAGTGATTCATAAATAGAAAAAGGCATGACATTTATGGAGGCCCCTAAATCACACATAGCTTTTTTGATTCCTAAATGGCCTATTTTTAATGGTATTGCAAACATGCCCCTATCTTTGCATTTCACTGGCATCCTCCATTGTAACACTGCGTATACATTCTCACCAACGCTTAACCTTTCATTACCAGTTAATTTTTGCTTGTTGGTGCAGAGTTCTTTAAGGAACTTGGCATAACGCGGAATTTGTTTGATGGCATCCAACAATGGTATGTTGATCTTGACATTTCTGAATGATTCGAGGATCTCCTTGTTTTCTCTACCTCTCCGATGTTGGTTCAATCGTGCTGGAAACAGAGGTTGAATTATAAGTAATGGAGGTTTCGTTTGGACCTGTTCATCGTTCTCGTGCTTTTCTTGGGAAAAATCTTGGAAAAGATTTCTGCCAGGAATTGATTCCAGTACTTTTCCACTTCGCAACGTCACTGCATTTGCATGTTGTCTTGGATTAGTTTTCGTTTGTGATGGCAGCTTCCCTTGTGAGTTCATTTTCTCAATTGATGTGATCAATTCTCTTATAAATGCCTCGGTTTTCTGTTGAAAATCCTTTGTTTCCTTTTGGAAATCAAGAGTTTGCCATTGTATTTGCTGTTGGAAATCAAGCATATTAGCTACTAATTTATTGACCATGGTTTCTAGAGAGGTATCTGAATCTCGCGGCTGTTGTGGAAACTGGTTTTGGTATGGCTAGTTATACTGCAGGTTTGCCCCATAACTCAAGTTAGGATGGTCTTTCCATCCTGGGTTGTAGGTATTAGCGTAGGGGTCATATCGCCTTTTTGGTGTCCTAAGAAAGTTCCCCACAACATTCAAATGAGCCATAGTATCATCATACAAACTAGGACATGCATCATTTGTATGTTTAGGTGTAGCAAATATTCCGCATAGTCGGGTTGGTTTTGCTTTTTCTACAATAAGATAATTCACAATATTATTAAGTCTATCAACTTTATCTTCTAAGGTTGAATTACTTAGCTGGTGAACCCTTCTAGTGGGTTCAGGATTGGCTCGAAATTGTTGAGTATTTGTAGCCATCATGGATATCAAGTCCCTTTCTTGTTGGGGAGTTATGTTGAACAACGCTCCTCCACTGACGGCATCTACCATATTCATCTCTATGGGTTTCAAGCCTTCATAAAAGTATTGGAGTATAGACTGTTTCGTTATACCAGGTTGTGGGCAACTTGCGCACAACTTCTTAAATCATTCCCAATAGTCGTAAATAGACTCTACTTCTTTTTGCCTTATCCCAATGATCTCCCTTCTTAATTCAACTGCACGCAATGCTGGAAAAAACCTATTGAGAAACAAACGAGAAAGATCAGTCCAAGTTGTAATAGACCCACGGGGTAGATAAAATAACCACTCCTTAGCAAAGTCTGCTAGGGAAAAAGGGAAAGCACGCAATTTGATCTGATCCTCAGTTATGCCCTTAGGTTTCATGCTAAGATAAACCATATGAAACTCTTTCAGATGTTGGTGGGGATTTTTATTTTGCAACCTACGAAAAGTTGGCAGTAACTGGATTAAACCTGACTTCAGTTCAAAATCAGTATCTATAGTAGGATACGCAATGCACAATGGCGTTTCTTCTGCAGGAGCTTCGGATAATTACTGAATTATTTGAGCCATAGGTTGATGTGCTACATTCGGGTTTTCGTTAACCGTAGCGTTAAGCACTTCTTCTGGTGGATCGGCTCTTATTCTTTTGTTCACTTGTGTTTGAGTAGGGTTTTCATTAACCCTAGACTCAACTTCGTCGTTTGCTTCTATCTCCGGCGGTGGGTTACTCTGACTCCCTACCACCTCTGACTGCTTTTTACATAACTTTGTTTCCTTGCGATTAGCTCTCACAGTCTTTTCTATCTCTAAATCAAACGCAAGAATACCTGGAGAAGATCTAGTCATAAGGAGAAAAAAAGATTAGTACGTTACCAGTCCCCGGCAATGGCGCTAAAATTTGATGCGTTCGTTGAGAGCACCAAAAAAATCCTATCCCTATAAAATAATGAAAAGAATAGTATAAGGGAAGTAGGGTCAAATCCTCAGGGACTAGATTTGTACAAGTTCCTGTTCCTCGAGATCCTGGACAGAGTTGCGCCCAAGAAAACCTACGTACCTGAAAAAAATAAAAAAATAGAATTAAAAGTTTGATTGACTTTAAATTGCATAAATTGAAATTAAAATTGTAAAGATAAATAGTGTTGAGAAAAAAGAGTTTTTGATGGAGAGATTCCAGCCTCCGTTTGTCTCGATCCTCCTTGGGTTCAATCCTCAGCTTTTAGGTGATCCTTCTCGAACAGAATAAGCCAGTTATAGTGGAAGAGGATGCCTACAATCACTAGCTCCACTTAGATTTTAGACTTGCGATTAAGAGGAACCTGACTCTAGCCAACTGTCACTTTTGTGGGACCGTCTTACACTAGATCACCACTTCTCAATGGCGAATGCCACGCCATTATGTCTCTTGGGCTCGACAACCACTAACACAGTAAGCTAACGAACCGACTGTGTAACCTTCCCAAAACGTACAAAGCGGTCGCCTTTGTGCAAGATGAAAAGATCACTTTTGAAGTTACATGGATAGAAGTGTCAGTCTCGTAGTGCAGAGAAATGATGAATACTTGTTGAGAAGGTTAAGCGTAGATTCTAAGCCTCATGAACCCCTTTTTGGGGAATTTCGACAACTTTTGGCTAGATGAATTTAGTGGCTCATGCTTTTTGGGAGAAAAAAAATAAACTTAATAAAAATGCAATTTCATTGAATAAAGAAAGGAACAAAGGCTAAGCTTTTTTGGAGAGGGAGCGTTTACAGAAAAGATGAGTAAAATTTGTGTCACTCCATCCCCTATTTATAGTACTTAGAAAACCTAGTCTATTCCTAATTAAATTCTAAAAGATAAATAAAGATAAAAGCTAAAATTAAATCTAAATAATAATTTTTAACAATTATCCTAATATAATTAAAATTTAAATAGAGTCTTGTGTTTATAAAATCTCTTTTTTGCACTTTTTCCCTCATGTCTTCCACACTTTGTATTTTCGGCACCACTTTATTCCTATTTCGCATGCTGGCCCATTTTATCTTGAAATTCACGCTTTTTGCCCCCAAATTTCCTTTTGCCTTCAATTTAGTCCCTACAAGATAGAAAACCATAAATAGCTCAAATTAGTAGGATCACACTCAAAATAGATATGTAATTAATACATAAAAATATTTCATTCCAGAGTATTATTGATAAACTGTAATATATACATATTTTAATCCCACATTTAGCATACTTTTGGATGATTTAATCCCTTGAATTGTTGAATTTGATGTTCCTAATCCTTTAATTTCATGTTTTATACTTAGGAGAGCATCAGAGGAAGAAAAGAACAAGAAACGGGCAAAAAACGGAGAAAATGGGCCAAAGGAAGAAATCCACACGGCCTGGAGGTAACCACACGATCGTGCCACTTTAGCAGACTCAAACACGGCCTGGGCTCGATTCACACGGGCGTGCTCCACGGGCGTGTCTCTGCCGTGACCCGTTGTAATTCTACTCAGAAAAAGATACTTAGGGGCAAAGAAAGACATTCCGAAGTCTATATAAACACCCTAAGTATGACCTAAAAGAAGCTTGAGAGAGAAATTTGAACACGAGTGGAATTACTCGAAGACAGCCAGTTGATTCATCCCAGAAGCCGAAATCACACTCAAGACGGAAGATCTTCCCTTCAATTTTCTTCAGGGGGTTTTAGGGTTTTTCTTATGTTTTGTTATTTACTTTCTTCTGAGATGTATTCTTTATTGAACATGAACTAAACCCCTCAAATACCTGAGGGGGATGAAACCTAAGACGGATCTTGTTATTGTTTTCTGAACTATATGATAAATACTTGATTTGTTCTTAATTATGTGTTCTTAATTCTTGTTTTAATATTTCAGGATATTGATTCAAGTATTGATGTGCTTAGGCAGTGGAGCAAAAGTCCCTGTTTAAGAGTAGATCTAGCATAGTTAAGCGGAGTTGATCGAAACCCTAGAGATAGGATGACGAAAATCTGCCAGATTAGGGTCAAACCTAATATGGGAGTCCATAGATCGAGTTAATGCAACACTAGGGGTTTTAATTAGAAAGAGATTTCAATTAATCAACCTAGGGTTAGACGTTAGTAGCCTTGAAAGAGGTATTAATATAAATTAGGGAATCCTACGGAACAAGTCAAGTGAATAAATCGTCTGGTTCAGAGTTAAATAAAAAGTGAAGTCTAGGTGGATTCTTCCTTGGGTATTGTCTTAATCAACTGGTTTTCCCAAACGTATTTTCCAAATTCACTCTCTGTGTCTTAGCATCCTTAGTTTAGTAATTAGTTAATTAAACATCGATTCCCTTAATACTTACGCTAGATAATAAAGAGATAGTAACTACTAGTACTCTTGGTCCTTGAGGATACGATATTTCCGGTCTTGCCATAGCTATACTACCGAAGGATAGGTGCGCTTGCCTTATTCGTTGTCATAGTTAGTTTGGACACGATCAATTATCAGTTGCACATCGTCCCTATTGAGGATATCGAACTGTAACCAGACTTAACTTTTGATGAACAACCTATCTAGATTCTAGATTGTGACGTTAAGGTATTAAGGAAGAAACATGTTCCTCTAGTTAAGTTTCTGTGGCGGAATCATGGCACTGAAGAAGCCACGTGAGAACCCGAAGAATTGATCCAACGACAGTATTTGTATCTGTTTGAATCAAGAAAATTTCAATGCCAAAATTTCTTTTAGAATGAGAGAGTTGTAACACCCCAAAAATTTGATTGAATGAACATTATAATCTTTCGTAATTAAATCTCTATATCCATGGTTCTGTGCTCTACTTAAGTGATCAAAGCCAGGAGTTCGAGTCGTGTCTTTAGAAATTTTTTTATTCAATTTTAACTAATCCTTGCCTTTAGATAAATGACTTAAAATCAATTCTGTGTAAATCTGTGACAAGAATGAGCCTGTTGGTTCACTGGTTAAGCCTCTACATTCTTTTTGGTCCTGTGTTCGAGTCCTAACATAGGCGTTAAGAAAAATTTTGCAAACTGTCGGATTTCTGATTGGTGGATTAACAAATTAAGTTAACGTCCTTCTCCCTCTTCTTCATTTTTTTATTTTCTTCTCCTCTTTCTTTTCCTTGATTTTCATAGCATTGATTCTTCTTTTTCTTCTTACATCTACGTAAATTCGTGCTCCTGTCTATTGTAGTTGTCGGTAAGTTCATTTTCAGTAAACTTTGTGAGTTCGATTGTGCGATATCTGAAATCTTTGGATGTTGTTCTTTTGCCATGAAATTTATTTTGTGTTTAGTGCCGGCATTCTTTGTTTCCGTGTTAATTGTTGTTTTTAGGAGGAAGTCTCAAGAACGACGATCCCCCTAACTTTCGTAATTCATGAATTTCATTTCGATGCGAAGGTTATGCTTAAGTTGAATTGGGATTTTGTCAAAATGTGTCGATATCGCGTTAAACTTAGTACCGGTGATGATCTATTATTAATTGAATATTAATTGTTCTTTAAAGGTGTGGGAGATCCTCTATGTTGTTACTACTTCGAAATCTCTTCAGGCGCGTACCGAAAACCACTGTTTTTACAAATTTCTGACGCTAAAAAATGTGGCTGTCGGTGCCACACGGCCGTGTGGTAGGCTGTGTGAGCCACACGGCCGTATGCTAGCCTGTTGGTTGGCCGTGTAGCTCATTGTTCATTGAATTTGAGCCACACAAGCAAGGGACACAGGCGTGTGTCCAGGCCATGTGTGGCCATGTTAGTGCAGGGTTCACACGGGCAAAGGACACAGGCATGTGTGTAGGCCGTGTCACTCATTAAGTTGAGAATAATGACCACACGGGCCAGGGACACGGTCGTGTTCCCAAGCCATGTGAGCCACATAGGCAAGGACACTAGCGTCCAGGCAATGGACTCACTGTTTACGATTTAGAACCACGCGAGCAGACAACATGGGCATGTGTCAGGCTGTGTGAGTCACACGGGCAAGTACATGGGCATCTGCCAGGCCATGTGGCATATAAATAGGATCTGGACCTTAGTTTTGAGGCCGTGAGTGTTGTCTAACACAAGCACTGACCTCCACAATGTATTTAAGATTTGAATTTGATTATATGAGGACTATCTGATGCTCTGAGACTGAGATATGAATTATATAAAAGTATGTGTAATGATGGCTATTAATAATACTAATTTGTATTATCTATTTATGAATTGAATTGGAATGACTAAACACATGTCGTTGATATTTGCAATCTACATTTGCATGGGTTCGAATATTGTGAAGGAGGAAGTAATTTGCTCTGAATCAGTTGCTAAGCCACAATGTATATATATAAATCTGGAGTTTTGTCGCATTTCAATCTAGCAGCTAGTCTACATCTCTGTAAACGTGTCGGACAGACACTTTATGGTGTGTAGGGTTGGTTGGGCATTAAACGCCCTTAATGGTGTGTTGGGATGGTCGGAGATGGTCTGTAGCGGATGGAGGTAGGAATAACTGCATATGTATTTGATCTGTCTATATCTGAAACTAGAATTGCTTCTGTTATCTAACTGAATCTTAGGATTTGAGAATTATCTTATAAATGTACTTTAATTGAATGGACGCCTTTTATGCACTGGGTTCACAACTCATTTCGTTGTTGATTGGATTACAGGTGGCTCTCAGACTTGAATGGGTCGGCGCTGCAGGAGCTCAGTCAATTCGATTATCTTTACTTTAAATCTTACCATTAGTAATCTCAACTTTCTCTGATATTATGATGTTTGGGAAGATTAAATAGTTAGTTAATTGTTGTGTTAGTTATAAAATGTTGAATGATTTCATTTTGACTACATTTATAAATGTGGTTTTCCTAATATCGACAATGTAACTCACTGGACTTGGTCTGGACGTCTAGGTCGAGTTTAGGGTATTACATGCAGTGCTAGAGTTTTACTCCAATTTAAAAATTGGTATGCATGACCGAGTATACGTCAGGCATGCTAACATTGATATTTCATGTGCCGCCATTTGCGAGTACTATGGCATACCGTGCTATGAAAGAGACAACCTATTGTCTCCTGACTTGAACAATTTCACAAATGTTGACACGGATGCCATTCTTAGAGAATTTCATCCTACTAAAAAGCCTTAAAATAAAAAATTGTCCCCAAACTATAGCGCTTTTTCAATTTATGTACTTAAAACTTTTCCTTTTTTGTCAAAAGTGCTACTTGAACTTTCATTATGTTAACACTATTGGTCCTTCCGTGAATTGTCGTTTGAAATAATTGTCTGAGTCAACCAGAGCCTGACACGTAATCAAAAACTAAATTCGAGTATGCTTAAGTATGCAATTTTTTTTACAATAAAAAATATTTTATTTTTATTTAACGTTTTAAAATGATTTTATTTTAATTTTAAAGACAACATATTTTAATGTTTATATTATAGTATTGTTAGTATTATAAATTAAATTTTTATATGAAATAAATTATATAATATATTATAGAACTAAAAATTGAATTGGGTTTCTCGTCTGAGTTAAATTTTTTACCCAAATCTAATTTTGGTGCTTAATATTTTTATATGCACATTTCCAAATTACGGACAAAATTTCAAATTTTGGTCTACCAATTAAAACAATATTATATGATGCTGCTTTAAGTAGGAAAGTTACTTTGTCAAGGTTTATATACTTATTGCTCCTCCTTTGGCTCTTTCACCTTGGTTCTTTCTGTGTGAACGAAATTTAAGCAGAAATTCTAGCATTACTATTGGGACTGGATATCAGGAATATTATTTTTATATGTATATATATTTAAAGATATTTTAAAGAAGTATACGTGTAATGTATGTATAGAAAATAATTTTCATTGCAAAAATTTTATGGAAAATGAAAAGCTAAGTGTAACCATCTTCAAATCCATCCAATTTAGGCATCAGCCAGTAAAATGATTTGTTGACAAGTATAATCTAAAGCCCCTTTGAAGTTTTCTGCACTAAAACATCAAAACAGAAGTGACTTAAAGAAGATAAAAATGAAGAAACAAGTAATTTGTTCGACCGTCTTTCCTCTCCTTTGCATTCTTCTTCTTTTTCTTAGTGTTGAAGCACAGACGTGCGACCCTAATGGCAAGATCAAAGGAAAACCCCTCCACTGAGGGCAATGCAACCGGGAAAATGATTACGATTGTTGCAAGGATGGCAAGTGGTACACGACATACAAATGTTCACCCCTGTATCAAGCCAAACGAAAGCAACACCGACGCTTAATGACTTTGAGCAAGATGGAGAGGGTGGTGCACCATCCGAATGTGACAACCAAGTACCACTCCGATGATGACCTGTGGTGGCACTTTTCTGGTGGTGGTATAACAACGGGAAGAGGTGTTTGAATTATATCAACATCCATGGCAATGGAAAATCTGTGAGGGCTAAAGTTGTGGATGAATGTGATTCTACTATGGGATGCGATTCGGACCATGGTTATCAGCCCCCTCGCCCTAACAACATTGTTGATGCCTCGAAAGTAGTTTGGAAGGCTCTTGGAGTGCACGAGAGCGTGTGGCGGGATGGATATCTACTGGGTGACGATCTTGATTAATCACTTTATTCATATTTATATTTATAATGTATGTACTAGACTAAAGATTTTTTGTGCGTCGTAGTTAACATTTATGTTACTATTAATGTAAAAATTATATATATTATGTATTTTGAGCCGTAAATTATGTTTTAAATCTTCATTATTTGCTCTATCCTTACTTCTTACTTGGAGAAATTCTTAGTAAAATCTCGAAATAAAATGAATGCTGGATTTGGTAAGCGTTCGATAGGGGTATAAACAAGGCACTTGTGCTCGCAAGTTATTCGAAAGAAATTCGAAATCAATTCAAGCGTGAGCAACTTGAGTTATCAAGTGAGCCATGTTTGAGTACCTTATGACTGGATTTGAGCAGCTAGCGAGCTTGATCGAGCTTTATATTAATAATACATTTTTAATATTTTTAATATTAGATTACTTACTATGTTGTATACGAAACGGGTTCAAACTCAAACGCGAATATGTAAATGCTTTATTTAACCAAGCTTAGATAGTCTGATTTTACCACGAGCCAAGTTGGAGCTTCTAGAATAGTATTCGACCAAATTGGAGCCATATTTCAAGCAATGAATTTTGAGTAGAGCTCGAGCATGATGAATCTCAACAATCAGGGAGCATATATGCATAAATCAAATGGCATATGGGTATAAAGTTCATTGTCTTTTTAACTGTTTCTCTTCCATGTTTTCATAGGTCATGACTTGCAGGTAATATTCATCAATCTTCTCATCTTACGTAAACTAGGTAACATGTTTCTGGTAAGAACTAACACTGCTAGTTCATGGTTGCCTTAATTTATCAAAAATTTACCTTACTCGGATTTAGTCACCAGGGCTGGACACAGATATGCTTTTCTTTTTCAAGATTTTCATATTTTGAAAAGGCTTTGGAAGATTATATCTTAGTATTTCTGTTCACACATGTACATTGTATGTAAGATCTTAAAGAAAAATGATGAGTGGAGTTTTTGTTTCACCAGCACAGGGTTTTGGGTGAAGGGATTATAGTCCCAGATGTTGATGGATCAGCCTGCTTTCAAGAAACACCATGTGTGCCGACAAGCACTCTCGATGATAATTCAAGAAAGCAACCGAATCAAATATTGAAAGCTGCTATGACCATCAACAAAGAAATTTTTTTTCTTTCTATTTCACAAAGACTGGGAAGAATCAACTAAGGAGAGAATTTACAAATGTGGAGGTTGAACTCAAAATAAACTAAAGTCACCAATCAATCTACGTATCTAGTTTGTTACCAGTCAAAGCTATTCGGTGAACAACTAAAACTACTCTAAATATTGTCCTCCCTTAGCTTTTTTTGTCCCTTTGCGGCCAAATTTTGAAAGTTACAAACAATTAAAATGAAATTAACAGTACCAGCAACTAAGTCGTTGTAACATCCTAAAATTCAGAATTTTATGTGTTGCATTATACCATGCGATAGGCTAGTTAAAAATATTAATTATGTATGTTTTAAGGTCCTAAGAAGGCTCGGGGTTGAGTTGGGCCTTAGCAAATTTTTTGTGTTTAAGCACTTTAAGGAGAGAAGGTAAGTGGCATCAAGGCTTAAGGAAATAAGTGCGTATGTTGCTAGCATAAATGATCATATGGCAATGAGGTTATGGCGTCAAGTGGAGAGCATGGAGGGAAGGGGTTCAAATCCCATCTTTTGCAAATTTTGGATTTATTTTTTTTTACTCCTATCCCAAGTGTCGGCCATGGTCCTATTTATGGTAAGGCAGACTTTTTATTGATGGAAAGGAGGCTAAGGAATATGGTAAGGAGGAAGATAAGGGAAAAAGAAGGAAAGAAATGAAAGAAAAGGAAAGAGAAGGGAACATGTTGGCCTATAATGTGGAAGATGTTTTGGAAAGATTTTTTGGTCAATTTTGATCATTTTGGTAAAAGGATACACGGTTTTGGGAGGGGTCTTGGTAGCCGAATTTTGCATTGGGTGCTTGTATGGCTTGTTACTTTTAGCATTTTTTTTTGGTGATCTCTTTCTCCAATTTCTTCCCTTATTGCCGAAACTCTAAAGCCAAAAGTGAGCATCTCTTTTTCCTTTGTTTTGCCGAAACCATCTAGCCATTGTGTCCAATTTATTTTGCTCATTTCCCCTTTTGATAGCCGAAACTAGTTAAGCACTCTTTCTCCATCCTTTCTTTTCTTTTTCACAAATTCTTCAACCTTTCTTTCTTCTTCTTTAACCCATATTCTCATAGCCGAATCTTCTTGTTCATTTTCTTTTCTCCCTAGCCGAACCTTTCAACCCTTAATCTCTCCTTCTAAATTTCTTTCTCATTTGTGTTGACACCCTCTTCTTCGATCAAATCGGTAAGTGGTTTCTTTTTCTCTTTTCATTTTTCCTTTTTTTCTAGCTGAATAAGTGACTATCACTATTCGGTTGTGTATCTTGTTTCTAAACCGAAATGGTGTTTCCTCCTACTCCTTCACATCTTAATCATCCTCTTTTTCGTAGTGTTCTAAGTGGGTGGCCGAATATCATCCTAGCCGATTAAATTCTAGCCTTAAGTCAATCGGAGGAGATCGGATTCAATATCATTAAGGTAAGGAGTTTCTTTATGGATTATTTGATATTGCTCATTACTCGATTAGTTGCTAAACGGAATAATAGTTTGGACTAAACGGTTATTATAGGGTCTAAATCATTCGTTCTTTTCACTCGTGGATCCTTCGGAAATAGTGGTAAGCCTACTCCTATCACTAAAACAACTACTTTCTCTCATAGTAGCTTTCTAACCGAGATCTTTTCGATGGAGGCAATTGGTAATGATTTGAAGGGAAAAGCGTTAGTAGGAGACAAAAGGAGTGGATTTGCAATTCCTACTCCTAAGCTCAAACGAAGGGCGGTATCGGCGGTTCGGGATTTTCCACCGGGTTGTGGACCATCATCCGGTGAGAATAGACAAATCGTGGTCCTTTACGATACTAAGAGTAAGCAATTCATTAGATCGTCTGATTTAGTTTTGGATTAATAAAATCTCGTTTGATTGGTTAATCGAGTGTAATGGTGATTTAGGTGCCGACGATCAAGAAGGTTTAGTCCTTACCGTAATCAGGTGTGTAATCTTACACCGAAATCCCGTAAATCTGTGGTTTATCATCATGTTAGAAAATCGATCGATGTTGCTTAAGAACTTAATAACGGTATTATGGTATAAATTGAGTGATTTGCTTAAACATCGTTAATACTAAGATTTGACAAAATCGGAGTTAATTTATAGAATTACGAAAATACCCACAATGGGCCGTTTTTATCAAAATGCTTTAACGGGCCGAATTGCTTAAATGCCTTTAAAGTGTTGATTTACGAAAATGCCCCTATGGGCCGATTTACTAGAATGCCTTAATGGGCCGAATTATAAAGTGCTATAATGGGCCGATGCACCGTAATAAATTATTGGATTAATGATTATTTTACATATATGTGGTTATTATGTTTTATTATGTATGTTGCATGTTACATATCGCATGGGTTGGGAAAAATTGTATGAAGAGCAGTGTAGCCTGGTGGCATTGCCACAAAATATCACTTATGATTTGGTGGCTTGGCCACAATAAACAAATATATTATAAATGGCAACTTGCCTCGCGAATTGGTGTGGCGGCGGGGTGGGTTGACTTGATCCCCACAGGTGTGATTGGTCAGTCGGGGTGTGATGGATGGATGGGTTGGGTTACATCCATATCATTTTTATATTGTTATGTAAATGGGCTTAAGCCCAAGTTATTGCTAAATGGATTCAGGTCCAGTGGATGACGGTAAGGGGATTATGCACTGAGTTCTAGTAACTCACCCCTTTTCCTTAACCCTTGCAGGTAATGCTAAGTGAGGTGGACTTGGGCCATGGATAACTCGGTGGAGGCCATACTTCAGAAATGGTGTTTTTGAACTTTAGATTTCTATTTACGTTTACTTTATTATTTTTGCTATTTTGGGTTTTTAAGTTGTAATAAGGCCTCTGGAATATTTTATTTTTGCTTTATGTTTGACGTATGTATTATCTTGCTTGATTTGTTTTAATTGGGAATTTTCTAAAAATCATAAATAACGGTTTCCAAAATTGATTAACAAAAGGTTTTTCTTTTATAAATATGTACAAATATTTTAACTCGAATTCTCTTTCAAATTACCAATGACATTTTCAAAAGTCACGGTTTTAAAGTTCACTACCTCAATTTCTGATTCATCAATCAAACTCTCATAAATAGTTGCATTTTATCAAGAATTTATATCCAAACTTGTTTTATTAACCATAAACAAATAACACCTATTTTAGTACGAATCACAAGGTTTTTATACGTTTTCCCTTATGTGACATGTCAGATTCGGTCGTAACGCATGGGCCGGGTTTGGGGTGTTACATTTTATGGTATCAGAGCTCGGTTGCAAAACTCGATTGTGGTTTGGGTTCAAAAGCATTTTCCAAAGCTGTTTAAAATTTTGATCTAAAGGAAGTATGGCATCACGGGTATCCGACACCAAGTCAAGTAAGTTTATGTTTTCATTTTATGGTCTTTGTGGTATGACGGTAGAAATACTCTAGAACTTTTAGCTTTAGGATTTGAAACTATAGAGATTAAGACCTTAGGATATGTTTCGCGAAAACAACTTTACTTCCTATACTTCATAAAACATTGTTTAATAAACATTGAATAATATACTGATTCATAAGACTTGTAATCAGATTAAATTGATTTAGTAAACATGAGCGCTAGAGGACGTGGACGCGATAGACATGGCCGTGGTAGAGGCCGAGGTGCTAGAGTTGTATCTGAGGCATCGGGACATATGTCAGAAATGGACGCCCCTACGTCACCTGTGACTGAAGCTGGGTCACACGAACGAATGAGAGAGGCCGACGCTCTGTCCCAAGCAATGTTGCGAGTTCTAGAAAGGGTTGTTGGGGCAAGAACTGGGTCGGCAGCTCGTGGGTCAGTATCTGAACGACTCAGATTAAATGAGGCTGAAGTTTTTAGGGGTATTTCGGGTGTAGCCCCTAGTGTAGCAGAATACTGGCTTGAGGCAGTGGAGCGGATTACGGACGACCTGGATTGCACTGCTGAGCAGAAGTTGAAAGGAGCTGTGTCATTGCTAAGAGACGAGGCGTATCAGTGGTGGCTCACTGTTTGGGAAGGCACTCAGGCTGATCGTGTTACCTGGGAATTCTTCAAGACAGCATTCCAGGGAAAATATGTCGGGGCTAGCTATGTGGATGCCCAAAGGAAGGAATTTCTGAATCTGGTCCAAGGAGGTAAATCTGTGGCAGCATATGAGGCGGAGTTTCTGCGTCTGAGTCGGTATGCTCGAGGTATAGTGCCGACTAATTACGAGCGTTGTGTGCATTTTGAGGATGGATTGCGTGATGAGTTTCGGGTACTGATAGCCCCACAGAAGGAGAGGAATTTTGCTACACTGGTGGAGAAAGCTAGGATAGCCGAGGAGGTTAAACACTCGGAATGGCAAAATCGAGACAAGGACAAGGGCAGGAACAAGAGAGACTTTGGGTACTCAGGTCCTGCTAGAGGGTTTCAGAAAAGGCCCAGAAATGAGAAGCCAGCTCGGGTAAGAGTTCAAGCTACTACCAATCAGTTACAGCCTTGCGTGGATTATGGGAAAATTCACTCGGGTGAATGCTGGAAGAGAACTGGTTGTTGTTTTAGATGTGGGTCTGAGGATCACCGGTTTAAGGATTGCCCTCGAGAGCCTACTCAGACTCAGTGGCTCAAATGATTTGCACTGACCAAGTGGGGAGGCGCCGGCGATCGTCGAGAGGCCATGGGTCAGGTCGAGGTGGTAATGGTGTAGGACGAGGTCAAGGTGCACCGGGTAGAGGTACCGATAACAGGGGTAACACAGAGGCGAGACAGCCAGGTTTGGTCTATGCGGTCAGACGTCGAGAGGATGGCGACGCACTGGACGTCATAACCGGTAAATTCTTCATATCTGATATACCTATTACCGCTTTGATAGACATTGGATCCACCCATTCGTATGTTGCTTGTGCTGTGTCTGGAACTCTGAATATTAAATCAGAGATTACTCCTAGAGAAACAACTGTAATTAGCCCTTTAGGACAGTCAGTGGTAGTAAATAAGTTGTTTAGGGATGTGCCCTTAGAAGTTTAGGGGGAAGTATTTCTGGCGGATTTGATGGAACTGCCCTTTGGCGAGTTCGATCTTATTTTGGGTATGGATTGGCTGGTTAAACACCGTGCGAACTTGGGTTGTGCTGCGAAACAGATGGTACTAAGAACTTCGGAGGATAAGGAAGTGATGGTGATAGGTGAAAGACGAAACTATTTGTCTAATGTGGTATCTGCTTTAAAGGCAGAAAAATTGGTGCGGAAAGGGTGTGGAGCATTCCTAGCCTTTATCAGTGCTTTGGATGCCAAAGAATTGTCGGTAGAAAGTGTTAGAACGGTGAAAGAGTTTTCAGATGTGTTTCCCGAGGAGCTTCCAGGATTACCTCCGGATCGGGTGGTGGAGTTTGGCATTGGGCTATTGCCAGGGACGGCTCCGGTGTCCATTGCTCCTTATAGAATGGCGCCAAAGGAGTTAGCGGAGCTTAAGGCTCAAATTCAGGAGTTGTTGGATCGCGAATTTATTCGACCAAGTGTGTCACCGTGGGGAGCGCCGATTTTGTTCGTTAAGAAAAAAGATGGGTCGATGTGTATGTGCATCGACTATAGACAATTGAATAAGTTGACAATCAAGAACAAGTACCCGTTACCAAGGATCGATGATCTGTTCGATCAGCTGCGTGGAGCTTCAGTTTTCTCGAAGATAGATTTGAGGTCGGGATATCACCAGTTAAAGGTCAAGGAGGTGGATATTCATAAGACTGCGTCCTGAACTCGTTATGGACATTACGAGTTCTTAGTGATGCCATTCGGGTTGACTAATGCACCAGTTGCGTTTATGGATATGATGAACCGAGTCTTCCAACCCTATATAGATCGGTTTGTGGTTGTGTTCATAGATGACACCCTGGTGTACTCAAAGACTGAAGAAGAGCATGATTTGCATCTACGGGTAGTATTGCAGATATTAAGGGAGAAGCAATTGTATGCCAAATTCAGTAAGTGTGAATTTTGGCTGAGAGAAGTGACCTTTTTGGGGCATGTAGTGTTTCTTTGAAGGAATTAGAGTTGATCCCGAAAGGTCGAGGTGTGTTGGACCGAAACCCCAGAAGTCGATGAGTGTAAAATTGAGTTTTCTAGGCTTGGCTGGGTATTACAGGTGTTTTGTTGAGGGGTTTTCGTTGATTGTTGCACCCCTAACTAAGTTGTTGCATAAAGGAGTACCATTTGTGTGGTCAGATAAGCAACAAGAGAGCTTTGAGAAATTGAAGATGATTCTGACAGAAGCGCCAGTATTGATTCAACCTGAGGCTGGTAAGGAGTTTATCGTTTATTGCGATGCGTCACATACGGGCTTGGGATGTGTGTTGATGCAAGGGGAAAAAGTAGTGGCTTACGCATCTCGTCAATTAAGGCCGCATGAGATTAACTATCCCACTCATGATTTGGAGTTAGTTGCAGTGGTGTTTGCTCTGAAGAATTGGAGACACTATCTGTACGGGGAGAAGTCAATTATTTATATGGATCATAAGAGTCTGAAGTACCTCCTTACCCAGAAGGAGTTAAACTTAAGACAGCGGAGGTGGATAGAATTGTTGAAAGATTATGACTTCTCAATCGAGTATCACCCAGGTAAAGCTAATGTAGTAGCGGATGCGTTGAGTCGTAAGGTGATAACGGATTTGAGAGCGATGTTCGCTCATCTCAGCCTTTATGAAGATGGTAGCCTATTAGCCGAACTTCAAGTGAAGCCTGCATGGGTAAGTCAGATTATGGAAAAGCAGTTGATAGATGAAGCGTTGGGTTCTCGACTTCAGCAAGTGAAAAGAGGTGAGATAGGGGATTTTGGATTGAGTAGAGATGGAGTATTATGTTTCTCTGAAAGAGTTTGTATGCCCAGGGATTTAGATATGAGACAAATGATTCTGCGTGAGGTGCATAGTAGCCCATATGCTATGCACCCCGGAGGAAACAAAATGTACCGAGACCTCCGTGAATAGTATTGGTGGCCAGGGTTGAAACGAGAGGTTACCGACTTTGTGAGTAAGTGCTTGACATGTTAGCAAGTGAAGGCGAAAATCAACTGCCGTCAGGGTTGCTACAACCGGTGAAAATTCCACTATGGAAATAGGAAAGGATAATGATGGATTTTGTTAGTGGGTTACCCTTAACGCCTATTAAGAAAGATTCAGTATGGGTGATTGTGGATCGGTTAACAAAGACTGCTCATTTCCTACGTGGTTCGTACGGATTATTCGTTGCAGAAGTTGGCCAAGTTGTATGTAGCATAGATCGTGAGGTTACATGGGGTACCATTGTCTATCATATCGATGAGGATCCTAGGTTCACATCACGGCTGGAAGGCTTTACATGAAGCTTTGGGAACAAGGCTAAATTTCAAAGACGGTATTTCATCCATGATCGATGGTCGATCGGAGAGAGTAATCGATTTTAGAAGACATGTTAAGGGGTCGTGTGTGATCGATTTCGGGGTAGTTGGGAAGATTTTCTACCATTGGCGAGTTTGTATACAACGGCAGACTATCAATCCCGGCATCCGGATGGCACCCTATGAGGTATTTGTATGGTCGTAGGTGTCGTACTCCTACTACTTTGGTGAGCTGGGTGAGCGTCGACTATTGGGTCTGAGTTGATCTCGGAGACGGAGGAGAAAGTTAAGATAATTCGGGCTCGTTTAAAGGAAGCCTCGGATAGACATAAATCGTACGCGGATCTGAAGCGTAAGGATATAGAGTTTGCGGTGGGAGATCAAGTCTTTACGAAGGTCTCACATTGGAAGAAGATCTTAAGATTTGGGCGAGAAAGGCAAGTTGAGCCTTAGATTTATCGGACCATACCGTAATCTTGAAGCGTGTTGGGCGGTGGCTTATCGGTGGAGTTACCCGGAGTTAAGTCGGATACATAGTGTATTCCATGTCTCGATGTTAAGGCGTTATCGCTCGAATCCATCTCATATCGTATCGGTGGAGGAAGTTAAGATAAGACCTGACTTGTCATTTGAAGAAGAGCCAGTGCAGATTTTAGATCAGGATACTATAGTGCTGAGAAGGAAGTCGGTTCCGTTAGTCAAAGTTTTATGGCGTAATCACGGGTCAGAGAAAGCTACATAGGAGCCAGAGGACACAATTCGGCAACAATATCCTCATCTCTTCTAATCAGGTAAATTTTGAGGCCGAAATTTCTTTAAGGGGGTAGACTTGTAACATCCTGAAATTCAGAATTTTATGTGTTGCATTATACCATACGATAGGCTAGTTAAAAATATTAATTGTGTATGTTTTAAGGTCCTAAGAAGGTTCGGGGTTGAGTTGGGCCTTAGAAAAATTTTTTTGTTTAAGCACTTTAAGGAGAGAAGGTAAGTGGCATCAAGTCTTAAGGAAATAAGTGCGTATTTTGCTAGCATAAATGATCATATGGCAAGGAGGTTATGGCGTCAAGTGGAGAGCATGGAGGGAAGGGGTTCAAATCCCATCTTTTGCAAATTTTGGATTTATTTTTTTTTACTCCTATCCCAAGTGTCGGCCATGGTCCTATTTATGGTAAGGGAGACTTTTTATTGATGGAAAGGAGGCTAAGGAATATGGTAATGAGGAAGATAAGCAAAAAAGAAGGAAAGAAATGAAAGAAAAGGAAAGAGAAGGGAACATGTTGGCCTATAATGTGGAAGATGTTTTGGAAAGAGTTTTTGGTCAATTTTGATCATTTTGGTAAAAGGATACACGGTTTTGGGAGGGGTCTTGGTAGCCGAATTTTGCATTGGGTGCTTGTATGGCTTGTTACTTTTAGCATTTTTTTTTTGGTGATCTCTTTCTCCAATTTCTTCCCTCATTGCCGTAACTCCAAAGCCAAAAGTGAGCATCTCTTTTTCCTTTGTTTTGCCAAAACCATCTAGCCATTGTGTCTAATTTATTTTGCTCATTTCCCCTTTTGATAGTAAAAACTAGTTAAGCACCCTTTCTCCATCCTTTCTTTTCTTTTTCACAAATTCTTCAACCTTTCTTTCTTCTTCTTTAACCCATATTCTCATAGTCGAATCTTCTTGTTCATTTTCTTTTCTCCATAGCCGAACCTTTCAACCCTTAATCTCTCCTTCACAATTTCTTTCTCATTTGTGTTGACACCCTCTTCTTCGATCAAATCGGAAGGTAGTTTCTTTTTTCTCTTTTCATTTTTCCTTTCTTTCTAGTCGAATAAGTGTCTATCACTATTCGGTTGTGTATCTTGTTTCTAAATCGAAATGGTGTTTCCTCCTACTACTTCACATCTTAATCATCCTCTTTTTCGTAGTGTTCTAAGTGGGCGGCCGAATATCATCCTAGCCGATTCAATTCTAGCCTTAAGTCAATCGGAGGAAATCGGATTCAATATCGTTAAGGTAAGGAGTTTCTTTATGGATTATTTGATATCGCTCATTATTTAATTAATTGCTAAACATAATAATAGTTTGGACTAAACGGTTATTATAGGGTCTAAATCGTTCGTTCTTTTCACTCGTGGATCCTTCGAAAATAGTGGTAAGCCTACTCCTATCACTAAAACAATTACTTTCTCTCATAGTAGCTTTCTAACCGAGATCTTTTCGATGGAGGCAAGTGGTAACGATTTGAAGGGAAAAGCGTTAGTAGGAGACAAAAGGAGTGGATTTGCAATTCCAACTCCAAAGTTCAAATGAAGGGCGGTATCGGCGGTTCGGGATTTTCCACCGGGTTGTGGACCATCATCCGGTGAGAATAGACAAATCGTGGTCGTTCACGATACTAAGAGTAAGCAATTCATTAGATCGTCTGATTTAGTTTTGGATTAATAAAATCTCGTTTGATTGGTTAATCGAGTGTAATGGTGATTTAGGTGCCGACGATCAAGAAGGTTTAGTCCTTACCGTAATCAGGTGTGTAATCTCACACTGAAATCCCGTAAATCTGTGAATTATCATCATGTTAGAAAATCGATCGATGTTGCTTAAGAACTTAATAACGGTATTATGGTATAAATTGAGTGATTTGCTTAAACATCGTTAATACTAAGATTTGACAAAATCGGAGTTAATTTGTAGAATTACGTAAATACCCTCAATGGGTCGTTTTTATCAAAATGCCTTAACGGGCCGAATTGCTTAAATGACTTTAAAGTGTTGATTTACAAAAATGCCCCTATGGGCCGATTTACGAAAATGCCCCAATAGGCCGATTTACTAGAATGCCTTAATGGACCGAATTATAAAGTGCTATAATGAGCCGATGCACCGTAATAAATTATTGGATTAATGATTGTTGTACATATATGTGGTTATTATGTTTTATTATGTATGTTGCATGTTACATATCGCATGGGTTGGGAAAAATTGTATAAAGAGTAGTGTAGCCTGGTGGCATTGCCACAAAATATCACTTATGATTTCGGTGGCTTGGCCATAATAAAAAAATATATTATAAATGGCAACTTGCCTGGGAATTGGTGTGAGCGGCGGGGTGGGTTGACTTGATCCCCACAGGTGTGATTGGCTGGTCGGGGGTGTGATGGATGGATGGGTTGGGTTACATTCATATCATTTTTATATTGTTATGTAAATGGGCTTAAGCCCAAGTTATTGCTAAATGGATTCAGGTCCAGTGGATGACGGTAAGGGGATTATGCACTAAGTTCTAGTAACTCACCCATTTTTCTTAACCCTTGCAGGTAATGCTAAGTGAGGTGGACTTGGGCCATGGATAACTCGGTGGAGGCCATACTTTAGAAATGGTGTTTTTGAACTTTAGGTTTCTATTTACGTTTACTTTATTATTTTTGCTATTTTGGGTTTTTAAGTTGTAATAAGGCCTCTGGAATATTTTATTTTTGCTTTATGTTTGACGTACGTATTATCTTGCTTGATTTTTTTTAATTGGGAATTTTCTAAAAATCATAAATAACTGTTTCCAAAATTGATTAACAAAAGGTTTTTCTTTTATAAATATGTACAAATATTTTAACTCGAATTCTCTTTCAAATTACCAACGACATTTTCAAAAGTCACGGTTTTAAAGTTCACTACCTCAATTTTTGATTCATCAATCAACCGCTCATAAATAGTTGCATTTTATCAAGAATTTATATTCAAACTTGTTTTATTAACCATAAACAAATAACACCTATTTTAGTACGAATCACAAGGTTTTTATACGTTTTCCCTTATGTGACATGTCAGATTCGGTCGTAACGCATGGGCCGGGTTTGGGGTGTTACATTTTATGGTATCAGAGCTCGGTTGCAAAACTCGATTGTGGTTTGGGTTCAAAAGCGTTTTCCAAATCTGTTTAAAATTTTGATCTAAAGGAAGTATGGCATCACGGGTATCCGGAACCAAGTCAAGTAAGTTTATGTTTTCATTTTATGGTTATTGTGGTATGACGGTAGAAATACTCTAGAACTTTTTGCTTTAGGAGCTGAAACTATAGAGATTAAGACCTTAGGATACGTTTTGCGAAAACGACTTTACTTCCTATACTTCATAAAACATTGTTTAATAAACATTGAATAATATACTGATTCATAAGACTTGTAATCAGATTAAATCGATTTAGTAAACATGAGCGCTAGAGGACGTGGATGCGGTAGACGTGGCCATGGTAGAGGCCGAGGTGCTAGAGTTGTATCTGAGGCATCGGGACATATGTCGGAAATAGACGCCCTTGCGTCACCTGTGACTGAAGCGGGGTCACACGAACGAATGAGAGAGGACGACGCTCTGTCCCAAGTAATGTTGTGAGTTCTAGAAAGGGTTGCCGGGGCAAGAACTGGGTCGGCAGCTCGTAGGTCAGTATCTGAACGACTCAGATCGAATGGGGCTGAAGTTTTTAGGGGTATTTCGGGTGTAGCCCCTAGTGTAGCGGAGTACTGGCTTGAGGCAGTGGAGCGGATTATGGACGACCTGGATTGCACCGCTGAGCAGAAGTTGAAAGGAGTTGTGTCATTGTTAAGAAATGAGGCGTATCAGTGGTGTCTCACTGTTCGGGAAGGCACTCAGGCTAATCGTATTACCTGGGAATTCTTCAAGACAGCATTCCAAGGGAAATATGTCCGGGCTAGCTATGTGGATGCCCGAAGGAAGGAATTTTTGAATCTGGTCAGAGAAGGTAAATCTGTGGCAGCATATGAGGTGGAGTTTCTGCGTCTGAGTCGGTATGCCCGAGGTATAGTACCGACTGATTACATGTGCTGTGTGCATTTTGAGGATGGATTGCGTGATGAGTTGCGGGTACTGATAGCCCCACAGAAGGAGAGGAATTTTGCTACTCTGGTGGAGAAAGCTAAGATAGCCGAGGAAGTTAAACACTCGGAACGGCAAAATCGAGACAAGGACAAGGGCAGGAACAAGAGAGACTTTGGGTACTCAAGTCCTGCTAGAGGGTTTCAAAAAAGGCCCAGAAATGAGGAGCCAGCTCGGGTAAGAGTTCAAGCTACTACCAATCAGTTACAGCCTTGCGTGGATTGTGGGAAACTTCACTCGGGTGAATGCTGGAAGAGAATTGGTGGTTGTTTTAGATGTGGGTCCAAGGATCACCAGTTTAAGGATTGCCCTCGAGAACCTGCTCAGACTCAGGTGGCTCGTAACAGATTTGCACAGGTAGAGGCGCTCAGCAGCCGCCGAGAGGCCGTGGGTCAGGTCGAGGAGGTAATGGTGTAGGACGAGGTCAAGGTGCACCAGGTAGAGGTACCGGTAATAGGGGTAACACGAAGGCGAGACGGCCGGGTTTTGTCTATGCGCATCGGACGTCGAGAGGATGGCGACTTGCCGGACGTCATGCCGTGACGTTCTTCATATCGATGTACCTATTACGCTTTGATAGACATTGGATCCACCCATTCGTATGTTGCTTGTGGCGTATGCGGAACTCGAATATTAAATGCGAGATTACAGACTAGAGAAACAAGCGTAATTAGCCCTATAGGACGATCGATGGTAGTAAATAAGTTGTTTAGGATGTGCCCTTAGAAGTTGAGGGGAAGTATTTGGCGATTTGATGGAACTGCCGTTTGGCGAGTTCGATCCTATTTTGGGCATGGATTGGCTGGTTAAACACCGTGCGAACTTGGATTGTGCTGCGAAGCAGATGGTACTAAGAACTTCGGAGGATAAGGAAGTGATGGTGATAGGTGAAAGACGAAACTATATGTCTAATGTGGTATCTGCTTTAAAGGCAGAAAAATTGGTGCGGAAAGGGTGTGGAGCATTCCTAGCCTTTATTAGTGCTTTGGATGCCAAAGAATTATCGGTAGAAAGTGTTAGAACGGTGAAAGAGTTTTCAGATGTGTTTCCCGAGGAGCTTCCAGGATTACCTCCGGATCGGGAGGTGGAGTTTGGCATTGAGCTATTGCCAGGGACGGCTCCGGTGTCCATTACTCCTTATAGAATGGCACTGAAGGAGTTAGCGGAGCTTAAGGCTCAAATTCAGGAGTTGTTGGATCGCGAATTTATTCGACCAAGTGTGTCACCGTGGGGAGCGCCGGTTTTGTTCGTTAAGAAAAAAGATGGGTCGATGCGTATGTGCATCGACTATAGACAATTGAATAAGTTGACGATCAAGAACAAGTACCCGTTACCAAGGATCGATGATCTGTTCGATCAGCTGCGTGGAGCTTCAGTTTTCTCGAAGATAGATTTAAGGTCGGGATATCACCAGTTAAAGGTCAAGGAGGCGGATATTCATAAGACTACGTTCTGAACTCGTTACAGACATTACGAGTTCTTAGTGATGCCGTTCGGGTTGACTAATGCACCAGCTGCATTTATGGATATGAAGAACCGAGTCTTCCAACCTTATCTAGACCGGTTTTTGGTTGTGTTCATAGATGACATCCTGGTGTACTCAAAGACTGAAGAAGAGCATGATTCGCATCTACGGGTAGTATTGCAGATATTAAGGGAGAAGCAGTTGTATGCCAAATTCAGTAAGTGTGAATTTTGGCTGAGAGAAGTGACCTTTTTGGGGCATGTAGTGTTTGCTGAAGGAAATAGAGTTGATCCCCAGAAGGTCGAGGCTGTGTTGGACTGGAAACCCCCGAAGTCAGTGGCAGAAATTTAGAGTTTTCTAGGCTTGGCTGGGTATTACAGGTATTTTGTTGAGGGGTTTTCGTTGATTCTTTGCACCCTAACTAAGTTGTTGCGCGTAAGGGAGTACCATTTGTGTGGTCGGATAAGCAACAAGAGAGCTTTGAGAAATTGAAGATGATTCGGCTGAAGCGCCGAGTATTGATTCAACCTGAGGCTGGTAAGGAGTTTATCGTTTATTGCGATGCGTCACATACGGGCTTGGGATGTGTGTTGATGCAAGGGGAAAAAGTAGTGGCTTATGCACCTCTTCAATTAAGGCCGCATGAGATTAACTATCCCACTCATGATTTGGAGTTAGTTGTAGTGGTGTTTGCTCTGAAGATTTGGAGACGCTATCTGTACGGGGAGAAGTCAATTATTTATACGGATCATAAGAGTCTGAAGTACCTCCTTACCCAGAAGGAGTTGAACTTAAGACAGCGGAGGTGGATAGAATTGTTGAAAGATTATGACTTCTCAATCGAGTATCGCCTAGGTAAACTAATGTAGTAGCGGATGCGTTGAGTCGTAAGGTGATAACGGATTTGAGAGCGATGTTCGCTCATCTCAGCCTTTATGAAGATGGTAGCCTATTAGCCGAACTTCAGGTGAAGCCTGCATGGGTAAGTTAGATTATGAAAAAGCAGTTGATAGATGAAGCGTTGGGTTCTCGACTTCAGCAATTGAAAAGAGGTTAGATAGGGGATTTTGGATTGAGAGTGATGGAGTATTATGTTTCCGTGGAAGAGTTTATATGCCCAGGGATTCAGAATTGAGACAAATGATTCTGCGTGAGGCGCATAGTAGCCTATATGCTATGCACCCCGGAGGAAACAAAATGTACCGAGACCTCCGCCAGCAGTATTGGTGGCCAGGGTTGAAACGGGAGGTTACCGACTTCGTGAGTAAGTGCTTGACATGTCAGCAGGTGAAGGCAGAACATCAACTGCCTTCAGGGTTGCTACAACCGGTGAAAATATCACTATGGAAATGGGAAAGGATAATGATGGGTTTTGTTAGTGGGTTACCCTTAACGCCTACTAAGATAGATTCAATATGGGTGATTGTGGATCGGTTAACGAAGACTGCTCATTTCCTACCTGTTCGTACGGGTTATTCGTTGCAGAAGTTGGCCAAGTTGTATGTAGCAGATATCATGAGGTTACATGGGGTACCAGTGTCTATCATATCAGACAGGGATCCTAGGTTCACATCACGGTTCTGGAAGGCTTTACATGAAGCTTTGGGAACAAGGCTAAATTTCAGCACGGCATTTCATCCACAGACTGATGGTCAGTCGGAGAGAGTAATCCAGATTTTAGAAGACATGTTAAGGGGCTGTGTGATCGAATTCAGGGGTAGTTGGGAAGATTTTCTACCATTGGCAGAGTTTGCATACAACAACAGCTATCAATCCAGCATCCAGATGGCACCCTATGAGGCACTGTATGGTCGTAGGTGTCGTACTCCTACTTGCCGGACTGAGCTGGGTGAGCGTCAGCTATTGGGTCCTGAGTTGATCTCAGAGACAGAGGAGAAAGTTAAGATGATTCGGGCTAGTTTAAAGGAAGCCTCAGACAGACATAAATCGTACGCAGATCTGAAGCGTAAGGATATAGAGTTTGCGGTGGGAGATCAAGTCTTTCTGAAGGTCTCACCTTGGAAGAAGATCTTAAGATTTGGGCGGAAAGGCAAGTTGAGCCCTAGATTTATCAGACCATACCGTGTACTGAAGCGTGTTGGGCCAGTGGCTTATCAGCTGGAGTTACCTCCAGAATTAAGTCAGATACATAGTGTATTCCATGTCTCGATGTTAAGGCGTTATCGCTCGAATCCATCTCATATCGTACCAGTGGAGGAAGTTGAGATAAGACCTGACTTGTCATTTGAAGAAGAGCCAGTGCAGATTTTAGATCGGGATACTATAGTGCTGAGAAGGAAGTCAGTTCCGTTAGTCAAAGTTGTATGGCGTAATCACGGGTCAGAGGAAGCTACATGGGAGCTAGAGGACACAATTCGACAACAATATCCTCATCTCTTCTAATCAGGTAAATTTTGAGGCCGAAATTTCTTTAAGGGGGTAGAATTGTAACATCCTAAAATTCAGAATTTTATGTTTTGCATTATACCATGCGATAGGCTAGTTAAAAATATTAATTGTGTATGTTTTAAGGTCCTAAGAAGGTTCGGGGTTGAGTTGGGCCTTAGCAAAATTTTTGTGTTTAAGCACTTTAAGGAGAGAAGGTAAGTGGCATCAAGGCTTAAGGAAATAAGTACGTATTTTGCTAGCATAAATGAGCATCTGGCAAGGAGGTTATGGCGTCAAGTGGAGAGCATGGAGGGAAGGGGTTCAAATCCCATCTTTTGAAAATTTTGGATTTTTTTTTACTCCTATCCAAAGTGTCGGCCATGGTCCTATTTATGGTAAGGGAGACTTTTTATTGATGGAAAGGAGGCTAAGGAATATGGTAAGGAGGAAGATAAGGGAAAAAGAAGGAAAGAAATGAAAGAAAAGGAAAGAGAATGGAACATGTTGGCCTATAATGTGGAAGATGTTTTGGAAAGAGTTTTTGGTCAATTTTGATCATTTTGGTAAAAGGATACACGGTTTTGGGAGGGGTCTTGGTAGCCGAATTTCGCATTAGTCTTTTGGCAAATTTTGGGTGCTTGTATGGCTTATTTCTTTTAGCATTTTTTTTTGGTGATCTCTTTCTCCAATTTCTTCCCTCATTGCCGAAACTCTAAAGCCAAAAGTGAGCATCTCTTTTTCCTTTGTTTTGCCGAAACCATCTAGCCATTGTGTCCAATTTATTTTGCTCATTTCCCCTTTTGATAGCCGAAACTAGTTAAGCACTCTTTCTCCATCCTTTCTTTTCTTTTTCACAAATTCTTCAACCTTTCTTTCTTCTTCTTTAACCCATATTGTAACATCCTGAAAAGGGCCTATGCATTTTTGGTTTAATTGTACGAAATGACATATCTTATGTGTTATGAATATATTTTGAACACTTTTGGAAACCTGGAAATGTATGGAAATGTTAAGTTTAATAGAGGAAAGTGAACATTTTTAGAACCTTGGAAATGTAAGGAAATGTCTTGTAAGGAAATGTCATGGAAATGTAAGGAAATGTCTTGGAAATGTAAGGAAATGTCTTGTAAGGAAATGTCATGGAAATGTAAGGAAATGTCAAGTTTTCTGAGCCGATCGAAAATTTTTGGAAACTTAGAAAGGACCTAGAAATGACGAGTTTTAAGGTTTAAAGGGGAAATTAAGGCAAGGTGGCCTTAAAAGAAAAAGTTTGTGAAATTTGACACACAAACAGGCTTGGAAAAGTGGCTCAGAAGATGCCACTTAGGGCCTATGGAAATGGCGCCATATGCAAGAGGAATGGGCCTAAGTTCGGAGTCACATGGGAAGCAAATAAAAGAAATTTTATTTTGCTACAAGGAGCAGAGAGGTGGACGGCACATGGCTATAAATTAGGAGCTTTTATTATTTTATAAATAGTGGATAAATAAGGGATTTATTTATCATTATTTTCAAGAGTTAATTGTTGGATTAAATTCTTTTAATTTGAATAAAGAGATAAAGAGGAAAACAAGGGAGAAGTGATGGCCAAGTAAGGGACTTTGAGTTTAATAATTTCGGCTAAGTAAGGGTAGTTGCTGAATTATCTTTTAATTTAAGTGATAATTAAAGGATAAAGTTATCAGATAGAGGAGTGGTGGCCAAGTAAGGGACTCCTTAGATGATAATTTCGGCTATAAAAGGAAGGAAGGAGGGCTACTCATCAATTTGTGCTTCCTCCTTTCTCTTCCGAATTCTTAGTGCTCTCTTCTCTTCTTTTCTTTCTTTTCTTTTGTCAAGTCGAGATTAAGTAATTGTTGGAACCTAGCCGAATATTTTCCTCTCCATTAAAAGCCATAGCCGAATCCTCCATCTTTATTCTTCCTTTTCTTTTCTTTCTAATCCCCCCAAAAGCCGAAAGTTGTGAGATCATCATCTAGCCATAGCTGAATCTCTGAAGGTTGAAGTGAAGATGCAATCGATTTCTTCAAGTAAGGGTAAGATCTCATTCGGTTTCATCCTTTTTCTTAAGATTTGCCGAAATCTAGGACTAACCCCATTAATATCTTGTTGCCGAAACTTTGAAGAGATTTTTCGGGATTTACTAAGTGTCGACTACAAGGAAGGAGAAGTTCTTTTCCCGAAGGTACACCATAGGCCACGTGTTCCCTAGTTATTCAGGTGAGTTTCGGATTTAGAATCCACAAGGTAAGTGTCTATAGCATTCGGCCAAGGCCATGTTTGGTAAATATATGTGTTCATTAATTATTCAAAAGCCGAAAACTAACCAAGTTAATTGATTCAATGCTTGGCCGAATGCAAGAAGAGTATAACAGAGATTTCAAGACTTGATTCTTAAGTCAAACGGCAACAAGGTAAGTTTAAGTATACTAATCCTACTAGGATTTGGATTTATGGCCGAATGGCTTTTTATTTAAGTAGTAGGTGATTAATCAAATGTAGGGATTAAGGATCCAAGCATTAGATCAAGCTTTTCGGGATTTCAAGACCCTTTCGGTAAGTATGATAAGTTGTGGATATTTGGTTAAGAATTTGTATATTGATGATTAAATCGATTGTTCGATTAAGTGTGTTGATGGAGGCGAATACCATTCAAGAAGGGAAAGGAAGGTCTCTGTCCCCAAGTTTAAGAAGAGATCTGCATTTTGCAGATTAGGATTGGCCACCGGGATGTGGACCAGTTGTCGAGAACAAGAAAGTAGGCAACAGCCGTAGTATCGCCTAGTGATAGCATCGATGATCGAAAGCATAGTTCTCCAAGTGATCAGTGTGTGATTAACCCACCGCTTTTTCGGGTTTATGGTATATTGTATGTGTTGTGTAAATGCTAATATGTGCGAGTGGCGATTGTGAATGGTTACCCTTAAGGGGTATATCGGAAATCAGTCGGTGTTAATTATTAAGAATGTGAATATGCCAATGAGAATATGTTTGTACGCCGAATATCATGTGCATGCATTATTTTACTATGTTATGACATTATCATATGTTGCATGTGCATGGGATGGGATATGAATGTGACTATCGAAGGAAAGGGTGTACTTTATGTACGTGGTCTAATGTTAGCCTTGTGCTACGTTAGCGCTTGATGTTAGCTATGTGCTTCATCAAGGGAGGTGTTGGCTAGGTGCCCACCTCGGCGGTTGATAGTCGTGTGCATCACCGTGACTGAATGATATGTGGGATCACTTAGGTGATCGGTGGCTCACCACGGCCTTGAGCGGCAAGTGCGCCAAGGTAAGATATGTGGATCACTATGTGATCGGTGGCTCAGCCACGGCCTTGAGCAGCAAGTCTGCCAAGGTAAGATATGTGGGATCACTTAGTTGATCGGTGGATTAGCCACGGCCTTGGGGCAGGAGTCCGCTAAGGTAGGTGTAACGGATGGACCCTAGGTTGGGTTGGGTGCACTTTGCATAAACTCATTATCCGTCATATGGGTTGATGATGAAATGGGTCAAGCCCAAAGTATATGTGAAATTATGTGGTTAGCTACCCTATTAGATGAATGTGATATGAATATGGGCCAAGCCGAATGTGATAACATGTGAATTTGATAATTGATATCGATATATGGGTTAATATGTGGTTAACATGTGGGTGGAATTCAGTGGACTAATTACACATCGAGTCCGCATATGACTCACCCAATTTTTATTAAACATCGCAGATGATTCGTGGTGATTGGACCGGGTTGGAGTGGATACAAAGGTGGCCATGCGTATGATTTTCATGCGAGAAAGATATTTTTAATTAATTAAGCATTTATATTTTCAGTACTTTGATTATTCAATTATTGTAATAAGGCACCTAAAAGTATTTAAAGTGTGTTTAAGTATTTTTATTAAGTATTTTTATTATTATGTTCTATTATGGATTGACACTTTAAATATTAATTGCAAATGATTTTATTTTCTTAAGTATGTATAATAAAGTTTTGAATCCGGTATTTTTATAACAATTTAATTTTTACTTATCTAAGTCACAAAAAAATGTTTTATTAAAGGCAACAAATTTTTTAACGGTTTTTACTCTTAAGTAAGAATATTTTCGAACGTGTTCCGCAGTGGCATTTCAAATTCGGTCGTAGTGAATGGGCCGGGTTTGGGGTGTTACACATATTCTCATAGCCGAATCTTCTTGTTCATTTTCTTTTCTCCATAGCCGAACCATTCAACCCTTAATCTCTCCTTCACAATTTATTTCTCATTTGTGTTGACACCCTCTTCTTCGATCAAATCGGTAAGTGGTTTCTTTTTCTCTTTTCATTTTTCCTTTCTTTCTAGCCGAATAAGTGTCTATCACTATTCGGTTGTGTATCTTGTTTCTAAACCGAAATGGTGTTTCCTCCTACTCCTTCACATCTTAATCATCCTCTTTTTCGTAGTGTTCTAAGTGGGTGACCGAATATCATCCTAGCCGATTCAATTCTAGCCTTAAGTCAATCGGAGGAAATCGGATTCAATATCGTTAAGGTAAGGAGTTTCCTTATGGATTATTTGATATCACTCATTATTCGATTAGTTGCTAAACAGAATAATAGTTTGGACTAAACGGTTATTATAGGGTCTAAATCGTTCGTTCTTTTCACTCGTGGATCCTTCGAAAATAGTGGTAAGCCTACTCCTATCACTAAAACAACTACTTTCTCTCATAGTAGCTTTCTAACCGAGATCTTTTCAATGGAGGCAAGTGGTAACGATTTGAAGGGAAAAGCGTTAGTAGGAGACAAAAGGAGTGGATTTGCAATTCCTACTCCTAGGTTCAAATGAAGGGCGGTATCAGCGGTTCGGGATTTTCCACCGGGTTGTGGACCATCATCCGGTGAGAATAGACAAATTGTGGTCATTCACGATACTAAGAGTAAGCAATTCATTAGATCATCTGATTTAGTTTTGGATTAATAAAATCTCATTTGATTGGTTAATCGAGTGTAATGGTGATTTAGGTGCCGACGATCAAGAAGGTTTAGTCCTTACCGTAATCAGGTGTGTAATCTCACACCGAAATCCCATAAATCTGTGATTTATCATCATGTTAGAAAATCGATCGATGTTGCTTAAGAACTTAATAACGGTATTATGGTATAAATCGAGTGATTTGCTTAAACATCGTTAATACTAAGATTTGACAAAATCGGAGTTAATTTGTAGAATTACGAAAATACCCTCAATGGGCCATTTTTATCAAAATGCCTTAACGGGCCGAATTGCTTAAATGCCTTTAAAGTGTTGATTTACGAAAATACCCCTATGGGCTATTTACGAAAATGCCCCTATGGGCTGATTTACTAGAATGCCTTAATGGGCCGAATTATAAAGTGCTATAATGGGCCGATGCACCGTAATAAATTATTGGATTAATGATTGTTGTACATATATGTGGTTATTATGTTTTATTATGTATGTTGCATGTTACATATCGCATGGGTTGGGAAAAATTGTATGAAGAGCAGTGTAGCCTGGTGGCATTGCCACAAAATATCACTTATGATTTTGGTGGCTTGGCCACAATAAAAAAATATATTATAAATGGCAACTTGCCTGCGAATTGGTGTGAGCGGCGGGGTGGGTTGACTTGATCCCCACAGGTGTGTGATGGGTGGTCGGGGTGTGATGGATGGATGGGTTGGGTTACATTCATATCATTTTTATATTGTTATGTAAATGGGCTTAAGCCCAAGTTATTGCTAAATGGATTCAGTCCAAAGTGGATGACGGTAAAGGGATTATGCATCGAGTTCTAGTAACTCACCCTTTTCCTTAACCCTTGCAGGTAATGCTAAGTGAGGTGGACTTGGGCCATGGATAACCGGTGGAGGCCATACTTGAAATGGTGTTTTTGAACTTTAGATTTACATTTCACGTTTACTTTATTATTTTTTCTATTTTGGGTTTTTAAGTTGTAATAAGGCCTCTGGAATATTTTATTTTTGCTTTATGTTTGACGACGACGTATTATCTTGCTTGATTTGTTTTAATTGGGAATTTTCTAAAAATCATAAATAACGGTTTCCAAAATTGATTAACAAAAGGTTTTTCTTTTATAAATATGTACAAATATTTTAACTCAAATTCTCTTTCAAATTACCAACGACATTTTCAAAAGTCACGGTTTTAAAGTTCACTACCTCGATTTCTGATTCATCAATCAACCTCTCATATGTAGTTGCATTTTATCAAAAATTTATATCCAAACTTGTTTTCTTAACCATAAACAAATAACACCTATTTTAGTACGAATCACAAGGTTTTTATACGTTTTCCCTTATGTGACATGTCAGATCCGGTCGTAACGCATGGGCCGGGTTTTGGGTGTTACAGTCGTTGTAGTATAGTGGTAAGTATTCCCGCCTTTCAGTACACTTCCTCCGAATAACAACCCCCAACCCAATGCAATGCAACACAAAATGGATGACATGATATTATACAATTTCAGTACATATATTCATTTCAGATATTAACATGCCCAGTACATATATCATTCAGCCAATTTCACACATTTAGGGGGTCTAAGTAGCGCTTACCGACCCTACAGTAGGTTCACAGTTGACTTGGGCGACCCGTGCAACCTTAAAAACATTTCGGTAAAAATAGGCCCACATGCCCATGTGATCTACTCGTGTGGGGCCACACGCCCGTGTGGCCCACTCGGCCCAAATGGGCCTTGGCCGTGTGATCCATTTTTAAAGTAACCCATGCTAGCTCAATACTCATATATGTTTTCACTATATACTTATATGTTCATTTAAAGCTGTCTACTTGAGTCATTATCACTAAATTATTTATATTTTGAGCTATAAAATTCCAAATTAATATCCACGTGATGTTTTTGAAACTAGGCTCAAATACCTTTCTACCATAAAATTTTTAGAATTTATAGTTTATCAAATAAGTACAGTAAAATCTTTAAAGTTATCCCTATTCTGCTGTTTGACAGCTTCATCCTTTCCTTACTAAGAATTAATTATCTCTTAGTACAGAATTTAGATGATGTTTCCATTTGTTTCGATTGAAACTAGACTCATTAAGGATTTTAACATATAAATTTAAGCCCCTAATTATTATCTTACAATTTTTGATGATTTTCCTAAGTCAGAACAGGGGAACACGAAATCGTTCTGACCTTGTCTCATAAAATTTATTATATCTCATGATTTACAATTTCATTGCTTACACCGTTTATTCCATGAAAAACTAGACTCAATAGAATTTAATTTAATATCTTATTCAACCTCTAACTCAATTCCCACTATTTTTTTATGATTTTTCAAAGTTAGACTACTGCTGCTGTCCAAAACTATTTTAGTGCAAAATGTTGATTTCCAAGTTTATAACACCCTTATTTCCTTTCTCTACAATTTTTCGCATCATTTTCTCTTATTTCTCTTATTTCTCGATAGTAAGCGATCTCTACGTTTCGCCGAATCCCATTTTCTACGTTTTGGGTACACACCTGGTATCGCTTCCGATGCGTAAGCACTCCTAAGTCTCCAGAACCTAAAAATCGACCAACATATCTTCAGATTAATCACTTAATTTGTCAATCAAACCAAATATCCCCAATATAAAACTCAAGAAACTAAACCAACGATGATTCGAAAACTTACCGCGACAAATCCAATAACCAGTCGTCTCCACACACTGGAATATCCACTTAAAAGCTTTTAACAACCACTACAGTAAAACAGGGCTTTAGCGGCGTTTTTAGTGGCGTTTGGACAAAAAATGCCGAAAAGATTATACATTAGCAACGTTTGCAAGAAAACACCGCTAAAAACTGAGCAATAGCGGCGTTTTTGGGTCAAACACCGTAAAAAATTGAACAATAGCGGCGTTTTTGTAGAAACGCCGTTAAAAAATTAAACAATAGCGGCATTTTTGTAGAAATGCCGCTAAAAATTTGAGCAATGGCGGCGTTTTTGTCCAAATGCCGCTGAAAAACTGAGTAATAGCGGTGTTTTTTATACAAACGCCGCTAATAAACTGAGCAATAGCGGCGTTTTTGTACAAACGCCGCTAATAAACTGAGCAATAGCGGCGTTTTTGTACAAACGCCGCTAATAAACTGAGCAATAGCGGTGTTTTTGTACAAACGCCGCTAATAAACTGAGCAATAGCGGCGTTTTTGTACAAAAACGCCGCTAATAAACTGAGCAATAGCGGTGTTTTTGTACAAACGCCGCTAATAATCTGAGCAATAGCGGCGTTTTGCTAATAAACTGAGCTAAAATTGAGCAGCCATTTTTGTGTAGGGACTCATTTCGATTTGATCCGATTTAATTTTCATATTTTTTTCTTATTCTTGTTTTGAATTATATTTTATTTTGATACATTCACTTATAAGCAATGAGAAAGTTTCATTTTAGTTACTTAATTATGAAAAGTTACAAATTGCTAACTAAACTATTTAGAAGTTTTCATTTAAGTTACAAAGCTATTAAAATTGATTTAGGGTTTAATGTTCAGTATGTTAATTTTATGGTTTAGGGTTTGTTATTTCGGGTTATGGGTTTAGTGTTTTAAAGTTTTTTATTTGGGGTTTATTGTTTAGGGTTAAAGATCTTAGTACTGTTTAACGGTATTAAGGTTTAAGTGTTAGTGGTTAGGGGTTAAGGTTAAGGGTTAGGGGTTTAGGGGTTAAGGTTTAAGGGTTTATGGTTTATGTTTTGTGGCTTAAGGTTTAGGGGATATGGGTTGGGGTTTAGGGGTTGTGATTTATAATTTTTGGTTTAGGGTTTATTGTTTTATAATTTGTGACTTAGAAATTGCATACACAAAACAAGGCCTATTTCTGCGCTGCTAAAAAATTAATTTCAGTATCCCATAACTCCTATTATTATTTCCCCAAACCCTAAATTTCCTAAGTTCCCCAAAATTTCCCAATTAAAAATTTCCCAAAATTCTGAAACCAAAATCCCTCAAATCAATTTCTCCTAATTCAAATCCCCAAAATCCCTAGAATCCCATAACCCCGAAGCTGTTGGATCCAACCATCGTTCACCGATCCTTCCTTTTATTGTGAAACTGTCTTCCCATAACCCCGAATGGTATGTATCCATCACCCCAATGTTTATTTCTTTAAAATAGGTTCAAATTTTTATCCTTAATTTATATATTAAATAATTTATTATATAATTGTAAAATAGATAATATGAATTTTAATATTAAAATTATCATTATATAGTTTTGGGTTTGGGGTTATATGTTAGAATTTAGAGTTTAGAGTTTGGATTTGGGGTTATGTACTGGGGTTTGGGGTTAAGTTTTTCAATTTATATATTAAATAATTTATTATATAATCGTAAAAGAGATATTATGAAATTTAATTTATAAAAATTATCATTATAGTTTTTTAAACCTTTTTTATTTCATATTTTGAAATTTTTTGTTTTTGTTTCTTACATAAAAAAATTATATAAAAATTATGTCATGTATATCTAATTTTTTTTAAATATTACTCAAAGTTTCAAAAATTATTTATTTAAAATTGATATGAATTATATAATAATTAAATATAAAATTGTAATAAAAGTCAAGCACTCTTTCATCCTCTTCTATTTATTATTTAACTAGTTTAATTATATTAACTAAAATGTAATTTTTTAAATTTAATATTTAAAATCTTTAGAAAAAATTAATAACACATAGAAAAAAATTGAAACAAATAACATAGAAAAATATATGTTAAAAATGAAAAAAAATTAAAATACTATTATTGAAAATAATTTTAAAGATTTATGGGTATATGACTGATTTATTTTAAATTTATATATTAAATAATTTCTTATATAAATGCAAAAAAGATAATATTAATATTATTATATTAAATTATCATTATAGTTTTAATTATTTAAACGTAAAAGAGATAATATATTAAATTAGATCGCTTAAAACTCAATTTAAAAAAAATTTCTATTGGCCAAGTTAAAACCTAAATATAATGAATTAATTAAACATCAATTTAGCTTAAATAAAATACTAAAACACTATATTATTTGGCCATTTTATGGTTTAATTAGGTATATAGTTTAGGGGTCAAGGTTTAAGAGTTACTATTTAAAGGTTTATAGATCATGGGTTTAGGGATTATGTTTATGGTTTATGGTTTAAGGGTTGGAGTTTAAGGGTAATGGGTTAGGGGTTATGGGTTAATGGTTTGGGGTTAAGGTTTAGGGGTTATTGTTTTATGGTTTATGGTTTTAGGGGTTATAATTTAAGGTTTAAGTTTTAAGAGTTACTATTTTAAGGGTTTAGGGACTATGGGTTTAGGGATTATGGTTTAGGGATTATGTTTAAGGGGTGGTGTTTAAAGGTACATTAGGGGTCAGGGGTTAGTGGTTAGGTTTAGGGGTTAAGGGTTCGGGGTTAAGGGTCAACGGTTAGGGGTTTAAGTTTTAAGTTTTAATGGTTTAAGGTTGATGGTTTAGATTAATTAGTGTTAATAATATTAAGTAATTGGATTAATTAATAATAGTATAAAAATATATAGATTAAATTATATTAAAAACTACCGACGTTTTATACAAAAACGCCACAAAATGCATCAATAGATTCGAAGACGGCGTCATTTTAAACTTTGTTATTAGTGGCGCTTTTCAAAAAATGCCACAATAGGTATGAATTAGTGGCGTTTTTGAATAAAATGCCATAAAATTCTATCAATAGAATGCAAGACGTCGTCGTTTACAGCTTTTTGTTAGTGGCACTTCCAGTAAAACGCCACAAATATCTGTCAAGCATTAGTGGCGCTAGTTTAGAAACGCCGCTAAAAGTCTATATTTAGTGGCGTTTTCCTAAAAACGCCGCAAATATATATGGATATTAAGCTTCACAACGTCATTTTATCAACAATATAATGGGCAGTAAGGTGGACGACGTCGTTTTATCAACAATTAGTGGCGCTATTGTAGAAACGCCACAAAACATAAATTGACTTTGAGCAAAACGTCGTCGTTTTGCTGTGCACGGTTTTATCCCCACTCCATCCCCGAAATCCCTAAGTGTTTTCTCCTAAAACTTTCCCTAAATCCCTAAGAGCTTTTGTTTTCTGCTAAAATTTTCCCTAAATCCCTAAGAGTTTCCTAAGTCCCCAACATTTCCCCAATTAAAAATTTTCCAAAATCCCAAAATCCATTTTTTTCTTTAGGCATTCACGATGGCCTCTGTAGCTCTGAACCGTCGGAGACATCAATAATCATTTTCTCCTACCCATTCAACTGTCCCACCTCAGATTTCTTCTGTCTCTTTCGGCCTCTTTTCCAACCCTCGATGACGCCTCTTCAATCCATACCCTCTGGGATGACTAAGGGGAGTAAAACGAGAGTAAAAAAACCCTTTGTTAATTGCCTAATTGAAATACGATAACTAAGGGGAAAATTCCACTTATCGAAACAGATGAAGTCGAAAGTTGCACCCAAAGAGATGAATCGCAAAAAATACATGTGATAGCCCATTTATGCCTGGGCTTAAAACAAACCAGAATTAATAAAAACAAATGTCCATTTTTTTTAAACAGTCCATTTACAATTATAAAGCCCAAAACCAAATACTACCCAGCAACTCAACACTTAAACTCGTGACATAAACCTGACCCAATACCCCAAAACAGACTTGACGCAAACCTAACCCACTACCCAAACTACCATTTTATACTTAGCCATGATCCTAACTAACCCCTAAAATGGACTGCACCGAACAACGCACGCCCAAAAGGGCCCAAAACTAAACTAGCCTTCAGTGAGCCTAGGGTTTCGAAAACCCTAGGTGCCGCAGAGCCGAAGATCCCAACCGTCGCTGGCGCAAGCTTGACCACCGCGCCGCAATCAGCTCCTCGCACCACATCAGCCCTCGGTCACGCCGCCATCAACGTGCACGGACCCCGCATGTAACACCCTGAACCCGGCCTAGAAGTTAGGCCCGAATCTGGTGTGTCACATGGAAGTAAAAACTTGCTTGAGAAATACAGCCTCTTTGTTAAAAACCCAAAACACTTAAGCAATTCATGTCTAATTGAAAACGTAATTATCTTTAAAAACCTTTTCGCTTGCGGAAGCATATTTGAAATAAACAATTTACGAAAATGTGACGTTTAGAAATAGAGTTGCGAAGCATTTTGAAAACGTTATGAAACATAGATAAAATGCAAGTATTTTTGAGAGGTTGTTTGATAAATCGATAATCGAACTAGTAATCTTTTAAAACCGTGACTTTTGAAAATATCGTTGATAATTTGAGAGAAAATTTCCAATGTTAAAAATATTTGTACAAGTTTGTTATGAAATCCATATGTTAATCAATTTTGGAAAACCTTTATTTAAGTTTTATAAAATTCTCGTTTTAAACAATTTAAGCAAAATAATAAGTATATCAACCATAAAGCAAATAATAAAACACTCCAGAGGCCTTATTACAACATAAAAACCCAAAATAGTAAAGTGAACGGAAATAAAAAAAAATCTAAAGTTCAAAATAAAACACCATTTCTGAAGTATGGCCTCCACCGAGTCATCCATGGGCCCAAGTCCTCATCACTGAGCATTACCTGCAAGGGTTAAGAAAAAGGGGGGTGAGTTACAAGAACTCAGTGTATAATCCCCTTACCGTCATCCACTGGGCCTGAACCCATATAGCAACATCTTGGGCCGGAGCCCACTATCATAACAGAACATATATATATATGAAGCAAATGTATGCAGCCCAACCCATCCAACCAGTCTCTCCCCCGTACCAACCAGTCTTTCCTGTGGGGATCAAGTCAACCCACCCCGCTTGATCTCTCCAATTTGCGAGATAAGTCGCCATTTATAATAATTTTGTGGCTTAACCACCAGAGTATCATATACGGTAATATAATCGGCACACAGCCTTAATCACGATGGCACAAAGCCATATTTAAATTGGCACATAGCCCATATCAGAATTTGTGGCAATGCCACCGGTCTATACTTCTCTTTATTCAAGTTTTCCCATCCCAAGCAATATGTAAAGATGCATCATACATAATCGTAAAACATCCATATAAAAATAACATCCATTAACCTATTGAATACTTTTTATGAATCAGCCCATTAAAGCAACACGATCATTCGGCCCATAGGGGCATTTCGGTAATTCGGTCCATAAGGACATTTCGGTAAATCAGCCCATTATAACAATCTATCAAATCGGCCCATAGGGGCATTTCGGTAAATTAGTAATTTTACCCACTAAGGGTAATTCGGTAATCTCGCAACCCAGGGGTATTTTGGTAATTTACACTCCAAGGGTATTTTGGTAATTTCGCAACCCCAGACTTAACTACTAATTTGGGCATAAAAATTTGAAACTGTCCATCTGCGTCATACTGACTAAATTGACTATAACTCGAGTTAGAAAACTCGAAATTTAAATCCGTAAATTTTTCTTGAAACTAGACTCATATGTCTTCTTACTGTAATTTTTCCAGAATTTTTTTCTTAACCATTTAGTAAATTTTATTCCTTAAAGTTTACCTTGTTTCACTGTCCAACGATTCTGACCTCTCTTAACCGAAATTCGAATATCTAACTGTAAAGTTTTCATATGTTGCTACCACTTGTTTCTATTGAAAATAGGCTCACTAAGGAATCTATACATATAAACTATAACTCATAATTCTCTTTGTACAATTTTATACGATTTTTCCAAGACAGATCAGGGAACCACAAAGTCATTCAGAACCAGTTTCACTAAAATTAAAATATCACAAACTTTAAAATTCCTTTTCCTTCTCCTTTTCTTCCATATAAAAATAGACACAGTAAGCTTTAATTCGATATCTTTTTCGCTTTCTAATTCCCTTTATCCTATTTTTCCAAAATCACGTCACTGCTACTGACCAAACTGTTTCTTTGCAAAATATGGTTACTACTATGAACATACGCACTCCCGAGTGGTCTCGGATGCCGGTTTCCGATTTTCTTCGGTATTTCGACTGAATCATAGAACATTTCATACAAACATCCAGAGAGTTATGAGATTACACACCATTTCAAACATATATTCGGAAGGGTACAGGATTACACACCTTGATTACAAGTTGTGCTTTCTACCGTTTCAACACCACGAATGTGATCTCCCTCAGTGCACCAAAAATCGATCCTACCCTTTGGCTACTGAAATCCCGTCCTAACAATATTTTGTGAGCGAAAGAGTCGTTAGCAATTATCCCACCTTTGATCAAAACAAATCTTATAACAACGTTCTTACCCCACTTGCTTGACAAGTCGACGATAACAATTTGGTTAATACAAATCACTTGTGCTCCTTCACCTTGTTGAAAGCCCTAAATCCAACGATGGCCATATCACAGAAAAGAACGTAACTCAGACCCAATGAGAGAGAAAGAAGAACACTCGATTATTAAGGAAAAACTCGGATGAAACAAAGTTATCGAAAAAGAGAGAACTACTACTTACCGATTGTTAATTTCCTTGTAGCGCCACTCACTTAAATCACTACGAAAAGAGGATTATTTGATCACAAGGTAATGTCGAATTAAGAATAGAGAAAATGTTGATGAAAAGGTCAAAAGAAAAGAATGGATGGAGAGAAGAGTGCTAGATTGTTTCAGCTATCTAAGGGGAGATGAACAAAAAGGTGAGTGATTCGGCCAAACAAAGGAGAAAGATGTACACTCAAAGCTTGAAGATTCGACAAGAAGGAGAAGGAAATTTGGAGAGAAAAGAAAAATGACACAAAAGTTGAAAATAGGAGTTTTTGGCCAAAACAACACCAAAACTTTTACCAATTGCCAAAGAAAATTCGGCTACCTCCCTCTACACCCAAAACCGTCCACATTCATGACCATAATGGTCAAAAATTGGCCAACCACACTTTCCATAACACTTCCCTTGAAAAAGGCCACATGTTCCCCTTAGTTTCCCCTTTCTCTTGATTTCTTTCCTCACCTTCATCCTTTCCTATTTTCCTTAGCCATCTTGCCAAAAATAAAAAGTCCACCTTGCCTTATTTACATGCTTGGCCGACACTTAGGGAAAGAGTACAAAAAAAAATAGTCAAAATTTTGCATCAAGGGGATTCAAACCTCTTCCCTCCATACTCTTCACTTAATGCCATAACCTCTTTGCCATATGCTCAATTATTCTAGCAAATTGAATACTTATTTTCATAAGTATTGATGCCACTTACTATCTCTCCTTAAAGTGCTAAAACATAAAATTTTACTAAAGCCCAACTTGAACCCGGAACTTCATAGAACCCCGTAACTCTCCAAAATCACCTTCCTAATAAGTCCAACTTGAAATAATGCCGTTCTCAAATTCCCATGAATTTTAAAATGCTTCTATGCTCAAGGCCCAATGGGCCCAATCCTACTAGGCCCAATTTCGGGTCGTTACACCGCATCATCGCCAAGATCCTCGTCGAGTACCTGCGAGAAAAGAAAGAAACAGTAGCAAAAATGGATTTTTTTTATTCCTTTTTGTTTCATTTTTTTCGGGTTATAAAAACCCTAGAACAAACCTGTAAATGGCACCAACGAATACACAGAGACATACACAAAAACAAAAAATACAAAAATATTCAAAAAATTCAGAGAAATAAAAGACAGAAATTTTACAGAGGTGATTCTTTTTGATATTTTATTCTGTTTTATTTTTTTTATTTTTTATTTACATACATTTGCGCATAGAAATATTTTTTAAAAAAATAAAAGGAAGGGTTTACCTTTCGACGGCACTAAAAACTTGAGGTTCGGCCTCCGGCCACCGTTCGCGGTGGCGCGTGGAGCGCGTGGCCTAAGTTCGGTGACCAGAACCCAGGCATAGGGAAGGAAGTTTAGAGAGCATTTCTGATTTTTTTTTTTAAAAAACAAGTTGCAAAATGATTTTTTGGCCTAAATTCTGACTTATATAAGTGCTTAAAAACGACGTTGTTTTTGCTTAAACAGATAAGCACAAAACGACGTCGTTAGGGCTTTAGGATCCGCGTGTTGACCCGATATCCAGGGGAGGATCCGCGCGTTTTATTAAATGGGCTAATTGCTTTATAGGCCCGTCCGCAATTTCTATTTGTTCAAATTAATCCTTTTTTATTTTCTAATTCGGCCCTGGAAGTTTTGTTTCTGTTTCAATTTAGCCCTTCAGGCTATTCCAAGGCAAGAGACCGATCGACGTCGTGTAGGAGGCGTGGCTTAATCGCCTAATCAGTCCCTACATTATGGCGTGCGTTCCAATCTGGTCCTTCCACACTTTTACCCTGATTTTTTTTATTTCTTTCGATTTAATCCTTAAAATTTTATTATCCTTTGCATTTTCATTATTTTTAGTATTATAAATATATCAAATTATTATTATTTATTATACTAGATCATTTTATTTAATTTAATATTATATATACATTACCAATTATTTTATAATTTATATGTTATTTGTTATGTTATACATTTTTGTGTTTAAATATTATATATAACATTATATTATATCATATATTATCTTTAAAATTTTATTTAGTACAAATTTTATTTATATTATATAATATATTTTATTACATATGAATTTTTTTATGATTAGTATATTATATATATGTTTTTTAAAAATTATTATTTTTATTTACTAATTATTTTTATTATATGTAATCATTTATACATGTATTAAATTATTAAATTATATATATATTTATTATAAGTATTTTTTTACTTTTAATTTTTTTTATTTTATATATATATTAAATCATTTTAAAAATCATCACATTCTTTTTTATTCAATGCTTAAATATATTGTTCCTTTTTTCATTTGATTTTTGTTATTTCGTGGAAATTTCAATTATTGCTATTTATTTTATATTACATGTTTATTTATTTATATTCTTTAGATCGTTTATTATTGTTTAGCATAGTTCATTATATATTTATGTTATATTACTCTGTTATTATTTATTAGTATAATTTGTAGTTATATTGGATTGCTATTAAATATGTATGTGGTAATATCTCACTCAAATCATTGTTTTTATAAAAGAAATCTGTTGAATTAAAGCATTTTATTCAAATACTTTAAAAATACGGTGATATGTGATATTTGGGGACTTCGAGAAGAATTGTGCCCTAACTTACTCGGTTTCGATTTTTCTCGTAGAACTTAAGGTATTAGATATCCCTCCTCTTTTAAAACCGAAATTTACAAACTTCAAATCAAAAACCTATTCTTGGGAATTCAAAACGTTGTGTCCTAACTTACTGGTTATGATGTTTTGTGTCTCGAGGTAGGAATTTTCTAAAATAAAGACGTGCCTAGTTTTGAAGTCATGAGATGCTATATCCTAACTTACTGGGTATGGTGTTTTATTTCTTTGAGATAGGTAAGTCTAGGTTTTTCTTAAAATAAAAGAACCATTTTCTAAAATTTTTTAAAGTTTCAACATTAGGACATGATTTTATCGATTAGGTACCAATTTTTGGGCGTTATGAGGGTGCTAATCCTTCCTCATACGTAACCGACTCTCGAACCCATTTTTCTTGTTTTTCGTGGACCAAAATCAGTATTTTGAAATGAAACGTTTTCAAAGGTGATCCAATCACACCTAAGTAAAAAGGGATTGGTAGCGACTCCCATTTTCGTTTTTAAAGTCGATTCCCCTTTTTTTCAAACCTTTTAAAAATGGTTTCGACAGCTTGGCGACTCCACTGGGGATAGCTAATAGAGTCAAGCCGTAAAATTGATAATTTCATGTCCTTATGTCTGAATTTAAAAATCTATTTTAAAAATTATGATCCTTTTTGTTGCATGTGATTCTATTTTTTATAAAATTTCTTTGCATTGCATTTCATGACCGTTGTGGTCGTACCCTTAAGTGGGAGCGAGAAGCTACTCCTTCGTGAGGTTTTCACCTCCGTGTAGGATTGTGAACCGCTTTCGGGATACATCCGTACCTATGTCTTCGTGAGATTTTCATCTCCGTGCAGCCATAGGGAAATGTATTCCCCTGAACTGAACTCGGTCCATATGAGCCTATAATGGGTGAGGATCGAGGAATCTGCTGGTTCAGGTACCTCAACTTTAGAGCTAAACCACATATAGAAAACCTAAGTGCTTACCCTAGGTAGACCTATACCAAAACCTTAGCAATCACCCAGATATGAGTTTGATTATTTGCTTTATATTTTACTTCATGTTACTAATTGATTGTGTTTTATTTTGTTGCATGTCATTTCATATTTTAAAGAGGTATCAATTCACGGTCAGTTTCTAAATTAGAATGCTGGTTATGGAGAACGGATTCCTTGATAAAGTGGAGGACAATGCAACCGTCCGTAGGTGGTCAGAGCAAACACAGTTAGGAAAAGGAGATAGCTTAGCCGAAGGGTACAAATCAGAGCTATGGGACTACACTCGCATCAGTGTGACGCAGAACAATCTTCAGGAATTAGGAGAGATATGGGGTCAGTGGAGTGATGAGACCAAGCATTTATTTTATTACAGCTATGGGGACTTGCCGTACCTGTTGGATATTAAGGTAGATGAACATCTATTTCGAGCTATCTCCCAATATTGGAACTCTGCGTATAGTTGCTTTACTTTTGGAAGAGTTGATTTGGTACCTACGATAGAGGAGTATACAGCTCTATTGCGATGTCCCAAGATTCAAGTTGATAAAGCTTACTCGAGGGCTCCTAACGTTCCAACCTTTGTGAGGAAACTGATGAATATTACGGGGATGAGCGAACAGTGGGTCACAGCCAGAATCAAGCAAAAAGGTGAGTATAAGTGCATCTCATGGAAAGCTTTGAAAGATTTGATTTTAGAGCATCCTGATAAGAAGAAGAAAGTCGATGTATTTGCTTTGAGTATATATGGATTAGTGATTTTCCCTAGGGCATTAGGATACGTAGATGAAGCTGTTTCAGATCTTTTTAATCGACTTGACAAGCAAGTCACACCTGTTCCTGCGATCTTGACGGAAACATTTCGGTCATTGAGTGCATGTAGGAGAGCTAGGGAAGGTAGATTCATAGGATGTGCACAGTTATTGTTGGCTTGGTTCCATAGTCACTTTTGGAGAGTGGACAAGGTTTCTTATCGGGTCTTCTCAGAAAATTACTCTCCATTAAAAGAGATAGTGGCCACTCCAAGGAGAGACGACATAGCCGAAGAAAATTGGATAGCGCTTCTACAAAGTCTCCGAGAAGAATATGTTGAGTGGAGAGCTCCCTGGATGGTTCCTAATGAAGTTCTGTATCGGTGTGGAAGTTTTGATTGGGTCCCTTTACTTGGAATTTGGGGATCCATTGGATATGCGCCTTTGCTCGTATTAAGGCAATTCAGAACAAGGCAGTTTGTACCGGCTACACACGGATTAGCTCAAAGTGAGTTTTCGTATAAAGGGGATAGTTACAAGAAAAGGGTTAAGGAGATTTCTAGTGCTTGGAATCAGACCCATCGCATGAAGAGAGTGGACATGAGCCCAATGATGACTCCAGAGTATAGTGGATGGTGGAGTAGGAGAGTCAATGACAATATCCCTGTGCCAAGTTCAGAAGACGCTCGATCGATCGAAGAATTTTTACAAGTGGTCCCATCGGAATTGGAGATGATAAAACAAGATTTCGAAAGGAGGAATTCAGAGCTCGGAAAGAGGATAGAGAAGTTGGAAGAGAAGATGTACTTGAGGCTAGATGTGGATCGTAACGACCCGAAATTGGGCCTAGTAGGATTGGGCCCAATGGGCCTTGGGCGTAGGAGTGTTTAAAATTTTTGAGAACAAGAGAACGGCATTATTTCAAGTTGGACTTATTAGGAATGTGATTTTGGAAAGTTACGAGGTTTCTAGGAAGTTATGGGTTCAAGTTAGGCTATAGGTAAATTTTTGTATTTGAGCACTTAAGGGGAAAAGGCAAGTGGCATCAAGGCTTAAGGTAATAAGTGTGTATTTTGCTAGCATAAGAGAGCATATGGCAAGGAGGTTAAGGCATCAAGTGGAGAGCATGGAGGGAAGGGGTTCAAATCCCATCTTTTGCAAATTTTGGATTTATTTTTGTGCTATTCATCCAAAGTGTCGGTCAAGGCTTTAATAAGGTAAGAAAGACTTTTTAATTTGGGAAAGATGGCTAAGGAATATGGTAAGGAGGAAGACTAGGGAAAAAGAGGGAAAGAAATAAAGGAAAAAGGTAAGAGAAGGGAACATGTTGGCCTATTATGTGGAGGATGTTTTGGAAAGATTATTTTGGGTCAACATTCATTTTTTGGTAAATATGATACATGGTTTGGGAGGTGTGTTTAAGGAGCATATTCGGCCATTAGTATGTGAGTGTGCCGAAAGTTGTTTGCATTTTTGTGCATTTTGAAGACTTTTACTTCAAGCTTTTTGGGTTATTTTCTCTCAACTTGTGTTGTCAAATTTCTTTGTGATATTTATTTCTATTCTCAACCCTTTCTTCAGTCTTCTTTTTCCTTCAACCCATAACCGAAACATCAACTTCATCTCATAGCCGAAACTTGGTTCTTGTGGTTGCCGAAGCTTCTTTGTCTTATCGGGTTTTCGGTGGTTGTAAGGCCGAATCTATTCTTTGCTACTTCCATCTTCTTGGTTCTCTTGGTGTGGGCCGAATCGGTAGAGTGTTAGCTTACACTCTCATCATCTTTCTAGCCTTAAGGAAATCGATAGAAGGGGATCTATTATTGTCAAGGTAAGGGATTCGTCATGGTTCTTTTTGATCTTTTTCGTTGATCGGTTAGTTTGCTAAACGGTATAGAGGTGATGACTAATCGTTTATTTTTAGGGACCAAATCGCTCGATCACCTATCCTTCGTAATAAGAGACTCGGATTGTTGGTAAGTGATATAGATTTTTAATCAATCGCAATACTTGGTTGAATTTGAAAATTGGGCTTTGGACTAATTGTTAACCGATTGTACCTTTAGGTGCCGCGGAGAGTATCGTGTTACGGATTCTGGATAAGGTGTGTAATCCCGTACCCTTCCGAATACATGTTTGAAATGGTGTGTAATCTCATACCTCTCTGAATGTTTGTATGAATGTTCTGTGATTCGGTCGAAATACCGAAGGAAAATCAGAAACCGGCATCCGTCACCACTCGGCATGCGTATATTCGTAGTGGTAACCATATTTTTGCAAAGAAACAGTTTGGTCAGCAGCAGTGACGTGATTTTGAAAAATCACGAAAAATAGGATAAAGGGAGTTAGAAAGTGAAAAAGATATCAAAATAAATCTTACTGTGTCTATTTTTATATGAAAGAAATAGAGGAGGAAGAGGAATTGTATATTCTGTGATATCTTAATTTTAGTGAGACTGGTTCTGATTGACTTTGTGGTTCCTTGTTCTGTCTTGGAAAAATCATTTAAAATTGTAAAAAGTGAATTATGAGTTATAATTTATATGTATAGATTCCTTATTGAGCCTATTTTCAATAAAAACAAGTGGGACCAACATATGAAAACCTTACAGTGAGATATTTGAATTTTGGGTAAGAGAGGTCAGAACCATTGGTAAGTGAAACAAGGGAATCTTTAATGAATAAACTGTACTAAATGGTTAAGCCAAAAATTCTGGAAAAATTTTAGTAAGAATATATGTGAGTCTAGTTTCAAGGAAAATTTACGGATTTAAATTTCGAGTTTCCTAACTCGAGTTATAGTCAATTTAGTCAGTATGACGCAGATGGACAGTTTCAATTTTTATGCACCAAATTAGTAGTTAAGTCTGGGTTGTGAAATTACCATAATACCCTTAGAGGGTAAATTACCGAAATACCCCTGGGTTGCGAGATTACCAAATTACCTTTAGAGGGTAAATTACCAAAATACCCCTAGGTTGCGAGATTACCAAATTACCCTTAGTGGGTAAGATTACCGAATTATGAAAATGCCCTTATGGGCCGAATTACGAAAATGCCCCTATGGGTCAAAATTACGAAAATGCCCCTATGGGCCGATTTGATAGAATGTCTTAATGGGCCGAATTGCAAAGTGTTATAATGGGCCGTGTTACCGTAATAAATCTCTAAATCAATGATTGTTGTTTATATTTGTGGATATTATGCTTTATTATGTATGATTTATTATGCATGTTGCATTTACATAATTTGCATGGGATGGGAAAAATGTTGAAGAGAAGTGTAGCCCGGTGGCATTGCCACAAAAGTGTTTGTTATTATGTTTCATTCTGATTCTGGTGGCTCTGCCACAAATTCTGATAATGGCTATGTGCCAACCTAAATATGGCTTTGTGCCATCGTGATTATGGCTTTGTGCTAAACGTATTTACCCGGGGCTATGTGCCTAACATATGAATTAACGACTCTGTGTCGATCATTTTTACCAAGGCTGTGTGCCGGTTATATTACCGTATATGATATTCTGGTGGCTCTGCCACAATCTGTATAGTGGCTATGCCACGAATAATTATGACTCTGGTGGCTTTGCCACAAAAATTATGAAAAGCAGTTTGACTGCAGCAGTGGCTTGGCCATAATATATATATTAAATGGCATCTTGCCTGCGATTGGTGTGTTTGGCGGGGTGGGTTGACTTGATCCCCACAGGTGTGATGGGATGGTACGGGTGGTGTGTAGCGGATGGATTACTAGGATGGGTTGGGTTGCATACATTGCACATATATAAATATATTCTGTTTTGTAAATGGGCTTCGGTCCAAGTGTATGTTAAATGGGCTTAAGCCCAAGATAATGCTAAATGGATTCAGCCCCAGTGGATAACGATAAGGGGATTATACACTGAGTTCTTGTAACTCACTCCCCCTTTTCTTAACCCTTGTAGGTAATGCTCAGTGATGTGGACTTGGGCCATGGATGACTCGGTGGAATCCATACTTCAGAAATGGTGTTCTTGAACTTTAGAATTTCTATTTACGTTACTTTATTTCTTTTACTATTTTGGTTTTTTTAAGTTGTAATAAGGCCTCTGGAATATTTTATTTTTGCATTATGTTTGACGTATTTATTATTTTGCTTGAATTATTTTAAATGGGGATTTTCTAAAAGCATAACCAACGGTTTTCCAAAATTGATTAATAAATGGATTTTATAACAAACTTTTACAAATATTTCAACTCGGAAATTTTCTCTCGAATTATCAACAATATTTTCAAAAGCCACGGTTTTAAAGTTCACTACCTTGATTTTTGATTCATCAAAACAACCTCTCAAATGTAGTTGTATTTTTTCAAATATTTACATCCAACCTTGTTTTCTTAACCATAACCAAATAACATTCAATTTAGTACAAATCACAAGGACTTTATATGATTTCCTCATGTGACATGTCAGATCCGGTCGTAACGCATGGGCCGGGTTTGGGGTGTTACATGGATGTTCAGAAATCAGAAGCCAAGAAAGTAAGAAAAGAAAAGAGGAAGATAGAGGAAGATCGAGACAGCTTGAAGATAGAATATAAGAAGATACGGCTGACGATGAAGAATGCTAGATTAGGTAAGACTTCGGAACAATGGCAACAAGAGGTCCAGGAAGAAAAGGCCAAAGCTGACTATTGGAAGAGGAAATTTCAAGAAATGCAAGCGCAAAATGAGGCCCTAGAGAAGTGTTTGTCAGAAAGTCAAAGTGAAAAAGAAGAATTAAAAGCTAGAGTAGCTGAACTTGGACGATCCCTTCATCACCATCGAAGCTGTAATTCCGCAATCGAGCTAAAGTCAAGTCTGAACAAGATTGAGGAAATGAAGAGTAAGATTGAAGAATTAGAATCAGCATTGCACAGTTGTGAACTTCGGATCGAGCTTCTTGAAACAAGAGAAGGGCGTTGGAAGGAGGAGCTTCACCATTCTCATAATCAAGTTAGAAGTCAGGATTATCTTATGGGTGATGCAATAGTTCAGATTCGAGAGGTAGCTGATCATCTACAGACTTTGGCATCACAGGCTGATACGTTGAGCATGAAGTATAAGCTACAGTCCGATCATAGTCAAGAGCTAGCTTCATTGCTTGGGAAAATCAAAACTTTAGGACTTAGGGAGAAAGCATATTTGTAGTCCGTTTTATGTAAAGGATTTTGTTTTCTAAGAAAGTTTTCGAAAATGAAGTTGAATCAGAATTGATGCCTCTTTGCATTCATGCATTTGCATTACATAACATCATATGCATTCAAATCTATAGAGAGAGTCTAATTAGTTGAAATTATTTATAGAGAGAGAAGGGAAATATGGAAGTTGAACATCCTTACGGTACACGTGCCAAATCAAGGAAAATGGATCAAAGACTGGAACAATTCCAAAGAGATATGCAAGACCAGATGCAAGAGCAAATGGCAAAACTCCAACAAGAGATGAAGGACCAGATGTTGGAGGCTCAAAGGAACATGATGGCTCAAATGGCCCAGATGCTGAGTGGGGCAATGGACAAAGGAAAGGGTCCCCTAGTTAATGCTGAAGACAACGAGGACTTTTCTAGGGGTTTCACCCCACCACATGTACAACCTGAGGAGTATCCCCAAAGCCATCTGTCACGATTAGGTCTCAACAAGGGCAAGTTGATAACAGACCACCCATGAACTTCCAACTTGGCACAGGATCCAACCCAGGGGATAACCCCGCAAATCTTGTTATCCCTGATTTGGATATAGCAGACAGAGAAGGGATAAGAACTGAATCCTCGAGGCAGTTAGAGGATCGCTGTAGATGGTTAGAGGAAAAATTCAAGGCTTTGGAAAATGTCGATCATCACCATGGCATTGACGCAAAGGATTTGAGTTTGGTTCCAGATTTGGTGCTTCCTCATAAATTCAAGATGCCGGAATTTGAGAAGTACAATGGGACTAGTTGCCCTGAAGCCTACATCACTATGTTCTGTAGACGCATGACTGGTTACGTGAACAATGATCAACTTTGATTCATTATTTCCAAGACAGTTTAGTGGGGACAGCATCCAGGTGGTACAATCAACTCAGCCATGGTAACATTAGCTCTTGGAGAGACTTGGCCCAAGCCTTCATGAAGCAGTATAATCATGTTACAGATATGATGCCTGATAGAATCATGTTACAAAACATGGAAAAGAAATCGAATGAAAGCTTCAGGCAATACGCGCAAAGATGGAGGGAAGTTGCCATGCAAGTTCAACCACCTCTCCTGGAAAAGGAAACCACCATGCTGTTTATCAACACTTTAAAGGCACCTTTTATCACCCATATGATAGGAAGCACCACTAAAAGCTTTACGGATATAGTGATGGCAGGGGAAATGATAGAAAATGCCATAAGGGGTGGTAAGATTGAAGCGGGAGAAACCACTAGGAAATCTGCTCCTAGGAAAAAGGACAACGAGGTGAACAATACGAGTACATACAACAAAGGGTACTCAAAGGCAGTTACTGTTAGCCAGCCGAAAGTAGTTACTGCCGGGCAAAAAGGGTCGACGAGACAAGAATTAGGCCCCAGACAAAATTCTGAAAAGCTCCAATTTACGCCAATCCCAATAACGTATAAGGAGCTATATCAAAGTTTATTCGATGCATGCGTAGTGTCCCCATATTATCTACAACCTTTACAACCCCCATATCCTAAATGGTATGACTCCAACGCTCATTGTGATTACCATGCAGGAATATCGGGGTATTCAATAGAAAACTACACTGCCTTCAAAAAGGTAGTTGAGAGGCTCATCAAGATGGGGATTGTCAAGTTTGATGATACACCCAGTGCGGAGAACCCATTACCCAACCATGGAGATAAGGGGATAAACGCGGTCGGAGAGAATGTCATGAGAAGGACAAAGGGGGATATCTCAGAGTGAAAACTCCGTTGAGAATGGTTTGGAGAGGAATGGTAAGAAGGGGACTGATAAAATCAAGTTTTGAGGAAGGAGGTGAATAACCGAGGAACTACTGTGAGTTCCACGAAGCAGAGGGACATGGGATCCAGGAATTTACTGAGTTTAGGGTCCTGATGCAGAGCCTTATGGACAATAAGGAATTGGAGTTTTATGAAGAAGGCTCAGAGGAAAGAAGCGTAAGTGCAACTAAAGAAGAATTGACAAAGCAAAAGGTTAATTATCTGAGAATCATAATTTCTCGACCGAGAAATACAGAAGGCGGAGCACAATTTGCGCCTAAAGTTGTAATCCAGAAACCTGTGTCCTTTCCTTACAAGGATAACAAGATGGTACCATGGAATTACGATTGTAACGTGACGACGCCGAGAGTGGAAAACTTAGCTAGCACTTCCAAGGAGGTTTAAGGTGAGAGATTCTACACATGAAGTGGGAGGCGTTACGACTCGGTAAACGTCAGAACAAAACCAGCAAGACCAAAGACTGTGGCAGTTGAACCAGGGAAAGGACCTGGTGCCCTTATCAACGAACCTGTAAAGGAGGAAGAGGCTAAAGAATTTTTAAAATTCTTAAAGCATAGTGAATACAGCGTGGTAGAGCAGCTGCGCAAGCAACCGGCTCACATATCGGTGCTAGCCTTACACTTAGGTTTGGAAGTACATCGTGAGGCATTAATGAAAGTGTTGAATGAGACTTATGTGACTAAAGATATATCTGTCAATAAACTTGACCGATTGGTTAGAAACATAAGTGTTGATAACTTCATTTCCTTCAGTGACGATGAAATTCCACTTGGAGGTATGGGATCGACCAAGGCCTTACACATAACTACTCGTTGTAAGGGATATACTCTACTGAGTGTGCTAATCGACAATGGATCAGCCTTGAATGTCTTACCGTTGTCAACACTGAAGAGGTTGTCGATAGATAGTTCTCACATGAAGACATGCCAGAACATAATGAGAGCGTTTGATGGCACCGAGAGAAGAGTGATGGGAAGAATTGATATACCGTTGCAGATTGGGCCAAACACGTATGAAGTGGATTTTCTAGTGATAGATATCAAGCCCTCATACAATTTCTTGCTGGGAAGGCCCTGGATTCATTCAGCAGGGGCAGTGCCCTCATCCCTTCATCAAAAACAAAAACTGGTGACAGATGGTCGACTGGTTACTATAAACACGGAGGAAGACATCATAGCAACTGTTACCAATGATGCGCCATATGTAGAGAAAAATGAGGAGGCCATTGAGTGTTCTTTCCGATCTTTGGAGTTTGTCAGTGCAACATTCATTTTGGAAGGAAATGAAGTCCCGGTGCCTAAGATATCCAAGACCACGAGGATGGGCTTACAAATGATGGTGGGGAAAGGAGCCTTACCAGGAAAAGGACTAGGCAGACATCTCCAAGGGGAAGTTCAAGTGTCATTGCTGAAAGAGAAAAGAGACCGTTTTGGCTTGGGTTTCAAGCTAGATGTTAAACAAAAGAGGAAGGAAATAGAGAAGAAGCAGGAGAGAAGAAGGGCACGTTTGAATGGGGAAGAAGTTAAATGGGAATCGATGACATTCCCCCATATATCCCAGACCTTTGTATCCGGAGGGGTAATTCACCCTGAGAGAGGGTTATTGGAAAGTCCTCACGTCAACGCCATACACGAGGAAGGAATCGAACAAAGAAACCTGTTGGGCATTCGCCCTTATGAACCTGGAAGCGTTCTAAACAATTAGACTGCAGAGGAACTTCCTAGAGTTTTTAGATATTATACAGAGTAATATTCAGAACGCTCTTGTTGTTTTTAGCCTAGGAACAATAAGATTTCTTTTGTGAAATAGGCTCATGTTCAGAAATTGTTGTTTCAATAAAATATATTTATGATAATTAACTCGAGCAGATATTCTTTCATTTTTTTGATTTTCTAATTTCATTCCAAATTCTTTTATTCATTCATATCACGCGAATAGTTGTCCTCGAATTCATTTGTTCTTTGTACATTCTTTGCTGCCCACCACAGGTCCCTAGGTATCAATTATATGAGCAACGATACCACAGATCCAGAGGTCCATTTTGAGCAAGACATGTGTTTAGAGGAATCTCAGGATTTTGAAAATGACAGAGATTGTGACTTGTCTCCAGATTTGTTAAGAATGGTAAAGTAAGAGGAGAAACAAATTTTACCCCACGAAGAGGAGGTAGAGAACATAGCCTTGGAGGAAGGAAAAGTTGTGAAAGTCGGAACACACATAGCCGAGGAAACAAAGCGAGACCTGGTGGAGTTACTATAGGAATTTAAAGACGTCTTTGCATGGTCATACCAAGATATGCCTGGGCTGAGCACTGATATTGTAGTACATCGCCTTCCCATAAGAGAAGAGTGCAAGCCAGTTCAGCAAAGGCTACGAAGGATGAGGCCTGATGTAGTGTTGAAAATAAAAGAAGAGGTCCAGAAACAGTTTGACGCTAGTTTTCTACAAGTGGTCAAGTACTTAGAGTGGGTGGCCAACATTGTTCCTGTTCCTAAGAAGGACAGAAAGGTCCAGATGTGTGTGGACTATAGGGACTTAAATAAAGCTATCCCAAAGGACAATTTCCCTTCACCGCATATCGACACATTGGTGGATAATACGGCAGGATACTCACTATTTTCTTTCATGGACGGTTTTCAGGATACAATCAGATCAAGATGCACCCTGAGGATATGGAGAAAACTACTTTCATAACATTATGGGGTACCTTTTATGATAAGGTGATGCCATTTGGGCTAAATAATGCGGGAGCAACATATCAGAGGGCCATGGTAACCTTATTCCATGACATGATGCATAAAGAAATTGAAGTGTATGTTGATGACATGATCGCCAAATCTCGAACAGAGAAGGAACACATTGAGGTCTTGAAGAAATTGTTCTTGAGGTTGAGGAAATTTAAATTGAAGCTCAACCTAGCAAAGTGCACTTTCAGAGCTCGGTCAGGGAAATTACTGGGTTTCGTAGTCAATGAGAGAGGAATCGAAGTTGACTCAAACAAGGTCAAAGCAATACAAGAGTTGCCTCCACCATGCACTCAAAAGGAAGTTCGGGGCTTTCTTGGAAGATTAAATTACATTGCTAGGTTTATTTCACAATTAACCGAGAAATGTGATCCCATATTTCGTCTTCTCAAGAAACACAACAAAGGTGTATGGGACGATAAATGCCAGAGAGCTTTTGACAAAGTCAAACAATATCTGTCAAACGCACCAGTACTATCTCCGCCTAATCTAGATAGACCATTGATACTGTATTTATCAGTATTCAATAACTCCATGGGATGTGTGCTTGGCCAACATGATGAGTCAGGAAGGAAAGAAAAGGTGATATACTATCTCGGTAAAAAGTTCACTGATTGTGAAATGAGATATTCGTCGATCGAAAAATTGTGTTGCGCCTTGATTTGGACAACTCAGAGATTGAGGCAGTACATGCTATATCATACTACCTGATTAAGTTCGAAGCTTGGTCCGTTAAAGTATATGATGGAGTCCACTGCTTTGAATAGAAGGATGGCTAGGTGGCAGATTTTGCTATCTGAATTCAATATAGTCTATGTGAACCAAAAGGTTATAAAAGGAAGTGCAGTAGAAGAATTTTTGGCTAGCAGAGCTTTGGAGGATTATGAACCTTTGAGCTTTGATTTCCCAAATGAAGAGCTGATGTATGTGGTAAATACTGAAGATTGTCCGTGGAAGCTAAACTTTGATAGAGCGTCAAATGCTGTGGGAAATGGAATTGGGGCAATCTTAGTATCCCCTAGTGGTGATTATTATCCATTCACATGCAAATTAGATTTTGATTGCACGAATAACATGGCGGAATATGAAGCCTGCATCATGGGAATTCGAGCAGCCTTAGAACGTAAGATCAGAGTGCTAGAAGTATATGGAGATTCTGCCCTAGTAATCTACCAGCTTAAAGGAGAGTGGGAGACAAGAGATCCCAAACTAATTGATTACCGAAAAATAGTTTTGGGATTGATTAAGGAGTTTGATGACATTACTTTCAATTATCTCCCACGCAATGAAAACCAAATGGCAGATGTTTTGGCGACCCTGGCTTCTATGATCAAAGTAAACAGACCAGAGGATATGAGACCTATTCAGATGAGTGTTTTTGAAGTTCCAGCTCATTGTTATAATGTGGAAGAGGAGGAAAAAGATGATCACCCTTGGTATCAGGATGTATTACGATACGTAAAGAATCGTGAATACCCGGAGCATGCCACTGAGAATGAGAAAAGGACTTTAAGAAGATTGGCCTCTGACTATGTTTTAGACGGGGATATCTTGTACAAAAAGAGAATAGATCAAGTATTATTGAGATGCGTCGATGCAGTTGAAGCTAGGAAAATCCTGGAAGAGGTTCATGAGGGTGTTTGTGGAACACACGCTAATGGATTCACAATGGCCAGACAAATAATGAGATTTGGATATTATTGGTCCACCATGGAATGTGATTGTATCAACTATGCTAAGAGATGTCATAAATGCCAAATTTACGGAGATAAAATTCATGTGCCTCCGTCACCTTTGCACGTTATGACTTCCCCATGGCCATTTTCCATGTGGGGCATGGATGTTATTGGACCAATCTCACCAAAAGCTTCGAATGGACATCGATTCATCTTCGTGGTAATTGAGTACTTCACGAAATGGGTAGAGGCTACTTCATATGCTAGCGTCACTAAGGCAGCAGTTAGTCGATTCTTGAAGAAGGAGATCATTTTTCGATATGGAATGCCCGAGAGGATCATATCAGATAATGCACTGAACTTGAACAACAGCACGATAGCAGAAATTTGTAGTCAGTTCGGGATCAAGCACCACAACTCATCTCCGTATCATCCAAAAATGAATGGGGCAGTGGAAGTGGCCAACAAAAATATCAAGAAGATAGTAGGGAAGATGACGGAAACTTATAAGGATTGGCATGAGAAACTACCGTTTGCACTCTATACTTATCGAACGTCCGTCAGAATCTCTACTGGGGCAACGCCCTTCTCGTTAGTCTATGGGTTGGAGGCTATTCTACCCATTGAAGTGGAAATTCCTTCTCTTCGAGTTTTGTCAGAAATAAAGCTGGATAAAGCTGAATGGATCCAGGCTCGGTATGATCAGTTGAATTTAATTGAGGAAAAGAGACTAAGGGCTATTCGTCACGGTTAGATGTACCAAAAACGAATGACGCGAGCCTATAATAAGAAAGTTTGCCCAAGAGAGTTTCATGAGGGGGACCTTGTATTAAAAAAGATCCTTCCCATACAAGAGAATTTCAGAGGAAAATGGATGCCGAATTGGAAATGACCATATGTGGTGAAGAAGGCTTTCTCTGGAGGAGCACTGATCTTGACCGAAATGGATGGGAAAATTTTACCCAACCCTGTGAACTCTGACTCAGTCAAAAAGTATTTTTCTTGAAAAGGAGAAGAGGCCAAAGCGAAAACCCGCAAAGGGCGCTTTGAGTTTCTAAAAAAAAAAGGAGAGGCCAGGGCGAAAACCCGCAAAGGGCGCCTTGAGACCAAAGAGGTTTTGAGTTGAAAACCTGAAAAGGGCGGCTCAAATTCTGAATGGACACGCAGTCATCTTGCTACACTTGAATCAACAATGAAATGAAGAATGTTTCATATCGAGGCATCAACAAAGTACTTTGGGTCTTCTAAACACATGTTGAGCTCAAGGCAATCTTCATAAAGTTTGTATATAGAAGCTCAATTGGCGATATCTAGGGCATCTGATTTTCGCCCTATTCATATTACTATCTTGAGATTCTTTTTTTTTTCTTCTCAAAGATATATTCCTGGTTAATTTTCCTTGTATTTTTTTATAATTCATTCAACTCTTTTTTAGATCAATTTATTTGTTACCCATTACTCATAAATGTGTTACATTGAAATAATGATTGACGAACTAATAATTTCACAAAAATAAGTTCTACATATTACTTTGGAAATTTCTAGATAAGACAAGGAACCAAAATAGGACAATTGTTTAGAATTTCCACGTGCATAGGAATATTTGAGAAAGAAGAGTCTGGATAGAGACTATTTCTCTGAATTCTTGATCCAATTGGACAAAGTAAATGAGTTGATGTGAGTAAATGATGTCATCAAGTCATAACATTCGGGGATGGTGTGACGAACTAAGAAACCCTGAATTGTGGTGGAATGGGTTGAATTCGAAATAAACCCTATACCCTAAAAATTGTAGATGGGTCAAATTGAAAAAGTTTCAATTCCCATTATGGTAGGATGGTACAAGCCTTGTGTTCTCAAGATTCAAGCGGAGTTGACTCAGAAATTACAGTAGGGCAAGCTTGTTGAGCAAAACATGATTGATGAACAAGAATGAAGAAAAAATGAGTGATAACCCTAGGGTAGGAATTATACTCATAACTGATCGCTGTATGATTTGTCAAAGTTTTAAAATTTATAAAGAGAATGATCGAACCTGGAAACTAACTATGACAATGATTTGAGGCAAGCGCACCTATCGAACAGTAGTATAGTTAAGGCAAGACTGGATTGTCAAACCCAAAGGAACTAAAAGTACTAATACTAACTTTCTTTTTATTATCTAGCCTAAAATAAAGGGAATTGTCATTTAATCTAAATTAACTAACTACTAAGCTAAAGACTCTAAGACAAAGAAGAATGAATTTGGGGAAATACTTGTGGGAAAAACCAATTGATTAAGACAATACCCGAGGAAGAATCCACCTAGACTTCACTTGTTATCTAACACTGAACCAGACGATTTATTCACTTGACTTGATCCGTAGGAATCCGTAAGTTATATTAATACCTCTGTCGAGGCTACTAATGTCTAACCCTAGGTTGATTAATCGAAATCTCTTTCTAATTAAAACCCCTAGAATTGCATTAACTCGATCTATGGACTCCCATATTAGGTTTCACCCTAATCCGGCAAAATCTCGTCACCCTATGTCTAGGCGTGCGATCAACTCCGCTTAATTATGCTAGATCTACTCTTAGGCAGGGACTTTTGCTCCTCCACCTAAGCACATCAAACTTGAATCAATATCCCGAAAATATCAAAACAAGAATTAATAACACATAATTAAGAACAAATCAAGTATTTATCATATAGTTCAGAAAACAATAACAAGATTCATCTTAGGTTTCATCCCCCTCAGGTATCTGAGGAGTTTAGTTCATAATGATAAAAGAAAACATCTCAGAAGAAAAGATAAAACAAAACATAAGAAAAACCCTAAAACTCCCTGAAGGAATTGAAGAGAGATCCTCCGTCTTGAGTATGACTCCAGCTTCTTGAGATGAATCAACTGGCTTTCTTCGAGTAAATTCCCACAACTCTGCCCTCTTTGGCTCGGATCTTTGGCCTATTTGGACGCCTTGCTGTAAGGCTTCGCGCCGAATCCCCCTTTTAGGTCATACTTAGGGTGTTTATAAAGGCTTCGGAATGTGTTACTTCGCCTCTAAGTATCCTAATCCGAATAGAATTTATCTTTGCCACGGCAGGGACACGCCCGTGGAACACGCCCATGTGAATCGTGGCGTGCCGTGTTCGAACTCTTTGAAGGAGCACGCCGTGCGTGTGGTCTTAGGCCAGTGCCGTGTCGATTTTGTGATATGGCCCATTTACTCTGTTTTAGGCCCGTTTCTCGTTCTTTTCATCCTCCGGTGCTCTCCTGAGTATAAAACATGAAAATAAAGGATTAAGAGCACCAAATTACATTATTCAAGGCTTAAATCATCCAAAAGCATGCTAAATGTGGGCTTAAAATATGTTACTATTACGGTTTATCAAATACCCCCACACTGAAGCTTTTGCTTGTCCTCAAGCAAAATTCTCAACTCATAATTAAAACAAAATTCCTCGATTCATAATATTCATCAATAATGTTTCATCATAATTCAAAGATAATTCATACATGGATAATTCAACTCAAAGAATCCTAAAGATTCAAACAATCTAAGTCATACATTTTGTAGCATGAAAACATAGGTGTTTCCCCTCATCTAAATAATTACCTCTGATTCAAAATCGACAAGAACTGACATCCTCACAAATGATTCACTCAAATCACTCGAGGTGTTTTAAGGTTCAAGAAAAAGCACTCAAAAGTCAAACATGAAAAGTTAATCCCATAGGCTTGCATGAAAATCAAATCTCCACCACTATAATATGAGATGATACACAAATCAAAAGGTCTTTAACAGGGTTGTAACGGGGCTTGGTTAAAGGTGTGGATAAAGGCTGAATTAGAGGGTTAGAATTGAGATTGACCTGACAAATTACCTAACTAGAAACAACGAACTGAATAATTACATCAATTGAAAATTTGTACTAATAATACTCTAATACGAGCTTCTTCTAAAGATGTGAATTTAACTGTTTTAAGCTCATAGAACATAGAACTAATAATGAATATACTTCATTTTTTCATTTTTTAAGAACAAATCAAGTATAAATAATAAGATAGAATTTACAACTGATAAAGAAAATAGTTAAGTAATCGATCAAATCAAATCTCAATATAGGGGTAGTCAAGAAGAATGGTGATAACAAAAACAAAGGGTTTTGGGTTAATATTAGTGGGTGAGTCAATAAAAAGGGTTATTAGGATCAACGGGGTTCACTAGGGGTTAATTGTGAAGGTAGGCTTTTTAGTGGAGTGAGTGGGTTAAAACCTAGGTGCCTTCATCATCTTAGTATATCAAATCAAAGGTGTGGTCTCGACATGTATAAACGATGCAAGTTCTAGAATAACAAATCAATGTTGACACACTCATAATCAATAAGGTGAGCAAGAAAAATAATATATGCTCTAAAGGCTAAAAATCTCACAAAAAAAATATGGGTTTTTGATGTCAACCTCGTAAATTTCAAACTTCAAAGTAATATTAAAATTCAGGTCGACAACCTAGAAATTTTTTAATTCTGAAAAATAGAATTATCATGCTTGATTCTCTAGTATCTTAAAGTTTAATCATCAATGCACAATTATCAATGACTTAATCTAAAACACATTAATAAAAATCATAAATCATAGGAAATTTCATTTTAACAGTAATATGAGAAATTTTACTTAAGAACAAGATATAATTCAGGATTTGAGAATAATGCAAAAAGTTTGGCACTTTTAAGTTTGACCCCCTCACACTTAAGATGTACATTGCCCTCAATGTACAAAGATAGATAGAAATTTATAAAAGATAGGGAGAGATGAAACTTCCTGAATTTGGACGGATTCCTTGAGTTAGAGGTGTGGAAACTTGATTCGGAGGTGAAAGATAAGTTGGAGGAGGCGTCTCTGGTGGTGGTATGGGGGCTGCCCACTATTACTGCGCTAGATGAAGAAATTGGGTAGCCCGTGAAGAAATAACCAAGAAATACTAAGAAAAATTCAAAATAAACTAATTATTTATTTGAAGACAAGAAAGATAAAGAGAAAGATCGTAAAAAGTAAAAAAACAAGAAAAAGAAAAGACTTATGGACTAAGGAGTCCTTATTGTTGGATGGTTCGCGAGGTGGGTGTGATTTCTAAGGCCGCAGTGATGTTGGCAGAGGTCGTGGTGGGGTGATTCCCAAGTAGCCTGAAGAGCCTAAAAACAAGAAACTAAAATAAGATACACTAAATTTAGTGGAAGAGAAGTTAAGATAAGGAAAATAAAGGAGAAGAGAAAAGAAAAATAAGAGTTAAATGACCTCAAAGACCCTTGGCTTGTCGAATAATTGAAGCGGCCGGCATGAACTTATGTAGATCGATCTCCTAGAGGGAGGCTGTGCTTGGATCCTTCCGCTTCTTTGACATAGATGTGGTGGAGGTCAAGGGTTTGGGGAAGGACTAAAGAAGAAAAGTATGGAAGGGGAGGGGTCTGAAGAATAGGATGGGAAAAAGGAGGTGGGGAGTAGGTGAGAAGAAGGAGGGGGTTTAAATAGAATTTTCATGTCTGGTACACCCCCACGCCCGTGTACCATGGGTGTGTCGAGTCACACGACCGTGTCGCACGGCCGTGTTATGCTTCTTTTCGTTTTTACCACGCCCAGGTTCAGGTCACCACGCCCGTGTAGGATCAAACAGTGTCGACCATGGCCGCATCGCACGGCCGTGGCGAGTTAGTTGGGGCCCGTGTGACTTCCCTTAGTGCCGGCCATGGCCATATCGCACGGCCGTGGCAATTTGTAGTTGTCCGTGATCTGGGAATCTTTCGTCATTGGCTCGTACTACCTCTGCTATGTCAGTACGAAAATTCGTAGTGTCCACACGGCCACGGCCACGGCCATGTGCAAGGCCGTGTGGTATGGAAATATGCACTTTGGTTAGTTTAGAATTAAATGCTGAAAAGGAAAAATAAAAGTAAAAAATAAAAATGTAAAAATTAATGGAGTTAGTGCTCGGGTTGCCTCCCGAGAAGCGCTCGTTTATAGTCTTAAGCTAGACTTACCTCTCATTCGCATAATCAGGGTGGTTTGAAAAGTTGAACATCCTCTCTCATGCTATCAGTTCTACTATCATGATATAACTCGAGTCGAGTAGCATTTATTTTAAAAGTGCCAAATGTAGGATTACTTACCTCGACTGTTCCGTCTGGGAAGACATTGATTACCCTAAAAGGGATTTCTTTGTTTGTATTCGGGTCAGGAGGAGATATTCGAGGGTCTGCTTTATCTAATAATACCTGATCTCCGATTTTGAATTTGTTAGTCCCATATAGTGGCTTGGGTTCTGCTTCGTGTATCCCTAGTTTCTCCTTGGAGTGTGTCTTCCACTCGTCTAGTTCATCAATATGAAGCCTTTGATCCTCATGAATTATTTCCTTGTTGTCATGAGATATATAATCTGGCTCGGGTGTGTAGTTCCGTGGTGCTTCCTAAAAAGGAGGTTTAACTAATTGGTTATCAATTGAATCTACTTTCTCACCTATATCACTTGATGTCTTGGTTGAGTCGAGAGCCTGAAGACTAATTGATTCGTCACCTACACGGAGTATGAGTTCTCCTGTACCAACATTAATTTTAGTTCTGGCAGTTGCTAAAAAGGGTCTTCCTAAAATTAAGGGGATACTATTGTCCTCATCCATGTCTAAAACTACAAAGTCTACTGGGAATACGAATTTATCAATCTTTATGAGAACATCTTCGATTATACCCCTAGGAATTCAAATAGTCTTATCAGCTAATTGAATGCTCATCCTAGTTTGTTTGGGTTTCCCTAGACCTAGTTGTTTAAACATTTTATAAGGCATGACATTTATGCTTGCCCCTAAATCAGCTAAAGCGTTATCAATAGATAAACTACCAATTAAACATGGAATTGTAAAACTCCCTGGATCTTTTAATTTTCGTGGTAGTCTATTTTTGCACTGTTGAGAGCACATTGCGTTTAGCTCCACATGTGATGCTTCGTCTACCCTTCGCTTGTTTGGCAAAAGCTCTTTTAAAAATTTCCTAGAATCTGGCATCTGCGAAAGAGCTTCAAGTAACGGTAAGTTGATATGTAATTTCTTTAAAAGTTTAAGAAACTTACCGAACTATTCCTCTGTTCGTCTCTCCTCATTGCTTCGGGGTATGGTATGCGAGGTTGGTACTCTTTGATTATCAGTTTTGTCTTTTCTTGGGTTACCTCAACCCTACCTTTTTCTACTACATTTTCTTGCCTTAGATTGGGCTCATCTAACCCTTCATTATCATGAGCTGATATGGCTTGAATTTTCTCCTTTGGGTTAGTTTCAGTGTTGCTTGGCAATCTACCTTGTAGTCGTTCTGACATGATCTTGGTAAGTTGACCTACCTGATTCTTGATCCCTTGAATCGATGCTTGCTGACTTTCAAGTGTTGTCTCAGCTTTTTGAAGACGGGTTTCTGAGACTGCTATGAATTTTGTCAGCATCTCCTCAAGGTTCAGCTTCTTTTCCTGTGGGTAGGGCTGATTTTGAAAATTTGGAGGGGGTTGTTGTCTTTGATTTCCTTGACGACCCCATGAAAAATTGGGGTGGTTCCTCCAACCTAGATTATAAGAATTACTATAAGGGTTATTGTTATATCTAAAATTGTTACCCATATAGTTCATCTGTTCACTCTCTATGCTCGGATGGTAGGGTGGGTACTCAGGATTCACCACGCCTCCACTTGCGTCGAACTGCATGACCGGATGTACCTGCAAAGAACACAAACTATCAATCTTTTTATTAATCATCTCTACCTGATTTGATAGCATGGTTACTGCATCGAGATTGAAAACTCTGGCTGATTTTGTTGGCCTTGTCCTTGTAACTTGCCACTGGTAGTTATTCAATGACATCTCTTCTATAAACTCATAGGCCGCTTCAGCAGTTTTGTTATTCAAAGTTCACGAGGTGAATCGATTAATTGCCTGGTTGAGGGGTTCACACCGTTGTAAAAAGTTTGGACCTGTAGCCACAAGGGTAATCCATGGTGTGGGCACCTTCTCAACAAATCCTTGTATCTCTCCCATGCATCGTAAAGTGTCTCTAAATCCATCTACACAAAAGAAGAGATATCATTCCTTAACTTGGCCGTTTTGGCCAGCGGAAAATATTTCAATAAAAAATTTTCGGTCATTTGATCCCATGTAGTGATTGACCCTCGTGGAAGAGAATGCAACCACTGTTTGGCTTTATTCCTCAAAGAGAAAGGAAATAACCGAATACAGATGGCATCTTCAGTAACGCCATTTATTTTGAAGGTATCACAGAATTCTAGAAAATTTGCTAAATGTGTGTTAGGATCCTCATCCTGCAAACCATCGAACTGAACAAACTGTTGTATCATCTGTATAGTGTTAGGTTTCAATTCGAAATTATTTGCAGCAATAGTAGGTATAACAATACTAGATTCAGTACCAACTAAACTAGCCTTAGCATAATCATACATAGTTCGAGGAGCCTGGTTTTCAGCCACCTCTGGAGGTACCAGATTATTCTCAGCCATCCCTTCGGTGGTATTGGTTTCGTCTTCTTGCTCTTCTTCTATGTAGTTTAGCTTTGCCTTATTTCTCTACGATTTCTGCGAACTGTGCTTTCAATTTCACTGTCGTAAAGTAGGGGTCCTGCCGAGTTCCTTCTAGTCATAAACTAGAGGTACCTGTAAAGAAAAAAGAAAGAGAAAATTAACAAAGTTAAAATTGAAATAAAAATACAAGTAAATTGCAAAAAAAATGGCAAAAGTAATAAAAAAATAAGCGTTCTTAATATTTTAGTTCCCCGGCAACGGCGCCAAAAAACTTGATCGCTGTATGATTTGTCAAAGTTTTAAAATTTATAAAGAGAATGATCGAACCTGGAAACTAACTATGACAACGATTTGAGGCAAGCGCACCTATCGAACAGTAGTATAGTTAAGGCAAGACCGGATTGTCGAACCCAAAGGAACTAAAAGTACTAATACTAACTTTCTTTTTATTATCTAGCCTAAAATAAAGGGAATTGTCGTTTAATCTAAATTAACTAACTACTAAGCTAAAGACTCTAAGACAAAGAGGAATGAATTTGGGAAAATACTTGTGGGAAAAACCAATTGATTAAGACAATACCCGAGGAAGAATCCACCTAGACTTCACTTGTTATCTAACACTGAACCAGACGATTTATTCACTTGACTTGATCCGTAGGAATCCCTAAGTTATATTAATACCTCCGTCGAGGCTACTAACGTCTAACCCTAGGTTGATTAATCGAAATCTCTTTCTAATTAAAACCCCTAGAATTGCATTAACTCGATCTATGGACTTCCATATTAGGTTTCACCCTAATCCGGCAAAATCTCGTCACCCTATGTCTAGACATGCGATCAACTCCGCTTAATTATGCTAGATCTACTCTTAGGTAGGGACTTTTGCTCCTCCACCTAAGCACATCAAACTTGAATCAATATCCCGAAAATATCAAAACAAGAATTAAGAACACATAATTAAGAACAAATCAAGTATTTATCATATAGATCAGAAAACAATAACAAGATTCATCTTAGGTTTCACCCCCCTAAGGTATCTGAGGATTTTAGTTCATAATGATAAAAGAAAACATCTCAGAAGAAAAGATAAAACAAAACATAAGAAAAACCCTAAAACTCCCTGAAGGAATTGAAGAGAGATCCTCCGTCTTGAGTATGACTTGGCTTCTTGAGATGAATCAAGCGGCTTTCTTCGAGTAAATTCCCACAACTCGCCCTCTTTGGCTCGGCTCTTTGGCCTAGTTGACGCTTGATGTAAGGCTTCTGTCGACTCCCCCTTTTAGGTCATACTTAGGGTGTTTATATAGGCTTCAGAATGTGTTACTTCGCCTCTAAGTATCCTAATCCGAATAGAATTTCTCTTTGCCACGGCAGGGACACGCCCGTGGAACACGCCCGTGTGAATCGTGGCTAGGCCGTGTTCGAACCTGCTGAAGGAGCACGGCCGTGTGGTTTTGGGCCTAGGCCGTGTCGATTTTGTGATATGGCCCATTTACTCTGTTTTAAGCCCGTTTCTCGTTCTTTTCATCCTCCGGTGCTCTCCTGAGTATAAAACATGAGAACAAAGGATTAAAATCACCAAATTACATAATTCAAGGCTTAAACCATCCAAAAGCATGCTAAATGTGGGCTTAAAATATGTTACTATTACGGTTTATCAATAAAATTTTTGTATCATAGCAAATTTCATTAGGAGCATTTGATTCATTCCGATCATTGCATCCTAATCCTAATCCTTTAAAAGGAAACATCTTCATGACATGTTACATGTAGCTAGAAGCATTTGGTTCATTCTGATCATAGCATCTCAGTCATGTGACATAAACATATGGAACCGAGTCTACAGGACATGTCCTTCAGTGGACAGTGTAGCAATATTGGTGAATTTGTAGATCTCATCTTCCTGAAGTTTCTAAAAGCAGATCAAAAGCACATTCAGCCTTATCTCCCTAAAGTTACAGTAGAGTAGACTAAAGACAGAAGATCTTATCTTCCTGAAGTTGCAGGAAGCAGATCAAAAACACTTTTAGCCTTATCTCCCTGATGTTGCAGTGGAATAGACTGAAGACAGAAGATCTTATCTTCTTGAAGTTGCAGGAAGCAGATCAAAAGCACATTCAGCCTTATCTCCCTGAAGTTGCAGTGGAGTTGACTGAAGACAGAAGATCTTATCTTCCTGAAGTTGCAGGAAGCAGATCAAAAACACTTTCAGCCTTTTCTCCCTGAAGTTGCAGCGGAGTAGACTGGAGACAGAAGATCTCATCTTCCTGAAGTTGCAGGAAGCAGATCAAAAGACACTTTCAGCCTTGTCTCCCTGAAGTTGCAGTGGAGCAGACTGAAGATAGCAGATCTAATCTTCTTGAAGTTGCAAGAAGAAGATCGAAGATAACAGATCTCATCTTCCTGAAGTTGCAGGAAGTAGATCGAAGACACTTTCAGTTTTGTCTCCATGTATCGGCAATAGAGCGGACTGAAAGTAGCAGATCTTATCTCCACTGAGCAGGAGTGGAGTAGATTGAAGATACCAGCCATTCGACAAGACCGGGCAAAATGGGTCTGTTTATCGTCTTTGCTCTATTCTCGTTACACGACGATGAGCAAAGAGGGGCAGTTGTGATAGCCCATTTATGCCCGGGCTTAAAACAAACCAGAATTATTAAAAAAAATGTCCATTTTTTTAAACAGTCCATTTACAATTATAAAGCCCAAAACCAAATACTACCCAGCAACTCAACACTTAAACCAGTGACCCAAACCTGACCCAATACCCCAAAACAGACTTGACCCAAACCTAACCCACTACCCAAACTACACTTTTACACTTAGCCCAGATCCTAACTAACCCCCTAAACAGACCAGACCCAAACAACGCACGGCCCAAAAGGGCCCAAAAACTAAACCAGCTTCAGTAGCCTAGGCTTTCTGGAAAACCCTAGGCGCCGCAGGAGCTAGCATCCCAACCGTCGCGTCGCAAGCTTCGCCCCAGCCTCACGCCGCAATCAGCTCCTCGCACCACATCAGCCCTCGGTCACGCCGCCATCAACGCGCACGGACCCCGCATCATCGCCAAGATCCTCATTGAGTACCTGCGAGAAAAGAAAGAAACAGTAGCAAAAATTGAATTTTTTTTGTTTCCTTTTTCTTTCATTTTTTTTCCGGGTTATAAAAACCCTAGAACAAACCTGTAAATGGCACCAACGAATACATAGAGACATACACAGAAATAAAGAATACAAAAATATTCAAAAAATTCAGAGAAATAAAAGACAGAAATTTTACAGAGGTGATTCTTTTTGATATTTTATTATGTTTTATTTTTTTTTATTTTTTTTACATACATTTGCGCATAGAAATATTTTTAAAAAAAATAAAAGGAAGGGTTTACCTTTCGACGGCACTAAAAACTTGAGGTTCAGCCTCCGGCCACCGTTCGCGGTGGCACGTGGAGGGCGTGGCCTAAGTTCGGTGACCAGAACCCAGGCATAGGGAAGGGAGTTTAGAGAGCATTTCTGAATTTTTTTTTTAAAAAAAACAAGTTGTAAAATGATTTTTTGGCCTAAATTCTGACTTATATAAGTGCTTAAAAATGACGTCGTTAGGGCTTTAGGATCCGCGTGTTGACCCGATATCCAGGGGAGGATCCGCGCGTTTTATTAAATGGGCTAATTGCTTTATAGGCCCTTCCGCAATTTCTATTTTTTCAAATTAATCCTTTTTTATTTTCTAATTCGGCCCTGGAAGCTTTGTTTCTGTTTCAATTTAGCCCTTCAGGCTATTCCAAGGCAAGAGACCGAACGACGTCGTGTAGGAGACGTGGCTTAATCGCCTAATCAGTCCCTACATTATGGCGTGCGTTCCAATCTGGTCCTTCCACATTTTTACCCTGATTTTTTTTATTTCTTTCGATTTAATACTTAAAATTTTATTATCCTTTGCATTTTCATTATTTTTAGTATTATAAATGTATCAAATTATTATTATTTATTATACTAGATCATTTTATTTAATTTAATATTATATATACATTACCAATTATTTTATAATTTATATGTTATCTGTTATGTTATACATTTTTGTGTTTAAATATTATATATAACATTATATTATATCATATATTATCTTTAAAATTTTATTTAGTACAAAATTTATTTATATTATATAATATATTTTATTACATATGATTTTTTTATGATTAGTATATTATATATATATGTTTTTTTAAATTATTATTTATTATTTACTAATTATTTTTATTATATGTAATCATTTATACATGTATTAAATTATTAAATTATATATATTTATTATAAGTATTTTTTTACTTTTAATTTTTGTTATTATATATATATATATATATATATTAAATCATTTTAAAAATCATCACATTCTTTTTTATTCAATGCTTAAATATATTGTTCCTTTTTTCATTTGATTTTTGTTATTTCGTGGAAATTTCAATTATTGCTATTTATTTTATATTACATGTTTATTTATTTATATTCTTTAGATCGTTTATTATTGTTTAGCATAGTTCATTATATATTTATGTTATATTACTCTGTTATTATTTATTAGTATAATTTGTAGTTATATTGGATTGCTATTAAATATGTATGTGGTAATATCTCACTCAAATCATTGTTTTTATAAAATAAATTTGTTGAATTAAAGCATTTTATTCAAATACTTTAAAAATACGGTGATATGTGATATTTGGGGACTTCGAGAAGAATTGTGCCCTAACTTACTGGGTTTCGATTTTTCTCGTAGAACTTAAGGTATTAGATATCCCTCCTCTTTTAAAACTGAAATTTACAAACTTCAAATCAAAAACCTATTCTTGGGAATTCAAAACGTTGTGCCCTAACTTACTGGTTATGATGTTTTGTGTCTCGAGGTAGGAATTTTCTAAAACAAAGACGTGCCTAGTTTTGAAGTCATGAGATGCTATATCCTAACTTACTGGGTATGGTGTTTTATTTCTTTGAGATAGGTAAGTCTAGGTTTTTCTTCAAATAAAAGAACCATTTTCTAAATTTTTTTAAAGTTTCAACATTAGGACATGATTTTATCGATTAGGTACCAATTTTTGGGTGTTATGAGGGTGCTAATCCTTCCTCATACGTAACCGACTCCCGAACCCATTTTTCTTGTTTTTCGTGGACCAAAATCAGTATTTTGAAATGAAACGTTTTCAAAGGTGATCCAATCACACCTAAGTAAAAAGGGATTGGTGGCTACTCCCATTTTCGTTTTTAAAGTCGATTCCCTGTTTTTTTCAAACCTTTTAAAAATGGTTTCGACAATACAGAAACGAAAAGAGTAGGGGAAAGAGAAGAGAATTTCGGCTATAGAACAAGAGATGAACCGATCAAGAAAACGAAAAGAGAGGGGAAAGAAAAGAAAGAAGATTCGGCCAAAGGAGAACAAAAACCAAAAGTGAACAAGAAGGGAGAAGAAACGACAGAGAAACAAAAGTCTAACGTCAAAAAATTTGTTGGGAAAAAAAAAGAAAATAGAAAACTGATAAGAAGAAAATCTTATTTTGATAACTTCTCCCCAATTATCTCCTAAAAACACTCCCTATTAACCCACTAAAACACAACTACTCAGCAGTCCAGTTTAATTTGAACTCCACCACGCCACACGCCTCAAACAAAAATTAATTCCCCTGCTTGCGTAGGGACTCGAACACATGACCTCCTACACACTAACACTCCACTTAACCACCAGACCAGCAGGCCCATTCTAATATATTTTTACCAACAATCAAATAAAAGCCTACTGAACAAGAGTAAGGCCTAATTCATTCAAAACACCAAAATTTGCCCAAGCGAAGGCTTGAACTTGGGACCTCCCAAACACTCCCAGAACACATAACCACTAAAGCTGACAGATATTTGTATCATATTTTCACAATAATAAAATTAGAAATTATGTGGCGTTACAATAAATGTCATGTTATATTTGATAAATTAACTTGCTGATTGGTTTGACTTAATAGCCAAAATTTTAGTTTTGTGAGTGGTCGAACCAGGTGCGTTTCGAGCCTTAAAAGATTGTTGTGTTGGCAAAATTGCTAGTTTGACTGTATGAATGTTTAATTGAGATTGTTATGCATAATTATATTATGTGATATGAGAATGTTTGATTGAATGGTATGAAATGTTGAGATATTAGGTTTATGCATGATTTAAATGCATGAAATATTACTATGATATACATACGTGAGGTTGCTATTGGTGCACAATGAAATTCGTAAAGTATGTGAATTGAACGATATTGATAGATACCATCTTAATGGTAATTTGAAAATTGGAACACTGCTTCCTTTTATTGAAAGTACGTGATTATTGAGGACATGTTGAACATGTCGAATAAATGTAAAAAGTATTGAAATATGACTATGTATGAATTTGTATGACATATTGCATGTGCATTGGGATGGGATTTTGTGGTTGACGGAGGAGTTCCATGGAGTACTAGCGGCATATTAAGTCCGCATATATTTGTAGTTAGTGCACTGCATTTGGAGTATCGAGGGGATTGGCGATTATATCGCATTATTTATTTGGAAGTTTTAATGGATTATTGATTATTGGTGGTTTTACCACATTGAGCTTTGCTCACATACATTGGAGTTTGGCAGACGGGTTCTGGGGAACTCATGGTGTGTAGCGGATGGTATGGGTAGGATCTCACATGTGCATTTTTCCCGATCATGTGCATTTGAAATTATTATTGATAATGTTTGATTGTGCTATTGGTACCTCTATGAAATTGCTTGTATTAATGCTTAATACTTGTTAGGTTAGTCTCACACTGAGCTTGTTAAGCTCACCTTATTACCTCAACTTCTTAGGTAATGATCGAACTTAGGATCGAAATTGGCATGCGGACGTACAGCAGACCTCGGACTTTACTTCGTCAAATTATTTTAATTTAATTATATTTTAGGCTTATTTTATTATTATTATTATTCGATTTTGGATTGTAAAGTTTCTTTAAACTGTGGTTTGGGACTGTTTGAGATTTTGGGGTTTTTTATGCATGCATGACATGCATATTTGGTATAGATACACGATTTTTTATAAATATGTTGAAATGAACTATGCATGATATATGACTAAATTAATAATTTGACTAGTAATGGTACATTTCCCCTGCTAAGAAGATAACAAAATTATTTTTCGAAGGCAACACTAATAGTTGGGTTTTTTTAAAAATTCACCTAATTCACTAATTCGACCTAAACATGGTTGGACTAAGTAAATGAAGGTTTTTCCAAAGCTAACAATAGAAACCACGGTTTTATAAAAGGGAGTACTTGGAGGTTTTTAATTATTTTAGGGTAGGTTCGACATTAAGGTGTCCAATACGGCCTTCCCGATTTGACCATAATGTCTAGGTCGGGTTTAGGAGGTTACACTTCGATTCATTCATCGATTTCTTTTCTTGTACTTTACCTTTTCTTAGTTTTCTTCTTTTGCAAGTATCACACCATTTTGGCTTTGGGAACACGACACTTCTCGATTCAATCCATTCGACTACAACAATCAATACGGTTTAAGTTTTCTTTTCCTTTATTTATTATTATTGTTTTTCTTATTTCCATTTTAAAGTTTTTAATTTACGTATTGACTGCTTTCCATTGGATATTGAGTTTATTTTTATTGACTTTAAGTGCGAAAATTAAAAGAATGCCCCTGAGAATGCGTAAACGATATCGTTCCCACACCGCCTCAGTTTCGTCGTCGAAATACGATGGTGTTAAATTTGCACAGCAAGAGGCCGCGAATTTTTATCAAACAATTCAGGGACATACGTTCATCCCTGAACATGATTTTTAATCCAGCCTCCTCGTTTAATGATGAGATATAGGACGATGTACACTTTCATCGTTGGAACAATTTTTGTTTGCTTCCCAAGCAAGCTGCCATTGTACCTGTAGTGCTAGAGTTTTACTCCAATTTAAAAATTAGTACGCATGACCGAGTATACGTCAGGCATGCTAACATTGATATTTTCCGTGCCGCCATTTGCGAGCACTATGGCATACCGTGCTATGAAAGAGGTGACCTATTGTCTCTTGACTTGAACAATTTCACAAATGTTGACACGGATGCCATTCTTAGAGAATTTCATCCTACTAAAAAGCCTTAAAATAAAAAATGGTCCCCAAACTATACCGCTTTTTCAATTTACGTACTTAAAACTTTTCCTTTTTTGTCAGAAGTGCTACTTGACCTTTCATTATGTTAACACTATTGGTCCTTCCGTAAATTGTCGTTTGAAATAATTGTCTGAGTCAACCAGAGCCTGACACGTAATCAAAAACTAAATTCGAGTATGTTTATGCAAATTTTTTTACAAAAAAAATATTTTATTTTTATTTAACGTTTTAAAATGATTTTATTTTAATTTTAAAGGCAACATATTTTAATGTTTATACTATAGTATTGTATAGTATTATAAATTAATTTTTTATATGAAATAAATTATATAATATATTATAGAACTAAAAATTAAATTGGGTTTCTCGTCTGAGTTAAATTTTTTACCCAAATCTAATTTGGGTGCTTAATATTTTATATGCACATTTCCAAATTACGGACAAAATTTCAAATTTTGGTCCGCCAATTAAAACAATATTATATGTCTTTGCTTTAAGTAGGAAAGTTACTTTGTCAAGGTTTATATACTTATTGCTCCTCCTTTGGCTCTTTCACCTTGGTTCTTTCCTATGAACGGAATTTAAGACAGAAATTCTAACATTACTATTGGGACTGGATATCGGGAATATGATTTTTATATGTATATATATTTAAAGATATTTTAAAGAAGTATACGTGTAATGTATGTATAGAAAATAATTTTCATTGCAAAAATTTTATGGAAAATGAAAAGCTAAGTGTAACCATCTTCAAATCCATCCAATTTAGGCATCACCAAGAAATGATTTGTTGACAAGTATAATCTAAAGCCCCTTTGATCTTCATCAACAAATAGTCGCCATAAGAAATTTAAGAAAAATAAACTAAAAGTGAACCAAACCTGCAGGAACCTCCCACATAGATGCTTCAATGATAAATATATTACAAAATCGGGTAAATGATAAAATACAATTTCATCGACTTAATGGTAAGTCTTGGTCCATCATAAATTTTCATAGTGAAAGACCAATATTTTAAATTACTCATTGCTAAGATCACTATATATTGCTTTTCCCACTTGAAGTTTTACGCACTAAAACATCAAAATGTAGTGACTTAAAGAAGATAAAAATGAAGAAGCAAGTAATTTGTTCGATTTGTCTTTCCTCTCCTTTGCATTCTTCTTCTTCTTCTTAGTGTTGAAGCACGCACGTGCAGCCCTAGTGGCAAGATCAAAGGAAAACCCTCCACGAGGGCAATGCAACCGGAAAATGATTACGATTGTTGCAAGGATGGCAAGTGGTACACGACATACAAATATTCACCCCTATATCAAGCCAAACGAAAGCAACACCGACGCTTAACAGCTTTGAGCGAGATGGAGACGGTGGTGCACCATCCGAATGTGACAACCAAGTACCACTCGATGATGATCCTGTGGTGGCACTTTCTCTGTGGTGGTATAACAATGGGAAGAGGTGTTTGAATTATATCAACATCCATGGCAATGGAAAATCTTTGAGGGCTAAAGTTGTGGATGAATGTGATTCTACTATGGGATGCGATTCGGATCATGATTATCAGCCCCCTTGCCCTAACAACATTGTTGATGCCTCGAAAGTAGTTTGGAAGGCTCTTGGAGTGCCTAAGAGCAATTGGGGCGGGATGGATATCTACTGGTCTGATACTGATTAATCACTTTATTCATATTTATATTTATAATGTATGTACTAGACTAAAGATTTCTTGTGCGTCTTAGTTAACATTTATGTTACTATTAATGTAAAAATTATATATATATTATGTATTTTGAGCCGTAAATTATATTTTAAATCTTCATTATTTGCTCTATCCTTACTTCTAATTACTTGGAAAAATTCTTAGTTAATTCTCGAAATCAGATGAGTGCTGGATTTGGTAAGCGTTCGATAGGGGTATAAACAAGGCACTTGTGCTCGCAAGTTATTCGAAAGAAATTCGAAATCGATTCAAGTGTGAGTAACTTGAGTTATCAAGTGAGCCATGTTTGAGTACCTTATTACTGGATTTGAGCAGCTAGCGAGTGTAACACCCCCAAACCCGGCCCACGAGCCTTGACCGGATCTGGTTATGTCACTGCGGAAAGACGGTTGACAATCTTTTGACTTAGAGTGAAAACATAAAAAAATTTATTGTCTTTAATAAAACATTGTATAATTAAAGTCCCAAATAAAATTAAGTTGTTACAAATTAAAACATTTTCAAATAACAACATATTCAACAAACCAACTTAAAACATAATAATAATCAAAAATTGGTTAAATGGCCCTTATTACAACCAATACTTAAAACAAAATACTCAATATTAAAATGCTTAAAATAATTAAAATATCTTCTTCTACATGGGCCACCTCGTATCCACTCCAAACCCGGTCCAACGCTTACGCATCACCCGAAATGGTTGAGAAAAATTGGGTGAGTCCACGGACTCGATGCATAATCATCACACATGCCTCCACATATGGGCTTGGCCCAAATCCACACAGATTCACATACATAAATATGCAAAATGAAGCTCAACCCAACCTAATTCCATCCATTACACCAACCCCGGCACACACCGCGCCCAAGGCCGTGGCTAATCCACCGATCAAATAATGATCCTCATATCTTACCTTGGCGGACTTTATGCACAAGGCCGTGGCTAAGCCACCGATCACATAATGATCCACATATTCAGTATCACGAGGTGACTCGAGGTCATCCTCAATCTACGGTGATGCACACGGCTATCATCCGCCGAGATGGGCACCTAGCCAACACCTCCCTTGATGTAGCACACACGGTGATCATCAAGCGCTAATGTAGCACGAGGCTAACATTAGACCACGTACATAAATATGTACACCCGTCCTTCCTTGATCAAATCCAATCCCCATGCATAAATGTTAATGTATCATGCCAAATCAACATATAGAATGAACATACATCACATGCTCATTATCATATTACACGATCACCATAAATAATTTAATATCACATATTACTCGACTTTGTTAACCGATTACCCCAATCATGGGTTTTCACCACTTTAGCCTTTGTTGTCGGCTATCACACATCATACACAAATATATATATACCAATACACAAAAAACAGAGAAATAGTGTGATAACTACGCACTGCTAAGGCACAAACGATCAAATCAAAACGTCACTTGATTAAGAACTCTGCGAAATCCCTAAATGGAACCATATTAGTTTGGCCTCTATACCAAAAACATTAGAAAGTGGCCTATGCCCTCAAGAAAACGACATAGAAAAAGAAAGGAAAAACGGCCATAAACACTTACCTATCTTCAAAAACCGAGTGAAGAAAACCCAAAAATGAATGCCTACCCTTTGAATATTCGGCCAACAAAATAATACTAACAAGGAAGTAGAAGATTCGGCTATGGTTTTGAATGAAGATAACAAAAGATATTATGGAGAAAAAGAGATAGAGTATGTAAGTAGCAAAGAAAATGAGAATGAGAGGGAGAGGATTCGATTTTAGAAATAATGGAAGAAAAGAAAAGAAAAGAGGATTTGGGGAAGAAAGAGGTTCGGTCAAGAAGAAAATAAAAAGGAAAAAGTGATGTTGAGCAAATACCAAAAGTAAGAAAAGAGGAAGAGAGATGGGAGAAAGAGTGCACAAAAGTGCAAAAGATGTTTTCGGTTTCAAAGGAAAAGATGAGAGAAAGAAAATATAAATTTTGGTTCAAACAAAAGAAGGCTAACCAAAAGCAAAACTTGCACAAAATGTACAATACACATTCGGCCAAACAAAGGATTTTTGGAGAGGAAAACAAAAATGCAAAAGATGTTCAAAAGGAGAATTGGCCAAATATTCCCCTAAACCACCTAACAAAATTCGGCCACCCACCTAGACACCCATGCCAGTCCCACATACATGCACTAAAGCCTAGGATTACTTTCCAAAACATCCTCCCTATTCCATGCCTTTGTCCCCTCATCATGCCATAAGTTCAAGATTCTTATCCCTAAATTAAGCTTTCCTTAAACAAAAATTCAACTTACCAAAAGTTATTAGTCCACCTATCATAAATAAGTTTGACCGGCCATCAATGCTAATACACAAAAATAAACCTTCAAAATGCTAAACATACCACTCGAACCTCTAACCTCAAGCTACCTTTCAAGCTCCTTAACCAACTTGCCACTTACTCCTCTTATGCTTTAAATGAACACTTAATTAACTTAAGTGTCAAGCTCACTTAATCCTACTTCATTAAATAAACCATACTAAAAATTATTCTAACTTCCTAATTAAAATCAAACCTTCACAAGACTATACTAACACACCAAATTCATACCCAAGCCAACACAATAATAAAATAATATTCTAATTTCCTAAAGCCCAAAACCCAATCGGCCCAATCCTACTAGGCCCAATTTTGGGATGTTACAATTCTACCCTCCTTAAAGAAATTTCGTCCTCGAAATTTCCAACTAACTAACCGTCAGACATCCTATCTCGCCACACTAAGCTCTTGTCTGCGCACTCTGATCTTAATAAAACCACAATGTACTTTCTAAGAACAGTCCCAAAGTTCACAAATCAAGGTTCTAGATACTTCACTAGCGACACAAATACGAACTAGCTCTATAACAAACAAGACAATAAAGGGTATTCCAAACATAAGGAACTTACCCGCTGTCACATCTGGCACATCACTATCCTCCCTTCGACGAATCGCGTGATACACTGACTGGCCGTTTTCTTGCTCTCGATGTTACCATTACCTCGGCACTGGTGCTCCACGACCTCGACCTGAACCATTTCCTCCATGGTTCGAACCACGACCCCTTGTCGCCAGCTGACCACCTCTGCCCGGTTGCACATAACCTTGGCCTTCTATCCGAGCCCAATTCGGATCCTGAGGACAATCCTTAATCAAATGAGTCTTGGACTTACACCTAAAACATTCTCGGTCCCGATTCCAGCACTCGCCGACATGATACCTTCCACACCGAGCACACGGACGGTCTGAATTCCCAGTAGTTGGCTTAGAAATACGAACAGAATTCTCGACCCTCAGTTGTTTTCGAAATTTTTCGGACGATTCTGGCGATCCAAAACTCCTCTTATCCCGGTTTCTTTCTCTATTCTGCCTCTTAGTCCTCTTGACCTCTTCAGCTATTCGAGCTTTCTCCACCAAAATGGCGAAGTCTCGCTCTCGTTGCGGAGCAATCAAAACCCGCAATTCATCTCGTAGCCCATCTTCAAATCTGACGCATCTCTCATAATCGGTAGCCACGATGCCCCGAGCATACCGGCTCAAACGCAGAAACTCAGCCTCGTACTCCGCTATTGACTTGTCACCTTGCACCAAGTTGAGGAACGCCTTCCTCTGAGCGTCCACATAGCTCGCTCCAACATACTTCCCCTCAAACTTGATCTTAAAGTAACCCCAGTCTACTCGATCCGCAGGGATACCTTCCTTAACAGTGAGCCACCACTGGTAGGCCTCATCCCGTAGCAACGAAACAGCTCCTTTAAGCTTATCCTCAGTAGTTAAATCCAAGTCATCCATAATCCTTTCAACTGCCTCTAGCCAGTATTCTGCTACGTTCGGAGCTACCCCAGACACTCCTCTGAAAACCTCGGCTCCGTTCGACCTAAGTCTTTCAGGCACTGACTTCCGAGTCCCATTGCCCACATTGGCTCCTGCCACTCGCTCAAGCACCCGCAGCATAGCCTGCGATAGAGCGTCATCTCCTCCGCCTCGATCTCGATGTTCAACCTCAACAGCTGGTGGTGGCGGCACATCGTTTTACGACCCATGGCCAGACCTAACCGGTTCCGATACTGCCATCCTGCCTCTACCACGTCTACGAGTATTGCGACCACGCGCCCTAGAACTCATATCTAGCGTCACGATTTAATCTGTTTAAAAGTTTTATGAATTAGCAATTTTGTTTCACTGTTTATCCACGAGCAAATTTTATGAGAAGAAGTTTCAAAAGCGGTTCTTTCGATCAACCAAAGTTTCATCTAAAGTTCACTACCCTAGTTCAAAGAATTACACATTCAGCACACCATTAAAACATTCCTCTCTACCCCCAACCCAGGGGTATTTCCGTCATTTTCCTATTAGGGGTATTTCGGGAATGAATCAGGGTCAACTTTAAAAAAATATATATATTTTTTTTAAAATCAGAGGTGTTGTAAAAATTTCTGTAAATTCGTGGTTATTTCAGTAATTTTGTAAGTCATGGGCGTTTCAGTAAATTCTCCAACTCGGGATAGCTTGATACTTGTAAAATAGAAGTTTTGATATTTTTGTAAAGTAGAAACATTTTAGTAAAAGTCGGAAGCAACATGAAAATTTAGAAACTCGGGGCTTTTTGGTAATTTTGTCAACTGTGAGGGTATTTTCGTAAGTTTTCCCAAACCGGAGTATCTTGCCATTTTGAAAACTCGAGATTTTGGTATTTTGCAAAGTAAAATCATTTTAACAATAGTTGAGGGTAATACGGTAATTTTACAATACTGAGGGGCATTTTGTAAATTTGCCACTAGGGGCATTTTGGGTAATTTCAGTAAATCGAAAACGTCTTTCAAAAATCGATTTAAGGTTTCACAAATCAAAGGGGTTAATTTGAAAATTTTAAAACTAAGGGTTTTAAAACAATAAGGCTAATCCCGTTCGGGTTTTAGTGTCGGTTTAGCCTATGAACAAATCCTCTTGGTTAAGGTGAACCGAAGCTACGCACTGTAGGATTCGAGTAAAGAGGAGGTGAGTCACTCGGATCGCTTAAATACCAAGCTCTTCATCTGAATCCACTCCTAGACATGCGCACAATGGTTGCCACACCCTAGCTCGGCGAATTAGTCACGAGGTTTGTTCAATTGTTCTTTAAGTCTTATGCATGTGTTTGAGTGCACTAGCCCTACGGTCCAATAGTCCTAATATTCTAATCTACGAGCCCAAATAAGCCCATAACATTCACATATATAAATCACTTCAATAGTCAGAGGTACTTACCTAGTGGACTTCGGGTTGGAGATACAGGTGCCATGCCAGAATACCTGAAATAAAAGTCCATGTTTTGAAAAGCCCACTTTGAAAACTATTTTTGGACCCAAAATCCACAAAGCCGGGTTTTGAACCGGTGCTCGATACCAATCAGTAATAACACCCCAAACCCGCCCACGAGCCTTGACCGGATCTGGTTATGTCACTCATGAAAGACGGTTGACAATCTTTTGACTTAGAGTGAAAACATAAAAAATTTTATTGTCTTTAATAAAACATTGTATAATTAAAGTCCCAAATAAAATTAAGTTGTTACAAATTAAAACATTTTCAAATAACAACATATTCAACAAACCAACTTAAAACATAATAATAATCAAAAATTGGTTAAATGGCCCTTATTACAACCAATACTTAAAACAAAATACTCAATATTAAAATGCTTAAAATAATTAAAATATCTTCTTCTACATGGGCCACCTTGTATCCACTCCAAACCCGGTCCAACGCTTACGCATCACCTGAAATGGTTGAGAAAAATTGGGTGAGTCCACAGACTCAGTGCATAATCATCACACATGCCTCCACATATGGGCTTGGCCCAAATCCACACAGTTCACATACATAAATATGCAAAATGAAGCTCAACCCAACCTAATTCCATCCATTACACCAACCCGGCAGACACCGCGCCCAAGGCCGTGGCTAATCCACCGATCAAATAATGATCCTCATATCTTACCTTGGCAGACTTACTGCACAAGGCCGTGGCTAAGCCACCGATCACATAATGATCCACATATCTGTATCCACGAGGTGACTCGAGGTCATCCTCAATCTACGGTGATGCACACCGCTATCATCCGCCGAGATGGGCACCTAGCCAACACCTCCCTTGATGTAGCACACAGCTGATCATCAAGCGCTAATGTAGCACGAGGCTAACATTAGACCACGTACATAAATATGTACACCCGTCCTTCCTTGATCAAATCCAATCCCCATGCATAAATGTTAATGTATCATGCCAAATCAACATATAGAATGAACATACATCACATGCTCATTATCATATTACACAGTCACCATAAATAATTTAATATCACATATTACTGACCTGTTAACCGATTACCCCAATCATGGGTTTTCACCACTTTAGCCTTTGTTGTCGGCTATCACACATCATACACAAATATATATATACCAATACACAAAATAGGAGAAATAGTGTGATAACTACGCACCTGCTAAGGCACAAACGATCAAATCTCGAAAACGTCACTTGATTAAGAACTCTGCTAAATCCCTAAATGGAACCATATTAGTTTGGCCTCTATACCAAAAACATTAGAAAGTGGCCTATGCCCTCAAGAAAACGACATAGAAAAAGAAAGGAAAACGGCCATAAACACATACCTATCTTCAAAACCGAGTGAAGAAAACCAAAAATGAATGCCTACCCTTTGAATATTCGGCCAACAAAAATAATACTAACAAGGAAGTAGAAGATTCGGCTATGGTTTTGAATGAAGATAACAAAAGATATTATGGAGAAAAAGAGATAGAGTATGTAAGTAGCAAAGAAAATGAGAATGAGAGGGAGAGGATTCGATTTTAGAAATAATGGAAGAAAAGAAAAGAAAAGAGGATTTGGGAAAGAAAGAGGTTCGGTCAAGAAGAAAATAAAAAGGAAAAAGTGATGTTGAGCAAATACCAAAAGTAAGAAAAGAGGAAGAGAGATGGGAGAAAGAGTGCACAAAAGTGCAAAAGATGTTTTCGGTTTCAAAGGAAAAGATGAGAGAAAGAAAATATAAATTTTGGTTCAAACAAAAGAAGGCTAACTAAAAGCAAAACTTGCACAAAATGTACAATACACATTCGGCCAAACAAAGGATTTTTGGAGAGGAAAACAAAAATGCAAAAGATGTTCAAAAGGAGAATTGGCCAAATATTCCCCCCTAAACCACCTAACAAAATTCGGCCACCCACCTAGACACCCATGCCGTCCACATACATGCACTAAAGCCTAGGATTACTTTCCAAAACATCCTCCCTATTCCATGCCTTTGTCCCCTCATCATGCCATAAGTTCAAGATTCTTATCCCCTAAATTAAGCTTTCCTTAAACAAAAATTCAACTTACCAAAAGTTATTAGTCCACCTATCATAAATAAGTTTGACCGCCATCAATGCTAATACACAAAAATAAACCTTCAAAATGCTAAACATACCACTCTCAACCTCTAACCTCAAGCTACCTTTCAAGCTCCTTAACCAACTTGCCACTTACTCCTCTTATGCTTTAAATGAACACTTAATTAACTTAAGTGTCAAGCTCACTTAATCCTACTTCATTAAATAAACCATACTAAAAATTATTCTAACTTCCTAATTAAAATCAAACCTTCACAAGACTATACTAACACACCAAATTCATACCCAAGCCAACACAATAATAAAATAATATTCTAATTTCCCTAAAGCCCAAAACCCAATCGGCCCAATCCTACTAGGCCCAATTTTGGGATGTTACAGCGAGCTTGATCGAGCTTTTTATTAATAATACATTTTCAATATTTTTAATATTAGATTACTATGTTGTATACGAAATGGGTTCAAACTCAAGCTCGAATATGTAAATGATTTATCTAACCAAGCTTAGATAGTTTGATTTTACCACGAGCCAAGTTGGAGCTTCTAGAATAGTATTCGACCAAATTGGAGCCATATTTCAAGCAATGAATTTTGAGTAGAGCTCGAGCATGATGAATCTCAACAATCAAGAAGCATATATACATAAATCAAATGGCATATGGGTGTAAAGTTCATTGTCTTTTTAACTGTTTCTCTTCCATGTTTTCATAGGTCATGACTTGCGGGTAATATTCATCAATCTTCGCATCCTACGTAAACTAGGTAACATGTTTCTGGTAAGAACTAACACCACTAGTTCATGGTTGCCTTAATTTATCAAAAATTTACCTTACTCGGTTTTAGTCACCAGGGCTGGACACAGATATGCTTTTCTTTTTCAAGATTTTCATATATTTGAAAAGCCTTTGGAAGATTATATCTTAGTATTTCTGTTCACACATGTACGTTGTATGTAAGATCTTAAAGAAAAACGATGAGTGGAGTTTTTGTTTCACCAGCACATGGTTTTGGGTGAAGGGATTATAGTCCCAGATGTTGATGGATCAGCCTGCTTTCAAGAAACACCATGTGTGCCGACAAGCAGTCTCGATGATAATTCAAGAAAGCAACCGGATCAAATATTAAAAGCTGCTATAACTGTCAACAAAGAATTTTTTTTTTTCTTCCTATTTCATAAAGACTGGGAAGAATCAACTAAGGAGAGAATTTACAAATGTGGAGGTTGAACTCTAAATAAACTAAAATCACCAATCAATCTACGTATCTAGTTTGTCCTCCCTTAGCTTCTTTTGTCCCTTTGCGGTCAAATTTGGAAAGTTACAAACAATTAAAATGAAATTAACAGTACTAGCAACTAAGTCGTTGTAGTATAGTGGTAAGTATTCCCGCCTGTCATGTGGGTGACCCGGGTTCGATCCCCGGCAACGGCGCTCATGTCTTTTCCTTTTAATATTTCTAGCTTCTGTTAGTGATGCAATCAGATAATCTGCTTCCCTAAATGCTTATTTGGAGCCTTTTGGGACAGTGAAAAGTAAGATTGTTAAAGTTGCGGCACTCACGCTTAATCCAGAGTTTTACTTTTAAAATTTTATTTCATGTTTGAACTCTTTCAATTAAGTTTGTTTATGTTAAACTTCAATCACTGGTGTCTATTAAGCAAGCAACCCTATGCTTCAACAACACTTTGCATCAACAGCCTATGCTTCCACCCCTAGATAAAAAACCAAGTCTCCAAGATCCTTTAATAAGAATCTTTCATCAAGATATTTCACCAATACATCAATTTTCCATTGATCATCCCCTGTAATTACTATGGCTTCCACACACTTTGGTAGATACGCTTTCTTCCCGTTAGTGTTCTTAATACTGAGAGAGCAACGTCACCGCATTGATTGTTTGAACCCCAGTTATCCAACCTAGTCTTTAAGCTTTTCAAACCATGCCTCTAGGGCTTGCTTGAACCCAAAAAGGCCTTTTTCAGTTTACACACTAATTGATCTCCTCCAACAAGACAATGCTCGAGAATCGTGAAGTTGTAACTAACACGTATACCTCTTCTATGAACTCCTTATTCGAAACGCATTGGGACTATCTAATTGTCTCAACTTTCATTTGTTGGTTAATGCAAAGTGTAAGAATGATCCTCACTATATTGTCTTTAATTTTTGGATTGTCAGTTTTCTTGAAGTTATGTCCAACAATCTAGGAGTACCCTTTTTGCGACCAGTCTAGCTTTATACCTTCTTTGAACTCCCACCTACATGTCTTTTGACTTTGAACATGCATTTACATCCCACCGGCTTGTGACCCCTTGGAAATTTAAACAAGCTTCATGTATCTTGTTTTATTATTGCAGACAATTCAACTTCTACTACATTCTTCCATTAAGGTTGACTAGCAGCTTCAACAAAGTCTCAGGGCTCATCTAGTGAAAGGTTTACAAAACACGATTAGCGCTTAAGAATACCAGCCTTTGCACAAATAAGCCTAGGATGAATATTCATTATTGTAGGAAGAGGTCTAGGAGATAGAATTTGTGCAATGTCAATTGGCTGAGATCAAGCAGTTTGGAAGGCTCTTGGAGTGAGCAATTGAGGTGGGATGGATATTTATTGGAGTGATACTAATTAATCACTTTATCCATATAAATATTTATAATGTTTGTATTAGACTAAAGATTTTTTGTGCATCTTAGTTAAAGTTTATGTTACTATTAATGTAAAAGTTTTATATATATATATATATCTTATATTATGCATTTTAAGTCGTAAATTATGTTATAAATCTTCATCGTTAGCTCTATTCTTACTTCTTATTTGGAGAAATTCTTAGTACTCGAATTTAGATGAGTGTTGGATTTGGTTTGTTTGATAGAGGTGTAAATGATGTACGTGTGCTCGAAAGTTGCTTGAGTTAAATTCGAAAAGAAAATTCAACTTCGATTAAGGCATTGTCGAGCCAAGCACAAGCTTGAGCAGCTTGAATTATCAAATGAACTAGGTTTCTTTAGGGTTAAGGTACCTAAGAGGTCCCTGTATTATAATGTATGGATTAACTTAGCCCCTCTATTATTAAATGAGTTAGTTTGGTCCCTATAGAATTAAAAAGAATCAAATAAGATGAAATTGTACCAAAATTAACAATCGTTGTATAAAAAATGTCTTGAACTGTTTTTTTCAATTCCAAACAAAAAAATTCATTTACAAAACCATAAAAAACTTTAAAAATAACAACTCTATTAAATAGTGAACCATATCTTTCAAACAATAAATGTTAACTCTTTTTCAATTTGGCCTTATATTATTCTTTTTAACAAAACATAGGCTAAATTAATCCATTTAATAATAGATGAACAGATTTCATCCGAACTACCTCTCAGGTACATTCACTATTTCTTTAGTCGTGATTTTTTTCAATATTGTTTCTATTAAATCTATATAGTACCATGTATATATTGTTAAACCAAGCTCAAGATTGAGTAGCTTGAGTTATCAAGCGAGCTAGGTTTGAGTACCTTAATACTCGTTTTGAACAGCTCGAGAACTTAATCAAATTTTTAATTGATAATAGTATTTTTAATTTTAGATTACTACTTTACCAGTGCAGTAGCTTGAACAATTTTAGGGGCGGATGAAATTTTAATTTTGTATAGTTTATATCTTTATAATTTGTAAATGATTAAATCGAATTTTTATAATTTTAGGGGGGCAAAGTGTAATTTTACCTTTACTAATTTAAAATTTTTAAAAAATTTTAAGGGTCTAAATAGCAATTTTACATTTTAGGGGGGGGCCGGGGCCCATGCCAGCCCCCTGGCTTCGCCCCTGACTTTACCTTTAATACACTTGAAACTCAAATTTCAATTTTTTTTAGTGAAGTATAAAAATGTATATGAAATGAGTTTGAATTGAAGCTAAAATATGTAAATCAGATGAACGAGCTTACTTTAATAGAGCTTAAATAGAGCTAAAGCTTCTAAAATAGTATTTGATTGAGCAAGAGTGGAGCTTCAAACAACAAATGTCAAGTAGAGCTTGCGCTTCTCATTGTTTGAGTACAACCCTAGTATTTTACTCTTGTATATTCAATATTAGTTTTTGTTTTTTTCATGAATTTTGAGTATCCTTATAGGATCATCATATGGATCAACATAGTCCATAATTATTGTTTGTAATCAAATGGTCAAGTTTCAACTCACTAAATTACAGTTAAACATGAAAAATCAAATCCTACTTGGAGTATACCATAGGGGCGGTGATAACACTATTCGTGGAAATCCTACTCTGAGAATAGAGTTTGCCACCCTTTGCTATTAACTTGGGCTTGTTGGGCCTCATCGTGTATCGGGCTAATTATATGTGCTATCTGATCTTTAAACCAACTTATGTAATTTATTCAAACCTAATAAATATATTATCCTATGTCCAAAATATTATTTATTCTTTTTAATTAATTAAATTAAATTAAAAATTATTTTTTCAACCTAATTCTAATTTCATTGAAGTCATGACAACTTTATCGTACTAAAATCCATGAGCAAATCAATTTAATTAACTTGTTTTTATGGAACTATGATGACTTAATTAATTTAATTTTTACTTCGAACTTCAATTATTTAATTTCTTATTAAATAATAATTTGAAGATACAAATTAATTAATCTATGTATTTTGAGCCATAAATTATGTTTTAAATCTTCACCATTTGCTCTATCCTTTCTTATTACTTGGAGAAATTCTTAATTAATTCTCCGAATAAGATTAGTGTTGGATTTGATATGTGTTCGATAGGGGTGTAAATGAGGCACTTGTGCTCGAAAGTTACTTTAGTTAATTTGAAAAAACAATTCGACTTAAATTAAGGCATTGTCAAGCCAAGCTCGAGAAGCTTGAGTTATCAAGTGAACTAGATTTGAGTACCTTAATACTTGATTTGAGCCGCTCATGAGCTTAATCAAATTTTTTATTAATAATGCATTTCTAATATTTTTAATCTTAAGACAAAAAATTCACCTGGAATCCAAACCCGAAATTTAATAGGAAACTCAATTCCAACCGGATCCAACCCAACCCAGCCTAAATTTAATTTTATTATTTTATTTTTATTTTAAAGAAAATAAGATTTCTTTTTTAGTTTAGACTTAAAATTTTATTTATTTATTTGTTTGTTTAAAAAAACTATATATATATATACCAAAGGCATTTTTTTTAAATATCTTGAGATAGGTGAATTTACCTCAAACATGACATTGATCTGATTCGACTATTTTTTAAATTTCATCCAACCTGACTCACCCTCAACCTAATTTTCCAAAAGAAAATCATTCGTAACGAATCAAGTCAAGTTGAAACCTATTGAATTCAAGCTTTTTTACTTAATCTAATTTACTTAATATAACGTACGTAGTTTACCCTATTATTGTGTTCACTATTCATCTCGAGATTGTGCCGTTGTAACATTGAAATTTTGGAGGGCATTACAATGCAGATTCTATACTAAGGACTCTATTATATTATTTTAGATACATCCAAGTCAAGCATATGAATTAACATAAGCATAACACAAAAGAGTTCCATGAATAAATAATTAGTTGTGTGAAACAAACTTTATTACATCAAATGCTTGAGGGCATACTACTAACACATTGTCAAGTCAAGCTTGAGATTGAACGACTTTGGTTATCAAATGAGCAAAATTCGAGTGCCTTAATACTTTATATGAGCAAGTCACAAGCCAAACCCAAGCATGTTTCAAGTATGCCTATATATTGTTACAACTAAATACATATCCACATATGCAATCAAATAGGTTAGTCAAATTTACATATGATCAACATTAAGAAGAATTTCATGTAACACATATCAAGCTGAATGCATATACCATCCATTTCTAGACCATTTTGTAACACCTCTTACCCGTATTCACCGCCAGAATAGGGTTACGGAGCATTACTAGACTCATAACCTTTTTAAACATACATTTTATAAACAATTTATCAATTCAAATACAATTTAATCACAACCAAACATAGTGTCCCTTAAACAAGCCTACGAGGCCTTAAACAAGCATTAGAAGTGGTTCGGGACTAAACCGATAACTCGGGAAGCTTTTCCACACTTAGAAATTTTTTTTCAAAACAGGGGACACACGCCTGTGTGGCCAGGCCGTGTGTCTCACACGGCCACCAGACATGCTCGTGTCACAGGCCATGTGGACATTCGAAATGGGAACACATGGCTGTGTCCCAGCCTGTGTCCTACCCCATGTCTAAACAAGTGAGCTTACTGACTTGGGTCACACGGCCAACCACACGCTCGTGTGTCTAGCCCGTGTGCCCTGCGAAGTGGCCTCACACGCCTGTGTGCCAGGCCTTGTGCTAGGCCGTGTCAAACCTGTAGGGTATATTGACTTATGCAACACGGCCAAGTCACACACCCGTATGCTAGGCTGTGTGCCAATTAGGGGGTATACTGACTTGTACCACACGGCCGATCACACGCCCGTGTGTGAGACCATGTGGAGCATACTGACTTCACTTCAATTTCAACACCAAGGGACACACGGCCGTGTATCATGACCGTGTGTCACACACGGCTAAGACACACGCCCGTGTGGACAAAAATAGGCTATTTTCCAAGCCAATTTGCCACCCACAATCTCATGAACCTAAGCAACCCAAATGGCACCAATTCATAGCACAATAGAACATCTATTCTAGCCACATTCAAGACAATTTCATACCATTTCAAATACTAATAACTAACATGCTTATAACTTATGTTTTTCTCAATCAAAACATACCAAAACATATACACCAATCAACTAGTTAAACCTTTACCAATCATACATCATTTTGTACCATTTCACAAGCATGTTACCAATTTCCACAGATCATCAATTTACCATTCATGGTACCTATTATCAACAATCATCACAACCAACTCAATATACACAAGACATAAGAATATATATTTGCACATGATTCAAACATACCAAATATACAAAATTTATGCCATCACCCATGGCTATATATATACAAACCAAAATATAAACATTTACAATGCCAATTCAGTTGGCCAAAGTCATTACCAAAACATAACTAACATGACTCAAAGTCCCTATACATGCCATATACTTAAAATACCAAAATTCAAAGGTACCAAGTGATAGGTGGTAGTGTGAAACGATCTCTGACGATCCCCGAGCCCGAGCTAGCTTTGATATCACTATAAAACACGGAAAATACACAAAGTAAGCTATAAAGCTTAGTAAACTCGTATGTTAACAATGAGCAAATATCACCATTCATTATTCATTCAAATAATAGAAAACAATATACAACAATTCTATTAGATCTCAAAGCTATCAAATGATCATTCACATAACTTACCAAAGAACTCATCAATTCCCTAGTTTCAATACTCAATTCATTATCGTACGTACCTATACCATCTTGTACCAATCTCATACTCAACCACATCCTTCATTTACCCATTGAACCATACGGAATAGAATTCGGATACTCAAGGTCTCAACCGATAAGTACCTATACCATGGCCTGAAGCCAAATCAAGGTAACTTATCCGAAATTTTGATATCATGGCCCGAAGTAAAATCAGACAATATGCATGGCCCGAAGCCAAATCGGTTTATCTCACACTCAAGGTGCTATATCATGGCCCGAAGCCAACTCACTATATCCCTTAATGACATGTCACTAGCATCCTAAATTATTCCTAAGGTTCAACCGGGATTTCGAATGTCGAATTGTAACACCCCCAAACCCGGCCCAGACATTATGGCCGAATTCGAGAATGTCACATTAAAGGCACAATCTCAAACAATTTTGCTAAGTTAAAATCTAAGGCCAAAAGCCCAAAATCTAATATATCTTGATAAGTTAAGAGGGTAAAACCCACATTTTAGGAAAACGTTCATGTATTAAGTTATTTCGAAAACCATGTCATCTTTGGAAATTTGATGAAATTTATTAAGCAAATAGTTGAAGCAATAATAATAAACCCAAAGTCTAAAGTCAATTAGGAGTTACATGGCCTTATTACAAAAAAAAAATAAAGTATTTAGAGCAATGTCCTTTGACCAAATTAAAACATTTAAACAACTTGTAGTGTGGCCATCTCCGAGTCCTCTCCCACGTCGAGTCGCCTATTCAGGATTACTTGAAACATTTAAAATTAAGGGTGTGAGTTTCGAAACTCAGTGTGTACGATCCTTGGCAATCAAATCACATACAAATATTCACATTGGGCCTATGCCCTATCAAAATCGGTGGTTTTGGGCCTTAGACCACAATGACCTCATATCATATCATATCGCATCATATCCAAACAAGATAAAGCAAAACCCACCCCAAAAATCAATCCTCTACACACCATTTCCCTTCCAACCTTATGGCTCCTGTGGGGAATTCTAGCTCGACCCACCCCTTCGCTACACACCATGGGTAGCCAGGTTCTGCATACTTGTCAACGTTGCAAACAAAGTCGCTAATCATATATTGGCTTAAAGCCACCGGTGGATCCACGATCGTCAAGCGACTATGCGATCCTCAAATTCTTCCTCCGTACCATAATTCCCACCCATATGCATCCTAAGCAGAATATCATATGAATGCATCAAACATACAAGTAACATCCATAAACTCATATCCGTCACATGGGGGTATTTTCGTCATTTCACTACCCAGGGGTATTTTCGTAATTCTACCCTACAGGGGTACTTCCGTAATTTGGTAAATTAGGGGTATCTTGGTAATTTTACAAACAGGGGTATTTTGGTAATTTCGCCAATCGGGGTATTTCGATAGTTTACAAATCTAGGGGTATTTTAGTAATTTTACACATAAGGGTATTTTAGTAATTTACAACATAAGGGTATTTTAGTAATTTTACAATATGAGGGTATTTTAGTAATTTTACAATATAAGGGTATTTTAGTAATTTTACAATATAAGGGTATTTTAGTAATTTTACAATATAAGGGTATTTTAGTCCCTCTCGGGTTTTAGTTATAAACTTTGGCCCATAAATAAGTCCTCGCGGTTAAAGTGAACAAATACTATGCACCAGGTAGGATCTCAGAAAAGAGGAGGTGGGTCACTCGGACCGCTTAAGTACCAAGCTCTCACTAGATCCAATCCTAGACATGCATATGTCGGTTACCACACTCTAAGTAATCAACTTGTCCACAAGCATGTTTAATTAACATAAGTCTTATGAAATTGAAGAGTTGTTCAAACTAGGCCTAAGTCCATAAACCCTAGCATATATGCTTACGTCCCCATAAAGCCCATCAAACCCAAATTACAACCTTACGGCCCATTTGGCCCAAATCTTACCATATGACCTATTAGGCCCAAAACATATCCAGATCATGTATCATGCAAGACTAATTCAATTCGTATAACAACCAAACCATTCCATCAAACTTAGCCTCAGGGCCCACCGGGCCCATTTAGCAGCTTTCGGCTTTTCGACTTTTCGGCATTGCCGGTATCGTGTGTGTGTTGTGTTTGTACACACCTGGTAACCTTGTGTGCTGCGAACTCCTTAGTCACAAACCTACAATTGACATTACTAGCTATTAACCAAAGCGTTAACACATACTAACCAAAAACCGAAACCTCACCGTACCCTTACCGTGTGTCTCACGTGCTAGTAGCCCTTCCTTTGCTACTATTGGCGATTAACCTCTAGATCTGCACTCAAACACCTATATCGTCAAAACCAAGTGACCCATATCGTACATAAGTCACCCCTATGAGCCTCATTAGATTCGGCCACTTACAAAACCATGACTAGGTCGAGAACACTTACCACCTTGTTAACAACCCTTACCTACCACGCTTGCGATCTTTGATTCTTTCCCTTGTTGATATAAAGTTAACGACAAGGAGGGTTAGATAGCCCTTCAGCTTTTAACAAAACTCGTTAAAAGATCAACTACGCACTTACCGAAATTCTCCTTTAATCCTGCGGCTTAAATCCGGCTTTTTAAACTGGTATGGTGACAGAGACAATTTGGCAACACTACGAAGAATGAGAAAAGATGTGATACGGCCAGAACCAAGTGGTGAACCAAAAGGAAATTTGAAAAGGGAGAATGTGAAGAATTCGGCTATGGCACCCTTAGAGAAAGAAATAAACGTCTGAGCCTCACACAAGTAAAGAAATTCGGCAAGAAGGAAAGCAAAAATTTGGCATTAACCTAGGAACTTAATTCGGCACTTATATTTATAGCCCCTAGCCGAAACTTCCCCTCCCTCAGAGTCCAATTCGGCACCACTATATCCACCTCCCAATCCCTATCTTTTCTCCCTTATCTTCACCTTAAATTTCTCTCCTGAACACCCCCTTTTAGTGTCCCTTCCAACGCCAACTCCTTCTGTCCAGGCACAAAAATAAAACTCCTCAATTTTCCCTTCCTAAGCCTCGAACCTTAGACCTCCTTAGCTGCTTAACACGCCACCTCATAGCCCCTCAATGACGCCACCTTCCATTGGACTACAAGCCCATTTGTGTCCTCTCTTCTCTTAATCTGCTTATGAGGCCTCACGCCTGAGACTAGGGTCCACTAAGTGAGAAAAATAAATTTTCTCTAAGGTCACCCCTAACTCTAAGGCTTCAATTAATCCCGATACTATCTTAATAATATTATTCAAAGTGCTATACATACATAGGCATAGAAATTAGGGTTTCGAGATTTTTAGGGCGTTACAATTATACCCCTCTTAAAAAGAATTTCGGCCTCGAAATTTACCTGTTTGAAACAAGTGAGGGTATTGCCGATGCATTGCCTCCTCGGGTTCCCAAGTAGCCTCATCGGAAGTATGATTATGCCAAAGCACCTTGACTAAAGGAACGGACTTCCTTCTTAATACCTTGACATCTTGATCAATTATCTGAATCGGCTCCTCCTCAAAAGTTAAATCTGGTCTAACCTCGATCTCCTCGACAGTCACGATGTGAGAAGGGTCTGAGCGATAACGCCTTAGCATTGACACATGGAACACATCGTGTATTTGGCTCAGTTCTGAAGGCAATTCCAGCTGGTAGGCTACTGGCCCAATTCGCTTCAATACTCAATAAGGCCCAATGAACCTTGGGCTTAACTTGCCCTTCCGACCAAACCTTAACACCTTCTTCCAAGGGGAAACCTTGAGAAAAACCATGTCCCCTACAGCATACTCGATCTCTATTTGCTTGAGATCAGCATACGACTTTTGCCTATCTGCAGCCTCCTTTAACCGATCCCGAATCAACTTCACCTTATCTTCTATGTCTGCTACCAACTCCGGACCCAAAATTCGTCGCTCCCCTAACTCAGTCCAACAAGTCGGAGTACGACATCTTCGTCCATACAGTGCTTCATAAGGTGCCATTCCAATACTTGCCTAATAACTATTGTTATACACAAATTCAGCTAACAGCAAGTAGTCCTCCCAACTTCCTTGAAACTCAATCACACACCCTCTAAGCATATCTTCCAAGACTTGAATTACCCTTTCCGACTGACCATCAGTCTGAGGGTGAAATACCGTACTGAAATCCAACCGCGTACCTAGCGCTTCATGTAGCTTCTTCTAAAAGCGAGACGTGAACTGAGGATCTCTATCAGATATGATCGAGACTAGAACTCCATGCAACCTCACAATTTCTGCCACATACAACCTCGCCAATTTCTGTAGTGAGTAGTCAGTGCAGACCGGTATAAAATGGGCGGACTTAGTTAACCGATCCACAATGACCCACACAGAGTCCTTCTTAGCAGGCGTTAAGGGTAGCCCACTAATGAAATCCATAGTAACCCGCTCTCACTTCCATTGCGGGATCTTAATCGGCTGATATAAGCCCGATGGCAACTGATGTTCCGCCTTTACTTGCTGACATACCAAACATTTGCCAACAAACTCCGTAACCTCGCGTTTCAATCCCGGCCACCAATAAAGCTCTCGTAAATCTCGGTACATCTTGTTACCTCTGGGGTGCATAGCATTGAAACTACTATGCGCTTCCCGTAGTATAGACTTCCTTAGTTATTCATCCTTTGGCACACAAATTCTACCAGGAAAACACAATAACCCTTCACAATTCACTCCAAAATCTGCCGTTTCCCCATTCTCAACTTGTTTGAATCAAGAACTCATAGTTTCATCCAACGACTGTTTAGCTTTAATCTGCTCAACCCACAGTGGCCTCACTTGCAATTCGGCTAATAGACTCCCGTCGTCATAGAGACTCAATCGAGTGAACATTGCCCTTAATTCCAACATAGCCCTACGGCTTAGCGCATCAGCCACCACATTTGCTTTGCCTGGGTGATATTCGATCGTGCAATTGTAGTCTTTTAACAGCTCAACCCACCTGCGCTGTCTCAAGTTCAACTCCTTCTGATTCAAGAGGTACTTCAGACTCTTGTGATCCGTATAGATGGTGCACTTCTCTCCATACAAGTAATGCCTCCAAATCTTGAGTGCGAAGACTACTGCTGCCAATTCCAAATCGTGGGTTGGGTAATTTCTTTCGTGAGTCTTAAGCTGGCGCGATGCATAAGCAACCACCTTCCCTTCCTACACCAAAACACAGCCCAAGCCCACGTGCGACGTATTGCTATAAACCATAAACTCCTTCCCGTGTTCCGGCTGAATTAAAACAGGAGCCTCCGTTAAAACCTTCTTAAGTTTCTCGAAACTTTCCTGCTGTTTATCCGTCCATACAAACGTGACCCCCTTCTGAAGCAGCTTGGTCAAAGGTGCCGCGATTAGGGAAAACCCTTCAACAAACCGCCTATAGTATCCTGCCAGGCCTAGAAAACTCTGAATTTCTGACACCGTCTTAGGTCGTTTCCATTCCAACACCGCTTCTACCTTCCGAGGGTCAACTCTAATTCCCTCAGTAGAGACCACATGTCCTAAGAAACTGACTTCCCTTAGCCAAAATTCGCACTTGCTAAACTTAGCATATAATTGCTTCTCCCTTAGCACTTGCAACACAACCCGTAAGTGTGCATCGTGATCTACCTCTGTTCTCGAGTATACCAGGATGTCATCTATGAAGACTACTACAAACCAGTCTAGATACGGTTGAAAAGCCCGGTTCATGAGATCCATAAAGCAAAGAAAAGCGTTTGTTAGTCCAAACGGCATTATACAAAAACTCGTAATGTCCATAACGAGTTCTGAAAGCTGTCTTATACACATCTGCCTCTTTAACCCTCAATTGATGGTACCCTGAACGTAAATCAATCTTTGAGAAAACCGAGGCTCCTCTAAGTTGATCGAAAAGGTCATCTATCTTAGGCAGAGGGTATTTATTCTTAATGGTTAACTTGTTCAACTGCCTGTAATCAACGAACATCCTCATGGACCCATCCTTCTTCTTTACGAATAACACCGGTGCTCCCCATGGAGACACACTTGGTCTAATAAACCCGCAGTCCAACAACTCCTGAATTTGGGCCTTCAACTCCACCAGTTCCTTTGGTGCCACCCTATACGGTGAGATAGACACTGGCGCCGTACCCGGTAACAACTCTATTCCAAACTCCACCTCCCTATTAGGGGGTAATCCCGACAATTCCTCTGGGAAAACGTCAGGGAATTCTTTTACTGTTTCCAAATCCCTGACGGTAACACTCTTCGATTCTGAATCATTGATATACGCTAAGTAAGCTTCACAACCCTTCCTTACTAACTTATCTGCCTTTAAAGCTGAAACCATGTTCGACAAATAATCACGTCGTTCCCCGATCACTGCCACTTCATCACCTTCCACATTTCTTAATACCATTCGCTTCATGGCACAATCTAGAGTTGCTTGGTGCCTTGTTAACCAATCCATGCCTAAGATAAGGTCGAACTCCCTAAACGGTAATTCCATCAAATCCGCTAGGAAAATAACCCCTTGAACCATCAATGGTACATTCCTAAACAGTTTACTAACTTTCACCGACTGCCCTAAAGGACTTAATACAGTCATTTCATTCTCAACTATTTCAAACTCCACCCCTAAAGTTTCAGTCCTATTACAAGCAATGTACGAGTGTGTCGACCCCACATCAATAAGCGCAATATAAGGTAGCTCATAAATAAGAAACGTACCCGTTATCACATCTGGTGCATCACCTTTCTCTCTACGACGAGCAAAGATAGACCAATCTTGGGTGTCTTGCCTCCTCGACGACTGCACCCCGACCGGTGCTCCACGCCCCGCGTCCCGCGCCATTACCACCTCTGGCTTGACCCCGGCCCCTTGGTGGTTGTGGTCCACCCCTCTGAGGCTGAAAATTACCTCTATCATCGGCTTGTTCCTGATCCAGCCTTCTCGGGCACTGCCTAATCCTATGCTCCATCGATCCACAGCCCAAACATGCTCCCGTCCTCTTCCAACACTCGCCCGGATGCTTTTTCCCACACTCAGCACAACGTGCCATTCCGTTATTAGCAGCAGCAACAGGGGCCACATCTCTAACCGGCCCATTCACTCTGGCCCTCCTCATGGGCCTTTGTCCAGCTCCCATAGGTTCCATATTCCGCTTGTTCTTGCCCTTCTCTTTCTCTCGGTTGTGGCACTCCGTGCTCTTTACCTCCTCTGCTATTTTTGCTTTCTCCACCAAAATCGTAAAATCTCGCTCCCTTTGTGGAGCTATCAGTACCCTAAGGCTATCCCTTAATCCATCCTCGAATCGTACGTACCTTTCATACTCGGTTGCTATTATCCCTTTGGCGTATCGACTGAGGCACAAAAACTCAGCCTCATACTCTGCTACTGACTTATCTCCCTGAGTCAGATTCAAAAACTCCTTCCTTCGGGCATCCACATAAGTTGCTCCAACGTATTTTCCCTGAAATGCCGACTTAAAGAATTCCCAAGTGATGCATTGGGTTGGTTGCCCTCCTTAACGGTCAACCACCACTGATAGGCTTCCTCCCTGAGCAGGGATATTGCTCCTTTCAACTTTTGTTCAGCCGTGCTATCCAGGTCATCCATTATTCTTTCAGTAGCTTCCAACCAATACTCAGCCACATTCGGGGCCACCCCCGCTACTCCTTTGAAAATCTCAGCCCCATTAGCTCGAAGTCGCTCTACAATCGACCCACGACTCCCCGTACCATTATTGGTCCCAGCAACCCTTTCCAAGATTCTCAACATGGCCTACGATACGGCATCTTCTATAGCGGTAGCTAGCTCATTTGCTCCTCTTTCAGCTACTGGTGAGGCCGGAGCCTCCCCTACTCCCACGTTGGGCATATGGCCTGACTCAGACGACCCTGCCCTAACACCTCTATGGCCTCTGCCGCGGCCTCTTCCACCTCGTCTAGCGCTCATTGTTGCGTATTTTTGAATTAAGAATTTTATGAAATTAGTACTTAGTTCCACTTATTTAGAACACATGTCTTATGTAAGTATTAACACTTTTCTTAAAGTTATTCTGCGGTCGAGAATCTATTACAGGCTTAGGTTCCCTACGGGCTTTAATCTCTAATAGCCTATTTTAATGTAGTCCAATATCTACACAGTTCAACAATTCAAACAATAACATAAAAACTTACCTGGCTCGATGTCGAGGGCTCGATGAACCACACTTCAAGAATCCTGCAAAAGCTTTTTTAAAACCCAAAATCTAAGGCCCATTTCACAGCCCGAGCTTTGCAATCGGGCTCTGATACCACTAAATATAACACCCCTAAACCCGACCCAGACATTATGGCCGAATTCGAGAATGTCACATTAAAGGCACAATCTCAAACAATTTTGCTAAGTTAAAATCTAAGGCTAAAAGCCCAAAATCTAATATATCTTGATAAGTTAAGAGGGTAAAACCCACATTTTAGGAAAACGTTCATGTATTAAGTTATTTTGAAAACCATGTCATCTTTGGAAATTTGATGAAATTTATTAAGCAAATAGTTGAAGCAATAATAATAAACCCAAAGTCTAAAGTCAATTAGGAGTTACATGGCCTTATTACAAAAAAAAAAACAAAGTATTGAGAGCAATGTCCTTTGACCAAATTAAAACATTTAAACAACTTGTAGTGTGGCCATCTTCGAGTCCTCTCCCACGTCGACCCGCCTATTCAGGATTACGTAAAACATTTAAAATTAAGGGTGTGAGTTTCGAAACTCAGTGTATACGACCCTTGGCAATCAAATCACAAACAAATATTCACATTGGGCCTATGCCCGATCAAAATCGGTGGTCTTGGGCCTTAGACCACAATGACCTCATATCATATCATATCGCATCATATCCAAACAAGATAATGCAAAACCCACCCCAAAAATCCATCCTCTACACACCATGGGTAGCCCGATTATGGTACTACCGAACGTTGCAGCAAAGCTGCTAATCATATATCGGCTTAAAGCCACCAGTGGATCCACGGTCGTCAAGCGACTATGCGATCCTCAAATTCTTCCTCCGTACCATAATTCCCACCCATATGCATCCTAAGCAGAATATCATATGAATGCATCAAACATACAAGAACATCCATAAACTCATATCCGTCACATGGGGGTATTTTCGTCATTTCACTACCCAGGGGTATTTTCGTAATTCTACCCTACAGGGGTATTTTGGTAATTTGGAAAATTAGGGGTATCTTGGTAATTTTACAAATAGGGGTATTTTGGTAATTTCGCCAATAGGGGTATTTCGGTAGTTTGCAAATCTAGGGGTATTTTAGTAATTTTACACATAAGGGTATTTTAGTAATTTACAACATAAGGGTATTTTAGTAATTTTACAATACAAGGGTATTTTAGTAATTTTACAATATAAGGTATTTTAGCAAGTTTACAATATAAGGGTATTTTAGTAATTTTACAATACAAGGGTATTTTAGTCCCTCTCGGGTTTTAGTTATAAACTTTGGCCCATAAACAAGTCCTCGCGGTTAAAGTGAACAAACACTATGCACCAGGTAGGATCTCAGAAAAGAGGAGGTGGGTCATTCGGACCACTTAAGTACCAAGCTCTCACTAGATCCAATCCTAGACATGCATATGTCGGTTACCACACTCTAACTAATCGACTTGTCCACGGGCATGTTTAATTAACTTAAGTCTTATGAAATTGAAGAGATGTTCAAACTAGGCCCAAGTCTATAAACCCTAGCATATCTGCTTACGTCCCCATAAAGCCCATCAAACCCAAATTACAACCTTACGGCCCATTAGGCCCAAATCTTACCATATGACCTATTAGGCCCAGAACATATCCAGATCATGTATCATGCAAGACTAATTCAATTCGTATAACAACCAAACCATTCCATCAAACTTAGCCTCGTGGCCCATCTGCCCATTTAGCCACTCACTCGCTTTTTGACTTTTCGGCATTGCTGATATCATGTGTGTGTTGTGTTTGTACACACCTGGTAACCTTACGTGCTGCGAACTCCTTAGTCACAAACCTACAATTGACATTACTAGTGATTAACCAAAGCGTTAACACATACTAACCTAAAACCGAAACCTTACCGTACCCTTACCGTGTGCCTCACGTGCTAGTAGCCCTTCCTTTGCTACTATTGGCGATTAACCTCTAGATCTGCACTCAAACACCTATATCGTCAAAACCAAGTGACCCATATCGTACATAAGTCACCCCTATGAGCCTCATTAGATTCGGCCACTTATAAAACCATGACTAGGTCGAGAACACTTACCACCTTGTTAGCAACCCTTACCTACCACGCTTGCGATCTTTGATTTTTTTCCCTTGTTGATACAAAGTTAACGACAAGGAGGGTTAGATAGCCCTTCGACTTTTAACAAAACTCGTTAAAAGATCAACTACGCACTTACCGAAATTCTCCTTTAATCCTACGGCTTAAATTCGGCTTTTGAAACTGGTTTGGTGACAGACACAATTTGGCAACACTAAGAAGAATGAGAAAAAAGGTGATACGACCAGAACCAAGTTGTGAACCAAAAGGAAATTTGAGAAGGGAGAGTGTGAAGAATTCGGCTATGGCACCCTTAGAGAAAGAAATAAACGTCTGAGCCTCACACAGGTAAAGAAATTCGGCAAGAAGGAATGCAAAAATTTGGCATTAACCTAGGAACTTAATTCGGCACTTATATTTATAGCCCCTAGCCGAAACTTCCCCTCCCTCAGAGTCCAATTTGGCACCACTATATCCACCTCCCAATCCCTATCTTTTCTCCCTTATCTTCACCTTAAATTTCTCTCCTGAACAACCTCTTTTAGTGTCCTTTCCAACGCCAACTCCTTCTGTCCAGGCACAAAAATAAAACTCCTCAATTTTCCCTTCCTAAGCCTCGAACCTTAGACCTCCTTAGCTGCTTAACACGCCACCTCATAGCCCCTCAATGACGCCACCTTCCATTGGACTACAAGCCCATTTGTGTCCTCTCTTCTCTTAATCTGCTTATGAGGCCTCACGCCTGAGACTAGGGTCCACTAAGTGAGAAAAATAAATTTTCTCTAAGGTCACCCCTAACTCTAAGGCTTCAATTAATCCCGATACTATCTTAATAATATTATTCAAAGTGCTATACATACATAGGCACAGAAATTAGGGTTTCAGGATTTTTAGGGCGTTACACGAATCGTCGTCGAATCACTATCGTTCATATCCACAGTCTCGTATTTTCAAATCATGCAATATCAAAGCATATAAAATACATTTATATTGAAGATTATCACATACAAACTTACCTCGGATGTGAAAACAACTAAATATGTCGATTAGTCGATAACTTTAGTTTTCCCCCGATCTAGGTCCGAATTCCACTTTTCTTGATCTATATAATATAAAATTCAACTCGTTTAATAATTTATTTATTCAATTTAGTCCAAACTTCACTTTAAACACATTTACACTTTTGCCCCTACAATTTCACAACTTTTTCAATTTAGTCATCATTTCATAAAATCACAAATTCATGAATTTCAAGACTAACCCATGCTACTCGAATTTCTCTAGTACTCATATCAGCCCATATTTCTCATTTATTTCACATTTTAACCCCTAACTTTACAGATTTCTCAACTTAATCCCTATTTTGCATATTTACTCAAAATCACTTTACAAAACTTGTTTAACTATCAACAAACAGTCAAAATCTATCATCAATCAGAAAAACTCATACATATTCATCAATGGAAACATTCAAAATCTTTAACAGTTTTGCAAATTAGTCCCTGGGCTAGCTAGTACTAGATGCAACGATCACAAAAACATAGAAATCATTAAAACCCGAGCAAAAATCACTTACCAAATCAAGCTTCAAAGTGACCGAACCTTCAAGCTAATTCCATGGATTTTCTAAGCCCTAATTTTCGGCTAGGAAGATGAATATAAGACTAATTTGGTTTTTGTTTTATTATATATATAACTTAATTAACTAAATTACATTTTTAACCTTAATTAATAACCATCAAAATACTTTAATACATGTCCATATACGTCCACTCAATTTAATTATGGTCTAATTACAACATAAGGACCTCCAAATTAAGATTCCATAGCTATTAGATACCTTTAGCTAATGGAACTCCACTTTTACACTTTACGCGATTTAGTCCTTTTTCTCGAATTAACCAATCAAACAATAAAATTTCTTAACAAAATTTTCACACAACTATTCTATCATGCTGTAGACATTAAAATAATAATAAAATAATTATCTTGACCTCGGATTTGTGGTCCCAAAACCACTGTTCTGATATGACTAAAAACGGGCTATTACACATTTCAAGTTTCCATTTCCATTGAATTAAATTTCGCCTGAGAGAGCTATAGTAAAATAGACTCGGATACACGAGAACAATTTTCTCACACAAGCTGACGTTATAACATAATTTCTCACACAAGCTGACATTATGTTGAGGTCACTCGTCTGGGCTAGACCTATGAAACATATAATCCGAGAGTCTGCAAAAAATGTGTAATGCCTTAAACCTGACCCAATTCATCAGATCCAGATCTCAGGGCTACTTTGCATACCACTTAACAAAATTTCGAAACTGATGAAAAATGACCCTTACTTAAAACATATTTCTTTTTATTTTATTTAAAGACTCAATTTTAGGAAAACAAAGGAAAGTATTTAGGAAAAATATATTACATCATACATTTCATTAAATCCTTTACAATACAAATGTTTACTAAAGACTGACTCTTTGGAAAAGTCCTACAATATGCCACTTTTCCACTATATGCATAATAACTCGGTCCACTGCTTCCTTGGTGTACTCCTCGCATAGTCCTTCTTGGGGAAATCTCGTCCCATCATTACCTGAAACATACACATAATACTTGTAAGTTCAAGAGAGATTAGTAAGAGTTAATACATATTACCCTAGCAGATAATTTTATAATATTTGAAGAATATTAGTGTGCCAACTACCCTTCTCAACCACTACTTCTATTTCGGTGAATTCTTTCACAATTACAGGCTTACACTTATAGGCGAACTACCATACTATTAGCATATCAATTCTCTCTTAACTACTTGACTGATTTAAGATCCTTCTAGACATTTCATAAATCTATTCTTTCTCTTGAAATCACAAAAGCACTTTTTGAAAAATTGTACCGTCAGAGCCCACTTCATCCAAACCATCACTTCACTCATACACTTCTTCCAAAATGGTTGTTCACAGATATTGTTAACTAGTCGATTCTTACACCTTGACAACTTCCCACGATGAGTTGGATACCATCACTTTACCAAATTAAATCATTTTCTACTTCAAACTCAATACATACCTATACTAATAATGAATTATCCAGATCGTTTAGAATAATTACCCATATCTTGGTTACAAAACACAAATCTACCCAAGGTGCCAAACAACTCAGATTCCATAAGATTCTAAAGTAAGGCATAATACTATTCTCATATGGCAGATACTCAAGACTTAAATTTTAGCACTATATATAATGCAGATGAACTTAGATAGACAGTTTCTTATGTCTTTCATGACTACGAATATGCCCATATTCACAACTAACAAATTACCATGGCAGATACCCTTTATGAATATACAAATACACACTTTTTGTAACACCCCTAACCTATATCCACCGTCAGATTAGGGTTATGGAGCATTACAGTACAAACAAAACATTTAAACATTCATTTCATACATCATTAGAAACAAATTATAAAACAACCATTTACATACATGCCGTCCCTAAATCAAGCCCTCGAGGCCCTAGAAACACCTTAGAAACAATTCGGGACCAAATTGAAAACATTTAGAAAGTATATGAAAAAGTTGCAAAATTTTGACTACAGGGGTCACACAACCGTGTGGCCAGGTTGTGTGCCTCACACGGCTGAGACACACGCTCATGTCTCAGGCCGTGTAACAATCGAAATAGGGTCATACGTCTGTGTAACTCTTGAAATAGCCCCACACGCCCATGTGCCAGGCCATGTACTAGGTCGTGTAACTGCCTGACTTGGATGCAATAAAACCTATAGGGGACACACGGCTGAGTCACACGCCCGTGTCTTAGGCCGTGTGGACATGAATTTGCCCAAAAATCAAACCATTTCCAACTCTAAACCATAAATACACTTAAAGGCATTTTGTGCACATAATCAAGACATCAAACCTTACCAAAACTTGCATATAATGACCAATTCAGTAATCCTAAACTAATCAACCAATATGTCATTCAAGGCACCTCAATTGTAAACATTCAAACTTACCTAAACATGTATAATTTACCATATTTCAACCATACACATCTAGTTCAATATCGTCTCAAAACATACCATATCTTGAACATATTGAAACCAATTCATCACATATCATTTTAGTCATTCAAACATGCATCTTAACTTAATCACATTAACACATACTATTAAGGCATCAAAAATACCAAACCAAAGTAACTTGTACAAACCAAATCATCAAACAATCATTCAACTAAACATCATTATAAGTCCACTTATACATGCCATTATAACCCTAGCCAAAATGCTCAAAAACTACCGAATTAATTATTGGATAGTGTGATATGTCTCCAACAAGCTTCCAACCAAAATCGAACCTTCCGATGATCTACAGGAAAAGAAATCAACCAAAGTAAGCAATGATGCTTAGTATGTTCATATAAAGACAACTTAACTGTTGACATAATAGAATAAACAACTAAGCATAATTTTTATTATATTTTAAGCTAACTCTCGTTTTCTATTCACTACACCTCTCATGGATAATTGGTGTAGCCTTGCATATACATGTATATATTTTTCCTTATAAGCATTTCATATAACCATTTTACTTAAATGTTTTTTCTTACCATAACACTTACACCTTTAACATATAATCATTCTGTAATTCTTCTTTCGTTTCAAACTTTCTTATAAGCATATCATCCCGAAATCACTTACTTTCACTAAACAAGGTGAAAGCTAAATAAATAAATTAATCATACATGTTATTCATTTACAAAGCACTTATAGGATTAGTACTAAAAATGGTTTATCGTATGCTTCCTGTACTATAATAATTCAATCCAAACTTATACGTATATATGTATAAACATCTATCTTTAACTAAATAATCATCAATATAATGATACTCACATATGATCAAATAATAAATTGAACATTGAACATTGAAAATTGAAAATTTACTAATGTCTTGACTATACATTAGCCTTTATTATTTAGACAATTTTGTAAATTCCATTCACATTTAGCCCGATGACCTAGTAACTTGACTTAGATACTCGAGTAACTACACCACACCAGAGGCATCATAGATGCATAACAAGAGCACTGAAGTGTAGAAAGGGGCACAAATATGCAAACAGGGGTACCGTAGTACGAACAGGGACACCAAAGTGCATACAGAAGCACCAAAGTGCAAACAAGGGCACCGAAGTGCAAATCCCGTACAAGCGCGCATTCTAACCTTATTGGCATGCCAATCGTATCCTAATTGTTTACTATATCTAAACGGGCATTTAAACAAAATTATAACTTTCATGAATCAGAGGAACTTCCATATATCTCCATACACATGCTGTAACAATTCATAATCATTCCAAAATCACATATATCATATTTCATAATTATTCAATAGTTTTCAAATAAATACTTTCTCACCTTATATTCAGATCTAATATTTCGATTTCCAACTCACATATTAAACATCATATATATATACACATTAATAAATCAGCAATAACATTATGTATATATATGTACAATTCTATACCTACGAACTTACCTCGACAATTACAGTTGTAAAACGAGGCCGACGACTAATCCAACACATTAACTTTTCCTTTTCTTAGATCCATTTGATTCATTTCTGGATCTAAATAATATTTTTTTTTCATTCAATTAATATAATTCTAGCACTTAAATAATATTTCTAATACAATTAAGTCCTTCAATAATCATTTTACAAATGTATCCCAATATTTTACCTTTTATGCAATTTAGTCCTTAAACCCAAAACTTGCAATTTTACCAATTTAACTAAAATCAAACTCAACCAAATAGTATAACACTTCACTACAGCCCATATTTGCTATTATTTAACATCAAGCCCTTATACTTTTAGCATTTTTACATTTTAGTCCTTATACATTAAAATTACCAAGAACTACTTTACAAAATAGTCCTATATAGCAACCAAGCTTAAGATTCTACCATAAACTTTCAAGAACATCTCAATTTAATCCATGGTAAAATTCTAAACATTTAACAACTTTACAAATTGACCCCTAAGCTAGCTAGATTAAGCTAATACGACCTCAAAAACATAAAAATCATTAAAAACGGATGCAAAATACTTACCATGTGTAACATCCCAAAATTGAGCCTAGGAGAATTGAGCCCAATGGGCCTTAGGCGTAGTAGCGTTTAAATTTTTGGTGAACAAGAGACCGGCTTAAATGCTAGTTAGACCCATTGGATAAGTGATTTTGGAAGGTTAGAGGGCTTCTATGAAGTCCCGGGATCAAATATTAGCTTTGGGGAAATTTTGGTTTTAGGTGAAAAAAACCCTAGAAGTTGGCAGGTAGGCCTTAAGAATAAAATATGGAGGAAAATAACACAAGTGGAGTGTGTGGTGGAGTGGCAAAGTGACGCCACATAAGAGACAAGGGGATGACGCCACAAGGGAAGGAAGGAGGTCCAAGGTTCAAGTCTTGGCTTTTGCATTTTGGTTTCTTTTTGCTTGGACCTTAGAATTTGGCCCATAGTTTATATTTAGTTGCGCATGGTTTGAGACACAAGAGGAGCTTGTGGCCAAGTGGCTAGCAGACATGGATTATGTTGCAAGGAGCACAGGTTCGAATCTCATGAGAAGCAAGGAGTATTTATTTTGCGATGCAGGCGGGAAGAGTTTGATTGAATTTAAACTCTCTCATTGACGAAGGGATCCCACATCGGAAAGACACAAAGAAGGAAGGTGAAGTGCTAGCTATATAAGGAGCATCCTAGGAGGAGAGAAAACACATCTTGGAGGGCGTTTGGGCACAAGAGTGATCGGGCGCGAATTAGCCCTGAGTCCTATCGGTGTGTAACTCTCTCTCTACTCTCGTAGAGCGGCAAATGCCGGAAGTGCGGTCCACGGCAATAGTAGCCACACGAGCGTGCGAGCGCACGTGTGGGGCTTCGACGCGATAGTTGAGGCCATCAGTAGTATTCTCGTGGGTTGGGGCTGCTTGGGCCTCGATGGGCCGAAGTGGGCCCAATGGGCCCGTGGGCCCATATGAGTAAATTGCATGATTGGTTAGTATATGTTGAACTAGACTAGGTGGAAGTTATATACGTGGCTAGATTCGTGTTAGGTGGGCCACACGAGCGTGTGGGCCCGGATGGGCCGAAATCGGGTTTTAGGCCCAATCGTCCGGTACAACCGGAAGTGGTAGCTGAGTCGCTAGTGGCGACATTAGGCCTTCAGAAAGGCCATTGCAGGTGTGAATTTACGAAAATACCCTTAGTAGGTAAAATTACGATTATACCCTTAAAGGTTGATTAGCATGATTATGTTGTTTAGTTTTGGCCGATTGTAGGGGAAGGCTTGATCTCGCATATCTCGGGTTGTGGCTAGTGCTCGAAAAGTGTTAAGGAATGGGGGATCTAGTGCGTTAGATCTTGATCTACGGGATTTGATAGTCGCATTAGTAATCAGGTGTGTAAACTAACACACTATACTTAGTAATATTGTTATTAAACCCTGTTTGCCTATTAAAATCATGACAGTATGATGGATTATTGGATACCCAAACGGGGTATGTGTGCGTATCGGGTAAGTTTAATTTATTACAAGTTCTATTATGGATACCTTGGGTATTATGATCCATGTTATGTATGCTTTGAGATGTAATGCTAGACATGTTGGCATGATATGCATGATTTGTATGATATGCATGGTTACATGAGTATGGTATGTTGATGGGTGATATGAGAGGAGGGAGCGGTGATATTTTGTCGACGAGCACCAGTGTTTTGGTAACACACTTTGTGACTTTGGGTCACCAAAGTGCTTTGGTAGCACATTTGTGTCTTTGGGACACGGAGGTTGGGCACCTCATTGCGACTTGTCCCTGTGGTTAACACCACCGTGGGTTGGCCCACTTTGAGATATGGGATAAATGCGCTAGTGATTGGGTATCACACGATGGGTTGGCCCCATCATTCGATTATTGTGACTACGGGCCACCTGTGCTTTGGTAGCACATTTGTGTCTTTGGGACACCAGAGGTTGGGCACCTCATTGCGACTTGTCCCCGTGGTTAACACACCGTGGGTTGGCCCCACTTTGAGATATGGGATCGTCGCGCTAGTGATTGGGTATCACACGATGGGTTGGCCCCATCAATTGATTTGTGACTACGGTCACGGTGCTTGGGTAGCACATTGTGTCTTTGGGACACCGGTGTTTTGGTAACACATTGTGACTATATGTCACCGGTGGTTTGGCACCACCGGTGGTTTGGTACCACGGGGTAGAAAAAAAGGAGATACGGGTGGTTAGGATCGGGTTGCATTAATTATGTTGCTATGTATGATGTGTGTTAGCATGTTGTTTCATCGGGAGCGGGATTTATGCACTGAGTCATTCGACTCACCCTCTCCTTTGACATTTCAGGTGACTCGTAGACGCGGACATGGAGCCGGGATGGACTCGGGGTACTCATGCCATGCTTAATAAAGTTTTACTCAAACTCTATCATTTGGGTACTTTAGTTTAATTACTTTTATTTGGGTTTTAATTTGGATTTGTAAAAGGCCTTTAAATTATGTTTTATGATGGGTATGTTTTAATTAGATTCTCAACCTGCTTAACAAATAACTTGGCATGAAATTTTACTAAAACTTGGAAAGACAACGTTTTCAAAATTATATCGCAATGTGTTTTAAACTATACCATCGGGTATCTCGCTATGTTTTGCTATACAATAAACTCAAATGATTTCCAAATCAAACTCGATTTTTCTAATAAGTCTAAAATGTTTCAAAATGACACTAAGAAACTATTGGAAGTGCTAAATGAAATTAACTCGTTTTAACTATATACTTGGATAAGTTTTCAAAATCTAATCAAACAAGCCTACTCAAACTTTCCTCAAATTCACTATGTTTTCACCCCACTTCTAAACGAAAAAAATCAGTTCACTCAAAGACGTTTTTTCCCGTAACATACCAGATTCGGGCGTGGTGTCTTGTCCGAGTTTGGGGTGTTACAATTGTGGTATCAGAGCCAGGTTCAAAACTCGGCTTTGAGGGTTGTGGGCCCAAAAACGTTTCAAAATGGGCTTTTCAAAAATATGGGTTTTTATGAAAAGGTTTTTCAGGTTAGGCTGGCATGGCACCTGTACCTCCGACCCGAAGTCCACCAGGTAAGTACCCCTTACTATTGCTTGTGAGTTATTGATGTGATCGGATGATTGCAATAGTGGATTACTTTAGAAACCGAAACTTTGATTGCTCGAAAGAACGACTTCCGTAAACTTACATTTCATAAAATTTGCTCATGGATTAAAGCGATTGGAACAAAATTTCTAAGGCATAAAACTTTTAATCGATTAAATCGCGACGCTAGATATGAGTTCTAGGGACGTGTTGTCGTGGTATGGTCGAGGTGGAATGATGACTTTATTAAGATCAGAGTGCGCAGCAAGAGCGTAGTGTGGTAGGTTAGGATGTGCGATTTGTTAGTTAGATGGAAATTTCGAGGACGAAATTTCTTTAAGGAGGGTAGATTTGTAACATCCCAAAATTGAGCCTAGGAGAATTGAGCCCAATGGGCCTTAGGCGTAGTAGCGTTTAAATTTTTGGTGAACAAGAGACCGGCTTAAATGCTAGTTAGACCCATTGGATAAGTGATTTTGGAAGGTTAGAGGGCTTCTATGAAGTCAGGGATCAAATATTAGCTTTGGGGAAATTTTGGTTTTAGGTGAAAAAACCCTAGAAGTTGGCATGTAGGCCTTAAGAATAAAATATGGAGGAAAATAACACAAGTGGAGTGTGTGGTGGAGTGGCAAAGTGACGCCACATAAGAGACAAGGGGATGACGCCACAAGGGAAGGAAGGAGGTCCAAGGTTCAAGTCTTGGCTTTTGCATTTTGGTTTCTTTTTGCTTGGACCTTAGAATTTGGCCCATAGTTTATATTTAGTTGCGCATGGTTTGAGACACAAGAGGAGCTTGTGGCCAAGTGGCTAGCAGCATGGATTATGTTGCAAGGGAGCCTGGGTTCGAATCTCATGAGAAGCAAGGAGTATTTATTTTATGATGCAGACGGGAAGAGTTTGATTGAATTTAAACTCTCTTGTGAAGGGATCCCACATCGGAAAGACACAAAGAAGGAAGGTGAAGTGCTAGCTATATAAGGAGCATCCTAGGAGGAGAGAAAACACATCTTGGAGGCGTTTGGGCACAAGAGTGATCGGGCGCGGATTAGCCCCAGAGTCCTATCGGTGTGTAACTCTCTCTACTCTAGTCAGAGCGGCAAATGCCGGAAGTGCTTGGCCACGGCAATAGTAGCTACACGAGCGTGCGGAGCGCACGTGGGGGCTTCGACGCGATAGTTGAGGCCATCGTAGTATTCTCGTGGGTTGGGGTCGCTTGGGCCTCGATGGGCCGAAGTGGGCCCAATGGGCCCGTGGGCCCATATGAGTAAATTGCATGATTGGTTAGTATATGTTGAACTAGACTAGGTGGAAGTTATATACGTGGCTAGATTCGTGTTAGGTGGGCCACACGAGGCGTGTGGGCCGGATGGGCGAAATCGGGTTTTAGGCCCAATCGTCCTGGCATACAACCGGAGTGGTAGCCGAGTCGCTAGTGGCGACATTAGGCCTTCGAAAGGCCATTGCGGTGTGAATTTACAAAAATACCCTTAGTAGGTAAAATTACGATTATACCCTTAAAGGTTGATTAGCATGATTATGTTGTTTAGTTTTGGCCGATTGGGGAAGGCTTGATCTCGCATATCTCGGGTTGTGGCTAGTGCTCGAAAAGTGTTAAGGAATGGGGATCTAGTGCGTTAGATCTTGATCTACTGGATTTGATAGTCGCATTAGTAATCGGTGTGTAAACTAACACACTATACTTAGTAATATTGTTATTAAAACCTGTTTGCCTATTAAAATCATGACATTATGATGGATTATTGGATACCCAAGCGGGGTATGTGTACGATCCGGGTAAGTTTAATTTATTACAAGTTCTATTATGGATACCTTGGGTATTATGATCCATGTTATGTATGCTTTGAGATGTAATGCTAGACATGTTGGCATGATATGCATGATTTGTATGATATGCATGGTTACATGAGTATGGTATGTTGATGGGTGATATGAGAGGAGGGAGCGGTGATATTTTGTGCTTGTGAGCACCCGGTGTTTTGGTAACACACTTTGTGACTTTGGGTCACCAAGTGCTTTGGTAGCACATTTGTGTCTTTGGGACACCGGAGGTTGGGCACCTCATTGCGACTCGTCCCCTGTGGTTAACACCACCGTGGGTTGGCCACACTTTGAGATATGGGATCGTCTCGCTAGTGATTTGGTATCACACGATGGGTTGGCCCCATCATCGGATTTTTGTGATGCGGTCACGGTGATTTGGTATCTGCTTTGTGTCTTTGGGACACCGGAGGTTTGGCACCTCATTGCGACTTGTCCTCGTGGTTAACACCACCGTGGGTTGGCCCCACATTGAGATATGGGATCGCCTGCGCTAGTGATTGGGTATCACACGATGGGTTGGCCCCATCATTCGATTATTGTGACTACGGTCACCGGTGCTTTGGTAGCACATTTGTGTCTTTGGGACACCGGAGGTTGGGCACCTCATTGCGACTTGTCCTCGTGGTTAACACCACCGTGGGTTGGCCCCACATGAGATATGGGATCGTGCGCTAGTGATTGGGTATCACACGATGGGTTGGCCCCATCATTGGATTTGTGACTTCGGTCACCGGTGCTTGGGTAGCACAAACGTGTCTTTGGGACACCGGTGTTTTGGTAACACATTGTGACTATATGTCACGGTGGTTTGGCACCACCAGTGGTTTGGTACCACACGGGGTAGAAAAGGTGTATGGACGGTTAGGATTGGGTGCATATGATTGGGATGCATGATGATCATGATTATGTTTGTATGTGATATTTTGCTAATCCAGGAAAAAGGGTAGCACTCTTGAGTCCGGGTGACTCACCTTTTTCCTTAACCATTTTTGTAGTGCATAAAGTGGGACCGGGATCGGAGAGGACAAGGTGGCCCATGCCGAAGATGATGTTCAATTATTTCATGCTTGATTTTGATATAAGTACTTTATTTGAATTGTTGGGTTGTAATAAAGGCCATTTTATGTTTTTGGTATTACTTTAACTATGGTTTATTCAAATTAAATTGCTACGTGAAAATGATTTATGGTTTGCAACCTATTTATTCAAATTGGATATTATAAACTAAAGTTTTAAAAATGAATGAGTTTAATAGCAAAGTTTTATTCCAAAGATATGTTTCCAAAATTCAGCAAACTACGATGTTTTATTTTAAATTAAGAAGATTTTCAACCGTCTTTTCCCAGTGACATAACCAGATTCGGTCGTAGTGAATGGACCGGGTTTGGGGATGTTACACCATGCATCAAGATTAATTTGGCCAAATGCTTCCTCTCTAAAAAAATGGTGTTTCGGTCATGCCTTCACCAAATGAAAAAGATGATATCATTTTCCTTTACTTAATTTTAAGTTTAATTGACTAATTACCATTTTACCCTTAAAAACTAAACCAAATTTCACCAAAAGCCAAGCCATGTTCATCCACTAACCTTTAAATTGGCTGAATTACTACTTAAGGCCCTTAATTCATGCTTTTATATCCATTAAATACAAATAATGCTATAGCTAATTAATTTTACATCTTTACAATTTAGTCCTTTCCAATTAATTAATCATTTAAACATCAAAATTTCTTAACGATGTCGAAACCATTTTTTTTTTGAAAAACGGGATTGACTTTAAAAAAGAAAATGGAGTCGCCACCAATCTTTTTTCGAGGTGTGATCGGGTCACCTTGAAATTGATCATTTTAATAAAAAAAAATTTGATTTATTAAAACAATGGTTTTGGTCTACGAAATTCGAGAAAATGGGTTCGGGAGTCGGTTACGCACGAGGAAGGATTAGCACCATCGTAACGCCCAAAAAATTGGTACCTAATTGATTAATTAATGTCTTAATGTCGAAAATTTGAGAAGATTTTAAAATATGTTTCTTTTGATTTTTCAAAACTTATAACCTTTAAAAAAAACATTCAATTATTTGGATAAAAGAAAAGTCGAATCTCAGTAAGTTAGAGCACGACCTTTCGAATTTCCCAAACACCAAATATCTTTTGTTTTGTTTTCTTTTTTTTTTAAATCCCTATCTCAAAATATCAAAATGTCACATCCAATAAGTTAGGGACGCAACATCTTAAATTCACAAAGATAGGTTTTTATTTGAAAATCATATATTTTAATTCCAAAAGGGTATTTGATCATTTATACTTAATGAGAAAAATCAAGCTTGATAAGTTAGAGCACGATTCCTCAAAACTCCAAATGTCAAATATTGCCTTATTTTAAGAAATAAAGTTTTGGATAAAAAGTGGCAATTAAAATAAATTTAAAATAATTAAAATAAATGAATAAATAATGATTAAGCAATTAAATGGATAAATAAATAAAAAAACACATAAGTCAACCTAACTCCCGCAATATGAGGATTCAAGGAAATTCCTCCACCAAAAACTAACTCGAACAGAAGCAACTCAAAAAGAAACGAAAATGAGCGAAGAACAAAATAAGAACAAGCCACAGAAAATAAGAACGCAAAAGAGAGAGAAATTTGAGTGAATGCTCTCAAGAATTTTTATTACTCAAAACTCAAGTCCCATTCAAGTGTGTCTACAATGAAGGGAGAGGCCTCTATTTATAGTTGAGCCTCCCCAAATCCAACGGTACAGATCATTTACATCAACGGCTAAGATTAAAAGGTATCTACAAATTAAATCTCTAATATTACAAAATCATATCTTTTAATATTACATACCATATCTTCTAAGATTGCATATCATATCTAATATTGCATACCATAACTTCTAGGATTGCATATCATATCTAAGATTTGCATATCATATCTAAGATTGCATACCATATCTTCTAGGATTGCATATCATATCTAAGCTTTGCATATCATATCTAAGATTGCATATCCTTGAAGATTGTACTTCCATATACGTCAAGCTTGTAGATAGACCTTCAATCTTTTTAAGTAATGGGCCATTCTGATCGGGCCAAATGATATATTTTGATTTGGACTTGGACTTTATTTTATTATTTTGGGTTTATTATTTTTTTGTATGGGCCGGGCTAAATTGGCCTATTATAGCTGCCCCTCTTTGCTCATTGTCGTGTAACGAGAATAGAGCAAAGACTATAAAAGGCCTAATTTTGCCCGGCCTTTGTCGAGCCTTGACTTCTTGGTCATTGCTTTCTTTAAATAACTTCTATCCCATCTGCAATTCGGCTTCAATTTGCTTCACTGCAACTTTAGGAATGCCATATATGCTATCTTTGGTCTGCTCCACTGCAAACTTAGAGAATGCAAGACCTGATGTCTTTGATCTACTTTATTGCAATCTCAGGGAGACAAGACTATAATCTTTAGCCTGCTCCCTTGCTACATCATGAAGATAAGGCTAGTGGCTAAAATCTACTCCCTTGCTACATCAAGAAGATAAGATTCGCCAAATTCGACCGCCTCCTCATCGCTAGGGATATAAGATCTACAAACTTCAGTTTGCCCCACTACTATCTCGAGGGGACAAAATCTGAACTTTCCATTCTGCTTCCTTACTATCTCAGGAAGACTTCAATCTTCAGTCTGCTCCACTACCATCTCTATGGAACAAAATCTGAACTTTTAGCTTGCTTCCTTACCATTTCAGGAAGACTTCAATCTTCAGTCTGTTCCACTACTATCTTGAGGGAACAAAAGCTGAACTTTTAGTTTGCTTCCTTACTATCTCAGGAAGACTTCAATCTTCAGTTTGCTCCACTACCATCTCTAGGGAACAAAATCTGAACTTTCCAATTTGCTTCCTTACTATCTCGGAAGACTTCAATCTTGACCTGCTCCACTACCATCTCTAGGAACAAAATCGAACTTTTGGTTTACTTCCTTACTATCTTCAGAAGACTTCAATCTTGATTTGCTCCACTACCATCTCTAGGGAACAAAATCTGAACTTTTGGTTTGCTTCCTTACTATCTTCAGGAAGACTTCAATCTTCAGTTTGCTCCACTACCATCTCTAGGGAACAAAATCTGAACTTTTTGGTTTGCTTCCTTACTATCTTCAGGAAGACTTCAATCTTCAGTTTGCTCCACTACCATCTCTAGAGAACAAAATCTGAACTTTTTGGTTTACTTCCTTACTATCTTCAGGAACACTTCAATCTTCAGTTTTCTCCACTACCATCTATAGGGAACAAAATATGAATTTTTGGTTTGCTTCCTTACTATATTCAGGAACACTTCAATCTTCAGTTTGCTCCACTACCATATCTAGGGAACAAAATCTAAACTTTTTGGTTTGCTTCCTTACTATCTTCAGGAAGACTTCAATTTTCAGTTTGCTCCACTACCATCTCCAGGGAACAAAATCTGAACTTTTTTGTTTGCTTCCTTACTATCTTCAAGAAGACTTCAATCTTCAGTTTGCTCCACTACTATCTCTAGGGAACAAAATCTGAACTTTTTGGTTTGATTCCTTACTATCTTCAGGAAGAATTCAATCTTCAGTTTGCTCCACTACCATCTCTAGGGAACAAAATCTAAACTTTCCAATTTGCTTCCTTAATATCTCAGGAAGACTTCAATCTTCAGTCTGCTCCACTACCATCTCTAGGGAACAAAATCTGAACTCTCCCGATGTTGCTACACCGTCCTCTGAGGGACATGTCCTGTAGACTCGAATGTATTATGGATGACATTTTCTTGAATGCAGAATGTCATGAGAATGATCCCATTTTTTAAGTGTATAATGATTAGGATGCAATGATCGGAATGAATCTAATGCTCCTAACTAAATGATATTAGGGATGACATTTGCATGAATGCAGAATGTCATGAGAATGATCTCCTTTTTTTTTAAAGAAAACGATTAGGATACAATGATCGAAATGAATCAAATGCTCCTAATTGGAAGTGTATGAATGATATTTACATGAGAATGATCCTCTTTTTTACTGTTTGGGTTGTCACTGCTCATAGTTCATCAAGGTTCTATCATCGATGCGTTACCATGCTTTCTCGTTTATTTGGTATCTTTGTGAAAACCCAAAAACGATCATATTCTCGCTTTCAAAGCAAGCTTGCCCCTTCCAGAATTTAATTTGAGTCCCTTCCATTTGTACTTTTACGGGACATAAAGTTTGTACCTCCCACTACAACTTCAGGGGAATAACATTTGGTAATAACCAGATGTATGTGCCTTTCAATATTTCCAAACCTTAGGCTTGGTGAGTTCTAAACAATAGTCCTGTTTCAGGTCCCTATATTATTTAAAAACTTCCAGAGTAATGTACGAAACTCCTTTTATGAAAATATTATTAGTCCAATAATCATTATTTCAATATAAAATGCCTGAAAAAGATCACAACAATGGACAAGAAAGAAATTAATCAGGAGCATAGCTCGGAAAAAATAAGTTAATCAAAAATAACCAAGGCAATAAAAGAAAATTGATTTGGGATTATCTTGAAAAGAATAAATCAATCAAAGATAACAAATTCAAAAATGGGTAAGATAAAAGCTAAGTACCCTAGATATCGCAGCCTGAGCTTCTTTGTTCAAACTTCTTGAGGACCATTCTAAGCTCAATATGTGTTTAAGGGATCCGGAGTACTTTGTCGATGCCCCAAGACGCAGCATACTTCCTCATTGTTAATTCAGGCATACTAAGACTACCACATGCCCTATCTTTGATCAAAATTTGAGCCACCCTTTTGGGTTTTCAGCTCAAAACCCCTTTAGTCTCAAAGCACCCTTTGCGGGTTTTCGCCTTGGCCTCTCCTCTTTTCCTTTTTTCTTCTTTTTTTTTGAATGAATTTGAGCTCAAGGTGCCCTTTGTGGGTTTTCACCTTAGCCTTTCCCCTTTCAGGTAATACTTCTTGATTGAACCTGAATTCGCCGAATTGGACAAGTCTTCGCCATTCGTCTCGGTCCATATTAATTCTCCTCTAGAACAGACCTTCTCTACAACGTAAGGTCCTTCCCAGTTTGGTATCTGCTTTCCTCTAAAATCCTTTTGTAAAAGAAAGATCAGGTTCCCCTCGTGGAATTCTCTAGGATAAACCTCTTTGTCATAAGCTTGTGTCACCTGATCGTGATGGATAACTTTTTACCTTTTCTTCAATTAGGTTTAATTGGTGAAACTGTTTCTATTCCAATGAGAAATGTGTTACCCCAGTGAAGGTTCTAGCCAACATTCGATAAGACAGAGGGTAAATGGTAACTTCTTTATGTCAATATTCACAAGTCTCAGTCATCTTTCCCATGATCCTTGTTTTGTTGTTTTTGTTTTGTTTTTTTTTTTGCTGCCATTACTGCATTGTGATATGGCATTTGATCTTTGAACAAACTTCCAAACTTTTGACATTGTCCTTTTTAACACTCATTGTCAGCACCTGATCTTTTTTTTTTTTGATAATTTGATGACTATCGACTTTGTAACATTGGCATGTGAAGCTACTTCCACCCTCTTAATGAAGTAAACGATGACCACGATGATGAATCGATATTGACTAGAAGCTTTTGACGAGATCGGCCCCATAATATCCATTCCCCATGTATAGGAAGTCTGTGAAGAAATAGATGAGGCACATAAGTCTTGTCTTCCTCAATTTGGCATTTGCGACATAACTGAAGCAATCTCCCTTTTATGGTAGACCAACAGTGCCCGATCCTCATGTTTAGCCCGTGTCTTAGTAGCCCAGGCATATCCTGATATGATTGTGCGAAAACATCCTTGAATTCTTGAAAATAATTCAATGATGTCTTGCCTTATTTCTGTGGTGAGCTGTGTTACAATCTTCACCTCTTTTCTAGGCTCATAATATCCACTGACCCTTTGTAGAGTGAGGTCTATTTTTCATCTTGTTTCACCATTCTTAACAAATTAGAAGATAGGTTACAATCTCTGTTATCTTCAAAGTCTTTAGATCCCCTAGACCCATATCTTATTCAAAAAGGGAGTCAGTAACAACGTCGCTTATGTCGTTGATATCTGGGTACCTAGGTACGAAGGCAAAAAATCTAAAGAATAAATGATTCTAAGGATTATTATTTGTATGGTATGGTTATGAATAAAGAATGAAAGAATATTGTAAAGAACAAAAGAATGTACAATATGAAGAATAAAAAAAATATTTGCTTAAAAAAGATGCATTTTATTGAAATAAAAATTCTGGACATAAGCCTATTTCACAAAAGGATTCTTATTGCCTCTAGGCTTAAAGCAACAAGCATGTTCTGAATATTACTCTATATTAGCTCTAAAAAGTACAGGGATTCCTTCCACAGTTCCATTGTTTAAAATCTTCCCAAGTATGTAAGGGCTTTGGAAACTTTTATTCCCCGATTCTCTCTTCGGATATGTCATTAATGTTCAGATTCCTTGATATTCCTTCGGATCATTGATCTCTTCAATTTATTATCCATCAGGCCTTGCACTAAGGCCCTGATCTCAATTCAGTAGACTTTCATCAGTTCCCAGGTTGCTGAAACAATTTTACCTAATTAAAGTCCTTCTATGGATTTTAATGCATATGATGCTATGTAATGCAAATGCATGAAATGAATGCAAAAAGAAAGAGAGGCGTTGATTTTGAATTCAATTCCATTAGAAAAACTTTTCTAGAAAGCAAATTTCTTTACATAAAACGGATTGCATATGCGGCCTTACCCTCATATTCCAAGCAAAAACATTAATCCCCTTCTTCGCAAAAGTCAAAACTTTCTAAACTTCTAATAGATTCCTCCACTAGCTCCTTTTTGCTTGATCTGGGCCGCGACTCACTGCTCACTTATTTCCATAATGCTCGTTAGCCTCTTCAAGAAAGCCGAGACGTGGTGATTCTCGAATAGTCTTTGTCAGCTTGAATCCTTGGGTAATAAGGTCTTGTATTCCTTTACGGACTATCAGTCTTCTCTTATTGTGTTTACTTGGACCATATTCGGACGACCGTATTATAATCCACTTTATCAAAAAATCCGTTTTCTCATGACAAACTTTTCTATTTATCAATCGAATTTGAATCAACACCTCTTTTCTATGATGTGAATGCAATGCAATCAAAACAAAAGAGAACACGTTAGCACAAGAGAAATAACAAAACAGGGCACCTATCTGGGTGACCACTAGGGTTCAATATAGCTCTATCTAGGGTTGGCTCTTAAGGATCACTATATGTGGCTTAGTTCTAAAGGGAGGGTACCTGAACCAGCAGATTCCTCGATCCTCACCCATTATAGGCTCATACGGACCGAGTTTAGTTCAGGGGAATACATTTTCCTATGGCTGCACGGAGATGAAAATCTCACGAAGACATATGTACGAATGTATCCCGAAAGCGATTCACTATCCTGGACGGAGGTGAAAACCTCACGAAGGAGTAGCTTCTCGATCCCACTTAAAAGGGTGTGACCACAACGGTCATGCTATGCAATGCAGACATGCTTTTCAATATTAAAACAACATGCAATAAAAAGGATAATAATTTTTCAAATCGGATTTTCAAATTTAGACAAAAAGACAGGAAATAATCAATTTTACGGCTTGACTCTCTTATTGGTCCCCAGTGGAGTCGCCAAACTGTCGAAACCATTTTTTTTTTGAAAAATGGGGTCGACTTTAAAAAAGAAAATGGAGTCGCCACCAAACTTTTTTCGAGGTGTGATCGGGTCACCTTGAAAGTGATCATTTTAATAAAAAAATTGATTTATTAAAACAATGATTTTGGTCTACGAAATTCGAGAAAACGGGTTCGGGAGTCGGTTACGCACGAGGAAGGATTAGCACCCTCGTAACGCCCAAAAAATTGGTACCTAATTGATTAATTAATGTCTTAATGTCGAAAATTTGAGAAGATTTTAAAATATGATTCTTTTGATCTTTCAAAACTTATAACCTTTAAAAAAAATTCAATTATTTGGATAAAAGAAAAGTCGAATCTCAGTAAGTTAGAGCACGACCTTTCGAATTTCCCAAACACCAAATATCCTTTGTTTTGTTTTCTTTTTTTTTTTTAAATCCCTATCTCAAAATATCAAAATGTCACATCCAATAAGTTAGGACGCAACATCTTAAATTCACAAAGATAGGTTTTTTATTTGAAAATCATATATTTTAATTCCAAAAAGGGTATTTATTTAGACTTAATGAGAAAAATCGAAGCCCAGTAAGTTAGGGCACGATTCCCTCAAAACTCCAAATGTCAAATATTGCCTTATTTTAAGAAATAAAGTTTTGGATAAAAAGTGGCAATTAAAATAAATTTAAAATAATTAAAATAAATGAATAAATAATGATTAAGCAATTAAATGGATAAATAAATAAAAAAACACATAAGTCAACCTAACTCCCGCAATATGAGGATTCGAGGAAATTCCTCCCCCAAAAACTAACTCGAACAGAAGCAACTCAAAAAGAAACGAAGATGAGCGAAGAACAAAATAAGAACAAGCCACAGAAAATAAGAACGCAAAAGAGAGAGAAATTTGAGTGAATGCTCTCAAGAATTTTTATTACTCAAAACTCAAGTCCCATTCAAGTGTGTCTACAATGAAGGGAGAGGCCTCTGTTTATAGTTGAGCCACCCCAAATCCAACGATACAGATCAATTACATTAACGGCTAAGATTAAAAGGTATCTACAAATTAAATCTCTAAGATTACAAAATCATATCTTTTAATATTACATACCATATCTTCTAAGATTGCATATCATATCTAAGATTGCATACCATAACTTCTAGGATTGCATATCATATCTAAGATTTGCATATCATATCTAAGATTGCATACCATATCTTCTAGGATTGCATATCATATCTAAGATTTGCATATCATATCTAAGGTTGCATATCCTTGAAGATTGTACTTCCATATACGTCAAGCTTGTAGATAGACCTTCAATCTTTTTAAGTAATGGGTCATTCCGATCGGGCCAAATGATATATTTTGGACTGGACTTGGACTTTATTTTATTATTTTGGGTTTATTATTTTTTGTATGGGCCCGGGCTAAATTGGCCTATTACAAACAAAACTTTAATACAACCTTAATAACACTCCATGAATATTTAATAAAATATTTACGGCTTAGTTTATAGAAACGAGGTCCCGATACCTCATTTTCTAAAACAACTTGACTTTAAGGCCTTACCACTTGAACTTAATTATTCATTCAAATAACATAATTTGCCAATTCAAAATTTATTTTAATATTATAATTGACTCGTAAATATTAAATACTAATATTTACGGGCTCACTTGTCGGATTTGTGACCCATACAAGCTTACTCGATTATATCACTGATCTAAATAAACCAAATTAGCTTTGGATGTATCATAACCTTATCATAGCAGTATCTATCACAGAACCAACAGAATTTATCCAAAACTTACCATACGAGCGGATAATCACATTCTACCTTACAGATTTAGCAGAGTACACCACAATGGCCAAACAGAATACGCCACAAGGAAAACATAAAGAATTCACATGTTTACTGTCCTGATGGCTTCCACAAAAGGTGCCATGGATTTCTCCCTCATGGACTTATACATAAGTTTCATGTATAGTGATCTACCAGATAGATTTACACATTATCAAATGCTACACCATTAACTAGTGTGATTTCTAGAGACTTGGAATGTTTGAAAAATGGCTTAAATGATGGATCATCTTGAATGGTTCAAGGGATGGTGGAAACCACGACCCAAAGAACTTGAATGTATCTTCATTAAGGCCTTGTATCCTTCTCCATCAAGGTAAGCTTGAGAACATGCACCAGTATTGATGGTTTGCTTCTTAAATATTCTAGATCACTCATTGTGCATGAATTCGGCAAGGAATGGTCAATCTTGGCCCATACGAATGGACACCTACATCAATTATAAATAGGCAACACTTGAGCATAATTTCACCACACAAAATTTGGATAAGACTAAAGACACCATGTTAGACACTTAATCTTGACTTTCACACACAAATAACATAAACACAAGACACCACTTATTTCTCATCATACACGCATTAGTCAAACACATATATATGACTATTACAAGAATTGACCCTAACATGTTGTCATGAACATATATAAACATGCAACATACGATAATAACAACAAAATAAAGAAACAACACACGACACACATATAATATGGACTTAGGACTCAAAATCATGCGTAAATATAAATAACTCATGCAACACATTAAAAATAATGCAAGATAAAATATGTGGATTAGATTAAAATGCAACTTACTAAAATAAGGAAAAGTCCTTGAAATAGTTGGCCCAATAATCAATCAAACCCAAACGATGTTTCATTTTGCACTTGGGTCCCTCGTGTTTAGGCCAATCTCGACATCTCCGAATGGCTTCGTAACATGATGTGACCGGAATCACATCATGAACATTCATACTATCATATCTTGCCATGGGTCACAACCACATGGACTTACACACTTTCATGTATCGTGATCTGTCATTCTAGTCTTCATCTTACTAAAGGCTACACCACGAATGTTTTCATATCATAAGATGCCATGGGTCTCAACCTCATCGTCCTACACTTGTTTTCATATTGTGATTTTCCAGTCTGGTTAGCAATATAATTGCCTTCCTAGAGGTATCACAGAGGGACATTTACTCAACATTCTCTTACCCGAATTTGTTCACACATCTGAGTGATTCGTACCTTTTCTATATCAAACTATACCTGCATACTTACCCATCCACATTTTGTTCCAATAGGACTTCATACATTTTCTCATAACATGTATATCATTTTTACTATGCTTCTTACACTTACACCAATTAATAGAGATATCATTGTCATTTAGATATACTTTTATTTGAACAATACCCATGCAAGAGTCAAGTTAGAGACTCACCTGATACTCACCCACTATAAATCAAAACTCTAGACTTAGACATCCTTCTCGAACTAGCAACAACAATTGCTTAAAAAACATTGGATTACTAAATTAAAACTCATTTACACACAAATTACTATAATCTCAATTACTAATAACCCTCATGCAAAGCCTTATGCTTACAACTTACTATTCATTTACCTCTTATAGACTTACTCTTTCAGAACTTAACATGCAGAGTTGTAATACTTACCCGGAGATGGAATGACTACTGATTAAACTAAGAGCCTTAGCTTCCAGCTTAAGGAAGAAGAGATACAATTAGACTTAAGAAAAAGAGTTAGAGAGTAACATTGAATGAAGAAGCAAAACTCCCTTATGAAACCTTCTAACACACACACAAAAATTTCACAATTTTTCCTCCTTAATGAACTCCAGTTTCTGAGAGAAACATAAATGAGAACCCTACATAATAGATATCAGACCAGTCTATCTAGTTGGTTTCTAACCAAGTCACTTTACAACCCAACCAACACAGTATTAAGACAAACACGGTGTACTATACATTTGCTGATAACTCATACCATAATTATCTTTTCGTGTAACAAAACCTTTCTCTTTAAATAGCATAATAGTCTGAAATAGTATCTTCACTTACTTACATAGCGGTTACTATATGCTCACACATATGTGCCAAATGAAATAATTGGGTAGATTACACTTCACCAAAGAGATTATTTCACTACTACACGCCTTAACCTTGGATCCGTTAGACTTGGGATGTGACAACTCTCCTTCCTTTAAAAAAATTTCACCTCGAAACTTTTCTAACTTGGAAGAAATCCACTATACAATTAAAAACTAACCGTTCGCGCCAGACGCATACCATTAATTGTGTAACACCCCAAACCCGGCCCATGCGTTATGACCAGATCTGACATGTCACATGAGAAAAACGTGTTAAATCCTTTCTATTCGTATTAAAATAGGTATTATTTTATTATAAACAAGAAAACAAATTTGATTTGAAACATTTGATAAAATACTACTAATCTCGATGGTTGATTGATAAATCGATAATTTGAACTAGAGATCTTATAAACCGTGACTTTTAAAAAAATATCATTGATAATTTGAGAGAAAATTTCTGAGTTAAAATATTTGTAAAAGTTTGTTATAAAATCCATTTGTTATTCTATTTTGGAAAACCTTTATTTAAGTTTTTAGAAAAATTCCCATTTAAAATAATTCAAGCAAGATAATAAGTACGTCAAACATAAAGCAAAATAAAATATTCCAGAGGCCTTATTACAACATAAATACCCAAAATAGTAAAAGTAGTAAAGTAAACGGAAATAGAAATCTAAAGTTCAATAACACCATTACTGAAGTATGGCCTCCACCGAGTCATCCATGGCCCAAGTCCATATCACTGAGCATTACCTACAAGGGTTAAGAAAAAGGGGGAGTGAGTTACAAGAACTCAGTGTGAAATCCCCTTACCACCATCCACTGGGCCTGAATCCATTTAGCATTATCTTGGGCTTAAGCCCATTTAACATACCCTTGGATCGAAGCCCATTTACAAAACAGAATATATTTATATATGCACAATGTATGCAACCCAACCCATCCTAGTAATCCATCCGCTACACACCACCCGTACCATCCCATCACACCTGTGGGGATCAAGTTAACCCACCCCGCCAAACACACCAATCGCAGGCAAGATGCCATTTAATATATATATTGTGGCCAAGCCACCGCTGCAGTCAAACTGCTTTTCATAATTTTTGTGGCAAAGCCACCAGAGTCATAATTATGCGTGGCATAGCCACTATACAGATTGTGGCAGAGCCACCAGAATATCATATACGGTAATATAACCGACACACAGCCTTGGTAAAAATGATCGACACAGAGTCATTAATTCATATGTTAGGCACATAGCCCCGGGTAAATACGTTTAGCACAAAGCCATAATCACGATGGCACAAAACCATATTTAGGTTAGCACATAGCCATTATCAGAATTTGTGGCAAAGTCACCAGAATCAGAATGAAACATAATAACAAACATTTTTGTGGCAATGCCACCGGGCTACACTTCTCTTCAACATTTTTCCCATCCCATGCAAATTATGTAAATGTAACTTACATAATAAAGCATACATAATAAAGCATAATATCCACAAATATAAACAACAATCATTGATTTAGAGATTTATTACGGTAAATCGGCCCATTATAACACTTTGCAATTCGGCCCATTAAGGCATTCTATCAAATCGGCCCATAGGGGCATTTTCGTAATTCGGTAATTTTACCCACTAAGGGTAATTCGGTAATCTCGCAACCTAAGGGTATTTTGGTAATTTACCCTCCAAGGGTATTTTGATAATTTCGCAACCTAGACTTAACTACTAATGTGGGGCATAAAAATCGAAACTGTCCATTTACGTCATACTAACTAAATTGACTATAACTCGAGTTAGAAAACTCGAAATTTAAATCCGCAAAGTTTCCTTAAACTAGACTCATATATCTTCTTACAAAATTTTTTCCAGAATTTTTGGCTTAGCCATTTAGTACAGTTTATTCATTAAAGTTTCCCTTGTTTCACTGACCAACGATTCTGACCTCTCTTACCCTAAATTCAAATATCTCACTGTACAGTTTTCATATGTTTCTCTCACTTGTTTCTATTGAAAATAGGCTCACTAAGGAATCTATACATATAAATTATAAATCATAATTCACTTTGTACAATTTTAAATGATTTTTCCAAGACAGAACAGGGAACCACGAAGTCATTCAGGACCAGTCTCACTAAAATTAAAATATCACAGAATATATAATTCCTCTTCCTCCTCTGTTTCTTTCATATAAAAATAGACATAGTAAGCTTTATTTCTATATCTTATTCACTTTCTAATTCCCTTTCTCCTATTTTTCGTGATTTTTCAAAATCACGTCACTGCTGCTGAGCAAACTATTTCATTGCAAAATATGGTTACCACTACGAATATACGCACGCCCGAGTGGTCACGGATGCCGGTTTCTGGTTTTTCTTCGGTATTTCGACCGAATCACAGAACATTTCATGCAAACTTTCAGAGGGGTACGAGATTACACACCATTTCAAACAGGTATTCTGAAGGGTACGGGATTACACACCTTATTCGGAATTCGTAACACGATACTCTCTGCGGCACCTAAAGGTACAATCGGTTAACAATTAGTCCAAAGCCCAATTTAAACTTCAACCAAGTATTGCGATTGATTAACAATCTATATCACTTACCAACAATCCGAGTCTCTTATTACGAGGGATAGGTGATCGAGCGATTTGGTCCCTAAAAATAAACGATTAGTCATCACCTCTATACCGTTTAGCAAACTAACCGATCAACAAAAAAGATCAAAAAGAACCATGACGAATCCCTTACCTTGACAATAATAGATCCCCTTCTATCGATTTCCTTAAGGCTAGAAAGATGATGAGAGTGTAAGCTAACACTCTACCGATTCGGCCCACACCAAGAGAACCAAGAAGATGGAAGTAGCAAAGAATAGATTCGGCCTTACAACCACCGAAAACCCGAGAAGACAAAGAAGCTTGGCAACCACAAGAACCAAGTTTCGGCTATGAGATGAAGTTGATGTTTGGTTATGGTGTATAAAAGAGAATGTTTGAAAAGAAAAGAGTAAAAGTCAATAGGCAAATTGAAGTTTTGGTCAAGAGGAAATGCAATCAAAAGAACCAAAATATTTAGAAAGGAAAAGAAATGACCCCAAAGATGTGAAAATGAAAGGGAGAGCTAGAGAAATTTGGCCCCTCTCTTCCCTTAACTAAAACCATGTATCATCTTTTCCAAAAGATGAGCATTGACCAAATAAAAATCTTTCCAAAACACCTTCCACACTATAAGCCAACATGTTCCCTTCACATGCCTTTTTCTTTTGATTCTTTCCATCATCAACCCTTATCTTCCTCCATACCATATTTCTTTAGCCACCTTTCCAAAACCAAAAAGTCTTCCTTGCCTTAAATACCACCTTGGCTGACACTTAGGGAAGGAATACAAAAATAAAATCCCAAAATTTGCACTAGGTGGGATTCGAACTCCACCCCTCAAGCCCATACATGTAACGCCACACCACTCCTCCACTAGCTTCACTTGTGCTAGCAAAATGCACACTTATTTCCATAAGCCTTGATGCCATTTACCTTCTCACCTTAAAATGCTTAAACACAAAAATTTTGCTAAGGCCCAATTTGAACCCGAAACTTCCTAGAACCCCGTAACTTCCCAAAATCACCCTCCTAATAAGTCCAACTTGAAATAATGCCGTTCTCAAATTCCCATAAATTTTAAAACGCTTCTACGCTCAAGGTCCAATGGGCCCAATCCTACTAGGACCAATTTCGGGTCGTTACAAATTGGCGAACTATCCTTCTTACTCATAGCATCTTCTTATCAAAACATACACTTTAAATATTCCTTGCTAGGAAGAGTGTCATAATTCTACTTAATTGGCGAATTTAGAATTTGGTGGTTACTCCCATAAATTCAAACATTACATAACTTACCTTTTTGATAGATGTCCAATTTGTATTAGAGAACCTAAACAGTTACCAAAAAATAAACTTCTTGTACACATTTGTTTCTCTATAAAACAAGTACTCAAATACCCTTTCAAACACATTCGCTAAAAAATTGGGAACCCCAACTTCTTCTTTTTTTTAATCTTTTTGCTTCCTTCGATCTCAGTCTTCACATTTCTCAGAGGTATAATTTACTCTTATTCTTTTCCTTTTCTTTCACACAAAATTGGTTAGAACAGCCACTAGAGGGAGGGGCCGAGGCAAAGTTAACTGAAACGTCAACCCCAGAAATCCTTTCTCCTTCAAACCTCAAAGTCCCAATGATACTCCACCGTGCGTGGAGACTCCTTCGTACGAATGTAGCACCACCCAGGATGAAATACAACGATATTTAGGAACTCGGGGTATTCTTCACCCAAATTTTCTTACAATTTTAGACGGCCACAGAGGTGTTGTCGGAATGATAATACCCTAGGCTTTATTCTTCCCTTAATTTTATTGGAGGTAAAATTTTATCTACCGCTTCACCCATTCTTTTGTGCGGTATTAAATGAGTATGGTATTGCCCTGGACAACAATCAGCCTTGTCCTGGTGGACTTTGGTAGCCTACTTCATAGATTGTTTCTTGCCTAATGAACCACCACTTTTAGGTGTATTCCAAAAAATTTATCAGTTGGAGATAAAAAAAACAAGGCACTGTTGCTGGAAATGCCCATTTCAGCGTACACCAGGGTTGCAAGCCTATCATTCAAAAAAACATTTCATACCTGCACTTAAGGAAGGAAAAATTCATAAGTGTCATCTGTAGGCTTGAAAATAGATTTGGCTTTCCTAGACGTTGGTCCCTTCCTCAGGAGTCTGTTTGTGCTCACTATCAGCAAGTCGATGCTCAAGTTGCCTTGAAGCAATATACACGGCTGAAAAGGGGACGTACACTTGAGCTGGTGGAAATGGTTACAATTAGAAATGTATTCCAATATTGTTTATAGAATCTAAGCCCCAATGATTGCAGGTAACTAACACTATCAGTTGGTTAGATGATTACAATGTGCCCTCAGTTTTAGATGCCTGACCTCACAATGCCACTAAAAATTAGGCACAAATTTTGACTGGGCGTATAAGGGAACCTCCTTTCTTTTTTTATGAATTTTGTAGAATTCATTCTCACAATTGGATTATCACACCTCTTAGTACTCTTTCCTCTTCTTCTAGTTGGGTTAGTTCTCATATTGATGATGCAGAATCTTCTTTGAGTTCTCACATTACACCCGATCAAGCACCAAATATGGATATCACAACTCTCTTGGGTAAGGCTCATGCAAAGGAGAGAGCTACTGCTGCTCCTTCGACGAAATCAGCAGTGAAGAAAAATCAAAAAAAGCCCAAAGTAGAAGAGAGTACCCAAGAAATTGAAGAGAGTGAACACCCACTACTAAAGCGGCGAAGAATTAGGAAGGGGCTCCCTACCAATGGAGTCCGTCCATTCTACAGATTCTTCAATTTTCCACACTGATCCTCCATTGGTTGAGGTCCCAACAGAAACATTATGCCTAGAGCAGCCAGTGGTTCCTACAAGTTCTTAGCCCCAGCAGGCCTCTTCTGTAGAAACAAATGAGGTTTTTTCCATGGCGTGACTTATTGAAATCAGGATCATCTTCTATTTCGATGAGCTTTAACTTCCAAAGTCTGAAGAGTATGATACCACCTCAAAAGAAAGAGTCTCTCTACTCCTATCTTTCTTCCAATCAGAATTGTCTCCTCTTTCATTAATGTTGAAGTCTTCACAAGCTCTATCTATGGAGTATGGACTGTAGAGTGGGCTCCTCCAAGAAACAAGTAATTTCCATGATGCTAAGGTTGTGAGATCAGAGGAGGCAACCAAAGTTAGTGAACAGACTGTAGTTGAACTACGCCGATCTGGCTAGATATAGGAACAAGATTGAATATATGGATTATTGTATCATGACGTGGAAACTAAGTCCCAACACACACAGACTAAATGCACCCAAATTGAAAAGGAAGTCAAGTCACTAAAAGAGAGCGAATCCTCCCTAAAGGAGAAACTTAAGACTTAGAAGCTCCGCCACAAAGTTGAGTTGGATGGTTTACACCAATCCAATGAGGAATCCATTAAAAAATTTCAAGAAGACACCACAAAGAACTTGACTAAGGCCCAACTTGAGTTAAGGTCTAACCTATATCTTCATACTCAAGTGATTGCTAGCCCACTAAATCTAAGTCAGGTAGAATTCAATTTTCTTCAAGATATCTCTATTGAATCTTTGAGCTTTAATGTTTATCACCTCGAAGGCAAAGATTGGGAAGACTTTCAAATGAAATGGAAACAAACAACTGGTTTCCTCTTCCCCAATACACCCAAAGTAAAAGATGAAGAAGAAAATTCAGAAGGTTCTATTGAGTTGGAGAAAACTCGAGAGGATTGTCCACAAGAAGAATAGGTCACTGCTAAACCCACTAACCATCATGTTGAGGAAGGAAAATAGAATTTCTTTTTATTTTGTCTTGTGATTTCTCTTTCTATAACAATGTAATACTTTTCCAGACTTTCTCAATGAATCTATCATTTGTTCCTCCACTGCCTTACTTATCACAATATCACTTACTAGCATAACAAACATCTTTCGCACAAACATAACTTCAACATACCTGAGGGACTAAGCCAGGCTCGACGTAATAAGCCTACAATGCTGACTCACTTATTTTCCAGAGGATCGACTAAATTGTGGCTTTGATACCAACTTGTAACGCCCTAAACTCGACCCAATACATAGAATCCAGATCTCAAGTGCTACTTCACATACCACTTAACAAATTTTCGAAACGGATGACAGATACCCCTTACTTAAAACATAGTTCTTTCTATTTCATTTAAAGACTCAATTTCAGGAAAACAAAGGAAAGTATTTAGGAGTAGAATATTACTTCATACATTTCACTAAATCCTTTACAATACAAATGTTTACTAGAGATTGACCCTTAGACAAAGTCCTACAATACGCCATTTTTCTACAGTATGCATAATAACTCAGTCCATCGTTCTTTGGCGTATTCTTGGCATCGTCCCTCTTGGGGAAATCTTATCCAATCGTTGGTTGAAACATAAACATAACATTTGTAAGTTCAAGAGAACTTAGTGAGAGTTAATGTAACATCCCAAAATTGGGCCTAGTAGAATTGGACCTATTGGGCCCATTGGACCTTGAGCGTAGAAGCGTTTTAAAATTCATGGGAATTTGAGAACGGCATTATTTCAAGTTGGACTTATTAGGAAGGTGATTTTGGAGAGTTACGAGGTTTCTAGGAAGTTCCGGGTTCAAGTTAAGTTATAGGAAAAATTTTGTGTTTAAGCACTTTAAGGAGAGATAGTAAGTGGCATCAAGGCTTATGAAAATAAGGGAGTAATTTTCTTGCATAAATGAGCAATTGGTAAAGAAGATATGATGCCACATGAAGGACTTTAAGGGAAGAGGTTCAAATCCCACCAAGTGCAAATATTTTGGATTAAATTTTTGTACTAATAAGGTAAGTGTCGGCCAAGGCTTTAATATGATATGGAAGACTTTTTAATTTTGGAAGGGAGGCTAAGGAATATGGTAAGGAGGAAGATAAGGGAAAAAGAGGGGAAAGAAATGAAAGAAAAGGAAGGATAAGGGAACATGTTGGCATATAGTGTGGAAGGTGTTTTGGAAAGATTTTAATTAGTTAATGTTCATCTTTTGGAAAAGATGATAATGGTTTTGGAGGGGGGTTTGTGATAGCCGAATTTTCTATAGGAATTTGCAAATTTTTGGTGCTTGAAGAGGTTGTTTTCTCCTCAGCATTTTTGTGGCTTTTGCTTTCTCCAATTTTTCCCTCTTTGCGGAAACTCCAAAGCCAAAAAGAGAGCATCTTTTTCTCTTATTTTGACCGAAACCCTCAAGGCATCTTTGCTTCTTTTCCCTTTGATGGCCGGACCCATTATCATCCTATTCCTTCATCATTTCGTTCACCATCGTGTGGGAAAAAACTCTTCTTAATCAGATCGGTAAGAGACTCTATTCTATCATTGTATTTTTCTTTTCTCCATGCCGAATTTTGTGCCCTTGTCTTGGGATGGTTTTCTTAACCGAAAACATCATTTCTTCTATTTTCTCTAAGCGTGATCATCTTTCCTTTCGTAGTGTTCTAGTGTGTAGTCGTAAAGGACATTCTTGTTGATCCCTCTCTAGTCTTGAGTCAAACGATTGAAGTTGGATCTATCATCATTAAGGTAAGGGGTTCATTTTTGGATTTTTCGTTATATCTCTATTTGGCTATGTTGCAAATCGGATTGAAGTTTCGACTAATCGGTTATGTTTTAGGGACGAAATCACTCGATATATTCTATTTGCAAATTCTTCGGATATAGTGGTAAGTGAATCAAGTGTAAGCAATGCGTTGAGTATGAATCTTTTGGAAATCCAAGGCTAACTTTTGGTTGGTATTGTTCTAGGGTCAAAGAAGAGTGGTTCTTAAGGAAATCCAAATAAGGTGTGTAATCCCGTACCCTTCCGAATACATGTTTGAAATGGTGTGTGTTCTCACATATCTCTGATTGTTTGCATTAAATGTTCTGTGATTTGGTCGTAATACCAAAGAAAACCGGACACCGGCTTCCGTGATCACTCGGGCGTGCGTAGGTTCATAGTGGTAACCATATTTTTGCAATGAAACAGTTTTGGTCAGCAGCAGTGACGTGATTTCGAAAAATCATGAAAAATAGGAGAAAGGGGATTAGAAAATGAATAAGATATCAAATTAAATCTTACTGCGTCTATTTTGATATGGAAGAAACGAAGAAGGAAAAGGAATTTTATATTCTGAGATATCTTAATTTTAGTGAGACTGGTTCTGACCGACTTCGCGGTTCTCTGTTCTATCTTGGAAAATCGTATAAAATTGTAAAAAGTGAATTAAGAGTTATAATTAATATTTATGGATTCTTTATTGAACCTATTTTTAATAGAAACAAGTGGGAGCAGCATATGAAAACCGTACAGTAAGATATTTGAAATTAAGATAAGAGAAGTCAGAATCGTTGGAAAGTAAAACAAGGAAAACTTTAAGGAATAAATTGTACTAAATGGTTAAGTCAAAAATTCTGGAAAAATTATCGTAAGAAGATATATGAGTCTAGTTTCAAGGAAAATTTACGGATCTAAATTTCGAGGTTCCTAAATCAAGTTATAGTTAGTTTAGTTAGTATGATGCAGATGGACAGTTTCAAATTTTATGCCCCACATTAGTAGTTAAGTTTAGGTTGCGGAATTACCAAAATACCCTTAGAGGGAAAATTACCGAAATACCCCTGGTTTGCGAGATTACCAAATTACCCTTAGTGGGTAAGATTACTGAATTACGAAAATGCCCTTATGGGCCGAATTATGAAAATGCCCTATGGGCCAAATTACGAAAATGCCCCTAAAGGGTCGATTTGTTATATTGCCTTAATGGGCTGATTTGTTATATAGCCATAATGGGCAGATCTGATATATTGTTTAATGGGCCAATTTGACATATGGCTTAATGAGCCAATTTGATATAATGCCCTAATGGGCCGATTTTGTAAAGTGTTAATGAAATTTGAACTTTTGTCCGATTTAATTATTGTTGTTATATTTGTAAATATCATGATTTGCTATGTATGATGCATCTACATGAATTTGCATGGGTTGGGAAAATGTTGAAGAGAAGAAATTCTGGTGGCACTGCCACAAATATTATGAAAAGTAGTTTGACTGCAGCGATACATTCTGATTCTGGTGGCTCTGCCACAAATTCTGATAATGGCTATGTGCCAACCTAAATATGGCTTTGTGCTAAACGTATTTACCCGGGGCTATGTGCCTAACATATGAATTAACGACTCTTTGTCGATCATTTTTACTAAGGCTGTGAGCCGGTTATATTACCGTATATGATATTCTGGTGACTCTGTCACATTTTGTCTGGTGGCTAAGCCACGTATATTCTGTTATTCTGGTGGCTTGTCCACAATTTGAATTTGATATAAATGGCTAAATGCCTGCGATTGGTGTGTTGGCAGGGTGGGTTGACAAAAGATCCCCACAGGTGTGTTGGATGGTACGGGTGGTGTGTAGCGAGTGGATTATTAGGTTGGTTTGGGTTGCATACATTCATACATTGCACATATATAAATATATTCTGTTTTGTAAATGGGCTTTGGTCCAAGTGTATGTTAAATGGGCTTAGGCCCATGATATTGCTATATGGGTTCAGACCCAGTGGATGACGGTAAGGGGATTATGCACTGAGTTCTTGTAACTCACCCCCCTTTCTTTTTAATCTCTGTAGGTAATGCTCCGTAGTGAGGACTTGGGCCCATGGATGACTCGGTGGAGGCCATACTTCAGAAATGGTGTTTCATTTTGAACTTTAGTTTTCTATTTCCGTTCATTTACTATTTTGGGTTTTTATGTTGTAACAAGGCCTCTGGAGTATTTTATTATTTGCTTTATGGTTGATAAATTTATTAATTTGCTTAAATTGTTAAAACGGGAATTTTTCAAAAAAAAAACTTATATAATGGTTTTCCAAAATTTATCAACAAATGGAATTTTTAAACAAACTTGTATAAATAATTTAACTTGAATTTTCCTACAAATATTCAACGATATTTTCAAAAGTTACGATTTTAAAAGATTACTATTTCGATTATCGATTTATCAAACAACCTCTCAAAAATACTTGTATTTATCTACGTTTCCACAACGTTTTCAAAATGCTTCTGCAACTCTATTTATAAACGTCACATTTTCGTAAATTGTTTATTTCAAATATGCTTCCGCAAACGAAAAGGTTTTTAAAGATAATTACGTTTTCAAGTAGACATCAATTGCTTAAGTGTTTTGGGTTTTAACAAAGAGGCTGTATTTCTCAAGCAAGTTTTTACTTCCATGTGACACACCAGATTTAGGCCTAACTTCTAGGCTGGGTTTGGGGTGTTACATTTTATGGTATCAGAGCCCAGTTACAAAACTCGGCTGTGGTTTGGGTTCAAACACGTTTTCAAAGCTGTTTAAAATTTTAAATTATGTATGTTCCAAAGGAAGTATGGCACCACGAGTATCCGGCACCAAGTCAAGTAAGTGTATGTTATCATTTTATGATTATTGTGTTAATACTGTGGTAAGAAAATTTCACAAAATAGAATACTCTAGAACTTTTAGTCTTAGGAGTGAAACTATAGAGATTGAGACTATAGGATGCGCACTACTTAAAAAAACAACTTTACTTCCTATACTCCATAAGACATTGTTTAATAAATATTAGAACTATAGACTGATTCATAAGACTTTTAATAAGATTAAATCAACATTAGTGAACATGAGCGCTAGAGGACGTGGACGCGGTAGACGTGGACGTGGTAGAGGCCGAGGTGCTAGGGCTAGATTTTCAGCATCGGGGCATGTATCCTAAAGGGAGGCGTTGGTATCACCAGTAGCCGAGACGGAGTCTTATGACCTAGCTGGAATTGATGACCTGACTCAGCTAGTTAGGGAGCTCGTGGAGGAGGTTAGAGAAATTGGTCGAACACTTCGAGTTGGGCACGTGGACTGTAAGAAGAAATTAGATCATACTTCTCTAGGGCCGCAGTCTCGTTCTGTGAAGCGTGTTAAGACACGTCCAAACTTTCCGGCTTGCGATTATTGCAGAAGGCGTCATCCGGAGAATGCAGGAGGAGGTCAGGAGCATGCTTGAGATGCGCGTCTAAGGAGCATAAGGCTCGAAATTGTTTCGTCACCATTAAGTTAGGAATGTCTTGTTTGGAAGTGATGATTGAATGTAGAAAATTTTAGGTATAAGTGGTAGATAACTGCTTGCTTCTGTGGTTAGATGTTTGGTTGTGTGAAAGAGGATTCAAGATTATGTTAAAAGTACATTAGTGTAATTAAGATCAGAGTGCGCAGCGAAAGCATAGTGGTATGATTTAAGCGGTGCGGTTAGTAGTTGGTTGGAAATTTCGAGGACAAAATTTCTTTAAGGGGGTAGAATTGTAACATCCCAAAATTGGGCCTAGTAGAATTGGACCTATTGGGCCCATTGGACCTTGAGCGTAGAAGCGTTTTAAAATTCATGGGAATTTGAGAACGGCATTATTTCAAGTTGGACTTATTAGGAAGGTAATTTTGGAGAGTTACGAGGTTTCCAGGAAGTTCCGGGTTCAAGTTAAGTTATAGGAAAAAATTTGTGTTTAAGCACTTTAAGGAGAGATAGTAAGTGGCATCAAGGCTTATAGAAATAAGAGAGTAATTTGCTTGCATAAATGAGCAATTGGTAAAGAGGATATGATGCCACATGAAGGACTTTAAGGGAAGAGGTTCAAATCCCACCAAGTGCAAATATTTTGGATTAAATTTTTGTACTAATAAGGTAAGTGTCGGCCAAGGCTTTAATATGGAATGGAAGACTTTTTAATTTTGGAAGGGAGGCTAAGGAATATGGTAAGGAGGAAGATAAGGGAAAAAGAGGGGAAAGAAATGAAAGAAAAGGAAGGATAAGGGAACATGTTGGCATATAGTGTGGAAGGTGTTTTGGAAAGATTTTAATTGGTTAATGTTCTTCTTTTGGAAAAGATGATAATGGTTTTGGAGGGGGGGTTTGTGATAGCCGAAGTTTCTATAGGAATTTGCAAATTTTTGGTGCTTGAAGAGGTTGTTTTCTCCTCAGCATTTTTGTGGCTTTTGCTTTCTCCAATTTTTCCCTCTTTGCCGAAACTCCAAAGCCAAAAAGAGAGCATCTTTTTCTCTTGTTTTGACTGAAACCCTCAAGGCATCTTTGCTTCTTTTCCCTTTGATGGCCGAACCCATTATCATCATATTCCTTCATCATTTCATTCACCATCGTGTGGGAAAAAACTCTTCTTAATCAGATCGGTAAGAGACTCTATTCTATCATTGTATTTTTCTTTTCTCCATGCTGAATTTTGTGCCCTTGTCCTAGGATGGTTTTCTTAACTGAAAACATCATTTCTTCTATTCTCTCTAAGCGTGATCATCTTTCCTTTCGTAGTGTTCTAGTGTGTAGTCGTAAAGGACATTCTTGTTGATCCCTCTCTAGTCTTGAGTCAAACGATTGAAGTCGGATCTATCATCATTAAGGTAAGGGGTTCATTTTCGGAATTTTCGTTATATCTCTATTTGGCTATGTTGCAAATCGGATTGAAGTTTTGACTAATCGATTATGTTTTAGGGACGAAATCACTCGATATATTCTATTTGCAAATTCTTCGGACATAGTGGTAAGTGATTCAAGTGTAAGCAATGCGTTGAGTATGAATCTTTTGGAAATCCGAGGCTAACTTTTGGTTGGTATTGTTCTAGGGTAAAAGAAGAGTGGTTCTTAAGGAAATCCAAATAAGGTGTGTAATCCCGTACCCTTCCGAATACATGTTTGAAATGGTGTGTATTCTCACATCTCTCTGATTGTTTGCATGAAATGTTCTGTGATTTGGTCGTAATACCAAAGAAAACCGGAAACTGGCTTCCGTGATCACTCGGGCGTGCGTAGGTTCATAGTGGTAACCATATTTTTGCAATGAAACGGTTTTGGTCAGCAGTAGTGATGTGATTTCGAAAAATCATGAAAAATAGGAGAAAGGGGATTAGAAAGTGAATAAGATATAGAATTAAAGCTTACTGCGTCTATTTTGATATGAAAGAAAAGGAGAAGGAAAATGAATTTTATATTCTGAGATATCTTAATTTTAGTGAGACTGGTTCTAAACGACTTCGCGGTTCTCTGTTCTGTCTTGGAAAAATCGTATAAAATTGTACAAAGTGAATTAAGAGTTATAATTAATATGTATGGATTCCTTATTGAACCTATTTTTAATTGAAACAAGTGGGAGCAGCATATGAAAACCGTACAGTAAGATATTTGAAATTAAGATAAGAGAGGTCAGAATCGTTGGTCAGTGAAACAAGAAAAACTTTAAGGAATAAACTGTACTAAATTACCCTTAGTGGGTAAGATTACTGAATTACGAAAATGCCCTTATGGGCCGAATTACGAAAATGCCCCTATGGGCCGAATTACGGAAATGCCTCTAAAGGGCCGATTTGTTATATTGCCTTAATGGGTTGATTTGTTATATAGCCATAATGGGCCGATTTGATAAATTGCTTAATGGGCCGATTTGATAAATTGCTTAATGGGACGATTTGATATATATTGTTTTGTGGGCCGATCTGATATATTGTTTAATGGGCCAATTTGACATATGGCTTAATGAGCCAATTTGATATAATGCCCTAATGGGCCGATTTTGTAAAGTGTTAATGGGCTGAACTTTTGTGTAACATCCCGAAATTGGGCCTAGTAGGATTGGGCCCAATGGGCCTTGTTTTTAAAATTTTTGAGAACGGCATTAATGCAAGTTAGACTTATTAGGTAAGTTATTTTGGAAGGTTAGAGGGCTTCTATGAAGTCCCGGGATCAAATATTAGCTTTGGGGAAATTTTGGTTTTAGGTGAAAAAAAAAAAAAAAACCCTGGAAATTGGCAGGTAGGCCTTAAGAATAAAATGTGGGGAAAAATGACACAAGTGGAGTGTGTGGTGTAGTGGCAAAGTGACGCCACTTAAGGAACAAGGGGATGACGCCATAAGGAAGGAAGGAGGTCTAAGGTTCAAGTCTTGGCTTTTGCATTTTGGTTTTCTTTTACTTGGACCTCGTAATTTGGCTATAGATTTATATTTAGTTGCGCATGGTTTAAGACACAAGAGGAGCTTGTGGCCAAGTGGCTAGCAGCGTGGATTATGTTGCAAGGGAGCACGGGTTCGAATCTCATGAGAAGCAAAGAGGAGTATTTATTTTCATGATGCTGGACGGGAAGAGTTTGATTGAATTTAAACTCTCTCTCGACGAAGGGATCCCACATCGGAAAGATACAAAGAAGGAAGGTGAAGAGCTAGCTATATAAAGAGCATTCGGGAGGAGGTTGACACACCTTGGAAGGCGTTTGGGCACAGGAGTGGTCGGAGGCGGATTAACACGAGTCCTATCAGGTGTGTAACTCTCTCTACTCTAGTTGTAGAGCGGCAAATGCCGAAGTGCACGGTCCACGGCAATAGTAGCCACACGCAGCGTGCGAGCGAACGTGTGGGGCTTCGGACGCGATAGTTGAGGCCATAAGTAGTATTCTTGTGGGTTGGAAATTTTGCTTGGGCGCGATGGGCGAAGTGGGCCCAATGGGCCCGTGGGCCCTTATGAGTAAATTGTGCGATTGTGTAGTATATAGTGAACTAGACTAGGTGGAACTTATATACATGGCTAGATTTGTGCTAGGTGGGCCACACGAGCGTGTGGGCCGGAATGGGCCGGAATCGAGTTTTAGGCCCAATCGTCCCAGATCTGACCAGGAAATGGTAGTTTGAGTCGCTCGGGGTGACATTTGGGCCTTTGGGTAAGGCCATTGTAGGTGCGAAATTACTGAAATACCCTTAGTGGGTAAATTACTAAAATACCACTGATGTGTAAATTATGAAAATGCCCTTGGTGGGTAAATTACGAAAATGCCCTTGGTAGGTAAATTACCGATATACCCTTGGTGGGTAAATTACGAAAATGCCCTTGGTGGGTAAATTACGAAAATGCCCTTGGTAGGTAAATTACCGATATACCCTTGGTGGGTAAATTACGAAAATGCCCTTGGTAGGTAAAATTACGGTTATACCCTTAGAGAGGTTGATTAGGGTGATTATGTTGTTTTATGTCTATCTGGATTTGATGGTAATTCATGTTATACTTATATTTGATATATGTCTAGCATACATGACATACTGCATACACGAATTATTATGTCATATTGCATGGGTATGATGAGAGGAGGGGGAAGATTGATATCCGTGTCTTTGGGACACGGTGGTTTGGCACCACCGGTGGTTTGGTACCACAGATTGATTATTGTGACTTTGGGTCACGAGAGGTTTGGCACCTCTCGCCTCGCCCCAGTGGCTTAGCACCACAGTGGGTTGGCCCCTGATTGATTATACGGGATTGACGCCGGTGATTTGGTATCACACGATGGGTTGGCCCCATCATTGGATTCGTGACCGGTCACGGTGATTTGGTATCACATTCGTGTCTTTGGGACACCGGAGGTTTGGCACCTCATAGCGCCTCGTCCCGGTGGCCGTACCACGATGGGTTGGCCCCACGGATGATAATACGGGATTGACGCCGGTGATTTGGTATCACACGATGGGTTGGCCCCATCATTGGATTCGTGACTTGGTCACCGGTGATTTGGTATCACATTCGTGTCTTTGGGACACGGAGGTTTGGCACCTCATAGCGTCTCGTCGGTGGCTTAGCACCACGAGTGGGTTGGCCCCACGGTGATTATCTGGGATTGACGCCGGTGATTTGGTATCACACGATGGGTTGGCCCCATCATTTGATTATTCGTGACTTTGGGTCACCGGTGGTTTGGCACCACAATTATGGATATCGTGACTTTGGGTCACCCGGTGGTTTGGCACCACCGGTGGTTTGGTACCACACGGGTAGAGAAAGGAGCATTGGATGGCTAGGTTTGGGTGCATGATATGCATATTTTCATATGAAATTGTGTAAGGGCTGTTGGATGGGGATTTACACACCGAGTCTCTCGATGACTCACCCCCTTAGTTAAATTTTTGGGTAATCATTAGATCGTGGATTTGGGAGCCGAGGTGGACTCGTGGAGGCCATACATATGTTCACTCGTAAATTCGTTTCTTTTATTTGACTTATTTTTATTTGAGTTTTTGTTATGTAATAAGGCCTTGGGTATTTTATTTGGTTTCAAACTTTTCAATTTGTTTATTGCTTGTTATTAAATGATCAATATGGGATTTTCCTAAAATGATAATAAACCATTTCTTATTCAAAATTACTTAAACTCGATTTCTCACCACAACTATAAAGAATATGAGCTTTTAACGAATGCACAGTTTTTAGACATTCCTTTCATGTGACATGCCAGATTCGGTCGTAACCTTTAGGCCGGGTTTGGGGTGTTACAATTTGTCTGATTTAATTATTGTTGTTATATTTGTAATTATCATGATTTTCTATGTATGATACATCTACATGAATTTTCATGGGTTGGGAAAATGTTGAAGAAAAGAAATTCTGGTGGCACCGCCACAAATATTATGAAAAGATTTTGGCTGACGATACATTTCGATTTCGTGGCTCGCCACAAATTACGATAATGGCTATGTGCCAACCTAAATATGGCTTTGTGCCATCGTGATTATGGTTTTGTGCTAAACGTATTTACTCGGGGCTATGTGCCTAACATATGAATTAACGACTCTGTGTCGATCATTTTTACCAAGGTCGTGTGCGGTTATATTACCAGTATATGATATTCTGGTGACTCTGTCACATTTTGTCTGGTGGCTAAGCCACATATATTCTGTTATTCTGGTGGCTTGTCCACAATTTGAATTTGATATAAATGGCTAAATGCCTGCGATTGGTGTGTTGGCAGGGTGGGTTGACAAAAGATCCCCACAGGTGTGTTGGATGGTACGGGTGGTGTGTAGCGGATGGATTATTAGGTTGGTTTGGGTTGCATACATTCATACATTGCACGTATATAAATATATTCTGTTTCGTAAATGGGCTTCGGTCCAAGTGTATGTTAAATGGGCTTAGGCCCATGATATTGCTATATGGGTTCAGACCCAGTGGATGACGGTAAGGGGATTATGCACTGAGTTCTTGTAACTCACCCCCCTTTCTTTTTAATCTCTGAAGGTAATGCTCCGTAGTGTGGACTTGGGCCCATGGATGACTCGGTGGAAGCCATACTTCAGAAATGGTGTTTCATTTTGAACTTTAGTTTTCTATTTCCGTTCATTTACTATTTTGGGTTTTTATGTTGTAATAAGGCCTCTGGAGTATTTTATTATTTGCTTTATGGTTGATAAATTTATGAATTTGCTTAAATTGTTAAAACGAGAATTTTTCAAAAAAAAACTTATATAATGGTTTTCCAAAAGTTATCGACAAATGGAATTTTTAAACAAACTTGTATAAATAATTTAATTTGCTTAAATTGTTAAAACGAGAATTTTTCAAAAAAAAACTTATATAATGGTTTTCCAAAATTTGTCAACAAATGGAATTTTTAAACAAACTTGTATAAATAATTTAACTTGAATTTTCCTACAAATATTCAACGATATTTTCAAAAGTTACGGTTTTAAAAGATTACTATTTCGATTATCGATTTATCAAACAACCTCTCAAAAATACTTATATTTTATCTACCTTTCCGCAACGTTTTCAAAATGCTTCTGCAACTCAATTTATAAACGTCACATTTTCGTAAATTGTTTATTTCAAATATGCTTCCGCAAACGAAAAGGTTTTTAAAGATAATTACGTTTTCAAGTAGACATCAATTGCTTAAGTGTTTTGGGTTTTAACAAAGAGGCTGTATTTCTCAAGCAAGTTTTTACTTCCATGTGACACACCAGATTTGGGCGTAACTTCTAGGCCGGGTTTGGGGTGTTACAGTTAATATAGATTCCATAAGATTCCAGAATAAGACATAATACTATTATCATATGGTGAATACCTTATACTCAAATTTTCGCACTATGTATAACGCATACAAACTTAAATAAATAATTTCTTATGTCTTTCATGACTACGACTACTCTCATAGTTGGAACTAACAGAATTCCAAGGCAAATACCCTTTATGAACATGCAGACACCCACTTCTTTTCAAGCACTACCCTAAAAGCTTATTCGATTATATCACGGATCTAAATCAACCAAATTAGCTTCAGATGTATAATAACCTTATCATAGCAGTATCTATCACAAAACTAATAGAATTTATCCAGAACTTTCTATATGGGTGGATAATCATATTCTACCTTACAGACTTAGCAGAGTATGCCACAATGGCCAAACAGAATATGCCACAAGGGCAACATACATAATTCACGTGTTTATTATCCCAACAAACTTTCACAGAAGGTGCCATGGGTTTCTCCCTAATGGACTTATACATAATTTTCATGTATCATGATTTACCAGATCGATTTACACTTTATTGAGGGCTACACCATGAACATTCACACTATCATATCTTGCCATGGATCACAACCACATGGACTTACACACTTTCATGTATCGTGATCTGTCATTCTAGTCTTCATCTTACTGGAGGCTACACCATGAGTGTTTTCATATCATAAGATTTCATGGGTCTCAACCTCATCGTCCTACACTTGTTTTCATATCGTTATTTGTCAGTCTGGTTAGCAATAAAAATAGCTTACTAGAGGCATCATAGAGGGACATTTACACAACATTCACTTACTCGAATTCATTCACACATCTGATTGATTTGTACCTTTTCTATATCAAACTATACATGCATACTTACCCATTCACATTCTATTCCAACAGAACTTCATATATTTTCTCATAACATGTAAATCATTTTTACTATGCTTTTTCCACTTACCGATTGATAGAGATATCATCGTCATTTAGATATACTTATTTTAGAATAGTACGCATGCAAGAGTCAAGTTAGAGACTCACCTAATACTCACCCACAATCAATCGAAACTTCAAACTTAGACATCCTTCTCAAACCAGCAACAACAACTACTTAAAGAATATAGGATTACCAACTTAAAACTCATTTACATACAAATTACTATCGTCTTAATTGCTGACAACCTCCATGCAAAGCCTTGTGTTTACAACTTACTATTCATTTACCCTTTACAGACTTACTCTTTCAGAATTTAATATTCAGAGCTGTAATACTTACCAGGAGATGGAATGACTACTGATTAAATTAAGAGCCTTAGCTTCTAGCTTAGGTAGGAAGAGATACAATTAGACTTAAGAAAAATTGTCAGAGAGTGGCATTGAAGGAGTTAATTTTTTGATAACCCTAAAATTTTACATTTTATTCAATTTAGTCCTTAAACTTAGGATAGTTATAACTTTCAATTTCTAGCCTCAGATGAAAATCCAATTTCAAATATTCTCACCAGGGACCTTAAAATTTTATTTCTAAAATAGTTTCATAACAAGTTTTATATTTATTAAATTTGGTCTCTAATGTAACAAAGTTAACAGTAAGCTAAATTAACTTTACAATCTAGTCCTTTCATATTCTAAGCTTAAAATCTATCAATTTCAAGCCTAATTTTTCAAGAAATCAACAATGGAAACTTTCAAAAACTTTAGCAATTTTATAAATTGGTACATGGCCTAGCTAAATCAAGCTCCCATAACCTCAATTTCATAAATAAATACAAGAAAATAACTTAAATTTAACTTAGAATTTAAGGTCGAATGCCATAGAAGTTCTCCTAGGTTTTTCTTCTCTTTGCACGGTGAAAAAGGAGGTTCAATACGAAGAATGTTATTTTTCTCTCATTAGTTTAGCTTATATAAGTAGATTAGGACTTAATTAACTAAGTTTAGTAATTTAATCATGGTTTAATTGACCTAATCAATTCATTACCAAACTTAGTGGAAGATATCATCACCATCCACTAACAACCATAGGAAAATGGTTTATTTACCATTTTAAGCCTTTGATTAATTGCTATATAAGTCCCTAAGCCTTTGGCCAATTAAAACTCTATAGCGATTAAACTTTTACAAATTAGTCCTTAAGCCTTAATTAGCTATAATTACACAAAATTACTGAAATATTTCCTAATATATTTTTATATTATCATCGTAAATATTAATATTTAATAATTACAGACTCGATTTACAAAAATAGAGTTCCGAAACTGCATTTTCCAGTACCACTGAAAATTGGGTCGTTATACCATGGAAATCATTGGGTTTTTTTACTGAAAGAGTTTTTTGTTTTATATCTTATGTGTATTGAAATAGCCAGGATATGGGACTAGGTATTTTTTTTGGGGAGGGCGGTTGGAGTAAATTAATTACAACCATTTGGTGCTCGTTGTGACCTTGAGCAACGACATCGCCACCTGGATTTTTCCCTATTTCTCGTCGTGACATCAGAGGTTCGTTGTCACGATATGATTCACTATTTCTGAAAGGACCATTTTGAAACAAGTTCAAGAGACCTGTATTAACTTGTATAATCTCAATCACAACCAAACAATACATTTACAATAACATATGAGACAAAATATACCAAACTGATACTTCGAAATGACATTAAACAAATAAGTTCTAAGTTTGACCGTTTTCGATACAAATTCGATTTAAACCATAGGTACATGCCATTTACAATCAAAAGGGTACTTTACAAACTTTGTTGAGTCAGAAATGGTCGCCTAGATGCTGGCTTCAATTCCTAGGACTTTGAGAAATACCTAAACCTGCGTACGGGAAAAACAAATCGTACGTGAGAAATAGGCTCAGTGGTACATTTATTATTCAAAGCATATAACATAAGCATTAGCAAAACATTTCAATACTATACATGTATACCTATATGCAAATAACATACTACTAATTTACATTTTTGGTTACCATACTTAACATCATCAGTATTTGTACTTAAATATGCATATAACCAAATGTTATTTCATCCCAATCCGATTTCAACATTAAGCATTCAAAAATAAATATTTTCCACATATAACATATTATTTATGATACATAATTCACTTCCTAATATCACATTATTCACTAGTTTCTAGAGTCTATTGATTCATTTGAATCCTTTTCAGCCCCTAAGGCTCGATTTCATTTGATTTGTATAATCAGTTATGTGATTTCAACATTTCTTTCGCATTTAATTACAAATCATTCAAATAGTATCATTTTATACATATTCGCATCATTCACCAAGTTACATTCAAAGATGTGTAAATTGTTTAACTGGTGCTCTCCATTTGTAGAGAAAGGTACAAGAGTTCCGATTGAATAAGTCTTGACTAAATAATATTATTTTCATATAAAATAAAAACCTACTCTAACAAGAGTAGGGGGCCGGTGGCAAACCCTTGTTTTTTACTAGTGTTGCCGCCCCACACATGTTATGTGAGGGCTAGGTTGGGTCTGTCATGTATTGGGTCCAATTATATGTGTTTTCTAAACTATTGATGCAACATTTATAATTTTATCCAACCCAATATTTAATCAAAATAAATTTTATATAATCAATTAATTAAATTAACTAAATTAATTTCTCAATTAAATATTTTTCTAAACCCAATTTTAATTTCGTTAAAGTCATAGCAACTTTACCGTAATAGAATTTATGAGGAAATATATTTAATTTACTTAAACAACAAATTTATAATGAGTCATTAATTTAATTCAATCTTCAAACTTCAATTATTTAAGTATAATTAATTAAATAATAATTCGAAGAACCTTAAATTAATTGTCAAGTCATTTATGTGTTTAGCGAGAAAACACATTCATTACAGATAGTGGTACGTGCAATCTGTTTCTCTTACTTCACCGTTTTCATTCATTTTACTTTTATTGGTTATACATGCAATTCATTTCTAGTTATCTCGAGTTAGAAGAGGGACCGATTAGACATATATAATAAAGGCTCAAATAATTTATAATCAAGTTCCCATTTTTCGTTATTAAATTTAACATTATTCAGTCACGAAATCATTCCACTAAAGTGTCTTGACTGATCTCTCCCTTATTATACACCATTACAAAATCCACTTAACTAGTGCTCGTCCAATGACCTTGTTATAAGTGTGTTACCCTAATAGGATAACCTTAACCTCTATGGGATAAATTTGTTCTCCCAATATGATCCTATTTTATCTCATAGTAACTATTACATCTTCTTTCAAAAAAAGTCAATTACTATAAAATAGTAATTAATTAATTTATCACAAAGAAAAATGACTCATGACTACGTTTACTTTCATCTATTGTGTAATGTCGATGAGAAGATATCATTTACCCTTTAATTTGACTATGAATTTCATTGTTGTGGAATGATGCTACATGCTGCAGAAGTTGTAAACCCAACGTACAAACTTTTGGTTCATTATCTATTCGAACTCACAATTCCATTTATATCAAAGTATACGAGTCACACATACATAGTCCCTCACTCAAGATCAAGGTAAGTCACACTATGAACGTCACAAGTGAATAAATCCATAAACAGATCTAGGATCTGTTCTACTTGAGTCTTGTCCGATGTACTGATAGTCAAGTCAGTCACATCTATGGCTTTATCTTCTAAGAGTCGTCCGCTACAATACCTAAGATAAGACATCTATACTATATGACCAAAATAGTACAAATCATATTTTAAAGTGACCATGTGCGTAATTTACCCTATTTCTAAGTTCTCTATTCATCTCAAGATTGTACCGTTTTAATATCAAAATTTTGTAGGGCATTACACTGCCGTTTGTATACAAAGGACTCTATTATATTGTTTTAGATATATCCAAATCAAACATATGAATTAACATAAGCATAATACAAAAGAGTTCCATGAATAAGTAATCAATTATATGGAACAAATTGTTTTACATCAACTGCTGTAAGGAATACTACTATCACATTATCAAGTTTGAGCTTGAGCAACTTTAGTTATCAAAATAGCAAAATTAGAGTACCTTGATAATTCTTTTACAAAAGAAATTATTTTAAATTAACGTTTTAATTTTTTTTTTAATTTAAAAGCAACATATTTTAATGTTTATAGTATAGTATTTTATAATATTATAAATTTTATTCTTATGTGATATAAATTATATAATATATTATAAACTTGACATTATGTCTTAAATAAATTTGTAAAGTAAAATATGTTGAACTTTTAGATATTATAAATATATATAAGTATAATAGAACAAGTCATTCGCTCCGTTTGTATTCAAATACATATTGTACCATTGATATTAATCTCATTGTTATGGAAATTAATCACACCACCACTACCACTATTTTTAATTTCACCTTGGGTCTGTTTGTTTAGCAGTAAAATATTTTTCGGAAAATGATTTCTGGAAAATGATTTACTTTTCTGGAAAATGATTTACCAGAAAATATTTTCTAGTGTTTGGATGAATCATGTAAAATATTTTTTTGTTGTTTTTGTGATTTCAAAATGTTTTCCGTAAAAGTTGATTTTACATATATTAATAAATTTATTTATATATTAATAAATTTTTATATTTTAATTGCAATGATTTATTTATTATAAATAAATTAGATTAAATATATAATAATACTCAATTATTAAGCTACATTACTAACCGTCATATTGAAAACAACCGAAGTCAAATAAATTATTTGTAATTGTGTTAAAAAAATAAAAAATAAGGATTGAATAATTATAAATAAACTTCCAAACCACAATTAATACTAAAAATTAATAATATTATCTAAATGCATAATTAGTAGTACACTCGTAATAACAATAACATTGTCTAATTGCATAAATACATAAATATTACGCTACATAAGAGTATCAATATCTTCAACCTTGAGAAAATTTTTGGAGTCAAATTTTTTTATGCTTCTTACTTTTAACTAAAAAAGCTTTGGCCTCGGATTCATAACTCACTAAATAATCAAACATGGAACACAAGAAGTCATCATCAAATCCTTCTTCCTCCATCGACATCACTTGTTCGTAAAGCTGTGGTGTCTTATCCGCAGTAAATTGTTCCAAAGCATTAGCAATTTTCCCAAGTTGTTCACCCACAAATTTAATTTGTTCATCAACGACACTTTCTTGAACATTTTTTCTTTTACGTTTGGATGTGCCAGATGAAGATACATTTGTTCTTACCTCTTCAGCCTCTTCATTGCCGCAGTCTAGAGGCACTGCATCTTGGATATCATCATCTAAATCTATGTCAGCAAATGTTCTGGCAAAACTCTCTGTTGCCATATCTTTGCCAACAACCAAAGCCATTTCATCATAATGATCGATGCTTTTATTCAAAAATGGTTCATACTTCTTGTGTGCCTGTTGGATATTATACACAATTAGAATAACAAGTAAAAAACAATTGAAATATACTTAACATATATATACATATATTACCATCATCTTTGCATCATATGTTGCTCTATCACATGTGATCATTTTCATGTTATCATCCCATCCAAAACCACTTTCACCTCGAATTTTGCATATAATCTGTCATTGGTTTTTTACAGTCCTCAAATGATTTTCCACATGCTTCACATCGCATTAGACTTGGAATCTTTCAGAAATAGCTTGGACAACTCGATTAATGGAAACTGCTTTGAAAGTATTAGAAGGCTTATTTCCTTTCTTAGCCTCATCTGCTAGAATTTCAAGAAAAACATGTTCCATCGGTTTTGTCCACCTAAATTACTTGGAGGTCCCTTCTTTGTTGCCCTTACCCATTCTACATTAATAATTGTCATTGTCAATCATTACAATATCCAACAAGCTTAAAACATAATAAATTCAATATATAACAAGCTTAAAACATAATCAATATCTAACAAATTCAAGACATAATAATTTCAAAATCCAACAAACTAAAATTTCAATATCATTATCCAACCAACATTAACAAAAAAAAAACAATTTTAATACTAAACATACATAACATAGAAACAATAACCCTAAGCCCTAAACCTACCTAATATTTCTAGCCATATAATCAGTCCACATAGTTTGTGCAATTTCGTCTCTCATAGCAGACCATTCTCTTGCTTCTTCTCTTTCTTCTCGCTCCGTAAGAGTTGGTATTATCAAATCAGACTCAGACTCCTCGTATAATCCTTGATTAAGTAAATCATTAGGATCAACTCCCATTATATGATTATGAATGATACAACAAACCAAAACTATATCTACTTGAGTTTGAAAATTCCAAAATGGTTCAGCATCTAATACACGAAACCGTTTCTTCAAAATCCCAAAAACACGTTCAATAGTGATTCGCAATGATGAATGTCGAAGATTAAAGAGTTCTTTTGCATTTTCAGGCCCCTGAGCACTAAACTCTTTTAAATGTTATCGGACACCACGATATGGGGTAATATATCCATTTCGGATGCCATATCCAGCATCAGCAAGATAATATTTACCTACAATTTTACAAAACATAATTAATACTAATAAATTATGAGCTTACTAGAACTAGTTGGTATTTAATAATAACTATTACCTTCCGGAATTCTTAATCCTCTTGGGCGTGAAAGTGCATCACTTAAAACACGAGAATCATGTGCACTACCTTCCCAACCAGCTAGAATATAGGAAAATTTCAAATCAAATGTAATGGCAGCCTAATACATTTTGTGTCGTCCCCACTTTACTGACCACGAAATCTTCCTTGAATGCTATGTGAAACGGATGCACGAACATGAGTTCCATCTAATGCTCCAATACAATCTTTAAAAAATACGGATAAAACCTTGGATTGTTTCTGATTTCACTAGGAGTTGACTCATCAGGTGATCTAATAACTATTTTATACAGTTTCAAAATAGCTCTCAATACAACCCTAAAGTAACAATGAACTGTATCAGTTGATCTATAATATCTAGATCCAATCACTCGAAACCTTACATTATGACCAATTATATGTAAAAATATAACTACCTGCTCCCTAATATTCACAGATTTAGTTGATTGTAACAAATTATTCCTACTAAGAATATCACACAAACTAAAAAAGGCAATCGGTCTCATCCTTATCAAATTAATACAATGTTGGTCACCACTATATAAAATACTATTAATATAATTTTCTCTTTCATAATCTCGATTCACACGAGGGTGAGAAGCAATTTCCTTCCTAGTTTTTAATTTTTTAATCCAAAGAGCCCAAAAGCTAAAGCTGAAGCTACGGCTCCGACAATTGCATTTTGATCTTGACTACGATCCATCTACACAAAACAATGCCACACAAATATCACATATACTAATAAAGCTATCATGACTAAAGTGCATACATATATGAAAATATTAAAAATTTAAGACCCCCAAGAGAGATAGGGAACATGACCATGTGGAGACAATGCTACCCAAAACGTTGCATATACAAAACTTCCTAGTCCAATACAATTTTATTTATAAAATAGAAAAACGTTATATATATAATTGATTATTAAGGTGTCAAAAAAGAATTTTAATCATTGCTATCTTATATTTTTGATGTATAAACAAGTTTAAAAGGTTATGAAAACATCTTAAATCCGATAATATTTTTTTTATTCCACTAAACATAATCTTTAACAAGTTTGTGCTTGTTTTTAGGGAGGATTCAGATTTTTAGGCTGTTTTTTTATTTGAAAGTATTTCCTTAAGTACTGTTTGAATTATTAATTTTTCTAGATTTTCAGGTCTGTCTTCATATCCTCTTTCTGATTGTTTCTTGTTTGTTTGTTTTTTTAATTTTTTTTATTTTAATGGTTGGCCTAAAGAATAGTGGAGTAGGACATGCCCTTTACTTAATCCTCAATCTTGGAAGAAAACCAATATTAAATTCCATGTAAAAAAGGGTCAAGATTAATACTAATACATAAAAAGGTTTTGTAGTATTAGTATGTTAGTTAAACTGAAAAGCCAACAATTTACAAACAACTTTATTTTTTTAAGATTTAATAATCTCGTATTATGTAATATGCGCTATCATTATATCCAATTGTAATGAATTGTTAAATTTTTTTACAAAATTATAGCAAATTAAATTTTAATTCATTATATCCAATTGTAATGAATTGTTTTATTCATAATGGGATTATGCAAATACGGTAATAACTTAATACCGTCATAACGTACTGCATCGCATTGCAAGACAAACAAAACACGCATCAAGGAAGAAACCAAACAATATAAGTTCACTAAATAGACATTAATTGCTACAAGGATCAGTCTTAGATAAAAACACAAGTATTACCAGAAACATCCAAAAAAAATTCTGGCATGTTTCAAGAAATTGCTTGACAAAATTGAATCTGTTCTACCCAATTCCCATGGAAAAGTATTACCTGAAATCGCCTATCGCGGCCTTGCTTGGCACTGCCACCAGCTGAGTCTCCTTCAACTATGAAAATCTCTGCATAATGCAACCATAAAGATAATTTTTAGACACTCACAAGTAGCAGATGGAATGCATTATCATTTATTTTGAAGCATGTAGAATCCACAAAAATGAAAAAATCTCAACCATTAGTACCATACAAACAAATTTCAATGGCATTAACATTAACTTTTTAAAAATATATTATTTACTATTTAACAAAATTAATATTTTGAAATTTGTCGAGATAGAGGTTTTCAAAATTGGAAGCCATGTGAAATGGTACCATTTTTGTATACGAGGAATGCTTCTATTATCTACTATAAATCAAAATCTTTAATTTGTCACCGTCTGTATCATTTTGGCATTTCATTCAAGAATCCAAGGTATTTTACTTATTGTTTTTATTTTATAATCATAAGAGACCAATCTTGTTGAAGCTGGATAGTATTTAAGTAAAATCTTACTATCAATGAAGGCTTTAAGGTTCAAATTTGGTCTAAATATTTGAGTAAAAAGCTCACTGGTCTTTTAAATCTAATTTAATTTATAAGCTTCAACATGTTCTCAATTTATTTTTAAAAATACAGAGTTAATTTGATTCATTAAGTAGTAATCGATCCTATAATAGATAGAAAGACTTGACAACTCCTTTCACCTAAAATTATTCAACTTCAGTACATCAAATATAAAACAATGGAAGTAAAAAAGAGAACTATAAACAAAAACCAAGAAAAAAAATCAACAACAAATATAATGCAACAAAATGCAGATTAGAAAGAGCAAAAGATCCATCAAAGTTTTGAAACTAGAGAGAATAATCAAGCACAATGAACTACACATAGGGCATGGCATATATATAAAATAGCAGAAAATCTCAACCATTAGTTCCATACAAACAAATTAACCAACATTTTGAATCTTGCAAGACCTATTGATGCTAAGCATGATGAATGAATCAAGTGGCACTCCCCTAATGCTGTCAAGAGTGAAAATGCTGAGAAATGGTGATTTCCTATCTAACCATAGGCTTTTTGGAAAGAAGCAAAGGGAAATTCTCTTTGGTGTGGTAAATCATGCAAATCCTAAGTTCCTGAAAGAACTTGACAAATCAAAGCTAACTTTTCTTGTACTCAACGGATAGAAGTCTAATGTGGTAATTCTATAAGCTATATTGTATACCACAAATTCACCTCTAAATATTTCTATCTGTAAACATATACTAGTTGTTTGACAAGAATGAAGTTTGTACAAGCAAATGATTTGAAACAAAAGCAGTACAGGCCAACTTTGACATTTTCAAGGCACAAACATTATCAGCTATCTTATCAAAACAGGATGATACGGCATCTGCCCCAGAGAAAGTTAATTTCCTTCTCTTAAATGAAAGTCATGCATCTAAGTTCTCACGAATACCAATTTCATGTTTTTTCATGCCTATGTTCTTCATCTGTATGCATTCAATATTGCTAATTAACTTTAGAGGCAGTAATTCATCAAAGATGCATTCCTACAACAATTCTGGCGATAACAGAGTAGCTAAGAATTGTATCAATGCCATATGGGTGATCAATTACTTACAATTCCAAACACAACACCGTCGAAGGCAGTATGGTACTCAAAACTTGGAGTTGGAAACTCAGGTGTAGGATAAGCAAAAAGTAAGAGGAAGCTCAGGGCAGCCCAAAATGATGTAACTACAACAGAAAAGTAAGTATAAACAAAATAGAAAAAATGTATTATGTTTCAACATTAAAAAATTTAACTAGAACCAGAAGCATATTTATGCCTCAAGCAAATGAAAACCAGTTCACGTCTAAAGTTAGCATGAAAGTATCTCAATCTTAAGTCACCAACATGGAACATTGATGGATGGGCTTTGTATCGGCTAGAAACTTGACTAAGAGGTGGTCTATATAACCTAAGAGAGAAACAAAGCTTAGGACAAAGAACAGAAAGATGCTCTATGTCCTCCATAAAAATCCCAACTCTAAATTTTTCTAAATGCCCCAGAACTTGCTTCAAACGACTTGTAGTCATTCTCTCTGTTTGCAGCTGAAGAAACACCCACAAAATGCTTAATAAACACCCACAAAATGCTTAATAAAGACAGAAAAACCTTCAGCAGAAAGAAGGAACAGGAAGATCCAAAAATGCAAGTTTATCGGTTTTTCATTTCAACAGAGAGGAACAGGAAGAGCCAAAAATGAAAAATGAAAAATAAATTCAACAGAAAAGGAAGATTACCAGTCTTGCAGTAGAATCTCTGACGCTTTCAGCCGAAGAGGAACAGGAAATTTTCTGGAAAAAAGAGAAAGAAATTGGCTGAGAAAGAATGGAGGAAGGAAAAAGAAAGAAGGAAGGAAAAAGGGGATCTGTATGAGAGCTTTAGGAAAATGTCTTACAGAAATTGAGACGGGAAGACGTTTTCCCAAATCGTAAGCTATTTTACCCGTATTTTGGAATTCATTTTCTAAATGAAAAATATTTTTCAGTAAACAAACACTGAAAAATTAGGAAAATAATTTCCGAAAAATAAAATACGAATTCATTTTTTGGACTTTGTTTATTTATCTACACCTTTTAAATTTCAGAAAAAGATTGATATTTAGATAGGTAGCTTAACTTATAATTTTTAAATTTTTCAGGTTTATATTTTGGGTTAGTATTTGGTACATTAGAGAAATATTTTTTTTATTCCACAAGTAGCCTTAAAAAATTATTGTATTTTTTTTTAAAAATATTTTTTTAATATTTTACTATACTCTTTAGGATATTTGTCAATCCCTAACATTACCGGCAGAGTCTAAAAACTCTAGTCGCAGTGTATCAAATATTTTCCCTCATATTTTTTCCACAACTTTTCCAAATTTAGGACAAAATTCCATATTTAGTAAATAAACATCTAATAAATACATTCCATAAAACATATATACATTTTAATGTCAATCTAAAAGGTAATAGAAAAATATAAATATAATCAATATTCATAGTCCACTTTTATTCCTTCCATTTTATGCATGTATGCAAGCCTATAAATAGGATTAATGCTGAAACAACACAAAGAATTATAAATCAAATAATTGGAAGTTTAAGGTTTTTTAACCCGTTTTTTTTCCTAATTTAAATTTTTTTCTTAGTTTTACTTTATATCTTTTAATCGTATTTTACATCATTTGTTATAACATCATATTTTTCTCTGATTTTTTACATTAAGATTATGGAAGGGAATCATTCATTAATGATTTGAAGAATGAATTCAATGAGAGTGTAATCAAACAGTTGCAGTGCGAGACTGAGATTTTTTACCAGAAACGATTTATTACATTCAGTAGGATAGTAATTCTCTCTTAATAGAAGCCGACAAAATTGTTATTCCCAGAAAATAAAATTTATACTTAGAAAATAAATTCTCACTATTTTTTGGCAGACTAATAATATTGAAAACTTATATGAACTGTTGTGTTTATAGCTCTACCAGTGTCATCTATCTATAGGGAGAGATGAGAAAATCTTGATTGAATTAGTAGAAAGTAAATAATATTTATTTAATAGAAAAACTAATATTCTAATTTAAAGATATTTATTTAATAAAATTTCAAACACTGAATATATATTTTTTAGAGATATTTTAAAGAAGTACGTGTTGAAATATGTATAGAATATAATTTTGTATGCCAACATTATATGAAAAATGAAAGAGCACAATGTAACCATCTTCAAATCCCTCCAATTTAGGCATAGCCAATAAAATGTTTTGTTGACAAGTATAATTAATATAAAGCCTCTTGTCTCCAAACCAACCCATTTCATCTTTATCAACAAATTGCTGCCATAATATATAAAAAATAAATAAGTGAATCCAACCAGCAGGAACCTCCCACAAAGATGCTTCTGAATGATAAATACATTACAAAACTTGGGTAAATGATAAAATACCATATTTTCAGCTGTATCATAAGTCATCAATTTTAGCAGTCCACCATAATATTTTAGCACTTCACAATTTTGTCATGACTTTCGTAGTGAAAGATGTCGTAACCATTTTTTAAAAAAAAGCGGGGATCGACTTTGGTTTTTGAAAATGAAATTAAAAATGGGAGTCGCCACCGATCTTTATTAGGTGTGATCGGATCACCTTTGTTTTAATAAAACGTTTTGGTTTACTAAAACAGTGCTTTAGGTCTACGAAATTTGAGAAAATGGGTTAAAGTCGATTTACGTGCGAGGAAGGATTAGCATCCTCGTCACGCCCAAAATTGGTACCAAATTGATTAATCATGTCCTAATGTTGAAAATTTGAAAAGATTCGAAAATACGATCCTTTTTACTTTCAAAACTTCGAGATGGATGATAAGGGCCTCCTATTTCAAAGAGATAAAGTATCACATCCAGTAAGTTAGGGTGCGACACTTTAGGCTCCTCAAACCGAGTTTGCCTTTTGATTTTAAAACTTGGTTTTAGAATTGAAGAGGATATTCCATTATTTGTCGAATGAGAAACGAGAACCCAGTGAAGTCGGGGCTTGATTTCTCGAAATTCCAAATTCGAATATTGCCTTTATTAAAAAAACTTATCTCGGGGTATCTAGATGTCGTGTCCATGAAGTTAGGCGCAACATTTTGATATTTCCGAGAACAAGTATTTTATTTGAAACTTATATTGCGGTTTTAAAGGGATATTCCATTGTTCAGATTAAAAAGCTGGAACCTGAATAAGTTAGGGCTCGATCTTCTCGAATCTTTAATACGAAATATTGGTTGTTATAAAGCGATGCATCGAGAAAAATTAGCGTGAAAATGTGAAAACACGATGTTATACGTGAAAAGAATAAAAACACACACATATATACGTATAAGTAAGGATGATATATAATATATTGAAAATATTACATATATTAACAGTAGTAGAAATAACGATATAATAATAATAATAATAATAAAGGAGAAAATATTAATACATTAATAAAATAATAATAATCTAATAATAATGATAGAAGATGTAATAAATAATAGAAAAGGAATAAAACATAAAAATATAATGTAATAACAAAAAATGAAATAAAGAGTAACGGTGATAATATACTTGTAATAATAATAGTAGTAAAAGAAATAATAATAATAATAATAATAATAGATAATAGTAATAATAATAAAATGGTAGTAATAAAAATAATAATGCTAAGAGTAAGAAATAGTAATAATAAGATAATATTAATGATGTTAGTAAGAAAAATAATAATAATAATAGTAACAATAATGGTAATTAATAAATAATAATAATAATAAGGAAGTTAGTTAAATCAATAATAAAATAATGAAAATAACAAAAAAGAGGACTAAATTGAATTAAAAAAAAAACAATATATCCGGGGGAAATTTGAAATAAAAAGAAAGGGGAAGGACCAAATTGTAACACGTGAAAGAAGTGGAGGGACTAAAATGGGCAATAATCCCTCCTTGCAAAACGCGCAGCATCAGGGAGGGCCTAATTGAACTCAAAGCAAAATTTCGGGGAAAAAATTAAAAATAATGAAAACCTGATTGCAAAATAGAAAAAGGCGGAAGGGCTAAATGCATAAATATCCCCTTTGTGAAAAACACGCGGATTCCGAGAGCGGGTCGGGTCAGTGCGCGGGTCATAGGGGCAAAACGACGTCGTTTTGGGCTTAAGGACGCCGGCCAAAACGGCGTCGTTTCGATTGGCTATATAAGCCAAATTTTCTTCAAAAATTTCATTTTTTCTCTTCTGTTTTTTTAAAAAACTAGCCCTCCCTTTTGTTTTTCTCTGCAGGTCTAAAAGGGAGAGGATTAGGCGCCAGCTCGCCGGGCTCCATCACCGACGCTTGCAGTGCTGCAGCGTTGAGCCCCCAAAAAGGTAAAACTTTTATTAATTTTTTAAATATATATATATGTATATCGAAGGTAGAGAAACAACACAAAAAAAACTTCGAAAATGAAAGAAAAAAAAATCACCTCTCGCCTCTGTTTCGATTTTTTTAGTAGATTTCTAGGTTTTTTTTTTTTGCTTTCTTGTGTTTAATCTGCTTTCTGTTTTTGATTTTTTCTTTGTTTGAATCTATTTTTTAATATAAAAGAGAAAAAAAAGTCCCTTTTACAAATGAATACAATCGGCCTTTATAGCCCCCTTCCATTGCTTTCTGTCTTGTCCCTTTTAATTTTTGCAGGCAAGTGGTGAGGGCGGTGCTGTGTCAGAGTGGCAGAGGGCGGTGGCGGTGAAGGTCAGAGGCAGAAGACCCTAGGTGCGGCGCACCTAGGGTTTTGTTTGTTTTGGCTTTTCTTTTTTTTGTTTTGGGTATTGGGCTAATTGGGCCAAGGTCTGTTTTAGGTTAGGTGGGTTTGGATTTGTTTGATATTGGGCTGTCTTTAGTGGGTTGATCTGTTTGGGTTAGGTTTTGGGTAATTAGGTTTGGGTAATTAGGTTTGGTCCGGGCAAATATGGGTCTTACAGCTGCCCCTCTTTGCTCGTTGTCGTGCAACGGGAACATAGCAAAGACTTTAAAAGGTCCAAATTTGCCCGGTCCCGCTGAGTCTTGATTCTTAGATGCTCTTATTCTTCAGGTAGCCTCGTTCTAGTCCACCGCACCTTGTTGCTTTGATCCACTCCATTGCCACTTTGGAGCGGCATGACGGGTGGCTTTAGTTTGCTCCTGCTGCAACTTTGGAGGGATGAGATTTGTTTATTTTAAATTGCTCCACTGCATCTTCAGGGAGATAAGGTTTGTAATCTTCAGCCTATTCCACTGCGGGTCAGGGCAATAGGACAATCTTCAACCTATTCCACTACTGGTTAGTGGCAATAGGATGGTCTTCAACCTATTCCACTACTGGTCAGTGGCAATAGGACAATCTTCAACCTATTCCACTACTGGTTAGTGGCAATAGGATGGTCTTCAAACTATCCCACTACTGGTCAGTGGCAATAGGACAATCTTCAACCTATTCCACTACTGGCCAGTGGAAATAGGACAATCTTCAACCTATTCCACTACTGGTTAGTGGTAATAGGACGGTCTTCAAACTATTCTACTACTGGTCAGTGGCAATAGGACAATCTTCAACCTATTCCACTACTGGTCAGTGGCAATAGGACAATCTTCAACCTATCCCACTACTGGTTAGTGGCAATAGGACAATCTTCAACCTATTCCACTATTGGTCAGTGGCAATAGGACAATCTTCAACCTATTCCACTACTGGTCAGTGGTAATAGGATGGTGGCTTCACCAATGTTGCTACACCGTCCTCTAGGGACATATCCTGTAGACTCAGTTTTATATGCTTGTGTTTATGTCAAATGATTAGGATGCTATGATCGGAATGAATCTAATGCTCCTAACTAAATGTATTATGGACGACATTTGCATGAATGCAGAATGTCATGATAATGATTCTTTGTTAAAAATGTATAAGAATCAGGATGCGATGATCGAAACGCTCCTAATGATGATGTATGAATGTAAAATGAAATGATCCCCTTTTTTAATGCTTAGGGTTGTCACTACTCGTTGTCCATCAGAGTTTTATCACTGATGCTATTTCTCGTCTTCTCATGTAACTGATATCTTTGACAGAGAATTTTGGGAAGATAGTCATGATTTTAAACTTCTCTTTTCTCGAATGTTTCTAACCCCTAGGTGTGGTGGTCCTGAACAACAGTCCTGTTTCAGGTTCCTGCTTTTCTCGAATGTTTCTAACCCCTAGGTGTGGTGGTCCTGAACAACAGTCCTGTTTCAGGTTCCTGCACTGTTTAGAGACTTCTAGAGTAATAGGCAGAACTCATTTTATGGAAGCATTATGGGTCCATCAACCGTTATTTCAATTGCAAATGGCTTAAAAGATTTAAATGATGGATAACAATGGAATTTATGAAGAATGGAGTTGAATTAATCAATAAAAGCAAACATTATTGGATTACAAAAGTTGGCAAAAAGAAAAAGTGGGTGCCCCAGATATCGCAGTCTAAGCTTCGCTACCCAATCCTTCTAAAGATCATTTCGAGTTGACTAGAAGTTGGGAGATCTTCAGTGATTTGTAGATGTCCTGAGGTGTAACATTCCTCCCTTTCTGAGAGAATAAAATTGTCAGACACCCCCCTTTTTTCAGAATTTGAGCCGCCCATTTTGGGTTTTCGACTCAAAACCCCTTTGGTCTCAAAGCGCCCTTTGCGGGTTTTCACTTTGACCTCTCCTTTTTTTTAAAGGAAGCCTTAAAGTGCCCTCTGTGGGTTTTCTCCTTGGCCTCTTCTTTTTAGGCAAAATATTTCTTGACCGAGTCTGAGTTGATGGGATTAGGTAAGCTTTTACCATCCATTTCGGCCAAAATCAATGCTCCTCCAGAGAATTCTTTCTTTACCACATAAGGTCCTTCCCAGTTCGGCATCCATTTTCCTCTGAAATCTTTTTGTATGGGAAGGATTTTCTTCAAAACTAAATCTCCTTCGTGGAATTCTCTTGGCGCACCCCTTTTGTCGTATGCTCGCATCATTCTCTTTTGGTACATCCGACCATGACGGATAGCTTTCGACCTCTTTTCTTCAATCAAATTTAAGCGATCATAATAATCCACGGATCCATTCGCCGTCCAACTTCAATTTGGACAAGACTCGAAGGGGACCAATTTCAACCGATGGGTAAAGCGCTTCCATTCCGTAGACCAATGAGAAAGGAGTTGCCCGGTGGAGGTTCTCGATCGACGTTCGATAGGCGAAAAGGGCAAATGGTAGCTTCTCGTGCCAATCTTTGTAAGTCTCAGTCATTTTTCCCACTATCCTTTTGATGTTCTTATTAACTGCCTCCACTGCACCATTCATTTTTGGACGATACGGTGACGAATTGTGGTGTCTAATCCTTAATTGACTGCAGACCTCTGTGATCATGTTGTTGTTCAAGTTTAACGCATTATCGGATATGATCCTCTCAGGCATTCCATATCGACATATGATTTCCTTTTTTAAGAACTTGCTGACTGCTGATTTCGTCACATTAGCATATGAAGCGGCCTCTGCCCATTTAGTAAAGTAATCGATTACCACGAAGATAAACCGATGTCCATTGAAAGCTTTTGGCGAGATTGGTCCAATGACGTCCATGCCCCATATAGAGAAAGGACATGGGGAGGTCATAACATGTAGAGGTGAAGGTGGTACATGAATCTTATCCCCATAAATTTGGCACTTATGACATTTCTTGGCATAATCAATGCAGGCTCCTTCCATGGTAGACCAATAATACCCGAATCTCATGATTTGCCTAGCCATTGTGAAGCCATTGGCATGTGTTACACAGACGCCCTCATGGACTTCTTCTAGGATTTTCTTGGCCTCGGCGGCGTCCACACACCTTAGTAGTACTTGATCCTTTCTTCTTTTGTATAGGATCTCTCCATCCAAGACATAGTCACAGGCTAGTCTTCTCAACGTCCTTTTGTCATTCTCAGTTGCTTACTCAGGGTATTCCTGATTTTTCATGTATCACAGTATATCGTGGTACCATGGGTGATCATTTTTCTCTTCTTCTTCAATGTTGTAGCAATGTGTCGGGGCCTCAAAAATACTCATTTGGATAGGTTTCATATCCTCATTTTTGTTTACTCAGACCATGGAAGCCAAGGTGGCGAGCATCGACCATCGATTTTTCGTCTCTTGGCAGATAACTGAAGGTGATACCATCGAACTCCTTGATCAATTCTTGGGCCAATCTTTTGTAGTCGACTAGCTTGGGATCTCTTGTCTCCCATTCCCCTCTGAGTTGATAAATTACCAGTGCAGAATCTTCATATACCTCTAGTACCCTAATGTTGCGTTCCATAGCGGTGCGGATACCCATGATACAAGCTTCAGATTCTCGCCATATTATTTGTGCAATCAAAATCCAATTTACAAGTGAATGGATAATGATCTCCATTTGGGGATACGAATCGCCCCAATTCCATTGCCCATGACATTTGATGCCCCGTCGAAATTCAATTTCCAAGGGCGATCCTCGGGTACCTTCTTCTCGGTGGTTGCCACGTACATTAAATCTTCGTTAGGGAAATCAAAATCCAAAGGTTTGTAATCCTCCAAAGCTCTACTGGCTAGAAAATCGCTATTGCACTCCCTTCACCGCCTTTTGGTTTACATAAACTATGTCAAATTGAAAGTAGAATTTGCCATCGGGCCATCCTTCCATTCAACGTGATCGACTCCATCATATATTTCAGAGGGTCTAGCTTGAGATGAGCCAAGTCGTATGATACAACATATACGCGCCTCGAGTCTCCGAGTTGTCCAGATCAAGGCACAGCACAGTTTCTCGATTGGTGAGTACCTTGTTTCACATTCAGTGAACTTTTTACTAAGGTAGTATATTACCTTCTCTTTCTTTCCTGACTCATCATGTTGGCCAAGCACACATCCCATTGAATTATCAAGAAATCTTGTCAAATAGAGGATTAATGGCTTGTCGGGATTAGGCGGCATCAATACTGGGGCATTGGATAGGTATTGCTTCACTTTGTTAAAGGTCTTCTGGCATTCCTCGTCCCATGCGCCTGGATTGTGTTTCTTAAGAAGACGGAAAATGGGGTCACATCTCTCGATTAGTTGTGAAATGAAATGAGCAAGGCGATGTAATTTAATCTTCCTAAGAAACCTCGAACTTCTTTTTGGGTGCGCGGTGGAGGCAATTCTTGTATAGCTTTGACTTTGTCTGGGTCAACCTCAATCCCCTTTTCACTGACTATGAATCCTAGCAGTTTCCTGTCCGGACTCAGAAGGTACATTTTCTTTGGATTAAGCTTTAGCCAAAATTTCCTCAACCTCAAGAATAATTTCCTCAAGGCTTGCACATGCTCCTTTTCGGTTCGGGATTTCGCGATCATATCGTCGACATAAACTTCAATTTCTTTGTGCATCATGTCATGGAATAGGGTTACCATGGCTCTCTGATATGTCGCTCCCGCATTTTTTAGTCCAAATGGCATCACCTTATAGCAAAACGTTCCCCACATGGTTACAAATGTTGTCTTATCCATGTCTTCAGGATGCATCTTTATCTGGTTGTATCCTGAGAAGCCATCCATGAAAGAGAACAGCGAATAACCCGCCGTATTGTCCACTAAGGTGTCGATATGAGGTAACGGAAAATTGTCTTTCGGGCTAGCCTTGTTTAGATCCCTGTAGTCTACACACATTCGCACTTTCCCATCTTTCTTAGGGACGGGGACAATATTGGCTACCCATTCCGAGTATTTAACCACTTGCAAGAAACCTGCGTTAAATTGCTTCTTGACCTCTTCTTTTATTTTCAGCAGAACATCTGGCCTCATTCTTTGAAGTTTCTGTTGGACTGGCTTGTACTCCTCTTTTATGGGCAACCGGTGTACCACGATATCTGTGTTGAGCCCGGGCATGTCTTAATACGACTACGCGAATACATCTTTAAATTCTTGGAGTAACTCAATGAGGTCTCGCCTTGTCTTTGCTGTAATACAAACTCCGATTTTCACTTCCTTCTTCTCTTACTCATTTCCTAGGTTCACTATTTCCACTGACTCTGCGTGAGGTAGGATCTGTTTATCTTCTTGCTCCATAATCCTTAACAGTTCAGGAGACAGGTCACAACCTTGGTCATTTTCCAAATCCTGAAAATCTTCTATGCCCATGTCTTGCTCAAAAGGACGTTCTGAGTCATTGGTAGCGTTGCTCAAGATCATTGATATTTGGGGACTGTTATAAAGGTCCGTAGAACAAAAGAATCTAAGCATCTTGATTGGCATGGTATGATTATGAGTGAAAGAATGGATATTTTAAAAGAATATTTAAAGAATAAAAGGAATAATCATGATGATGAATGCCATAGAAAGAATAAAAGAAGATTTGCTCAAAAGGCGTGAAGATGCATTTCATTGAAAATAACGATTTTAGACATAAGTCATGCTTCACAAAAGGGAATCTTATTGCTTCTATACTTAGAGCAACAAGTGCGTTCGAATATTACTCACGAACAAGTTCTAAAAGCTACGAGGATTTCCTCCATGGCCCGATTGTTTAGAAGCATTTGCTGGAGCTCATAAGGGCGGATACCATTCCAATTTTTTTCTTCAATTTTTTCTTCGGATATAGCATTGACGTGCATGTTTCCCCATGTTTCTTCCGTGGATTCTTTATTTCGCATTCCTCGTGCTGGATGGATAATCCCTCCTGATATAAAGGTTTTGCAAATGTGGGAAATTTTCATCGGTTCCCATTTAATCTTGTCCCCACTCAAACGTGCTTTTCTTCTTTCTTGTTTCTTCTCTAGCTCTTTCCTCCTTTGCTTTGCGTCCAGCTTAAATCTTAAGCCGAAGAGGTCTCATTTTTCTTTCAATCTCGGGGCCTCGATCTCTCCTTGGAGATACCTTCCAAGTCCTTTCCCAGGTACATCTCCTTTCCCGACCGTCAGTTGTAAACCCATTTTCGTAGTTTTGGATATCTGAGGCACTGGGATATTGTTCCCCTCGATGATAAATGTTGCGTTGACAAATTCCAAAGAGCGGAAGGAGCACTCAATCGCAACCGTCACTTGCCTCTAAATATGGCGCCTTTGTTGAATTCTGATCGCGATGATGTCCTCTTCAAAGCATTTATCGTCACCGGACGTCCCTCTATAACTAACTTCAACTTTTGGTGCAACGCGGCGAAGTCTGCTCCCCACCGAGTGTATCCAAGGTCTCCCCAGCAAGCAATTATAGGATGGCTTGATATCCATTACTATAAAATCCACTTCATACGTACTCGGGCCAATTAATAGAGGCACTTCGATCCTCCCCATGACTTTTCTTTCAGTTCCATCGAATGCCCTCACTACATTGTGGCAGATCTTCATGTGAGAGCTATCAATGGGTAATCGATTCAGCATTGATAGTGGCAAGACATTGAGTGCCGATCCATTATCGACCAGTACCCCTAGTAGTGTGTATTCTTTACACCGCGTGGTAATATGGAGAGCTTTGATGGAACCCGTACCTCCCGGCGGGATCTCATCGTCATTAAAGAAAATGAAGTTGTCGGCACTTATATTGCTAATCAGGCGATCCAGCTTATTAACGGAGATATCATTAGCAACATATGTTTCATTCAGTACTTTCATCAGTGCGTTGCGGTGTGCCTCCGAGCTCAACAGTAAGTCTAGCACAGATATCTGAGCTTGTTGCTTATGCAGCTGCTCCACAACACTGTACTCACTATGTTTTAAGAATTTTAAGAACTCCTTAACCTCTTCTTCCTTCACTGGCTCGTTTATAGGCGATTCCTGTTTGGTCGCCTTTTCCTTCTTTTGTTCGCCTATCAAAGCTTTCTCTTTTGTGAGTTCAACTTGTGTGTTTGTCGTGTCGTAGCGCTTTCCGCTGCGCGTATAGAAGCCTACCTCCTAGTTTCCCTTTGCAGTGCTGGACAAGTCCCCCTTCCCAGTAATCGTCACATTGCAGTCATAGTTCCAGGGAACCTTTTTGTTGTCTTCATATGAAAAGATCGCAGGTTTCTGAATTACGACCTTCGGCGTTATCTTTTCCCCCACTTCATTTTTCCTTGGCCACGAGATGATGACTAAAGGATAGCTAATTTTCGAGGACTTTGCTGCTGATTCATCTTCCAACGCGCAGATGTTTTCTCCTCATTGGCTTTCATAGAATTCTATTTCTTTATCGTCCATCAGCCTTTGCACCAGCATTCTGAACTCGATACAGTTCTGGATCACGTGCCCCTCCATGTTATGGAACTCATAGCCATTTCTTGTTTCTTCATACTCTTCCACCAGATCTGATACAACTAATCCCCTCCTCGTCATTTCCTTCCAAACCCATCTTATCGGGGTTTTCACTTCAGCAACATCCGTTTTAACTCTTTTCCCCATACTCTTACCTATCATATTAACCCCATGATTAGGTAATGGGTGTTCCGCGCTAGGGGTATCGTCTACTTTTACAACGCCCATCTGTATGAGTTTTTCCACCAATTTCTTGAATGCGAGACAATGCTCTATTGAATGCCCCATAATTCCTGCATGGTACTCACACTGTGCATTCGCGTCATACCATTTAGGGTATGGGGGCTGCAAGGGCTTTAAGTAATGCGGGGCAACCACATGTGCATCGAACAAGTTCTGGTACACTTCTTTATACGTGGTTGAGATCGGCGTGAATTGCATTTTCTCTGTATTTTGTTTTGCATTAGATTCCTGTCTAGATGGGCTCTGATGATCCGCGATTACGGTCCTGGGCTGGTTCACAGTAATAGGCTTTGAATAACTTTTGTTATGGGTGCTTATGTTGTTTACATCATTCTCTCTTTTCTTCGGAATCGTCTTTCTAGCACCTTCTCCTGCCTCTATCCTGCCACATCTGGTTGCATTTTCTATCATTTCTCCTGACATCACAATATCTGAGAAACTTTTAGTGGCGCCTCCCAGCATGTGATTAATGAAAGGAGCCCTCAAAGTATTGATAAAGAGCATGGTTGTCTCCTTCTCTAGGAGCGGTGGCTGAACTTGTATTGCTATTTCTCTCCATCGCTGGGCGTATTGTCTGAAGCTCTTGCCTGGCTTTTTCTCCATATTTTGGAGCGTGATTCTGTCACGAGCTATATCAGCTACATGGCTATAGTGTTTCATAAAGGCTTGTGCCAGGTCCTTCCATGTCTTAATCTGGGTACGACTGAGCTGATTGTACCATTTGGCCGCAGACCCAACCAGACTGTCCTAAAAATAGTGAATCAGCAATTGGTCATTGTTAACGTGTCCCGCCATCCGTCGACAGAACATCGTGGTGTGCACTTCGGGACAACTAGTTCCATTGTACTTTTCAAAATCTGGGGTTTTAAACTTTGGCGGAAGTACCAAGTCAGGGACCAGACTTAGGTCCTTAGCGTCTACCCCATAACGGTAGTCAGCAGTCTCCATTGCTTTGAACTTCTCCTCTAACCACTTGCAATGGTCCTCAAATTGTCTCGGCAAGTCCACTTTTGCCTGGTCCATTTCTGCCACTTCGTCAAAATCAGGGACCATAGGGTTAGCTGGACTATCCCCTGGGTTAGAACCCGAGCTTGTCGGAAAGTGCGTAGGTACCGCGGTGTCAGTCGTCTGATACTGAGGCCTGGTGGTGACAGGCGTCCTTTAGGGGTACACATCTAGTTGCGCTTGGGTGTTTGTTGGGGTAAAACCCGAAGGGTGAGGAGGTCATTCACTAATAGCGGGGCCTTTTCCTTTTTCATGTTCTTAGCTTGACAAGCTGCGTCGGTGACTTATCATATTATTCTGAGATTCTTGCATCCGCTCTATCATGTCCTGTTGTATCTTGGCTAATCATTCTTGCATTTGATCCTGCATGTCTTTTTGCATATGCTCTAACTTTTCTATTCTTTGATCCATTGCTTTTGTTTTGCGTCGTGTACCATAACGGTGCTCAGTTTCCAGATTTTCCTTTCCTTCTCTCTGTATTAATTTCAACTAATGAGGCTCTCTCTATGGACTTAAATGCATATGATATGATGTAATGCAAATGCATGAATGCAAAAAGAAGGCATCGATTCAGATTCAACTTCATTTTAGAGAACTTTATTAGAAAACAAAATCTTTTACATAAAGCGAACTACAAATATGCTTTCGCCCTAAGGCCTAAAGTTTTGATTTTCCCGAGCAAAGAGATTAGCTCTTGACTACGACCCTACTGCAGCTCATATTTCTTGCTCAACATATCGGCCTGTGCTGCCAAAGTTTGTAGATGATCGGCTACCTCTCGAATCTGAACTATCGCTTCTCTCATAAGGTAATCCCGATTTCTAACTTGATCATGAGAACGGTGAAGTTCTTCTTCCCAACGCCCTTCTCTTGTTTCCGTAAGCTCAATCGAAGTTCACAAAGCGTGCAATCTTGATTCTAATTCTTCAATCTTACCCTTCATTTCCTTGATCTTGTTTAGACTTGATCTCAGTTCAATTTCAGAATTATGACTTCGATGGTGATGAAGAGACCGCCCAAGTTCAGCCACTCTAGCTTTCAATCCATTTTTCTCTTTTTGGCTTTCTGCCAAATTCTTCTCTAAGGCTTCGTTTTGCGCTTGTATTCCTTGAAACTTCTTCTCCCAACAGTTAGCTTTGGCCTTTTCCTCTCGAATCTCCCGTCGCCACTGTTCTGGAGTCTTTCCTAATCCAACGTTTTTCATTGTCAGACGCATCTTCTTATATTCTATCTTCAAACTATCTCGATCTTCCTCTATCTTCCACTTTTCTTTTCTTAGTTTCTCGACCACTGATTTCTGAACATCTGCCTCTAATTTCAGGTGCATTTTCTCTTTTTCCAGTTTTTCTATCCTCTTTCCAAGCTCTGAACTCATCCTTTCGAAATCTTGCTTTACGATCTCAAATTCTGATGGGACCACTTGCAAGTATTCTTCTCTTGATCGAGCGCCTTCTGGATTCAACTCGGGGATGTTATCATTAATCCTTCTAGTCCTCCATCCACTATATTCTAAGGTCGTCATTAGGCCTGCGGATAATCTCTTCATTCTATGAATCTGATTCCAGGAACTAGAAATCTCCTTAACCCTCTTCTTATAGCTTTCTCCTTGGTATGAAAACTCACATTGAGCCAGTCCATACGTCGTTGGTATAAACTGTCTTGAACCATACTGCCTCAGTACAAGTAAATGGGCATACCCAATAGCTCCCCAAATTCCAGGTAAAGGGACCCAGTCGAAATCCCCACATCGATAAAGAATTTCGTGAGAAACCATCCAAGGAGCCCTCCACTCGATGTCTTCTTCTTGAAGATTCTGAAAGATCGCCATCCAGTTTTCCTCAGACACGTCTTCTCTTCTTGGTGTAGCCACTATTTCTTTCAATAGAGAGTAATTTTCAGAGAAAACCTGATAAGACACTTTCTCCACCTTCCAGAAATGACTATGGAACCAAGCCAACAACAACTGCGCGCATCCGATGAACCTGCCTTCACCTGTTCTTCGACATGCATTCAGAGATCTGAACGTCTCGGCTAAGATCGCAGGCACAGGCATGACCCCTTTGTCTAATCGACCGAATAGATCAGTAACTGCTTCATCTACATGTCTTAGAGCTTTAGGGAAGATTACCAAACCGTAAATACACAAGGCAAAGACGTCAATCTTTTTCTTTACATCGGGATGTGTTAGGATTAGGTCCCTCAAACTCACCCAAGGTATGCATTTACCACCGCCTTTCTTCTGAACTCTAGCTGAGACCCACTGCTCGCTCATCCCTATGATATTCATTAATTTTTTCACAAAAGTTGGGCCATTAACGGCCTTTGAGTAAGCTTTGTCGACTTGAACTTTTGGACAACGCAGCAAGGTCGTATATTCCTCCACCGTGGGTACTAAATCTACTTTCTCGAAAGAGAAACAGCTATAAGCGGCATTCCAAAATTGAGTCATGGCTCGGAACAGATACTTATCTACTTTGATGCCGAGCAAGTAAGGTAGATCGCCATAAGTATAATAGAACAGCTGCTTTGCCCCATCATCCAACTGGGTCCATATTTCTTTTAACTCCTGGAGTTCGTTCTGCGTGACACTGATACTAGTGAAATCTTGTAGTTCCGACACATACCCCTCGGTTAAGCTGTCCCCTTTCTCTAATTGGCTTTGCTCTCGACCATATGTGGGCCAATTTGCATTGTCTTCCACTTTATCAAGGAATTCATTCTCCATAACCAGCTCTCTAACTTAGAAACTGACCGTGAATCGATACCTCTTAAAATATGAAATGACATGCAGAGAAAATAAAACATAATCAGTTAGTATCACAGAATGAAATATAAAGCAAGTAAAATATATAAACACCTATACAGGTAACTACTAAGGTTTGGCATAGTTCGACTTAGGGTGGGTTCTTATGTTCTCTACGTGTGGTTTAGTTCTAAAGTTCAGGTACCCGAACCAGCAGATTCCTCGATCCTCACCCATTATAGGCTTATACGGACCGAGTTCGGTTCAGGGGAATACATTTCCCTATGGCCATGCGGAAGTGAAAGCGTCACGAAGACATAGGTACAGATGTATCCGGAAGCGATCCACTAGCCCATGCGGAGGTGAAAACCTCACGAAGGCATAGCTACCGCTCCCACTTAAAGGTGTGACCACAACGGTCATGCAATGCAATGCCAAAGTATTTTATGGGACTCGACATTATTACAATTATAGCATCGAAAGTGCATTTAAAGAAACATGAATTTTCAAGACCATTTTCCAAATTTTTAATCAAAAGGACAAAAATAATCGATCTATGGCACGACTCTCGATATGTCCCGATTGGAGTCGCTAAGTCTGTCGTAACCATTTTTAAAAAAAAAAAGCGAGGATCGACTTTGGTTTTTGAAAACAAAATTAAAAATGGGAGTCGCCACCGATCTTTATTAGGTGTGATCGAATCACCTTTGTTTTAATAAAATGTTTTGGTTTACTAAAACAGTGCTTTAGGTTTACGAAATTTGAGAAAACGAGTTCGGGATTCGGTTACGTGCGAGGAAGGATTAGCACCCTCGTCACGCCCAAAATTGGTACCAAATTGATTAATCATGTCCTAATGTTGAAAATTTGAAAAGATTCGAAAATACGATCCTTTTTACTTTCAAAACTTCGAGATGGATGATAAGGGCCTCCTATTTCAAAGAGATAAAGTATCACATCCAGTAAGTTAGGGTGCGACACTTTAGGCTCCTGAAACTGAGTTTGCCTTTTGATTTTAAAACTTGGTTTTAGAATTGAAGAGGATATTCCGTTATTTGTCGAATGAGAAACCAGAACCCAGTAAGTTAGGGCTTGATTTCTCGAAATTCCAAATTCGGAATATTGCCTTTATTAAAAAAACTTATCTCGGGGTATCTAGATGTCGTGTCCAGTAAGTTAGGGCGCAACATTTTGATATTTCCGAGAACAAGTATTTTATTTGAAACTTATATTGCGGTTTTAAAGGGATATTCCACTGTTCAGATTAAAAAAACTGGAACCCAGTAAGTTAGGGCTCGATCTTCTCGAATCTTTAATACGAAATATTGGTTGTTATAAAACTGATGCATCAAGAAAAATTAGCGTGAAAATGTGAAAACACGATGTTATACGTGAAAAGAATAAAAAACACACACATATATACGTATAAGTAAGGATGATATATAATATATTGAAAATATTACGTATATTAACAGTAGTAGAAATAACGATAAAATAATAATAATAATAATAATAATAATAATAATAATAATAATAATAATAATAAAGGAGAAAATAGTAATAGATTAATAAAATAATAATAATCTAATAATAATGATAGAAAATGTAATAAATAATAGAAAAGGAATAAAACATAAAAATATAATGTAATAACAAAAAATGAAATAAAGAGTAACGGTGATAATATACTTGTAATAATAATAGTAGTAAAAGAAATAATAATAATAATAATAGATAATAGTAATAATAATAAAATGGTAGTAATAAAAATAATAATGCTAAGAGTAAGAAATAGTAATAATAAGATAACATTAATGATGTTAGTAAGAAAAATAATAATAATAATAGTAACAATAATGGTAAGTAATAAATAATAATAATAATAAGGAAGTTAGTTAAATCAATAATAAAATAATGAAAATAACAAAAAAGAGGACTAAATTGAATTAAAAAAACAATATATCAGGGGGAAATTTGAAATAAAAAGAAAGGGGAAGGACCAAATTGTAACACGTGAAAGAAGTGGAGGGACTAAAATTGGCAATAATCCCTGCTTGCAAAACGCGCAGCATCAGGGAGGGCCTAATTGAACTCAAAGCAAAATTTCGGGGAAAAAATTAAAAATAATGAAAACCTGATTGCAAAACAGAAAAAGGCGGAAGGGCTAAATGCATAAATATCCCCTTTGTGAAAAACACGCTGATCCCGAGAGCGGGTCGGGTCAGTGCGCAGGTCATAGGGGTAAAATGACGTCGTTTTGGGCTTAAGGACGCCGACCAAAACGGCGTCGTTTTGATTGGCTATATAAGCCAAATTTTCTCCAAAAATTTCATTTTTCTCTTACATTTTTAAAAAAACTAGCCCTCCCTTTTGTTTTTCTCTCGCAGTCTAAAAGGGAGAGGATTCGGCCGGAGCTCCGCCCGGGCTCCGTCGCCGTGTGCTGCACTGCAATGGTTTGAGCCCCCAAAAAGGTAAAACTTTTATTATTTTTTTAAATATATATATATATATATATATATATGTATATCGAAGGTAGAGAAATAACACAAAAAAAACTTCGAAAATGAAAGAAAAAAAAATCACCTCTCGCCTCTGTTTCGATTTTTTTAGTAGATTTCTAGGTTTTTTTTTTTTTGCTTTCTTGTGTTTAATCTGCTTGCTGTTTTTGATTTTTTTCTTTGTTTGAATCTATTTTTTTATATAAAAGAGAAAAAAAAGTCCCTTTTACAAATGAATACAATCGGCCTTTATAGCCCCCTTCCATTGCTTTCTGTCTTGTCCTTTTTAATTTTTGCAGGCAAGTGGCGAGGGCGGTGCTGTGTCAGAGTGGCAGAGGGCGGTGGCGGTGGAGGTCAGAGGCAGAAGACCCTAGGTGCGGCGCACCTAGGGTTTTGTTTCTTTTGGCTTTTCTTTTTTTGTTTTGGGTATTGGGCTAATTGGGCCAAGGTCTGTTTTAGGTTAGGTGGGTTTGGATTTGTTTGATATTGGGCTGTCTTTAGTGGGTTGATCTGTTTGGGTTAGGTTTTGGGTAATTAGGTTTGGGCCGGGCAAATATGGGTCTTACAAAAGACTGATGTTTTAAATTGCTCATTGCTAAGATCTCTATATATTGCTTTTCCCACTTGAAGTTTTCTGCACTAAAACATCAAATAGAAGTGACATAAAGAAGATAAAAATGAAGAAGCAAGTAATTTGTTCGTCTGTCTTTCCTCTCCTTTGCATTCTTCTTCTTTTTCTTAGTGTTGAAGCTTAGACGTGCAGCCATAGTGGCAAGATCAAAGGGAAAACCCCTCCACCAGGGCAATGCAACCAGGAAAATAATTCTGATTGTTGCAAGGATGGCAAGTGGTACACAACATACAAATGTTCACCCCCGTATCAAGCCAAACGAAAGCAACACCGACGCTTAACGACTTTGAGCGAGATGGAGACGGTGGTGCACCATCCGAATGTGACAACCGGTACCACTCCGATGATGACCCTGTGGTGGCACTTTCTGCTGTGGTGGTATAACAACGGGAAGAGGTGTTTGAAGTATATCAACATCCATGGCAATGGAAAATCTGTGAGGGCTAAAGTTGTGGATGAATGTGATTCTACTATGGGATGCGATTCGGACCATGATTATCAACCCCCTTGCCCTAACAACATTGTTGATGCCTCAAAAATAGTTTGGAAGGCTCTTGGAGTGCACGAGAACGATGAGGCGGGATGGATATCTACTGTGATGCGATCTTGATTAATCACTTTATCCATATTTATATTTATAATGTATGTATTAGACTAAAGATTTCTTGTGCGTATTAGTTAACATTTATGTTTCTATTAGTGTAAAATGTATATATATATATATATATTATGTATTTTGAGCCATAAATTATGTTTTATATCTTCATCATTTGTTCTATCCTTACTTCTTACTTGGAGAAATTCTTACTTAATTCTCGGAATTAGATGAATGTTGGATTTGGTATGCATTCGATAGGGGTGTAAATGAGACACTTATGCTCAGATTATTCAAAAAAAATTTGAATTCGAATCAAGCAAATTCGAGCCAATCCCAAGCTTAATTAAACTTTTACTATTATTGTCGAAACCATTTTTATATGTTTGGAAAAACGGGGATCGACTTTAAAAAGAAAATGGAGTCGCCACCCATCCTTTTTTGTTAAGGTGTGATCGGATCACCTATAAAAACATTTTATCATGTTTAAAAGAAATTAATTTTGGTCTACGAATTCCAAGAAAAAATAGGTTTGGGAGTCGGTTACGCACGAGGAAGGATTAGCACCCCTGCAACGCCCAAAATTGGTACCTAATTGATTAATTAATGTCCTAATGTCAAAAATTTGAAACGATTTTAAAATACAATTCCGTTTTAAAAATTTTAAATAACTCGAATTGGATATTGTGTTTCTCTTGTTCCGAAGGAATAAAATATCATATCCAGCACGATAGGATATGATGTTTCAAACCCTCGATGCCAAAATCCTCTCGTGATTTCCAAAGTTCATGCATTGAGATTTTTATAAGGATATTCAATTATTTGGACAAACGAAAAACCGAAGCCCAGCACGGTAGGGTACGATTTCTCGGATTTCCAAACACAAAACATTGCCTTGTTTTTTTTAGAAAACATGGACAAAATTTATAAGGATATTTGATTATTTGGTCAAACGGAAAACCGAAACCCAGCATGATAGGGCACGATTTCTCGAATTTCCAAACACAAAATATTACCTTATTTGGAAAAACTTTTGAATAAGTGATTATAAAACCGGCTCAAAATATATTTATTTAGTTCATTTGGGATAAAAAAACAATTAAATCGGTCCAAGTTGGAGACAAAAGCATGGTATCAAACACGGAATAATAATATGTGAATACAACATTACACAAATGAATAACAAAGATAACAATACGCACGTACAATTTGAAATATACAATAGCGAGGATTTCACAACACATCATATTTAAAACGATATTATCAATGAAAGCCACATGGCAAATTAATAAAATATAAAACAAACTTTTGAATGATAATTAATGAATTTAAAATAAAGAAAAAGAAATTCGAAACTAATATGTACATACAATTTTAACCTAAATTAAATGTATAAAATTTTAAAAAATAGGCAATGCATGAGAAAATTTGAAATAAATTATATAATAAAAATAAGCACAATAATATATGGATGAGTTTTATAATAAATATTACATAAGAAGAAATTTAAAATAAATGATATACAAAATAATTTAAAACAAAATATACTAATTTAAAATTGATAACATACATAAGATGAAAAATTTAATAGAAATAACACATGTATAAAAATAATAATATATGAAAATGTTAAAAAAAATATATAATAAAATAGGATCTTTAAAAGAAATAAATTATATATAAATAGATTTAGAAGAAAATATATATATATATATATAAAGGAGAATTAAAAGAATAACAACTAAAATAATGCAAAATTAATATATACAACATAATTCAAACAATATATATTAAGACAAATAATGAATTTTATAAGGAATCATTTAAAATGAATAAAATAAAATAAAAACTAAAATAAAAAACTCGATTGAAATAAAAACGACATCAAAAGGATAATTTATAAACAAATAAAATTATTAAAATAGAATTAAGGATAATAAAATAATAGATAAATAATAGTAATAACAATAGTCATAAGGATACTAATAATAGTAGTAAAATAAAGATAATATTAGTAATAATAGAATAAATAGTAGTAGTAATAATATCAAGAATAATAATATCAAAATTGATGGTAATAGTGATAATATAATAATAGTATTCACATTAATGTTAAAAATAATCAATAATATTAATAATAATAATAACAACAATATTAAAATAATGACAAAATAATAAAAATATTAAAAGAAAATAAAAAAGGACTAAATTGAACCTAAACCGGAATTTTGGGGCAAATCTAAAAAGAAAAGGACCATAATGAAAGGCGCAAAAAGGTCAGAGGACTAAATGGGCAATAGACCCATGCCCTGGACACGCGTCCTTTCCCAAGAGGATCGGCGAACCAGGGACTAAATCAAAAAGTCACACGAATTTCATGGACAAATTTAAAGAACTAAAAAAAAAATAGAAAAAGGATTAAATCAAAACCGCTAAAAAAGCAGAAGGACCGGAAAAATAAATATCCCAAAAGCCAAAAACACGCGGATCCCTTCGGGTCGGGTCGGTTCGCGCGTGGGTAGCCATGAAACGGCGTCGTTTTGGCACCTAATACATACTCCCAAAACGACGTCGTATGGGCTAGGCTATAAATGTCAAATTTTTGACAAAAATTTCAGTTTTCCAGCCCTTTTAAAAAAAAATTTCTCTTCTCTTCTTCTCTCCTTCTCAGCCCAAAATTCGGCGAGGGCTCCAGCGAGACTCCGACCGTCCGTCGCCGTCGGCATCGCCGTGTACGGCGGCCGAGACTTCAAAAAGGGTTTTTTTTTCCTTTTTTATATTATAATATATATATACATATATAGTTTTTTTTTAAAAATAAAATAAAAATAGAATCTCTGTATGTAAATAGAGAGTTTCGAATAGAACTAATAGAAAAAAAGAAAAGAAGGTATCAACCTTTGCTGCTGTTTGTATTGATATATTCTCTTGAAAACCAAAAAAAGAACCCCTACAAATGATTTTTATCTTCGGTTTTATATCCGAAAATCGTAAAAGAAAAATCAAAAAATACAATCCTCTATATTACAAATTATTCTGCGTTTTTCTGTTGTCATGTGCTGTCATGGTTTGTCTCTTTTCGCAGGAATAGCCAACGTACGGAGGCAGACATGGCAACGCACGTACAGAGGTAGGGCGCTGGAGGCTTGCGGCGCTGGAGGCTTGCGTGTGAGGCTGCGGCGTGTAGCTGTTTTAGGGTTAGGTTTTTGTTTTGGTTTAGGTAATGGGCTGGTAGGGTTCTTTTGGTAGTGGTTTGGGCTTAGTTAGGCATTGGGTATATTTTCGGGCTTTGTAAACTTGTTAATGGACTGTTAATAAACTTTTAATAATGTTTTTATTTGGTTTTTTGTTTTTGGTATGGGCCCGGGCAAATTTGGGCTCTTACAGCTACCCCTCTTTGCTCATTGTCGTGTAACAGGAATGAAGCAAAGACTTTAAAGAGTGCCAAATTTGCCTGGTCTTGTAAGATCTTGGCTTCTTGGCACTTCTTTTCTTCAAGTAGCCCCATTCCATCCCACTGCGTCTTTAGGGGTATATGAAATAGTGCTTCTATCCACTCCGATGTAATTTCAGGGAGAAAAGATTTGTAGCTTCAATCTACTCCGCTGGAACTTCAAGGAAATAAGAATTCAGGGAGAAGAGATTTGTAACCTTAATCTTCTCTGCTGAAACTTCAAAGAAATAAGGATTGATCCTCCATGTAAACTCAGGGAGAAGGGATTTGTAGCCTCAACCTACTCCACTGGAACTTCAAGGATATAAGAATTCAGGGAGAAGAGATTCGTAACCTCAATCTTCTCTGCTGAAAATTCAAAGAAATACGGATTGATCCTCATTGTAAACTCAGGGAGAAGGGATTTGTAGCCTCAACCTACTCCACTGGAACTTCGAGGATATAAGAATTCAGGGAGAAGAGATTCGTAACCTCAATCTTCTCTGCTGAAACATCAAAGAAATAAGGATTGATCCTCATTGTAAACTCAGGGAGAATGGATTTGTAGCCTCAACCTACTCCACTGGAACTTCGAGGATATAAAAATTGTTGCTTTCGATCTGTTTCACTACTGTTTAGTGAGATAAGATCTGCAATCTTTAACTGATCTGCTCCACTACTGCTTTAGGGAGATAAGATCTACAATCTTCAGTCTGCTTCCTGTAAACTCAGGGATGCCAGACTGATGTTTTCAATCCGCTTCACTGCAATCTCAGGAAGACAAGATCTGCTATCTTCTATCTGCTCCACTGCAAACTCAGGGATGCCAGACTAGTATCTTCGATCCACTTCACCGCAATCTCGGAAAGACAAGATCTCGCTATCTTCAATCGCTCCATCGCAAACTCGGGATGATGCGGTGGTATCTTCGATCCGCTTCACTACAATCTCAGGAAGACAAGATCTATGAATTCACCGATGTTGCGACACCGTCCTCCGGGGAACCTATCCTATAAAATCGGTTTTATGTGTTTATGCTTATGCAAAATGGTTAGGATGCAATGATCAGAATGAATCTAATGCTCCTAACTAAATGTATTATGGACGACATTTGCATGAATGCAGAATGTCATGAGAATGATTTTTTACAATGATTAGGATACAATGATCAGAATGAATCGGATGCTCCTAACTAAATGATATTATGGATGACATTTGCAGAATGTCATGAGAATGATTAGGATGCAATGATCGGAATGAATCAAATGCCCCTAACTAAATGTGTTTTGCATGAATGCAGAATTTCATGAGAATGATCCATTTTTAAATGTTTAAGGTGTCATCGCTCATTGTTTATTAAGGCTTTATCACTGACGTATTATGTCACCATCTTGTTCGGCTGGTATTCTTGATAGAAAACCCGAGAAAACAATTATATCATGCTCAACAAATCTGCCCCACTGTAACTTCAGGGTTCATCTCATTTTGACTTAGGGGTATAGGATCTGAATCTTTTCCAATCCATCCCATTGTGACTCCAAAATGTAGGATTTATTTCTTCCTCAATCCATCCCGCTGTAAATCAGGAGTATAGAATCTGTAACTTGTTCCATCAACTGATCACTCCCCGTGTGATCTAACTAAATGTGTATGCATGATATTTGCATGGATGCAGAATATCATTTTTTTCTCGAGAATGATTCCCCTTTTACACTCGGGTTAACATTGCCCATTTTTCGTCAAAATTGTATCACTGACGCAATATCTTGTCATTTGTTCAACCACTATTTTTGAGAAACAATCCAAAGAAATGGTCTCTATTTAGACTCTTCCTTAAACTTGGTGAGTTTTAAACAATAGTCCTATTTCAGGTTCTTGTATTATTTAGAAGCTTCCAGAGTAATATGCGAAACTCTTTTTATGAAAGTATTATTAGTCACTAATCGTTATTTCAATGCAAAATGCTTGAAAAAGATTATAACAATGGATAATAAGGAGATTAATTAGGAGCATAGCTTGAAACAAATAAGTTAAGCAAAGATAGAAAATGCAATCAAGAAAGAAATTTATTGGTAGTGTATAAATTAAAGATAGCAAATTCAGAATGGGTAAGGTGGAAACTAGGTGCCCCAGATATCGCAACCTGAGCTTCTCTGTTCAAACTTCTTGAGGACCATTTTAAGCTCAATATATGTTTAGGGGATCCGGAGTACTTTGTTGATGCCCCAAGACGTAACATACTTCCTCATTGTTAATTCAAGCGTAGCAAGATTACTGTATGCCCCACTTTCGATCAAAATTTGAGCCGCCCTTTCCGGGTTTTCAACTCAAATCCCCTTTGGTCTCAAAGCGCCCTTTGCGGGTTTTTGCCTTGGCCTCTCCTTTTTCTTTCTTCTTTTTTGATGAAAATTTTTATTTTCCCTTTTTTTTTAATTTCAAGGTGCCCTTTGCGGGTTTTCACCTTGGCCTCTCCTTTAAATGAAGTACTTATTGACTGAATTCATCGGATTGGGCATATCCCTGCCATCCATTTTGGTCAATGTTTCCCGAACAGACTTTTTTTCACTACATAAAGTCTTTTCTAGTTTGGCCTCCATTTTTCTCTGAAGTCCTTTTGTATATGAAGGATCTTCTTCAATATCGAGTCCCCTTTGGGAATTTTCTAGGATGAACCTCTTTGTCGCAAACCCGCATCATCTGACTGTAACGGATAGCTATTAACTTTTCTCCACAAGTTTAATTGATCACATCGGGATTGGATCCATTCTGCCTCATCCAACTTCAGTTCTGATAAAACTCGAAAAAAAGGAATTTCGACTTCAATGGGCGAAACCAATGAGAAATGTGTTGCCGGTGTGATACCCCGCCAACGCTTGATAAGCATAGAGGGTAAATAGTAACTTCGTATGCCAATCTTTACAAGTCTCGGTCTTTTTTATGATCTTTTGTTTTTCTTTTTGGCTGCCTTTGCTGCACATACTATAAACTTTTGACATTGTGCGGTTATGCACTGTTAAACATGATCCCTTCTGGCATTCTTTGTGGGCATCTGATTTTTGGTTTTTTTTTGTTTTTTTTCATTGAGAGTGGGATTTGATAACTGTCGACTTCGTAATATTGGAATAAGAAGTGACTTTCACTCTTTAAAAGAAGTAACCAACGACCATGAATATGAATCGATGTTGGGTCGATGCGTATGTGCATCGATTATAGACAATTGAATAAGTTAACGATCAAGAACAAGTATTTGTTACCGAGGATCGATGATCTGTTCAATCAGTTGCGAGGAGCTTCGGTTTTCTCAAAGATAGACTTGAGATCGGGATATCACCAGCTTAAGGTCAAGGAGGCAGATATTCATAAGACTGCGTTTTGAACTCGTTATGGGCATTACGAGTTCTTGGTGATGCCGTTCGGGTTGACTAATGCACCAGCGGCATTTCTGGACATGATGAACCGGGTCTTCCAACCCTATCTAGACCGGTTTGTGGTGGTGTTCATAGATGACATCTTGGTGTACTCAAAGACTGAAGAGGAGCATGATTCGCATCTACGAGTTGTATTGCAGATACTTAGGAGAAAGAATCGTATGCCAAATTCGGTAAGTGTGAATTTTGGTGAAGGAAGTGACCTTTTGGGGCATGTTGTGTCTCACCGGAAGGAATCGAGTTGATCCCCGGAAGGTCAAAGTTGTGTTGGATTGGAAGCCACTGAAGTTAGTGGCGAAATTGAGTTTTCTAGGTTGGTTGGGTATTACAAAGCGTTTCGTTGAGGGGTTTTCGTTGATTGCCGCACCCTAACTAAGCATTGCGTAAGGGAGTACCGTTTGTGTGGTCGATAAGCAAGCAAGAGAGTTTTGAGAAATTGAAGAAAATTCGGTGAAGCGCGCGATATTGATTCAACCTGAGGCTGGTAAGGATTTTATTGTTTATTGTGATGCGTCACACACGGGCTTGGGATGTGTGTTGATGCAATGGGGAAAAGTGGTGGCTTATGTATCTCGTCAATTAAGGCCGCATGAGGTGAACTATCCCACTCATGATTTGGAGTTAGCTGCAGTGGTGTTTGCTCTGAAGATTTGGAGACACTATCTGTACGGTGAGAAGTCGATTATCTATACGGGTCATAAGAGTCTGAAGTACCTCCTTACCCAGAAGGAGTTGAACTTAAGACAGCGGAGGTGGATAGAACTGTTGAAAGATTATGACTTCTCAATCGAGTATCATCCAGGAAAGGCTAACGTGGTGGCAGATGCATTAAGTCGTAAGGTGGTATCAAATTTGAGAGCGATGTTCGCTCATCTCAGCATTTATGAAGATGGTAGCTTATTAGCCGAACTTTAGGTGAAGCCTGTATGGGTAAATCAGATTAAGGAAAAGTAGTTGTTAGATGAAGTGTTGGGTTCTCGACTTTTGAAAGTGGAAGGTGGTGAGATAGGGGATTTTGGATTGAATGGTGATGGAGTATTGTGTTTCCGCGGAAGAGTTTGTATGCCCAAGGATTCAGAATTGAGACAAACGATTCTGCGTGAGGTGTATAGTAGCCCATATGATATGCACCCCGGGGGAAACAAAATGTACCGAGACCATCATGAGCAGTATTGGTGGCCAGGGTTGAAACGGGAGGTTACTGATTTCGTGAGTAAGTGCTTAAATGTCAGCAGGTGAATGCGGTACATCAATTGTCGTCAGGGTTGCTACAACCGGTGAAAATCCCATTATGGAAATGGGAAAGGATAACGATGGACTTTGTTAGTGGGTTACCTTTAACGCCTACTAAGAAAGATTCCGTATGGGTGATAGTGGATCGGTTAACGAAGACTACTCATTTCTTACCTGTTCGTATGGATTATTCATTGCAAAAGTTGGCCAAGTTGTATGTAGCAGAGATCGTGAGGCTGCATGGGGTACCAGTGTCTATCATATCGGACAGGGATCCTAGGTTTACATCACGGTTTTGGAAGGCTCTACATGAAGCTTTGGGTACAAGGTTGAATTTCGGCACGGCGTTTCATCCGCAGACTGATGGCCAGTCGGAGAGAATTATCCAGATTCTGGAAGACATGTTAAGGGGCTGTGTGATAGACTTCAGAGGTAGTTGGGAAGATTTTCTACCGTTGGCGAAGTTTGCATACAACAACAGCTACCAATCCAGCATTTAGATGGCACCCTACGAGGCGTTGTATGGTCGTAGGTGTCGTACCCCTACTTGTTGGACTGAGCTGGGGAAGCGACAGTTATTGGGTCTTGAGTTGATCTCGGAGACGGAGGAGAAAGTTAAAGTAATTCGGGCACGGTTAAAAGAAGCTTCTGACAGACAGAAATCGTACGCAGACCTGAAGCGTAAGGATATAGACTTCGCGGTGGGTGATCAGGTCTTTCTGAAGGTTTCACCTTGGAAAAAGATCTTTAGATTTGGACGGAAGGGCAAGTTAAGCCCTAGATTCATCGGACCATACCGTGTATTGAAGCGTGTTGGGCCAGTCGCTTATCAGCTGGAGTTACCTCCGGAGTTGAATCAGATACATAGTGTATTCCATGTCTCTATGTTGAGGTGTTATCATTCGGATCTGTCTCACGTTGTACCAGTGGAGGAAGTTGAGTTAAGACCTGACTTGACTTTTGAAGAGGAGCCAGTACAAATTTTAGATTGGGATGTTAAGGTGCTAAGAAGGAAGTCGGTTCTGTTAGTCAAAGTATTATGGCATAATCACAGGACAGAAGAAGCTACATGGGAGCCAGAGGATGCAATTCGGCAAAAATATCCTCATCTCTTTTAACCAGGTAAATTTCGAGGCCGAAATTTCTTTAAGGGGGTAGAATTGTAACATCCTGAAATTCGGGAATTTATGTTTTGTGTTATATCATGTGATAGGCTAGTTTAAAATGTTAATAGTGTATGTTTAGGGGTCCTAAGAAGGCTCGGGGTTGAACTGGGCCTTAACAAAATTTTTATGTTTAAGCACCTTAAGGAGAGAAGGTAAGTGGCAGCAATGCTTATGGAAATAAGCGAGTAATTTGCTAGCACAAGTGGAGCACATGGTGGAGTGGTGTGGCGTCAAGTGGATAGCATGGAGGGAAGAGGTTCGAACCCCACTAGTGCAAATTGTTTTGACTAATTTTTGTGCTTCTTCCCAAAGTTTCGGCCATGGTGGTAATTATGGTAAGGGAGACTTTTTAATTATGGAAAGATGGCAAAAGAAATATGGTATGGAGGAAAACAATGGAAAATGAAGGAAAGAAATCAAAGAAAAGGGATGAGGAAGGGAACATGTTGGCCGAATGCTAGGAGTTACCTTGGGGAGGAATTTTTGGTCAACATTCATCTTTTGGTAAAGATGATACACGGTTTTGGAGAGGGGGAATTGGAGAGCCAAATTTTCTTAGAGTCACTTTAGAAGTTTGGTGCATGAGAGGCATTTTCTTTGGTTTGAACATTTTGTGTTTCTTTTCTAATCTTTTTCTTTTGTCTTGCCGAAACACTAAAGTCATTTTGGTACTTTCTTTTCCCCTTGTTTTGGTCGAAACCTCCTAGTCCATTTGTTCATCATTCTCCCTTGTTTTGCCGTAACCCTCGATTCATTTGGTTCATCTTCTTTTGATTGTTAACCGAAACTATTTAGCATTCTTTTCTCTCCATCCTTTCTTTTCTTTTTTGACACTTCTTCAACCATTTCACTATTTCTTTTCTTTCTTTTCTTTCGTATTGGGCACTCTCTTCTTGGACAAGAATCGGTAAGTGACCTTATTCTCCTCTTTTCACTTTCACTTTCTTTTCTTTCTAGCCGAATAAGTGTCTCTCACTATTCGGTTGTGTATCTTGTTTCTAAACCGAAATGGTGTTTCCTCCTACTCTTTCACATCTTAATCATCCTCTTTTTCGTAGTGTGCTAAGTGGGTGGTTGAATATCATCCTAGCCGATTCAATTCTAGCCTTAAGTTAATCGGAGGAAATCGGATTCAATATCGTTAAGGTAAGGGGTTCTTTCTTGGATTTCTCATTATATCTCTACTCGACTATGTTACAATCGGATCGAAGTTTCGACTAATCAATTATGTTTTTAGGGACGAAATCACTTGATATTCTCTTTTAGCTAATTCTTCGGAAATAATGGTAAGCCTACTCCTATCACTAAAACAACTACTTTCTCACATAGTAGTGTTCTAACCGAGATTTTTCCTATGGAGACAAGTGGTACCGTTTTGAAAGGAAAAGTAATTGGAGAGCACAAAAGGAGTGGATTTGCTATTCCTACTCCTCAGTTCAAGCGTAGAGCAGTTTCAGCGGTTCGAGATTTCCCACTGTGTTGTGGACCATCATCCAGGTGAGAATAGACAAATCGTGGTCATTCACGATACTAAGAGTAAGCAATTCATTAGATCATTTGATTTATAGTTAGAATAATAAAATCTCGTTTGTTGGATTAATCGAGTCTAATGGTGATTTAGGTGCCGACGATCAAGAAGGTTTAGTCCTTACAGTAATCGTGTGTGTAATCTCACACCGAAATCCCGTGAGATTTATGATTCGATATTACGTTGGAAATAAGATCATTATTATTATATGGTTAAAATTGTAATATGGCATAAACCGGAAATTTGCTTAAATTACATTATTTCCATAAACTTGTCAAAATCGGTATTAAAATTGTTAAAATTACGAAAATGCCCATATGGGCCGATTTTTCAAAAATGCCCCTATGGGCCGAATTACGAAAATGCCCCTATGGGCCAAACTGCTAGAATGCTTTAGTGGAACGAATTACAAAGATCTATAGTTGGCCGATATATTGTAATAAATTATTGGATTAATGATTGGTGTACATATATGTGGATATCATGTTTAATTATGTATGATGCATGTTACATATTGCATGGGTTGGGAAAAATGATGAAGAGAAGTGTAGCGTGGTGGCATTGCCACAAAAATGTTTATTATTATGTTTCATTATGATTTCGGTGGCTTGGCCACAAATAAAATATTATAAATGGCAACTTGCCTGCGAATTGGTGTGAAGCAGCGGGGTGGGTTGACTTGATCCCCACAGTGTGATTGGTGGTCGGGGTGTGATGGATGGATGGGTTGGGTTGCATACATTACATATATATATTCTGTTATGTAAATGGGCTTAGGCCCAAGATGATGCTAAACGGGTCGGGCCAGTGGACAACGGTAAGGGGATTATACACTGAGTTCTAGTAACTCACCCCTTTTCCTTAACCATTGCGGGTAATGCTCGGTGATATGGATTTGGGCCATGGATGACTCGGTGGAGGCCATACTTCAGAAATGGTGTTTTTTAACTTTAGATTTCTATTTCCGTTTATTTTATTACTTTTACTATTTTGGGTTTTTATGTTGTAATAAGGCCTCTGGAATATTTTTTTTTATTTTTGCTTTATGTTTTGACGTACTTATTATATTACTTGAATTGTTTTAAATGGGGATTTTTCTAAAAATTTAAATAAAGGTTTTTTTTTTCCAAAATAGATTAACAAATGGATTTCATAACAAACTTTTACAATATTTTAACTCAGAAATTTTCTTTCGAATTATCAATGATATTTTCAAAAGTCACGGTTTTATATGACTACTAGTTCAAATTATCGATTTATCAATCAACCTTCGAGATTAGTTGTATTTTATCAAATATTTCAAATCAAACTTGTTTTTCTTGATTATAACAAAATAATACCTATTTTAGTACGAATCAAAAGGATTTTACACGTTTTCTCATGTGACATGTCAGATCCGGTAATAATGCATGGGCCGGGTTTGGGGTGTTACATTTTATGGTATCAGATCCCGGTTGCAAAACTCGACTGTGGTTTGGGTTCAAAAGCGTTTTCCAAAGATTTTTAAAATTTTAAATTATAAATGCATGTTTTAAGGGAAGTATGGCACCACGGGCATCCGGCACCAAGTCAAGTAAGTTTATGTTTTCATTTTATGAATATTGTGGTATGACTGTATAAATACTCTAGAACTTTTAGTTTTAGGAGCTAAAACTATAGAGATTGAGACTATAGGATGCGTTTTGCGAGAACGACTTTACTTCCTATACTTCATAAAATATTGTTTAATAAACACTGAAATAGCATACTGATTCATAAGACTCTTAATCATATTAAATCGAATTAGCAAATATGAACGCTAGAGGATGTGGACGCGGTAGGCGTGGCCGTGGTAGAGGCCGAGGTGCTAGAGTTGTGTCTGAGGCATCGGGACTTATGCCGAAAATGGACGCCCCTGCGTCACCAGTGACTGAAGCTGGGTCACATGATCATATGAGAGAGGACGACGCTCTGCCCCAAGCAATGTTGCGAGTTCTAGAAAGGGTTGTTGGTGCAAGAATTGGGTCGGCAGCTCGTGGATCGATATCGGAGCGACTTAGATCGAATGGAACTGAAGTCTTTAGGGGTATTTCGGGTGTAGCCCCAAGTGTAGCAGAATTCTGGCTTGAGGCAGTGGAGCGTATTATGGACGACCTGGATTGCAGATGATGAGGCGAAAGGAGCCGTGTCATTGCGAGAGACGAGCGCGATCGGTGGTGGCTCACCGCTCGAGGATGGTACTCGGAGCCGATCGTATTACCTGGGAATTCTTTAAGACTGCATTTCAAGGGAAATACGTCGGGGCTAGCTATGTGGATGCTCGAAGGAAGGAATTCCTGAATCTGGTCCAAGGAGGTAGATCTGTGGCAAAGATACGAGGCGTGAATTTCGCATCTTAGTCGGTATGCACAGGGAATAGTGCCGATCGATTATGAACGCTGTGTACATTTTGAGGACGGGTTGCGTGATGAATTACGTGTACTGATAGCCCCACAGAAGGAGAGGAATTTTGCTACTCTTGTGGAAAAAGCTAAGATAGCTGAGGAGGTTAAACACTCGGAGCGGCAAAGCGGAGAGCGGGGATAGGGCGGGAACAAGAGAGACTGGGCACTCGGGTTCCGCTAGAGGTTTTCGAGAAAAAGCCCGGGGAATGAGGAGCCACTGCTCGCGAGAGTACAAGTTGCTACTAATCGATTCTGACCATGTGTGGATTGTGGAAAACTTCACTCGGGCGAATGTTGGAAGAGAACCGGTGGTTGTTTCAGATGTGGTTCCAAAGATCATCGGTTTAAGGATTGTCCTCGATAGCCTGCTCATACTCAGGGGGTTCGTAACGATTTTGCGCACCAGCTAGAGGCGCTCAACAGCTGCCGAGAGGCCGTGGGCCAGGTCGAGGCAGTAATGGCGTAGGACGAGGTTAGGGTGCATTGGGTAGAGGTACCGGTAATAGGGGTAACGCGGAGGCGAGACAGCCAGGGTTGGTTTATGCGGTCAGACGTCGAGAGGACGGCGATGCTCCTGATGTCATAACCAGTACGTTTTTCATAGCTGATGTACCTATTACTGCTTTGATAGATATTGGATCCACCCATTCGTATGTTGCTTGTGATGTGTCTGGAACCTTGAACATTAGATCTGAGATTACTGCTAGAGAAACAACTGTGATTAGCCCATTAGGACAGTCGGTGGTAGTAATAAGTTATTTAGGGATGTGCCCTTAGAAGTTCAGGGGGAAATATTTCTGGCGGATTTGATGGAACTGCCATTCGGCGAGTTCGACCTTATTTTGGGCATGGGCTGGTTGGTGAAACACCGTGCGAACTTGGATTGTGCTGCAAAGTAGATGGTGCTAAGAACTTCGGAGGGTAAGGAAGTGATGATGATAGGTGAAAGAAAAAACTATCTGCCTAATGTGGTATCTGCTTTAAAGGTAGAAAAGTTAGTGCGAAAGGGGTGTGGAGCGTTCTTAGCCTTTATCAGTGCTTTGGATGCCAAAGAGTTGTCGGTAGAAAGTGTTAGAACGGTGAAAGAGTTTTCGGACGTCTTTCCCGAGGAGCTTCCAGGATTGCCTCTGGATCGGGAGGTAGAGTTTGGCATTGAGCTATTGCCAAGAATGGCTCCGGTGTCCATTGCTCCTTATAGAATGACGTCGAATGAGCTAGCAGAGCTTAAAGCTCAAATTCAGGAATTGTTAGATCGCGGATTCATTCGACCAAGTGTGTCACCATGGGGAGCACAGGTTTTGTTCGTTAAGAAGAAGGATGGGTTGATGCGTATGTGCATCGATTATAGACAATTGAATAAGTTAACGATCAAGAACAAGTATCTGTTACCGAGGATCGATGATCTGTTCGATCAGTTGCGAGGAGCTTCGGTTTTCTCAAAGATAGACTTGAGATCGGGATATCACCAGCTTAAGATCAATGAGGCAGATATTCATAAGACTGCGTTTCGAACTCGTTATGGGCATTACGAGTTCTTGGTGATGCCGTTCGGGTTGACTAATGCACCAGCTGCATTTCTGGACATGATGAACCGGGTCTTCCAACCCTATCTAGACCGATTTGTGGTGGTGTTCATAGATGACATCTTGGTGTACTCAAAGACTAAAGAGGAGCATGATTCGCATCTACGAGTTGTATTGCAGATACTAAGGGAGAAACAACTGTATGCCAAATTCAGTAAGTGTGAATTTTGGCTGAAGGAAGTGACCTTTTTGGGGCATGTTGTGTCTGCCGAAGGAATCAGAGTTGATTCCCGGAAGGTCAAAGTTGTGTTAGATTGGAAGCCACCGAAGTCAGTGGCAGAAATTCAGAGTTTTCTAGGTTTGCATTTTGGGTATTACAGGCATTTCGTTGAGGGTTTTCGTTGATTGCCGCACTCTAACTAAGCATTGCGTAAGTAAGTGAGTACCGTTTGTATGGTCGGATAAGCGCAAGAGAGTTTTGAGAAATTGAAGAAGATTTCGGCTGTAAGCGCCAGTATTGATTCAACCTGAGGCTGGTAAGGATTTTATTGTTTATTGTGATGCGTCACTCACGGGCTTGGGATGTGTATTGATGCAAGGGGAAAAGTGGTGGCTTATGCATCTCGTCAATTAAGGCCGCATGAGGTGAACTATCCCACTCATGATTTGGAGTTAGGCTGCGGTGGTGTTTGCTCTCAAGATTTGGAGACACTATCATGCGGTGAGAAGTCGATTATCTATATGGGTCATAAGAGTCTGAAGTACCTTCTTACCCAGAAGGAGTTGAACTTAAGACAGCGGAGGTGGATAGAACTGTTGAAAGATTATGACTTCTCAATAGAGTATCATCCAGGAAAGGCTAACATGGTGGCAGATGCGTTAAGTCATAAGGTGGTATCGAATTTGAGAGCGATGTTCGCTCATCTCAGCATTTATGAAGATGGTAGCTTATTAGCCGAACTTCAGGTGAAGCCTGTATGGGTAAATCAGATTAAGGAAAAGCAGTTGTTAGATGAAGCGTTGGGTTCTCGACTTCTGCAAGTGGAAGGTGGTGAGATAGGGGATTTTGGATTGAATGGTGATGGAGTATTGTGTTTCTGCAGAAGAGTTTGTATGCCCAATGATTCGAAATTGAGACAAACGATTCTGCGTGAGGTGCATAGTAGCCCATATGCTATGCACCCCGGGGGAAACAAAATGTACCGAGACCATCATGAGCAGTATTGGTGGCCAGGGTTGAAACGGGAGGTTACTGATTTCGTGAGTAAGTGCTTAACATGTCAGCAGGTGAAGGCGGAACATAAATTGTCGTCAGGGTTGCTACAACCGGTGAAAATCCCATTATGGAAATGGGAAAGGATAACGATGGACTTTGTTAGTGGGTTACTTTTAACGCCTACTAAGAAAGATTTCGTATGGGTGATAGTGGATCGGTTAACAAAGACTGCTCATTTCTTACCTGTTCGTACGGATTATTCATTGTAAAAGTTGGCCAAGTTGTATGTAGCAGAGATCGTGAGGCTGCATGGGGTACCAGTGTCTATCATATCGGACAGGGATCCTAGGTTTACATCACGATTTTGGAAGGCTCTACATGAAGCTTTAGGTACAAGGTTGAATTTCGGCACGACGTTTCATCCGCAGACTGATGGCCAGTCGGAGAGAATTATCCAGATTCTGGAAGACATGTTAAGGGGCTGTGTGATCGACTTCAGAGGTAGTTGGGAAGATTTTCTACCTTTGGCAGAGTTTGCATACAACAACAGCTACCAATCCAGCATCTAGATGGCACCCTACGAGGCGTTGTATGGTCGTAGGTGTCATACCCCTACTTGTTGGACTGAGCTGGGGGAGCGACAGTTGTTGGGTCCTGAGTTGATCTCGGAGACGGAGGAGAAAGTTAAAGTAATTCAGGCACGGTTAAAAGAAGCTTCTGACAGACAGAAATCGTACGCGGACCTGAAGCGTAAGGATATAGAATTCGCGGTGGGTGATCTGGTCTTTCTGAAGGTTTCACCTTGGAAAAAGATCTTTAGATTTGGATGGAAGGGCAAGTTAAGCCCTAGATTCATCGGACCATACCGTGTATTAAAGCGTGTTGGGCCAGTGGCTTATCAGCTGGAGTTACCTCCGGAGTTGAATCAGATACATTGTGTATTCCATGTCTCTATGTTAAGGTGTTATCATTCGGATCTGTCTCACGTTGTACCAGTGGAGGAAGTTTTTGAAGAGGAGCCAGTACAAATTTTAGATCGGGATGTTAAGGTGCTAAGAAGGAAGTCGGTTCCGTTAGTAAAAGTATTATGGCGTAATCACGGGACAGAAGAAGCTACATGGGAGCCAGAGGATGCAATTCGGCAAAAATATCCTCATCTCTTTTAACCAGGTAAATTTTGAGGCCAAAATTTCTTTAAGGGGGTAGAATTGTAACATCCTGAAATTCAAGAATTTATGTTTTGTGTTATATCATGTGATAGGCTAGTTTAAAATGTTAATAGTGTATGTTTAGGGGTCCTAAGAAGGCTCGGGGTTGAACTGGGCCTTAACAAAATTTTTATGTTTAAGCACCTTAAGGAGAGAAGGTAAGTGGCAGCAATGCTTATGGAAATAAGCGAGTAATTTGCTAGCACAAGTGGAGCACATGGTGGAGTGGTGTGGCGTCAAGTGGAGAGCATGGAGGGAAGAGGTTCGAATCCCATCTAGTGCAAATTATTTTGACTAATTTTTGTGCTTCTTCCCAAAGTGTCGGCCATTGTGGTAATTATGGTAAGGGAGACTTTTTAATTATGGAAAGATGGCTAAAGAAATATGGTATGGAGGAAAACAATGGAAAATGAAGGAAAGAAATCAAAGAAAAGGGATGAGGAAGGGAACATGTTGGCCGAATGCTAGGAGTTACCTTGGGGAGGAATTTTTGGTCAACATTCATCTTTTGGTAAAGATGATACACGGTTTTGGAGAGGGGGAATTGGAGAGCCAAATTTTCTTAGAGTCATTTTAGAAGTTTGGTGCATGAGAGGCATTTTCTTTGGTTTGAACATTTTGTGTTTCTTTTCTAATATTTTTCTTTTGTCTTGCCGAAACACTAAAGTCATTTTGGTACTTTCTTTTCCCCTTGTTTTGGTCGAAACCTCCTAGTCCATTTGTTCATCATTCTCCCTTGTTTTACCGTAACCCTCGATTCATTTGGTTCATCTTCTTTTGATTGTTAACCGAAACTATTTAGCATTCTTTTCTCTCCATCCTTTCTTTTCTTTTTTGACACTTCTTCAACCATTTCACTATTTCTTTTCTTTCTTTTCTTTCGTATTGGGCACTCTCTTCTTGACCGAATCGGTAAGTGACCTTATTCTCCTCTTTTCACTTTTATTTTCTTTTCTTTCTAGCCGAATAAGTGTCTCTCACTATTCGGTTGTGTATCTTGTTTCTAAACCGAAATGGTCTTTCCTCCTACTCTTTCACATCTTAATCATCCTCTTTTTCGTAGTGTGCTAAGTGGGTGGCCGAATATCATCCTAGCCGATTCAATTCTAGCCTTAAGTTAATCAGAGGAAATCGGATTCAATATCGTTAAGGTAAAGGGTTCTTTCTTGGATTTCTCATTATATCTCTACTCGACTACGTTACAATCGGATTGAAGTTTCGACTAATCAATTATGTTTTTAGGGACGAAATCACTTGATATTCTCTTTTAGCTAATTCTTCGGAAATAGTGGTAAGCCTACTCCTATCACTAAAATAACTACTTTCTCACATAGTAGTGTTCTAACCGAGATTTTTCCTATGGAGACAAGTGGTACCGTTTTGAAAGGAAAAGTAATTGGAGAGCACAAAAGGAGTGGATTTGCTATTCCTACTCCTAAGTTCAAGCGTAGAGCAGTTTCGGCGGTTCGAGATTTCCCACCAGGTTGTGGACCATCATCCGGTGAGAATAGACAAATCGTGGTCATTCACGATACTAAGAGTAAGCAATTCATTAGATCATTTGATTTAGAGTTAGAATAATAAAATCTCGTTTGTTGGATTAATCGAGTGTAATGGTGATTTAGGTGCCGACGATCAAGAAGGTTTAGTCCTTACCATAATCAGGTGTGTAATCTCACACCGAAATCCCGTAGATTTATGATTCGATATTACGTTGGAAATAAGATCATTATTATTATATGGTTAAAATTGTAATATGGCATAAACCGGGAAATTTGCCTAAATTACATTATTTCAATAAACTTGTCAAAATCGGTATTAAAATTGTTAAAATTACGAAAATGCCCATATGGGCCAATTTTTCGAAAATGCCCCTATGGGCCAAATTACAAAAATGCCCCTATGGGCCGAACTGCTAGAATGCTTTAGTGGAACGAATTACAAAGATCTATAGTTGGCCGATATATCGTAATAAATTATTGGATTAATGATTGGTGTACATATATGTGGATATCATGTTTAATTATGTATGATGCATGTTACATATTGCATGGGTTGGGAAAAATGATGAAGAGAAGTGTAGCGTGGTGGCATTGCCATAAAAATGTTTATTATTATGTTTCATTATGATTTCGGTGGCTTGGCCACAAATAAAATATTATAAATGGAAACTTGCCTGCGAATTGGTGTGAACGGCGGGGTGGGTTGACTTGATCCCCACAGGTGTGATTGGCTGGTCGGGGGTGTGATGGATGGATGGGTTGGGTTGCATACATTGAATATATATATTCTGTTATGTAAATGGGCTTAGGCCCAAGATGATGCTAAACGGGGTCAGGCCCAGTGGACAACGGTAAGGGGGATTATACAATGAGTTCTAGTAACTCACCCCTTTTTCCTTAACCCTTGCAGGTAATGTTCAGTGATATGGATTTGGGCCATGGATGACTCGGTGGAGGCCATACTTCAGAAATGGTGTTTTTGAACTTTAGATTTCTATTTCTGTTTATTTTATTACTTTTTCTATTTTGGGTTTTTATGTTGTAATAAGGCCTCTGGAATATTTTTTATTTTTGCTTTATTTTTTGACGTACTTATTATATTGCTTGAATTGTTTTAAATGGGGATTTTTCTAAAAATTTAAATAAAGGTTTTTTTTCCAAAATAGATTAACAAATGGATTTCATAACAAACTTTTACAAATATTTTAACTCGAAAATTTTCTTTCGAATTATCAACAATTTTTTCAAAAGTCACGGTTTTATAAGACTACTAGTTCAAATTATCGATTTATCAATCAACCTTCAAGATTAGTTGTATTTTATCAAATATTTCAAATCAAACTTGTTTTTCTTGATTATAACAAAATAATACCTATTTTAGTACGAATCAAAAGGATTTTACACGTTTTCTCATGTGACATGTCAGATCCAGTCATAACGCATGGGCCGGGTTTGGGGTGTTACACGCCAAGCTGTCGAAACCATTTTTATATGTTTTGAAAAACGGGGATCGACTTTAAAAAGAAAATGGAGTCGCCACCCATCCTTTTTTGTTTAGGTGTGATAGGATCACCTATAAAAACATTTTATCATGTTTAAAAGAAATTAATTTTGGTCTACGAATTCCAAGAAAAAACGGGTTCGGGAGTCAGTTACGCACGAGGAAGGATTAGCACCCCCGCAATGCCCAAAATTGGTACCTAATTGATTAATTAATGTCCTAATATCAAAAGTTTGAAACGATTTTAAAATACAATTCCATTTTAAAAATTTTAAATAACCTAATTGAGATTCTCTTGTTCCGAAGGAATAAAATATCACATCCAGCACGATAGGATATGACGTTTCAAACCCTCGATGCCAAGATCCTCTCGTAATTTCCAAAGTTCATGCATTGAGATTTTTATAAGGATATTCAATTATTTGGACAAACGAAAAACCGAAGCCCAGCACGGTAGGGTACGATTTCTCGGATTTCCAAACACAAAATATTGCCTTGTTTTTTTTTAGAAAACATGGACAAATTTAAAAGGATATTTGATTATTTGGTCAAACGGAAAATCGAAACCCAGCACAATAGGGCACGATTTCTCGAATTTCCAAACACAAAATATTACCTAATTTGGAAAAACTTTTGAATAAGTGATTATAGAACCGGCTCAAAATATATTTATTTAGTTCATTTGGGATAAAAAAACAATTAAATAGGTCCAAGTTGGAGACAAAAGCATGGTATCAAACAAGGAATAATAATATGTGAATACAACATTACACAAATGAATAACAAAGATAACAATACGCACGTACAATTTGAAATATACAATAGCGATAATTTCACAACACATCATATTTAAAATGATATTATCAATCAAAGCCACATGGCAAATTAATAAAATATAAAACAAACTTTTGAATGATAATTAATGAATTTAAAATAAAGAAAAAGAAATTCGAAAATAATATGTACATACAATTTTAACCTAAATTAAATGTATAAAATTTAAAAAAATAGGCAATGCATGAGAAAATTTGAAATAAATTATATAATAAAAATAAGCACAATAATATATGGATGAGTTTTATAATAAATATTAAATAAGAAGAAATTTAAAATAAATGATATACAAAATAATTTAAAACAAAATATACTAATTTAAAATTGATAACATACATAAGATGAAAAATTTAATAGAAATAACACATATATAAAAATAATAATATATGAAAATGTTAAAAGAAATATATAATAAAATAGGATCTTTAAAAGAAATAAATTATATATAAATAGATTTAGAAGAATATATATATATATATATATATATATAAAGGAGAATTAAAAGAATAACAACTAAAATAATGCAAAAATAATATATACAACATAATTCAAACAATATATATTAAGACAAATAATGAATTTTATAAGGAATCATTTAAAATTAATAAAATAAAATAAAAAAACTCGATTGAAATAAAAACGACATCAAAAGGATAATTTATAAACAAATAAAATTATTAAAATAGAATTAAGGATAATAAAATAATAGATAAATAATAGTAATAACAATAGTCATAAGGATAATAATAATAGTAGTAAAATAAAGATAATAATATTAGTATAATAGAATAAATAGTAGTAGTAATAATATCAAGAATAATAGTAATATCAAAATTGATGGTAATAGTGATAATATAATAATAGTATTCACATTAATGTTAAAAATAATTAATAATATTAATAATAATAATAACAACAATATTAAAATAATGACAAAATAACAAAAATATTAAAAGAAAATAAAAAAGGACTAAATTGAACCTAAACCGGAATTTTGGGGCAAATCTAAAAAGAAAAGGACCATAATGAAAGGCGCAAAAAGATCAGAGGACTAAATGGGCAATAGACCCATGCCCTGGACACGCGTCCTTTCCCTAGAGGATCGGCGAACCAGGGACTAAATCAAAAAGTCACACGAATTTCATGGACAAATTTAAAGAACTAAAAAAAATAGAAAAAGGATTAAATCAAAACCGCTAAAAAAGCAGAAGGACCAGAAAAATAAATATCCCAAAAGCCAAAAACAAGCGGATCCCTTCGGGTCGGGTCGGTTCGCGTGCGGGTAGCCATGAAACGGCGCTGTTTTGGCACCTGATACATACTCCCAAAACGACGTCGTATGGGCTAGGCTATAAATTTCAAATTTTTTACAAAAATTTCAGTTTTCCAGCCCTTTTTTAAAAAAAAAAAATTTCTCTTCTCTTCTTCTCTCCCTCTCAGCCTGAAATTTGGCGAGACTCCAGCCGTCCGTCGCCGTCGGTGCTGCCGTTCACGGCGGTCGAGACTTCAAAAAGGGGTTTTTTTCCTTTTTTTATATTATAATATATATGCGTATATAGTTTTTTTTAAAAAATAAAATAAAAATAGAATCTTTGTATGTAAACAGAGAGTTTCGAATAGAACTAATAGAAAAAAAGAAAAGAGGGTATCAACCATTGCTGCTGTTTGTATTGATATATTCTCTTGAAAACCAAAAAAAGAACCCCTACAAATGATTTTTATCTTCGGTTTTATAGCCGAAAATCGTAAAAGAAAAATCCAAAAAATATAATCCTCTATATTACAAATTATTCTGCATTTTTCTGCTGTCATGTGCTGTCATGGTTTGTCTCTTTTCGTAGGTATAGCCAACGTAAGGAGGCAGACGTGGCAACGCGCGTACGGAGGTGGGGCGCTGGAGGCTTGCGGCGCTGGAGGCTTGCGTGTGAGGCTGCGGCGTGTAGCTGTTTTAGGGTTAGGTTTTTGTTTTGGTTTAGGTAATGGGCTGGTAGGGTTCTTTGGGTAGTGGTTTGGGCTTAGTTAGGCATTGGGTATATTTTCGGGCTTTGTAAACTTGTTAATGGACTGTTAATAAACTTTTAATAATGTTTTTATTTGGTTTTTTGTTTTTGGTATGGGCCCGGGCAGATTTGGGCTCTTACAATTATTATTACTATTGCATTTTTAATATTAGATCACTTTTCTTCCTATTTTGTATAGATCATGAAGAACAAACAAAGGAGATAATATACAAAATGTTGAGGTTGAACTCTAAATAAACTAAAACGACCTATTAATCTACGGTCTCTTCTTTGCTTCTTTTGCGGCCAAATTTGGCATGTTCCAAAGAGTAAAATTAATTTTAAAACCTGATCATCAAGTCGTTGTAGTATAGCAGTGAGTATTCCCGCCTGTCACGCGGGTGACCCGGGTTCGATCCCCGGCAATGGCGTTTTAAGAAGACCGTTTTTTTTGTCAAACTTAAATGAAAATTTAACTTCCCTAAATGTCTATTTGGAGCCTTTTGGAACAGTGAAAGCAGTTTGAGCTTAATTCAGAGTTCTACTTTTAAAACTTCATTTCATGTTTTCAACTATTTCAATTAACTTCAATGACTGGTGACAATTAAGCAAGAAAACGAGAGAAATTTGATAGAAAAGATAAACGAAATTACTAAAAAAGCCTTAAACTAAAAAATGGTCCCCAAACTATAACGCTTTTTCAATTTATGTACTTAAAAATTTTCTTTTTTTGTCAGAAGTGCCATTTCAACTTTCATTATGTTAACACTATCGTTCCTTCCGTGAATTGCCATTTAAAATAATTGTCTGAGTCAACCAGTGCCGACACGTAATCAAAAAATAAATGTTTGAAACTCGGGCTGTGAACTTTTGGATTCAAAATGTTTAAAAACTTTTTTGAATTATTCAGATTTTTTATTAAAATTGATATTTTAATTTTCATAAAGTGAAACCAAGACTTTGGCGTCGATTCAAGTAAGAAACTTCAAACTTTAGATACTCTTTTGATACTTTTACATTAGTTACTTTAGTAAAACTGTTTACCTCTAGAGATGGTAGCAAATTAAACATTCTCTAAACTCTGATAAAACTCTAGATTTAGGATTTTTCATTAAACCTAAGCTAATTCATAAAACTCTGAAATTGTACATAAGATAATAAGTACGCAAAGTGCACGATGTCATGGTACTCATGCTCGAGGAGCAAAAATAATTCCACTTTTGTACAAAACAAGATTCAAACTTGGAAACTAAGGGTAACCTAAGACCTTACCACTGAACCAACAACCTCATTCTTGTTACAATTAAACAAACATTATAGATAAACTAGGTGTGACTAGCTAGATATAGCGATAAAAATGACAAAAATTTAAGTAGAAGGAAACATACAAGATCTCAAACACACATCTAGAACACTTAACCATTGAGCCAGATCGATTTACTTTACACAATAAACAATTCAAATATTAAGAAACTTAGGGCGTTACAGTTTTTTTTTTAATTTTAAAGACAACATATTTTAATGTTTATATTATAGTATTGTATAGTATTATAAATTTAATTTTTATATGATATAAATTATATAATATACTATAGAACTAAAAATTGAGTTGGGTTTGGCTCAACTAGGCCAGTCTTAACTCTTCCATAATTTATATGAGTTAATTTTTTTTACCCAAATCTAATTTTCGTGCTTAATATTTTTATATGCAAATTTCCAAATTACGGAAAAAAATTTAAATTTTGGTCTAACATATCTTCTTCCAGCGAATTAAAATAATATTATATGTTGCTGCTTTACCATCACAAGAGTATAAGTGCCCAGTGATTGAGACAAAAGATTATCATGCTAACGAATTTGCAACTTTCATGGAATGGTGTGATTTTTCAGGTGTTCGCAGGCCACGTAAGATAATCCGGAAATGATTGAGGATAAGGAAGAAGATACGACTCTCAAGAGGCTCTAGTCGTGCGCTGAACAAAAGACGTGTTCGAGTGTCGAGGACACCGATGAAACCCCATTAGGGTGGTGTTATTGACCACCTGTGGCAATTGAACAAGGATTTGTAAATAATTAGATCTTTTAAGCATGGATTCCATTTATTTCCTACATTTAAATTTGGATTTTAAATTGTATTAGTTTAATTTTAGACTTGGTAGGTCGGATTTTTTATGATTAAGATGAAATTTGATTATTTTGTCATGTTTTTAAGGATTAGTTTAGTGAAATTACGATAACCAATGGGGCATATCGCAACTTTCTAGACAGTTTCGAGAGGGACCAAAAATCTTCAATGGTATCACAATATCCACCTCCATATATCGCAATACCCTTGAAATTTCAAAAGTAATTTTTTTTTGTTTTACACAGTGGTATCGCGACACCGAAGGCAAACTTGAAGATGAGGGGTCAAAACAGGGGATATCATGATATCCAACTTGGGTCACAGGATACCTGATTCCAGATGTCGCAACCCATGCGTTTTGGATGCTTAAAGCCTCTAAATACTCCAAAACTCTCAAACCTTCTCTTATTTCCCCAAAACATTCATTCTAAACCCTTAAAAACTCTTCCCCCTATCAATTTCTCTCAATCTCCCCTTCAAATTTCATTTGTGTAACATCCCAAATTTAGCTCCACAAAAATGTAGAAATATATCAAAAATAAGGAATTAACTCAATGGTTAGTTATTTAATGTAAAAGCATGAAAGTTAGTTGGAGGTCTCAAGTTTAAGTCTCAACTCTTACAAAATAAATTGATTTTTGCAAATTCTCTTCTTTTTTTTATGTGTTGCCATCCAAGCCTAGTAAACCTAGGTATAAATACAATTTTTTATCAAAATAATCAGCCTTTGAATCTTTTTTTCTTCTACCTTAGCCGTCCCTAACCCCCTCTCCCTCTCTTCATCTTTATTTTTTTTCTTTTCCCTTTTTCCTCCATTCTTGCCATTGCCTACACCTCCCCTTTTACCATCTTCTTCTTATATTTTTTGCATCAAGATTGTGCACCGTCTCCTTTAATATATTGCTTCAATTTTCCCCCAAATAAATCAGCCTTAAATATGAAATATTGAACTCCAAAATAGATCCCAAACATTGCCAAGAAGGTGTCATTGTCGTTTCTCTCAACTAGCTTGGGTAAGATCTCTTTTTTCATCAATTTCTAGGTTAATCTTGTCAATTAAAAACCAAAATTTCTAGATCTGGAATTTGAGAGATTTTAAAATTTTTTAAAGGTATTTTTTTCATATTTTAATGTGGTCTCAAACCATTTTAAAATTCAGCCCAAATTTCGACCACCATGGGTGGTGGTGCGTGCGAATATCTATAGAATAGGGGGCTGTTTTGTTTCTTGAATCTTTCCAATTTAATTACAGCCATAATTTGAGTTCTTGAACCCTCCTAATCAACTATTAAACTCATGTCAATTAGGGGAAAACGTTCTTGATCGATTGGGCATTTGAAACTCAAAAATCGGGAAGCGTAAATGCAATTAAGCGTAAAATTAATTGTTGTTTCGACATAGTTGTAGGGTAAAGGTTATGGATTGATTAAATGAAGGAATTTAATCATTATTAGCTACTTATTTTCCAGTATATTATTGAATTAGATTCTGACCCAAACAACCCGTATAAACTGTAAAGTCGAAGAACAATCGCACATACGGTTCGCATTGATACAAGGTAAGGAATCGAACTAGTTTGAATTCATAAAATAGTTATTAATTTGAAAATTTGTTTGAACCCATAAGTGGGTAATTCAGAGTTGGTTAAATGGTAAATTGATTGAATTTATACTAAATTTTGGTTTAGGATCGTATATAGGTTTATTAAGGAAAATTGGAAGATTTACTAGGGTGCTGCGAGAAAGCGAAAAATAAGGTATGGGTCCTAAACTTGAAAATTTTGTTTGATAATGATAAATGTAATGTTATATTTGATAAATTAGCTTGCTGATTGGTTTAACAATAGCCAAAATTTTAGTTTTGTGAGTGGCCGAACCAGGTCCGTTTCGAGCCTTAAAAGATTGTTGTGTTGGCAAAATTGCTAGTTTGACTGTATGAATGTGTAATTGAGATTGTTATGCATAATTATATCATGTGATATGAGAATGTTTGATTGAATGGTATGAAATGTTGAGATATTAGGTTTATTCATAATTTAAATGCATGAAATATTACTATGATATATATACGTGAGGTTGCTATTGGTGCACAATGAAATTCGTAAAGTATGTGCATTGAACAATATTGATAGATACCATCTTAATGGTAATTTGAAAATTGGAACACTGCTTCCTTTTACTGAAAGTATGTGATTATTGAGGACATGTTGAACATGTCAAATAAATGTAAAAAGTATTGAAATATGATTATGTATGAATTTGTATGACATATTGCATGTGCATTGGGATGGGATTTTGTGGTTGACGGAGGAGTTCCGTGGAGTACCAGCGGCATATTAAGTCCGCATATATTTGTAGTCAGTGCACTGCATTTGGAGTACCAAGGGGATTGGCGATTATATCGCTGTAACACCCCTTACCCGTATTCAACCCGGAATAGGATTTGAGGCATTACCTAACTAATCTTGCTTAAACATCTCGAATAGGGTTATAAAATTTCGTTTAAACCCATCACTTGCACATAATCGGCCTAGGAGGCCCTAAACATACTTCCGAGAGGTATCGAAACTATTCCGGAAACTTTTACGAGTTTGAGAAACTTTTCAACAAAACAGGGGCCACACGCCCGCGCGGGTCTAGGGACACGCCCGTGTGCCCCTAAGGCATGCCCGTGCCTTCCACCCGTGGTCAAAACTGACTAAGTTCACACGGCCTTGGCACGCCCGTGGCCCTAGCCCGTGTACCAAACCTTGGCATTCTGACATATCCACACGGCCTATACACACGTCCATGTGCTTCAACTGTGTGGCGATTTAAATTCCAAGTGCAAGGTGCAGACTTCACACGGCCTAGGCATACGCCCATGTGCTAACCGTGCCTCCCACACGGTCTAGACACACGCCCGTGTGTCTACCCATGTGGACAATTAGAAGGCTATCTACCAAGCCCTTTTCCACCCTACATTGCATGCATACATACACCAATTCCATTCAACACAATTCATGACCCAAAGACACATCTAAATACTCCATTCAACATCCACACACAAGGGCATACACTTCAAGAAAATCACGTTCATTAAGCAAAAGAATTTGCCAAGTATTTGTCTAACTTTGGGTAACAATTATAACTTAACAAAATACTCACGTCCTATACATGCCATACTCAAAATAAGTCTAAATTTTTATACCAAGGTGATGTCGATAGTGTGACTTCCGAACTCCTACGTCCACAATCCTCGAGTTATCTTGGTGATACTACAAGGAAGAAGGGCAATGAAAGGAGTAAGCATAAAGCTTAGTAAGTTTGCATGGAAATAAAATAGCAATAATAAGCTCATAATATAATCTATCCATGGCATTAACTAATCATACACGAGTCAAAGGCTTCTTGACATACTTACTTACAATTGCCCTTATTTAGCACATACCGTACCACATATCGTAATCGTTTCTTCGTGACTCATTCACGAGTACCTGTATTCACTCATTCCCATGACTTTAGTATGATTTCATTTCTACTTCTAAACTCATCTACTTATCCCATTAATCACTAGGGATAATCAAAGATGCATATTCATCATCATTAATGTATGTACGAAGCCAATACCACATCCCCGAGGTGGTCTTACATGGAGCCACTTCTAGATGCCAATGCCATATCCCGGATATGGTCTTATATGGGGATTTCATATCATGTATCGATGTCATATCCCCGATGTGGTCTTATACGATTCTCATAGTCATCACCGAAGCCATATCCCGGATATGGTCTTATACGGGATCTCAACTTGGTGCCGAGGCCATATCCCAGACATGGTCTTATACGAGACCTTATCTATTTCATATCTCGATGATAGCATTTTCGTAATCAATATGGTCCACTAGGACTTCATCCTCTCATTCAACATTAACTACTCAATTTAGCAGAGCTTCATGCATCAATATAATGCCAAGCATTCTCAATATGCTAACATAAATGTTGCAATAGTCACATACAAACTTACCTCATTTTCAAAATGAGTTAGCTCGTCGGTTTAGTCCACAACTTTGTTCTTTCCCCGATCGAGGCGGATTCTCGATTCTTCTTGCTCTATAATAGCAAATTAGCTCATTTTAATCACTACATTAACAAAAACATCTCAATAATGATACTTAGGCAAAATTACTATTTTGCCCCTAGACTTTGGCAAAATGACCATTTTGCCCCTAGGCTCGGAAATTAATTCTAATCACATTTATACCTTCAACAAGTCTAGGTGAACATTTAATACTCTTATAGATATCATCAAAACTCCACATTTCACATATTTACTACAAATGTGTAACCTTTTCAGTAAGGTCCAATTAGGTGTTTTCAAGACAACACCTTTCACAAAAGTTGTTCATCTAACAATCAAGACTCATTTTCTCCCATAAAAATGCAGCAAACAACTTAAAATCTCACATGGTAAGTCCCTAGACTTTTCACCATAATGTAAGATAGTCCCCTCTTTAGAAAGCTTAAGCTTTAGGGGTCTCAAAAGTATAACTATTTTCAAGAAAAGGTTACTAGAACACTTACTTGAATGGATGAGAGCTTGCTAAAATTTTGAGCATTCAAAAACCCCTATTTTCTTGCTATTTTCGATGGAGAAGAATGAACAAAAAGATGGATATCATCTTTTCTTTATTATAATATTAAACTAACAATTTAGTCCACCAAACATCACCAACTTTGACCAACTTGGTCAATTTTTGTCCCCTATGATGTCTATGGCCGGCCAAGCCTTTAAAAAGGGCTAAATTGCCTTTTAAAAACCTCAAATTTACAATCTATGGCTATTTGGTACTTTTAGCTTATAGAATGGAACTTTCGTACTTTATACGATTTAGTCCATTTTCGCGATTAAACATGAAATCGCTAAAATTAAAGCACCAAAATTCTCATGCACATATACTATCATGCTCTGACTCATAATATGACGTGAACAATAAATTTCTCAAATCTTGAATTAGTGATCCCGAGATCACTATTCTGACTAGCCCCTAAATCGGGCTGTTACAATCGCATTATTTATTTGACAGTTTCAATGCATTATTGATTACTGGTGGTTTTACCACATTGAGCTTTGCTCACATACATTGGAGTTTGGTAGACGGGTTCTGGGGAACTCGTGGTGTGTAGCGGATGGTATGGGTAGGATCTCACATGTGTATTTTTCCCAATCATGTGCATTTGAAATTATTATTGATAATGTTTGATTGTGCTATTGGTACCTGTATGAAATTTCTTGTATTAATGCTTAATACTTGCTAGGTTAGTCTCACACTGAGCTTGTTAAGCTCACCTCATTACCTCAACTTCTTAGGTAATGATTGAACTTAGGATCAAAATTAGCATGCGGACGTGCAGTGGACCTCGGACTTTACTTCGTCAAATTATTTTAATTTAATTATATTTTAGGATTATTTTATTATTATTCAATTTTGGATTGTAAAGTTTCTTTAAACTGTGGTTTGGGACTGTTTGAGATTTTGGGGTTTTTTATGCATGCATGACATGCATATTTGGTATACATACATGGTTTTTTATAAATATGTTGAAATGGACTATGCATGATATATGACTAAATTAATAATTTGACTAGTAATGGTACATTTCCCCTGCTAAGAAGATAACAAAATGATTTTTTGAAGGCAACGCCGATAACTGGGTTTTTTTAAAAATTCACCTAATTCACTAATTCGACCAAAACATGGTTGCACTAAGTACATGAACATTTTTCCAAAGCTAACAATAGAAACCACGGTTTTATAAAAGGGAGTACTTGGAGGTTTTTAATTATCGTTAGGGTAGGTTCGACATTAAGGTGTCCAATGCGGCCTTCCCGATTTGACCATAACGTCTAGGTCGGGTTTAGGAGGTTACACTTCGATTCATTGATCGATTTCTTTTGTTTTACTTTACCTTTTGTTATTTTTCTTCTTTTGCAAGTATCACACCATTTTGGCTTGGGGAACACGACACTTCTCGATTCAATTCATAAAACTACAACAATCAATACAGTTTAAGTTTTCTTTTCCTTTTTTTATTATTATTGTTTTTCTTATTTCCATTTTAATGTTTTTAATTTATGTATTGACTGCTTTTCATTGGATATTGTGTTTATTTTTATTGACTTTATGTGCAAAAATTAAAAGAATGCCCACGAGAATGCGTAAACGATCTTGTTCCCAAACTGCCTCGGTTTTGTCGTCAAAATACGATGGCGTTAAATTTGCACTGCGAGTGGCCGTGGATTTATATCAAATAATTCAGGGGCGTACGTTCATCCTTGAATACGATTTTGATCCGATCTCCTCGTTTAATGATGAGATATAGGATGATGTATACTTTAATCGTTGGGAAAATTATTGCTTGCTTCCCAAGCAAGCTGCCATTGTACCTATAGTGTAACACCCCAAAAATTTGATTGAATGACCGTTACAATCTGTTGTAATTAAATCTTTGTATCTATGGTTCTGTGCTCTACTTAAGTGATCGAAGTCAAGAGTTTGAGTTGTGTCTTTGGAAATTTTGTTATTCAATTTTAACTAATCCTTACCTTTAGATCGCTGACTTAAAATTAATTTTGTGTAAATCTATGACAAGAATGAGTCTGTTGGTTCACTGGTTAAGCCTCTGCTTTTTGTTTGGTCTTGTGTTCGAGTCCTAGCTTAGGCGTTAAGAAAAATTTTGCAAACTACCGGATTTCTAATTGGTGGGTTAAAAGATTAAGTTAACGTCCTTCTCCCTCTTCTTCATTTTTTTATTTTTTTTATTTTCTTCTTTCTCTTTTCTTCTCCTCTTTCTTTTCCTTGATTTTCATGGCATTGGTACTTCTTTTTCTTCTTACGTCTACATAGATTCATGCTCCTATCTGTTACTGTTGTCGGTAAGTTCGTTTTTAGTAAACTCTGTGAGTTCGATTGTGCGATATCTGAAATCTTTGGATGTTGTTCTTTAGCCATGAAATTAATTTTGTGTTTAGTGATGGAATTCTTTTTTTTTGCGTGTTAATTATTGTTTTTAGGAGGAAGTCTCGAGAACGATGATCCCCTTAACGTTTGTAATTTGAGAATTTCGTTTTGGTGCGATGGTAATGGTTAAGTTGAATTGGGATTTTGTCAAAATGTGTCAATATCACGTTAAACTTAGTACCGGTGATGATCTATCATTAATTGATTATTAATTGTCCGTTAAAGGCGTAAGAGATCCTCTATGTTGTTACTGCTTCGAAATCTCTTCAAGTGCATACTAAAAACCCCTGTTTTTACGAATTTTGGACACTGAAAAATGTGGTTGTCGGTGCCACACGGCCATGTAGTAGGCCGTGTGTTAGGCCATGTAAGCCACACAACCATGTGCTAGGCCGTGTGGTTGGTCGTGTAACTCACTGTCATCTAATTCAAGCCACACGGGCAAGGGACACAGGCGTGTGTCCAAGCCATGTTTTTCCATATTAGTGCAGGGTTCACACGGGCATGTGTCTAGGCCGTGTAACTCACTAATTTAAAAATAAGGACCACACAGGCCAGGGACATGGGCATGTGTCCAGGCCGTGTGACTCACTATTTACGATTTATAACCACATGGGCAGACGACACGGGCATGTGTCAAGCCGTGTAAGCCACACGGGGAAGCACATGGGCATGTGCCAGGCCTAGTGGCATATAAATAGGATCTAAACCTTATTTTTGAGGCCGTGAGTGTTGTCTAACACGAGCACTGACCTCCACAATGTATTTATGATTTGAATTTAATTATATGATGACTATATGATGCTCTGAGACTGAGATATGAATTATATAAATGTATGTGTACTGTGATGGCTATTAATAATACTGATCTGTATTATCTATTTATGAATTGAATTGGAATGAATGAACACATGTTGTTGATATTTGCAACCTGCATTTGCATGGGTTGGGATATTGTGAAGGAGGAATTAACCTGCTCTGAATCAGTGGCTAAGCCACAATGCATATATATGAATCTGGCGCTTTGTCGCATTTTGATCTAGTAGCTAATCTGCATCTCTATAAATGTGTTGGACAGACACTTTATGGCGTGTAGGGTTGGTTGGGCATTAAACGCCCTTAACAGTGTGTTGGGATGGTCGAAGATGGTGTGTAACATATGGGGGTAGGAATAATTGTATATGTATCTTATCTGTTCTATATCTGAATTTGGAATTGCTTTTGTTATCTAACTGAATCTTGGGATTTGAGAATTATCTTATAAATGTGCTTTAATTTAATGGGCGTCTTTTATGCACTAGGTTCACAACTGATTTTGTTGTTGATTGGATTTCAGGTGGCTCTCAGACTTGAATAGGACGGTTCTACTGGAGCTCGGTCAATCTGATTATCTTTACTTTAAATATTTCCATTAGTAATCACAGCTTTCTCTAATATTATGATTTTTGGGAAGATTAAATAGTTAGTTAATTGTTGTGTTAGTTATAAAATGTTGAATGATTTTATTTTGACTGCATTTATAAATATGGTTTTCCTAATATCGACAATGTAACTCCTTGGACTTGGTCTAGACGTCTAGGCCAGGTTTAGGGTGTTATATTTAGTAGTATCAAATCTAGTTTTGCCAACACTCAGATTGTGTTTGGGCTCATAATGTGTGATAAAGAGTAGTTAAATGAAAATATGATATCTGAGTTAATCTGAAAACTGAAGTACTAGTAAATGACCGAGCCTCCGACGCTGAACCTATAAGTATTTATGTTCTATTATAATGGTTAACTAAAACATTGTATTACATAAACTATTATCTGGTTAAATGCTTAGATGTGAACTAGTGAGATTATTCTGTTGGAAGTTTGAACTGATCTGTGCACTGTGACTTTGTAGATAGATTGCTAATATGAGTTCGTGCGATAATCGTGGTCGTGGAACTCGTGGGCGTTGACGACGCCGAGGAGGAGCTCGAGCAGAGTTATCCTTTATGGGTAGTATGCCCAACCTAGAGACCAATGAGACTGTTGGTCCTACTACTGAGACGAAGTCCCAAACTCTGACGGCTGAGGATGACACACTATTCCAAGCCATGATTCAAGCATTGGAGAGAGTCGCTGGGACCCATTCTAGATCGGAAGGTCGGTTACTGAACGACTCTGGTCGAATGAGGCTGAATTGTTCAGGGGCATCATTGGAGTCGCCCCTATTATTGCTCAGTATTGGCTCGAGGGCACCGAGCGTATCATGATCGACATTGATTGCACTTCCAATCAGAAATTGAGGGGTGTTGAGTCCCTACTTTAGGATGAAGCTTATCAGTGGTGGCTAACGGTTAAGCAAGGTGCTCAGCCCGAACAGGTTAACTGGGATTATTTCAAGAACGCCTTCTAGAGAAAGTATATGGGGGTGAGTTATGTGAAGGCTCACTGATGCGAGTTCATGAGTCTAGTTCAAGGTGACCGATCTACGGCTGAATATGAAGCCAAGTTTCTGTGACTAAGTAGGTATGCATGGGCTCTGGTAGCGTCTAACTATGATAAGTGCGTGAGATTTGAGGAAGGGTTAAAATATGATCTACGGGTTCTAATAGCTCCTCAGAGGGAGTGGGTTTTTGCGGTTCTGGTTGATAAGGCAAAGATTGGGGAATAGGTGAAGCACAATGAGAGTGAGCGGCGTGACCACGAGATGGATCAGAGTAAGATTAAGAGGGATTCGGGTCCCTTTGGTTCTAGACAGTGCCCTAAGAAACGGGCAAGATTTGATCGGCCCCCGAGGCCTGAGACACCAGCTGTAGTGATCGAAATTTAGCTCAGTAGTGATTGTGGGAAGCGCCATCCGGGCGAGTGCTGGAGGAAGTTAGGAGCATGTCTCCGTTGTGGGTCGATGAAGCATCAGGTTAAGGATTGTCCCCGTTGACTAGATCAGGTGCTAGCTACGGCACAGAATCCTGCTCCGGCTTTTGTTCAGCCTCCGAGAGTGGTCTAGCAACCACCAAGGGGTTGTGGTATTGGTAGAGGAGGTAATGGTACAAGGAGAGGACAGAGAACACCGGGTAAAAGGGCGGGTCAGACTGAGGCTCGACAGTTGGCACTAGTTTATGCGGTAAGACATCGCGATAATAGTGATGATGCTAACGTCATAGCATGTACATTCTTTATTATTTTGTTATGTACTATGCTCTCATTGATATTGGATTTACTCACTCTATATAGCTAGTGTGGTTTCTGTAAATCTGGGTATAACTGTCGAAAATATTACTAGAGGGTTTTCTGTGATTAGTCATTTAGGTCAGTCAGTTCAGGTTGATAAAGTATATAGAGGGGTACCCGTAGAGATTCAGGGTATGGTAATCCCGGCTGATCTATGGAGTTACCCTTCAATGAATTTGATTTGATTCTGGGAATGGATTGGCTTGTAGAGTACCAATCAGTTTAGATTGTGCAACTAAGAGAGTCACTCTGAGAACGGATGAGGATGATGAGGTTGTTATGGTTGGTGAGCGTCAAGATTACCTCTCCAATTTAATCTCCGCTCTTGTAGTTGACAAGTTAGTCCGAAGGGGGTATGAGGCATACCTTGCCTTCGTATTCGATTCTGTTCCTGCAAAGTTTTCTATGAGAGATATCCGCACTGTGAAGAAATTTTCGGATGTCTTTCTCGATGAATTGCTCGGAGTACCTCTGGATAGAAAGGTGGAGTTCGGTATTGATCTGTTACCAGATACTGCTCTGGTACCATTTCACCTTAACGTATGGCACCAAAGGATCTAGCCGAGCTAAAAGCGCAGCTCCAAGAACTTCTTGATAGGGGGTTCATTCGACCGAGTGTGTCTCCGTGGGGGCACCGGTGTTGTATGTTAAGAAGAAAGAAGAATCAATGAGAATGTGTATAGATTATCGGCAGTTGAACAAGTTGACAATCAATAACAAGTACCCGCTAATTAGGATTGAGGACTTGTTCGACCAATTTTGAGGGGCATCTGTTTTCGCCAAGATTGATTTGTGTTCCGGTTACCATCAGCTCAAGGTTAAAGAGACTGATGTGTACAAAACCACCTTCAGAACTCGTTATGGACACTACGAGTACCTAGTAATGCCTTTTGGGTTAACGAATGCCCCGGTGGTGTTCATAGACTTAATGAATCGGGTGTTCCAACCGTAATTGGACCAATTTGTAGTAGTCTTTATTGACGACATCCTGTTTTATTCCAAGACTGAGTTTGAGCATGATATTTACCTTTGTATTGTACTCCAAATACTCCAAGAAAAATAGTTGTATGCTAAGTTCAGTAAGTGTGAGTTTTGGTTACATGAAGTTTCTTTTCTTGGCCATGTGGTAACTGCGAAAGGTATCCGAGTTTATCCAAGTTGAGTGGAAGCAACCAAAATATGTACCTAAGATTCATAGTTTTCTGGGCTTAGTCGGTTACTACCGAAAGTTTGTTTAAGGATTCTCTCTGATTGCATCACCTTTAACAAAGCTATTGGGTAAGAATGCTCCGTTTGTATGGTCTGAGACACTGTATTCTAGCTTCGATAAACTCAAGTCCGTTCTGACACAAGCTCCTATTCTAGTTCAACCGAAATTTGATCGGGAATTTGTGATGTACAGTGATGCGTCGCACGTCGGGCTAGGATATGTTCTAGTACAATACAGTAAAGTGGTTGCTTACGTGTCGCGATTGCTTAAGACACACGAGGGTAACTACGTTACACACAATCTTGAGTTGGCCGCAGTCGTGTTTCCTCTAAAGATCTGGAGGCATTATTTTTATGGTGAGAGGTGTATCGTTTACACCAACCACAAGAGCCTCAAATATCTGTTAACTCAAAAGGAGTTAAGTCTTTGACAGCGTAGGTGGATTGAGTTGCTTAAGGATTATGACTGCACAATAGAGTACAATCTAGGTAAAGCTAATATGGTTGCCGATGCTCTTAGTCGTAAAGCGATGTTTGACTTGAGAGCGATGTTAGCTCGTTTGAGTTTAGTTGAGGATGGTGGATTTTCAGTTGAGTTGCAAGTTAAATCGACTTAGGTAGAATAGATTCGAGTTAAACAGTTGAGTGACGAGTCTCTAGTTCAACGGCTGCAACAAATTGGTTAAAGTGAAACTTTAGGTTTTAGCTTGAACAACGAAAAAGTTCTATGCTTTAGGGGTCAGATTTATGTGCCTAATGATAAGGAGTTGAGGCAATCGATCCTACATGAGGAGCATAATAGCCCTTATGCTATGTATCCTGGCTGAAATAAAATGTATCGGGACCTTCGAGAACTCCATTAGTAGCCCTGACTAAAACGGGAAGTGGTTGCTTTTGTGTCCCACTGTTTAACATGCCAAAAGGTTAAGGCCGAACATCAGTTACTCTCAGGTCTGCTTTAGTTTGGGTCATCGTAGATCGATTGACCAAATCTGCTCATTTCATTCCTATCAGAATAGATTATTCACTGCAGAAGTTAACTAAGTTGTATATTGCTAAAACTTTGAGACTGCACGAGATTCCAATCTCAATTATCTCGGATAGAGATCCGCGTTTCACATCTCGGTTCTAGAAGAAACTTCATGTTCTTTAAGCACCCGACTTGATTTCGGTATTGTGTATCATCCTTAGACCGACAGACAGTCTGAGCGAGTCATTCGAATTCTAGAGGATATGCTTTAGGGTTGTGTAATAAATTTTTGGAGTAGTTGGGAAGATTACCTACCGTTGGCTGAGTTTACGTACAACAACAGTTTCCAGTCTAGTATTCAGATGGCACCCTACGAGGCTTTGTATGGTTGTAGCTGTCATAGTCCGCTGTGTTGGACTGAGTTAAATGAACGTCAAGTTTTGGGCCCCGAGCTAGTTTCTAAAACTGAGAATACTGTCAAGTTGATCCGTGATCATCTTAAAGCCGCTTCTGATCGACAAAAATCTTATGCCAATTTAAAGAGAAAGGACATTAAGTTTTATGTAAGAGATCAGATGTTCCTGAAAGTGTCACTGTGGAAAAAGGTTCTCCGATTTGGATGCAAGGGCAAGCTGAGCCAGAGGTTCATTAGACCTTACTGCATTTTGAAACGTGTTGGGCCCATTGCACATCAATTGGAATTACCGCTGAAATTGGAACAAATTCACAAAGTGTTCCACGTCTCGATGCTGAGATAGTATCAGTTTTATCCGTTGCTGATGCGGTCATTGGGAGCACCAAAAATATCCTATCCCTATAAAATAATGAAAAGAATAGTATAAGGGAAGTAGGGTCAAATCCTCAGGGACTGGATTTTCACAAGTTCCTGTTCCTCGAGATCCCGGACAGAGTCGTGCCCAAGAAAACCTGCGTATCTGGAAAAAAATAAAAAAACAGAATTAAAAGTTTGATTGACTTGAAATTGCGTAAATTGAAATTAAAATTGTAAAGATAAACAGTGTTGAGAAAATAGAGTTTTTGATGGAGAGATTGCAGCCTCCGGTTGTCTCGATCCACATTGGGTTCAATCTTCGGCTTTTAGGTGATCCTTCTCGAATAGAATAAGCCCGTTATAGTGGAAGAGGACGCCTATGACCACCAACTCCACTTAGATTTTAGACTTACGATTTAGAGGAACCTGACTCTAGCCAACCATAACTTTTTGGGACCGTCTTACACTAGATAATCACTTCTCAATGGCGAATGCCACGCCACTATATCTCTTGGGCTCAACAACCACTGACGCAGTAAGCTAACGAACCGACTGTGCAACCTTCCCAAAACGTACAAAGCGACAGCCTTTGTGCAAGATGAAAAGATCACTTTTGAAGGGACATGGATGGAAGCGTTAGTCTCGTAGTGCGGAGAAACGATGAATACTTGTTGAGAAGGCTAGGCACAGATTCTAAGCCTCATGAACCCTTTTTGGGGAATTTCGACAACCTTTGGCTAAATGAATTTAGTGGCTCATGCTTTTTGGGAGAAAAGAAATAAACTTAATAAAAATGGAATTTTATTGAATAAAGAAAGGAACAAAGGCTAAGCTTTTGGGAGAGGGAGTGTTTACAGAAAAGATGAGTGAAATTTGTGTCACTCCAACCCCTATTTATAGTACTTAGAAAACCTAGTCTATTCCTAATTAAATTCTAAAAGATAAATAAAGATAAAAGCTAAAATTAAATCTAAATAATAATTTTTAACAATTATCCTAATATAATTAAATTTTAAATAGAGTCTTGTGTTTATAAAATCTCTTCTTTGCACTTTTTCCCTCATGTCTTCCACACTTTGTATTTTTGGCACCACTTCTTTCCTATTTCGCATGCTAGCCCATTTTATCTTTAAATTCACGCTTTTTGCTCCCAAATTTCCTTTTGCCTTCAATTTAGTCCTTACAAGATAAAAAACCATAAATAGCTCAAATTAGTAGGATCATACTCAAAATAAATATGTAATTAATACATAAAAATATGTCATTCCAGAGTATTATCAAATTCCCCCTACTTAGCCCATGCTTACCCTCAAGTATGGTTCCTATCCACTGTGAAATTTAGATTTTTGCCATGAAAGAAACATCAATCCAAAGTTTTATAAAAATTAGGCATAATACATATGAAAAATAAAGAGAACCTTTAGCTTGCTTTAAGTAAAACTGAAAAAGTATTCCAATTTAATCACACAAATATCAAAATCGACTTGGATTATTTCATGAAAATTAGGTAATTTACTAAACTTACCAAGACACCCTATTTGTTTCCACCTTTAGTCCCCAAATGCAATTTTATTATTAATACATTTCTCTTTTTCTTTTTTTCTTTTTGCTTAAGAATATATTGAACCTTTTAACGCGAAAAGAGATGACAGCCAAGCACCCCACCCCGATTACTCAGCCCAACATACTCCTAATTTATTATATTTATATATGTTTTTTTCTTAAGAATATATTGAACCTTTTGACGCGAAGAGAGATGACAGCCAAGCACCCCACCCCGGTTACTCAGCCCAACACTTTCCTAAAAAAAATTTTGTTTAATTCTTGTTAGCGGAGTTTTACCTAACACGTCACACAACCTTTTGACGCAAAGTAGGATGACAACCCAAGCACCCTACCCCGGTTACTCAGCTAGTCACGTTTTTAAGCTGCACTCATAAAAAAAATTATTATTATCATTTAATGGAATTTTAATTTTGGAGGACTAGGAAAAACAATCAAGTGTCAAAAATAAGTTTCAGCAACCACCTAACAGTCATGAACATAATTTTAGCACGCAATTATATTAAGTGTCCTCTTTTCATTTAGACTTAATAGATTTTTCTATAAGCAAGATAGGGTTAACTCTATTAATCATAATTATCTTAGCCTAATAGCAATAAAACAGTGGAGATGAAATCAAACTAGCAAAATCATAATTAACTCAGTAGACAAGAATCATGCTCGCAGGTCAAATAGTAGGCAATTCCTGGTTAAAATCTTGGGCATGAACAGAGGTAGAATAGTCTTAAAAAAATAAATGTGGGAATAAACGAGCACAAGGCAGCAGCAACAGTAACACAACAGTAAAAGCAGCAAATAAAATGATAGAAATAATAAGGAATGTCTCCCCCTACTTAAAACACATTGTCCTCTATGTGAAAGAAAAAGGAAAACAAATATGTGAAAGAAAAAGGTTTTAGAAAAACTCATCATGTAGTCATTGTCGTTTATGCATATCTGCAAGAAAGAGAAGGTTCGGCATCGTGTGGAGGAGAGGAATGATGGGAATGCGTTCGTCGGCTAAGTTGACGTGTTGAGGCGCTAAGAATCATCGCCGGTGATTGTTGACAGCGAAAGAGGGTTCGGCAGCGGCACGGCTTCTAGTCCTAACCATGGTGGTGGGAAAAATTGGTGGTGGGGGTGAAGGAGAAGGGGAACGGCGGCTAGAGGGTTATTTGGGTGAAAAATAGGGAAAATTTTAGGGTTTGAAGGTGTAGAAGAAAGGGTGCTTGGTTGTAGGGTGGGTGTTTGGGTAAGTATAAAGTAGGGATGCGCTATTTCTACATGGAATAGGGATAGAATAAGAGATGTTTGTGAAAGCATGCTAATTCCTGAGTTTTTTCCTCGCCGGTTTTACCTAGACAGAAGAAGAGAAATTTATTAATATCCAAACAAAATAAAGTAATAAATAATAAAATAAAATAATAAATAATAAATAAAAAAATAAAAATAAAAAATTGGGTTGCCTCCCAACAAGCGATTGTTTAACGTCGTTAGCTTGACGCCCCAACTAGTATTGGGGTTGTTCCAGCTGAATTCTTTCGTTCGTATGGGCTTGGAAATTTTCCTTTTTTACCACATCTACCATATTTGGGTTCAATCGTCCTTACGCCTCTAGCTTTGGTTTCGTTTTTTCCTCCAAGAAAATCTTATGTAGGCCTGTCAAGGGGTTAATCCCTTTTAAGTCGGTAATGGTCTCATCATTCTCCAAAAATACGCATTTGAGATGCTCGAGAAGTGGTTTGAATTCCAGATTTGGTGCGCTCAAGATTTCACTCGAGTGACTAATAGCGTCATAAATGTTAAACTTCACGATCTCTCTGTCAAACTCTATCGTGAGGGTTCCACTATGCACGTCAATCTTAGTATTTGCAGTACTATGGAAAAGTCGCCCCTACAAGATGTCTGAAGACCCAAGAGCTTTATCCTCTTCAACTTTTATCACATAAAAGTCTGCAGGAAAGATAAGTCCATTGACTTTCACTAATACGTCCTCAAGGACTCCTTCGGGATGCATAATAGACATGTCTGCTAATTGAATGATAACACCTGTTTTCGTCAAAAAACCCGCGTTACGTGATTCATAAATAGAAAAATGCATGACATTTACGGAGGCCCCCAAATCACACATAGTTTTTTTTTATTCCTAAATGGCCTATTATGCATGGTATTGAAAACATGCCCCTATCTTTGCATTTCGCTGGCATCCTCCGCTATAACACTGCGGATACATTCTCACTGACGGTTACCTTTTCATTACCAGTTAATTTTCTCTTGTTGGTGCAGAGTTCTTTAAGGAACTTGGCATAATGCAGAATTTGTTTGATGGCATCCAACAATGGTATGTTGATCTCAACATTTCTCAATGTTTCGAGGATCTCCTTGTCCTCTCTACCTCTCTGATGTTGGTTAAATCGTCCTGGACACAGAGGTTGAATTATGGGCAATGGAGGTTTTGTTCGGACCTGTTCATCATTCTCGTGCTTTTCTTGGGCAGAATTTTGGCCAAGATTTTCTGCTAGGAATTGTTTCCAGTACTTTTCCACTTCACAACGTCACTGCATTTGCATGTTGTCTTGGATTAGGTTCCGTTTGTGACGGCAGCTTCCCTTGTGAGTTCATTTTCTCAATTGATGTGGTCAATTCTCTTATCGACGCCTCGGTTTTCTGTTGAAAATCCTTTATTTCCTTTTGGAAATCAAGAGTTTGCCGTTGTATTTGTTATTGGAAATCAAGCATATTAGCTGCTAATTTATTGACCATGGTTTCTAGAGATGTACCTGAATCTCGCGGCTGTTGTGGAAACTGGTTTTGGTATGGCTGGTTATACTGCAGGTTTGCCCCATAACTCAAGTTAGGATGGTCTTTCCATCCTGGGTTGTAGGTATTAGCGTAGGGGTCATATCGCCTTTGTGGTGGCCTAGGAAAGTTCCCCACAGCATCCAAATGAGCCATAGTATCATCATACAAACTAGGACATGCATCAGTTATATGTTTAGGTGTAGCACATGTTCCGCATAGTCGGGCTGGTTTTGCTTTTTCCGCAACAAGAGAATTCACAATATTAGTAAGTCTATTAACTTTATCTTCTAAGGTTGAATTACTTAGGTAGTGAACTCTTCTAATCGGTTTAGGATTGGCTCAAAATTGTTGAGTATTTGCAGCCATCATGGATATCAAGTCCCTTTCTTGTTGGGGAGTCATGTTGACCAACGCTCCTCCACTGGCAGCGTCTACCATATTCATCTCTATGGGTTTCAAGCCTTCATAAAAGTATTGGAGTAGAGATTGTTCCGTTATACCATGTTGTGGGCAACTTATGCACAACTTCTTAAATCGCTCCCAATAGTCGTAAAGAGACTCTACTTCTTTTTGCCTTATCCAACGATCTCCCTTCTTAATTTAGCTGCACGCGATGCTGGAAAAAACCTGTTAAGAAACAAACGAGAAAGATCAGTCCAAGTTGTAATAGACCCAGGGGGTAGATAAAATAACCACTCCTTAGCAGAGTCTGCTAGGGAAAAAGGGAAAGCACGCAATTTGATCTGATCCTCAGTTATGCCCTGATGTTTCATGCTAAGACAAACCATATGAAACTCTTTCAGATGTTTATGGGGATCTTCATTTTGCAACCCATGAAAAATTGGCAGTAACTGGATTAAACCTGACTTCAGTTCAAAATCAGTATCCATAGTAGGATACGCAATGCACAATGGTAGTTCTTATGCAGGAGCTTCGGCCAATTATCGAATTGTTTGAGCAATAGGTTGATGTGCTAGATTCGGGTTTTCGTTAACCCTAGCGTTAAGCACTTCTTCTGGTGGATCGACTCCTATTCTTTCGTTCACTTGTGTTTGAGTAGGGTTTTCGTTAACACTAGACTCAACTTCGTCCTTTGCTTCTATCTCCGGCGGTGGGTTACTCTGAGTCCCTACCAGCTCTAACTACTTTTTACGTAACTTTGTTTCCTTACGATTAGCTCTCACAGTCTTTTCTATCTCTGAATCAAGCGCAAGAATACCTGGAGCAGATCTGGTCATAAGAAAAAGAATAGTACGTTATCAGCCCTCGGCAACGGCGCCAAAATTTGATGCATTCATTGAGAGCACCAAAAATATCCTATCCCTATAAAATAATGAAAAGAATAGTATAAAGGAAGTTGGGTCAAATCCTTAAGGACTGGATTTGCATAAGTTCCTGTTGCTCGAGATCCCAGACAGAGTCTTGCCCAAGAAAACCTACGAACCTGAAAAAATAAAAAAAATAAAATTAAAAGTTTGATTGACTTGAAATTGCGTAAATTGAAATTAAAATTGTAAAGATAAACAGTGTTGAGAAAATAAAGTTTTTGATGGAAAGATTCCAGCCTCCGGTTGTCTCGATCCTCCTTGGGTTCAATCCTCAGCTTTTAGGTGATCCTTCTCGAATAGAACAAGCCGGTTATAGTGGAAGAGGATGCCTACGACCACCAACTCCACTTAGATTTTAGACTTACGATTTAGAGGAACCTGACTCTAGCCAACCGTCACTTTTTTGGAATCATCTTACACTAGATCATCACTTCTCAATGGCGAATGTCACGCCATTGTGTCTCTTGGGCTCGACAACCAATGACATAGTAAGCTAACGAACCGACTGTGCAACCTTCCCAAAACGTACAAAGCGGCCGCCTTTATGCAAGATGAAAAGATCACTTTTGAAGGGACATGGATGGAAGCGTCAGTCCCATAGTGCGGAGAAACAATGAATACTCGTTGAGAAGGCTAAGCGCGGATTCTAAGCCTCATGAACCCTTTTTGGGGAATTTTGATAACCTTTGGCTAGATGAATTTAGTGGCTCATGCTTTTTGGGAGAAAAGAAATAAACTTAATAAAAATGGAATTTTAATGAATAAAGAAAGGAACAAAGGCTAAGCTTTTTGGGAGAGGGAGCATTTATAGAAAAGATGAGTGAAATTTGTGTCACTCCATCCCTTATTTATAGTACTTAGAAAACCTAGTATATTCCTAATTAAATTCTAAAATATAAATAAAGATAAAAGCTAAAATTAAATCTAAATAATAATTTTAAAAAATTATCCTAATATAATTTAAATTTTAAATAGAGTCTTGTATTTATAAAATCTCTTCTTTGCACTTTTTCCCCCATGTCTTCCACACTTTGTATTTTCGACACCACTTCTTTCCTATTTCGCATGCTGGCCCATTTTATCTTTAAATTCACACTTTTTGCCCCCAAATTTTCTTTTTCCTTTAATTTAGTCCCTACAAGATAAAAAACCATAAATAGCTCAAATTAGTAGGATCATACTCAAAATAAATATGTAATTAATACATAAAAATATGTATTCCAGAGTATTATCAGTTGCACATCGTCCCTGTTGAAGATATCGAGCTGCAATCAGACTTAACTTTTGAGGAAAAACCTATCTAGATTCTAGATCGTGACGTTAAGGTATTAAGGAAGAAAACTGTTCCTTTAGTTAAGCGGAATCATGGCACTGAAGAAGCCATGTGAGAACCCGAAGAATCGATCCGACGATAATATCCGTATATGTTTGAATCAGGTAAATTTCAAGGCCGAAATTTCTTTAGAATGAGAGAGTTATAACAACCCAAAAATTTGATTGAATGACCGTTATAATCTGTCGTAATTAAATCTCTATATTTATGGTTCTGTGCTCTACTTAAGTGATCAAAGTCCGGAGATCAAGTCGTGTCTTTAGAAATTTTGTTATTCAATTTTAACTAATCCTTACCTTTAGATCAATGACTTAAAATCAATTATGTGTAAATCTGTGACAAGAATGAGCTTGTTGGTTCACTGGTTAAGCCTCTACATTCTTTTTGGTCCTGTGTTCGAGTCCTAGCATAGGCGTTAAGAAAATTTGCAAACTGTCGGATTTCTGATTGGTGGGTTAAGAAATTAAGTTTAAGTCTTTCTCCATCTTCTTCATTTTTTTTATTTTTTTCTTTCTCTTTTCTTCTCCTCTTTCTTTTCCTTGATTGTCATAGCATTGATTCTTCTTTTTCTTCTTACGTCTACGTAAATTCGTGCTCCTATCTATTTCTGTTGTCGGTAAGTTCATTTCAGCAAACTCTATGAGTTCGATTGTGCGATATCTGAAATCTTTGGATGTTGTTCTTTCGCCATGAAATTGATTTCGTGTTTAGTGACGGAATTCTTTGTTTGCGTGTTAATTGTTGTCTTTAGGAGGAAGTCTCAAGAACGACGATCCCCCTAACATTCGTAATTCATGAATTTCATTTGGGTGCGAAGGTTATGGTTAAGTTGAATTGGGATTTTGTCAAAATGTGTCGATATCACGTTAAACTTAGTACCGGTGATGATCTATTGTTAATGATTATTAATTGTTTGTTGAAGGTGTGGGAGATCCTCTATGTTGTTACTGCTTCGAAATCTCTTCAGGTGCGTATCGAAAACCACTGTTTCAACAAATTTTTTACTCCAAAAACTGTGGCTGTCGGTGCCACACGGCCGTGCGGTAGGCTATGTGAGTGGAAACACAAAAATTTACGTGTTTTTACATACTTTTTTAACTTAAAATCATGTTATTTCAGTTAAATTCTTGTCGAAAAATAATTAAATATTATAAAATAATTAAATTGTGTTAAAAATATGAACATGATGAATTTTAATTAATTTTATAGTCAATTTTGATTAATTTTGACTATTTTCGACAAATTCGCACAAAGGGCGAAAATTGGCTCGGCAGACACTGCTCGAAGAATAAAACCGAGAAGCAATTTGAAGTATCGAGGCAAATTTATTTCCAGCCTAAGATGGTCCAAAATTGTGTGTTAATTCATAATATAATTAATTTTAATTTATTCCCAATTTAATTTGTGCTAAATAAATTATTATTAATTAATTATGGAAAAAAGGGACCAGTTGAATCGCACTGGTTGAACCGAATTTAGTGAACCAAACCAGCCACCAATTGGGCTGCCCAGAACCGTCCATATGCTGACCCAAATCAGCATTTTAGCTGACTAAATAAGCTTGCAAAGAAGCCATTGAAGAACTTTCAACCTTGCATTCAAACCCCTCCAAAAAATGTGGCTTTATGGATTTGCCCCAAGCTATTTTTAGCAAAGTTGAATCTCTCAACTTTGCCATGTGTGTGGCCGGCCAAGGGGGTATCTTTGGCTGATGGAATTTGCTATTTTTAGCTGCCACAATCAGCTATAAAAGCCACCCCTTGCTGATCATTCATCTCATCCCTCACACTCTCATTCTCTCTTCTCCTCTCTCACGTTCTCTCAACTTTCCCTTTCCATTCCCCCTTTTGTTCAAGTGTCGATTTCTTCTCTTGGGAAGGAGGTCCCCATCAGCCATTTTTGAGCATCAATTAAAGTGTTCATAAGCCACCTTGATAGCTGAGGACAACGGAGAACGAAGAACGGAGCAATCAGTCAAGCCACAGAGAAACACCGGATTTGCTTCTTATTCCCTATCTCTTTAAATTTCGTTGTTGTTTTGACAAACATGTTTATGAATATTTATGCTATTGAAATGGTTATTTTAATCAATTTAGCTTGAATTTAATCCGTGTTGGGTTGATTATATTTTGCCTGCTTGAATTATCGAATCGTGTTTGTGCTATTATAGGCCTCGGTAAGATGCTTGATTAAGTAAAATCATGCCTAACTTATTCTTGCAATATTAATTGTTAGATAACTAATGAATTAATTATTAAATCGTATTGAAATTGTAATTAATAGACACAATACTTAATCAGTGCATGTTTGTTCTTCTAAGGTAGCTGAAGTTTAAATTAGCATTGTATTCGGCAATACATATGCCTTGCATAACTTGCAAGATTATTGTGATTAAACTGTTTCAAGGTAGAAATACTCTGTTACCTCACTTGATCTTTTATATGCTTGTGAAGATTGATTAATCGCTTGGATTGACATTGAAAAATGTTCAAGAGATTGATTAATTTAATAAGTATGTACGAGCAGTAGTTAGGAAATTATCGAGTTGCCGTGAATTTGTTCGTAGCAGTATAAACATAAGTTTAATAATTCTACGTTAAAGGAATGTAATTAATCCAACACAATTATATCATCTTGATTAAACCTTGTTTGAACTCGTGCATTTGAACCTTTTTATTTTTAATTTTCTTTACTTAGTTTTTAAACCTTAGTTTTTAATCATCTTTAAACCAAAATATTTTCCATCACCAAAGTGTTTTAAAATCAATTTCATAAATATTCCTTTTTACAGTCCCTGTGGGTACGATAAATCAAAATTTACTTGTCACTTTATTACTTGTTGCGATTGTGTACACTTGCACATTTTCGTCGTTCCAAGTTTTTGGCGCCGTTGCCGGGGACTGTTTTAAAAAAGCCATTATTTGTGAATCTGTTTTTACATTTTGGTTTATTTATTTTCCTGTTTAAATCTTTACTTACGTAATTTTTCTGTAATTATTTCAGGTGTTTATGAGTATTGACCAAATTATTGACTTACTCCCTGTGGACCCTGAAATAGAATGAACCTTTCGACAGCGAAGAAGACAAGGGAACCAGAGAAGGACCGAAGAGATGAACTTCGAGAATATGAATCAAGGAAACGGAGCAAACCCTGCTCAGAATCCTATCCTTATTGCTGATGATAGGGATAGAGCTTTACGATAGTATGCTGTGCCAGTATTTAAAAATCTTAATCCGGGTATTAGGAGACCCGAAATCGAGGCACAACAACCGAGTGAAGCTACCCTGCTCCGGATGCTTCGGGATTGTGGGCCAATTCAGTGGAATGCCTACTGAAGATCCTCATCTTCACTTAAGACTATTTATGGAAGTGAGCGATTCTTTCAAGTTAGCCAGAGTACCCGAAGATGCATTACGACTGAAGCTGTTCCCATATTCGCTAAGGGACAGAGCTCGTGCCTGGTTGAACTCAGTGCCACTGAACTCCATTTCTACATGGCAAGAGTTAGCCGAGAGATTCCTCATGAAGTATTTCCCGCCGAGTAAGAATGCCAAGTTGAGGAATGAGATCATTGCCTTCCAACAAATGGATGATGAGTCCCTGTATGAGCCATAGGAAAGGTACAAAGAGTTATTACGAAAGTTCCCTCATCATGGAATCCCACATTGCATTCAACTTGAGACATTCTATAATGGTCTCAACGCTCATACGAGGATGGTAGTGGACACCTCTGCTAATGGTGCTCTCCTCTCTATGTCTTATAACGAGGCTTACGAAATTATTGAGAGGATTGCCAGCAACAATTATCAATGGCCAACCAATCGAGCAGCGTCAGGAAGACGAGTCGCTGGAATACATGAAGTGGACGCTCTCACTTCACTCACATCTTAGGTATCTTCAATATCCTCAATGCTTAAGAATCTTACCACTAATGGGTCTAACAGTTTTGCAGCCCAACCACTTAACCAATTTGAGAATATAGCCTGTGTGTATTGTGGGGAAGGACATTTGTTTGAAGAATGTCCATCAAACCCCGAATCCGTATATTACATGGGTAACCAGAACCAAAATCGAGGGAAGCAAGGACTGTAATCCAACTTTTATAACTCATCGTGGCGAAATCACCCAAATTTTTCCTGGAGTACCCAAGGGGCTAGAACCAGTAAAACTTACGCCGAACCTAGACCAACTCAGCCACCTAGCTTCCCCCATCAAGTTCAGAAACCAACCCAAGTAGAACCATCCAATAGCTTGGAGAATCTATTGAAGGCATACATGGCAAAAAACGACGCCACTCTAAAGAATTTGGAGAATCAAGTGGGCCAGCTTGCTACTGAACTCAGGAACCGACCACAAGGTGCTCTACCTAGTGACACGAAGAATTTGAGAAATCCGGGAAAGAAACATTGTAAAGCGTTGACATTGAGGAGCGGAAAGACAGTAGAGCCTAACACTGTCGAAGTTGAAAAGGAGCCAGCTGACGCTCAAGATTCAGAAGAAGTTCAACCAAGTTTTGAATTCCCAGTTTCACCAGAACCAGAAACTGCAAAACCCGACAAAGTAACCTCAGGACCAGCTAATTCTGATCAACTAACAACTTCATTAGGTGCAGAATTGCTGCCAAAGACAAATCAACCAGAATCAGTTCCAGTAATGAAACCACCACCACCCTACCCTCAAAGACTTTCGTAAGGTAGTAGGAGATTCAATTCAAGAAGTTTCTTGACGTACTCAAGCAACTTCACATCAACATCCCGTTGGTTGAAGCACTTGAGCAAATGCCAAACTACGTCAAGTTCATGAAAGACATCTTGTCTAAGAAACGAAGACTTGGAGAATTCGAGACGGTAGCTCTGATGAAGGAATGCAGTGCATATCTTCAAGACAAACTACCCCCAAAATTGAAGGATCCTGCATGTTTTACCATACCGTGCAACATTGGAGAAACATATTGTGGTAAGGCATTATGTGACTTAGGTGCAAGTATCAACTTGATGCCTATGTCAATATTTAGGAAGTTGGGGATAGGAGAAGTTAGACCAACTACAGTTACACTTCAACTAGCAGATCGATCCTTAGCACATCCAGAAGGAAAAATCGAGGACGTATTGGTACGTGTAGATAAGTTTATCTTTCCTACTGACTTTGTAATTCTAGATTTTGAAGCTGACAAAGAAGTGTCAATCATCCTAGGAAGGCCGTTCCTAGCAACTGGAAGGACCCTTATTGATGTGCAGAAGGGCGAGCTCACTATGCGTGTTTAGGATGATCAGGTAACATTTAACGTCTTTAAGTCTATGCGATTTCCTGACACAATTGATGATTGCTCTGCAGTGTCCGATTTAGAGGATTTAATAATGGAGAAGGAAATCGATTGTGTTAAGGACCCACTGGAAAGAATTTTGACATCGGATCCCCTAAATGATGAAGAGGAAGATGAATACTTAGCTTTGCTAGAAGCTAATCAAAGGGGATTTCATCCGCAATCCCGTTTTGAATCTTTGGAGTTAGAAAAGAGGGACTATTCCCAACCAAAGTGTCGATCGAGGAGCCACCTAAATTAGAACTCAAGGTATTACCTTCTCATTTAAAATACGTTTATTTAGGTAACGCTTCTACTCTGCATGTGATTGTTTCAGCAAAATTGACCACTAAGCAAGAAGAGAAACTTATCTTAGTTTTGAAACAATTCAAGAAGGCCATCGGATGGACCATATCCGATATTCGTGGTATTAGTCCATCTGTATGCATGCACAAGATTATCCTGGAAGATGGCAAAAAAGGGACGATCGATGGACAACGGAGACTAAACCCCATCATGAAGGACGTAGTAAAAAAGGAGATCATCAAGTGGTTAGATGCGGGTATCATCTATCCCATCTCAGACAGTTCATGGGTAAGTCCGGTCCAGTACGTGCCAAAAAAAAGGAGGTATCACGGTCGTAGAGAACGAGACCAACGAGTTGATACCGACTAGAATGGTTACGGGATGGAGAATCTGCATCGATTATCGGAAGCTGAACAAGGCGACTAGGAAATGATAACACTCTAGAATGACATGTTTTTATGTGCTAATTGTATATTAATTTTGAATGTGATTCTACTAATTTGGGCTATTTATGGACTTTTATCTCATAGGGACTAAATTGGAGACCAATGCAAAATTAAGGGCCAAAATCGTGACATTAAAGATAAAAATGGACCAATGTGTAACAAAGGGAAACGATGGTGCCAAAAGTGCAAACATGGAGGGTAGAGGGATTGAAATGTAAAAAGAAGAGACTTTGCTTTATCAAATTCTATTTTAATTATATTAGGATAATTAATATTAGGATAATTATCTAGGATTATTTAATTTCTTTATTTATCTTTATTTATCTTTAATTAAATTGTAATTATCTTTGGGAGTTTGAGTAGGACTAGTCCATCTACCTTAAGCACTATAAATAGGGGATGGAGTGACTCATTTTGGTTGTTCATCTTTTCTCTGTACACTCCTCCCCATAAGTTTTTGTGCTTCCTTTATTTTCCTTTCAATAAAAACTCTCTTTTCCATATTTTTATATTTTATTTACTTTTCCACCACAAATATGAGCCACTAAATTCCATCTAGCCGAAGGTTGTCGAATTCCCCAAAAAAAAGGTTCTTGAGGCTTAGAACCCGCACTTAACTTTCTCACCCAAGTATTCATCGTTTCTCCGCATTATGGGGCTGACGCTTCCGTCTAGGTCCCTTTAAAAGTAACCCTTTCAACGTATGCAAAGGCGGCCGCTTTGTGTGTTTTGGGAGGATTGCACCGTCGGTTCGTGAGTTACTGCGTCAGAGGTTAGAGAGCCCAAGAGACAAAATGGCGTGGGATTCGCCATTGAGAAACGTTGATCTAGCGTAAATGACTCTACAAAAGCAATCGCAAGCTAGAGTCAGGCTCCCTAAATCCGTAAGTTTAAACTCTTGGAGTTGGTGGTCGTAGGCGTCCTCTTCCACTATAACTGGCTTACTTGGGCAGAGAAGGGTCATCCAAAAGCCGAATACGGAGCCCAAAGAGGAACGAGACAACCGGAGGCTAGAATATCTCCACATAAGAAACTTTTCTCTAACCCCTTTCTTTTTATTTTCCTCATTTTAATTATCGTAATTTATTCTCGTAATTGCAATTCGTCTTAAATTCTGTTTTTATTATTATTTTTCCAGATCAAAAATTATTAATTCTATTTTTTTATTTATTTTTTAAGAACGCAGGTTTTCTTGGGCACGATTCGCCGGGATCTCGAGAAAGCAGACATTTGTATAATCTCGATCCTCGGATTCGACCCTACTTGCCCTTCTATCGTTATTTTCATTATTTTGCGGGAGTAGGATATATTTTGGTGCATTCAACGATGCATCAAATTTTGGCGCCGTTGCTGGGGAGCGGTAACGTACTAATCCTGTTTTTTTGTTTTCTATAACCAGATCTGCTCTAGGCATTCTTGCGTTTGATTCGGAGATCGAAAAGACTGCGAAAGCTAATTAAAAAGAAACTAAGTTGAGGAAAAAACAGTCAGCGGTGGTAGTGACTCGAAGCAATCCACCACCAGAAATTAGGACCGACGACGAAGCGGAGTCTAGGGTTAACGAAAACCCTACTCAAACGCTTGAAAGTAAAGCAGAAGAAGTCGATCCATTTGAAGAAGTGTTCAACGCTAGGGTTGACAAAAACCCTAATTTGGCACAGGAACCAATGGCTCAAACGATTCAGCAACTAGCCGAAACTCCGACGGAACAACCGCCACTGTGCATCGCATATCCTACCATAGATACCGACTTTGAACTAAAATCAGGGTTGATTCAGTTGCTGCCAACATTCCGAGGGTTACAGAATGAAAACCCCCATAAACACTTAAAGGAGTTTCATATGGTTTGTCTGAGTATGAAACCTCAAGGCGAATCGAGGATCAGATTAAATTGCGCGCTTTCCCTTTTTCCCTAGCAGATTCAGCTAGGGAATGGTTATTTTATTTACCTCCTGGATCTATAACTACTTGGGCTGATTTATCTCGTTTGTTTCTTAACAGGTTTTTCCCAGCATCTAGAGCAGCTGAGCTAAGAAGGGAGATCGTGGGGATTAGGCAGAAAGAAGCAGAAACTCTTTATGATTATTGGGAGCGGTTTAAGAAGTTGTGTGCAAGCTGCCCGCAACACGGTATAACAGAGCAATCTCTCCTCCAGTACTTTTATGAAGGTTTGAAACCAATGGAGATGAATATGGTAGACGCTGCTAGTGGAGGAGCGTTGGTCAACATGACCCCCCAACAAGCAAGGGACTTAATCTCTACAATGGCTGCAAATTCTCAGCAGTTCCGAGCCAATCCTGAACCTCCCAGAAGGGTTCACCAGCTAAGTAACTCTTCCTTAGAGGATAGGCTTGATAGACTTACTAATATTGTGAGTTCTCTTGTTGCAGAAAAAGCTAAACCGGTTCGGCTATGTGGAATATGTGCTACACCTGAGCACACAACTGATGTATGTCCCAGTTTGAATGACGACACGATGGCTCATTTGGATGCCGTGGGGAATTTTCCTGGCCCACCACAAAGGCGTTATGATCCTTACGCTAATACCTACAACCCAGGGTGGAGGAATCATCCTAATCTGAGTTATGGGGCTAATCCACGGTACAATCAACCATACCAAAATCGACCTCTACAACAGCCACAAAACCAAGGTAAAAACCTAGAGGCTCTTGTCAATAAATTAGCAGCTAACGTTCTTGAGTTTCAACAGAAAACCGAGGCGTCCATAAGGGAATTGACCACGTCAATAGAGAGAATAAGTTCTCAAGGGAAGCTACCGTCCCAAACAGAGCCAAATCCAAGGCAAAACGCAAATTCAGTAACGCTACAAAGTGGAAAAGTTCTGGAATCGATTCCCGACAGGAATCGTGCCCAAGAAATCGCCCAGGAAAAATCTGAGAAAGACGAACAGGTTCGACCAAGGCCTCCATTGCCTAAAATTCAACCTCCCTTTCCAGAACGTTTCAACCAATGTCGAAAAGGTAAGGAGGATAAGGAGATCCTCGAAACATTTAGGAACGTCGAAATTAACATTCCACTGTTGGACGCCATCAAGCAAATACCCAGGTACGCTAAATTTCTTAAAGAACTTTGCACCAACAAATGAAAGTTAACAGGTAATGAAAGGGTGAATGTTGGTGAAAATGTATCTGCAGTGTTACAATGGAAAATGCCGGCAAAATGTAAGGATAGGGGTATGTTTGCGATACCATGCAAAATAGGACATTTGGGAATTAAAAAGGCTATGTGTGATCTATGAGCCTCCATAAATGTAATGCCCTATTCTCATTTATGAATCACTTAACGCAGTTTTTTGACAAAAAGCAGTGTTATTATTCGATTGGCGTGATAGGTCCGTTGTGCATCCCGAAGGAGACCTCGAGGACGTGTTGGTAAAAGTTAACGAACTTATCTTTCCTGCAGATTTCTACGTGATAAAAATGGAGGAGGACGGTGCTCCAGGATCTTGAGATCTCTTGTTGGGACGACCATTCTTAGTAAATGCGGCTAGTACTAAAATTGACGTTCAAGTGGAACTCTCACGATGGAGTTTGATGGGGAGATCGTGAAATTTAACGCTCACGATGCCATTAGCCACCCGGTGAAATTTTGAGCGTGAATTGTGTCGATATAATCGACTCATTAGTGGAAGAAAATTTTGAATCCATTTATGATTTTAAATTTGATTTTGATAAATTTGAATCAGTTAATGAGTTGTTATCCCTGTGTACTAAGCTTTTTCCTCATTACGCAGAGCACCCAGAGGTGGAATTGAAACCGCTACCTGAACATCTCAAGTATGCGTTTTTAGGTGACGGTGATACCCTACCAGTCATAGTCTCCAATCGACTCTCTTCCCATGAAGAGGAAAGTTTGGTTCGTGTATTGAAAAGTCATAAGGAGGCAATTGGCTGGAGCATTGCAGATTTAAAGGGAATAAGCCCGTTGACATGCACACACAGGATCTACGTGGAGGAGGGCACGAAACCGAGGTGAGAAGCGCAAAGACGGCTAAATCCGAATATGATAGAGGTAGTAAAAAAAGAAATAATCAAGCTTTTGGATGCTGATGTAATTTACCCCATTTCGATATGAGATGGGTAAGTCAGGTGCAAGTCGTGCCCAAGAAAGCAGGCGTGATGAGAAAGAAAAATGCCGAAGGTGATTTGGTGCCAACCCGAGTGCAAAATGGGTGGCGTTTACGCATAGATTACAGTGAAGTTGAACTCCTACACTAAAAAGATCATTTTCCCCTTCCCTTTATTGACCAAATGCTTGAAAGGTTAGTGGAAAAACTCATTTTTCTTTGTCTTGATGGATATTCAGGTTTCTTTCAGATACCAGTCGCACCAGAGGACCAAGAGAAGACCACTTTTACGTGCCCTTTTGGTACATTTGCGTATAGGAGGATGTCGTTTGGTCTTTGCAATGCACCGGCTACTTTCCAGAGATGCATGATGAGTATATTTTCTGAATATGTGGAAAAGATTATCGAAGTTTTTATGGATGATTTTACTATTTATGGGAATTGTTTTGATGAATGCCTTAAAAACTTAACGATAATTTTGAGCAGGTGTATAGAATTCAATCTTGTCTTAAATTATGAAAAGTGTCATTTTATGGTAGACAAGGGTTTAATTCTAGGGCACATAGTTTCTTCTAGGGGAATTGAGGTCGATAAGGCCAAAATTGACGTTATAAGTTCTTTACCTTATCCCTCTACTGTAAGGGAAATTCGTTCTTTTCTTGGCCATGCAGGGTTCTACAGGCGCTTTATAAAAAATTTTGGCCCTAAGAGGACCGCTCATAAGGTGCTCGAATGTGGGCTATATTGGCCCACAATTTTTCGAGATGCGTATAACTTCTGTAAGTCTTGCGAAAGATGCCAACGTACAGGTAACATCACTAAACGAAATCAGATGCCTTTATCCCCGATTCATGTATGCGAAATCTTTGATGTTTGGGGCATCGACTTCATGGGCCCATGTATTTCATCATTTAACAATATGTATATAATTCTCGCAGTAGACTATGTTTCTAAATGGATTGAAGCAAAGCCTACTCGCAATGATAATGCCAAGACCGTTGTGGAATTTCTAAAATGAACTATTTTTTCCAGGTTTGGCACACCTCGAGCCTTAATTAGTGATCGTGGCACCCACTTTTGCAATAAAATCATGGAGGTACTGTTGGCGAAATATGGAGTCCATCACCGTATGGCTACGGCATACCATCCCCAAACGAATGGACAAGCCGAAATCTCAAATAGGGAGATAAAAGCTATTTTGGAGAAGACAGTTCGGCCCAACCGAAAAGTTTGGAGTCTTCGACTTAATGACGCACTGTGGGCTTATCAAACGGCATATAAAGGACCAATTGGAATGACCCCATACAGGCTCGTTTTTGGCAAAGCTTGCCATCTTCCAGTGGAGTTGGAGCATAAAGCCTATTGGGCGGTTTGACAGTGTAATATGGAGCTAGACCATGCTGGAGAGGCGAGGAAATTAGATATCCGAGAATTGGAGGAAATCCGTAACGATGCTTATGAGAACGCTTGTATTTATAGAGACAAGACCAAATTGTTTCATGATAGGAAAATAGCTCAAAAGCGTTTCTCAATAGGACAACGGGTTTTACTTTATAACTCTGTGTTGAAATTGTTTCCAGGTAAGCTTCGATCACGATGGCAAGGACCTTTCATTGTTACTGAAGTGTTCTCTCATGGTGCCGTTGAAGTAGAAAGTGAAGAGTCAGGAAGGCGATTCATAGTCAATGGCCAGCGGCTGAAACCATTTTACGAAAATTTTCAGGCTCACTCAATTGAAAAAATTTATTTGGAACCTCCATAGAACCGTTTGAATCGTCGAGATAATGACGTAAAACAAGCGCTTGTTGGGAGGCAACCCAATATTTATTTTTCTTTTATTTTTTTCGTTCTTCTCTCTATTCATTATTTATTGTTTCCTTTTCTTTTATTTTTAAATTTATGGTTCATTTATTTTAATATTAATAAAAATTCTCTTCTTTTATCAGTCGAACGAGCAAAGATTCAGCAAAGAAAGGGGACAAAACAATTACCAAATGAACCCTATCCAAGGTACCAAAGCAACTTCTATTCCGTGTTTTATTCTGTCCAAAATTCCATATCCTGTGACCAAACAGCTTATTCCAGCAGTAGAACCCCTAAACCTGCGACCAAACACCCCTATCAGCCAATTAAAACCCCAAAACCTAAACTTTTTTTCCATTTCCTTTTTTCCCCATTCCCATAGCCGCCGCAAGTAACTACCCCCTCCCACCCAAGCCTCGCCGCCGACCGACCACGATGGTCCGCACCTGGAGTCGCGCCGCCGCCGAACCCACGTTCACCGTCAACTCGCGCCGTCGTTGTCTATCCGTGCCCCAAGCCATCGATCTCACTGATGCCACTTCCTCATCCTCATCCCCACCGCCGGTCGACGCCCCAACCTCTTTTCCTTTTTCCTCTCCTTCCTCCCCCTCCTCGTCTTCCATGGCCGAACCCCAAGCCATCGAAACCCCACCGTCACCACCCTTGCCCGAACACGACATGGACGCTGCACCACCAACCGATCTGGCCGCGCCCTTGCTCGACCCACCGCCGGCTATCCTCCAAACCTCACCCTCCACGTCGCCTAATGCACCTACAAGCTCACCCGCGCCTTCACCGACCACCGCGCCGGCGTCCTCTTTGCGCCGTTTGGCATCTCCTCCGGCCAACACCCACGAGCCACCACTCTCTGGCGATTCACGCACTGACCACATGCGCGCTCTTCCAGCACCACCACCGACCGAAGCACCAGCGCATAGGCCACGGCGTCGGCCACCACGACACGCAGCATGATTGGGCCCCACAACACCAACTCCATCCACTGACGCCGACTCCTCACCGCGTCCCCAACGACCACGACATCGACCCAAACCCACACCAATGGCAGCCTCGGCTTCTTCCTCTAGCAATGCTACCGACTCTTCAAGTCCGACTGACGAGCACCACGCGATACCTTCTCGGGGCCGAACCTATCATTCTTGCGTAAACGTTTTACCCCCGGAGGGCCATTTGCACGGTAACCTTTTTTTGACATCCTCTACTGCTCGGAACAGGTATGATTTCCTCCGCCATAAAGCGATTGTGCCTTGTAAGTGTCTGTCGATTCCTGTTTTGGCTGCCTTGAATATTGAAACTGTTGTTAACGATTATTTCAAGAATATTGGCTGGGTTGGAAATTTTGATGTCCCTTATTCTGCCTATTATGAACTTGTTTTTGAATTCTACTCTACCTTTCAATTTAATCGGCACAATCCTGTTTCGATTGACACACCTGGTGTTGTCAAATTTCGGCTGTTAGGTACGATGCATAGTTTATCTCTTATTGATTTTAATATTGCTTTATCTTTTGTAACTGAAGAGTATGCTATGTCTCAGGATTTTCAGAACAGTTTGTGTACATTTCCTACTGCTTTCAAAGCTATTGAGGCTTTTTCTTTGTTAACTAATAATGTCGAGACTATATATAGCCCAAAAACATCAAAGGATTTATGGTTTCGTGACCCTGCCTTATGTTACATACATCGTTATTTAGCTTATAATTTTTCAGGCCGTCGAGACGCTCCGGCAAACGTCTCAAAGACGGAGCTCTTCTTTTTATGGTGTATGTGTACCGGTCATCCGGTTAATTTGGTCTATTGGTTTGCACTTCAATTCGAGCATGTTATCAAAGCTAAACGACCTCTCATTTTAGGTTCTCTTATTACACAACTGTTGTTTTCTTTGCATGGTTCTAACGTTCCTATTTCAGATTTACATGTTGCTTGTCAGGCCAATCCTTTAGATGCTCGTTGCCTTGACTCCATGGGACTACTACTTGGCACTCCTTCCTCCTTCCACTTTGTTCCCCCAGGTGTTCGTTCTACACCATCCGAACGCGTCTTTTGGCAACGACATCAACCTGACGCACCAGCACCCGCTCCAGCCCAACCACCATCGACTGTTGAACAACGTTTAGAGCGCATTGAGGCTCGACTCGAAACTGTTAGTGAGTAGCTCACCGAACTCATCGTTCTCCTCCGCAATCGATGCAGCTCAAGTAGCCTAACGGGAGTTTTTCTAAACTTTTCTTCCTATTTATTTCTTTTGCGCCCACATTGAGGACAATGTGTTTTAAGTAGGGGAGGTACTCTTCAGACATCTTGTCATATTCTCTTTGAGATTTGTGTTTCTTTGCTTGAGGCTCTTTTAGGTTGTCCATATTTTTAAAAAAAAAACATTTACATCCTTAATCATGCCCAAGAATTTGCCCACGACTTGCCACTATTTGACCCACATGCATGATTCTTGGCCACCGAGTTAATTTCGATTCAATCATTTGATTTTATCTCCATTGTTTTATTCTTATTAGGCCAATAATATTTATGATTAATAAGTTAACTCTATCTTGCTTTTCGTAAATTTGATCAAGTTTAATATCAAGTGGACACTTAATACGTTTGCATGCTTAAGTTATGTTCATGACCATTAGGTGGTTACTAAAACTTATTTTTGACACTTGATTATTTCTCTTAGGTCCTCTTGAAGTTTATATTCCGCGAAAATTGTGATTAATAAATATTTCCAAGGTTATGAGTACAGCTTAGAACGTGACTGACTGAGTAACCGGGGTAGGGTGCTTGGGTTGTCATTCTACTTCACGTCAAAAGGTTGCGTGACGTGATAGGTAAAACTCCGCTAGCCAAGGTTATGAGTATGACTCAGAACGTGACTGATTGAGTAACCGGGGTAGGGTGCTTGGGTTGTCATTCTACTTCGCGTCAAAAGGTTGTGTGACGTGACGAGTAAAACTCCGCTAACCGAAAATAAATAATTTTAGGAGTATGTTGAGCTGAGTAACCGGGGTGGGGTGCTTGGGTTGTCATTTCTCTTCGCGTAAAAAGGTTCGATATATTCCTAAGAAAATAAATAATCTCTTTTCTAAAAAAAAAAAGAGAAAAAAAGTACTAATAAAATTTCAACTAAGGACTAAAAGAGGGAATAAGTAGAGTGTCTCGGTAAGTTTGGTAAATCACCTAATTGTCATGAAATAATTCAAGACAATTTTAATTTTTGTGTATGTTAATTAGAATACTTTTTCTATTTTACTTAAAGCAAGCGTAGAAGTTCTCTTTATTTTTCATATGCATTTTTGACTAATCTTTATAAATCTTTGGAGTAGAATTTCTTTCAGGATCTAGTTTTCACAGTGGATAGGAACCATACTTGAGGGCAAGCATGGGCTAAGTAGGGGGGATTTGATAGCACTCTAGAATGACATGTTTTTATGTGCTAATTGTATATTAATTTTGAATGTGATTATACTAATTTGGGCTATTTATGGACTTTTATCTCATAGGGACTAAATTGGAGACCAATGCAAAATTAAGGGCCAAAATCGTGAAATTAAAGATAAAAATGGACCAATGTGCAACAAAGGGAAACGATGGTGCCAAAAGTGCAAACATGGAGAGGGAGAGGATTGAAATGCAAAAAGAAGAGACTTTGCTTTATCAAATTCTATTTTAATTATATTAGGATAATTAATATTAGGATAATTATCTAGGATTATTTAATTTCTTTATTTATCTCTATTTATCTTTAATTAAATTGTAATTATCTTTGGGAGTTTGAGTAGGACTAGTCCATCTACCTTAAGCACTATAAATAGGGGATGGAGTGACTCATTTTGGTTGTTCATCTTTTTCTGTACACTCCCCCCCCATAAGTTTTTGTGCTTCCTTTATTTTCCTTTCAATAAAAACTCTCTTTTCCATATTTTTATATTTTATTTACTTTTCCACCACAAATATGAGCCACTAAATTCCATCTAGCCGAAGGTTGTCGAATTCCCCAAAAAAAGGTTCTTGAGGCTTAGAACCCGCACTTAACTTTCTCACCCAAGTATTCATCGTTTCTTCGCATTACGGGGCTGACGCTTCCGTCTAGGTCCCTTTAAAAGTAACCCTTTCAACGTATGCAAAGGCGGCCGCTTTGTGTGTTTTGGGAGGATTGCACCGTCGGTTCGTGAGCTTACTGCGTCAGAGTTTAGCGAGCCCAAGAGACAAAATGGTGTGGGATTCGCCATTGAGAAACGTTGATCTAGCGTAAATGACTCCACAAAAGCAATCGCAAGCTAGAGTCAGAATCCCTAAATCCGTAAGTTTAAACTCTTGGAGTTGGTGGTCGTAGGCGTCCTCTTCCACTATAACTGGCTTACTTGGGCAGAGAAGGGTCATCCAAAAACCGAAGACGGAGCCTAAGGAGGAACGAGACAATCGGAGGCTGGAATATCTCCACATAAGAAACTTTTCTCTAACCCCTTTCTTTTTGTTTTCCTCATTTTAATTCTCGTAATTTATTCTCGTAATTTCAATTCGTCTTAAATTCTATTATTATTATTATTTTTCCAGATCGAAAATTATTAATTCTATTTTTTTATTTTTTTCAGGAACGCAGGTTTTCTTGGGCACTATTCTGCCCAGGATCTCGAGAAACAGACATTTGTATAATCCGATCCCTGCGGATTCGACCCTACTTGCCCTTTACTGTTATTTTCATTATTTTGCAGGGAGTAGGATATATTTTGGTGCATTCAACGACGCATCAGGAAAGATCATTTTCCTTTTCCATTCTTGTACCAGATGCTGGATAGACTCGCAGGACGAGATTACTACTGTTTTCTCGATGGATACTCAAGGTATAATCAGATTATAGTAGCACTAGAAGATCAACACAAAGCGACATTCACCTGGCCGTACGGTACGTTTGCATTTAGACGCATGCCATTTGGTTTATGTAATGCACCTGCTACATTTCAAAGATGTATGATGTCTATTTTTACTGACATGGTTGAGAAGTATTTGGAAGTTTTTATGGACGATTTTTCAGTATTCGGAGATACTTACGATGATTGCTTAGCCAATCTAGCTAAGGTACTAAGGCGATGCGAAGAAATGAATCTCGTACTCAACTGGGAAAAGTGCCATTTTATGGTACGAGAAGGAATTGTTCTAGGGCATCGGATAACGAGACATGGGATCGAGGTAGACAAAGTAAAGGTAGACGTTATTGAGAAACTCCCACCTCCAACATCTGTAAAAGGTGCTAGGAGCTTTTTGGGCCACGCCGGTTTCTATCGAAGATTTATCAAGGACTTCTCCAAAATTGCTAAACCCTTATGCAAATTATTGGAGAATGACTCGATATTTCAGTTTGATGAGGAATGCTTAAAAGCCTTCAATGATTTGAAGAGTCGATTAGTCCCGACACCCATAATCGTCACACCAGACTGGGATTTGCCATTCGAATTGATGTGTGACGCAAGTGACTTCGCAATTGGAGCTGTCTTGGGCCAGCGAAGGAACAAAGTTTTTCATCCTATCTACTATGAAAGTCGAACTCTAACAGGAGATCAACTGAATTATACGGTAACAGAAAAAGAGTTACTTGCTATTGTGTTTGCTTTCAACAAGTTTCGATCTTATCTTGTAGTACCAAAGTGACTATCTATACGGACCACTCGGTAATTAAGTATTTACTTGCGACGAAAGATGCTAAGCCGAGGCTGATCCGATAGGTACTTCTACTTCAAGAGTTCGATCTAGAAATTCAAGATCGAAAGGTAGTAGAAAATCAAGTAGAAGATCACTTGTCCAGATTGGAGCCACAAGAAGGGAATTCTCCTCTTATACCAATTCAGGAGACGTTTCCAGATGAACATATACTGAAGGTAAATCATGTCCATAATACCCCTTGGTTTGCTGATATTGCTAACTATTTATCTTGTGGGTTGATGCCAATTGATAAGACGTATCAACAAAGGAAAAAGTTTCTTCACGATGTGAAGTACTATTTCTAGGAGGAGCCATATGTGTTTAAAAAGTGTGCAGATCAGATGATCAGGAGATGTGTGGCAGAAGATGAAATACCTAAGATTTTATACCACTGTCACTCATCTCCAAGTGGGGGACACTTCAGAGGTACACGTACAGCGGCCAAAGAATTGCAAGCCAGATTCTTTTGGCCAACACTATTCAAGGATGCATATGCTTACGTGAAGAGCTGTGATCGATGTAAAAGGGTTGGAAATGTCACCAACAGAAATGAGATGCCTCGAACAAACATCATTGAGGTAGAGTTGTTCGATGTATGGGGTATTGAATTTCTTGGTCCTTTTCTTCCGTCTTGTGGTCACAAGTACATACTAGTAGCAGTAGACTATGTTTCTAAGTGGGTCGAGGCTAAGGCATATCCGACAAACGATTCTAAGGTTGTGATGAAGTTTCTGCAGAAGCATGTGTTCACAAGGTTTGGAACCCCAAGAGCTATCATCAGTGATGAAGGATCCCACTTTGTAAACAAGTGGTTAAAATGGTTATTAGACAAGCACAGAGTGAAACACAAGGTTGCCACAGCTTACCATCCGCAGACGAATGGGCAAGCTGAACTGGCAAATAAGGAGATCAAAGGCATACTTGAGAAGGTAGTCAGCCCGAACCGATGAGATTGGTCCACAAGATTAGATGATGCTTTATGGGCTTACAGAACAGCATACAAGACACCTTTAGGGATGTCACCCTATAGGTTGGTCTTTGGGAAAGCCTGTCATCTACCGTTGGAGTTAGAGCACAAAGCTTACTGGGCTCTTCAATAGCTTAATTTGGATCCTAAGCTCGCGAAAGAGAAACGAATGTTCCAACTCAATGAGTTAGAAGAGTTCCGAATGTTCTCATATGAAAATGCCAAATTACTTAAAGAAAGACTCAAGAAATGGCATGACAACCACATTCGAGTTTGAGAATTTGAAGCAGGTCAGCAAGTCTTGTTGTTCAATTCCAGGTTGAAGTTCTTTCCAGGTAAGCTAAAATCACGTTGGTTCTATCCATTTACGATTCACCAAGTCTATCCATACGGAGTTGTTGAACTCCAAGGTAAGAGAGGTAATTTCCGAATTAATGCTCAGCGCTTGAAACATTATTGGGGAGATAACATTGAACGGGATAAAATCTCGTTCATTTTATCGGATACTTAATTTTTCGTTTTTCTTTTTGAATAAATGATTTAGGGTATATTTTCGGGTTTAGTATGTTTAAATAAATTCTGTCTAGGAGATTGGAACTTAAGCGGGACCGTTTGTGACCCCTCCAATCTTTCCTGGGAATTTATTTTGACATAAGTTTCTAAGAAATTATCCCCTAAATGGGAAAATAAATTTTTAGTTTTTCAAATAAAAGGGTCAATTTTGATCCAAGTTTTAATTTGCAACTCAATTTTAAATTTTCATTAAGTCTAGGGACTTAATTGAATTATTTTTAAAATTTAGTCGCTCTTTTCGTAAATAAAAAAAACTAGGTGCCTTTCTTTGTGAATATTTTCAAAAAGCATCTAGAATAAATATCTTCAATATTATTAATAATTTGATAAACTCTAATATATAATTATATTATTTATAATTTATATATTAATTTTTATCAACTTAGCTTAGAATTAGGATTAATTTTATTTTGATTATATTTTATGTTTATCTTAATAATTTAATAACAGTTGATAATTTCATATGCATATATTTAATTATTAATTGTTATTTACTTTGAGTAGAATTAGAACTTAAGGATTTTTTTTTAATCATTAAAATTTTCTAAGAATTCTACTACAAATCTTATTTCTCCCTCTATAAATACCATCAATCTTCCTCCCTCCATTCATCCATCTTCAAAACCCCAAAGAACCAAAACCCCAAAAGTGCCGCAAGCCTACCCCAAAGACTCGGCCGGTGCCACACTCAGCCGACGCCCGGCAACTGCGCGCAGACTGTTCCAAAGACTCCATCCACGCGCGCCGCGCCGCGCCCAACCACCGCCAGCCGTGTTCCGTACCTGCACTTAGCACCTGTACACGTCCCAGTACACCAGGCTAGCTTGCGAAAGGTCCCGCAGGCTACTGCTTGTCGAATCAACCCCTGCCGCACATTGCTACCCGCTCCCGCACCATCAGCCGCGCGCCTAGTCGCCCTTCAAGCACTTGATCGGCACACCATCCTTGCACCAACCCCTTTAACCAAACCCTCCAACGTCCTTCAAATTGCCATTTATTTTCCTTCATAATTACTTTTAGATTTCATATGTTTTTACAAAAAAAAAAAGGTGGTAAGACCTAATTTTCTTTCAAAATTTTAATTTTATTCAATAATTTAATTTTTCAATTTATTCAATTATTGATAATTTTTATTAACCAAATTTTTGAGAAAATAAATTTTTCCATCTTATGATCAAGTTAATCATGCCTCGCAAGAGAACTCGTGCCTCTGCTCAAATCGACAAAACACAAAGCAAGTTTCATTGTGTTGAAGCCAAAGTGAGATACGAAAGTATCTTCAAAAATCAACAGATGCATCCTGAGAAAGGCTTCACACTAAAGGAAAGCAACTACAGAGACTTTATGGCACGTATTCGTCAAGTTGCCGAAGCCCTCAATTGGGAACTATTTTGTGAGAAGAGGCCTAGTGTGGATGAGGAGCTAGTTCGTGAGTTCTATGCGAATTTAACCTCAAGCGAGATGACAGAAGTTCCAGTTCGCGAAATCAAGGTACCAATTAATTCAAATGCTATTAATGAGTTCTTTGAATTACCTGATTTCGAGAACGACGAATATTCATCTTTGATGAGCAATATCAAGCCTGAAATTCTGCTAGAAATTCTCGAGGAACTTACAGTTCAAGGTTCCAATTGGACTGTGTCAAAACAAGGAATCCACACTTGTCGAAGAGAATACTTGACACCACTCACGAAGGTATGGTTCTATTTCATCCGATTCAGCCTAATGCCTAGCTCACACGGGACTACAATCTGATTAGAGCGAATGGTCTTATTATACTCGATCTTAACTGGAAAGACCATTGATGTGGGAAAGATCATCTTGAGGGAGATGCAAAATTGTGCCGTTAAACGTTCTGGCCCTACTTACCTCCCCTTTACAATAACTATTTTGTGCTTGAAAGCTGAAATTCTTGCAAATGTAAAGAAGACAGGGTACACCCAAGGCACAATCACGGATTGGGACCTATATTGAATAGCTGGAGACTCTGTCCTACAGCAACGAGTTGAAGAAAGTGAGGATCCTGAAGACCCTGAAGAAGAAGAAGATCCCACGATACAATCATTTGGAATACCCGATAAGGCGAAATCAGTAGAACCAAAAGCGGGACCTAATACTAAAACTTCAATGTTTAGAGATCCACCGCCTAGCCCAGACCTTCGAGATGAGTTGTCAAAATTGATGGACCTAATGCAACATATGCAATGGCAACAGCAAGCTTACTGGAGATACTCAAAAATAAGGGATGACTCGATGAAAAGTGCTCTTAAGAAAATATACAATGATCCATTTATTTTTGTGCCTGAATTTCCAGATTTCATATTTGAACCATGGAGTCCATTATCGAAGAAGGAGCGAAGCGATTCATGCAAAGGCAATAATGATAGAGCAAAAGATGAGTCCAATTTGGAAGGATCTGAAATAAATAAAAGGGAGGGATCTTGACTTTATTTTTCTTCTTATGTTAATTTAGGATTAGGATTAATTAGGATTTTTTTATTTCTGCACAATAAAATAAGAGATGGGAATCAAAAGTAAATATGGACAAGTAGTAAAGTCTAAAGTGTGGCAATAGGTATATACATGTCTAGGATTGGATCTAGGAAGAGCTTGGTACTTAAGCAGTCAAATTGACTCACTTCCTCTTTTCTGGAATCCTACCTGGTGTATAGTATCTATTCACTTTAAACAATGAGGACATTGTTCATTTTAAGTTGGGGGGACCGAAAATTGAAATTATTTCCACTCAGAATAAAAATTTTCTTTTAATTATGAATATGATATATTTTTGTTTAATAAATTTGAATTTTGTTAAGTATGCTAAATTTAAGTATGAATAAAGTTTGATTATTTCAATAAATTGTTATGTTAGCTTAATAATGACATGAAATGTATTTATAATAAACCATGCAATTCATACCATAAAATTTTAGTTCTTTAGGAAAGTTAGGCATGCATGAAAGTTTAAGTCTTTAGAATTGACTTAGTAGTTTCTTGAGGCAAAATCCTAGGAAGCATGGAACGTTGAAAATGATTTAGGCAACTGTTGTTTGGACCGTTTGAGCCTTTCAAGCCAACCATGATGAAATTTTTATCCTTTGAAACCCAACTTTGAGACTTCATGGCCTAATTTTATTTGAACCCTTACAAAATTAGCCATCACTTCTCTTAATTATCTTAAAAATGTCCCAAACACTACACTCAGTACTATTCAGAGTATTCTTTGAAAATAAGTTTGGGGGAGTTGCAAAGAAATATGAAATGCTCTAAAAATTGTAGTACATGCAGTAAAATACTCGGGAAAAAAACAGATGTACTCGAAAGAAAATAGATGTACAAAAGAGCATGTGAAAGTAAAATAAGTTGGTGTATCGAGGGTAAAAATTCTGAAGGTTCGATTTTACACTGAGTCTAGGGTTTTAAACCTAAAATTATCTATCTTTTACTTACCCCTAAGCCCAGCCACGTTACAACCTTGTTAAAGACCTGCTGATTCAAAGTTCCAATGTTACCTACATTAGTGGAGAGAAATTACTCTGTTCAACATATGAAGACATCAGTTAAGCTTAATGATTGCAGTTTAATTTTGAATAAGGGATTTAAATCAAATTGGTAGGGATTAACATGTCTTTATTAAGAAACATTTAGTCTAATTTTTCTATTGTAGTAATTGTTGAGATTAATTTGAACGATATATATACTTGAGTAGCATAATTATCAAATTTCTTGTTTGTGAGCCTAAGTATATTGATTTCATGATTTTCGGAAGAATGCTGTTCTGAAGGAGTTTTTCAAAAGTGTTTTCGAGAAAATTCTTTTCAAATTTGTGCATTTCTCGGGACGAGCAATGAATTAAGTTTGGGGGTGTGGAAACACGAAAATTTACGTGTTTTTACATGCTTTTTTAACTTAAAATCATGCTATTTCGGTTAAATTCTTGTCGAAAAATAATTAAATATTATAAAATAATTAAATTGTGTTAAAAATATGAACATGATGAATTTTAATTAATTTTATAGTTAATTTTGATTAATTTTGACTATTTTAAATGATTCGCACAAAAGGCTTAAAATTGGCTCATGAGCAGACACTGCTCGAAGAATAAAACTGAGAAGCAATTTGAAGTATCAAGGCAAATTTATTTCCAGCATAAGATAGTCCAAAAATGTGTGTTAATTCATAATATAATTAATTTTAATTTATTCCCAATTTAATTTGGGCTAAATAAATTATTATTAATTAATTATGGAAAAAAGGGTTCAGTTGAATCGCACTGGTTAAACCGAATTTAGTGAACCGAACCAGCCACCAATTGGGCTGCCCAGAACCGTCCATATGCTGACCCAAATCAGCATTTTAGCTGACTAAATAAGCTTGCAAATAAGCCCTTGAAGAACTTTCAACCTTGCATTCAAACCCCTCCAAAAATGTGGCTTTATGGATTTGCCCCAGGCTATTTTTAGCAAAGTTGAATCTCTCAACTTTGCCATGTGTGTGGCCGGCCAAGGGAGGTCTCTTTGGCTGATGGAATTTGCTATTTTTAGCAGCCACAATCAGCTATAAAAGCCACCCCTTGCTTATCATTCATCTCATCCCTCACACTCTCATTCTCTCTTCTCCTCTCTCACGTTCTCTCAACTTTCCCTTTCCATTCCCCCTTTTGTTCAAGTGTCGATTTCTTCTCTTGGGAAAGAGGTCCTAATCAGCCATTGTTGAGCATCAATTAAAGTGTTCATAAGCCACCTTGATAGCCGAGGACAACGGAGAACGAAGAACGGAGCAATCAGTCAAGCCACTGAAAAACACCGGATTTGCTTCTTGTTCCCTATCTCTTTAAATTTTGTTGTTGTTTTGAAAAACATGTTTATGAATATTTATGCTATTGAAATGGTTATTTTAATCAATTTAGCTTGAATTTAATCCGAGTTGGGTTGATTATATTTTGCCTGCTTGAATTATCGAATCATGTTTGTGCTGTTATAGGCCTCGATAAGATGCTTGATTAAGTAAAATCATGCCTAACTTATTCTTGCAATATTAATTGTTAGATAACTAATGAATTAATTATTAAATCGTATTGAAATTGTAATTAATAGACACAATACTTAATCAGTGCATATTTATTCTTCTAAGGCAGCTGAAGTTTAAATTAGCAGTGTATTTGGCAATACATATGCCTTGCATAACTTGCAAGATTATTGTGATTAAACTGTTTCAAGGTAGAAATACTTTGTTACCTCACTTGATCTTTTATATGCTTGTGAAGATTGATTAATCGCTTGGATTGACATTGAAAAATGTTCAAGAGATTGATTAATTTAATAAGTATGTATTAGCAGTAGTTAGCAAATTACCGAGTTGCCGTGAATTTGTTCGTAGCAGTATAAACATAAGTTTAATAATTCTACGTTAAAGGAATGTAATTAATCCAACACAATTATATCATCTTGATTAAACCTTGTTTGAACTCGTGCATTTGAACCTTTTTATTTTTAATTTTCTTTACTTAGTTTTTAAACCTTAGTTTTTAATCATCTTTAAACCAAAATATTTTCCATCACCAAAGTGTTTTAAAATCAATTTCATAAATATTCCTTTTTACAGTCCCTGTGGGTACGATAACTCAACATTTACTTGTCACTTTATTACTTGTTGCAATTGTGTATACTTGCACATTTTCGTCGTTCCAGTGAGCCACACGGCCGTGTGGTAGGCCGTGTGAGCCACACGGCCGTATGCTAGGCCATGTAGTTGGCCGTGTAGCTCACTGTTCATTGAATTCGAGCCACACAGGCAAGGGACACAGGCGTGTGTCCAGGCCATGTGTGGCCATGTTAGTGCAGGGTTCACACGAGCAAAGGACACGGGCGTGTGTCTAGGCCGTGTCACTCATTAAGTTGAGAATAATGATCACACGGGCTAGGGACACGGGCGTGTTCCCAAGCCGCGTGAGCCACATGGGCAAGGACACGGGCGTGTGTCCAACCTATGTGACTCACTGTTTACGATTTAGAACCACGCGGACAGACAACATGGGCATGTGTCAGGCCGTGTGAGCCACACGGGCAAGTACATGGGCATGTGCCAGGCCGTGTGGCATATAAATAGGATCTAGACCTTTGTTTTGAGGCCGTGAGTGTTGTCTAACACAAGCACTGACCTCCACAATGTATTTATGATTTGAATTTGATTATATGAGGACTATCTGATGCTCTGAGACTGAGATATGAATTATATAAATGTATGTGTAATGATGGCTATTAATAATACTGATCCGTATTATCAATTTATGAAATGAATTGGTATGACTAAACACATGTCGTTGATATTTGCAATCTGCATTTGCATGGGTTGGGACATTGTGAAGGAGGAAGTACTCTGCTCTGAATCAGTGGCTAAGCCACAATGCATATATATGAATCTGGCGCTTTGTCGCATTTCAATCTAGCAGCTAGTCTGCATCTCTATAAACGTGTCGAACAGACACTTTATGCTGTGTATGGTTGGTTGGGCATTAAACGCCCTTAATGGTGTGTTGGGATGGTCGGAGATGGTCTGTAGCGGATGGGGGTAGGAATAACTGCATATGTATCTGATCTGTTCTATATCTGAAACTAGAATTACTTCTGTTATCTAAATGAATCTTAGGATTTGAGAATTATCTTATAAATGTACTTTAATAGAATGGACGTCTTTTATGCACCGGGTTCACAACTCATTTCGTTGTTGATTGGATTGCAGGTTGCTCTCAGACTTGAATGGGTGTATTTGTGGGAGCTCGGTCAATCCGATTATCTTTACTTTAAATCTTACCATTAGTAATCTCAACTTTCTCTGATTTTATGATGTTTGGGAAGATCAAATAGTTAGTTAATTGTTGTGTCAGTTATAAATGTTGAATGATTTCATTTTAACTGCGTTTATAAATGTGGTTTTCCTAATATCGACAATGTAACTCACCGGACTTGGTCCGGGACGTCTAGGTTGGGTTTAGGGTATTACATGTAGTGCTAGAGTTTTACTCCAATTTAAAAATTGGTACGCATGACCGAGTATACGTCAGGCATGCTAACATTGATATTTCCCGTGCCGCCATTTGCGAGTACTATGGCGTACCGTGCTATGAAAGAGACGACCTATTGTCTCTTGACTTGAACAATTTCACAAATGTTGACACGGATGCCATTCTTAGAGAATTTCATCCTACTAAAAAGCCTTAAAATAAAAAATGGTCCCCAAACTATAGCGCTTTTTCAATTTATGTACTTAAAACTTTTCCTTTTTTGTCAAAAGTGCTACTTGAACTTTCATTATGTTAACACTATTGGTCCTTCCGTGAATTGTCGTTTGAAATAATTGTCTGAGTCAACCAGAGCCTGACACGTAATCAAAAACTAAATTCGAGTATGTTTAAGTATGCAATTTTTTTTACAAAAAAAAATTTTATTTTTATTTAACGTTTTAAAATGATTTTATTTTAATTTTAAAGACAACATATTTTAATGTTTATATTATAGTATTGTTAGTATTATAAATTAAATTTTTATATGAAATAAATTATATAATATATTATAGAACTAAAAATTGAATTGGGTTTCTCGTCTGAGTTAAATTTTTTACCCAAATCTAATTTGGGTGCTTAATATTTTTATATGCACATTTCCAAATTACGGACAAAATTTCAAATTTTGGTCTGCCAATTAAAACAATATTATATGCTGCTGCTTTAAGTAGGAAAGTTACTTTGTCAAGGTTTATATACTTATTGCTCCTCCTTTGGCTCTTTCACCTTGGTTCTTTCCTGTGAACGGAATTTAAGACAGAAATTCTAACATTACTATTGGGACTGGATATCAGGAATATGATTTTTATATGTATATATATTTAAAGATATTTTAAAGAAGTATACGTGTAATGTATGTATATAGAAAATAATTTTCATTGCAAAAATTTTATGGAAAATGAAAAGCTAAGTGTAACCATCTTCAAATCCATCCAATTTAGGCATCAGCCAGTAAAATGATTTGTTGACAAGTATAATCTAAAGCCCCTTTGATCTTCATCAACAAATAGCTGCCATAAGAAATTTAAGAAAAATAAACTAAAAGTGAACCAAACCTGCAGGAACCTCCCACATAGATGCTTCTGAATGATAAATATATTACAAAATCTGGGTAAATGATAAAATACAATTTTATCAGCTTAATGGTAAGTCTTCGGTCCATCATAAATTTTCATAGTGAAAGACCAATATTTTAAATTACTCATTGCTAAGATCTCTATATATTGCTTTTCCCACTTGAAGTTTTCTGCACTAAAACATCAAAACAGAAGTGACTTAAAGAAGATAAAAATGAAGAAGCAAGTAATTTGTTCGACCGTCTTTCCTCTCCTTTGCGTTCTTCTTCTTTTTCTTAGTGTTGAAGCACAGACGTGCAGCCCTAATGGTAAGATCAAAGGAAAACCCTCCACCAGGGCAATGCAACCAGGAAAATGATTCTGATTGTTGCAAGGATGGCAAGTGGTACACGACATACAAATGTTCACCCCCTGTATCAAGCCAAACGAAAGCAACACTGACGCTTAACAGCTTTGAGCGAGATGGAGACGGTGGTGCACCATCTGAATGTGACAACCAGTACCACTCCGATGATGACCCTGTGGTGGCACTTTCTACAGGGTGGTATAACAACGGGAAGAGGTGTTTGAATTATATCAACATCCATGGCAATGGAAAATCTGTGAGGGCTAAAGTTGTGGATGAATGTGATTCTACTATGGGATGCGATTCGGACCATGATTATCAGCCCCCTTGCCCTAACAACATTGTTGATGCCTCGAAAGCAGTTTGGAAGGCTCTTGGAGTGCCTGAGAGCGACTGGGGAGGGATGGATATCTACTGGTCTGATACTAATTAATCACTTTATCCATATTTATATTTATAATGTATGTACTAGACTAAAGATTTCTTGTGCGTCTTAGTTAATATTTATGTTACTATTAATGTAAATATATATATATTATGTATTTCGAGCCATAAATTATGTTTTAAATCTTCATTATTTGCTCTATCCTTGCTTCTTACTTGGAGAAATTCTTAGTTAATTCTTGAAATCAAATGAGTGCTGGATTTGGTAAGCGTTCGATAGGGGTACAAAAAAGGCACTTGTGCTCGCAAGTTATTCGAAAGAAATTCGAAATCAATTCAAGCGTGAGCAACTTGAGTTATCAAGTGAGCCATGTTTGAGTACCTTAATACTGGATTTGAGCAGCTAGCGAGCTTAATCAAGCTTTTTATTAATAATACATTTTCAATATTTTTAATATTAGATTACTATGTTGTATACGAAACGGGTTCAAACTCAAGCTCGAATATATATGTAAATGCTTTTTATAGCCAAGCTTAGATAGTTTGATTTTACCACGAGCCAAGTTGGAGCTTCTAGAATAGTATTCGACCAAATTGGAGCCATATTTCAAGCAATGAATTTTGAGTAGAGCTCGAGCATGATGAATCTCAACAATCAGGGAGCATATATACATAAATCAAATGGCATTTGGGTATAAAGTTCATTGTCTTTTTTAACTGTTTCTCTTCCATGTTTTCATAGGTCATGACTTGCGGGTAATATTCATCAGTCTTCTCATCCTACGTAAACTAGGTAACATGTTTATGGTAAGAACTAACACTGCTAGTTCATGGTTGCCTTAATTTATCAAAAATTTACCTTACTCGGATTTAGTCACCAGGGCTGGACATAGATATTCTTTGCTTTTTCAAGATTTTCATATATTTGAAAAGTCTTTGGAAGATTATATCTTAGTATTTCTACTCACACATGTACGTTGTATGTAAGATCTTAAAGAAAAACGATGAGTGGAGTTTTTATTTCACCAGCACAGGGTTTTGGGTGAAGGGATTATAATCCCAGATGTTGATGGATCAGTCTGCTTTCAAGAAACACCATGTGTGCCGACAAACAGTCTCGATGATAATTCAAGAAAGCAACCGAATCAAATATTGAAAACTACTATGACTGTCAACAAAGAAATTTTTCTTTTCTTCCTATTTCATAAAGACTGGGAAGAATCAACTAAGGAGAGAATTTACAAATGTGGAGGTTGAACTCTAAATAAACTAAAATCACCAATCAATCTACGTATCTAGTTTGTTACCAGTCAAAGCTCTTCGTTGAACAACTAAAACTACTCTAAATATTGTCCTCCCTTAGCTTCTTTTGTCCCTTTGCCGCCAAATTTGGAAAGTTACAAACAATTAATATGAATGTAAGACCATAATTAACTTAGTCGTTGTAGTATAGTGGAAAGTATTCCCGCCTGTCACGCGGGTGACCCGGGTTCGATCCCCGGCAACGGCGATCATGTCTTTTCGTAGATTTTAATCTTTCTAGCTTTTGTTAGTGATGCAATCAGATAATCTACTTCCCTAAATGCTTATTTGGAGCCTTTTGGGACAGTGAAAAGCAAGATTGTTAAAGCTGCGGCACTCACGCTTAATACAGAGTTTTACTTTTAAAATTTTATTTCATGTTTGAACTCTTTCAATTAAGTTTGTTTATGTTAAACTTCAATCACTGGTGTCTATTAAGCAAGCAACCCTATGCTTCAACAACACTTTGCATCAACAGCCTATGCTTCCACCCCTAGATAAAAAACCAAGTCTCCTAGATCCTTTAATAAGAATCTTTCATCAAGTGATTTCACCAATACATCAATTTTCCATTGATCATCCCCTGTAATGACTATGGCTTCCACATACACTGGTAGATACGCTTTCTTCCCGTTAGTGTTCTTAATACAGAGAGCAACGTCGGCCGCTGATTGTTTGAACCCCAGTTATCCAACCTACTCTTTAAGCTTTTCAAACCATGCCTCTAGGGCTTGCTTGAACCCACAAAAGGCCTTTTTCAGTTTACACACTAATTGATCTCCTCCAACAGTACAATGCTCAGAATCAGGAAGTTGTAACTAACACGTATACCTCTTCTATGAACTCCTTATTCAGAAACGCATTGGGACTATCTAATTGTCTCAACTTTCATTTGTTGGTTAATGCAAAGTGTAAGAATGATCCTCACTATATTGTCTTTAATTTTTGGATTGTCAGTTTCCTTGAAGTTATGTCCAACAATCTAGGAGTACCCTTTTGCGACCAGTCTAGCTTTATACCTTGCTGAACTCCCACCTACATGTCTTTTGACTTTGAACATGCATTTACATCCCACTGGCTTGTGACCCCTTGGAAATTTAAACAAGCTTCATGTATCTTGTTTTATTATTGCAGACAATTCAACTTCTACTACATTCTTCCATTAAGGTTGACTAGCAGCTTCAACAAAGTCTCGGGGCTCATCTAGTGAAAGGTTTACAAAACACGATTAGCGCTTAAGAATACCAGCCTTTGCACAAATAAGCATAGGATGAATATTCATTATTGTAGGAAGAGGTCTAGGAGATAGAATTTGTGCAATGTCGATTGTCTGAGATCAAGCAGTTCGGAAGGCTCTTGGAGTGAGCAATTGAGGTGGGATGGATATTTATTGGAGTGATACTAATTAATCACTTTATCCATATAAATATTTATAATGTTTGTATTAGACTAAAGATTTCTTGTGCATCTTAGTTAAAGTTTATGTTACTATTAATGTAAAAGTTATATATATATATATATATATATATATCTTATATTATGTATTTTGAGTCGTAAATTATGTTATAAATCTTCATCGTTAGCTCTATTCTTACTTCTTATTCAGAGAAATTCTTAGTACTCAAATTTAGATGAGCGCTTGATTTGGTTTGTTTGATAGAGGTGTAAATGATGCACGTGAGTTAAATACAAAAAGAAAATTCAACTTCGATTAAGGGATTGTCGAGCCAAGCTCAAGCTTGAGCAGCTTGAATTATCAAATGAACTAGGTTTCTTTAGGGTTAAGGTACCTAAGAGGTCCCTGTATTATAGTGTCTGGATCAACTTAGCCCCTCTATTGTTAAATGAGTTAGTTTGGTCCCTATATGACTAAATTAATCCATTTAATAATAGAGGAACAGATTTCATCCGAACTACCTCTAAGGTACATTCACTATTTCTTTAGTCATGATTTTTTTCAATACTGTTTCTATTAAATCTATATAGTACCATGTATTTTTTGTTAAACCAAGCTCAAGATTGAGTAGCTTGAGTTATCAAGCGAGCTAGGTTTGAGTACCTTAATACTCGTTTTGAACAGCTCGAGAGCTTAATCAAATTTTTAATTGATAATAGTATTTTTAATTTTAGATTACTACTTTACCTTTAATACACTTGAAACTCAAATTTCAATTTTTTTTTAGTGAAGTATAAAAAAAATTTGTATATGGAATGAGTTTGAATTGAAGGTAAAATATGTAAATCAGGTGAACGAGCTTACTTTAATAGAGCTTAAATAGAGCTAAAGCTTCTAAAATAGTATTTGATTGAGCAAGAGTGGAGTTTCGAACAACAAATGTCAAGTAGAGCTTGCGCTTCTCATTGTTTGAGTACAGCCCTAGTATTTTACTCTTGTATATTCAATATTATTTTTTGTTTTTTTCATGAATTTTGAGGATCCTTATAGGATCATCATATGGATCAACATAGTCCATAATTATTGTTTGTAATCAAATGGTCAAGTTTCAACTCACTAAATTAAAGCTAAATAGGAAAGTTCAAATCCTACCTGGAGTATACCATAGGGGTGGTGACAACATTATTTGCGGAAATCTTATTCTGCGACTAGGGTTTGTCACCCTTTACTATTAACTTAGGTTTGTTAGGCCTCATCGTGTATCGGGTCAATTATATGTGCTATCTGATCTTTAAACCAACTTATGTAATTTATTCAAACCTAATAAATAAATTATCCTATGTTCAAAATATTATTTATTCTTTTTAATTAAATTAAGTTAAATATATTATTTTCTAAACTCAATTCTAATTTCATTGAAGTCATGACAACTTTATCGTACTAAAATCTATAAGCAAATCAATTTAATTAACTTGTTTTTATGGAACTATGATGACTTAATTAATTTAATTTTTACTTCGAACTTCAATTATTTCATTTCTCATTACATAATAATTTGAAGATACAAATTAATTCTCGAGTCATCGCTTGTTAATGGCAAGAAAACACAGTCACTGCGGATAATGATACATGTGATGTATTTCCCCAGTTCGTCGTTTCACATTTTCATTTCATCAATTAATGCAAACCATAAAGGTTATACAGATCTAGTGAATGGACCAATTGGATATATATAATTAGCGTTCAAATAATTTGAATTGTTGTACTTACTTTGGTAAGATTTATCGTTTTAGTACGTCGAACTTACTAAGCTTCAATGAGCTTCCTTCTGTCATTTTCTATTCTTGTAAATACTTTGAAGGTTGGACGGTCGAATAAGCAGTATAAACATAAGTTGAATAATTCTACGTTAAAGGAATGTAATTAATCCAACACAATTATATCATCTTGATTAAACCTTGTTTGAACTCGTGCATTTGAACCTTTTTATTTTTAATTTTCTTTACTTAGTTTTTAAACCTTAGTTTTTAATCATCTTTAAACCAAAATATTTTCCATCACCAAAGTGTTTTAAAATCAATTTCATAAATATTCCTTTTTACAGTCCCTGTGGGTACGATAACTCGACATTTACTTGTCACTTTATTACTTGTTGCGATTGTGTACACTTGCAAATTTTCGTCGTTCCAGTGAGCCACACGGCCGTGTGGTAGGCCGTGTGAGCCACACGGTCGTGTGCTAGGCCATGTAGTTGGCCGTGTAGCTCACTGTTCATTGAATTCGAGCCACACAGGCAAGGGACACAGGCGTGTGTCCAGGCCATGTGTGGCCATGTTAGTGCAGGGTTCACACGGGCAAAGGACACGGGCGTGTGTCTAGGCCGTGTCACTCATTAAGTTGAGAATAATGATCACACGGGCCAGGGACACGGGCGTGTTCCCAAGCCGTGTGAGCCACATGGGCAAGGACACGGGCGTGTGTCCAGCCTATGTGACTCACTGTTTACGATTTAGAACCACGCGGACAGACAACATGGGCATGTGTCAGGCCGTGTGAGCCACACGGGCAAGTACATGGGCATGTGCCAGGCCGTGTGGCATATAAATAGGATCTGGACCATTGTTTTGAGGCCGTGAGTGTTGTCTAACACAAGCACTGACCTCCACAATGTATTAATGACTTGAATTTGATTATATGAGGACTATCTGATGCTCTGAGACTGAGATATGAATTATATAAATGTATGTGTAATGATGGCTATTAATAATACTGATCCGTATTATCAATTAATGAAATGAATTGGTATGACTAAACACATGTCGTTGATATTTGCAATCTGCATTTGCATGGGTTGGGACATTGTGAAGGAGGAAGTACTCTGCTCTGAATCAGTGGCTAAGCCACAATGCATATATATGAATCTGGCGCTTTGTCGCATTTCAATCTAGCAGCTAGTCTGCATCTCTATAAACGTGTCGAACAGACACTTTATGCTGTGTATGGTTGGTTGGGCATTAAACGCCCTTAATGGTGTGTTGGGATGGTCGGAGATGGTCTGTAGCGGATGGGGGTAGGAATAACTGCATATGTATCTGATCTGTTCTATATCTGAAACTAGAATTGCTTCTGTTATCTAAATGAATCTTAGGATTTGAGAATTATCTTATAAATGTACTTTAATAGAATGGACGTCTTTTATGCACCGGGTTCACAACTCATTTCGTTGTTGATTGGATTTGGTGGCTCTCAGACTTGAATGGGTCGGCGTTGTGGGAGCTCGGTCAATCCGATTATCTTTACTTTAAATCTTACCATTAGTAATCTCAACTTTCTCTGATTTTATGATGTTTGGGAAGATCAAATAGTTAGTTAATTGTTGTGTCAGTTATAAATGTTGAATGATTTCATTTTAACTGCGTTTATAAATGTGGTTTTCCTAATATCGACAATGTAACTCACCGGACTTGGTCTGGACGTCTAGGTTGGGTTTAGGGTATTACATGTAGTGCTAGAGTTTTACTCCAATTTAAAAATTGGTACGCATGACCGAGTATACGTCAGGCATGCTAACATTGATATTTCCCGTGCCGCCATTTGCGAGTACTATGGCGTACCGTGCTATGAAAGAGACGACCTATTGTCTCTTGACTTGAACAATTTCACAAATGTTGACACGGATGCCATTCTTAGAGAATTTCATCCTACTAAAAAGCCTTAAAATAAAAAATGGTCCCCAAACTATAGCGCTTTTTCAATTTATGTACTTAAAACTTTTCCTTTTTTGTCAAAAGTGCTACTTGAACTTTCATTATGTTAACACTATTGGTCCTTCCGTGAATTGTCGTTTGAAATAATTGTCTGAGTCAACCAGAGCCTGACACGTAATCAAAAACTAAATTCGAGTATGTTTAAGTATGCAATTTTTTTTACAAAAAAAAATATTTTATTTTTATTTAACGTTTTAAAATGATTTTATTTTAATTTTAAAGACAACATATTTTAATGTTTATATTATAGTATTGTTAGTATTATAAATTAAATTTTTATATGAAATAAATTATATAATATATTATAGAACTAAAAATTGAATTGGGTTTCTCGTCTGAGTTAAATTTTTTACCCAAATCTAATTTGGGTGCTTAATATTTTTATATGCACATTTCCAAATTACGGACAAAATTTCAAATTTTGGTCTGCCAATTAAAGCAATATTATATGCTGCTGCTTTAAGTAGGAAAGTTACTTTGTCAAGGTTTATATACTTATTGCTCCTCCTTTGGCTCTTTCACCTTGGTTCTTTCCTGTGAACGGAATTTAAGACAGAAATTCTAACATTACTATTGGGACTGGATATCAGGAATATGATTTTTATATGTATATATATTTAAAGATATTTTAAAGAAGTATACGTGTAATGTATGTATAGAAAATAATTTTCATTGCAAAAATTTTATGGAAAATGAAAAGCTAAGTGTAACCATCTTCAAATCCATCCAATTTAGGCATCAGCCAGTAAAATGATTTGTTGACAAGTATAATCTAAAGCCCCTTTGATCTTCATCAACAAATAGCTGCCATAAGAAATTTAAGAAAAATAAACTAAAAGTGAACCAAACCTGCAGGAACCTCCCACATAGATGCTTCTGAATGATAAATATATTACAAAATCTGGGTAAATGATAAAATACAATTTTATCAGCTTAATGGTAAGTCTTCGGTCCATCATAAATTTTCATAGTGAAAGACCAATATTTTAAATTACTCATTGCTAAGATCTCTATATATTGCTTTTCCCACTTGAAGTTTTCTGCACTAAAACATCAAAACAGAAGTGACTTAAAGAAGATAAAAATGAAGAAGCAAGTAATTTGTTCGACCGTCTTTCCTCTCCTTTGCGTTCTTCTTCTTTTTCTTAGTGTTGAAGCACAGACGTGCAGCCCTAATGGCAAGATCAAAGGGAAAACCCCTCCACCAGGGCAATGCAACCAGGAAAATGATTCTGATTGTTGCAAGGATGGCAAGTGGTACACGACATACAAATGTTCACCCCCTGTATCAAGCCAAACGAAAGCAACACTGACGCTTAACAGCTTTGAGCGAGATGGAGACGGTGGTGCACCATCTGAATGTGACAACCAGTACCACTCCGATGATGACCCTGTGGTGGCACTTTCTACAGGGTGGTATAACAACGGGAAGAGGTGTTTGAATTATATCAACATCCATGGCAATGGAAAATCTGTGAGGGCTAAAGTTGTGGATGAATGTGATTCTACTATGGGATGCGATTCGGACCATGATTATCAGCCCCCTTGCCCTAACAACATTGTTGATGCCTCGAAAGCAGTTTGGAAGGCTCTTGGAGTGCCTGAGAGCGACTGGGGAGGGATGGATATCTACTGGTCTGATACTAATTAATCACTTTATCCATATTTATATTTATAATGTATGTACTAGACTAAAGATTTCTTGTGCGTCTTAGTTAATATTTATGTTACTATTAATGTAAATATATATATATTATGTATTTTGAGCCATAAATTATGTTTTAAATCTTCATTATTTGCTCTATCCTTGCTTCTTACTTGGAGAAATTCTTAGTTAATTCTCCGAATAAGATTAGTGTTAGATTTGGTATGCGTTCGATAGGGGTGTAAATGAGGCACTTGTGCTCGAAAGTTACTTAGTTAATTTGAAAAAAAAATTCAACTTCAATTAAGGCATTGTCGAGCCAAGCTCGAGCAGCTTGAGTTATCAAGTGAACTAGATTTGAGTACCTTAATACTCGATTTGAGCCGCTAATGAGCTTAATCAAATTTTTTATTAATAATGCGTTTCTAATATTTTAATCTTAGGAGAAAAAATTCACATGGAATCCAAACTCGAAATTTAATAGGAAACTTAACTCCAACCCGGTCCAACCCAACCCAACCTAAATTTAATTTAATTATTTTATTTTTTATTTTAAAGAAAATAAGATTTCTTTTTTAGTTTAGACTTAAATTTTATTTATTTATTTATTTGTTGAAAACAATATATATATATATATATATCTCAAAGGCATTTTTTAAAAATATCTTGAGATAGGCGGATTTACCTCAAATATGACCTTAATCTGACTTGATTATTTTGTTAATTTCATCCAACCTGACCTACCCTAAACCCAATTTTTTAAAAAAAATTCACTCTTAACGAATCAAGTCAAGTCGAAACCTATTCAAGTTTTTTTTTTACTTAATATAATTTACTTATTATTAGACTATCTTTATATAATGATGTTGTGTGTAGTATAAAAACTAAGAATTTATCCTTAAAAGGTATTAGATACAAATAAAACTTTAAGAATTAAGTAACCATAGGAAGTTACCATGGCATAGAATGCCGCTTTATAAACATTGAAATAATTTGTTTTCAAACATGAGTGTATTTCAAAGATGACCATTAATTTTGAGCATGTTTATGCTCCTAAAAGAAAATTAGGTTATATTTGTAAAATTTGCTTTAAGCTAAATCGAGAGTTTTTCATGACTGTGATTTATGGGGCTTTTGTCTTTGATTGAAGAGTGGAGCCAACCACATCTATAAGGGGGAATTTTCATTGCGATTATTAATTGTATTCGAAATTGATTCCATTTGATTTTAAGTTTACGGTCATTTGAGTTCATCAAAATCTTGTCTTATGTTGATATTTTCTGAAAATTATGGTGGGCGTTATAATATTTTTACTAAAGTCAATCGGATATCAATTTAATAGGGTGAAATAAAAATATTAAATTATTAAAATTCTCATGCTAGAAAAAAAAAAAAAAAGAATGGAACAATCGTTAGGAGGTTCGGGGGTAGGAAGGGCAACCAAGAAAGTCCGTCGTCGGGATGATGATCCACCGGATGTGGGTGATATGGAGGAGACTGATGATGGAGGTTCAAAAGTGGCTTCGTTCAAGGACAAACAACTAGGTTGAAATCCGAATGAAAGCATAGAGGAAGATTATGAGGAGGATGAATTTGAACTCCTTGATGGTGATGTTGTTACAGAGATGATGAACGGAATTCTAGATATCAAATTCTCGGAAAGAGTACACACTCTGATTCAAAAGAGTATGGCGAAAACAGTGACCATCAAGTTTCTTGGCAGGAAAATTGGCTTTTACAATCTAATTTCTAAGCTTCATTTGTTGTGGAAACCAAGACGATCGTTCCAGCTAATGGACTTAGAAAATGATTACTACTTCGTTAAGTTTCAATCAAAAGAAGATTATAACAAGGCGTTAATTGAAGGGCCTTGGACGATTTACGGCCAATACCTAATAGTTCAGCCATGGTCTTCTTCGTTCAATACTTCTCAAAGCCTTCCGAATCAATTAGTGGTTTGGATCCGACTTCCAGGTTTCTCAAGATCTTTTTACAAAAAATGCTTACTAGAAGCGGTGGGTAATTCGATTGGCCAGGTGATTAAGGTGGATAATCAAACGGAAAACAGGATGAGGGGCCAATTTGCGAGGATGGAAGTAAGTGTTGATCTCAGTCATCCTCTAATCTCTAAGGTCCGTGTAGAAGGGAAACTGCAGAGAGTGGAGTATGAAGGCTTACCGAATGTCTACTTTGGTTGTGGACTCTATGGCCATCAGGAGGAGGTATGGCCTAAGCTACGACAAGCGGAACTGACAGAAAATCTGAAGGAAGAGAACGCTAAATTGAAAACACCAGCACCGGTGGAATTGAACAGAAGGGCGGAAACGAAGGAGTTCGACTCATTGATGGTTGTCTCGTGCCATTCACGGAGGCTTACAAGGAGGAACACGATTATGGAAACAAATAAGCAAAATCACAGTATTGGCTCACGTTTCTCCTTAATTTCTAATTGGAATGAAGATTTGGGGGTTACAAATGCTGAAATTATGGAAGGGCAGACAAAAGATAACAGTAAAGCTGTTAGGCCTTCTTTGGGCTTCTCAATGGGTGAAAATAATGGGCCTCGATAAATGGGTCAAAAAATAAAAGGAAGTTGGCAGTTAGTGTTGGGCATAAGAAAAAGGTATTGGTTGGAATAAAATAAGGAGTTAATAGCCTGAAACAAAAAGGCATACAAATCAATGAACCACGTGAGGAATTTGAGCTGAAGAAAGTTGGGATGGGGATAACGTTTCAGGGGTTGAGTGAATACAAGGAAAGTTTGAGTGGAAAAAATAAGCATAAGGCAGTGGTAGTCGAAGAAAATCAAAATCCGAACATCGTGGTGGTTGAGGGGGAAAGGGGTGGCGGTAGCTTGGCCCTGAAATTTCTCTATTGTGGTTTAGCGTCTTCTGTACCACCTGGATCATCTAGCGTCAAATGGGGTAAGTCTTGTGATCAGAACACATTACGTTACGGAACAAAGAGAACGAAGAAGTTATGGTGTCGACGGTGGAATTAGTAGATGACATCTCAAAGAAAATTAATTCGTTTGTGGGCTTGATAAAAGATAACATTAATGACAGCATGGAGCTTCAAGAGGAGCAAGGAAAGGACCTTATTAACCAGGTTCAATGTCAAAATTGTTTGTTTAGGTTTTCATTTCTTTGTTATTCTTTTGGATGAGTCCAAAATTATTAGAATGGAACTATCAAGGTTGTATGCATACTCGTTTTAATTGCATTTTGAAGGAGTATGTCTGTGAGTTTGATATGGACGTGGTTGTGTTATTAGAAACTAGAATCAGCGGGTTGAGGGTGGAGTCTATTATTATGAATTTGGGTTTTGACTACTCTCACAGGGTGGAAGCGAGAGGTTTTGCAGGAGGCATTTGGGTTATGTGGAAGGACACAATGTCAATTAATATTCAATTGTGCCATTTTCAATACATTCACTTGTCTGTGAATAGGGCACAACAGGATAAAGTTTTTCATTGGACTGTAGTTTATGGGAGTCCGGATGCAAAGAAAAGAGAGTTATTATGGGATTCATTAAATCAAATGGCAAGGCTGATGAAGAAATCGTGGTTATTGGCAGGTGATTGGAATGCAATTCTTGGTGCTGAGGACTACAAAGGACCGAATGAGGGAAGAAAACATGGATGTCAGAGATTTAATGCCTTTTTTTTAAATCATGAATTGTACGATTTGGGGTTCACAGGTCCAAAATTTACTTGGAACAGAGGGCTGACGTTTGAACGACTTGATCGTGGTATAGGTAATATGGAATGGATTAAAGAGTATCCAAATTATGTTATTCGACATCTACACTGTTTAAAATAAGACCATCGTCCATTACTTATTTCACTTGAAGGGGAAGAGAAGATAAAAGGCTTGCGACTATTTTGTTTCTTTGTTGGGTGGCTGACTCATAGTTCGTTTCCCGAGTTAGTTAAAGAGAACTGGATTTTTAATGGAACTATGAAGGAAACAATTGATAATTTCACTAACGAGGCAAAGAAATGGAATTCCAATACATTCAGCAATTTGACTGAGAGAAAAAAGGAGACAATTGCTAGAATAAAAGGGGTGCAGTGGGCTCTTGAAGAGAAACAAACGAGAAACATGAGAAAATTAGAGTTCCGGCTAAAACAAGAGGTGGAAATGATCTTGGATTTGGAGGAACTGTTATGGAAGCAGAAGTCCCGTTGTAATTGGATTACTGAAGGAGATAGGAACACTAAATACTTCCATAGTCGAACAATGAAGCGGAGGCGAACTAATAGGATTGAGGCACTAAAATTGACTAATGAGGAATGGAGTTTTGAGGAGGAAGTTTTGAATGTTGGGGCTGCCAGTTTTTTCAAAAACCTTTATACGAATGATGGGCCAGTAAATGGTAAACTCTCTTGTGCAAACTTTTTTCCGCTTCTAACAGAAAATGAGTTGCAAAGTCTTTGTTTGGATGTTATAGAATTAGAAGTGAAGAACGCTTTAGATGGTATGTCTCCATTGAAAGCTCCAGATGTTCATGGTTTGCATGAGAAGTTCTTCCAAAGCCAATGGGCTATTATAGGTTCTTCGGTGCACTGTGTGGTGAGTGATGCATTTACTGGTAGGTATTTTGATAAAAGCATTAACAATACTTTGTTAGTGTTATTACCAAAGATAAACAATCCAGAAACCATTTCTCAATACAGGCCAATTAGCCTTTGTTCGGTCATATACAAGATTATCACGAAGACACTGGTTAATAGATTAAAATCAATTATGTCAAAACTGACATCTCCAAATCAAGTTAGTTTTGTATAGGGTCGTTCGATTTTGGATAACATCATTATTGCTCAAGAGGCAATTCACACAATGCGTATATCGAAAGATCAGACTGGTTGGATGGCAATTAAAGTAGATTTGGAGAAAGCGTACAACAGGATTCGTTGGGACTTTTTACAGGATACTCTTTTGATTGTCGGGTTACCTTTAATGATCCGTAATTTAATTATGAATTGAGTCACGACGTCTACCATGCAGATTTTATAGAATGATAATGTCACTCCGGATTTTAAGCCTACTCGTAGGGTGCGTCAAGGTGATCCGTTATCTCCCTATCTGTTTGTTTTATGTATGGAGAGATTGGGTCATTGCATACAACAAGCAAGCGATGAAGGGAAATGGCAACCGTTGAAGCTATATGATAATGTACCTGGATTAACACATCTGTTTTTTGCAGATGATCTTGTTTACTTTTGCAGAGCTGAAATGGATCAGACGAATGTTGTTAAGGACGTTATAACGCAATTTAGCTATTTCTCAAGACATAAAGTAAACAACCATAAATCCCAAGTTTTCTTTTCTGCGATGGTTAATAATGAATTAGCAGATGTTTGGGGGTGTCACGTACGGATAACCTTGGTAAATATTTCGGTGTTCTTTTGCTTCACGCTCGTGTAACTAAAGGGACATATGCTTTTCTGATTGACAAAGTGAGGAAAAGGCTTAGTGGTTGGGAAGGTAAAATGTTGTCACTTCCCGGAAGAGTTACACTAGCAAAGTCTGTTCTACAATCGATTCCCAATTATTTCATGCAACCCACTCTCTTACCTATGGACATTTTTAAGGAGATTGAAAAAATGAAACGCAAATTCATCTGGGGCTCAAATAACATTTTTCAGAAAACAGCTCTAGTTGGATGGGATAAATGTTTCTTACCGCAAGATAGAGGGGGCCTTGGGCTTAGGCGCACGCACTATCAGAATCAAGTGTTTCGTATAACGCTTGGTTTAATTTTTTAACGAAAAGAGAAGCATTGTGGGTGAGGGTTCTAAGGTCAAAGTATAAAATTGAGGAAGATTTTCCTGTGAATATTGATAGAAGGTGTTGTAGCTCTACTTGGAAATCTATTTCAAAGGTATGGACGGACCTACGTGATAGTATTTTTTTGGAGATTAGGTGATGGACGAACAGTGTGGTTTTGGTCCGATCATTGGATAAGAGAGCTAGGACCATTAGTCAATTATAGCGTGAATCAAACTCCAACTTTTAAAGATGCAACTGTATATGCGATGGTATCTTTAAATGGGGAATGTAATTGGGAGTATTTTGTGAGGGATCTTCCAAGGGAAGTACTTAGATATATTGCAGGTATTATTCCTCCACGAGATGATGCCGGAGCCGATCAAATAGGGTGGAAGTTGATGGAAAATGGCAAATGCACAATGTCTAGTGGTTATAGCAAAGTTGCGCAAGATGTTTGGTCGATTCGAGATCATACATGGAAGATCACTTGGAAGCTGGATGTTCCCCAAAGAATTCGACAGTTTCTTTGGTTACTTTTACATAAACCGTATTCTTTCCAATTCAGAACGGTGCAGAAGAGGCATGTTAAATACTAATTTTGTAGTCTTTGTGGTAGTGGAATTGAAACGCCGTTACATGCAATAAGGGACTGCCTTGCCGCTAGGGCGATCTAGGCTAATTTTATTTTGCCTCGAATGTCTGATTGTTTCTTTTTTATGAATTTGGAAGAATGGTTGATAAAAAATCTGCAAGTTTCTGATGAAACTATTATCCAGGGTGTTAATTGGAAGGTTCTGTTTGGTATTATCATGTGGAAAATCTAGAAACGCAGGAATAATATGATTTTCAATGGGGAAGCTGGTGAACTGGTGTCTGATACTTCAGGAATTCTAGCTTATGCAAGAATAGTCACTATGGCAAAAAACCGGAAGGATAAACAAAACTGTAATAGGCCAATTTCGGCCTGGCCTAGTATTAACCCATTTAAACAAAAAAAAGAACAAATAAAAAAAAACCAAAATTAATAATAGTCCAATAAACAGTCCATTTACAGACGGCTCAAAATTAAAATTAAACACAATGCCTAAGCCCAATTACGAGGCCTAAATGGCCCAAAATCTTTAACACTTCTAGAAACCCTAGAGGTTTCTGGAACCTCCGTGCGCCGCAGCCTCCAGCTCTCCACACGCGCGCCTCCTCCACGTCACCCTAGTGGTTTTACCTGCAAACAGAAACAAACAATGGCAAGCAATGACATCCAGCCATTGACAACAAATAATAACAGAATAGGGGCCAACAAATGAAAACGAATTGTATTTTGTTTTTTTATTTTATTTTTTTGGATTTCGGCTATAAAGTCCGAAAGAAAAATCCATTGTACCCCCCTACAATCTTTACGAAATACGAATCAAAGAATAGAGAAACCAAATTGAAAAAGGTTATTGCGTTTTTTCTAATCTGTTTCTTTTTTATTTCGCTTTATATACGTCAAAAAAAAAAAAAAAGGAAGGAAAGAACCCATACCTTGGTTAGTCTGAAAAAGGGAGTTTTGGGGCTCCGACCAACGTGTACGGTGGTCGTCGGTGGCGGATCGACGGCGGGCTGGTGATCGGAAATCGCAAAAGGGGAAGACCTCAGAGGATTTCCATTTTTTTTGAAAAATAAGAAGGATCAAATGTCTTTTTTCCTAAAAACATAGGCTTATATAGCCCACTGATACAACGTCGTTTTGGTTTCATACCCCAGGCCTAAAACGACGTCGTTTCCCTCCTGACCCGCGTGCGCGACCCGACCCGCCAGGGAGATCCGCGTGTTTTTAAGCAATGGTCTTATTGCGCTTTTGGTCCCTCCACGTTTTCTGTCTTTTTTAATATAGCTTATTTTTGTTTTTCAATTTAGCCCTATAATTTTTCTTCTATTTCAATTTAGTCCCGTACAAAGCGCAGCATTTTAGAGAGAGGGGATATTTTCCCCTTTAGTCCCTCCTTGTTATTCGCACGTTCGGATAGGTCCCTTTCTTTTTATTTTTTTTAGATTCGCCCCAAATGTTTGTTTTAAGTTTAATTTAGTCCCCTTTTTTTATTTTCTTTTATTATTTTTGCTATTATTGTCATTATTTTATTATTGTTATTATTATTATTAATTTAAATATTATTATTAATATTATTATTATAATTACTAATATTATTTTATTAGTACTATTATTTCTATTTTTTTATTACTATTATTTTCAATAATATTATTGCTATTATTATATTTATTATTACTACTTTCTTTTTATTATTATTATTATCATTATTATTATTATTACATTATTATCAAATTGACATTTTTAATGTTGAATATTATTATTATTATTATTATTATTATTATTATTATTATTATTATTATTATTATTTGTTTACTAATGTATTTTCATTATAGTTTATTATTATTATTGTATTTTTGCTATTATTATTATTATTTTATTATTTTTAAAATATTGTACATAGTATTTTTATTATTTCATTATTATTTTCTTTTATTTATTTATTTCTTTTTTTACCTATTATTTCATATAGATTGTTTGTCTTAAGCTTTTATTTTATTTTATTTTTTCCTTTATTATTATTATTTATATTATTGCCTTTATTTTTATTTTATTATGCATATTGGCACTAAAATTCATTTTTCATTCTACTATGATCGTATTATATTTTATTTGATTTTCGAAATAAGCAAATACTTCGTGTTCTAAGATTCGAAAGAAACCGTACCCTAACTTACTGGGTTTCGATTTTTCTCGTCGAGTCTAAAGAACCGTTTATTATTTTTAAACATATAAGTTAAATAAAAACTTATTCTCGGGAATTCAAAAATATTGTGTCCTAACTCACTGGATGTGACATTTTGTTCTCTCGAGATAAGGATTTCCAAAAACAAGGCAATACGTAGTTAGAATTTAGAAATTGTGCCCTAACTTATTGGGTTCCGATTTTTCATTTGACCTAAATAACCGAATATCCTTCATAATTTTAAATGCCTGGGTTTTAAAAGTCAAAAGGCAAGTTTAGTTTCGAGGATTCGAAGTGTTGTATCCTAACTCACTGGGTATGATATTTTATTCCTTCGAAATAAGCGGGTCTCGGCATCCGGTTTAATTTATTCAAGTTTTATTTAACAAAAAGGATCGTATTTTAAGATCTTTTCAAATTTTCGACATTAAGACATTAATCAATCAATTCGGTACCAATTTTGGGCATTACGAGGGTGCTAATCCTTTCTCGTACGTAACCGACTCCCAAACCTGTTTTCTCGAATTTCGTAGGCCAAAATTATCGTTTTAATAAATCAAAATATTTTAACGATCAATCTCAAGGTGACCCGATCACACCTCAAAAAAAAAAAAGATTGGTGGCGACTCCATATTCGTTTTTAAAAGTCGACCCTGTTTTCCAAACACAAAAAAATTGTTTCGACAGCTTGGCGACTCCACTAGGGACAAATAAGAGAGTCAAGCTGTGAAATTGATTATTTTCTGTCTTGTTGTCGAAAAATTGAAAATCTGATTTGAAAAATTACGATCCTATTATTGCATTTGTTCGTATTGTTATTTCATATGATTACTGTGGTTTGAGTCTCGCATCATATTGCATAAGGACCGTTTTGGTCTTACCTTTTTAAGTGGGAGTGAGAAGCTACTCCTTCGTGAGGTTTTCACCTCCGTGCAGGATAGTGGATCGCTTTCGGGATACATCCGTACCTATGTCTTCGTGAGATTTTCATCTCCGTGCAGCCATAGGGAAATGTATTCCTGAATCGAACTCGGTCCGTATGAGCCTATAATGGGTGAGGATCGAGGAATCTGCTGGTTCAGGTACCTCAACTTTAGAACCCAAACCGCATGTAAAAGTCCCTATGAGCTCTCCCTAGATAGTACCGCGATAAACCATAGTGGTCACCCGAATAAGTGCTATACTTGTTTCTTTATTGCTTGCTTTTACTTTGTACTAACGCGTTTCATTTTGTTTTGGCTATGATTGCATTACATGTCATTTCATATTTGAAGGAGTGTCGATTCACGTTTGATTACTAAATTAGAGAGCTTGTCATGGAGAATGAATTTCTTGATAAAATGGAAGACAATACGGCTATCCGTATATTTGTAATCCGTTTCATGTAAAGTATTTTGTCCTCTAGTAAAGTTTTCTAAAGGAAATTGAATTAGAATCGACGTCTTTTTGCATTCATGCATTCACATTACATTACATCATGTGCATTAGATTTCATGGGAAGACCCTGATTGGTTGAAATTATTTCAGCATTAACCTGGAAACCAACAAAACCAAACATCCTTACGGTACCCGAACCAAGACAAAAGACATGGATCAGAGATTAGAAAGACTTGAACAACTCCAAAAGGAGATGCAAGATAAACTTCAACTGCAAATGCAAGAGCAGCTAGCTAAAATCCAGCAAGATATGATGGACCGAATGATGGAATCACAAAGGAATATGATGACTCAGTTGACTCAACTACTGGCCGGAGGAATAGACAAAGGAAAGACCCCCATGGTTAACACTGGAGAGGATAATGAGGAACCTCTCTATCCTCCGGGTTTTACCCCAATACATCTTGAGGTGTACCCTCGAAGAACATCTGTCACAATCAAGCCTCAACAATTTCAAGAGGGTGTTTCGATGAACTTCCAAGCGGGATCAGGTTCTAACCCAGGGGATAATCCAACTAATGTTGTTATTCCTGACCTTGATGAGGTGGCCAAAAGAAAAAGGGCAAAGACAGAATTGCCAAAGCAGTTAGAGGACCGATGTAAATGGCTGGAGGAAAAATTTAGAGCCATGGAAAATGCTGATAGGCAACATGGAATTGATGCAAAAGATCTAAGTTTGGTTCCAGATCTAGTGCTTCCCCACAAGTTCAAGATGCCAGAATTTGAAAAATACAATGGGACCAGTTGCCCCGAAGCTCACATAACCATGTTTTGTAGGCGAATGACTGGTATGTTAACAATGACCAACTGTTAATACATTGATTCCAAGACAGTCTGTTGGGAGCAGCATCCAAATGGTACAATCAATTGAGCCGTGTTAAGATTTGTTCTTGGAGGGACTTAGCTCAAGCATTCATGAAGCAGTACAGTCACGTGACAGATATGACCCCTGATAGAATCACCTTGCAAAACATGGAAAAGAAACCAAGTGAGAGTTTCAGGCAATACGCACAGAGATGGAGGGAAGTTGCCATACAAGTGCAGCCGCTGCTCCTAGAAAAAGAAACGACAATGCTATTTATCAACACCTTAAAGGCCCCGTTCATCACTCACATGATTGGAAGCGTTACGAAAAGTTTTTCAGACATAGTGATGACAGGCGAAATGATCGAAAATGTGATAAGGAGTGGAAAAATAGATGCGAGAGAGAGTAACAAAAAGTCAACCTCAAGGAAAAAGGAAAACGAGGTGAACAACATGAGTTACTCAAAGTCGATTACTGTAAATCAACCAAAAATGGTGGCTACTGGTCAACAGGGTTCCAGCACAAGGCAAAACACTGAGAAGCTCCAATTCACTCCAATCCCAATGACATATCGGGAGTTGTACCAAAATTTGTTTGATGCACACGTGGTATCCTCTTTTTACCTGAAACCATTACAGCCCCCGTATCCCAAATGGTATGATGCAAACGCTCAATGTGACTACCATGCAGGGATTTCGGGGCATTCAATAGAAAATTGCACTGCCTTTAAGAAAGTTGTTGAAGAACTTATTAAAATGGGCATTGTAAAATTTGATGATGCACCTAGTGTCGAAAATCCGCTACCCAATTATACAGATGGTGGGGTGAATGCGATAGATGGAAGGGTGGGGAGAAGAATTAAGACCGATATTACAGAAGTAAAAACTCCCTTGAAACTGGTCTGGATGGAGATGGTAAGAAGGGGGTTGAGCATTTCAAATCCTGGAGGAAGTTGTAAAAACTCAAGGAATTACTGTGAGTTCCATCATAAAGAGGGGCACGAGATCCAAGAATGCACAGAATTCAAAACCTTGGTACAAGGTCTGATGGACAATAAAGAGATCGAGTTCTGTGAAGGAGATAAAGAAAGTGTTAAGGAAATGCTGAAAAATGTTCACATCAATGCCATATATGAAGAAATCACTGAAGGGGGGACCTTGTGAGATATCCGCCCTTATAAACCTGGGAGTGTTCTGAATAATTGGACTGTAGAAGAAATTCCTGTAGTTTTTAGAGCTTACTCAGAGTAATGTTCCAAACACACTTGTTGCTTTAAGCCTAGAAGCAATAAGAATTCCTTTGTGAAATAGGCTTATGTCCAAACATCATTATGAAATACATGTTTAAGATCATTTTGAATAAATATCTTCTCATTTTTTTTTAGATTCTTTCATTCTTTCTATCCAAATAATTATGATAGATTCTTTCGTTCCTTGGATCTTTTTTCCAAATCATTCTTTCATCACATTCATAATCATATTATGCAAATGATTATTCTTAAATTCATTCATTCTTTGCATATTCCTTTGTGCCTACAACAGGTCACCGGATATCAACGACATGAGTAACGCTGCTACGGATTTAGAATCTTCTTTTGAGTAAGACATGTGTTTGGAGGGATCACAAAACTTTGAAGATGACATAGATTGTGGCTTATCTCCGGACTTGTTAAGAATGGTAAAACAAGGGGAAAAGTAAATTCTACCTCATAAAGAGACAGTGAAGATTGTGACCTTGGAAGAGGGAAAGGTAGTGAAAATTAGAACATGCATAACTGAAGAAACAAAGCGAGACCTCGTAGAGTTACTGCAGGAATTCAAAGATATCTTCGCATGGTCATACCAAGATATGCCAAGGTTAAGCACCGACGTTTTTGTACACTGCCTCCCCATAAAAGAGGATTGCAAACCGGTTCAGCAAAATCTCCGGAGAATGAGGCCAGATATTGTGTTGAAAATAAAAGAAGAAGTCAAAAAGCAGTTTGATACCGAATTCCTGCAGGAAGTCAAATACTCAGAATGGGTAGCCAACATTGTGCCTGTCCCTAAGAAAGATGGGAAGGTGCGAATGTGTGTAGATCATAGAGACTTGAATAAGGCCAGCCCGAAAGATAATTTCCCCTTGCCTCACATTGATACGTTGGTAGACAATACGGCAGGCTATTCGCTGTTTTCCTTCATGGATGGCTTCTCGGGATACAATCAGATAAAAATGCATCCCGAAGACATGGAAAAGACCAAAGACCACATTCATAACCTTGTGGGGTACATTTTGTTATAAGGTGATGCCATTTGGGTTGAAAAATGCAGGAGCGACATATCAAAGGGCCATGGTGACTTTGGTTCATGATATGATGCACAAAGAAATCAAAGTTTATGTCGATGATATGATCGCAAAGTCCCGAACAGAAGTGGAACATATCCAAGTTTTAAGGAAGTTATTCTTGAGACTGAGGAAATTCCAATTGAAGCTCAATCCAACAAAATGTACTTTTGGAGCTAGATCGAAAAAATTGTTGGGCTTCGTAGTCAGTAAGAAGGGAATTGAGATTGACTCAGAAAAGGTCCGGGCTATACAAGAATTGCCTCCGTCGCGCACTCAAAAAGAAGTTCGAGGTTTCCTGGGAAGGTTAAATTACATTGCTCGGTTTATTTCACAATTAACTGAGAAATGTGATACCATATTCTGTCTTCTTAAGAAACACAATCCAGGTGTGTGGGATGATAAATGCCAGAAAGCTTTCGATAAGGTTAAACAGTACTTGTCATGTCCTCCAGTATTATCACCTCCTTGCCCAGATAGGCCATTAATATTGTATTTGACAATGTTTGATCACTCTATGGGATGTGTGCTGGGTCAACACGATGATTTAGGAAGAAGAGAAAAGGCGATATACTACCTCAGTAAGAAATTCACTGAGTGTGAAATGAGATATTCGCCAATTGAGGAATTGTGTTGTGCCTTGATTTGGATGACTCGGAGGTTGAGGCAATACATGCTATACCATACAACCTGGTTAATCTCAAAGTTGGACCCTTTAAAATATATGATGGAGTCAACTGCTTTGAATGGAAGGATGGCTAGATGGCAAATTATGCTCTCTGAATTTGACATTAGTTTATGTGAGCAAAAAAACCGTGAAAGAAAGCGTAGTAGCAAATTTTCTGGCCAGCAGAGCTCTAGAAGATTATGAGCCTCTGAACTTTGACTTCCCAAATGAAGAATTAATGTATGTGGCAGCTACTGAAGAAGACGCTACAAAAGATCACCTTTGGAAATTGAACTTCGACGGAGCGTCAAATGTTGTAGGTAATAGAATTGGGGCAGTCTTGGTATCCCCAAATGGAGATCATTATCCGTTCACATGCAAGTTGGATTTTGATTGTACAAATAACAAGGCAGAATACGAAGCATGCATCATGGGACTCTGTGTAGCCATAGAACGTAAAATTAGAGCGTTGGAAGTATATGGGGATTTTGCACTAGTGATCTAACAACTGAAAGGTGAATGGGAGACAAGAGACCCTAAATTGATCAATTATCAAAGGATAGTTCTAGGTTTGATTGAAGAGTTTGATGACATTACTTTCAATTATCTCCCACGAGATGAAAACCAAATGGCAGATGCTTTGGCTACCTTGGCTTCCATGATTAAAGTGAGCAAATAGGAGGATGTAAAACCCATTCAAATAAGTATTTACGAGGCCCCAGCTCATTGTTACAACGTGGAGGAAGAAGAAAGAGATGATCACCCCTGGTACCACAATATATTACGATACGTGAGAAATCGTGAATACCCTGATCAGGCAACCGAGAACGAAAAGAGGACGTTGAGAAGACTAGCTTGTGACTATGTCTTAGACGAAGAGATCCTGTACAAAAGAAGAAATGATCAGGTACTATTGAGATGTGTGGACGCTGTTGAAGCTAAGAAGATTCTGGAAGAAATCCACGAGGGTGTTTGTGGAACACATGCTAATGGTTTCATAATGGCTAGACAAATTATGAGATTCGGGTACTATTGGTCTACCATGGAAGGAGATTGTATCAATTATGCTAAGACATGTCACAAATGCCAAATTTATGGAGACAAAATTCATGTACCTCCTTCGCCTTTGCATGTTATGACTTCCCCATGGCCTTTCTCAATGTGGGGCATGGATTTCATCGGGCCAATCTCTCTAAAAGCTTCAAATGGGCATCGGTTCATCTTTGTAGTCATCGACTATTTCACCAATTGGGTAGAGGTTGCTTCATATGCCAGTCTTACTAAGTCGACAGTCAGTAGATTCCTAAAAAAGGAAATCATATGTCGATATGGAATTCCTGAGAGAATTATATCTGACAATGCATTAAACTTGAACAACAACACGATCGCAGAAGTCTGCAATCAGTTCAAAATCAAACATCACAATTCATCACCGTATCGTCCAAAAATGAATGGTGCAGTGGAAGCAGCCAATAAAAACATTAAGAAGATCGTGGGGAAAATGGCTGAAACTTATAAAGATTGACATGAGAAATTACCATTTTCTCTTTATGCTTATCGAACATCAGTCAGGACCTCTACCGGGGCACCTCCTTTCTCATTGGTCTATGGAATGGAAGCGGTTCTACCCATTGAAGTAGAGATACTTTCCCTTGGAGTTTTTTTAGAGCTAAAGTTAGACGAAGCAGAATGGATCCAGTCTCGGTATGATCAGTTGAACTTGATTGAGGAAAAAAAGCTAAGAGCTATTCGGCATGGTCAGATGTACCAAAAGCGAATGATGCGAGCTTATAACAAAAAGGTTCGCCCAAGAGAATTTCACGAGGGGGACCTGGTTTTGAAAAAGATCCTCCCCATACAAAAATATTTTAGAGGGAAGTGGATGCCAAATTGGAAGGACCTTATGTGGTAAAAAAGGCTTTCTCTGGAGGGGCACTGATTTTGGCCGAAATGGATGGGAAAAACTTGCCCAATCCTATAAATTCGGATTCAGTGAAGAAATACTATACTTGAAGAGGAAAAGAGGCCAAATTGAAAACCCATAAAGGGCGCTTTGAGACCTTCTCTAAAAAAAAAAAAGGAAAGGCCAAGGTGAAAACCCGCAAAGGGCGCCTTGAGACCAAAGGGGTTTTGAGTCGAAAACCCGAAAAGGGCAGCTCAAATTGTGATCAAATTGTGATGGGGCATGCGGTGATCTCGCTATACCTGAATTAAGAAGAAATGAGAGATGTTACGTCTTAGGGCATCAACAGAGAGTACTCTTGATCTCCTAAACACATATTGAGCTTAAATTGGTCTTCAGAAAGTCCGTACAGAGAAGCTCAGGCTGCGATATCTGGGGCACCTATTTTTTCCCCTCATCATTTTGTATTCTAGCAATGTTTGCTTTCTTTAATTAACCTATTCTTTTCAGATTTCGTTTCTAATAAATTTTATTTTTTCTATCATTATGATCATTTTCAAGCATTTTGTATTAAAGTAATGATTAATGGACTAATAATACTTTCACAAAAGGAGTTTTGCATATTACTCTGGAAACTTCTAAATAATACAAGAACCTAAAACAGGACTATTACTTAGAACTCACCAAGCCTACGGGTTGGAAATATTTGAGAAAGAAACTCTGAACAGTGACCATTTCTTCGGACTTTCGGTTAAAATATCGGTTGAACAAGAAGATTACTTCGGTGATACAGCCTTGAAGAACAATGAGCAATGACAACCCAAACATTTAAAAAGGGATCATTCTCATGAAATTCTGCATTCATGCAAAACACATTTAGTTAGGAGCATTCAATTCATTCTGATCATTGCATCCTAATCATTATACATTTAAAAAAGGATCATTCTCATGACCTTCAGCATTCATGCAAATGTCATCCATAATACATTTAGTTATGAGCATTTGATTTATTCCGATCATGGCATCCTAATCATTATGCATAAGCATAAGTCCATAAATAGATTCTACAGGTCATGTTCTCCTGAGGACGGTGTAACAAGATCGGTGAATCCACAAATCCTATATCCCTGAAGTTGCAGTGGGATGGATTGAAGTCAAGATAGCGAATCTTTTTTCCCTAAAGACGCAGTGAAACAGATTAAAGCTACGGCAGATCTTATCTTCCTGGTTCTGATGGAGCGATTGAAGCCACCACCTTATCTCCACGAAGTTGCGGTGAGCGCATGAAGACAGCAAATCTTATTTCCCTAGCGTTACAGTGGAACAAATTAAAGCTATAGATTACGACGGATCTTATCTTCCTGAAGTTACAGTGAAGCAGATTGAAGCCACCAGCCTTATCTCCCTAAAGTTACAGCGGAGTAGACTGAAAACAACAAATTTTATTTCCCTGGCGTTGCAGTGGAACAGATTAAAGCTATGGCAGATCTTATCTTTCTGAAGTTGCAGTGGAGCAGATTAAAGCCACCAACCTTATCTCTCTGAAGTTGCAGTTGATCAGACTGAAGATAGCAAATCTTATTTCCCAGGCGTTACAGTGGAACAGATTAAAGCTATAGATTACGATGGATCTTATCTTCTTGAAGTTGCAGTGAAGCAGATTGAAGCCACCAGCATTATCTCCCTAAAGTTGCAGTGGAGCAGACTGAAGACAGTAAATTTTATTTCCCTGGCGTTGCAGTGGAACAGGTTAAAGCTACGGCAGATCTTATATTCCTGAAGTTGCAGTGGAGCAGATTGAAGCCACCAGCCTTATCTCCTTGAAGTTGCAGCGGAGCAGACTGAAGATAGCAAATCTTATTTCCCGAGCGTTACAGTGGAGCAGAGTAAAGATACAGATTACGGTGGATCTTATCTTCCTGACGTTACAGTGGAGTAAATTAAAGCCACCAGCCTTATCTCCCTGAAGTTGCAGCGGAGCAGACCGAAGACAGCGGATCTTATTTCCTGACGTTGCAGTGGAGTAAATTGAAGCCACCAGGCTTATCTCCCTGAAGTTGCAGTGGAGCAGACTAAAGAAAGCGAATTTTATTTCCCGGTCGTTGTAGTGAAATAGATTAAAGTTACAGAATACAGCGGATCTTATCTTTCTGAAGTTACAGTGGAGCAGATTGAAGCCACCAGCCTTATCTACTTGAAGTTGCAGCGGAGCAGACTGAAGATAGCAAATCTTATTTCCCGGGCGTTGCAGTGGAGCAGAGTAAAGCTACAGATTACGATGGATTTTATCTTCCTGACGTTGCAGTGGAGTAAATTGATGCCACCAGCCTTATCTCCCTGAAGTTGCAGCGGAGCAGACTGAAGATAGCGGATCTTATTTCCTGACGTTGCAGTGGAGTAAATTGAAGCCACCAGCCTTATCTCCTTGAAGTTGCAGCGGAGCAGACTGAAGAAAGCGAATTTTATTTCCCGGGCGTTACAGTGGAATATATTAAAGCTACAGATTACGGTGGATCTTATCTTCCTAAAGTTGCAGTGAAGCAGATTTAAGCCACAAGTCTTATTTCCCTGAAGTTGTAGTGGAAAAGATTAAAGTTACAAATCCTATACCTCTGAAGTTGCAGTAGGTCGGATCAAATTTACCAAACCTTATCTCCCTGAAGTTGCAGCGGAGGAAACTGAATATAGCAAATCCTATCTCCTTAAAGTTGCGGCGGAGCAGATTGAAGCTACAAGTCTAAAATCCTTGAATTGGATTGAAGCGCTAGTTCTCATGCCCCTGAGGATACAGTGGGATGGAATGAAGCCACTCGAAGAAGAAAAGCACCGAAAGAAGTCAGGATTCGGCAAGACCAGGAAAAATTGGCCTTTTTTAAGGTCTTTCCTCCGTTCCCGTTACACGACAACGAGCAAAGAGGGGCAGCTGTAATAGGCCAATTTTGGCATGGCCTAGTATTAATCCATTTAAACAAAAAAAAAACAAATAAAAAAAAACCAAAATTAATAATAGTCCAATAAATAGTCCATTTACAGACGGCCCAAAATTAAAATTAAACACAATGCCTAAGCCCAATTACGAGGCCCAAATGGCCCAAAATCTTTAACACTTCCAGAAACCCTAGAGGTTTCTGGAACCTCCGTGCGCCGCAGCCTTCAGCTCTCCACACGCGCGCCTCCTCCACGTCACCCTGGTGGTTTTACCTGCAAACAGAAACAAACAATGGCAAGCAATGACATCCAGCCATTGACAACAAATAATAACAGAAAAGGGGCCAACAAATGAAAACGGATTGTATTTTGTTTTATTATTTTATTTTTTTGGATTTCGGCTATAAAGTCCGAAAGAAAAATCCATTGTACCCCCTACAATCTTTACGAAATACGAATCAAAGAATAGAGAAACCAAATTGAAAAAGGTTATTGCGTTTTTTCTAATCTGTTTCTTTTTTATTTCGCTTTATATACGTCAAAAAAAGGAAGGAAAGAACCCATACATTGGTTAGTCTGAAAAAGGGAGTTTTGGGGCTCCGACCACCGTGTACGGTGGACGTCAGTGGCGGATCGACGGTGGGCTGGTGATCGGAAATCGCAAAAGGGGAAGACCTCAGAGGATTTCCATTTTTTTGAAAAATAAGAAGGATCAAATGTTTTTTTTCCTGAAAACATAGGCTTATATAGCCCACTAATACGACGCCGTTTTGGTTTCATACCCCAGGCCTAAAACGACGTCGTTTCCCTCCTGACCCGCGTGCGCGACCCGACCCGCCAGGGAGATCCGGGTGTTTTAAAGTAATGGTCTTATTGCGCTTTTGGTCCCTCCACGTTTTCTGTCTTTTTTAATATAGCTTATTTTTGTTTTTCAATTTAGCCCTATAATTTTTCTTCTATTTCAATTTAGTCCTATACAAAGCGCAGCGTTTTGGATGGAGGGGATATTTTCCCCTTTAGTCCCTCCTTGTTATTCGCGCGTTCGGATAGGTCCCTTTCTTTTTATTTTTTTTAGATTCGCCCCAAATGAAAACGGGTTGTATTTTGTTTTATTATTTTATTTTTTTGGATTTCGGCTATAAAGTCCGAAAGAAAAATCCATTGTACCCCCCTACAATCTTCACGAAATACGAATCAAAGAATAGAGAAACCAAATTGAAAAAGGTTATTGCGTTTTTTCTAATCTGTTTCTTTTTTATTTCGCTTTATATACGTCAAAAAAAAAAGGAAGGAAAGAACCCATACTTTGGTTAGTCTGAAAAAGGGAGTTTTGGGGCTCCGACCACCGTGTACGGTGGTCGTCGGTGGCGGATCGACGGTGGGCTGGTGATCGGAAATCGCAAAAGGGGAAGACCTCAGAGGATTTCTATTTTTTTTGAAAAATATGAAGGATCAAATGTTTTTTTTTCCTGAAAACATAGGCTTATATAGCCCACTGATACGACGCCGTTTTGGTTTCATACCCCAGGCCTAAAACGACGTCGTTTCCCTCCTGACCCGAGTGCACGACCCGACCCGCCAGGGAGATCCGCGTGTTTTTAAGCAATGGTCTTATTGCGCTTTTGGTCCCTCCACGTTTTCTGTCTTTTTTTAATATAGCTTATTTTTGTTTTTCAATTTAGCCCTATAATTTTCTTCTATTTCAATTTAGTCTCGTACAAAGCGCAGCGTTTTGGAGGGAGGGGATATTTTCCCCTTTAGTCCCTCCTTGTTATTTGCGCGTTCGGATAGGTCCCTTTCTTTTTATTTTTTTTAGATTCGCCCCAAATGTTTGTTTTAAGTTTAATTTAGTCCCCTTTTTTGTTTTCTTTTATTATTTTTGATATTATTGTCATTTTTTTATTATTTTTATTATTATTATTAATTTAAATATTATTATTAATATTATTATTATAATTACTAATATTATTTTATTAGTACTATTATTTCTATTTTTTTATTACTATTATTTTCAATAATATTATTGCTATTATTATATTTATTATTACTACTTTCTTTATTATTATTATTATTATCATTAATATTATTATTACATTATTATCAAATTGACATTTTTAATGTTGAATATTATTATTATTATTATTATTATTATTATTTGTTTACTAATGTATTTTCATTATAGTTTTTATTATTATAGTATTTTTGCTATTATTATTATTATTATTATTATTTTATTATTTTTAAAATATTGTACATAGTATTTTTATTATTTCATTATTATTTCTTTTATTTATTTATTTCTTTTTGCCTATTATTTCATATAGACTGTTTGTCTTAAGCTTTTATTTTATTTTATTTTTCCTTTATTATTATTATTTATATTATTGCCTTTATTTTTATTTTATTATGCATATTGGCACTAAAATTCATTTTTCATTCTACTATGATCGTATTATATTTTATTTGATTTTCGAAATAAGCAAATACTTCGTGTTCTAAGATTCGAAAGAAACCGTACCCTAACTTACTGGGTTTCGATTTTTCTCGTCGAGTCTAAAGAACCGTTTATTATTTTTAAACATATAAGTTAAATAAAAACTTATTCTCGGGAATTCAAAAATGTTGTGTCCTAACTCACTGGATGTGACATTTTGTTCTCTCGAGATAAGGATTTCCAAAAACAAGGCAATATTCTGTATTTAGAATTTCGAGAAATTGTGCCCTAACTTACTGGGTTCCGATTTTTCATTTGACCTAAATAACCGAATATCCTTCATAATTTTAAATGCCTGGGTTTTAAAAGTCAAAAGGCAAGTTTAGTTTCGAGGATTCGAAGTGTTGTATCATAACTCACTGGGTATGATATTTTATTCCTTCGAAATAAGCGGGTCTCGGCATCCGGTTTAATTTATTCAAGTTTTCTTTAACAAAAAGGATCGTATTTTAAGATCTTTTCAAATTTTCGACATTAAGACATTAATCAATCAATTCGGTACCAATTTTTGGCGTTACGAGGGTGCTAATCCTTCCTCGTACGTAACCGAATCCCAAACCTATTTTTTCAAATTTCGTAGGCCAAAATCATCGTTTTAATAAATCAAAATGTTTTATCGATCAATCTCAAGGTGACCCGATTACACCTTAAAAAAAAAAAAGATTGGTGGCGACTCCATTTTCGTTTTTAAAAGTCGACCCCGTTTTCCAAACACAAAAAATGGTTTCGACAAAAACAGTGGTCGGATTTGTTGGCAACCAGCCCCTGAAGAGTGGTGCAAGTTAAATGTGGGCGGTACCAAGCATCTGACGACAGGTAAAACAGTAGCTGGCGAACTGATTCCAGATGGCAGAGGCAAATAGATTACCGGTTACAGTAGAAATATAGGCATATGTTTTGTAATTGATGCAAAACTATGGGCTATTATGGATGGTCTTGATATAGCATGCAAGAGAAGGATTAGACAAATGTTGGTGGAGAGTGATAGTTTGACTGTAGTTAATACTCTTAATGGGCAAGCAGAGGAAGTCAAGTCGAGTTTGGTGCAAATTATTAGACATCAGATAGCAAGGAATTTAAATATTAAGGTACTGTATGTTCCACGCTAAGCTAATATGGTTGCGGATAATATGGCAGTTCTAGGGAGTCATGACCCAATTGGATTGCGCATTTACTATGGTCCACCCAAATAATTTGCTTTGGAATTACTACAACAAAAGTGTTGGTAAACACTACAAAGTTTACTATGGCTAATTGTATTTAGCTTCTTCTTCTTACCAAAAAATATTAAATTAAATTATTTTATTTTTAAAGTGTTTGTCATATTATATCATTTTATATAGAAAAATAAAAATATAAATACAATAATAAGATTTAAACTACCATTCAACTAAAACTTTATTTGTTATTTTGTCAATTTTTAATAAATATATTAATTACATAATTCTATTTTTTTACTCACATCATAGTTATGTTATGTTGTAATACTTTTTTCTAAAGCATTGCAATAGTGAGATTATTGATTCAATTTGATTAACACCAAAACTTCATTCTCCCATTTAATTTTTTTTTAGGTTGAAATTTTCTAGATTAATTATTGAAATTAGTTAGATAAGATTAAAAAAATTCATGTAAAGCTTTACGATAACATAATTTAGTGTGTTTGTTTTGTTGATGCAACTAGTTGCAAAGCTTAATTGCAACTAACTAGTTTACTTGAAAGAATTTAAAAAAGGCAAGAACTACACCTACATTTACTCATGAATGAAATGAATGTGATTCTAGCTTGAATTTCATTGAATAGAAGAAGGGTATATACACACCTTAGCATGAGTGAAGCTAAAGCTTACAACCGATTAACTAATTCTTGAAATGTAAAACTGAATCTAGTTACAACAGTTCTAATATTCACCCTACTACACCAAGACTTGAAGTTTCTCTCGAAACTAGGAAAAACTAGAAGCAGATAATGGTTTAGTGAGGATATCGGCAACTTGATCACTTGCGGGAATGTCACCAACAACCAATAATCCATCGACAACCTTTTCTTGAACAAAAAACAAATCAAGCTTGACATGCTTGAACTTAGAATGAAGAACGGGATTGGCTACAACAGCCACAGCACTGGAATTATCGCACCAAATAGTTGGGCGATCATCAGAAGACAACCAAATTTCCTGTAATAATGATTCAAGCCATGTGATGTCAGCAGCTGCAGCATCTATACCACAATACTCTGCTTCAGCCATTGATCTAAAAACAACCTGTTGTTTCTTTGAGCACTACAAGACGGGATTCCCACCAAAATACACACAATACCCAATGGTAGATCGTCGATCATCAAAGTCCAAACCCTAATTCGCATCAACATACCCAACCAAAGACAACCTTTCGGAAGGTCAAATCTATAACCCATAGTCAATCGTAGCACAGAGGTAGCGTAAGATGCATTTGAGGGAAACAAAATGAGCATCAGTGGGAGCGTGAATGAATTGGCATATGCGATTAACAACATAGGCAATATCGGGTCGAGTAAGAACTATATACTATAATGCTCGGGCAATACTCTGATATTCACGTGGATCATCAAGAAGAGTTCCCACATGTTTGGATAGAGGGCAAGAAACCATGGGTGTATGGACTCCTTTAACCTTGTCCATATGAAAACGTTCTAACAAGTCAAGGATATATTTCCTTTGACAAAGATGGAGGCCACCAGTTGAAGAACAATTCACCCCAACACCCAAAAAAATAGTGAAGAGAGCCCATGTCTTTGAGTGAAAACTCAGTGTGAAGTTGGTGAATAAACGTATCAATCTCGACAGGGGAGTCACATGTAATAATGATGTCATCAACATAAACCAAGACATACATACGGAACTCATTAGTGATATGAATGAATAAAGAGGCATCAAACTTAGAGCGCACTAAGCTATTGGAAATAAAAAAAAGCCTTCAACTTATCGAACCATGCCCTTGGAGCTTGTCGAAGACCATATAAGGCTTTGTTTAAGCGTCATACAAGGGGTTGCCCATTTGCATCGATTTGAACATAACCGGGAGGTTGCTACATATACACCTCTTCAGTCAAATCACCATTTAGGAAGGCATTATTAACATCAACTTGTCGTAATGGCCACTGTTTAGTGACAATAATGGAGAGAATGGTGTGAATTGTAGTTGGTTTGACGACGGGACTTAATGTCTCTCAAAAATCACACCAGGGAACTTGAGAACACCCTTTACCAACCAATCTTCCTTTTCGACGAGCCACTGTACCATCGAGATTTTGTTTGATTTTAAATAGGCAGTTGCAACCAATTACCTTTCAGCCCGGAGATAAGGGAACTAAAGTCCACGTGTGGTTGTGAATCAAGGCATCATATTCCTCCTAAGCTGCCATATTCCTTTCTGCACTAGCAATGGCTTCTTCAATAGTATGCGGCTCTCATTCAAAAAGCTCAACTGTCAACACTTTTGGTTTAAAAACTTTGACCTTCGACCGAGTGACCATAGAGTGAGTATTACCAAGTTGTGGTGGAAGATCAAACGGAACAAGAGAAATAGAAATTTCCTGTGTGGGAGAGGAAGTGTCAAATCCATCATCAAACGGAACAAGAGAAATAGAGATTTCCTGTGTGGGAGAGAAAGTGTCAAATCCATCATCCAGGTCAACGGTATCATTATTATCCGGAAAAGGGGAGTCTGAAGCACATTCGGGAAGATGAACCAATTGAGCATTCGTGGGCATCGTGCATGGTGGAGTAGAGTGCACGAGAGAAGAAATATGGTGACTTGGTCGGATGCCAGAGATACAGACGTAGCATTAGAAGGAAATAAAAAATGGTCCTTATTAAACACATGTTGAGAAATAAAAACCCGGCCATCCAGAGCAAGACATTGATAGCCTTTGTGTTAGGAACTATAGACAAGGAAAGTGCACGGTTGAGATCGAAACTCTAACTTGTGTTGATTAAATGGTCGGAGATACGAATAGCAACAACATCTGAAAACACGAAGGTGATCATATTTCAACAGAGTACCATAGAGCACCAAATACAGGGACTGATTTTGAAGAACCGGAGTGGGCATCTGATTGATCAAGTGAACCATACATGAAAAGGCATACGCCTAATACTTCATTGGTAAATAGGCTTGAGCAAGTAAGGTAAGCCCAACTTCAACTATATGACAATGCTTTCTTTCAATGATCCCATTTTGCTTGGATGTATGAGGAGAGGTGATGCGATGGAGAATGCCATGTTGAGCCAATGAGTAGCAAAATGAGTGAAATTCACCACCCCAATCACTCTGAAATTGCTTCTAAAAACGAACAAAACAATTAATAGCTTGGGACTTCTTTTGGATAAGAAATAACCAAGTAAACCAGCTACAAACATTAACAAAGGAAACATAATACCAATTGGTCCCACAATTAACAAAAGTAGGTCCCCATAGGTCAAAAACAACTAAATCAAATGGATGATGGTACACTATGGTAGAAGTCAGAAATGGTAACTTGTGAGACTTTCCTTGTTGACAAGCAGAACATACATGATGTAATTTATTAGTATCAACAACGACATTACAAGTTTTTAAAACTAAACTAACAATACTCGATGATGGATGACCAAGTCGACGATGCCACAACTCAAACAATCGTTGGTCTATATATCCTTTACAAGACAATGGAACATATGAAACAAAAAAAAAAAAACATTATTATCCCGAGCAAACTGAGAAACCGAGAGCAATTTTTTTTGGATCGTAGGAACATGTAAGACATTTGTTAAATGCAACAACTTTCGAGAAGTAAAAATAACACTATCACCCAAACTCACAATAGGAGCACATACCATCACCCATTAATAGAGGAATTTTACTTGAAAATTCACTCGAATTATTCAGCATAGAGACTTCCCGACAAATGTGGTTGGTGGCATCGGAGTCGGGGTACCAAACATATAGCTTATTAGAAACAGCGGACAAAGGCATGGTCTGTATGGACAAAGCATGGACATGCCCAGCATGTTGTAGCAACAAAGGCCTAGCAATCCCATTAGCAGAATAGGCCCAGGCGACCCAATAGCTCCACCGGACGGAACAGGCCTAGGTGATCCAATAGCACCATTCAACAGACCTGGCCCAACAAAGGAACGCACATACGATCCAGCAGGAACATTCAGTGAAAGAGGCCCAGCTGCAGCAAGTTTCATCAGCAGAGTCGTAGAAGAAAACCCAATTGATTGAGGCCCAAATCTGAATGCAGCAGGCGACCCAAACCCGTAGGCCACGTGAAGAACTTGGGCCAATGATCCAGACGGAGGAATCGGGCCATGAGAATAAGGAAAAATATAAGAATTAGTGGATACCCTATTCGAAGACACCCCCCATTCACCTGCACGGCCACCGAATAGTCATCATACCCCCAAGAGGAACCAGACGACGAAAATCCACCAAAGTCCCTATCGAAGCGATAGAAACACCGTTGAACGACGTGGCCAAGACAACCACAAAGTTGACACTAAGGACGACCTTGAGAACTCTGGCCACGACATCTAAAATGACTACAAGCACCTCGTTGGACCGAAATCTCTGCGCGGAAATCCAGCATGGAAGCGGACGACGATGACGGATTAGGTGAAACCGAATGGTGCACATGGTCGACCTAAATCAGAATCTCAGTCATAAATCTCCTCTGCTGGTTTTCACATTCAAGAAGGATGTCCACCAGCCTATCCATCTTCACTGGTTTCGGAGTAAAAGATGCAACAGTAAAGATGGCCTCAAACTCGGCCGAAAGCCCAGCTAGGACAATATCAACCCGCTCTGTGTCCGATAAAGGATGGCCTGAGGCAGCCAATAAGTCACATAGATTTTTTTATCTTGGCCAAGTACTCCTTAATCGAGAGATGATTCTTTTTCAAAGAATGCAAGTCATGCTACAAACGGGAGATCTTGGCATCGAAGGCTGCGGCAAACAGGTGAGTCATTTTACTCCAAACTTCTTACGCAGTGATAGCACCTGTAAAATACGACAGAATATCTCCACTGATCGTGGATAAGAGCCAGGATTCAAGAAGTTTATCTTGCTGATGAAAAAAATAAAAGCCGGATTAGAGACCAACTTCCCTGCGGAATCTTGCACAAATCGAGATGGGGTCGAAATGGTTCCATCTACATCATTTGTAAGTCCGTAGCCATCGACTATCAATTTGGTCTAATGGTGCCATTGCACAAACGTGTCTTCCCTAAGTTTTACTGTGTCATGCTTAGGAAACGACTGAACAACACGAAAGTGTCTTTCATCATCTGGACAACATGGAGACGTGGAGTTGTGGACTAGAGCAGAAGACTTTGGAGATAGGGCTTTATTGGCAGAGACATCGGGTGAAGGAGCAGCCATGGAGCATAGCGAACAGCGGCCCAGATAGCAGTGACTAAATACCATGAAAGAATTTACACAAGGCAAGAACTATACCTATATTTACTCATGAATGAAATGAATATGTTTCTAGCTTGAATTTCATTGAATAGAAGAAGGGTATATATACACCTTAGCATGAGAGAAGCTAAAGCTTACAACCGATTACCTGAATCTTGAAATGTAAAACTGAATCTAGTTACAACAGTTCTAATATTACTAATATATCCATTTATATTTAGTTGGCATTTTACATGATTCTATGAGATTAACTGTGCAGTTAATTAATATGAAATATTATTGACAGCAAAAAAACTAGCATATGGATTAATATGATTTATTTTCTAGTTTTTTTATTTATAATTTCTTTGCTAGGATTATCTTTCCATATTTAGTGTAATATGTGATCAATTCAAAATATAAATAGTTTTTATATTTTCATATTATCTAAGCTTTAAAAGATAATTAAGGTGATATTTTTTTATTAAAATGATTTTCTCAAGCTTACAGCACCTTGACCAAATCTCTCTCATATATAAAAGTTGCATTTTCCTTATTTAAGAAGACAAGCTATCAAGAATATTTAAGATTGATTTTATAGAGAAATATCTTCAAGTTTGTCATCCATATTTTAAGTGATTGGGTTATCATTTTTGAAGATTGTAATTGATTTGATTAAATCTACCATTTAAAGGACTAGAGATATATTATCACAAAAAGATGTGGGCTGAATTTGTTAAGATTTATCTCAATTCATTTTATTCTTATCTTAAAGGTAATAATTGATTTGGTGAGATCTGGATAGATTAGAATGGATTAAAGTTTACATAGTGAGGCTAAACTAACTCTTTACATAAAAACCTTATTTAACTGTGGAAGAATTTGTAAGTGCAATAAGTTCTAACAATCAGTTGCAACTTATTTAACAATTGAGTTTTTGAGATTTGTATATTTTGATTGACATCTTTTGACTATATTTTTGTGACTATTTTTGTCCAACTATTTAAAGGGTTTCATGCTGAATTTTTATGGGTAATTGTAAGGAAGAAGTCATTCAAGCGATGAAAACTCGAATCAAAGATGTTTATTTGAACAAGATATCTCCCTTTTTTTTCATTCCTTAAGAAGATTGATTAGACCAAATTTGCAAGTCCAATTCCTATCACATTAGCTTGATATTAAGGTATTTGCTTATGGTTTTGATATGAGTTTTAGAGAGTACAAACTTGTCCGTTAAAAGTGCAAATTATGTTGTAAATAAATTGTTCTATCAATTTGTAACTAAGCTTTTAGTGTGGAAAGATTAGAGGGAAAGTTTAATATTTATAATTGTATAAGAGTGAGATTGCAACGAGGGTGAATAAGGTTGAGCTTAAACTATCTCTTGTACTGTTGAATTATAGTGGATTACTCTCTAGGAAATACCCCACATTTGTAGGATTGGATTTGAGCTACATAACCAATTGACTAAACCTATTGTTACATTTCTCGTTTTTAGTTGTCCTTCTGTAACACCCCAAAAATTTGAATTCAGATTTGTTAATTTTGTCAAAATTTAAGTGATCTGCTAAGGCGGTTAAGTGCTTTGAGTTTGTGCTTGGGGTTATGGTTCGAGTCTTTGTGACAGCATTTTTTTTTTTTTTGCTAAATTCTTTATGTGACCGATCAACTAGTACTAGCTGGGTTAAATTGAATTTTAATATAGCTGTTAGATAAGGATTAGATTATTTGAGATGATTGGGTTGTTGGGTTAGTTTTTATTTTATTTTATTTTAAAATTTAGAAAAAAAATATTTCCATGATTCCCTTCCCATTACTCACGTTCTCAATTTTTTCCCACTTTCCCATCCGTTTGCTTCACGTATGTTCCAGTGGAGAAATTGCAAAAAAAAAAAAAAAAAAAAAAAAAAAAAAAAAAAAAAACTTTCTTTCTCCTTTTTCCTACTCTAAAACTTCTTTACGTTCTTGTTTACATTTCATAGGGTTATTCAATTTTGGTGATTGATTTGTTTGCTACTCCGTTCCATGTAATAATGTTTCTTTTATTCTTTAGTATTTCTTTCTTCTTTCGTTATGGGGGTGTTCGTTTGCTTATCTTTTGCTTAAGATGGGGTGTGCGTGTGATGCATTATTTCGTATTAATCGTTTGAGGTCTTCTAGGAGACATTCACGGGACGATGGATCCTCCAGCAAATTAAGTTTTATGGTGTTCAGTTGTTTCGTTGCGGGTAAGTCATTTAACGTTGTGTTGGGAACTTCAATTGGCATAGTGTGGCCATTTTGTTGTTGATTTCGCGATTAGGTTTGGTTAAGGAACGTGTTAATTGATTCGTGTTTTCTGTCAATTAGGTATTGGATTGCTCGATTCATGGAATTATATCAGAAACAGTCAAGGTGTTTAACAAAAACCCAAGATAATAGCGAACGATGAAAGCCGAAGAAGGGGACTTTCGATGCTACAAGGCCGTGTGCCAGGTCATGTGGTAGGCAGTGTGTGACACACAGTCATGTGCTAGACCGTGTGAGACACACGGTTTGGGCTAATTAGGTCGTGTGGGCCATACAGGCATGTGGGCCCAAAATTCTAAATTTTTTTGTAGGGTCCGTATATCGTAATGAAGCTATAAAAACGTGATTTCTGACAAATTGTTAACCATAAAACTTGATATAAGTACGATTAAAGTATGTATATTTATCATGTAGCATAAAAAGTATAGTTTGCAAAACGTTATGAGTATTCTATAATATGATATGATTGATCTATGTATGCTATATGAGCATGTATGATATGCATATTTTGGACATTTGTAATTCTGTATGTGCATTGGGGTGGGATTTATGTATTGGAGAAAGTGTGGGCAGTTTAATTATCTTCCGTAACTGGTGGCATAACCACATCTATTTCTGTACATGGCGATAATTCGCCTATTGATCTTGTAGCTAAGCTGCATATATTTTGAAAAGTGTTATATCTATACTAAGTGGTGTGTTCGACTGGATGAGTGTTTTATACCCTATATGGTGTGTTGGGATGGTCAGAGATGGTGTGTAGTTTGTCTAAAGTTCGAAATAGTTTGTTGTATATACTATATGCTAAACACTAAGTTTCGAAACTTATTCTTTGTTTGTTTGTTCCTTTTAGATAACCTTCAGACTTACGACAGATCGGTGCGACGGGAGCTCGGTTAAGTACTTTTGTTAAAATATGTAAAATGGTTTAGTTTATAGTATTTTAATTTTGATGGGCTGTTTGAGACGTTTTTTGGACTGTTTAAATTTCTAGATTTTATTTTCTAATTTTAATTTTTTTATCATTTTGGTGGGCTTAAAATTTTATCTGCGAAATGTTTGATTTCACTAAAACAAACCATGTTTCCAAAACTGGACTCAAATAAGATTTTCTACTGTAAACTCAAATTCTTATGAAATATATAAATATGTATATGAATAATGTTTTTGTTAAAACGGTTAAGGAAGATATGCTTGTAAACAAACCGTATTTTTACATAATAAGAGCTAATGATGTTTTCTCATAACAAACGAATTATGGGTTTTCGAATGAACATGCAATAACATTTCTAGATTTGGCCATAACTTTTAGGTCGGGTTTGGGGTGTTATATTTGGTGGTATCAAAACTAGGTTTCAAACTCCGGCTATGAATTTTGGGTTCAAAATTTTGTTAAAATTGTATGTAAAACAAAATTTCTTTCTGTTTAAAAATTTGAAAAGTAAGTTTACAGAATATTGAGTCTTCAGCACTAATCTTGTAAGTACTTCTGACTTAGTTAAACTTTTAGTTTAGAAAAAAACTCTGAAATGATTAGAACTACTCTGCAACAGTTAGAGACTGTAACAACTTCATAGATTCTTCTGATAACTTTTTGAGTGTAAAATATATGTTAATAAATATCTGAACTGATACATAAAACTTTATAATGTGGATAAAATACAATGAGTGCATGTGAAACTCGTGGGCACGACAGACGCCGAGGGGGGCTCGAGTTGAGCCGTCCTTGATGGATAGTATGCCCAATCTAGATACAAGTGAAACACCGGGTATGCCTATTGCTGAGACTGGGTCTTAGACTCAAATGTCTGGGATGATGCATTGTCCCTAGCCATGTTAAGAATTTTGGAGAGGGTCGTTGGGATCCATAACGGGTTTTGGAGTCGAGGGTCGGTAATTGAACGACTCTGGTCCAATGGTGCTGAGCTATTTAAGGGTGCCACTGGAGTCGCCTCGACTGTGGCCGAAAATTGGTTGGAGGCCATAGAGCGAATAATGAATGATATCGACTGCACCTCTAAAAAAAATAAAGGGTGCAGTGTCTTTGCTTCTTGATGAAGCTTATCAGTGGTGGCTGACCGTTGATGAGGGTACTCAGCCGGATCAAATTTCTTGAGAGTACTTTAAGAACACCTTCCAAAGTAAGTATGTGGGGCGAGTTATGTAGAGGCTCGTAGACGCGAGTATGTGGGCCTTACTTAGGGGGATAGGATAGTGGCTGGGTATGTGGGCGAGTTTCTGAGGCTAAGCAGATGTGCTTGCTTGTGTCAACTGACTACGACAAGAGCATTCGGTTTGAGGAAGATTTGAGGCATGACCTCAAAGTTTTGATAGCCCCTTTGAGAATTTTTATCGTCTTGGTGAACAAGGCAAAGATTGATGAGGAAGTTAAGCACACTGAGTGTGAAAAGAAGGACAAAGAGAGAGGTAAGATTAAGAGGGATTCAGAGCCATTTAGTTCTGTTCAGCTTTTTAACACCTCTAACCCATATCCGTCGTCGGAACATGGTTACAGAGCATTACCAAAGTTTACAGATCAAATACAATTAATTCATAACATTTACTATTTATATTAGAAATCAATCATAATGTCCCTTATATAGGCCATCGAGGCCTAATTTATGCAATAGAAACAAGTCGGGACTAAATCGGGAATCTTAGAGAATTTTTCGCGAAATATCAAAATTTTCCTTATGTGTAGGGGACACACGCCTGTGTGGGTAGGCCGTGTGGCTCACACGGCCAAGAGACAACCCCGTGTCTTAGGTCGTGTGGGCATTCGTTGTGAGGCACACGACCGTGTCCTAGCCCGTGTCCAATTTAGGGTGCTTACTGACTTGGTCACACGACCAAGACACACGCTTGTGTGCTAGGTCGTGTGTCACACACGGCTAAGACACACGCCCGTGTCTTCGCCCGTGTGAAAATAATTGAGTTTTCTGTTTTGCAATTTTAAATATGCCGGGGGCACACGGCCAAACCACACGCCCGTGCACATGGCCGTATGTCACACACGGCTGAGACACACGCCCGTGTCTCTACCCGTGTGGACGAAAATAGGCCATTTACATGGCCACTTTTCTCACCCAACTTGTCTTCCACCTACAACAACACTTTAACACATTCTCAAGCCAATACCAATCATTTAAATCAAGCCAAAACCAAGTCTTATACATAATATATCATCACATATGTTCAAGTATACAAACTTACCTATTTGTCCAAACACATAAACTTATCAAATTAATCAAATGCACATTTATGCATGTTTATATCTAATTTACCAAATCCAATACAACCATACCAAACATACTCGTATTAAATGTGATATATCCTCATATATATATATATCAAAACATACCATCAGAAGCCATTCTAATGACTAGTTACAATTAAAACACATATATGCCAATGTTGGTCAAATTACCCTATACATGCCATTATAACTAAAATTTAGTTTGTTACTTATACCAAAAAGTTCGAGAGATAGTGTGATGTAGCTCCAACCCGCTTCCAACCTTTACGAGCTTCCGAGTACTATAAAACATAGGAAATAAAACCAAGTAAGCATTTAATGCTTAGTAAGTTCGTATAACGGAAATTTAATTACCATGCATTTACATTTCAAGTAAACACACAATATGCATCCAAAGTAAATTGTCTAATAGCCTAACACATGATTTCATCAAACATGTTAGTCATATTTCACATGAATATCAATAAACATGTATGAGCTCATCAAAGATCAAATTTCCATTTTCATAAACTTTTCACATCTTGTATTCATATATCAATTCCATGAATTTCGGATATATACTAGTATAGTCCATTTCGATTTCATATTGTCTCATATCAGAACTTTACTCGTTGAATCATTTAAAATATCGATGGATACACGGGTAGTACACACAAAGTGTACAAATTGTAATCTGTCAATTCGTATTCGGGAGTGCTCATTCGAGCACATAAACGGGAAACTCATGTGAGCCATATAATGGGAAGCTCTAGAGAGTCATTAACAGGAAGCTAATACGAGCCAATATCGGGAAGTTCTTGCGAGCCAATAACGGGAAGCTCATGAAGAACCTTTAAACGGGAAGCTCACAAATAGCCATTTATCAGGATGCTCATAAGAGCTACGGTGTGTCCACAACACATGTAGGATCACAACCTATCGGGATGCTCCGAAGAGCTATTAACGGGAAGCTCGCAAGAACCATATATCAGGAAGCTAACGAGAGCTAATAATGAGATGCTCTTTCGAGCTATGGTGTGTCGGCAACATATGCAGGACCACAACCAATATGGGAACCCTGTATCCAATCAAATTTCATTTATTCAAATGGGATTTAATACTTGTCGCCCATTGTCGGATATGTGACCATTTTCATATGCATGACAATTACATAATTCTCATACACAACATTCAATTCAAGCATATAATTGTACAAAATTAATTACACGAACTTACCTTGACATGTTTGTGTTCGTAGGCTACTATTCCGATACTTTTTATTTTTCTCGATCCAATTCCGAACTAGATCTATCTGGATCTATACAAGTACATTTAACTCAATTTAATACAATTCACATTCAATTCCATCCAATTCACATCTTAGATAAAATTACCATTTTGCCCCTATACTTTTGATTAATTACCATTTCGTCCCTAGGCTCGGAAAATGAAATTCATGCAATTTAATCCTTATTCAAAGCCTAGCTGATTTTTACATATAACAATAGCAGCCCATGTATTTCACAAAATTCATAATTTTTCCATGGATTTTACATCTTTTCAATTTAGTCCCTAAATCACAATTTCATTAAAATTCACTTTACAAAAGTTGTTTATATATTAACAACCTTTCATTTTCTACCATAAATTTTATAATTCATCTGTACTCATCCATGGTAAAACCCTCTAGTACCTTGATAACTTTACAAATTAATCCCCGAGATAGTTAGATTAAGCTATTACGGTCTCGGAAACATAAAAATCATTAAGAACTGGCAATGATACATACCTAATTAGGCCAACAAAGTTTGCTTGAACTCTTTTCTCTTAGCTAGGGTTTCAATGTTTTTATTTTTAGGAAAGATGATGAAAATGATGATATTTTCTTATTTTATTAATTTGTCATCTTTTCATCTTTTACTTTCCAATTTCATCCTTTTCTTTAATTAAATTTTCATGGATGAATCATCATACTTGTCTACTAACTCCTCTTAATGGTCTATTTGTCATATAAGGAACTCAAATTTTGAATTGCATAGCTATTTGATCCTTTTAGCTACTAGAACTCAACTTTTGCATTTTATGTAATTTGGTCCTTTTTTATCGGATTAGACACAAAATCAGTAAAATTTCTTTACGAAATTTTCTTATGGATTTTATATTATAATGCAGATCATGAAATAATATTAAAATAAATTTTCTTCCAAACTCGAATTTGTGGCCTTATTTCACTGAAACCACTGTTCCGATTTAACTGAAAATGGGCTGTTACAACTCTCCCTCCTTAAAAGTTTTCGTCCTCGAAAATCTTACTAGTAAAGAGGTTCGGATATTGCTTCCTCATTGGTTTTTCAGGTTCCCAAGTAGCTTCTTCTATACCGTGTCGTTGCTAGAGAACTTTTATTAAAGCTACCTTTTTATTTCTTAATTCCTTTGTCTCACGTGCCAGAATTCTGATCGGTTCCTCACTGTAAGTCATGTCAGGCTGAATCTCAACTTTTTTTGGAGAGATAAAATGTGAAGGATCCGACGGATACCGTCTTAACATAGACACATAAAAAACATTGTGGATCTTTTCTAGTTCTGGTGGTAAAGCCAATCGGTATGCAACAAGTCTGATTCTCTCAATGACCTCATATGGCCCGATAAATCGTGGACTCAATTTTATTTTATGGTCAAATCGAAGAACTTTCTTCCAAGGTGAAACTTTCAGAAATACTTTGTTACCAACTTGAAATTCTATTTCTTTTCTTTTTAGATCCGCATATGATTTCTGACGATCAGAAGTTGTTTTCAGGTTATCTTGGATCACTTTCACCTTTTCTTCAGTCTCACGAATCAGATCAACTCCATGTATCTTCTTCTCACTGAGTTCAGTCCAATACAATGGAGTTTTACATTTGCGACCATACAAAGCTTCGTACGGTGCCATCTTTATACTCGACTGATAACTGTTATTATAAGCGAATTCGACTAAAGGCAGATATTTTTCTCAACTGCCTTCGAATTCTAGTACACAGCACCGAAGCATATCTTTTAGAACCTGTATTACACGTTTGGATTGACCATCAGTCTGTGGATGGGATGCAATACTGAAATGTAACCGTGTACCCAAAGCTTCTTGTAACTTGCTCTAAAATCGGGATGTAAATTGTGGATCTCTGTCTGAAATAATGGAGACCGGCACCCCATGTATCCTAACAATCTCAGAAACATATAACTCTGCTAATCTATCCAGGGAGAAATCCATACGTACCGGAATAAACTGTGCAGACTTCGTCAAACGGTCAACGATTATCCAAATAGCATTTTTCTTTTTCGGGGATAGGGGTAACCATGATACAAAGTCCATAGTAACTTTTTCCCATTTCCATTCCGGTATTGTTACTGGTTGTAATAATCCCGAAGGTACCTGATGTTCAGCTTTAACTTGCTGACATACCAAACATCTAGATACAAATTCAGAAATATCATGTTTCATTCTTGGCCACTAGTACATCTTTTTCAAATCATTGTACATTTTATTACTCCTCGGATAAACAGACATAGTACCATTATGAGCTTCGTGTAAAATCTTCTATACAAGCTCTGAATTACTCGGTACACATACGCGGCCTCTGAATAATAGACAATCATCAGGTCCAATCTGAAATTTTGAATCGGAAATTGACTCACATTGTACCCGTTTAGCTTGTAATTCATCATCATTTTTCTGAGCTTCACAAATCTGCTGTAGAAATGTCAGTTTAGCTTTTAGCTCAGCTATGATTGAACCATCATCACACAACGAAAATCGGGTATTCATTGCTCGTAAATCAAACAGAGACTTTATGCTTAGAGCATCTACAACTACATTGGCTTTTCCTGGATGATGGTCGATAACCAGATCATAATCTTTCAATAATTCAAGCCACCTGCGCTGTCTCAGGTTCAAGTCTTTTGCGACATCAGATACTTTAAACTCTTATGATCAGTGAATATATGGCACTTTTCACCAAACAGATAGTGTCGCCAAATTTTCAGTGCAAAAACAATGGCGGCCAATTCTACATCATGTATCGGGTAATTCTTTTCATATGGTTTTAGCTGTCTAGAAGCATAGGCTATTACTTTACCTTCTTGCATCAAGACACAGCCTAAACCATTCAATGATACATCACTGTAAATTACAAATTCCTTCCCTGATTCAAGTTGGACCAGAACTGATGCTTCAGTAAACAGAGCTTTTAACAGGTCAAAACTTTGCTGGCATTTGTTGGTCCATTCAAATTTCACATCTTTCTGCAACAACCGTGTCATCGAAGAAGCTATCATCGAAAAAAATTTCACAAATCTCCGATAGTAACCGGCTAATCACAGAAAACTTCTGACTTCAGACACATTTTTCGGTGGTTTCCAATTAACAATTGCTGAAATTTTATTCGGATCCACTCTAATGCCTTCAGCAGACACTGTATGTCCAAGAAAACCAACTTCGCAAAGCCAAAATTCACATTTACTGAATTTAGCATACAGTTATTTCTAACGTAGAGTTTGCAAAACAATTATCAAGTGATCAACATGTTCATTTTCATCCCGAGAATATACCAGAATATAATCAAGGAATACCACCAAAAATCTATCCAAGTATGGTCTAAAAATTCTGTTCATCAGATCCATAAATACCGCAGCTGCATTTGTTAAACCAAACGACATTACAAGAAATTCATAATGTCCATACCTAGTTTTGAAGGCTGTTTTTGGCACATCCGAGTCTTTCACTCGTAGCTGATAGTAGCCAGAACGGAGATCTATCTTCGAAAACACTGTAGCACCCTTCAACTGATTAAACAAATCATCAATTCGAGGCAATGGATAATTATTCTTGATTGTAACTTTGTTAAGCTGTCTGTAATCAATACACAGTATCAATGATCCATCTTTCTTCTTAACAAATAAAACTGGTGCACCCCAAGGTAATGAACTAGGTCGAGCAAAACCTCTGTCAGTCAATTCTTGCAACTATGCTTTCAACTCTTTTAACTCCGTAGGGGCCATTCTGTAAGGTGCTATAAATATTGGTGTTGTCTTTAGAACAAGATCTATAGAAAATTCCACTTCTCTGACCGGTGGCAATCCGAGTAACTCCTCTGGAAATATATCCGGATACTCACAAACTACTGGCACTGACTTAATCTTTGACTCGAATACTTTAGTGTCCAGCACATAAGCAAGATAAGCATCATACCCTTTTCTGACATATTTCTGTGCTGATATGGCCGATATCGCATTAGACAACCCGTCTATTTTATCAGATTCAATACAAAGCATTTCACTATTCTGACATTTCAGTACAATATGCTTTTGTTTACAATTTACTACGACATCATGCTGAGTTAACCAGTCCATACCCAAAATCACATCAAATTCATCAAATGACAATAACATCAAATCAGCCAGAAAATAGAAACCCTGTATCATTAGCTGACATTTCTTGCAAATTTTATCCACCATCACATACTGGCCTAGGGGGTTTGATACTTTAACCATGAATTCATTAGACTCGACAGGTAAATTTTTATTAGACACTAAATTCGTGCAAATGTATGAATGTGTTGAACCAGGATCAATTAAAGCAATAATTTTAGTATCAAGAAGAAAGAAAGTACCAGTAATAACATTAGGTGCAGAGGCATCCTGACGTGCACGAATAGCATATGTTCTGGCTGGCGCTCGTGCTTCAGATTTTACTGTTGGATCTTTTGTCGTACCCCGGCTACCACTCATATTGCCGGGATTTCGAGGTGGTCTACCTTTAGTAGTGAGGTTGCTCGACCTTGAAGTCTATACGCTATCTTTCTCAGGCTTTTCCGGACAGTCTCTAAGATAGTGGTCAAAAGAACCACATCCAAAGCAAGCTCCGCTTTTAATGCGACACTCTCTAAAATGAAATTTATTACAATGCTTGCATCGGGGTTTGGAATTTCTAATACTGCCTGCACTTGCTACAGATATAGCCTAAGATCCTGGATTGGAGCATCGAGTGCTTTTATCTCTCCCTGAATATCCCACAGAAGTAACAGAATGATCATGATCTTTCTTTGACTTCTTTAAGGCTGACTGATATAACTTTCCAGTTAATCTTTTACTTGAAGTTCTAGCTTCCATCTCGACCTGTTTCTTTTCTTTATTCAGTTCTTCAGCTTTGTGAGCTTGATCTACCAGTACGAAAAATTCTTTTAGTTCAAGAATCCCAACTAACAGTTTTATGTCTTCGTTTAATCTCTCTTCAAACCTTTTACACATGGCAATTTCAGTCGAGATACATTCTTGGGCATACTTACTCATTCGGACAAATTCTCGTTCATACTCAGACACAGTTATGCGGCCTTGTTTAAGTTCCAGGAATTCTTTCCGTTTCTGATCAAGAAACCTCTGGATGATATTTTTTTTTCTGAATTCGTTTGGAATAATTCCCATGTAACTCTTTCTTTTGGAACAACAGAAATCAGTGTATTTCACCATTGATACAACACATTTCAAACATTCGGCTAGTGTACAATATAATTCATCCAGAACCCTGATAGTTTTTTCTAACCAGAACTCAGCTTTTTTAGGATCATCTTCAGCTGTAGCTCGGAATTCTTCTACCCCATATTTACAGATTTTATCTACTGGAGGCTTACCAGTTCTAACAAGTTCTATACCTTGTGGCATATCAGGAACCGGTTGAGAAATAGGAGGGGGAGGTTGCTGTACAGCCGAGTTTATTCTTACAAACTCTATAAACCACTCGTTCATCATTTGGAAGAAGGCTTCTTTAGCCTCTTCTCCTCAACCCTTAGATACGGGCCTTCTACTACTAGATGCTGCTCTTTGAACTGAAGCTTGAGCATTGCTCTCAGCTTCTTTGGATTCAGCTCGGTTGGATGACATTACTATATGAAAAACATATTTAAAATGGTCAGGAGATATCACACTATCATAGGTTATATAATGGCATGTATAGCTAGACTCGTACATGCTACGTTAGTCCTAGAATTGACTAAACTATAGCTCTGATACCAATAAATGTAACACCCCTAACCCATATTCATCGCCGAAACAGGGTTACAGAGCATTACCGAAGTTTACAGATCAAACACAATTAATTTATAACATTTAATATTCATATCATAAATCAATTATAATGTCCCTTATATGGGCCGTCCAGGCCCAATTTATGCAATAGAAACAAGTTGGGACTAAATCAGGAATCTCAGAAAATCTTTCACGAAATTTCAAAATTTTCCATAAGTGCAGGGACACACGCCCTTGTGGGTAGACCATGTGGCTCACACGGCCAAGAGACACGCCCGTGTCTTAGGCCGTGTGGGCATTCATTGTGAGCCACAGGCCGTGTCCCAACCCGTGTCCAATTTAGGGTGCTTACTGACTTGGGTCACACGGCCAAGCCAAACGACTGTGTGCAAGGTCGTGTGGGCATACTGACTTGCATTAATTAGGTGCAGGGTTCACACGGCCAAGACACACGCCCGTGTGCTAGGCCATATGTTACACACGGCTAAGACACACGCCCGTGTGAAAATAATTGAGTATTCTGCTTTGCAATTTTAAAGATGCAGGGGATACACGGCTAAACCACATGTATGTGCACATGGCCACGTGTCAAACACGGCTTAGACACACGCCCGTGTCTCTGCCCGTGTGGACGAAAATAGGCCATTTACATGGCCACTTTTCTCACCCAACTTGTCTTCCATCTACAATAACACTTTAACATATTGTCAAGCCAATACCAATCATTTAATCAAGCCAAAACCAAGTCTTCTACATAATATATCATCACAAATGTTCAAGAATACAAACTTACCTATTTGACCAAACACATAAACTTACAAAATTAATCAAATGCACATTTATGCATGTTTATATCTAATTTACCAAATCCAATACAACCATACCTAGCACACTCATTTAAATGTGATATATCCTCATATATATCAAAACATACCATCACTAGCCATTCTAATGGCTAGTTACAATTAAAACACATATATGCCAATGTTGGTCAAATTACCCTATACATGCCATTATAGCCAAAATTTAGTTTGTTACATATACCAAAAAGTTCGAGAGATAGTGTGATGTAGCTCCGACCCACTTCCAACCTTTATGAGCTTCCGAGTATTATAAAGTAGAGGAAATAAAACCAAGTAAGCATTTAATGCTTAGTAAGTTCGTATAACGAAAATTTACTTACCATGCATTTATATTTCAAGTAAACACACAATATGCATCCTAAGTAAATTGGCTAATAGCCGAACACATGATTTCATCAAACATGTTAGTCATATATTTCACATGAATATCAAGAAACATGTATGAGCTCATCAAATATCAAATTTCCATGTTCATAAACTTTCCACATCTTGTATTCATATATCAATTCCATGAATTTCGGGTATATACTAGTATAGTCCATTTCAATTTCATATTGTCTTATGTCAGAACTTTACTCGTTGAATCATTTAAACTGTCGACGGATACACGGGTAGTACACACGAAGTGAACAAATTGTAATCTATCAATTCGTATTCAGGAGTGCTCATTCGAGCACATATACAGGAAACTCATGTGAGCCATGTAACGGGAAGCTCCAGAGAGTCATTAACTAGAAGCTCATACGAGCCAATATCGGGAGGTTCTTGCGAGCCAATAACAGAAAGCTCTGGAGAGCCAATTAAACGGGAAGCTCATGAAGAGCCATTTATCGGGACGCTCATAAGAGCTACAGTGTGTCCACAATACATCCAGGATCAGAACCAATCGGGATGCTTCGAAGAGCTATTAATAGGAAGCTCGCAATAACCATATATCAGGAAGCTCATGAGAGCTAATAACGAGATGCTCTTTCGAGCTGTAGTGTGTCGGCAACATATGCAATACCACAACCAATACGAGAACCCTGTATCCAATCGAATTTCATTTATTCAAACGTGATTTAATACTTGTCGCCCATTGTCGGATATGTGACCATTTTCATATGCATGACAATTACATAATTCTCATACACAACATTCAATTCAAGCATATAATTGTACAAAATTAATTACACGAACTTACCTTGACAATGTTTGTGTTCGTAGGCTACTATTCCGATACTTTTTGTTTTTCTCAATCCAATTCCGAACTAGGTCTATCTGGATCTATACAAGTAAATTTAACTCAATTTAATATAATTCACATTCAATTCCATCCAATTCACATCTTAGGTAAAATTACGATTTTTCCCTTATACTTTTGATTAATTACAATTTCGTCCCTAGGCTCGAAAAATGAAATTCATGCAATTTAATCTTTATTCAAAGCCTAGCCGATTTTTACATATAACAATAGCAGCCCATGTATTTCACAAAATTCATAATTTTTCTATGGATTTTACATCTTTTCAATTTAGTCCCTAAATCACAATTTCATTAAAATTCACTTTACAAAAGTTGTTTATCTATTAACAACCTTTCATTTTCTACCATAAATTTTATAATTCATCTATATTCATCCATGGTAAAACCCTAGTACCTTGATAACTTTACAAATTAATCCCCGAGATAGTTAGATTAAGCTATTACGATCTCGAAAACATAAAAATCATTAAGAACGGGCAAGGATACATACCTAATCAGGCCAACAAAGTTTGCTTGAACTCTTTTCTCTTAGCTAGGGTTTCAATGTTTTTATTTTTAGGAAAGATGATGAAAATGATGATATTTTCTTATTTTATTAATTTGTCATCTTTTCATCTTTTACTTTCCAATTTCATCCTTTTCTTTAATTAAATTTCCATGGATGAATCATCATACTTGTCTACTAAATCCTCTTAATGGTCTATTTGTCATATAAGGACCTCAAATTTTGAATTGCATAACTATTTGATCTTTTTAGCTACTAGAACTCAACTTTTGCATTTTATGCAATTTGGTCCTTTTTTATCGGATTAGACACAAAATCAGTAAAATTGCTTTACAAAATTTTATTATGGATTTTCTATTATAATGCAGATCATGAAATAATATTAAAATAAATTTTCTTCCAGACTCGAATTTATGATCCGATTTCATTGAAACCACTGTTTCGATTTAACTAAAAATAGGCTGTTACAATTCTCACCCTTTAAAAATTTTCGTCCTCGAAAATCTTACTAGTTAAGAGGTTCGAATACATCCTGAGTCTAGTAAGGAATTCGTAGTCTATAGTGATATTTCTCATGTTGGATTGGGTTGTGCTTGATGCAAGACGGCAAGGTAGTGGCTTATGCATCCCAACAGCTTAAGTCACACAAAGGCAAGTATCCCATGTACGATCTAGAGTTGGCTGCAGTTTTCTTCGCCTTAATAATCTAGATGAATTATCTGTATGGTTAAAGGTGTATCAATTTCATTGATCACAAGAGCCTCAAGTATCTCCTTACTTAGAAGGTGTTGAACCTTAGGCAACGTAGGTGGATTGAGTTGCTTAAGGATTATGACTGCACGATTAAGTATCATCCCGATAAGGTCAATGTTGTGGCCGATGCTATTAGTCGTAGAGCGATGACTGAGTTGAGGGTGATGTGTGCTCACCTAAGTCTGTTCGATGATAGTAGTCTGTTAGCCGAGTTGCAAGTTAAGCCGACTTGGATTGATCAGATTTTGGTTAAGCAATTGGGGGATGACTTTTTGATTCTATGATTTCGTCAGATTGAGGAAGGTAGTACTTTTGATTTTGGGTTAAACAGTGATGGGTTCTGTGTTTTCAAGGTCGGGTTTGTGTTCCTAATGACTCTGATTTGAGGCAATCTATTCTGTGGGAAGTGTATAGTAGCCTTTATTCTATGCATCACGACGGAAATAAGATGTATCGAGATCTCCGAGAGTTATACTGATAGCCTAGGTTAAAGCAGGAGGTAACAGATTTTGTCTCTCGTTGTCTGACGTGCCAACAATTTAAGCCTAAGAACCAATTACCTTCGAGTTTGTTCCAACCTGTTAAGATTCCTCTTTGGAAATGGGAACAAGTGACTATGGACTTCTTTAGTGGGTTGCCCTTAACACCCACTAAGAAGGATTCAGTTTGGGTCATCATGGATCATTTGACCAAGTCTGCTCATTTCCTTCCGGTCATGACTGATTATTCTTTGCAAAAACTGGCTGAGTTGTATATTTTCAAGATCATTAGGCTACATGGGGTTCCAGTCTCGATTATTTCTGATAGGGATCCTCTCTTCACTTCTCGATTCTGGAAGAAACTTTATGAGGCTTTAGGTACTCGTTTGGACTTCAGTACTAAGTTCCATCCTCAGATAGATAGACAATTTAATAAGGTGATTCGAATACTGGAGGATATGTTATGGAGTTATTTGATCGACTTTCAAGGTAACTGGAAGGAGTTTCTGCCATAGCTGAGTTCGCGTATAATAATAATTTTTAGTCCAGTATTCAGATGACACCTTACGAGGCTCTGTATGGTCGTACATTTCGTACCCCTTTATGTTGGACTGAGTTGGGTGAGTGACGGGTTTTGAGTCCTGAGTTGGTTCCAGAGATTGAGAACAATGTTAGATTGATTCAGGATCATCTGAAGGCAGCTTCTGATAGACAGAAGTCTTATTCGGATCTAAAGAGTAGAGATATTGAGTATTCTATGGGTGACTAAGTCTTTCTTAAGGTATCTCCATGGAAAAAGGTCATTTGGTTTGGACATAAGGGTTAGTTGAGCCCTAGGTTCATTGGGTCGTATAGGATTTTGGAACGTGTTGGACTGATCGCCTATCAGTTAGAGCTACCTCCGAATTTAGACCATATTCATGATGTCTTCCACGTCTTTATGTTGAGGCGATATCGGTCTGATCCATCTCACACTGTGATTGTTGAGGAGATTGAGGTCAGACCAGATTTGACCTTCGAGGAGGAGCTGGTTCAAATTTTGGATCGAGATGTTAAGGTCTTGACGAGGAAGACTATTCCTTTGGTTAAGGTTCTGTGGCAGAATCATAGCACTAAGGAAGCCACTTGAGGACCCGAGTACTCGATTCGACAACAGTATCCGTATCTATTTGAATCAGGTAAATTTTGAGGTTGAAATTGCTTTTAGGGGGGAAGAATTGTAACGCCCCAAAAATTTGAAATTTGATTTGTTAATTTTGTTAGAAGTTAAGTGATCTGCTAAGGTGGTTAAATACTTTGGGTTTGTGATAGGGGTTATGTGTGTAAACAGAAAAATATATAGGATTTTTCCTATGTAATTTATCACATTTTTACTTAAATTCGTTGTTGAAACTAAGTAATTGTTTAATAAATTAATGAAATATGTGAAAATATGACATTAGGATATATAAATTATTAAAATGTGATTTTATGCTTTCTCATATAGTTTTCATTCAATAAATGGCTTATTTTATATTAATTTGAATATATTATATTTTTTTAGACATAAAATGGGCCATGCATGATTAAATTAAATAATAAAATATAAAATTATATTTAATAATTCATTTTAAAATATTTCATTAATAATTTGAGTTTTAATTCATTAATTAAATTGGATAAATTTTATTCTTTGGTCCTCTAACTTGTTGATTTATTCTGGATAGGTCTGATGGCTTTGCTGGATTACAAAACCGTCCAAATTGGAGACCAAGTCAACCCAATATTCGGCTACACATGGCTGTCCATTTAAACCAGTCTTTGGTTTAATGAAACAAGGTCCTTGCAGTGTTGAAGAAATTAGAGATTTGCCCGAGGATTATGATTGACCGAGTCTCAGTCTTGAGTTGTGTGGCATCCAGAATTGCTTAAAAATCAAGCAAAAATAAAGTCAAAAGCCACTAAGCATGGCCGGCCACAATTTGAGGAGATTTGAAGAGGTTAACATCCACTATTTTTAGCAAAATATCCCCCTCTCCTCACCTATAAATAAGACCCTCTCATTCCCTCATTCATCATCCCTCAATCATTCCTCATTCATTCTCATCATTCATCATTCTCTCTTCTCTCCAAATTCTCTTAGCCTTTTCCATTCCCACGCCTAGCATCATCTCTTCATAGAGATTTTAGCAATTAAGCCTCTTAAAGAACCCTTGGTCGGCCACCTTGGAGAGCCATCAACAAAGGAGCAAAGCAAAGGAACGAAGGAGAGCCTCGTCGATCGAGTCTTGGGTGTGACCACTCGAATTGGGTTTAATCTTTCTTTTCTTTAATTTAATCTAAAGATGTTTGCTATGTGTTCTTTGTTCTTGTTTACAACAATGTTAGCTTAATTTTATTTAAGCTAGGATGATTACTTTGATTAAATAATATTTATTCGATTCATGCTTATAATGTTTGTGCCTCAATCAATCATGTTTTCAATTAAAATCAAGTCTGTATTTCGTTCATACGTGATTGAAATGCACTTGAATTAGTGAGCGATCGACGGACGACGGCTAATGGACACATAATTGAAATGTGCATGCTCAATTTAGATCCTGACCCGATTAAATTGTAGGTTGCATACCAACTCTGACCAAGCTTTGTAATCTGCATAGTTTTTAGATTTGTTTGATTAAACTGTTTCAAACCTGACACATCCCTGTTACCTCACACGAATGCTAAGAAACCCTTAGTAAATAAGGATCAGTAAAATGCGTATTTACTAAGTAAAGGATTTCGAAAGGACCTAATGTGGTTTCAAAACTCATGAAAGATCGAGTTGCTATAGAATGTTTTTCCGAATGTTATTAAGAATGTTGATAATAAATTGAGATTAACTAAAGTAATTGTCCTAGTTTATTTATGTTATAATTGTTGCAAATTGTGTTTAATTTTGTTAAAATCTATTTCATTCATATAGTTTGCGTACTTAGGATAATTTGCACTAGGGGTCATTGGATTTAGTTTAATATATTTTAATCACCACTTCTCAACTATATTGTGTTTTTATTTACCAAATTGTTAATATAATTTTACAAATTAAGTGACTTAGCACAAATACAATCCCTGTGGAGACGATAACTCGATACTTGATAACGACTGTGTACACTTGCACAAACCTACGCATTACAAGTTTTTGGCGCCGTTGCCGGGGATTGTCAACTGTTGCCATAGTTATTTATTTTTGTGAAATTATTTATTTTCAATTTGATTCATTTCTAACATTACTAACTTATTATTTTTAATTTTTGTGATTTTGTTTTTAGGTGTTTATGAGCATAGATCGAATTATTGATTTACTCCCTGTAGACCCTAAAATTGAGTGAACTTTCAGACAAAGAAGACGTGAACGAACAACTCAAAGACAAGTCGAGATGGACCTTGGAAATCTGAATCAAGACCAAAGTAATGAAGCCGATCATGTACGAAATCCCATCCTCATTGCCGATGATAGGGATCGATGCATCAGACAATATACTGTGCCACTCTTCAATGAGTTAAATCCAGGAATTAGAAGGCCAGATATTGAGACAACTCAATTTGAATTGAAACCAGTGATGTTTCAAATGCTACAAACGGTGGGCCAAGTTAGTGGTATGCCCACGGAAGATCCACATCTCCACCTTCGATTGTTTATGGAGGTGAGTGATTCATTCAAGATAGCCGATGTGACTGAAGATGCACTGAGGTTGAAGTTGTTTTCGTACTCGTTGCGAGATCAAGAACGAGCATGGCTCAATTCATTGCCACCAAGTTCCATATCTACATGGCAAGAATTAACAGAGAGATCTTTTGTTAAGTATTTCCCACCTAGCAAAAATGCTAAGTTGAGGAACGAGATCACAACTTTCCAACAATTGGATGACGAGTCTTTGTATGAGGCTTGGGAGCGATTCAAGGAGTTATTTCATAAGTGTCCTCATCATGGGATTCCTCATTGTATCCAGTTGGAGACATACTATAATGGTCTCAATGCATATATAAGATTGATGGTAGATGCATCCGTAAATGGTGCAATTTTGTCTAAGTCTTATAATGAGGCTTATGAGATCATCGAGAGGATCGCGAGTAATAACTATCAATGGCCAAGAAATCAAATAGCTTCAGGAAGACGTGTAGCCGGAGTTCATGAAGTTGACACCCTCACTTCGTTATCAGCTCAAGTATCATCTATTTCCTCAATGTTAAAACAGTTTATCGCTAATAGTGCTAATAATTTTGCAGCTTAGCCACCAAGTCCGTTTGAAGTAGTTTCCTGTGTGTACTGTGGGGAAGGTCATTCTTTTGAGAATTGTCCATCAAATCCCGAGTCAGTGTACTATGTGGGGAACCAATATCAAAATAGGAGTGGACAAGGACCCCAGTCCAACTTCTACAATCCTTCATGGATTAATCATCCTAACTTTTATTGGAGCAACCAAGGAAATAGACCGAACAACATCTTATTGCAGCAAAGACCCAACCAATATAAAGGGTTTAATCAGCAAGCTCCAAAACCACATCAAGCTGAGGCATCAAATAGTTTGGAGAACTTGTTGAAAGCGTATATGGAAAAGAATGACGCTTTGATCCAAAGCCAAGCAGCAACACTGAAAAATTTAGAAAACCAAATGGGTCAGTTAGCTACGGAGCTTCGTAATAGACCATAAGGAATCTTACCGAGTGATACTGAGAATCCAAGAAATTTGGGTAAAGTACATATCAAGGCAGTGGCATTGCGAAGTGGTAAAATTTTGGAACCCCGATTGATTGATGTCAAAGATAAGCCCGTTGAGAAGAATCAACCAGCTGTTGAAATTCCTACACCAAAGGAATCAGAATCTGCAAAGTTAGACAAGGTAAAACCTGACTTAGTGAATTCAGATATTTTAACATCTTCTTTGGATGCAGATTTACCTACTCAGAAAAGTTGTCCGGTTCAACCGAAAGTTCCATCACCCCCATATCCGCAAAGATTGTAGCAACACAAGCAGAAATAGGAGGTGAAATTCAAGAAGGTTTTGGATGTTCTGAAGTAGTTACACATCAATATTCCGTTGGTGGAGGCTTTAGAAAAAATGTCAAATTATGTGAAGTTTATGAAGGATATACTGTCCAAGAAGAAACGACTGAGTATGAGATTGTTGCCTTGACAAAGGAATGCAGTGCGTTCCTGCAGAACAAATTGCCACCGAAATTGAAAGACCCATGAAGCTTTACTATACCCTGTAACATTGGTGAATCTTACTGTGGTAAAGCTTTGTGTGACTTAGGAGCGAGTATCAACTTGATGCCTAAGTCTATTTTCAAGATGTTAGGGATAGGTGAATTAAGACCTACAACTGTGACGCTTCAGCTAGCAGATCGATCTTTAGCATATCCCGAAGAAAAGATCAAGGATGTTTTGGTAAGAGTTGATAAATTTATTTTTTCTGCTGATTTCATTGTCTTAGATTTTGAAGCAGACAAGAAAGTGCCGATCATCCTTGGGAGACCTTTCTTAGCCACGGGAAGAACGTTAATTGATGTGCAGAAAGGTGAACTCACCATGTGAGTTCAAGACGATCAGGTAACCTATAACATTCTTAAAGCGATGAAATTTCTAAATCTGACAGAAGAGTGTTCAGTTATGGAAGAGATAGAAACCTTGGTTTCTATGGAAAGTAATTTTAAAGAAGATCCATTGGAGAAAGCCTTAGATCTTGACCCTTTGGAGGATAGAGAAGGTGAAGAAAACATGGCTTTGATGGAAGCCAATCCGAGAAATTTTATTCAATCCACACGGTTTGAACCGTTGGAGTTAGAAGTCAGAGAATTTATGCAACCCAAGTTGTCAATTGAAGAACTACCTAAACTCGAACTAAAGATACTTCCTTCCCATTTGAAATATGTTTATTTAGGTGACTGTTCTACTTTTTCTGTGATTATTTCAGCAAAACTGACGAAAGATCAAGAGGAGCAACTAATTGCTGTTCTAAAGAAATTTAAGAAAGCAATTGGTTGGACCATAGCTGATATTCGAGGTATAAGCCCTTCTTTTTGCATGCATAAAATCATTTTAGAAGAAGATGAAAGAGCTCGAATTGATGGGAAAAGGAGGCTCAATCCTATTATGAAAGAAGTTGTGAGAAAGGAAGTGATCAAATGGTTAGATGCAGGAATCATCTATCCTATTTCAGATAGTTCGTGGGTAAGTCCGGTGCAGTGTGTACCGAAGAAAGGTGGAATCACGATTGTTGAAAATGAGCATAATGAGTTGATTCCAACGAGAACTGTTACCAGTTGGAGAATCTATATTGATTACAGAAAGTTGAACAAAGCCACTCGAAAGGACCATTTTTTGTTGCCTTTTATGGATCAGATGTTAGATCGAATTGCAGGTAATGAATTCTATTGTTTTTTAGATGGCTATTCGGGATATAACCAAATAGTTGTAGCCCCAGAGGACCAACATAAAACAACCTTTACTTGTCCATACGTTTAGGCGAATGCCTTTTGGTTTATGCAATGCACCTGCAACTTTTCAACGATGCATGATGGCAATATTTACTGATATGGTTGAAAATTTTGTTGAGGTTTTCATGGATGTTTTTTCTGTTTTTGGTAACACTTATGATATCTATTTAAGTAATTTGGCTAAGGTACTGAAGAGATGCGAAGAGACGAATCTTTTCATTAATTGGGAAGAATGCCATTTTATGGTCAAGGAAAGGATTGTCTTAGGTCATAAGATCTCAAAGAAAGGAATTGAAGTCTATAAACCAAAGGTGGACGTAATTAAAAGATTACCAGCCCCAATGAATGTGAAAGGAGTCAGAAGTTTCTTAGGCCATGCTGGTTTTTATCGAAGGTTTATCAAAGATTTCTCGAAAATTTCTAAACCGTTGTGTTTGTTGTTAGAGAAAGACACAGTGTTTGATTTCAACAAAGCATGTTTGGAAGCTTTTGAAGATCTAAAGAAGCGGTTAATCTCAGCCCCAATAATCGTTACACCTGATTGGAACTCACCTTTTGAGTTGATGTGCGATGCAAGTGACTGTGCCATTGGAGCTGTGATGGGTCAAAGAAGAAACAAAGTGTTTCACCCTATTTACTATGCAAGTAGAACTTTGACAGGAGCCCAACTCAATTATACGGTAACCGAAAAGGAACACTTCGCTATAGTTTTTGCTTTTGAAAAATTTTGCTCATATCTTATAGGTACCAAAGTTACAGTATTTACTGACCATGTGGCCATTAAATACTTGCTCACAAAGAAAGATTCAAAACCAAGGCTAATTTGTTGGATACTTTTACTCCAAGAATTTGACTTTGAGATCCAAGACAGAAAAGGTGTCGAAAATCAAATAGCTGATCATCTGACGAGGTTGGAGCAAGATGAGGTAACTCGATCATGTGTTCCCAGATGAACACTTATTTGAGATAAATTGAATTCATGAAATACCTTGGTTTGCTGATTTTTCCAATTATCTTACATGCGGAATAATTCCTCGAGAAATGACATACCAACAAATAAAAAAATTCCTTCATGATAGTCGGTATTATCTTTGGGAGGATTCGTTTTTGTTTAAACAATGTGCAGATAATATAATCCGAAAGTGTGTAGCTGAAAGCGAGATTGCTGAGATCTTGTATCATTGCCATTCATCTCCAAGTGGGGGACACTTTGGTGGTTCAGGTACTGTAGCAAAGATTTTGCAAGCAGGTTTCTTTTGGCCTACACTATTTAAAGATGCTTATGCTTATGTGAAGAACTGTGATAAATGCCAAAGGACCGAAAATATATCAAGGAGGAATGAGATGCCCTTGACAAACATTTTGGAGATTGAATTGTTTGACGTATGGGGCATTGACTTCTTAGGCCCGTTTCCTTCTTCGTATGGGAACAAATACATCTTAGTTGCTGTGGACTATGTATCCAAGTGGGTTGAAGCTGAAGCATACCCGACAAATGATGCTAAGATAGTCATGCGATTCCTACATAAGCATGTGTTTACATGATTTGGGACACCAAAAGCTATTATTAGTGATGAAGGTTCTCACTTTGTGAATAAATGGCTTAAGTGGTTGCTTGAAAAATATGATGTGAAGCACAAGATTGCTACTGCCTATCACCCCCAATCTAATGGGCAAGTTGAAAAAGTGAATCGCGAAATCAAAGGTATCCTTGAAAAGGTAGTACGCCCTAGCAGAAAAGATTGGTCTCGAAGGCTCGATGATGCATTATGGGCCTATTGAACAGCATTTAAGACATCGTTAGGAATGACTCCTTATCGGTTAGTCTTTGGAAAGGCATGTCATTTGCCATTAGAGTTGGAGAATAAAGCTCACTGGGCTTTGAAGCAGTTGAACTTTGATCTTAAGTAAGCCAGTGAGAGAAGGATGTTACAACTTGATGAGTTGGAAGAGCTGAGGTTGTTTTCCTATGAAAATGCCAAAATGTGTAAAGAAAGATCAAAGAGATGGCATGATAGTCATATACAACCTCGCGAGTTTAAAGAAGGTCAGAAGGTTTTGTTGTTTAATTCAAGGTTGAAGTTATTTCCTGGGAAGCTTAAATCCCGATGGAAAGGACCTTATACCATCTACAGAGTTTACCCTTATGGAGCTATTGAATTATACAACAATTACGGAGGTACGTTTAAAGTTAATGGTCAACGTCTCAAACACTACTAGGATGGTGAAGTTGAGCGAGTTGAATCCTCGTTCAAATTAACAAACCCTTAATTTTTCATGAACTCATTTTGTAAATAAATAAATAATTAGAACTTATTTTCTTAACTTATTACATTTAATTAATTCTGTCTAAGGAGATTGAAACTTAAGCGGGACCGCTGTGACCCCTCCAACCTTTCCTGGGAATTAATTTAATGTAATTTGTTAAGAAGAAATTTTCTAATTAAGATTTAAAATTTTTAAGTTTCATTTGTTCTGTTTAAATTTTAAATTTTAGTGTTAATAAAGGGGGTCAAATTTGGCCCAAGTACTAATTAGTTTTTTTTAGTAAGATACAATCTGAGTTTGAGGCCCAAGACAGCAAAAATGAGGGAAAAATCCATGCCTTGTCGTCACACCCATTGCTTGCCGCCCAAGTAACCCTAATGTAGCTAAATTTTTGCTACATGTTACCCTAATTTTTCCCTATATAAACCCCTCTCAATTCTACTAATTTTTATATCCCTCAAAGCAATTTGCTTACACCCTAAAAATCCCTAAATCTCCCTTTTGTGCCGTCAACCTCAAATCCCAAAAAAAACCCTAGTTCTCTTCCTTTTTTTTGAAATTTCCTATTGCCGCCGTAAAGAGATTGTCGAAGCACCGCCGTTGCTGTTGCACACCATTGTCACGCTGTACCCTGTCGTTGCTGTCGCACATCATCATCGCTGCCGCACCATCCTTGCCGTCACAAGATTTTTTCCGTAGCAAGTTCTACCCACTTTACCGATTTCTCTTTTCTCTCTTGTGCAGAAACTTTACCAAATTTTTGGGAAAAGATACCATGTCTCGCAAAATAACCAGATCTTCAAAGACTACTCCTGAAAACCCGATTTTGATCGATGAAGAAGTGAAAGAGAGATTTGATTCAATCTTCAAGCATCAACCTATGATGCCGGAAAAAGGTTTTGGCTTGAAAAATAATGATTTGATGGTTGTTCCTATACCGATTAGAAAGAAAATCAATGCTCTCAAGTGGGAATGATTTTGTGATGCTCGTTCACTTCCCGATGATGAACTAGTTCGAGAATTCTATGCTAGTTTGACTACGCAAGATGCTACTGAAGTCATCGTTCGAAAGAAAAAGGTACCTCTTACTTCTAAGTCTATCAATGATTTGTTTAATTTACCTGATGTTGAAGAAGATGAGTACTACCCTATGATGAACAATATTAACTGGGATTTTCTTCAGCAAGTGCTTGATGTTGTGACAAATATAAGGGATCCTAATGGATTATAAGAAAGTATGGGAGCCATTCTTGTCGAAGAGAATACTTAAAACTAGTAGCAAAGGTATGGTTTTATTTCGTTCGCTACATTTTTATGCCTGTCTCACATAGTTCCACCATCTCGATGGAACGGATACTTTTGTTATATGCAATTTTCACAGAAAATTCCACTAATGTTGGGAAAATTATCCTCAAGGAGATTCACGATTGTGCTAAAAAGAAGGCAGGAAGTGCTTATTTCCCATCATTAATCACTTCACTTTCCTTAAAGGCCCGTGTTAAAACACAAGCAAATCTGAAGGGGCGATATGTTCAAGGATGCATTACAAATTATGATCTTGAATGATTAGTAGAGAGGGTGCATGAGCTGAATCAAGGCGAGTAAGAAGAGCCAACTGAGCCGGATACCGAGGAGTCAACAGATGGAACTGAAACTGAAGCTAATTCAGTTACGGACACTGAAGTGGAAGAATATGATAAGGAACCGAACATTCCTGAACCAAGGGTTGAGCTAGACGAAGAACTAGTCAAGATAAGTGTTGAACCTGAATATACAACTACCATGCCGACTTTTGCAAGTACTTCAAGGAAATCAGAGTTTTCAATTTTGATGGATATGTGCAAGTTCATGCACAATCAACAACAAACTTACTGGAAATATGCAAAAATTAGAGATGACTCAATTCAAAATACTTTTAAGAATATCTCTAATACTTTTGTTCCTGAGTTCCTAGATGCTATCTTTGAGACATGGACGGAAGATACTGACTATGCAAGCGGAGATGGAGCTAAAGAAGACAAGGGGAATGAGTCAGAAAAAAAAGGGGGGATTCTTGTCTTGTTATTTATTTAATTATTTTTAGGTCCTTAGGAATTTATTTCTTTCGTAATTAGGATTTAATTTCTACAGAATAAAACATAGCAAGCATGAACAAACTTAACACTTCTTTAGAAAGAATAAGACTAAGTGATGTGGTAATGGGAATGAACATGTCTAGGATTGGGTTATTAGGGAAGACTTGGTATTTAAGCAGTTTTAATGACTCACCTCTCTTTCTTTACAACCCTACCTGGTGTTCAGTTTTCATTCATTACTTTGTTCTTGCAATGAGGACATTGCTTCTTTTTAAAGGGGGGTAAGGAAAATAAATTGCTCAAACTTTTAAAATTTTCAAGTATGTTTCAATCATTTATTTCATAAGTATGTTTTAATAAATGAATGTTTAGAAATATTTTTTGTTACTGAAATAGTTTGTATGCAAGTATGAATGATGATTTTATCTAAGTGAAAGTATGTTATCATGAAGAATGGAATGCTTGTATGATCTTAGCCTTAGTAATGTTTGCCATGAAAACTTAGTTTCTTTTGAGATTAGACATGCATGAAGGTTTATATATTTAGAATTGACTTAGTAACTTTCTTGAAGCAAAATCCTAGGGGACATAAAAATCTAAAATGATATAGGCACTATTTCTTTGGACCGTTTGAGCCTTTTCAAGCCAACCCTATGATATTAGACCCTTGAAACTGTAATTTTGAGCTTAAAGGCCTGTTTTTTGCAATGAACCTACATTATAAGCCAATTACCATATTTTTAAAGTTATCCTAATTTTGTGCACCTATCTTAACTAAAGTTGTCTTGGGAATCAACATTTGAGGAAATTTTCATAAAGATGTATGTGCTCATGCTTATAAAAAAAAAGAGCAAAGAAAAGTTTGCTCAGTCTCAAAAAAAAAAAGGAAAATATATGAGCTTGAGTTCAAAATAAGTTTGGGGGCGTTCCAAAGGTTCACTTAAAGAAAAAGGTTGTATTACGAGAAAACCAAGACAAAGTTAAAGGTTAAGATTTATTAAAATCAAAATGTCTCATCTCTTAAAATCCCTACCTTTAACCGAGCCCCATTACAACCTTATAAAAGACCTATTGATTTGATGATTATGTCACCTACATTAGTGGAGAGGAAGTCCTGAGTTCAACATATGAAAATCATAAATAAGCCTTGTGATTGTTTGCTTGATTGATAGGAAATTATGTTGAATGAAGAATGTTATCTATGGCTTTGACATACATGCAAACTATGATTCATGTTGGCATATTTTGAAGCTTAGTATAATCTTAAGGAATGTTTGCATATGAATTACTTGTTAATAAAGAAGATCGATAAGGATGAAGTTATTAATGCATGATTATGGGACAAAGATTGATGCTGCTTACACAATTAGCAATTTTCCTTTAGCAAGACCTTTTGCTGTGCATAAACATTACTCGGGACGAGCAATGATTTAAGTTTGGGGGTGTGTAAACGGAAAAATATATAGGATTTTTCCTATGTAATTTATCACCTTTTTACTTAAATCCATTGTTAAAACTAAGTAATTATTTAATAAATTAATGAAATATGTGAAAATATGAAATCAGGACATAAAAATTATTAAAATGTGATTTTATGCTTTATTATATAGTTTTCATGTAATAAATGGCTTATTTTATATTAATTTGAATATATTATATCTTTTTTTAGACATAAAGTGGGCCATGCATGATTAAATAAAATAATAAAATATAAAATTATATTTAATAATTCATTTTAAAATATTTCATTAATAATTTGGGTTTTAATTCATTAATTAAATTGGATAAATTTTATTCTTTGGTCATCTGACTTGTTGATTTATTCTGGACAGGTCTGATAGGTTTGCTGGATTACAAAACCGTCCAAATTGGAGACCAAGTCAACCCAATATTCGGCTACACATGGCTGTCCATTTAAACCAGTCTTTGGTTTAATTACACAAGGTCCTTGCAGTGTTGAAGAAATTAGAGATTTTCCCTAAGATTTACGATTGACCGAGTCTCAGTCCTGAGTTGTGTGGCATCCAAAATTGCTTAAAAATCAAGCAAAAATAAAGTCAAAAGCCACTAAGCATGGCCGGCCACAATTTGAGGAGATTTGAAGAGGTTAACATCCACTATTTTTAGCAAACTATCCCCCTCTCCTCACCTATAAATAAGACCCTCTCATTCCCTCATTCATCATCCCTCAATCATTCCTCATTCATTCTCATCATTCATCATTCTCTCTTCTCTCCAAATTCTCTTAGCCTTTTCCATTCCCACGCCTAGCATCATCTCTTCATAGAGATTTTAACAATTAAGCCTCTTAAAGAACCCTTGGTCGGCCACCTTGGAGAGCCATCAGCAAAGGAGCAAAGCAAAGGAACGAAGGAGCCTCGTCAGTCAGAGTCTTGGGTGACAGCCATTCTGAATTGGGTTTAATCTTTCTTTTCTTTAATTTAATCTAAAGATGTTTGCTATGTTTTCTTTGTTCTTGTTTACAACAATGTTAGCTTAATTTTATTTAAGCTAGGATGATTGCTTTGATTAAATAATATTTATTTGATTCATGCTTATAATGTTTGTGCCTCAATCGATCATGTTTTCAATTAAAATCAAGTATGTATTTCGTTCATACGTGATTGAAATGCACCTGAATTAGCTGAGCGATCCTGACCAGACGACGGCTAATGGACACATGATTGAAATGTGCATGCTCAATTTAGATCCTGACCCGATTAAATTGTAAGTTACATAACAACTCTGACCAAGCTCTGTTATCTGCATAGTTTTTAGATTTGTTTGATTAAACTGTTTCAAACCTGACACGTCCCTGTTACCTCACACGAATGCTAAGAAACCCTTAGTAAATAAGGATCAGTAAAATGCGTATTTACTAAGTAAAGGATTCCGAAAGGGCCTAATGTGGTTTCCAAACTCATGAAAGATCGAGTTGCCATGGAATGTTTTTCCGAATGTTATTAAGCATGTTGATAATAAATTGAGATTAACTAAAGTAATTGTCCTAGTTTATTTATGTTATAATTGTTGCAAATTGTGTTTAATTTTGCTAAAATATATTTAATTTATATAGTTTGTGTACTTAGGATAATTTGCACTAGGGATCATTGCATTTAGTTTAATATATTTTAATCACCACTTCTCAACTATATTGTGTTTTTATTTACCAAATTGTTAATATAATTTTACAAATTAAGTGACTTAGCACAAATACAATCCCTGTGGAGACAATAACTCGATACTTACTTATTACTTGATAATGACTGTGTACACTTGCACAAACCTACGCGTTACAATGTGTTCGAGTCCCTGCGAGAGCATTTTTTTTTGCTAAATTCTTTATGTGACCGATCAGCTAGTAATAGTTGGGTTAAATTGAATTTTAATATAGTTGCAAGATAATGTAACACCCCAAACCCGGCCTAGAAGTTAGGCCCGAATCTAGTGTGTCACATGGAAGTAAAAACCATCTTTGCGATTATTAAAAACTTGCTTGAGAAATACAACCTCTTTGTTAAAACCAAAAACACTTAAACAATTGTTAACTACTTGAAAACATAATAATCTTTTAAAACCCTTTTCGTTTGCGGAAGCATATTTGAAATAAACAATTTACAAAAATGTCACGTTTATAAATAGAGTTGCAGAAGCATTTTGAAAACGTTGCGGAAACGTAGATAAAATACAAGTATTTTGAGAGGTTGTTTGATAAATCGATAATCGAAACTAATGATCTTACAAAACCGTGACTTTTGAAAACGACGTTGAAAATTTGAAAGAGAATCCAAGTCTTTTGAAAATATCGTTAATAGTTGAAGAGAAAATATCCGTGTTAAAAATATTTGTAAAAGTTTATTTTGAAATCCATTTGTTAATCGATTTTGGAAACCATTGTTTAAGTTTTTAGAAAATTCCCCTTTTTAAACAATTTAAGAAAAATAATAAAAACATCCCAACCAAAAAAACAAAAATAAAAATAGTCTAGAGGCCTTATTACAACATTTAACCCAAAATAGTAAAGTAATAAAATAAACGAGAAAGAAGTCTAAAGTCCAAATAAACCATTTCCAAGTATGGCCTCCTCGAGTCATCCATAGCCCAAGTCCATATCATCAAGCATTACCTACAAGGGTTAAGAGAAAGGGGGGTGAGTTACAAGAACTCAGTGTGAAATCCCCTTACCGTTATTCATTGGGCCGGAACCCAATTAGCAATATTTTGGGCCTAAGCCCATTTACAACAACAATAATGTATCAAATATAATATGCATATGATATGCAATTCCCAAACCAAACCTAGTTTTCCATCCGCTACACACCACCCGTACCAACCAGCACACCTGTGGGGAGCTTTAGTCACCCACCCCGCCAACACACCAAACGTAGGCATTAAGCCATTTATATCAAATTTGTGGACAAGCCACCAGATTAACAGAATTTACATGGCATCGCCATTTTTCATATTTGTGGCAGAGCCACCAGAATCATATACGGTAATATAATTGGCACACAACCTCGGTAAAAATGATCGACACAGAGTCGTTAATTCATATGTTAGGCACAAAGCCCCGGTAAATACGTTTAGCACAAAGCCATAATCACGATGGCACAAAGCCAAAATCACATTTATATTGGAACATAGCCTTAATCACGATGGCACAAAGCCAAATCACGTTTATATTGGCACATAGCCCTTATCGGTATTTGTGGCAATGCCACCGGTCTATACTTCTCTTCATTCATATTTTCCCATCCCATGCAAATCATGTATATAATTCATAGCCATTCACAACAATTTATTCAGATATTTATTACAAAATTATGACCCATCAATTAATCAAAAGGCCCGTTAAGCAAAATATCAGATTTGGCCCATTTAGCAAAATATCAGATTGGCCCATATAGCAAAATATCAGATCGACCCATTTATCAAAATATCAGATTGGCCCATTTAACAAAATATCGGATTGGCCCATTTATCAAAATATCAAATTGGCCCATTTAGCAAAATATCAGATTGGCCCATTCAACAATTTCGTAATTCGGCCCTTTAGGGGAATTTTCGTAATTTTGACCCATAGGGGCATTTTCGTAATTTTGATAATTTACCCACTAAGGGTAATTCGGTAATTTCGCAACCTAAGGGTATTTTGGAAATTTCGCAACCTAGACTTAACTACTAATGTGGAGCATAAAAATCGAAATTGTCCATCTGCGTCGTACTAACTAAATTGACTATAACCTGAGTTAGGAATCTCGAAATCTAACTCCGTAAATTTTTCTTGAGACTAGACTCATATATATTCTTACTATAATTTTACAGAATTTTTGACTTAGCCATTTAGTATAGTTTATTCCTTAAAGATTCCCTTGTTTCACTGACCAATGATTCTGCCCTCTCTTACCCAAAATTCAAATATCTCACTGTATAGTTTTCATATGTTGCTCCCACTTTTTCTATTGAAAATAGACTCACTAAGGAATCTGTACATATAAACTATAACTCATAATTCTCTTTGTACAATTTTATACAATTTTTCCAAGACAAATCAGGGAACCACAAATTCATTCAGAACCAGTCTCACTAAAATTAAGATATCTCATAATATAAAATTCCTTTTCCTTCTCCATTTATTCCATATCAAAATAGACACAGTAAGCTTTAATCTGATATCTTATTCACTTTGTAATTCCTTTTCTCCTATTTTTCGTGATTTTTCAAATACACGTCACTGTTCCTGACCGAAACTGTTTTATTACGAAATACGATTACCACTACGATCATACGCATGCCCGAGTGATCACGGATGCCGGTTTTCGGTTTTCTTCGGTATTTTGACCAAATCACAGGACATATCATACAAACTTTCAGAGAGATGTGAGATTACACACCATATCAAATATGTATTCGGAAGGTATGGGATTACACACCTGATTTTGATTTCCTAAAGAACCACTCGTCGATGACCTAGAACAATACCAACCAAAAGTTAGCCTCGGATTTCCAAAAGATTTCGTATCACTTACACTTGAATCACTTACCACTATGTCCGAAGGTGGAAAATATCAGGTGATTTGTCCCTAAAACATATAGTCGATTATTTCAAATTATTACTCCGTTAGCAACCAATCGAATATTGAATAATATCAATAATCCATAAGAACTCCTTACCTTATTAATATTGGATCCGATTTCTTCGTTCGACTTAAGGATAGAATGGTGTTCGGCCTCCCACTAGAATACTACAAAAGGGAGAATGATCTCGTTTGAGAGAGTAGAATAAAATGATGGTCTCGGTCAATATGACCATCCCAAACCAAAACATAGATTCGCCATTAGGAGAAAGAAAATAAAAAAAGTTGAATAGAGTACTTACCGATTGGTCAAGGAGTGAGTGACAATTCGAATGAAAAAGAAAGATTAATGAAGAAATGGAGGTTTCGGCTATGGAGAAGTAATGGGCACAATATTCGGATATGGAGGAAAGGATTAGAATAGAAGAGATGCTTGAAGGATTTTTGCGAAAAAGAAAAGAAGGAAGAAAAAGGAGAATGGTTCACTAGCTTGATTTCCAAGAAAGATGAAAGAACAACTTTTGGTCTCAATTGTTGGTGTACAATCGGCAACAATAAGAAAAGAAGAAGAGAATATGCACACTCCAAGTTGAAAATTCGGCAAGAGGGATATGTGGAGAGAAGAGAAAATGTCACAAAAGTTGCATAATGAAATTTGACCCAAAACTAGCACTAAAGCCTTGCCAACACTAACAAAATTCGGCTCTCACCCCTTTAGCCCCAAAAATCGTCCACATTCAAGCCATAAGAGTCAAAATTTTGCCAACATTCTTTCCATAGCATTCTCCACAAAATAAGCCACTTGTTCCCCTTATATGCCTTATTTAATTGATTCCTTTCCCCAACCTCAACCTTTCCTTAATCTCTTTAGCCATCTTGCCATAAAAATGAAAGTCCAACTTACCATAATAACATGCTTGGCCGACACTTGATGGATGAGTGCAAAAATAAAAGTCCAAATTTGTACACAAAGGGATTTGAACCTCTTCCCTCAAGGTACTACATGTGGCGCCTTAACCTTCTTACCAATAGCTCATTTATGCTAGCAATTTACTCTTTTATTTCCATAAGCCTTGATGCCACTTACTATCTCTCCTTAATAGGCTTAAACACAAAATTTTACTAAGGCCCAACTTGAACCCGGAACTTCATAGAAACCTCGTAACTTTCCAAAATTACCTTCTTAATAAGTCCAACTTGAAATAATGTCGTTCTCTTGTTCTCAAAATTTTAAAAAGGCCCAATGGGCCCAATCCTACTAGGCCCAATTTCGGGATGTTACAGATAAGGATTAGAATATTTGAGTTGATTGGGTTGTTAAGGTAGTTTTATTTTGTTTTGTTTTATCTTTTTATATTTTATTTTAAAATTTAGAAAAAAATATTTCCATATTTCCTTCCCATTACTCACGTTCTCAATTTTTTTCCCACTTTTCGATCCGTTTGCTTCACGTCTATTCCAGTGGAGAAATTGCAAAAAAAAAATGTTTTTTCTTTCTCCTTTTTCCTACTCTAAAACTCAATTTCTTTCTTATTTATGGTTCATTAGGCTCTTCAATTTTGGTGATTGATTTGTTTTCTAATTTGTTCCGTGTAAGTAATGTTTCTTCTATTATTTTGTATTTCCTTCTTCTTTCGTTATGGGGGTGTTCGTTTCCTTATTTTTTGTTCAAGATGGGGGGTGTTTAATGCATTATTTTGTATTAATCTTTTAAGGTCTTTTAGGTGACATTCACGAGACGATTGATACTCTGGAAAATTAAGTTCTATGGCGTCCGATTGTTTCGTTGAGGGTAAGTCATTTAACGTTGTGTTGGGAACTTCAATTGGCATATTGTGGCCATTTTGTTGTCGATTTCGCGATTAGATTTTCTTAAAGAACGTGTTAATTGATTCGTGTTTTCTATCAATTAGGTATTGGATTGCTCGATTCTTGGAATTACATCAGAATCAGTCAAGGTGTGTAATGAAAACCCGAGAAAATAGCGAACGGTGAAAGCCAAAAAGGGGGAATATCGACGCCATATGGCCGTGTGTGACACATAGGCCTGTGCGCCCAAGATTCTAAATTTTTCCATAGGCTCCCCGTATATCGTAATTAAGATATAAAAACGTGATTTCTGAAAAATTGTTAAGCATAAAACTTGATATAAGTACGATTAAAGTATGTATATTTATCATTTAGCATAAAAGGTATAGTTTGCAAAACGTTATGAGTATTCAGTAATATGATATGACTTATCTGTGTACGATATATGAGCATGTATGATATGCATATTTTGGACATTTGTAATTCTATATGTGCATTGGGGTGGAATTTATGTATTGGAAGAAGTGTGGGCAGTTTAATTATCTGCCATAACTGGTGGCACAACCACATCTATTTCTGTACATGGCGATAAGTCGCTTATTGATCTAGCATCTAAGATGTATAAATTCTGAAAAGTGTCATATCGACACTAAGTGGTGTGTACGGCTGGATGGGTGTTTCATTCCCTATATGGTGTGTTGGGATGGTTGGAGATGGTGTGTAGCGGATGGAGGTAGGATTATATTTCTGCATCTGACATGTTCTGATATTATATCTGTTAAGAAAAGTGTTTGTCTAAGATCCGAAATATTGTTTATTGATTATCCTATATGCTACACACTGAGTTTCGAAACTCATTCTCTATTTGCCTGTTACATTTAGGTAACCCTCAGACTTAGGATGGATCGGTGCGATGGGAGCTCGGTTAAGTACTTTTTTTAAAATATGCAAAATGGTTTGGTTTATAGTATTTTGATTTTGATGGATTGTTTGAGACGTTTTTGGGACTGTTTAAATTTCTGGAGTTTATTTTCTAATTTAACTGTTTTACTGTTTTGATGGGCTTAAAATTTGATCTGCGACATGTTTGATTTCACTATAACAAACCGTGTTTTCAAAACTTGACTCAAATAAGAATTTTCTACTGCAAACTCAAATGCTTATGAAATATATAAATCTGTATATAAACAACATTTTTGTTAAAACAGTTAAGGAAGAAATGCTTGCAATCAAACCGAATTTTTACGTAATAAGAGCTAACGATGTTTTCTCATAACAAACGAATTATGGGTTTTTGAATGAACATGCAGTAACATCTCTAGATCTTGCCATAACTTTTAGGTCGAGTTTGGAGTGTTATACTTTCAATTATAGTATAAGAATTGAACTAAGAATTCAACACTTTCATTTTTTACTAAAAAAGGTTAAAATTTTATTTTGGAAAAAATTTTCAAACAACGAAAGTATTTTATGCGAATCATTCAAACATCAAAATTGTCGAAACCATTTTAAAGTTTGATTTAAAAACGGGGGTCGACTTTAAAAAACGAAAACGGGAGTCGTAGCCAATCCCTTTTTACTTAGGTGTGATTGGATCACCTTATAAGACGTTTTATTTCAAAACATTGATTTTTGGTCCACAAAATACCAGAAAACGGGTTCGGGAATCGGTTACGTACGAGGAAGGGTTAGCACCCTCGTAACGCCCAAAATTTGGTATCTAATTGATAATTCCATGTCCTAATATCGAAATTTTGAAAAATTTAAAATATAATCTTTTTATTTGAAGGAAAGCCAGGACTTACCTATCTCAAAGAAATAAAATACTATACTCAGTAAGTTAGGATATAGCATCTCATGACTTCGAAACTAGGCACGCCTTTATTTTAGAAAATTCCTACCTCGAGACACAAAACATCATATCCAGTAAGTTAGGATACAACGTTTTGAATTCCCAAGAATAAGTTTTTTTGATTTGAAATTTGTAAGTTTCAGTTTTAAAAGAGAAGGGATATTTAATACCTTAAGTTCCACGATAAAAATCGAAACCCAGTAAGTTAGGGCACAATTCTTCTCGAAGTCCCCAAATATCACATATCACCATATTTTTTAAAATTTTGAATAAAATACGACAATTTCGCGAAAATGTGTTTTTGTAAAAATGATATGAATTCGATTTTGTATTGATATATTACAAAATATAGAATATTGATTCATTATAATCACAGGTTATACTAACAATTAATGCTAATATAGTCAATTAACAAAAGAATATAGCAACTAATATATGAAATAAAAATAAATATGCTAAGCAATAATAAACAATTAAAGTAACATAAATAAACATATACAATAAGCAGCAATAATTAAAAATTCATATGGAATATAAAAATTCAAAAAATGAATATTAAACTTTATCGACAAGATCAAATGTAGAAATAAATAAAGGAATGATATACTTAAGCATTGAATAAACAGTATAATAAGAAAAAGAATATGACAATTTCTAAAACTATTTAATATATATAAACAATGTTTTAAATAAATAATAAAAAGTATATAAAAAAACTTATAACAAATACATAATTTAATAATTTAATACATATATAAATGATTATATATAATAAAAAAATGATGAATAAATAGTATAATAATTTCAAATAAAAACATATATAATACACTAATTGTAACATCCTAAATTTACGGGCCTATACATTTAGTGTAGGGATAGGTTTACTATGTTAATTTAATTGATAGGGTCTAAATTTGGGCTTAGAATTAGGCAAAAAGGCCAGATTAAAGTGGCATCATTAATGATTAAAAGGAACAAGTTTTGGGTCGCAAGGAGCCCATATTTTAGGCCAAATTCGGCACTTTAAATGAAGAGAGGGTGACGCCACACACAAGGAATTAGGGGCCCAAGTATTAAGTTTAATGAGGCCCAAATATTTTAATTTAAGTGAGTTAAATTTGGCATTAGGGATTAGTAGAGGTGGACGGCTACAAGGCTATAAAATAGGAGAATTTATGTGGATTTTTAAGTGATAATATCATAGATAAAAAGGAGAAAAGTTAGGAGCTTATCTTCAAGGGAAGTGTTGGCCGAAAATCCACCACCTAGAGGAGTGTAAAATTGCTCTTTGCATGGCAAGGAGGGTGCTGAATTTCTCCTCTCTTTTAGCTTGAATTTTAAGGCGCGTTTTGGTTTTTAGCAAGATGGGTGCCAAAATATCTATAAATAGAGGGGCTAGCTCCTTGATTCGACATTGAAAACCCTAAATTTCTCTCCCGAGTGTGCCGAAATTTTGAAGCCTCTCTTTATTTTCTTTTCTCATCTTCTTCCTCTCAAAATAGAAAATCACCATCTTCTTCACCCTTTCTTCCTCTCTAAAATTTCTGGTTGGCGAATCTTTTAACCTCTATTATTATTCTTCTTTTAATCCCTAAAAGCCGAAATCACATCTCTATTATTCTATTCTTCTCCTTAATATTCATTGGCCGAATCTCTCTTAGCCATCTCTTCAATTCGTACATCTTCTAAAAGCCAAAATTCTTAGATCTCACTTCCTGAAGTTGCCGAATTCTCTTCAAAGGAGTTTGCTTGTGCTTAGGAATCTTGAAGGAAACAATAGGTAAGTATTGATTTCGGGATTTCAATGTTCTTAGGCTTTTCCAAAGTCCTTAGTCGAATGGCTATTAGAAACTAATCTCTTATTTCACTCTTCTTTTGGCATTCCGGATTTGAAGAAGGAGGCCAATCGCATAGATCTCTAAGTTATAGAATCGTGTTACTTTCGGGATTTCAAGGTAAGAGGATTTGTTTATTTATATATATAAAATCGGGTAGAATACTAACCATGGCCGAATATAGAAGAGGCCTATTTTCGCAATTGTTAAGGCTTTTAAGCAAGGCTATAGATTGAGGATAATAGATCCAGATAGCAAGGACATCGACTAAGAATATTGGATTTCACAATATCAGGTGTGTAATTCTCACACCATCTAGATCTGTTTGATTAATATATGAAAATAAGTATTACATGTTTTGTTAAATGCGAAACCCGGCATATTGACGGAACCCAAAGAGGGTAAAGCAAATCACGAGGTTAGTAAATGATCCGATTAAATGTTATAAGTATACTGATTTTATGTGATTGCATGGGTTGGGTTTGATGAAAGGAGGAAGTTATATGTTGTAGCGGTTTTTACCGTGAGTCATTGTAGCGGTTCCTTACCGTGATCTGTTGTAGTGGCTTCTTCCGTGATTCATTTGTAGTGGCTACGCCATGATCGATGATGACCAGCACGATCGCCATCAAGGCGTGTAGCGGTGTGGGTTGATTGTAGAAATCCCCAACGGTGTGAATGGGTGAGTGTACGGGGGCGTGTAGCGGATGGACACCTAGGATATGGGTTGGGCTTTGCATATTATTTTTGTTACTTATATTTTGATTATTCTGTTTTATGGGGCTAAAGCCCAAGTCTAATGGTGCATGAGGGTTGCACACTGAGTCTCGCGACTCACCCTTTTATTTTAACCATCCCAGGTGACACTTAGGGCATCGGATCGGGCTGGAGAGGAGAGCAAGGTGACCATGCGACAGAGCTTTGAGAATCCAGCAAAAAGACTTATTCTAATTTTTTTTATTTTCATTTAATTAATGGGTTCAAATTTCCTTGTAATAAGGCCATATGCCACTAGACTACCATTTATGTGTTGGGATTTTGTTGGGCTTTTATTACTGGGTTTTAAGTTTTATGTTTTCAATTAAGTTAAGACCTGCATGAAATTTCGATTTTTATTTAAAATCTACTAAGATAATTGGTTACTTAATATTTTATACTTTAATGAATTATTAAGCTTTCGAAATAAAGGTGTAAACCTAGTAATTGTTTTCCAAAATGCGACATGTTATGTAAAATCTCTTAAGTGACATACCAGATCCGGTTGTAGCGTTTGGGCCGGGTTTGGGGTGTTACACTGATCATAAAAATTAAACAACATAAATAAAATATGTTATATAATTTAAATTAAATTTTATACAAAATAAAATAATGTCTAATATGATATAATACTATATAATATACAAAATTTTAAAAATATATAATATAATAACTAACATAAAAGTTATAAAATAATATACAATATAAAAAATAATTAAATAAAATAATAAATAGTAATAATTTAATATTTAAAAATAATAAGTATTTAAGAAAAATAATACGCAAAAACTTTATTAATAAATTAATTTTTTTAAAAAATAATATAATTTTAATATGATAAAACAATTTTAATATAATGTTAAAAAAATTTAAAAAATAAAATAAAAAGGTTTTAAAAATAACAAAGAAATAAAAAAAATCTATAAAAAATAAAATGTAAAAGGATCAAATCAAAACGCGCGCCACATCTTAGGGACTTATTAGGCAATTATGCCATGTCTCCTAAACGACGCCGTTCTGATATTGGCCTTTAAGAAGCCCGGAGGATTAAATTGTAATAAAATATAAATTTTAGGGCTAAATTGAAAGTAAGGAAAAAAATTATATTCGGACATAATTGAAATTTTTCAAAAATACGGAAGGGCCTATAACGTAATTAGCCATTTTAACAAAAACACGCGGATCCTCCCCGGGTTTTCGGGTTAACGCGCAGATCCTCCCTGAGCGATGTCGTTTTATGCTTATCAGCTTAAGCAAAAACGACGCCGTTTCTTTTTTATTATATAAGTTAAAAGTTTGCTAAAAAAAACATTTTAACATCTTTTTTTTAAAAAAAAAAACTGAATGAGAGCTCTGAAATGCTCTCCCCCCTTCGGCCTGGGGTCTAACTCCGGTTTTGGCTCCGGTGATGCACTATCGTATGCGCCGTCGTATGCGCCACCTCAGACGGCGGCCGGAGGCTAATAACTCCGTGATTTAAAAGGTAATCTTTTCTTGTTATTTTTAAAAAAAACAGTATTTTTATAAAAATGCATAGATTGAAAATAAAAAATAAAAAAAAAAACAGAAGGAAAATAACTGAGAAAATCACCTTTATAACCTAGTTTCTTGTATTTTATTTCTCTCTGTATTTTGTGAATATTTGAGTATTCTCTTTGTGTTTGTCCGTGTATTCTTTACAGATTTTTATGGGTTTTAAAAACTGAAAAAATGAAACAAAAAAGGAAATATACATATTTTGTCCGATTTGCTGCTGCGTATCTTTCCTTCTTTGCAGGTGATCGACGAAGATCTCGGTGATGGTGCGGGGTTGTTCGTGCGTTGATGGCGGTGTGGCTCGTGTGGATTACGGCGCGACTAGTGGCCTGGGTGCGAGGCTTGCGGCGCCTAGGGTTTCTCAGGAACCCTAGGTCTCCTGAGACTGATTAGGCATTGGGCCCTTTTGGGCCGCGAGTGTTTTGGGTCTCGGTAGGGTAGTCTGTTTTAGGTTTGGGTTAATGGGTTCTGTTTTGGTAATGGGTTGGTGGGTCATCTATTTGGGCTCGGGTGTAATGGGGTATTGGGTCATCTGCTTCCTGCTACCTCGGGAAGATAAGATTCACCGGATTCGATTTGCTCCACTGCAACTTCAGGGAGACAAAATATACCATTTTTAGTCTGCTTCCTTGCTACCTCAGGAAGATAAGACTACCAACTACAACCTGCTCCTTTGCTAACTCAGGAAGATAAAGTTTGTGGCTAAAATCTGCTCCTCTACTACCTCGGGGAGATAAGATTCGCCGTCTTCGATTTGCTCCACTGTAACTTCAGGGAGACAAAATCTACAATCTTTAGTCCACTTCCTTGCTACCTCAGGAAGATAAGACTACAAACTTTAGCCTGCTCCCTTGCTACCTCAGGGAGATAAGGTTGGTGGCTAAAATTTGCTCCTCTGCTACCTCGGGGAGATAAGATTCGCCATCTTCAATTTGCTCCATTGCAACTTTAGGGAGACCAAATCTGCCATCTCTAGTCTGCTTCCTTGCTACCTCAGGAAGATAAGACTACGAACTTTAGCCTGCTCCCTTGCTACCTTAAGGAGATAAGGCTGGTGGCTAAAATCTGCTCCTCTGCTACCTCGGGGAGATAAGATTCGCCAAATTTGATCTGCTCCACTACTGCTTAGGGAGATAAGATTTGCAAATTCATCGATATTGCTACACTGTCCACTGAGGGACATGTCCTGTAGACTCGGTTCCATATGTTTATGTCACATGACCAAGATGCTATGATCAGAATGAATCAAATGCTTCTAGCTACATGTGTTATGAGTGACATGAATGCAACATGTCATGAAAATGATTCCTTTTTTAACGTTTAAGGGTTAGGATGCAATGATCGGAATGAATCAAATGCTCCTAATGAGATTTATATGAAAAATGTTATGAGTATGATTCCTACTCTAGGTGTCATCACTCATTTGTTCTTTATCCTTGTTCCTCTCGAAACACCAATCATATTCTGCTCAACAAGCTTGCCCCGCTGTAATTTCAGAGTCAACTCCGCTTGAAACTTGAGGACACAAGGCTTATACCATCCTACCACGATAGGAATTGAAACTTTTTCAATCCGTCCCTACTGCAATTTCAGGGTATAGGATTTATTTCAAATTTAATCCATTCCACAGCGATTCAGGAGTTCTGAATTTTTCATCAACTTAGTTTGTCACATCATTCCCCGAATGTTATGACCTGATGACATCACTTACTTTCGTCACATCAACCCATTATTTTGTCCAATTATCATTTGGACAAAGAATTCAGAGAAATAGTCTCTATCCAGCCTCTTCTTTCTCAAATATTTCCAATCTATGCACCTGGAAATTCTAAACAATTGTCCTGTTTTGGTCCCTTGTTTTATCTAGAAATTTCCAAAGTAATATGTAGAACTTCTTCTGTGAAATTATTAGTTCATCAATCATTATTTCAATGCAACATGCTTATGAGTAACAAATAAATTGATCTCAAAGAGAGTTAAATAAATTATCAAAAATTCAAAGAAAATTAATTGGGAACATATCTTTGAGAAGAAAAAGAATCCAAAGATACTAAAATGAATAGGACAAAGATCAGATGCCGTAGATATCGCAGATTGGGCTTCTATATACAAACTCCACGAAGACTGTTTTGTGCTTCACATGTGTTTAGAAGACCCAAAGTACTTTGTTGATGCCCCGATATGCAACATACTTCATTTCTTGTTGATTCAAGTATAGCAAGAGGACTGGGTGTTCATTCAGAACTTGAGCCGCCCTTTTCGAGTTTTCAACTCAAAACCTCTTTGGTCTCAAGGTGCCCTTTGCGGGTTTTCACCTTGGCCTCTCCCCCCCTTTTTTTTTTAGAAGTCTCAAAGTGCCCTTTGCGGGTTTTCACTTTGGCCTCTTCTCCTTTTCAAGCAAAATAATTTTTAACTGAGTCCGAGTTTACAGGATTGGGTAAGCTTTTCCCATCTATTTCTGTCAAAATCAGTGCACCTCCAGAGAAAGCTTTCTTCACCACATATGGTTCTTCCCAATTCGGCATCCATTTTCCTCTGAAATCCTTTTGTATGGGAAGAATCTTTTTTAGTACAAGTTCCCCTTCATGAAACTCTCTTGGGTGAACTTTTTTATCGTAGGCTCGCATCATTCATTTTTGGTACATTTGACCGTGACGAATAGCCCTTAGCCTCTTTTCTTCAATTAAGTTCAACTGATCATACCGAGCCTGAATCCATTTAGCTTCATCCAGCTTTATTTCTGACAAAACTCGAAGAGAAGGTATTTCCACTTCAATAGGTAGAACAAACTCCATCCCATAGACTAACGAGAAAGGCGTTGCCCCAGTAGAGGTTCTGACGGACGTCCGATAAGCATAGAGTGCAAACGGTAGTTTCTCATGCCAATCCTTATAAGACTCAGTCATCTTCCCTACTATCTTCTTGATATTTTTGTTGGCCGCTTCCACTGCCCCATTCATTTTTGGACGATATGGAGATGAGTTGTGGTGTTTGATGTTGAATTGACTACAAACCTCCGCTACCGTACTGTTGTTCAAGTTCAGTGCGTTGTCTGATATGATCCTCTCAGGCATTCCATATCGACAAATGATCTCCTTCTTCAGGAACCGACTAACTGCTGACTTGGTAATGCTAGCATATGAAGCAGCCTCTACCCATTTCGTGAAGTAGTCAATAACCACAAAGATGAAACGATGCCCATTCGAAGCTTTCAGTGAGATTGGTCCAATAACATCCATGCCCCACATGGAAAAAGGCCATGGGGAAGTCATAACATGCAAAGGTGACGGAGGCACATGAATTTTGTCTCCATAAATCTAGCATTTATGACATCTCTTGGCATAGTTGATACAATCTCCTTCCATGGTGGACCAATAATATCCAAATCTCATTATCTGCCTAGCCATTGTGAATCCATTAGCTTGGGTTCCACAAACGCCCTCATGCACTTCTTCTAGGATTTTTCTAACTTCAACAGTATCAACGCATCTCAATAGTACTTGATCTTTTCTCTTTTTGTACAAGATATCCCTATCTAAAACATAGTCAGAGGCCAATCTTCTTATTGTCCTTTTCTCGTTCTCAGTTGCATGTTCTGGGTATTCACGATTTTTTACATATCGCAATACATCATGATACCAAGGGTGGTCATCTTTTTCCTCCTCTTTGATGTCATAACAATGAGCTGGAACTTCAAAAATACTCATCTGAATAGGTCTCATATCCTCTGGTCTATTTACTTTGATCATAGAAGCCAGGGTTGCCAAGGCATCTGCCATCTAGTTTTCATCACGTGGGAGATAATTAAAGGTGATGTCATCAAACTCCTCAATCAATCCCAAAACTATCTTTCGATAATCGACCAGTTTAGGTTTTGGTCTCCCATTCACCTTTAAGCTGATAAATCACTAGTGCAGAATCTCCATATACCTCTAGCACTTTGATTTTACGCTCTATAGCTGCTCGAATGCCCATGATGCACGCTTCATACTCTGCCTTATTGTTTGTGCAATCAAAATCCAATTTGCATGTGAATTGATAATGATCACCACTAGGGGATACCAAAACTGCCCCAATTCCATTTCCCACAGCATTTGACGCTCCATCAAAATTCAGCTTTCACAGACATTCTTTAGTGTTTTCCACATACATCAACTCTTCATTGGGGAAATCAAAACTCAAAGGTTCATAATCCTCTAAAGCTCTGCTAGCCAGAAATTTTGCTACTGCGCTTCCTTTTATAGCCTTTTGGTTCACATAGACTATATCGAATTCAGACAGCAAAATCTGCCACCTTGCCATCCTTCCATTCAAAGCAGTTGACTCCATCATATACTTTAGCGGATCAAGCTTCGAAATCAACTAGGTTGTATGATATAACATATATTGCCTCAATCTCCGAGTTGTCCAAATCAAGGCGCAACACAATTTTTCAATTGACGAATATCTCATTTCACATTCAGTGAACTTTTTACTAAGATAGTATATCGTATTTTCTTTCCTTCCTGACTCACCGTGTTGACCAAGCACACATCCCATGGAGTTATTGAATACTGACAAATACAGTATCAATGGTCTATCTGGATTAGGCGGAGACAGTATTGGGGCGTTTGAAAGATATTGTTTGACTTTGTCAAAAGCTTTCTAGCACTCATCGTCCCATACACCCTGGTTGTGTTTCTTGAGAAGACGAAATATGGGGTCACATTTCTCAGTTAATTGTGAAATAAATCGAGCAATGTAATTTAATCTTCCAAGAAAACCTCAAACTTCCTTTTGAGTGCGTGGTGGAGGTAATTCTTATATTGCTTTGACCTTGTTTGAGTCAACTTCGATTCCTCTCTCGCTGACCACAAAACCCAATAATTTCCCTGACCGAGCTCCGAAAGTACACTTTGCCGGGTTGAGCTTCAATTGAAATTTTCTCAACCTTAAAAAAAAAATTTCAAAACCTCAAGGTGTTCCTTTTCTGTTCGAGATTTGGCAATCATATCATCAACATATACTTCTATCTCTTTGTGCATCATGTCGTGGAACAATGTTACCATAGCCCTTTGATATGTTGCCCCAGCATTCTTTAGTCCGAATGGCATTACCTTATAACAAAAGATACCCCACAATGTTATGAAGGTAGTTTTCTCCATATCCTCAGGGTGCATCTTGATCTGATTGTATCCTTCAAAGCCACCCATGAAGGAAAACAATGAATATACTGCTGTATTATCCACCAATGTATCAATATGAGGCAAATGGAAATTGTCCTTTGGGCTGGCCTTATTTAAGTCCCTATAGTCTACGCACATCCGAACCTTTCCATCTTTCTTAGGGACAGGAACAATGTTGGCAACCCACTCTGAGTATTTGACCACTTGTAGAAAACCATCATCAAACTGTTTCTTGACTTCCTCTTTTATTTTCAAAATCATATCAGGCCTCATCCTTCGTAGCTTTTGCTGAACTGGTTTGCACTCTTCTCTTATGGGAAAGTGATGTACTACAATATCAGTACTTAGACCAGGCATATCTTGGTATGACCATGCAAAGACGTCCTTGAATTCCCGTAGCAACTCAACAAGGTCTTGTTTCGTCTCCTCAGCTATGCGCATTCCAATTTTCACAACCTTTCATTCCTCCAAAGCTATGTTCTCTACCTCCTCTTCATGGGGTAAAATTTGTTTCTCCTCTTGCTTTACCATTCTTAACAAATCTGGAGATAAGTCGCAATCTTTGTCACCTTCAAAATCCTGAGATTCCTCTAAACACATGTCTAGCTCAAAATGGACTTCTGGATCTGTAGTATCATTGCTCATATCATTGATATCTAGGGACCTGTGGTGAGCACCAAAGAATGTACAAAGAACAAATGAATTTGAGAACAACTATTTATATGGTATGAATGGAAATAAAAAATAAAATTGGAATGAAATTAGAAAATCAAAAGAATGAAAAAAATGAAAGAATATCTGTTCGAGTTAATTATCCAAGATTTATTTTATTGAAACAACAATTTCTGAACATGAACCTATTTCAAAAAAGAAATCTTATTGTTCCTAGGCTAAAAAACAACAAGAGCGTTCTGAATATTACTCTGTATAATCTCTAAAAACTACAGGAAGTTCCTCTACAGTCCAATTGTTCAAAACACTTCCAGGTTCATAAGGGCGAATACCCCACAGGTTTCTTTGTTCAATTCCCTCCTCGTGTATGGCATTGACATGAGGACTTTCCAATAACCTTCTCTCAGGGTGAATTATTCCCCCGGATACAAAGGTCTGGGATATGTGGGAGAATGTCATCGATTCCCACTTGACTTCTTCCCCATTCAACCGTGCTCTCCTTCTTTCATGCTTTTTCTCTATTTCTTTTCTCCTCTGTCTGGCATCTGGCCTGAAACCTAAGCCAAAACGGTCTCTCTTCTCTTTCAGCATTGGAACTTGAACTTCCCCTTGGAGATGTCTGCTCAGTCCTTTTCCTGGTAAGGCTCCTTTCCCCATCATCATTTGTAGGCCCATTCTCGTGGTCCTGGATATCTTAGGCACTGGAACCTTATTCCCCTCCAAAATAAATGTCGCGTTCACAAACTCTAAAGATCGAAAAGAGCATTCAATTACTTCTTCACTCGCCTTTAAATATGGCGCGTCGTTGGTAACAGTGGCTATGATATCCTCCTCTGTGTTTACAGTAACTAGATGACCTTTTGTCACCAGTTTCAAATTCTGGTGAAGCGATGAGGGCACTGCTCCTGCCGAATGAATCCAGGGCCTTTCCAGCAAGCAATTGTATGAGGCCTTGATATCCATTACCAGAAAATCCATTTTATACGTGTTTGGCCCAATTAGCAATGGTATGTCAATTCTTCCCATCACTCTTCTCTCGGTGCCATCAAATGCTCTCACTATGTTCTGGCATGTCTTCATGTAAAAACTATCTATTGGCAACCTCTTCAGCATGGACAATGGTAAGACATTCAAGGTTGATCCATTGTCAATTAACACACTTGGCAGAGTGTATCCCATGCAACGAATAGTGATGTGCAGAGCCTTGGTCGATCCCATACCCCCCGGTGGAATTTCATCATCACTGAAGTAGATAAAGTTGTCAGCACTTATGTTACTAACCAGACGATCCAGTTTGTTGACGGATATATCCTTAGTAACATAAGTCTCATTCAACACTTTCATTAATGCTTCACGATGCACTTCTGAACATAAGAGTAAGGCTATCACTGATATGCGAGCCGATTGCTTGCGCAGCTGCTCTACCACACTGTACTCACTGTGCTTCAAGAATTTCAAAAATTCTTTAGCCTCTTCTTCCTTCACTGGTTCGTTGATAAGGGCTCAGGTCCTTTCTCTCGTTCAACTGCCACAATCTTTGACTTTGCTAGTTCTGTTTTAATGTTTCCTGAGTCGTAACGCTTCCCACTACGTGTATAGGACCCTTCATTTTGGGACTCTTCGGAAGTGCCAACTAGGTTTTTTCCTCCTGGTATTGTCACATTGCAGTCGTAATTTCAAGGTACCATTTTGTTATCCTTGTAAGGAAAGGAAACATGTTTTTGGATTATGACTTTAGGTGTGACTTGTGCTCCGCCTTCCGTGCTTCTTGGTCGGGAGATAATGATCCTTGGGTAATTGACTTTCTGATTTGTCAACTCTCCTTCTGTCACACATATGCTTCCTCCCTCTGAGCCTTCTTCATAAAATTCCAATTCCTTATTATCCATAAGGCTTTGTACCAATACTCTAAACGCAGCACATTCCTGGATCTCATGCTCCTCTGTTTTGTGGAACTCACAGTAGTTCCTTATTCCTCCACATCCTTTTCCAAAATCTGATTTTACCAATCATCTTCTCATCATTCCTCTCCAAACCATTCTCAACAGAGTTTTCACCTCCGAGATATCCCCCTTGATCTTTCTCACGACCTTTTCACCGATCACATTTATCCCCTTATCTCCATGGTTAGGTAAGGAGTTCTCTGCACTTGGTGTATCATCAAACTTCACAATCCCCATCTTGATGAATCTCTCGACTAGCTTTTTGAAGGGAGTACAGTGTTCTATTGAATGCCCCGTTATTCCCGCATGGTAGTCACATTGAGCGTTTGAATCATACCATTTGGGATATAGGGGCTATAACGGCTTCAAATAAAATGGGGACACGACGTGTGCGTCGAATAAACTTTGGTATAGCTCTTTATACGTCATTGGGATTGGCGTAAATTGGAGCTTTTCAGAATTTTACCTTGCGCCAGACTCTTGTTTTGTCGACCCTTGTTGCCCGACAGTAACTACTTTTGGTTGACTAACAGTGATTGCCTTTGAGTACCCTTTGTTGTATGTACTCGTATTATTCACCTCATTGTCCTTTTTCCTAGGAGAAGACCTTCAAGTAGTTTCTCCCGCTTCAATCTTACCATCCCTTATGGCATTTTCTATCATTTCCCCTGCCATCACTATATCTGCGAAGCTCTTAGTGGTACTTTCTATCATATGAGTGATAAATGGTGCCTTTAAAGTGTTGATAAACAGCATGGTGGTTTCCTTCTCTAGGAGAGGTGGTTGAACTTGCATGGCAACTTCCCTCCATCTTTGCGCGTATTGCATGAAGCTTTCATTCGATTTCTTTTCCATGTTTTACAACATGATTCTATCAGGCGTCATGTCTGTGACATGATTTTACTGCTTTATGAAGGCTTGGGCTAAGTCTCTCCAGGAGCTAATATTAGCACGGCTGAGTTGATTGTACCACCTGGATGCTGCCCCCACTAAACTGTCTTGGAAACAATGAATCAAAAGTTGATCATTGTTCACGTAGCCAGTCATGCGTCTACAGAACATAGTGATGTGGGCTTCAGGGTAGCTAGTTCCATTGTATTTCTCAAATTCTGGCATCTTAAATTTATGAGGAAGCACCAAATCTGGGACCAAACTCAAGTCTTTTATGTCAATACCATGGTGATGATCAGCATTTTCCAAAGCCTTGAACTTTTCTTCCAACCATCTACAGCGATCCTCTAACTGTCTCGAGGATTCAATTCTTGTCCCTTCCCTCTTTGCATAAAACGGATTACAAATATGTTTTCGCCCTAAGGCCCAAAGTTCTGATTTTCCTAAACAACAAAGCTAACTCTTGGCCACGATCTGACTGTAGCTCATACTTCGTGCTCAATGTATCGGCCTGTGCTACCAAAGTCTATAGATGATCAGCTACCTCTCGAATCTGAACTTATTGCTTCACCCATGAGGTAATCCCGACTTCTAACTTGGTCATGGGAATGGTGGAGCTCTTCCTTCCAATGCCCCTCTCTTGCTTCAAGTTGCTCAATCCAGAGTTCACAATTCTGCAATGCCGATTCTAATCTTTCAATCTTGCCCTTCATTTCCTCGATCTTGCTCAGACTCGACTTCAGCTCATTCGCAGAATTAAGGCTTCGGTGGTGGTGAAGAGACCGTCCCAATTCAGCCACTCTAGCTTTTAATCCACTCTTTTCCTTTTGGCTTTCTGCTAACCTCTTTTCTAGAGCCTTTGCTCTGACCATATGCGGACGGCTGCATTGTCTTCCACTTTATCAAGGAATTCGTTCTCCATAACCAGCTTTCTAACTTAGAAACTGACCGTGAATTGATACCTCTTAAAATATGAAATGACATGAACAAAAATAAAACATAACAAGTTAGTATTATGAAATAAATAAAGCAAATAATAAACAAACACCTATCTAGGTAACCACTAAGGCTTGGTATAGTTCTACTTAGGGTGAGCCCTTAGGTTTCCTATATGTGGTTCAGCTCTAAAGTTGAGGTACCCGAACCAGCAGATTCCTCGATCCTCACCCATTATAGGCTCATATGGACCAAGTTCAGTTCAGGGGAACACATTTCCCTATGGCCATGCGGAAGTGAAAACTTCACGAAGACATATGTACAGATGTATCCCGAAAGCAATCCACTAGCCCATGCGGAGGTGAAAACCTCACGAAGGCATAGCTTCTCGCTCCCACTTAAGGGTGCGACCACAACGATCATGCAGTGCAATGCGGAGAGATATATTAAAAATCAGAACCACATGCAATAAAAGGATTATGCTTTTTTTTTAAATCAGAATTTTAAATTCGGACAAAAGGACATGAAATTATCAATTTTACGGCTTGAGTTTCTTATTTTTCCCCAGTGGAGTCGCCAAGCTGTCGAAACCATTTTAAAGTTTGATTTAAAAACGGGGGTTGACTTTAAAAAACGAAAACGGGAGTCGCCACCAATCCCTTTTTACTTAGGTGTGATTGGATCACCTTATAAGACGTTTTATTTCAAAACATTGATTTTTGGTCCACAAAATACAACAGAAAATGGGTTCGGGAATCTACATTTACGTACGAGGAAGGGTTAGCACCCTCGTAACGCCCAAAATTTGGTACCTAATTGATAATTCCATGCCCTAATATCGAAATTTTGAAAAATTTAAAATATAATCTTTTTATTTGAAGGAAAGCCAGGACTTACCTATCTCAAAGAAATAAAATACTATACCCAGTAAGTTAGGATATAACATCTCATGACTTCGAAACTAGGCACGCCTTTATTTTAGAAAATTCCTACCTCGGGACACAAAACATCATATCCAGTAAGTTAGGATACAACATTTTGAATTCCCAAGAATAAGTTTTTTTGATTTGAAATTTGTAAGTTTCAGATTTAAAAGAGAAGGGATATTTAATACCTTAAGTTCCACAAGAAAAATCGAAACCCAGTAAGTTAGGGCACAATTCTTCTCGAAGTCCCCAAATATCACATATCACCATATTTTTTAAAATTTTGAATAAAATACGATAATTTCACGAAAATGTGTTTTTGTAAAAATGATTTGAATTCGATTTTGTATTGATACATTACAAAATATAGAATATTGATTCATTATAATCACAGGTTATACTAACAATTAATGCTAATATAGTCAATTAACAAAAGAATATAGCAACTAATATATGAAATGAAAATAAATATGCTAAGCAATAATAAACAATTAAAGGAACATAAATAAACATATACAATAAGCAACAATAATTAAAAATTCATATGGAATATAAAAATTCAAGAAATGAATATTAAACTTTATCGACAAGATCAAATGTAGAAATAAATAAAGGAATGATAACTTAAGCATTGAATAAACAGTATAATAAGAAAAAGAATATGACAATTTCTAAAACTATTTAATATATATAAACAATGTTTTAAATAAATAATAAAAAGTATATAAAAAAAACTTATAACAAATACATAATTTAATAATTTAATACATATATAAATGATTATATATAATAAAAAACGATGAATAAATAGTATAATAATTTTAAATAAAAACATATATAATACACTAATCATAAAAATTAAACAATATAAATAAAATATGTTATATAATTTAAATAAATTTTATACAAAATAAAATAATGTCTAATATGATATAATACTATATAATATACAAAATTTTAAAAATATATAATATAATAACTAACATAAAAGTTATAAAATAATATACAATATAAAATATAATTAAATAAAATAATAAATAGTAATAATTTAATATTTAAAAATAATAAGTATTTAAGAAAAATAATACGCAAAAACTTTATTAATAAATTAATTTTTTTAAAAATAATATAATTTTAATATGATAAAACAATTTTAATATAATGTCAAAATAATTAAAAAAAATAAAATAAAAAGGTTTTAAAATAACAAAGAAATAAAAAAAATCTAAAAAAATAAAATGTAAAAGGATCAAATCAAAATGCGCGCCACATCTTAGGGACTTATTAGGCAATTATGCCATGTCTCCTAAACAACTCCGTTCTGATATTGGCCTTTAAGAAGCCCAGAGGATTAAATTGTAATAAATATAAATTTTAGGGCTAAATTGAAAGTAAGGAAAAAAATTATATTCGGACATAATTGAAATTTTACAAAAATGCGGAAGGGCCTATAAAGCAATTAGCCCTTTTAACAAAAAACACGCGGATCCTTTCCGGGTTTTCGGGTCAACGCGCGGATCCTCCCTGAACGACGTCGTTTTATGCTTTTCAGCTTAAGCAAAAACGACACCGTTTCCTTTTTATTATATAAGTTAAAAGTTTTCTAAAAAAAATAATCATTTTAACATCTTTTTTAAAAAAAAAACTGAATGAGAGCTCTGAAATGCTCTCCCCCTTCGACCGGGTCTAACTCCAGGTCCCGGCTCGTGATGTACATTGCCACGATGCTGCGCGTCAGACGCGCCACCTCGCACGGGCGCCAGAGGCTAATAACTCCGCGATTTAAAAGATAATCTTTTCTTGTTATTTTAAAAAAAAACAGTATTTGTATAAAAACGCATAGATTGAAAATAAAAAATAAAAAAAACAGAAGGAAAATAACTGAGAAAATCACCTTTATAACCTAGTTTCTTGTATTTCTCTCTGTATTTTGTGAATATTTGAGTATTCTCTCTGTGTTTGTCCGTGTATTCTTTACAGATTTTTGGGGGTTTTATAACCTGAAAAAACGAAACAAAAAAGGAAATATACATATTTTGTCCGATTTGCTGCTGCGTATCTTTCCTTCTTTGCAAGTGATCGACGAAGATCTCGACAATGGTGCGGGGCTATTCATGCGTTGATGGCGGCGTGGTTCGCGTGGATTGCGGCGCGACTGGTGGCCTGGGTGCGAGGCTTGCGGCGCCTAGGGTTTCTCAGGAACCCTAGGTCTCTTGAGACTGATTAGGCATTGGGCCCTTTTGGGCTGCGAGTGTTTTGGGTCTGGGTAGGGTAGTCTGTTTTAGGTTTGGGTTAATGGGTTCTGTTTTGGTAATGGGTTGGTGGTCATCTATTTGGGCTCGGGTGTAATGGGGTATTGGGTCTGGTTTTTGGGCTTGAGGATTTGTCTTGTAAAGTGGACTGTAAAGCTGGACATTTATTATTTTATTTTATTTTTTATTCTGATTTATTTACATGAGCCCGGACAAATTGGACCAATTACAAAAATAATACAAGCTTTCGAGAAAACCATCCTTGCAACACTTTGTGCATCAATTTGAAATTGAAAAATGTTCACCAAGACAAAATGCTTCATTAAAAATTTCCCGTAATCATGCATAAAACTCAAAAATGGTTTCATCTTCAATCATTTTAAAATTCTCAAATCTGGTTGTTAGTATTTGAAGTTTCGACATGCGAACAACAAAGTTTTCTTCATGTTTTTTTAAGCATCTGTTGGAAGTTTAATATGTTTCAAAGACTTACACATCCTTTAAATACACCTATCAAAATGATGTTTATGCAGTGTTGTTTTATTTTGGGCTTATAAGAGCTAAAATAAGAGGATGGACATAACGGGTCGATTATCCCCCATTCGCATTATACTAGACCTGGTTCAGTTTTGTTTTTTACATCTTTTATTTTTTTTATTTTTTTTACTATTTTAGTCCAACTAAGCTACTTGGTTTCGTAGATTTTTCTTAACCTTAGAATCAATCATTTTTTTAATATTTTCCTGTAAATATGTTTTCTATTTTTGACATGCATGGTACTTATAAATACCATGCATGATAGCCTTAAGAGTAACTCAATTATTTTTTACTTTACGTTCACTCGAAAGGACTATCTTCTACAATTTTAGCTGAGTATTTAATTGCTCTATTCTTTCTTGTTCTCTATTTTCGTATTAGTTAACAGAAGTACTTGTTGAATCCTAAGGATACGCAAATCCGCAAAACATCTTTAAGAACAATGATATTCACACCTCAAGCAACTATTTTAATTTTCTAGACCTCCTATTTCTAACAGAATCATCCATTCTTTTTTAGCTGACTCGCATGTATATATGATATTGAATTGCTCAATATTTACTCCACTGAATACAACGTTCAAGGCTTTTAAATTATTGTGTGCAAGTTACTCTTAGGGACTATTGGCTAGGTGTAAATAAACCATATATTGAACGTAGTTATTTTACCGAAATATAGAGAGATTTATTTTCTAAATAAATTCTATTTTCATGATAACTTGAGTTAAGATTCTAGCTCATAGAGAGATTTAATTTATCAATTAGAAAATTAGAAAGTTTTTATTGTGATTGATTGGTGTAATTAAAGCCCTCTTTCTAAGCAAACTAAAGGTTCAAGAATAATAAAGAAAATCGTGTTGGTTGAAAGCCGATAAACAATCAGGACTGCTAAGTCGAAAAAAATGGTAATAAATTTGATAAAACTTATTTCTATTAATAGAACAAATATTTGGTTTTAGAAAAGTTTTAAATTTTCTTTGTGCAACAAACTCATTTTCTAAACTGAAATTTTCCAATAGGGAGTTAAGCGTAGCAAGAGACCAATTTTGTTAATGCAGTCTGGACTGAATAATTATACCTCTGTGAAGCCAAGCTTAAAGAATGAATTCACTAAACAATCTTCCTGATACAACACTTGATTTAAGCCCAATCTAACCAACACTCACTAAAATAATTGTAGTCTTAATGTTGCCCAATTGTTGACATTCACTCTCCCAAATATTTCACATACAAAAATTACCTCTCAAATATTCAAAAAAAAAAGTCTCTCCAAAAAAAAAAGTCTAAATATAAAAAGAGTGTAAAGACCACAAAATATTCCCAAGTAACAAAATGAAAGGTAAAAATACCATGGAGGACCCTTGCATTTTGCCCCCATCTATTTAAAAATTTGATAAATTACCCATTATAAATTAGATCAAATAGAAAATTAGTTCTTTCTATTAAAAATTCTATTCATTGTATTGTTGAACACTAGTGTAATTGAAGAAATAACCAAACAGTGACATGTGGAGTGCCACGTGTACCTCATAATGATGTACAGTGATTAATTTACCAATTTTTTTAGTAAAGAGATAAAATACAATCTGACTTTTAATATAAAGGTTTCTACAATACTTTTACCCAAAATAAAACACTGTCGAACAAAATTACACAATCATCATTAGTGATAACCTAATTATAGGCTACATTTCATCCCGTTAATCCCAAGAGGATAAGTCGTAAATCGGTTTGAAATTTAAATTTGATATATGATGGATATGGCCTGGATTTCGAAACATTTAACTCCGTCGAATTCGAAATTTATCTCATCAATAAGAGAGCTGATTAGTGTAGTTTTTGAATTTAGTCAGACAAGAGTCTTGGATATTTTGAACTCTTCTTCTTTCCTTCAAAGGCTCTTTCTGGTAAATGGAATCCATCAATATAATATTTAATGCTGAAACATTATCAAATATTTATAGTGTTTCAATAACTATAAATGAATGGTTGTAAATAATCAAAAGATAAATCTTTTGGTCAGTGATTAAAAGTTATATCATTTGATTTTTGAAAAAAAATATAATTATTCAAATAATATTATTTGAATAGTTATAAAATTAAATGAAAAATTATTATTATTTATTTATTCATAAAAACACCTATTAAATGCAGAAACACCCATAAATAAGAATGAAATTTCATTTGGAAATCACACCAACAAATTCTAAAATTCTTTCTTTCCTTCCTCTATTTTCTAATAATATTAGATTATTCTATAAAGTATTACTGTAAAAATCCTTTGTAAAAATTAAGTTTCTTGTTATACATTACTCAGTGCTTAGTGAACTATTCTTGTCAGTGTAAAACGTAAATAGTCATTAGCTTCATTGTATCCTCGAGGTTAATTTGCTTGAAACTCTTTTGCACACCGAAGATAGGTCGGGGCGAATATAACCTTAAAGATAGTGACTTAATAAACGCCTTGAAGTCTTGTCCTATTTCTTCTTTTTCTGTTTGAGTTCCGTTCGTGCATTTGAAATTTTCCTCGCCGGAGATTTTTACTAACATTCAATTCTCACTTTACACTAAATATATGCATTTGTTGCCTGACTCAATATTTAAACACATTATTTAAAGTATTACAAGTCAAAATCGACAACTAAAAACACACTTTGACTGTTATAAAACATGTTAAAAATCATGTTGCAATAGAAAGTTTGACAAGAAAATTCAATAGTCAAAAGTTTCCGACAACAATAATGCACCTCTTCAGGAGAGAAGGGGTTTGGAATAAGAGTGAAAATAAAATATTTGTTCTTGCAAGCTTTCTAGTTACTGACTGAATCGATTTCAAGAATTCTCATGCTTGATTCAAGTAGTTGGTTAACCTAATCAAGTTTTCATTTTTTTTTTTTTAGTTTTAATATGTATTTATTTTTAAATAGCATTGGAATTTTCAATTCAAGCTCAAGTAGAAAATATTGATGGAAGTCAAGCATGAAAACGGAAATTACTTTTTGCTTGATAAACGAGTCTGATTGAGCTACTTCAAACATTTTGCATTTTAACTTGAATTAACCTTGAGATTTGAGCATGGCTGAATTATTGGTGAAATAGTAAAAAAATTATGTTAGAAGTTTTTCAATTGACACTATTTCTAAGTTCTATGGTTGTCGATTGAGTCTTTAGTTCAATTGGCATGAGTATTTTTGTCAAAGTAGAAAGACGTGGGTTCGAGTGTGCTGAAATGTATTATCTTTCTATTTACGAGTTAGGGAGAAGTTGTGTAATTATAAGCATTATGTCAAAAAAAAATATATATAACCATAACTTATAATAAGATTATTCTAAAAATGATTATCGTTCATTAACCTCCACCTTTATTATAAAAACCTCAAGATTTAAGTGAAACTTTGAAACAAATTTCCAACCTTATTTTGAGTTAAGCTTGGGATCCAGCTTCTTATAACTTAAGTTTGACTCGATTGAATTATACCCTATTTGGGTAACCTCTAAACAACCCCTGATTAGGACACTTTTTTTTAAGGTCTCGAAACATTTTTTTGGTATGGGCATGAGAATATAACTTTTCTAAAGAATTTTCTAAATATATATTTAAAAACACAAAAAGAAAAATTCACATGCATGTATCATATACACACTTGTATAACCCAAACTTGAGCAACATAGTCGGAAACTAATTCCTATTTTGAAGAAGGTTGAGATTCTCACGCAAGACAATCTCCACTACTACAAATAAATAATGGTAAGGTACTGAATTGAAATATCATTCTCCATCCCTGACTTTAAATCCAATTTAGCAACCGCCCCAAGATATAATATTGTCGAAACTATTTTTAAAATCGGGTTTTGAAAAATGGGGATCGACTTTAAAAACAAAATGGGAGTCGCCACCAATCCCTTTTTATTTAGGTGTGATTGGATCACCTTATAAAACATTTTATTTTAAAACACTTGATTTTGGTCTAAGAAGAAACAAGAAAAATGGGTTCGGGAGTCGGTTACGTACGAGGAAGGGTTAGCACCCTCGTAATGCCCAAAAATTGGTACCTAATTGATAAAATCATGTCCAAATGTTTGAAATTTAAAAAGTTTAAAAAATGATCCTTTTATTTGAAGGCAAACCAAGACTACCTATCTCAAAGAAATAAGAATACTACACCCAATAAGTTAGGATACAGTATCTTATAACTTCGAAGCTAGATACATCTTTTTAGAAAATTCTTACCTCGAGATACAAAACATCACACCCAATAAGTTAGGATACAACGTTTTGAATTCTTAAGAATAAGTTTTTATAATTTAAAACTTGAGATTTCTTCGTTCCGAAGGAATATAAACATCACATCCAACACGTTAGGACACGATATTTTAAAACCTTCGTAATCAAAATCATCTCATGATTTACAAATCTTGTTAAAAGAATATTTAGTTATTTAGCCAAACGGAAAATCGCACCCAACACGTTAGGGCACTATTTCCCGATTTTCTAAATACCAAAACATTGCTTTATTTTAAAAACTTTTAAAAATATAATGGTTTGGCAAAAATGGATTTTATAATAAACAATAACCATGTAACAACATTGCATTAATTATCGGACACAAATATTAAAAGCCAATATACTAACATTCAAGATAGGCAACAAAGAAATAATAATACAAAATATGACAAATAATAATTCCTATACTAAGGCAATTGTGAATACATGATGAAGTATAAACAAATAAATAATAAAACAAGTATGAACATATTTCATGCAAGATTAATAAATAAAATAAAAAATATTACATACATATATGATATAAATAATGCAAACAATGTATAAATAAAAAGAATAGTATATAATGATTTTGAATAAATAATGTAATATCCTGATTTGGTGGGTCTGTGCATTTGGTAGGTTGGGTGGCTAAGTTGGTAGGTTGAGGCTTTGAGGTATGTATTGGGCTCAGGCTTGGACTTAAATCTGGGTTAAGTTGCTTAAAAATAATGCTAGTTTATAATTTAAGTTAAGTTGAGTTAAGTAATTATGTTAGTAGTAAGTTGGGCTCGTGGCCCAAAGGTTGGAGGTGCTATGGGTGAGCATAGAGGTGGCGTCACTTAGGAGGGAGATTGGGCCATGTGTGGCCGCTTGGGGCCCAAGTTTAAGGGGTCCAAAATTCGGCACTCCTAGGGGAGAGGAAGGACGGCACATGAGCTACATTTTAGGAGCTTTAATTCTTTTATTTTAGAGATTAAATTTGATAATAAGGAAGGGAAAGAGTTGGTTTTAAGGTGGTCTCATCTAAAGAAAGGATAATGGATGTGATAATAGATGGATAAAAGTTATCAGAGAGAGGGAGAGTTGGCGAAACTCCAACTCGAAGGTGTGTGTGTGTGCCAAATTAGTAGCTTGATGGTCCATCTTTTCTTTCATTTGTTTTCTTCTTTTCTTTCTTTTCTCATACTTTTCTCTCTTATAGCCGAAATTCCCTAGCCTTATTTCCCTCTCCAAAATTCTTCTAAAAGCCGAATCCCCTCTGTTCATACTCCTTCTCCCATAGCCGAATCTACAAGGGTGGTTTCGTTTTCCAGAAAGGTGCACCATAGCCGAATAGTCTTCAAGGGAGATTGGCGAGTTTTGGGATTTCTCTTCTCTGTAATTTCTCTATTTTTCATCAAGTTTCTAATCCGAATCATTTGTTCTAAGGCCCTATCGGTTTGGTCTGCGCTATTGAAAGCCGAAATCTGTTGTCTTTGTGGCTGTAGTGCCGATTTGTGGGAAAGCCGAATGTAGGTTGGTGGTGACGTTTTCTTAAAGGCTTTCGGGATTCGATGTTTAGGTAAGGGTTTCGTCTAAACACTATGATTATATATTAGATCTCATCAGTTTGATTGGTTTAGTGACCAAGGGGTTATTTTGAACTCAAGAAAACGATCAAGCGATGGAGGTTGGATCAGTAAATCCAACGCTAAACTACAAGAAGCGAATAAGTATCGGGAGTTGGATTATAGGCCTATAGTGGTAGTCTCGAGAGACGGTAGCGTAGAAACGAGAAAAGCGTTAGTACGAGAACCATGTGTGTAACTCTTACACACTTTCTTTACTTATTATGTTAAATGTTATGTGTTGTTAAAAGCGGAATGGCGGCAATGGTTACCAAATTACCCTTGTGGGTAAAAGGCGAGGATGGGTAAGTTGTTATGTTTCTCGCGTTGATTGTGATCTATGAGAGCATGATATTCTGTATACATAATTACGTATGTTAAGCATGATCATACGATATTGTTAGCACAACTCGTGTTATGGGTGATGAGAGGAGGAAGTATGATCTATCGGTGTCACCGGTGAATTGGCATCACAACAAAGGTTGGCCCCACATATTATAAAAATTGTGACTAAGTCTCGGTGGTTTGGCACCACCAAGTGGTTTGGTACCACATATGTTATTTTGTAACCCGGTTACAAGTGGTTTGGTACCACATATGTTATTTTGTAACCGGTTTACAGTGGTTTGGTACCACAAGGGGTAGATTTGGGAGACATGGATGGATACTTAGGTTGACGGGTTGCATGACATGCATATGTGTAAATGAATTTGTGTAAGAGCATAACTTCTCTTGGGATGGGGATTTATACACTGAGTCTAGGTGACTCACCCCTTCCTTTACATTTTGCAGATCAGGCTTAGATCGTAGATATGGAGCCGGAGTGGACTCGAGGTGGCCATGCTCAGCATTTGTTTTATATCAAAGTTTTCTGTTTGGACTTAGCTGTTTTATTTAAATTTTGGGTTTTCCTCATTGTAATAAGGCCGCATAAATTTTATTTCTGTGATGTTTTATTTGGTTGTTTTTTTATTAGCTTTCGATCAGCATACTTAGTAAATGTGAATTGGTTGTTTTTAAAACTTCGATAAGAATGTGTTTTCTGAAATGTTCACTGATTAAGTAGTAAGTATGGAGTAACAATTGAGCAACTAAGTTTTTCTAAAGCAAGATTTAACACGTTTTGAACACCACAAGATTCAAATTCGTTTTCTCTAAAATTATTCAACAGTTTTCTCCTTAAACAAAATTGACAAGTCGATTTTCAAACATTTTCTTTCCCGTAGCACGCCAGACTCGGTTGTAGTGGTTAGACTAGGTTTGGGGTGTTACATTTTGGTATCAGAGCCAGGTTTAAAAGCTCGATTGTGGGTTTAAGGCCCAAAATATGTTTTGAGGGGTGTAAAATGATTTTTAAAGAGATGAATATCTCGAAAAGCATGGCACCTGAGTCTCCGGTGCCGATCCACCCAGGTAAGTACCCTAACCTTTGATTTAATGTTTATGTGTGGGCTTTGGGGGCTTTAGACGTAGTTGAGCATGGTAGAACTGATGGACCATAGGGTTAGTTTACACAACTTCTTAATTACATAAGACTTAAGCCGAATCAAACAAACCTGTGAGTAAGTCGCCGAGTTAGGGTGTGGCAACCGCCATGCGCATGTCTAGGATTGGATTCAAGAAGAGCTTGGTATTTAAGAAATCCTAGTGACTCACCTCCTCTTCGCTCGAATCCTACCTGGTGCGTAGTGACTGTTCACTCTGACCATGAGGACTTGTTCACAGGCTAAATCCGATAATTAAAACCCGAAAGGGACCAGCCACACTGTTTTGTAAAAACCCTAGTTTTGAAATTATCAAATTACCCCTTGATTTGTGAAAACTACCCTGAATTTGGAAAAAAAGACCAAAGTACCCCTGGTTTGTAAATTACCAAACTACCCCTGATTGACAAAATTACCAAGATACCTCCGAGTTGTAAAATTACTAAAATATCCCTGCTTCATAAAATTACCAAAATACCCTTAATTTGCAAAATCACCCGAAACTTTGTTTTGGAAAAATTTCAAAAATACCCCTGTAGGTAAAAATTACGAAAATACCCCCGGGTAGTGAAGATGACGAAAATACCCCTACACATTGAATGTGGTCTGTGGATGTTGTTTGTGTGATGAATGCACTTAGAACTAGGAGATAAGCCTGAAACTGAAACTATAGATAGATTCGACTTCGAAAGAATCACTTTTAAAACTATTTTCCATAAAAATTACTCGTGGATAAACAGTGAACAGAATTAATAATACATAAAATTCTTAACCAGATAAACGCGAACAGGAAGAATGAGTACACGAGGTCGTGGACGTCCGTCGCGTGGCCGGGGTAGGGGTAGGATGACCTTGTCAGAGCCAGCAGGGTCTGGCCATGGGTCTGGGAATGTGCTGCCAGATCTGCCGGCGGAGGAAGCTGAGTTTCAGGATCAGACTGGTGATAATGATGTAATATCCCAGGCAGTACTGCGAGTTTTGGAGAGAGTTGCCGGGGCAGGCGCGGGTAAAAGAGCCCAGAAATCGGTGGCTGAGCGACTCCGAGCTAACGGAGCGAAGTTGTTTAGGGGGGTGTCTGGTGTAGCTCCCAACACTGCTGAGTACTGGTTAGAGGCAACAGAACGTATAATAGATGACTTAGACTTCTCGACTAAGGAGAAGTTGAAGGGGATAGTGTCTCTTCTCCGGGATGAGTCGTATCAGTGGTGGCTCACGGTCAGGGATGGTGCAGTGGCCGATGATATCACCTGGGATTATTTTAAGGCAGCCTATCAGAGGAAGTATGTGGGAGCTGGTTATCTTGATGCATAACGTAGGGCATTCCCGAATTTGGTTCAGGGAGTAAGTCAGTACTGAGCACTGCAGGCGCAATTTTTAAGGTTAAGTAGGTATGCTCGGGGTATGGTGGCTACGGAACATGAGCGCTGTGTTAGGTTCGAGGATGGGCTAAGAGATGAGCTGCGGGTGTTGATTGCACCTCAGTGAGAAAGGGAATTCACTGTTCTCGTAGAAAAGGCCAAAATAGCTTAGGAGGTGAAGCGAACCGAGAAACGAAATCAGGAGAGAGGCAGGGATAAAAGGAGTTTTGGGCCATCGTGAGTCCGTGGAAGTACTCGAGAAAAGGCTAGATTTGATGGATCGGATCGAGCCGCAAAGCTCTTCGCCGCTTTCGGTGGCCACTCAAGGCGTTAGATGTGGGAAGTCTCATTCGGGAGAGTGTTGGGCTGGTAATAGAGGTGCTTTGAGTGTGGGTCAATGGAGCAGGGTAAGGGATTGTCCGCGGAAGTTAGCTAGGACTCAGCCGAGGGTCAAGGATGTGGTCAATTCGGGAGAGATGGCCAAGCAACCACGAGGGGGTCGAGGTGCGATTAGGGGTGGTAATGGTAACGGACGAGGCCGTGGAGCACCTGGCCGAGGTACTGGGGGTGCTAATGCTAGACAACCTGGGTTGGTCTATGCAGCCAAATATCGAGAGGAGGGCGACGCACCGGACTTCATAACCGGTACGTTTTTAATTTCTGGGTTGCCTTATACTCTTTGATTGGCGTTGTTTCAACACACTCATATGTAGCTAGTAGCGTAGTGGGAACTCTGAACTTAGCCTATGAGATTTCTGCTAGAAAGATGACAGTGAGTTAGCCCTCTAGGACACTCGTGGTAGTAGACAAATCAGTATAGGGATGTACCCCTAGAACTTTAAGGGGTCGTGTTTCAAGCGGATTTGATAGAACTACCCTTCAGGGAGTTTGATTTATTCTTAGGAATGGATTGGTTGGTTAAGTACCGGGCAGAACTGGACTGTGCGGCTAAGCGCATGGTGCTAAAATTAGCCGAGGGTGAAGAGGTGGTGATGATAGGTGAGAGAAGGAATTCCCTATCTAATGTGGTGTCCATATTTCAAGGCTAAAAAAGATGGTAAGGAAAGGATGTGAGGCGTTTGTGGTTTATGTTTGTGCCTTGAAAGTTAAGGATTTGGCTGTAGGAGGTGTTCGAACGGTGAAGGACTTTGTCGATGTCTTTCCGGAGGAGTTTTAGGGTTTGCCACCGGATTGGGAGGTAGAGTTCGGTATTGACCTTCTACCGGGAACAGCGCTAGTGTCTATTGCTCCGTATAGGATGGCGCCAAAGGAATTGGTGGACTTGAAAGCACAGATTCAGGAGTTATTGGATCGGGGTTTCATTCGGCCAAGTGAATCACCTTGGGGAGCGCCTGTGCTCTTTGTTAAGAAAAAGGACGGGTCGATGCGAATGTGCATAGACTACCGTCAGTTGAATAAATTGACAATTAAGAACAAGTATCCGTTGCCTAGGATAGATGACCTGTTCGACCAGCTTAAGGGAGCATCGGTCTTTTCCAAGATAGATTTGAGGTCGGGGTATCACCAACTTAAGGTAAAGGAGGTAGATATCCATAAGACGGCGTTTCGTACTCGATATGGGCACTATGAATTTCTGGTAATGCCGTTCGGGTTAACGAACGCATCGGCAGCGTTTATGGATATGATGAACCGGGTGTTTCAGCCGTACTTGGATCGGTTCATCGTAGTATTTATAGATGATATTCTGGTGTACTCGAGGACGGAAGAGGAACACGATTCGCATTTGCGGGTAGTGTTACAGATTTTAAGGAAAAAGCAATTATACGCCAAGTTTAGTAAGTGTGAGTTTTGGTTGAAGGAAGTTACTTTTCTGGGGCATGTGGTATCATGAGAAGGGATAAGAGTGGATCCTCGAGAAGATTGAGGCAAGATTGGATTGGAAACCACCCAAGTCGGTGCGTAAATTCATGATTTCTTGGGGTTAGTGAGCTACTATAGGAGATTTGTGGAAGGGTTTTCTTCGATAGCGGCACCTTTGACAAAATTGTTGAGGAAGGAGGTACCTTTTGTATGGACGGATAAGTAGCAGGAGAGTTTTGAGAAGTCAAGAGGGTTTTGACCGAGGCTCGGTCTTGATTCAACTGTGGGGGGAAAGATTTTGTGGTGTATTGTGACGCTTCCCATACGGGGTTAGGTTGTGTATTGATGCAGGAGGGGAAGGTTGTTGCTTATGTGTCTCGGCAGTTGAGACCGCATGAAGTTAACTATCCGACGCATGATCTGGAGTTGGCTGCAGTGGTCTTCGCTTTGAAGGTGTGGAGGCATTATTTGTACGGGGAGAATTCGGTGATCTACACGGACCATAAGAGCTTGAAGTATCTGCTGACTCAGAAGGAGCTGAATTTGAGGCAACGAAGGTGGGTGGAATTATTAAAGGATTACGACTACTCGATTGAGTATCACCCGAGAAAGGCAAACATGGTGGCGGATGCGCTAAGTCGGAAGGTGGTGTCGGATTTGAGGGCGATGTTCGCTCATCTTAGTTTGTATGAGGACGGAAGCCTGTTAGCGGAATTGCAGGTGAAGCCATCATGGGTAGATCAGGTTAATGAGAAACAACTGGTAGATGAAGTCTTAAGTGCTCGATGCTTGCAAGTGCAGAATGGTGGATTGGAGGGGTATAGTCATAGCAGCGATGGAGTATTATGTTTTCAGGGGAAGGTGTGTATGCCTAAGGATGTGGAGTTAAGACAGAAGATTTTGCAAGAGGCACATAGCAGTCCATATGCTATGCATCCGGAAGGTAGTAAGATGTATCGGGATTTGCGGGAGCAGTTTTGGTGGCCGGGTCTTAAGCGTGAGGTAACGAAATTTGTGGGTAAGTGTCTGACATGTCAGCAAGTTAAGGCTGAACATCGATTCACCGTCGGGTTTATTCAAACCGATTAAGATTCCACAGTGGAAGTGGGAAAGGATCGCAATGGATTTTGTGAGTGGGTTACCCCTCACACCCACTAAAAAGGATTTGGTTTGGGTGATTGTGGACCGTCTGACGAAGTCTACTCATTTCATACCTGTACGTATGGATTTCTCTCTCCAGAAGCTAGCAAGACTATATATAGCGGAGATTGTAAGGTTGCATGGGGTGCCAGTGTCGATTATTTCGGATAGAGACCCTAGATTTACATCCAGGTTCTGGAAGGCTTTGCATCAGGCATTGGGTACAAGGTTGGATTTCAAGATCGGCATTCCATCCCGATCGGATGGACGATCGGAGAGGTGATTCAAGTCTTGGAAGATATGCTAAGGGGTTGTGTCTTGGATTTCAGAGGCAGTTGGGAAGAATTGTTACCGTTGGCGGAGTTCGCCTACAACAATAGTTATCAGGCGAGTATTAAGATGGCACCATACGAAGCGTTATATGGTCGGGAGTGTCATACCCCTACGTGCTGGACGGAGTTGGGGTTGAAGCTTCTTTCAACCGAGTTCTAATCACCTCCACCTTATCTTCTGTCTCAGCAACACAGGCAGAAGTCTTATGCTAACCTTAAACGGAAGGATATAGACTTTGCAGAGGGTGACAGGGTCTTCTTGAAAGTTTCGCCATAGAAGAAGGTTCTGAGGTTCGGTAGGAAAGGCAAGTTGAGCCCTAGGTTTATTGGGCCTTATCGGGTATTGAAGCGAGTAGGACCAGTGGCTTACCAGCTCGAGTTGCCACCAGAGTTGAGTCAAATTTACAATGTATTTCACGTTTCCATGCTTAGACGCTATCGCTCGGATCCGTCTCATGTGGTGCCAGTGGAGGAGATTGAGGTGAGTCTAGACTTGTCTTTTGAGGAGGAACCAGTACAGATCCTGGATCGGGATGTTAAGGTTTTGCGTAGGAAATCGGTCCCTTTGGTAAAGGTATTATGGCAGAACCATGGATCAGAGGAAGTGACATGAGAGCTGGAGGATATCATGCGGCAACAATATCCTCAACTCTTCTGACCAGGTAAATTTCGAGGTCGAAATTTATTTTAAGGGGGGTAGAACTGTAATATCCTGATTTGGTGGGTCTGTGCATTTGGTAGGTTGGGTGGCTAAGTTGGTAGGTTGAGGCTTTGAGGTATGTATTGGGCTCGGGCTTGGACTTAAATCACAGGTTAAGTTGCTTAAAAATAATGCTAGTTTATAATTTAAGTTAAGTTGAGTTAAGTAATTATGTTAGTAGTAAGTTGGGCTCGTGGCCCAAAGGTTGGAGGTGCTATGGGTGAGCATAGAGGTGGCATCACTTAGGAGGAGATTGGGCCATGTGTGGCGCTAGCCCAAGTTTAAGGGGTCCAAAATTCGGCACTCCTAGGGGAGGGAAGGACGGCACATGAGCTACATTTTAGGAGCTTTAATTCTTTTATTTTAGAGATTAAATGCTGATAATAAGGAAGGGAAAGAGTTGGTTTTAAGGTGGTCTCATCTAAAGAAAGGATAATGGATGTGATAATAGATGGATAAAAGTTATCAGAGAGGGGAGAGTTGGCCGAAACTCCAACTCAAGGGGTGTGTGTGTAGCTGAAATTAGTAGCCAAAGTGGTCCATCTTTTCTTTCATTTGTTTTCTTCTTTTCTTTCTTTTCTCATACTTTTCTCTCTTATAGCCAGAAATTCCCTAGCCTTATTTCCCTCTCCAAAATTCTTCTAAAACCCGAATCCTCTTTGTTCATACTCTTTCTCCCATATTTGAATCTACAAGGGTGGTTTCGTTTTCCCGAAGGTGCACCATAGCCGAATAGTCTTCAAGGGAGATTGGTGAGTTTTCGGGATTTCTCTTCTCTGTGATTTCTCTATTTTTCATCAAGTTTCTAATCCGAATCATTTGTTCTAAGGCCCTATCAGTCTCACTCTCTGCTCTTGAAAGCCGAATCCTGTTGTGCTGTGGCCTGTAGTGCCGATTTGTGGGAAAGCCGAATGTAGGTTGGTGGTGACGTTTTCTTAAAGACTTTCGGGATTCGACAGTTTAGGTAAGGGTTTCGTCTAAACACTATGATAATATATTAGATCTCATCGGTTTGATTGGTTTAGTGACCAAGGGGTTATTTTGAACTCGAAGAACAGTCAAGCAGTGGAGGTTGGATCTATAAATCCAACGCTAAAGTACAAGAAACGAATAAGTATCGGGAGTTGGATTGTAGGCCTATAGTGGTAGTCTCGAGAGACGGTAGCGTAGAAACAGTAAAAGCGTTAGTACGAGAACCATGTGTGTAACTCTTACACACTTTCTTTACTTATTATGTTAAATGTTATGTGTTGTTAAAAGCCGGAATGACGGCAATGGTTACCAAATTACCCTTGTGGGTAAAAGGCGAGGATGCCGGGTAAGTTGTTATGTTTCTCGCGTTGATTGTGATCTATGAGAGCATGATATTCTGTATACATAATTATGTATGTTAAGCATGATCATACTGATATTGTTAGCATAACTCTGTGTTATGGGTGATGAGAGGAGGGGGAAGTATGATCTATCAATTTGTCACAAGTGATTTGGCATCACAACAAGTGGGTTGACCCCACATATTATAAAATTTGTGACTAAGTCTCGGTGGTTTGGCACCACCCGGTGGTTTGGTACCACATATTATTTTTGTAACTTTGGTTACAGTGGTTTGGTACCACAAGGGGTAGATTTGGGAGACATGGATGGATACTTAGGTTGTGGGTTGCATGACATGCATATGTGTAAATGAATTTGTGTAAGAGCATAACTTCTCTTGGGATGGGGATTTTATATATCGAGTCTAGGTGACTCACCCTTCCATTACATTTTGCGTGATCGGACTTAGATCGTGGATATGGAGCCGAGTGGACTCGAGGTGGCCATGCTCGGCATTTGTTTTATATCAAAGTTTTCTGTTTGGACTTATTTGTTTTATTTAAATTTTGGGTTTTCTCGTTGTAATAAGGCCACTTAACTTTTATTTTCGTGATGTTTTATTTGGTTGTTTTTTTTTTAACTTTCGATCAGCATACTTGGTAAATGTGAATTGGTTGTTTTTAAAACCTCGATAAGAATGTGTTTTCTGAAATGTTCACTGATTAAGTAGTAAGTATGGAGTAACAATTGAGCAACTAAGTTTTTCTAAAGCAAGATTTAAAACGTTTTGAACACCACAAGATTCAAATTCGTTTTCTCTAAAATTATTCAACAGTTTTCTCCTTAAACAAAATTGACAAGTCGATTTTTAAACATTTTCTTTCCCGTAGCACGCCAGACTCGGTTGTAGTGGTTAGACCGGGTTTGGGGTGTTACAAATAAAATAAAATATAAATAATACAAATGAAACATAAATATATTTTGTATAAAATAATATAAATACTAATTTATGAAAATAATATATAATTAAAATAATATTAAACAAAATAAAATAATGAAAAATATATATAATATACTAATCATAAATTTACATACATAATATAAACAATAAAATAGATTAGGTAATATGAATAAATTTTATAAAACTAAAATTTTAAAAATAATATATAAATGTAACATATTAATATATAATATACAAAATATAATAATATATAAATTATTAAACAAGTAAAATAATACATATAGTAATAATTAAATATATAAAATAATACATATAAAATATACATATATGAATTTCTCAATATTAATAAATAAATTTAGGAAAATAATATAGAATATATAATATAATAAAATAGTTTAACATACTATATAATAATAAAAATAAAATAAAAAGATAAAAATAAAATAAAATCAAGAAACAGGGGTCAAATAACAATTAAAACATATAAAAAGGACTAAATCCAAACACGCGTTAAATCCCAAGGACCAATGTGGAAATTAAACCTTTTTACAAAACGGCTTCGTTCCAATTTTACCTTTAAAACGGACTGAAGGACTAAATTGGAAAATAATTAAAATTTTAGGGCCAAATTAAAATAAAAAACTGGATTAAACAAATTGAAAATGCGAAAGGACCACGGGCATAAATATTCCAATTTTAGAAAAAACGCGGATCCCTGGAGCGAGTCGGGTCAACACGCGGGTCGTCTGCTTAAAACGACGTCGTTTTATGCTTATTGAATTAAGCAGAAACGGCGTCGTTTCCATATCCCTTTATAAATCTGTTTTAATAAAAAAAATCATTTCTAAACTGATTTTAAAAAAAAAATTTAAAAAACCCTCTAAAGCTTTACTCTGACGTTTGGGCTCCGATCGTCGAACATATGGGCACGCGCCACACGCGCCGCCTCGCATGGTGGCGCACAGGTAAGATCCTCACTTCCCTTATTTTTTAGCTATTTCTCCATGCACGAAAAAAAATAAAAACAGTATGAAATAAAAAAACAATCACCTTTGTAAGAATTCTCTGTATTTATATTTTTGTATATTTTCGTTTCTGTCTCTCTTTTTTCCCTCCTTCGTTTACATGTTTTTGTGAGGTTTATATAGCCTCAAAAATAAAAATAAAAAAAGGAAGTACATCTGTTGCTGCGATTTCTTTCTTCTTTTGCAGGTCAGAGACGACGGTCTCGCGGTGATGTCCAGGCGCCATTTGCTGCGCGAATAGGGGCATCAGCGCAAAGGATGCTGGGTATCGAGGCTGGCGAGGAACGGCTTGCGTGACTTGCGGCATGACTGATGGTGGGCATGAGGCGCGACGATTGGGTTTCTGGCCCTTGCGGCGCGAGGGTTCCCAGAAACCCTAGATTCTCTGGGATTAGTTTAGGCATTGGGCCTTTTGGGCCCCTTATGTTTTTGGGTCTAGGTTTAGGGTCTGTTAGTGGGTATTAGGCCATGGGTTTAGATTGGGTGGTCTACTATTAGGTGTAATTTGGGTTTGGGGTATTGGGTCTGGTTTTGGGCCTCATAATTGCAAATGGACTGGACATTATTTTTTATTATTTTTTATATTCTGGTTTATTTTAGCCAGGTCAAAATTGGGCTCTTACTGTTGCCCCTCTTTGCTCATTGTCGTGTAACGAGAATAGAGCAAAGACTCTAAAAGGACCAATTTTGCCCTATTTTAGCCGAACTTCGACTTCTTTGATCCTCGTCTTCTCCAAATCCGCTGCAACTTCACCGGTATTGGAACTTCATCTTGATTTCCGTAAGTTTGATAGCTTCAACTTTATGAAGGCAGTATCCACTATCTTTTGATCTGCTCCACTTCAAACTCAGGGAGACCAGATCTGAAATTTTTAATCTGATCCCTACAAACTCAGGGATCACCAGACTGATGTCTTCGATCTGCTTTCTGCCAACTTCAAGAATGCCAGATCTGCTATCTTCAATCTTCTTCCTGCAAATCTCAGGAATGCCAGATTTGCTATCTTCAATCTGCTTCCTGCAAAGCTCAGGAATGCCAGATTAGCTATCTTCAATCTGCTTCCTGCAAAGCCCAGGAATGCCAGATTTGCTATCTTCAATCTGCTTCCTGCAAAGCTCAAGAATTCCAGATTGGCTATCTTCAAATTGCTTCCTGCAAAGCTCAGGAATGCCAGATTTGCTATCTTCAATCTGCTTCCTACAAAGCTCAAGAATGCCAGATTTGCTATCTTCAATCTGCTTCCTGCCAAGCTTAGGGATGCCAGATTTGCTATCTTCAATCTGCTTCCTGCAAAGCTCAAGAATGCCAGATTTGCTATCTTCAATCTGCTTCCTGCAAAGCTCAGGAATGTCAGATTTGCTATCTTCAATCTGCTTCCTGCAAAGCTCAGGAATGCAAGATTTGATGTCTTTAATATGCTTCCTGCAAAGCTCAGGAATGCCAGATTTGCTGTCTTCAATTTGCTTCCTGCAAAGCTCAGGAACGCTAGATCTGCTATCTTCAATCTGCTTCCTGTAAAGCTCAGGAACGCCAGATTTGCTGTCTTCAATCTGCTTCCTGCAAAGCTCAGGAACGCCAGATTTGCTGTCTTCAATCTTACTACATTATCCTTTAGACGATATAACCTGTAGAATGGGTATATGCTTTTGTCTAATAGTTAGGACACCTTGATCGAAATGCATCAAATGCTCCTAATTAGACATGCTAAAATGATATGAGTATGATTCCCGCTCAAGGTGTTATCACTCATTTATCCGTCAAGGTTTCATCTTCATTCCCCTTGAAGTATCATTTTTTGCTCAATTATTTTGCCCCGTGGTAATTCCGAGTTCACTCCACTCGAACCTTGGGACATGAAGTTTGTGCCTCCTACTGTAATAACATTTGACTTCTTCCATCCGATCTATTACCACTCAGAGGTACAGAACTTGTATCATTTTTTTCACCATTCCCTAGGTGTATAAATCTGAAATTTACATGAATGCAGGGTCTCCCGACAATGAACCCTTTTTACACTTGGCTTGACGTTATTCGTCATCTGCTGATGTGGTATCACCAACAAAATTGTCTCATCCAATTAAGAATCTGAAGAGATAATCATTTTTCAATATTTTCAGCCCTTAGGCCTGGTGAGTTCTGAATAATAGTCTTGTTTCAAATTCCTCATATTATTTAGAAGCTTCTAGAGTAATATGCGAAACTCCTTTTATGAAAGTATTAGTCCAATAATCATTATTTCAATATAAAATGCTTGAAAAAAAATTACAGCAATGGATAAGAAAGAAACTAATCAGGAGCGTTGCTCAAAACAAATAAGTTAATCAAAGATAACCAAGGCAATAAATGAAAATTGATTGGTGTATCTTTAAAAAGAATTAAGTAAGCAAAAATAGCAAAGGCTATAAAATATCCTTGATTGGTGTGTTTCTTTGAAAGGAATAAAGTAATCAAAGATAGAAAATTTAAAAGGGGTAAGATGGAAAACTAGGTGCCCCAGATATCGCAGCCTGAGCTTCTTTGTTCCAACTTCTTGAGGACCATTTTAAGCTCAATATGTGTTTAGGGGATCCGGAGTACTTTGTCGATGCTCCAAGATGTAACATACTTCCTCATTGCTAATTTAGACGTAGCAAGACTACTGTATGCCCCACTTTTCAAAATTTGAGCCGCCCTTTTCGGGTTTTCAACTCAAAGCCCCTTTGGTCTCAAAGCGCCCTTTGCGGGTTTTTGCCTTGGCCTCTCCTTTTTTTTTTACTCAAGGCACCCTTTGCGGGTTTTCACCTTGACCCCTTTCCCTTTCAGGTAAAATCCTTCTTGACTAAACCTGAATTCACCGGATTGGGCAAGTCTTCGCTATCCATCTCGGTCAATATGAATGCTCCTCTAGAATAGGCCCTTCATAAGTCCTTCCAAGTTTGGCATATGCTTTCCTCTAAAATCATTTTGTAGAAGAAAAATCTGTTTCAACATCAGGTTCCCCTTATGGAATTCTCTAGGATGAACCTCTTTGTCGTAAGCTCGCATCATCCGACCGTGATGGATAGCTTTTAACCTTTTCTTCGATTAGGTTCAATTGGCAAAAACGCTTCAATTCCATAATGAGTAAGATGTTGCCCCAGTGAAGATTCTGGCCAACGTTCGATAATCATAGAGAGTAGTGATAGCTTCTTATGCCAATCTTTACAAGTCTTAGACACCTCTTTTTCCCCTTTTTTTTTTGGCAACTTTTGTTGCACTGTGATATGCTGTCTGATCTTTGGACAAACTGTAGATTTTGACTTTGTACAGTTATTTAAACGCGATCCTTTATGGCATTTGATCTCTTTTTTTTTTCTTTTTTTTGATGAATTTGATGACTTCGACCTTGTAACATTGGCATATGAAGCTACTTCCACTCTCTTAGTGAAGTAAATGATAACTATGCCGATGATTCAATATTGACTAAAAGCTTTTGACGAGATTGGCCCCCATCAAATCCATGCCCCACATATGGAAAATTTGTGAAAAACTGGAGTAGGCATATGAATTTTGTCTTCTTTAATTTCGTATTTGCGGTATGACTGATGCAATCCCCTTCCATGGTGAATCAACAGTGCCGGATCCTCTTTATTTAGCCTGCTTCTTATTATCCAAGGCATGTCCTGATATAATTGTGTGAAAACATCTTTGAATTCTTGAAAACAACTCAATGATGTCTTGCCTTATTTTGGTGGTGAGCTAGGCTTCGATCTTTACCCCTTTTTAGGCTCGCAATACCCTATGACCTTTGTAGAGTAAAAGTGCTTTTTCTGCTTTTTAACAAATCGAGAAAACATGTCACAATCGCTGTTATCTTCAAAGTCCTGAGATCCCCTAGACCCATATCTCGTTCAAAAAGGGAGTCAGTAACAATGTTGCTCACATCATTGTTATCTGGGTACCTAGGTACGAAGGCAAACGAATTCAAACAATAAATGATTCTAAGGATGAGTATTTGTATGATAATGAATAAAGAATGAAAGATTAAAAATGTATAGTAAAAAAAATAAAAATAAAAGAATATGTATTCAAAAAAAATGTATTTCATTGAAATAAGAATTTAGGACACAAGCCTATTTCACAAAAAGGGTCTTATTGCCTCTAGGCTTAAGGCAACAAGCATGTTTTGCACATTACTCTAGATTAGCCCTAAAAGTACAGGGATTTCTTCCACAATCTCATAATTCAAAACTCTCCCAAGTACACAAGGGCTTGGAAACCTCGTTTTCTGATTCTCTCTTTGCATTCGATTTCTTCAAAAGATCACAACTTTCTTGTCTCCATGATTGGATAATGGGTTCTCCACACTGGGTGTATCATTAATCTTGAAAACTCCCATCTTAAGAAGTCTCTCAACTACCTTTTTTGAAGGAAGTACAATTCTCTATTGAATGCCCCGTTACTCCTGCGTGATAATCTCATTGAACGTTGGAGTCATACCATTTAGGATATGGGGGTTGTAACGGATGCAGATAATATGGGGACACTACACGTGCCTCTAATAAAGTCTCATATAGCTCCTTATATGTCATTGGAATTGGTGTAAATTGGAGCTTTTCAGAATTTTGTCTAGGGCCTAATTCTTGTCTCGTCGACCCTTGTTGTCCAGTCGTAACCACTTTCGATTGGCTAACAGTGACTGCCTTTGAGTACCCTTTGTTGTATGTACTCGCATTATACACCTCGTCATCTTTTTTCCTAGGAGTGGACCTTCTAGTAGTTTCTCCCGCTTCAATCTTGCCACCCCTTATGGCATTTTCTATCATCTCTCCTACCATCACTATATCTGCAAAGCTCTTTGTGGTATTTCCTATCATATGAGTGATGAATGGAGCTTTTAGAGTGTTGATGAATAACATAGTGGTTTCCTTCTCCAGGAGAAGTGGTTGAACTTGCATGGCTATTTCCCTCCATCTCTGTGCGTATCGCCTGAAACTTTCGTTTGAACTCTTTTCCACGTTTTGCAACATGATTCGGTCAGGCGTCATATCTGTGACATGATTATACTACCTCATGAAGGCTTGGGCCAAGTCCCTCCAGGAGCTAATGTTAGCACGACTGAGTTGGTTGTACCACTTAGACGCTGCACCCGTCAAACTATCCTGGAAACAATGAATCAGAAGTTAATCATTGTTCACATAGCCCGTCATACGTCTACAGAACATCGTGATGTGGGCTTCAGGGCAAGTAGTTCCATTGTACTTCTCAAATTATGGCATCTTAAATTTATGAGGAAGTACCAGATCAGGGACCAGACTCAAGTCCTTAGCGTCAATACCATGATGATGGTCAGCATTTTCCAAAGCTTGGAACTTTTCTTCTAACCACCTATAGCGATCCTCCAACTTCCTTGAAGATTCAATTCTTATTCCTTCTCTCTCTTCTATGTCCAAATCAGGGATGACGGGGTTGGCAGGGTTATCTCTTGGGTTAGATCCCGAGCCCACTTGAAAGTTCATGGGTGGTCTAGTATCAGCTTGCCCCTGTTGAGGCCTACTCGTAATGGTTGGCCTTTGGGGATATTCCTCAGGCTGTGTTTGCACGTGTGGTGGAGTGAATCCCCTAGGAAAGTCCTCATTGTCTTCAGCGTTGACTATGGGACCTTTTGCTTTGTCCATTATCCCACTCATCATTTGAGCCATCATGTTCTTTTGGGCCTCCAACATCTGGTCTCTCATCTCTTGTTGGAGTTTTGCCATCTTCTCTTGCATCTGGTCTTGCATTTCTCTCCGGAATTGTTCCATCCTTTGGTCCATTTTCCTTGACTTTGCTCGTGTACCGTAAGGGTGTTCAGCTTCCAGATTTTTTTCTCTCTCTCTCTCCTATAATTTAAACTAATTAAACTCTTTCTATAGATTTGAATGCATATGATGTTATGAAATGCAAATGCATGAATGCAAAGAAAGAGAGGTGTTGATTCTAAATTCAGTTACATTAGAAAAACTTTTCTAGCAAACAAATCTCTTTACATAAAACAGATCGCATACACGGCCTTATCCTCATAGTTCAAGTGAAAACATGAATCCCTTCTTTGCAAAAGTCAAGTCTTGCAAACTTATAATAGATGCCTCCTCTAGCTCCTTTTTGCTTGATCTGGGACGCGACTCACTGCTCCATAATACTCGTTTAGCTTTTTCAAGAACGTCGAGACGTGGTGATTCTCGATTTGTCTTTGTCAGCTTGAATCCTTGGGTAATAAAGTCTTGTATTCCTTTGCCGGCTATCAGTCTTCTCTTGTTGTGTTAACTTAAACTATATTCGGAAGAGACCGTATTATAATCCACTTTATCAAAAAACCCGTCTCCTTATGACAAACTTTTCTATTTAGCAATCGAATTAGAAATCAACACCTCTTTTCTATGATATGAATGCAATGCAATAAAAACAAAAGAGAACACGTTAGCATAGGAAAAATAAATAACATAGAACACCTATCAGGGTGACCACTAGGGTTTAACATAGTTCTACCAAGGATGCGTTCCTAGGTTCTCTACGTGTGGTTCAGCTCTAAAGTTGAGGTACCCGAACCAGCAGATTCCTCGATCCTCACCCATTATAGGCTCATATGGACCGAGTTCAGTTCAGGGGAATACATTTCCCTATGGCCATGCGGAGGTGAAAACCTCACGAAGACATAGGTACGGATGTATCCCGGAAGTAGTCCACTAGCCCATGCGGAGGTGAAAACCTCACGAAGGCATAGCTTCCCACTCCCACTTATGGGTGTGACCACAACGGTCATGCAATGCAATGCCAAGAGATATATTTTGAAATCACATGCAATAAAAGGATCATATTTAAAAATCAGAATTTTAAATTCGAACAAAAGGACATGAAATTATCAATTTTACGGCCTAACTCTCTTATTAGTCCCCAGTGGAGTCGCTAAGCTGTCGAAACCATTTTTAAAATCGGGTTTCGAAAAATGGGGATCGACTTTAAAAACAAAATGGGAGTCGCCACCAATCCCTTTTTATTTAGGTGTGATTGGATCACCTTATAAAATGTTTTATTTTAAAACACTTGATTTTGGTCTACGAAGAAATAAGAAAAACAGGTTCGGGAGTCGGTTACGTACGAGGAAGGGTTAGCACCCTCGTAACGCCCAAAAATTGGTACCTAATTGATAAAATCATGTCCAAATGTTTGAAATTTAAAAAGTTTAAAAAAATGATCCTTTTATTTGAAGGCAAACCAAGACTACCTATCTCAAAGAAATAAGAATACCACACCCAATAAGTTAGGATACGATGATCTTATAACTTGAAGCTAGATACATCTTTTAGAAAATTCTTACCTCGAGATACAAAACATCACACCCAATAAGTTAGGATACAACGTTTTGAATTCTTAAGAATAAGTTTTTATAATTTAAAACTTGAGATTTCTTCGTTCCGAAGGAATATAAACATCACATCCAACACGTTAGGACACGATATTTTAAAACCTTCGTAATCAAAATCATCTCATGATTTACAAATCTTGTTAAAAGAATATTTAGTTATTTAGCCAAACGGAAAATCGCACCCAACACGTTAGGGCACTATTTCCCGATTTTCTAAATACCAAAACATTGCTTTATTTTAGAAACTTTTAAAAATATAATGGTTTGACAAAAAATTGATTTTTATAATAAACAATAACCATGTAACAACATTGCATTAATTATCGGACACAAATATTAAAAGCCAATATACTAACATTCAAGATAGGCAACAAAGAAATAATAATACAAAATATGACAAATAATAATTCCTATACTAAGGCAATTGTGAATACATGATGAAGTATAAACAAATAAATAATAAAACAAGTATGAACATATTTCATGCAAGATTAATAAATAAAATAAAAAATATTACATACATATATGATATAAATAATGCAAACAATGTATAAATAAAAAGAATAGTATATAATGATTTTGAATAAATAAAATAAAATATAAATAATACAAATGAAACATAAATATATTTTGTATAAAATAATATAAATACTAATTTCTGAAAATAATATATAATTAAAATAATATTAAACAAAATAAAATAATGAAAAAAATATATATAATATACTAATCATAAATTTACATACATAATATAAACAATAAAATAGATTAGGTAATATGAATAAATTTTATAAAAATAAATTTTAAAAATAATATATAAATGTAACATAATAACATATAATATACAAAATATAATAATATATAAATTATTAAACAAGTAAAATAATACATATAGTAATAATTAAATATATAATAAAATAATACATATAAAATATACATATATGAATTTATCAATATTAATAAATAAATATAGGAAAATAATATAGAATATATAATATAATAAAATAGTTTAACATACTATATAATAATAAAAATAAAATAAAAGATAAAAATAAAATAAAATCAAGAAACAGGGGTCAAATAACAATTAAAACATATTAAAAGGACTAAATCCAAACACGCGTTAAATCCCAAGGACCAATGTGGAAATTAAACCTTTTTACAAAACGGCGTCATTCCAATTTTACCTTTAAAACGGACCGAAGGACTAAATTGGAAAATAATAAAATTTTAGGGCCAAATTAAAATAAAAAACTGGATTAAACAAATTGGAAATGCGGAAGGACCACGGGCATAAATATCCCAATTTTAGAAAACACGCGGATCCCTGGAGCGGGTCGGGTCAACACGCGGGTCGTCTGCTTAAAACGACATCGTTTTATGCTTATTGAATTAAGCAGAAACGGCGTCGTTTCCATATTCTTTTATAAATCTGTTTTAATTAAAAAAATCATTTCTAAATTGATTTTAATTTTTTTTAAAAAAAAACCCTCTGAAGCTTTACTCTGACGTTTGGGCTCCGATCGTCGAACACATGGGCACGCGCCACACGCGCCGCCTCGCATGGTGGCGCATGGTAAGATCCTCACACTCCCTTATTTTTAGCTATTTCTCCATGCACAAAAAAAATAAAACAGTATGAAATAAAAAAACAATCACCTTTGTAAGAATTCTCTGTATTTATATTTCTGTATATTTTCGTTTCTGTCTCTCTCTTTTTTCCCTCCTTCGTTTACATGTTTTTGTGAGGTTTATATAGCCTCAAAAATAAAAATAAAAAAAGGAAGTACATCTGCTGCTGCAATTTCTTTCTTCTTTTGCAAGTCAGAGACGACGATCTCGCGGTGATGTCCAGGCGCCATTTGCTGCGCGATTAGGGGCATCGGTGCAAAGGATGCTGGGTATCGAGGCTGGCGAGGAACGACTTACGTGACTTGCGGCATGACTGATGGTGGGCACGAGGCGCTACGATTGGGTTTCTGGCCCTTGCAGCGCGAGGGTTCCCAAAAACCCTAGATTCTCTAGGATTAGTTTAGGCATTGGGCCTTTTGGGCCCCGTATGTTTTTGGGTCTAGGTTTAGGGTCTGTTAGTGGGTATTAGGCCATGGGTTTAGATTGGGTGGTCTGCTATTAGGTATAATTTGGGTTTGGGGTATTGGGTCTGGTTTTGGGCCTCATAATTGTAAATGGACTGGACATTATTTTTTATTATTTTTTATATTCTGGTTTATTTTAGCCCGGTCAAAATTGGGCTCTTACAAATATAATATAAAAAATAAGAATCTAATTAACATAAACAACAATTATTAATTAATTTACAATTTCAAAGTTCCTTTAGGGTCTTCAATAACTAAAAAAGAAGTTATATATAATTTTTACTGTTAATATTTTATGTAACACCCCGAATTTGGGCCTAGAAGAATTGGGCTTTGGGCTTTGGATCTCAGAAATTTTTTTTTAAGTGAGCGAGAAAATGAAAATTGGTATGTGGGCTCTGAGGGTTGATGAATTTGGAGTGTCTAGTGGTGTTGGAGAAGTCCTGAGATCAAGTAAAGGTACAGGAAAAATTTTGGTTTTAGCCCCAAGGGAACTGTGACTTCAATCAGTAGGCCTCTTAAGTAGATTAAGAGAAAATAGGACACAAATGGGCTTGTGGTCCAGTGGAAAGTGGCGTCACTTGGGAGCTATAAGGTGACGTGTGTGAAAGCTGAAGAGGTCCAAGGTTCGAGCAGGAGGAGTGTATTTTGGAGTGTTTTATTTTGTATAGGTGGACGACAAGAGTTGTGTTGATTTTGTACTCTTGCCGTGGAGAGTTTGAAGGAAGCAGGACTGATGGATGTAGAGGATATTTCGGATAAGATGAAGGTATTATCAGGGAGAAAAGTTAGGAGCTGAGAAGTGTGAAGAGTTGGTGCCGTTGTGGGAAGTGGGAAGTGTATAAATTCGGCTTAGAAGGGCAAATGAGTGCCGTTTTTGGGTCTTTTAGGGGTATTACGAATTTTCATTATGGCTTTCGGCATTTGGAGAGTTTTGCAAATAAGTTAGTCTTTCTTTTCTTTCACCGAATATCCTGTAGTTACCTCACACAAGCACATTTGATCTTTTCTTTTCTCCCCTTATTCTATTCTTCATTCTGTCGAATTCTTCCATTGCCGAAAAACCATCATTCCTTTTTGCGAATTCTCTCTTAGCCAAACTTTTCTATTGCGAATTACCATTATCTTCTCTTGCCGAAATCCCCCATTAGTGCCGAATCTTTTTTGTTTTTCTCTATCACAAATCAGTTGGTATCTACTCTCAGTCAAGGTTAAAAGCCGAATCTCGTTTGGTAGGCCGCATGATCTAATGTTGGAATCGGTAAGTATTCTGTTAACTCCCCTTAGTACATTTTGTTGAAATCCGAAGGGCTATCTAACCCCTCTTTTCCATTACCATGTATTAACAAGGGTGAGGTTCAGCAATCCCAAGTGCGGTAGGTGAGGATTGCTATCAAGGCAGTAAGTATTCTCGACTCAGTTAGGGTTTAGTAAATGACCGAATCTATTGTGGCTCATAGGGGTGACTTATGATCAATATGGGTCACTTGGTTTTGACGATATAGGTGTTTGGGTGCAAATCTAGAGGTTAATCGCCAATAGTAGCAAATGAAGGGCTACTAGAACGTGAGGCACACGGTAAGGGTACGGTGAAGTTTCGGTTTTTGGTTAGTATGTGTTAACGCTTTGGTTAATCGCTAGTAATGTCAATTGTAGGTTCGTGACTAAGGGGTTTGCAGAACGCGAGGTTACCAGGTGTGTACAAACACAACACACACACGATATCGGCAATGCCGAAAAGCCGAAAGTGGCTAAATGGGCCCAGTGGGCCCTGAGGCTAAGTTTGATAAAATGGTTTGGTTGATTATACGAATTAAGTTAGCTATGCTTGGTACATGATCTGGATATGTTTTGGGCCTAATAGGCCATATGATGAGATTTGGGCCTAACGGGCCGTAAGGACATGAGATGGGCTTATGGGGGCGTAGACAAGTATGTTAGGGTTAATGGACTTTAGGCCTAGCTTGAACAACTTTGTATTTCATAAGACTTAAGTTAATTAAACATGCCTGTAGACAAGTCGATTAGTTAGAGTGTGGTAACCGACATATGCATGTCTAGGATTGGATCTAGTGAGAGCTTGGTATTTAAGCGGTCCGAGTGACCCACCTCCTCTTTTCTGAGATCCTACCTGGTGCATAGTGTTTGTTCACTTTAACCGCGAGGACTTGTTTATGGGCCAAAGTTTATAACTAAAACCCGAGAGGGACTAAAATACCCTTATATTAGAAAATTACTAAAATACCCTTATATTGGAAAATTACTAAAATACCCTTATATTGGAAAATTACTAAAATACCCTTATATTGGAAAATTACTAAAATACCATTATATTGGAAAATTACTAAAATACCCTTATATTGGAAAATTACTAAAATACCCTTATATTGGAAAATTACTAAAATACCCTTATATTGGAAAATTACTAAAATACCCTTATATTGGAAAATTACTAAAATACCCTTATATTGGAAAATTACTAAAATACCCTTATATTGTAAAATTACTAAAATACCCTTATATTGTAAAATTACTAAAATACCCCTAGATTTGTAAATTACCAAGATACCCCTAATTTTCCAAATTACCAAAATACCCCTGTAGGGTAGAATTACGAAAATACCCCTGGGTAGTGAAATAACGAAAATACCCCTATGTGATGAATATGGGTTTGTGGATGTTACTTTTGTGTTTGATACATTCATATGATATTCTGCTTAGGATTCACATGGGTGGGAATTATGGTACGGAGGAAGATTTGAGGATCGCATGGCCGTATGGTATGGATCCGGGATCGCATAGCCGTATGGTATGGATCCACCACGGGCTTTTTAGCCACCGAAAGCGACCATCTTGCGCACCGATAATGTTATCGAGGGTGTGTGCCATTAATATGGGCTTCGCATCAGTAATTATGGGCTTTGTGCCAATACCAGAAGGCTTTGTCTTTGTTATTATGGCTTTGTGCCAATCATATTTACCGTGGCTATGTGCCTAACTTATATATATTGATGACTCTGTGTCAATATTTGAGGATCGCATGGCCGTATGGTATGGATCCAGGATCGCATGGCCGTATGGTATGGATCCACCGGTGGCTTTAAGCCCAATATATGATTAGCGACTTTTCTTCGCAACGCGTTGATAATCACATGCAACCGGGCTACCCATGGTGTGTAGCGAGAGGGTGGGTCGAGCTAGAATTCCCCACAGGAGCCATAAGGTTGGAAGGGAAATGGTGTGTGTAGAGGATGGATTTTTGGGGTGGGTTTTGCATTATCTTGTTTGTATATGATGCGATATGATATGATATGAGGTCAGTGTGGGCTAAGGCCCAAGACCACCAATTTTGTTAGGGCTTAGGCCCAATGTGAATATTTGTATGTGATTGATTGCCAAGGGTTGTACACACTGAGTTTCGAAACTCACACCCTTTAATTTAATGTTTCAGGTAATCCTAAATAGACGACTCGACGTGGGAGAGGACTCGGAGATGGCCACACTACAAGCTGTTCAAATGTTTTAATTTATTCAAATGATTCTATTTTAAATACTTTGTTTTTTTCATTGGATTGTAATAAGGCCATGTAACTCCTATTTGAATTTGAATTTTGGGTTTATTATTATTATTGTTTCAACTACCCACTTAAGAAATTTCATAAAATTATTAAAGTGTTAATATGGTTTTCGAAATAATCTTTTGTTTTGGGCTTTTGGGCCTTAAATGGTTAACTAGTAAATTGTTTTGAAGTGCGCCTTTAATGTGACATTCCAGATTCGGGCCTAACTTCTAGGCCGGGTTTGGGGGGTTACATTTTAATAATTACAATGTAACATTCCATACCCGACCTAGATGTTACGACCGAATCTTGAGGAATTACATGTGCTCGTTTGAAAACTAGAAACTTAAAATTCGAAAAGATTTTGTAAATCAATACTTGATAATGGTATTTGCAATTTTTAAGGAAAAAATCCTTATTTGATTAGTTCATTTTAATTTCAGAAAAACAGTACTGATCAGGTTACTACATTTTTGCAGTGGAAATCTTGAGTGAAATAGAGTTTGGAAAAAACCTGTAATTTGGTTTTGAAACTTATCATATTGCAATTTGAATTTAAAATAATCTAAAACATTTAAGTTGTTCAAAACAAAGAATAAAATCCCAAAACATAAAACAGTCCCCGAAAATCTAAAAGTAGTCCAATTCAAATTAGTGCTTAAACTTAATCAAAATATAAATCATCAACTTTAAAACCGAGCTCCCGCCACACTGATCCGTCCTAAGTTTATTGATTATCTGAGAGGAAAACAAATAGAAAGTGAGCTTACGAGCTCAGTGTGTAACATATATCAATCAAAAAATTAGACACATATGGTTTAGCAAATAATATTTCATATATATGCTCAGATACAAAATTTGATACAATTCATAAACAGATACAGATACGAATGCATAAATAGATCATACCCCATTCGTTACACACCATCTTCGACCATCCTTACACACCAAATAGGGTATCAAGTACTCATCCAACCCCACACACCAATAAGTGAGCGTATGTTACTTTTCAGAAACAGTGCAGTCAAGCTACCAAATAATAGTATGCAGAAAACTACCAGAATTAGAAATACGTGGTTGAGCCACCAGAATAGATATATGTGGTTTTAAAACACAAGATAAGGTAGATAATTAGACTGTCCTCACTTCGTCCTTCATATCATATCCCAACCAAGTGCACATGTACATACTAACAAAAATTCTATATACAGATGTTGTGCATGCTTTTCAAATGTAGTCACGTCATTAGAATTATCAGAACACAGATCATACTTTGCAAAATTCACATACTTTAATCATATCACACACAGACATATTAACATATATTATGTCAACTTATTTCACATGTCAAGTCCATATTACTTAAAGTAATATGCTATCAAATGTTGTATTTTCGAGTCCTATTTGTTTAGTATGGACCTTATGGAATAGCTAAATACGAATCACACAGCAATACATAACTAAGCAAAATTTTCAGAAAATGGGCCCACGTGACCAATTTGGCCCAGCTCGTGTGGTCCACATGGCCCAAATAGCCCAGATCGTGTGGTCCACACGATCTGGCACACGACCTAGGGCACGATCGTGTGACTCACACGGTCTGCCACAAGGCCTGACACACGATCGTATTTGAGTAATGCCTAAGATTCAACTCCTTTTGAGTAAAGAGGTATTAGAGGTGTAGTAGCCCATTTATGCCCGGGCTTGAATAAATAAAAAATAATAAAATAAAATAAACCAATGTCCATTTACAATCCATTTACAAAACCAGAATTCAAACAGGCCCAAATTCACAAATTTACCCGTAGCCTACTATTAAATTACACCCCAAACCCAACCTACGGAGCCCAAAAGGCCCAAACTAAATCAGAAACCAAGGGTTTCTGAAACCCTAGGTTTCCATCGCGCCGCAAGCACCCAACAGAGGCCCCTCGTCAAGCCGCAATCAGCGTGCAAATTGCGTCCCATCGCCGAATCTCTCGTCGGTCGCCTGCAAAAAAAGGAAAGAAGAACACAGTGAAAGCAACAAATATGGACAGAAAATTTGTATTTATTATTTTTGGGTTATAAAAACCCCAACATAATCTGTAAAACACACACAATAATACACGGAAATATACAATAATAAAATAGAAAAAACCCAATAGCAGAGGTGATTTCCGATGATCTCTTTTCATTTTTTTTCTTATTTTTCTTTTCGGTTCATGCAAATATTTTCATAAAAATACTACTAGAAATAAAGGGCGCTCGTTACCTTTCGATTCGCGTTAAAGAAACGGAACTTCTGGCCTTCGGCTGCCGTACATGGCGGCGCTTACGCAACGCGTGCAGACGGCGCGCGCGGTGGCGATCCACCGGAACCCAGGCGACTCGGCCTCAAAGTCGAGGAGAAGAGAGCATTTCGGAGCTCTCGTTTTGTTTTTTTTAAAGGGGTGTATAAAATGATTTTTTGGGCTGATTTTTTATTTATATAGGCCAAGGAAACGACATCGTTTTGGTGTGGTCAATTAATGACCAAAACGGCGTCGTTTAAAGGCCAGACCCGCGCGTTGACCCGATATCCAGGGTAGGATCCGCGTGTTTTTGTAAAAGGGGAAATTTGCCTCTTTAGTCCTTCCGCAATTTTATTATTTTTAATTTCGTTCTTTTTAATTTTTTTTATTTTTAATTCAGCCCTGAAATTTATATTTTCTTGCAATCTAATCCTAGGGTTATTTTAAGGCAGAAAGGGGGAACAGTGTCGTTTAGGAGATAAGGCATAATTGCCTAATAGGTCCCTATAATGTGACGCGCGTTCTAATCTGGTCCTTTTACATTTATTATCCTGTATTTCATTTTATTTCGATTTAATCCATGTTTCTTTGATTTTTTAGTTCTTTTTATTTTCCTTTTTATTCTTATTTTTAATTATTTAATATTATATATACATTAAATTATTACTATACTAGGTTATTTTATCAAATTCAATATTATTTATATATCATTTTAAAATTTGTATATTATTTATTACAATATATATAAATTTTTAAAATTTTTAAAATTTTGTATATTATATATTATTATATTATATTATATATAACATTTAAATTGTTTTATCATTAATATCGTATAAAATTTCGTGTATTGTATAATATATATTGTTTGTCGAAACCATTTTTAAGGTTTTGAAAAAAGGGGATCGACTTAAAAATATGGAACATGGAGTCGCCACCAACCTTTTTTTGTTTAGGTGTGATTGGATCACCTTGTAAAACATTTTGGTCTACGAAATGAAATAACAAAAAGGGTTCGGGAGTCGGTTACGCACAAGGAAGGGTTAGCTTCCCCGTACGCCCCAAAACGGGTACCAAATTGATTAACTAGTTTTCTTGCGTTGAAAACTTGAAAATGTTTAAGGTGTAATTCTTTTTAAAGAATGTTAATTAATTTTGAATTGGATCTCAAGATTCACTCGTTCCTAAAGGAATAAAAACATCACATCCAACACGTTAGGATGTGACACATTTATACTTCGACACCGAGATCATCTTTGATCTTCAAAACATGCAATTAAAAGGATATTTGGTTATTTGGTTAAACGAAAAATTAACACCCAGCACGTTAGGGCGCAATTCTTCGAATTTCCAAACACGCAAATATTGCCTTATTTTGAAAATTTTTCAAATAAACGATGTTAAAATCGACTCAAAATGTATTTGTTTGGTTTGTTTAGATGAAAAATGAAAAATTTTAAATAAATTGGAAATCTTAATCACAATGCAATAATAAAAACAAAGTATAATTGCAAACATACAATAACAATATATGACAATAATAAAAACACAAAAGAGCAAGTTAGGGTTCATACAATAGCAACATATCATATACTATACAAATACTAACATTAACATTCAAGACTAATGCATTTAAAAGACAATTTAGAAAGAAATATTAAGCAACTTAACATAAATAAAATGCAACAAATTTTAAGGCAAATAAAAAAGAATGAATAATATATAAAAATAAAGAAAGTATTTGAAATCATTAATATACAAACAACAAATTATGTATATGAACTTTACAATGAGTATTATATAAGAAGAAAATTAAATAAATAATATACAAAAATAATATATATCAATCCAAAGTAAAGATTAAAAATATTAGATGGTAGTATACAAATGAATTTTAAAATCAATATTATAAGAGGAAAACCAAAATATATAATATACAGGATAAAATATCAATCAAAATAAATAATATTCATAAAAAAATAATGTGAATAATATACATATATTGAGAAATATTTTAATTTAAATAATATATAAAATAATATATAAGAGTATTTAAAAATATTATATAAATCTTTAAATCAAATAAATATACATAAAAGAGAGTTTTAAAATGAACAAATTACATTAAACAAGTTTTTTTTTTTTAAAAATATACAAGTAAAAAAAACAAAAAAAAAACTAGATAATAAGTAAAATATTCCAAAATATTATATTAAAACAATTTTAAAAAAATGAATAACGAATTAATTAAGAAAAATAAAATAATCGAAATAGAAAAGGGCTCCAATTGGAATAAAAACAAAATTAAAAGAATAATTTTTAAACAAATAAAATCATGAAAACAGAATCAGGGACTTAAATAAAATGCGCATAAATGAATGAGGATTAAAATTGAAATATTCTCGTTTACGAAAACCCTGCGTACAGATTGGATCAAATTGGAATGGCGCGCAATTTACAGAGATCAATTAAAAAATAAAGAAAGTGCATAACAGATTTAATCAAATAGCAGTATGAAAAAAGAGGGACCAAACATGCAAATATCCCTTCAACATGTAAACAAGCGGATCCTGAGGGTTTTGGATCGGGTTAGATCGGAGCGCTCCATACGGCGCCATTTTAGAACCATGGAAACTGGCCCTAAACGGTGTCGTTTCATGTGCTATATAAAAACTAAAACATAACCTAAAAATTAGAGCATTCAGTCATTTCTAAAAAAAAAAAAAAATTAAAAAGAGAACCCTAATCTCTTATTCCTCTCTAATCGGCCGAATTAGATCCATCCCCTTAAACACCGATTCGCCACCACAGACGGCGATTAGTGTACTCGAGCCTTGGTGAATGTTTTTTAGCCTTAAGATCCCCTCTCAGCCTCGATTTCAACGAAGCAAAAGGAGACCCATGGCGTATTCGTAAGGTAAGGCTTTGCTTTCTCCTTTTTAATTTGGCATGCAATAGTAAAAAGAAAAAATAAAAAGCAAACGGAAAAGAAATAGAATCCGAAATCAAAAGAAAAGATCTGAAATCTGAGATCACCTTTAAACAATTTCTGATTTTTTATTTGCTATTGATTTTCGTATTTTTTTTGTATAAGTGCCTCCGTCCAAACTGTACTGTACAATATTGGGGTTTTTATAACCCAAAAAATGCAATACACATTTTCCTAATTCTCCGCTTTCTCATATGATTACGCTGCTCTCTGTGATTCTTGCTGCTTTGTTGAAGCTTTTTGTTGCAGTACTGTTGTGCACACTCGCTCGTGGAAGGGTCGTTGCGATGATCGTGGCACTAACGCATGCGCAGGCGCGTGCGTGGTGCACACACAGGCGTGCGTGGGAGAAGTCGCAGCGCACAACGATCTGGAAACCCCTAGGGTTTCCTCGACTGATTTGCTTTAAATTGGGATTGGTAAAGTTTGGGCTCGGGTTTAAGTCAAATTTATTTGACTTGGGCCAAAATTTTGTAACTTGGACTGTAAACAATTTAATTTTTATTTTTTTGGTTTATTTTTGGTTTTATTTGATTTATTTTTTGGTTTTAAATGGGCCGGGCGAAATGGGCCTATTACATTGTTTATATTGTTTATTTTTAAATATGTAGTTTTTATACATATATGTATTAGATTATTGTATTATAAATATATTTTTATTTATCTATTTAAAAATGCATCTTACTTATTTTCTCATGAATATATATTATTTTTAGAATTTGTCATATTGTTTTATTATTATTATAGTATTTTTTTATATACATTATTCATCTTATTTTTATATACATTTAATCTTGTGTAAAATTCTCATGGTTATTCCTTAATTTCTTTTTTTAAATAGATTTTTTTTGATTGTTTACTTTCTATCTTTTATTTGATCATTCATATTTTAAGAATAAATTTGTAATCTTTATTTACCTTAGTATAATTGTTATATTGCTCACATTATTTGTTATGTTATTATTTTTACTTAGTAGAATGCTCTTTGAAATTTATGTTTGGTAATGTTCTAATTCCACATTTCATTCAAATAATTGTTTTAGAAAATGTATTTCATTTTTAACTGCAACTATTTATTCAAAAGTTTTTTTCTTAAATAAGGCAATGTTTTGGTGTTTAGAAATTCGGGAAATAATGCCCTAACGTGCTGGGTTTCGATTTTCCGTTTGACTGAATAACTAAATATCCTTTTAATGAATTTTGTAAATCATGAGATGATGTCGGTTATGAGGGTTTAAAATATCATGTCCTAACTTGCTGGATGTGATGTTTGTATTCTTTCGGAACAAAGGAATCTCAAGTTCCAACTCAAATTATTCAAGTTTTTAAAGAAATCATGTTTTCAAATCTTTTCGAATTTTTGACATTAGGACAATAACTAATCAATCCGGTACCAATTTTGGGCGTTACAAGGGTGCTAATCCTTCCTCGTACGTAACCGACTCCCGAACCCGTTTTCTAGAATTTCGTAGGCCAAAGTTAATGTTTTTGAAATAAAATGTTTCATAAGGTGATCCAATCACACCTAAGCAAAAAGGGATTGGTGGCGACTCCCATTTTTTTGTTTTTTTTAAAAAAAGGTCGACCCCATTTTTTCAAATTAAAAATGGTTTCGACAAGAGGCTCTTGAGATTGGTGTAAATGATACACCTCTCACCATACATAAAATGCCTCTAGATTTTCAATGCGAATACCAACGCAGCTAACTCAAGTTTGTGTGTAGGATAGTTATCTTCATGCAGCTTAAGTTTCCGGGATGTGTAAGCCACCACCTTACCATCTTGCATCAAAACACAACTCAAACCAGTGTGAGAAGCATCACTATATACAACAAACTTTGTACTAGTTTCAGGCTGTACCAGAATGGGTGCCTGAGTCAAAATAAATTTGAGCTTCTCAAAGCTCGATTGCTGCTTATCGGTCCAAACAAAAGGTGCGTTACCACACAACAACTTAGTCAAGTGAGCTACGATAAGCGAGAACCCCTCCACAAATCTCTGATAGTAACCCGTTAAACCAAGAAAAATCTAGATCTTAGACACATTCCTAGGTTGTTTCCACTCAAGAACAACCTCAATCTCTTTATGGTCCACACGGATACCCTCGGCAGAAACCACATGACTCAGAAAAGTAACCTCCCTTAATCAGAACTCACACTTTCTCAAGTTAGCGTAGAGCTTTTTCTCACGGAGTATTTCCAAAACCACTCTAAGATGTTCATCATGCTCTACTTCAGTCTTAGAGTACACCAAAATGTTGTCAACAGAGACCACTTCAAATTGATCCAAATATGGATGAAAAACTCGGTTCATGAGATCCATGAACACAACTAAAGCATTCGTCATACCGAATGGCATGACAAGGAACTCGTAGTGACCATAACAAGTCCTAAAAGCAATCTTATGCACATAAACTTCTTTAACCTTTAATTGATGATACCTAGAACGAAAATCAATCTTTGAGAACACTGATGCCCTATGAAACTTATCAAACAGATCATCAAACCTTAGAAGTGGGTATTTATTCTTTACCTTCAATTTATTCAACTGGTGGAAATCCACACACATCCTCATAGTACTATATTTCTTTTTCACAAAAATAACTAGTGCTCCCCATAGAGACACATTAAGTCGAATGAACCCTTTATCGAGAAGTTCTTGAAGTTGTACTTTCGACTCTTTCAACTCCTTCAGTTCCATATGATAAAGAGCGATGGACATCATAGCTGTCTGAGGTAGTAATTCAATACTGAACTCGACCTCTCTATTCGGTGGTAACCCCGACAATTCCTTAGGAAAGACATCCAAAAATTCTTTAACTGTCCCAATATCCTTAACAAAAGACCCCACAGTGCTCGTATCACGCACATAAGCCAAAAATGCTTCACACCCTTTTCGAAGTAACTTTTCGGGTACTAGAGTGGAGATTACATTAGAGAGGTAATCTCGACGCTCACCAACCATAATAATTGTAACGCCCCAAAATTTTAATTTTTGATTTCGTGTATGTGTGACACATAATGTCTATCTGCTTCAGTGGTTATGTGTTCTGGGTGTGTGTGAGAGGTCCCAAGTTCAAGCCTTACTTAGGCAAATTTTGGTATTTTTTATAAATAAAGCCTTAACCTTGTGCAAAGGTCTTAAGTTTAATTGTTGGTAAGTTTACATCAGAATGGGCCTGCTGTTCTGGTGGCTAAGGTGTGTGTTGGCGTGTGGGAGGTCTGGAGTTCAAGTCCCTGCGCGAGCAAGGGAATTATTTTTGTTGCTTGGCCGTGTGGCGTGGTGGAGTCCTAGTCAAATTGAAATTTGAGTAGTGGAGTTGTTGTGGGAGGTTAGGAGAGAATTAAGGAGATGAGTTACAGATTTTTAGGCATTATCTTTTGTTTAGTTTTTTTTTTCAAATTTCGGACTCTTTTCCACCTTTTTGACATTTTCTCTCTTCTCCCCCACTATCAATTTTCGGTTTTCCTCTTTTTTCTAAATAATAAATCCTTGCTGCCGAATTTCCTTTGAACTCCCCTTCCATTTTCTTTGTCTTTCTTCATCTTTTCCCCTTTGTGCAAGCGTGCAATTGTGTTGTACGGTAAGTTTCTATTTTATTAAACTTGAATGTTACTCTAGATAAGGGATAAAGGGATGTTTTTTTGGCTATTTAGGAGTCGATCGTGAGGCTAGAATTAACGTTCGTCGGTTTGACTCGAAGTGGTGGTCGTTTGGTAAGCGTATAAGGTATGTGTTTTCTTGTGTTGTTTGGGCGAGTGGTTTTGGCTTTGAATTCGTTCTTAACTTTGTTGAACTCTTCGTTAATGAGGAATGGTTATTTTTACAGCAATGAATCGTTTCGCTTGCTATCTCCCTCGTGTTGAGTAGTGGTGGAATTGTGCGAAGTTAGAAGGTAAGTAATGAACGGACAAGCTTAGACCTTTGGTACGTGAATACGGTTTAATCTAAGTTTAAGACCGATTCTAAAGTTGGGATTGTCGATTAAAGGTTTTTTGGTGATCTCAGGATTGCGTAAGCAGCGAAAATGATACAGGTGTGTACCCGAAACACAGAAAACGGGATTCAGCGAAAAGCCAAAATTGCTTGCTGTCGAGAAATAAGAGAAATAAGAGAAAATGATGCGAAAAATTGTAGAGAAAGGAAATAAGGGTGTTATAAACTTGGAAATCAACATTTTACACTAAAATAGTTTTGGACAACAGCAGTAGTTTAACTTTGAAAAATCATAAAAAAATAGTGGAAATTGAGGTAGAGGTTGAATAAAATATGACATTAAATTTTATTGCGTCTAGTTTTTCATGGAAGAAACAGTGTAAGCAATGGAATTGTAAATCATGAGATATAATAAATTTTGTGAGACAAGGTCAGAATGATTTCGGGTTCCCCTGTTCTGACTTAGGAAAATCATCAAAAATTTTAAAAAAATAATTAGGGGCTTAAATTTATATTTTTAAATCTTAAATGAGTCTATTTTCAAGAGAAACAAACGGAAACATCATCTAAATTTCGTACTAAGAGATAAATAATTTTTAGTAAGGAAAGGATGAAGCTGTCAAACAGCAGAATATGGATAACTTTAAAGATTTTACTATACTTATTTGATAAACTATAAATTCTAAAAATTTTATGGTAGAAATTTATTTGAGTCTAATTTCAAAAACATCAAGCGGATCTTAATTTGGAATTCTGTAGCTTAAGATATAAATAATTTAGTGATAATGACTCAAGTAGACAGCTTTGAATGAACATATAAGTAAATAGTGAAAACATATATGAGTATTGAGCTAGCATGGATTACTTTAAAAATGGATCACACGACCAAGGCCAATTTGGGCCGAGTGGACCACACGGGCGTGTGGGCCCACACAGGAAGATCACATGGGCATGGGGGCCTATTTTTACCGAAATGTTTTTAAGGTTGCACGGGTCGCCCAAGTCGATTGTGAACCTCATTGTAGGGTCAGTAAGCACTACTTAGACCCCTAAATGTGTGAAATTGATGAATGATATATGTAATTGGGCATGTTAATATCTCGAATCGAATATATGTCTTGAAATTGCATAATAGTATGTCATCCATTGTGTGTTGCATTGCATTGGGTTGGGGTTGTTATTCGGAGGAAGTGTACTAAAAGGCTTTAAGCCTAATTTATCGAAGCTCATTTTGCAAACCATTGTGACAGCCGCATTCGGTACTACTTGGAGTGTAGGGATGGGTGGGTTGATTATATCCCCACATGGAGTGTAGGGTTGGACGGAGATGGTGTGTAGAGGCTGGTTGGGTAGGATTTTGCTCTTTGCATAATCATATCGCTCATCGACATTGTGATGGGCTAAGGCCCTACCGCATTTTGACATCAGATTGAGATGGGCTAAGGCCCAAATCACATCGACATCTTTGAAAAGGGCTTAGGCCCAAGACTGTTCAATTGTGCACTGTGAATACTGATTGTTTGTTTGTTTCTGCAGGATTACACACTGAGTTTACGTAAACTCACCCTTTTTGTTTAATGTGCACAGGTAATCCCCAGACTTAGACGGATCGGTGCAACGGAAGACTCAACAGTGGCCACAGTAATTTTTGGCCTTCATGGTTTTCAATTTACGATTTATGATTTGATTATTATTGATTATTTGGGTTGTAATTTAAGGACCCTCTGGGACTTTGGTTTTAAATTTGGGTTTTTATTTATTTATTTTACTTTATGGATTTATACCTGCTGGTCGTAGGAAATCCAGTTTTTAAAAAGTTAAAGTAATTTCTAAACGCATGATCACCTAGACTGTTTTATTAAAGCTTCTGCAATGAGGGATGTGTAACACCCCAAACCCGGCCCATAAGTTTCGATCAGATCTGGTATGCTACGGGTTGTACATTGAAAACTTTTGCTAAGTTGGTTTTAGTAAATCATAAGTTATTAGGCAAAATTCGAATAAACAAGTGACTTTTGAAAAGAAAACCTTGTATTATTATTATTTTGAATAATAAAACCTTTGACAAAGTTCCATAAGTTGCAAATATTAAAAACTAAGTAGTGAGTATAAACTATGGGGCCTTATTACATAAATGTTTCCAAAATTAAAAACTTAAGGAAAAACCGAAATAATCTATAGGAATAAAAACTTGATGGCCCCTCGAGTCCGCCTTTGCTCCCATGTCCACGATCTACTACTCATCTGCAAAGTTAGGGAAAAATAATAGGGTGAGTCACCAAGACTCGAGTGTGTAAATCCAGAAAACACATCAAAGGCTTGGCCCACAAACACATTATGGCCTTGGCCCGTATACAAGGGTAACTATATATGCATCATGGCCCATCCCGACCTAGAAATCCATCCTCTACACACCAACCCGTACCAACCATCACACCTTGGCGATTTCTACAATCAACCCTCCAACCGCTACACACCATATCGGCAATTTGTCCGCCTGTTTAAAGACCGATCACTATGTGACCTATGTGGCAAAGCCACCGATCGCCATGCGACCTTAATAATACATCGTAGCATTTCGGACAGTGAGTCGTCATGTCATAAAGACCGATCACTATGTGACCTATGTGGCAAAGACACCGATCGCTATGCGACCTTCTTCCCCTTCATCATATCAATCCCATCCCATGCATACATACATGCAGAATCAAAACAATATACTACCTAAAAGTTCACTGATCTATCACATACATCGATACACATAGAGAAGTTTCTATGATTACGTGCACTGCATCCCTTGCCTACCCTTTTTGGGTAATCCGACTGTCTATACAACCTTTTTTAGGCTTTTAGCCCATAACATATATTTAGTACATATTAATTAGTGTGTTAGAGATCTACACACCTGATTACTGTGAGAACGAGACCCTCTAAGTCGACGCTATCCGTAGCCAACACCACCGCTATCTGTCTTGAAATCTCGAAAAGTGATATGAGATTCAGGAACTAGTGTTTCCGGATTTTAGATCTAAGAGATCTTACTAGAGAAGATTCGACTACTCCCAGAGGATTTAGGCTTTTTGCGAAAAATTAGGAAGAGAAGATGATTCGAAGAAATCTATAGAGATTCGGCTTTTAGAAGAAAGAAGAGAAAGGAATAATGGAGTTTTCGGCTTTCGACTTTTAGAAGAAAGAAGAGAAGAGAATAATGGAGTTTTCGGCTTTTAGAAGAAAGAATAGAGAGGAATAATGGAGTTTTCGACTTTCAGCTTTTAGAAGAAAGAAGAGAAGAGAATAATGGAGTTTTCAGCTTTTAGAAGAAAGAAGAGAATAATGGAGTTTTCGGCTTTTAGAAGAAAGAAGAGAATAATGGAGTTTTCAACTTTTAGGAGAAAGAAGAGAAAAGAATAATGGGGTTTTCGGCTTTTAGAAGAAAGAAGAGAAAGAAAAGGTGGAAACCCTAAATCTTTGAAAAATAAAGAAGAGAACCCTCCTATTTATAGAAATTTGGCACTTACCTATGAAAAACCGAAAGTGCCCTTCCCGATAACTAAAAATTAATCAAATAAAAGGAAAATTCGGCACCCCTTTGCCATAAAGAAATCGATTTCTTCACTTCTCTAGGTGATGGAATTTCGGCCAACTCCTAGCCTTGTAGATAGCTCCTACCTTTTCTCCCTTTTTTTTTTCTTCCATATTATCAACTATATTATCTACATTATCCCATTCACATAAGTCCTTCTATTTTTTAGCCTTGTTGCCGTCCACTCTACCTAACCCTAATGCCAAAATTTAGCTAACTTAAATTAAAAGAGTTGGGCTCCATGTAACTTAAATTTGGGCCCCTTACTCCCTTGTGTGGCGTCACCTCCTTGCTCCCTAAGTGGCGTCACTCACCACTGGGCCACAAGCCCATTTTGATATTTTAAACTCAGATACCACCTTTTAAACCCTATAGTGCCCAAACAAATATTTAACTAAGGCTTCAGCCCAATCCTGAGCCCAATTTGGACCCCTAATGCTCAAATTAACTCATTACACATATTCACCCATTAAATGCATAGGCCCAAAAATTCAGGATGTTACAGGATGTTTCAAAACAAATGTTTTAAATGAATAAAGACGACTTCCTAAGTTCTAACAAAGGTTTACTAAAGATAATAACATCGAATGTTTTCATCGTAACAACGAGGTTTCAAAAACACTATCGTGTGATATTGCCAGATACGGCCATTGTAACAGCCCGGTTTATACCCTAGTCAGAACAGTGGTTTCGGGACCACAAATTCGAGTCCGTATAATATTTTTATAATATTTTCTGTGCCGTTAATATGTGATTAAGCATGTGTTAAATTTCCATAAGTTAATTTGTCCGTCTGTGTGTTTAATTTGACAAAAGGATGAAATTGCATTAAATGTGAAAGTTGTATGCTATTTATTAAGGTATCAAAGTGTTGTGGCTTTGTAAAAATGGAGGCCTTATATGGAAAATAAGCCATCATTGAGATAGTGGATGATAGAATGTCTTAATAACCTTAGTATTAATTTGTCTTATATGTTTAATGGATGGGCAATTTAGTAATTGAATAAATAACATTATATTAATGAAACAAAAGATGAGTGTTCATCTTTTATTTTCTCTACTTTGGCCGAATATCAAAAATAAAAAAGAAAATAAGAAGAAAGCAATGTTTCGGTTAGGTTTAAGCTTAAATTCAAGGTTAGTTTTTGATCCGTTTTTGATAATTTCTACGTTTTGCAATCGTTGCTTTGAGAGCTATCAAGCCCATGTTTTAATTTGAGGAATTGATGATGTTTGTGTGAGATGCCATTGATGATATGTCAAGCTTTTTGATGATTTTTGGTGTTAAATGAAAGATATGAGCTAGATGAACATATTTTGTTCTTGAATTTTTGATGAATTTAGCTAAATAGGGCTAAATTGAGAAAATGGTAAATTAAGGGACTAAATTGCAAATTTGATGAAAAATGTGGGCTTGTATGTGATGTATATGTATTCGGCCAAGCACATATATGTGTGGATTTTGTGAATTTGATGTTTTGTGAAAAATGGACTAGATTGATAAAATGTACAAATGTGGGGGCCAGATTACAAATAGTCCAAAATGTGTGTCTTTAGATTGAATTGAATGAGCTATTCAATAAAAGGGTTAATTTTGAATATGTTTAGATCAAGAGCCGAGGAAAATGGATTTAGATCGCGGGAAAGCGAAAGTAACCGAGTAACTGTTTTCATTCCGATAAACCGAATCCGAGGTAAGTCACTATACAAATAAATGTATATGTATGTAATTATAATTGTTCATATGATTAATGTTGGTGATAAATGCCTATGAGAAGTTCTGCATATAAATTCCGAGAAAAGTTTGATATAGTGACTAAGTCCAAGAAGTCTCGTATGAACCTAGGAATAGGTATTTGTCCTGCTTTATCATGTAAGACCACGTCCGGGACGTTGGCATTGATTTCAGATTTTCGTGTAAGACCACGTCTGGGACGTTGGCATCGGTATTAGATTTCCTGAAAGACCACGTCTGGGACGTTGGCATCGATATAAGTTTTACGTGTAAGACCACGCCCGGGACATTGGCCTCGTTATGATTATTACGTGTAAGACCATGTCTGGGACATCGGCATCGTATCGATTCGTGTAAGACCCTGTCAAGGACAGTGGCATCAATATCCGAGTGCATGTAAGACCTCGTCTGGGACGTTGGCATTGTACTACTAGTCCAAACTTTCCGAGTATCCTACTAGATTCCTATTGGTTCAACGGGCAAGTCTGTAATACGATTTAGAAATTCGAGCTATGAACAATTATATGATCGCACATTCCATTTCAGGTACGTTTGAGATATATATATATATATATATATATACACTAAGTGTGTATACAAGGTAAGTACCTATGTGACTTCAATTTGAAGAAATGCATGACTAAATATGAGAATGTGATTTGAAATGCTAAAATGGTTATGGAAAGCTATGTATTTATATATGATTCTTGAAGTAGTGAAAGTGGCAATATGGCCAAATATATGAACCCAAGCATATATGTGATAGTTTGCTAGGAAAATGAAATGTGCTTTTGTACCTATGTGTATATATGTCTTCCATGCTCAGTTTATTTGTATTATGACTTACTAAGCTTCGAAAAGCTTACTTTGTGTGCATATTCTCTGTTTTATAGGTCGTCAAAGCTCATGAAGGCTCTGGATCATCACGGATCTTCATCACACTAATAAACTCATTTTGGTACATTTTGGGAATGGTTATATCTAGATATGGCATGTATAGTCTAGTTTTTGGTACAAGTTGATGTATATACTTAGTCATGAGATATGGCTAGTTTGGTTCATATTATGCCTTGATGAATGTGGTATATGTATAGTTTCGGTATGGTCTAAATGCCCATAAAATAGTCAAGTTTTTGGATAGTTAAATGATGAAGATATGCTTTGGTTATGTATATGTTTTGTCTTGAAAGTTGGCATGAATGAATTAGATATTAGATACATAGATCGAATGGACAAATTGGTATGTTTTGGGTTGCTATATGTTCAAGATATGTGAATAAAATGGGATGATATATGTTTCTTGTAGGTTGACCCTTATGGGTGGCATTTTGGCCTTGTAAATGGCCTATAATGTCACACTTGCCAGGCTACAGAGCGTGCCTAAGACCGTGGTTGAATTGGCGAATGTAACTTAAATAGCACACGGCCTCGACATGGGCGTGTCAGCTGGCCGTGGTGTGCAAGTCAGTAGCTAGCTAAGAGCACACGGGCGTGCTTACTGGCCGTGTTAGAAAAGTCAGTATATGGTCTGGTAGCACACGGTCATGGCACTCGGGCGTGCCTAGTGACTGTGTTGATATAGTCAATATATAGACACGGAGGGACACACGGGGGTGTCTAAAAGCCGTGGAGGGCACACGGTCTCCTACCACGGGTGTGTCTCCCCTGAAAGTTAGAAAAGTTTTTAATTTTCATGAAATTTCATATGTGTTTCAGTTTAGTCCCAACTCGGTATATATGCATGCTTTGGGTCTTGATAACTCATCTAAGGGACACTATGCTTGAGAATGACGAATAAATGTATGAATTTTCTGTAGTTTATTTTCGATCTGTCCGGTAATGCCTTTAACCCTAATCCGACGTCGGATACGGGTTAGGGGTGTTACATTTGGTTGGTATCAGAGCTACGGTTTAGCTAATTCTCGGACTAACGTAGCGTGTCAGAGTCTAGCTATACATGCCATATATCTGAATTATGATAGTGTGATGAATCCTGACGTATAAATGTGATTTCTGCATAGTAATGGATCCCGAAAGAGCCGTAGCTGACGACGTAGAAAGCAATGCGCCTGATCCCGCGCAAGAGAGAGCACCCTCTAATCCGAGACCGTCTACTAGCGGTCAAGGGGAAGAGGCTAAACAAGCTTTCTTTCAAATGATGAGTGAGTGGTTCACTCAGTTTGTAAAGAATAACCCGACTGTTTCGCAACCCCCGCCCCCTGTTAATCCCCCTCAGACTACAGTTGTGCCACCAGATATGCATCCGAATCTGTTGAATAAGCCTCCTGTTGACAAGATTCGTAAGTATGGGGCTGAAGAATTCCAGGCTACTAAAGATGATGATGCGGAAAAGGCCGAGTTCTAGATTGAAAATACTATCCGGGTATTCGACGAAATGTCTCTGACTCTGGATGAATGCATAAAGTGTGTTGTATCATTACTCCGAGATGCAGCTTATCAATGGTGGAAAACTCTGATTTCTGTTGTTTCGAGAGAACGAGTTACATGGGACTTCTTTCGATTGAGTTAGGAAGAAATATATCAGTGAGTGATTCGTTGATCAGAAACGGAAGGAATTTTTGGAACTTAAACAGGGCAGAATGATTGTTTCTGAGTATGAACGAGAATTCGTGAGACTGAGTCAGTATGCTCGGGAATGTGTATCATCCGAAGCTATAATGTTAAAAGATTTGAAGACGGACTTAATGAAGACATCCGTTTGCTAGTTGGTATTTTAGAAATAAAAGAGTTCGTTGTACTCGTTGACAGAGCTTGTAAAGCAGAGGCACTTGGGAAAGATAAAAGAAAAGATGAGTCAGATACTCGAGATATGAAAAAGAGATTTTAGAGTAAATCATTTCAATCTGCTCTGAAAAGATTCAGGGATGATGTGAGATATTCGAACAGAAATCAATCTAGACCGCAAATGAGTTCCAAAACTCCGGCAACTTCGTGCTTGATGTTGGTAATGTCCGGACTGAGAGACCTGAATGTAAACATTATGGAAAAAGACATCCGAGAAGCTGTAGATTGAACGATAGAGCTTGCTTCAGATGTGGATCGCTTGATCATTTTATCCGTGATTGCCCTGAGCCTGTTAAGCTAGAGATGGTTCAAAATCTGAGATCTGATATTGTACCTGTGAGAGGTAGACCATCAAAGAATGTAAAGAATGTCATTGGTAGTCAGAGAACTATAAGAGACAATATTGTCAGATCTGAAGCTAGAGCGCCTACCAGAGCGTATGCTGTACGAGCTCGAGAGGAAGCTTCGTCGCCTGACATTATAACGGGTACTTTTACTCTTTATGATACTTCTGTGATTGCTTTGATAGACCCTAGTTCTACGCATTCATATATATGCATGAATTTAGTGTTCAGCAAGACCTTGCCTGTAGAGTCTACTGAGTTTACTATTAAAGTATCGAACCCATTAGGTAAAAGTGTTCTTGTTGACAAAGTATGTAAGAACTGTCCGTTAATGTTTCGAGATACCTATTTTCCTGCTGATCTGATGCTGTTGCCATTTGACGAGTTCGATATTATTCTGGGTATGGATTGGTTGTTTTTGCATGATGCTGTTGTGAACTGTAAAAGAAAGACTGTTGATTTGAGATGTTCGAATGATGAGATTGTATGAATTGAATCTAATGATTTGAGTGGATTATCTGCTGTGATAACTATTTTGAAAGCTCAAAGTTATGTGAAGAAGGGATATGAGGCATATTTTGCTTATGTGATTGATTCAAAGGTATCCGAAAAGAAAGTTGAATCAGTGCCTATTGTCTGTGAGTTTTCTGATGTGTTTCCTGAAGAGTTATCGGGTTTACCTCCGATACGTGAAGTTGAATTTGGTATTGAGTTGTTGCCTGGTACTACGCCTATTTCGATAGCTCCGTATAGAATGGCACCAACAGAATTGAATGAGTTAAAGTCACAGTTGCAAGAGTTGACTGATAGAGGGTTCGCTAGACCGAGTTTCTCACCTTGGGGTGCTCCTGTTCTGTTTGTGAAAAAGAAAGATGGCACGATCAGAATGTGCATTGATTATCATCAGCTGAACAAGGTGACTATAAAGAAAAAATATCCGTTGCCCAAAATTGATGATTTATTTGATCAGTTAAAAGGAGCTACTGTGTTTTCCAAGATTGATCTGAGACCGGGATATTACCAGTTGAGAGTGAAAGATTCAGACATTCCAAAAACTTCATTCAGAATAAGGTACGGGCATTATGAGTTCTTAGTGATGCCATTTGGATTAACCAATGCTCCTGCTGTTTTTATGGATCTGATGAACAGAATTTTCAGACCGTACCTAGATCGATTTGTTGTTGTATTCATTGACGACATTTTGATTTATTCACAGAATGAGATGGAGCATGCTGAACATCTGAGGATTGCGTTACAAACTCTGAGAGAAAAGCAATTGTACGCAAAAAATCAGCAAATATGAATTCTGGTTGCACGAGGTTAGTTTTCTAGGACATATTATGTCAGGTTCTGGAATTGGAGTTGATCCGAGCAAGATTTCTGTAATTTTGGATTAGAAACCTCCGAAGAACGTGTCTAAAGTCTGTAGCTTTCTGGGCTTAGCTGGTTATTACCGCAGATTTGTAAAAGGATTTTCGATGATAGCTACTCCGATGACAAAACTACTTCGTGAAGGATGTTAGATTTGAATGGTCCGATAGATGTCGAGAAGTTTTGATCGGCTTGAAAACTCTGTAATGTAAGCTCCAGTGTTAGTACAACGTAATCCAAGCAAAGAATTTGTGATTTACTGATGATCCTTCATTAAACGATGCCGGGATGTGTTTTGATGCAGAAGGCAAAGTTGTAGCTTATGCTTGAGACAATTGAAGCCGCATGAAAAGAATTATCCGACGACGACCTTGAGCTTTTGCGCAATTGTGTTTGCACTTAAGATTTGGCGCCATTACGTATGGTGAAAAATGTCACGTATTTTCAGATCATAAAAGCCTGAAATATCTGATGACTCAGAAAGATTTGAACCTGCGTCAGAGAAGATGGCTTGAGTTGTTAAAAGATTACGAGCTTGTGATAGATTATCATCCGAGTAAAGCAAATGTTGTTGCAGATGCTCTGAGTAGAAAATCGTTGTTTACATTACGAACATTGAGTACTCGGTTGGATTTGTCGATGATTGTTCTATGATATTTGAATTAAAAGCAAAACCGTTGTTCTTACAACAGATATGTGATGCTCAGAAATCTAATAAAGAATTGTTATTGAAATGAGCTCAGTGTGAAGTGAATTCCGAATCTGAATTTCAAATTGTTGATGATTGTTTGAGATTTCGGGATCGTATTTGTGTTCCTAGAAATTCGGAGTTAATTCAGTTGATTTTGAGCGAAGCACATAACAGCCGTCTATCTGTTCATCGGGAAGTACGAAAATGTATCGGGATTTGAAACGACATTCTTGGTGGTGCAGTATGAAACGAGACATTTCTGACTTTGTTTCGAAATGTTTAGTCTGTCAGCAAGTAAAAGCCGAACATCAAGTTCCGTCTGGATTGCTCCAGCCGATTCTGATTCCTGAATGGAAATGGGATAGAATAACAATGGACTTTGTTTCAGGTTTGCCTCAGACTCCAAGAAAGAGAGACGCGATATGGTTCATGGTTGATAGATTAACGAAATCTGCTCATTTCATTCCGGTAAGATCTGACTACTCACTTGACAGATTAGCCGAGCTTTATATTTCTGAGATTGTGAAATTGCATGGCGTACCGCTATCTATTGTGTCAGATAGAGATCCGAGGTTTACGTCGAGATTCTGGAAGAAATTGCAAGAAGCTTTGGGCACGAAACTGCATTTCAGTACAACTTTTCATCCGCAAAGAGATGGTCAATCTGAACGGATTATTCAGATTCTCGAAATATGTTAAGATGTTGTACACTTGAGTTTAATGGTTCGTGGGAACAGTATCTGCCCTTGATTGAGTTTGCATACAATAACAGTTTTCAGTCGAACATCAGAATGGCACCATATGAAGCTTTGTACAGACGTAAATGTCGTACACCTCTGTATTGGACCGAACTCAGTGAAAATAAGCTACATAGGGTCGACTTGATAAAAGACTCAGAACAGAAAGTAAAACTGATCCGAGATTGTTTGAAAACAGCATCTGATCGTCAGAAGTCATATGTAGACTTGAAACAAAAAGATATAGAATTTGAGATCGGCGACAAAGTATTTCTGAAAGTGTCACCGTGGAAGAAAGTGCTCCGTTTTGGGCGTAAAGGCAAGTTGAGTCCGAGGTTCATCGGACCGTATGAAATCATTGAGCGAGTTGGACCTGTCACATATCGATTGTTGTTGCCTTCCAAGCTAGAAAAGATTCATAATGTATTTCATGTCTCGATGCTCCGTAGATATCGATCTGATCCGTCACATGTAATTGTCCCATCTGAAATTGAAATTCGATCTTATATGACATATGAAGAGGAACCGATCCGTATCTTAGCTCGTGAAGTAAAAGAGTTGAGAAACAAGAAAATCCCGTTAGTGAAAGTATTATCGAATGGACACGGAATAGAAGAGGCTACATGGGAGCCAGAAGATTCAATGAAACAGCAGTATCCAAATCTGTTTAACGGTAAGATTTTCGGGGACGAAAATCCCTAAGGGGGGAGAATTGTAACAGTCCGGTTTACACCCTAGTCGGAACAGTGGTTTCGGGACCACAAATCTGAGTCCGTATAATATTTTTATAATATTTTCTGTGCCGTTAATATGTGATTAAGCATGTGTTAAATTTTCGTAAGTTAATTTGTCCGTCTGTGTGTTTAATTTGACAAAAGGATGAAATTGCATTAAATGTGAAAGTTGTATGCTATTTATTAAGGTATCAAAGTGTTGTGGCTTTGTAAAAATGGAGGCCTTATATGGCAAATAAGCCATCATTGAGATAGTGGATGATAGAATGTCCTAATAACCTTAGTATTAATTTGTCTTATATGTTTAATGGATGGGCAATTTAGTAATTGAATAAATAACATTATATTAATGAAACAAAAGATGAGTGTTCATCTTTTATTTTCTCTACTTTGGCCGAATATCAAAAAGAAAAAAGAAAAGAAGAAGAAAGTAAGGTTTCGGTTAGGTTTAAGCTTAAATTTAAGGTTAGTTTTTGATCCGTTTTTTATAATTTCTACGTTTTTGCAATCGTTGCTTTGAGAGCTATCAAGCCCATGTTTTAATTTGATGAACTGATAATGTTTGTGTGAGATGCCATTGATGATATGTCAAGCTTTTTGATGATTTTTGGTGTTAAATGAAAGATATGAGCTAGATGAACATATTTTGTTCTTGAATTTTTGATGAATTTAGCTAAATAGGGCTAAATTGAGAAAATTGTAAATTAAGGGACTAAATTGCAAATTTGATGAAAAATTTGGCCTTGTATGTGATGTATATGTATTCGGCCAAGCATGTATATGTGTGGATTTTATGAATTTGATGTTTTGTGAAAAATGGACTAGATTGATAAAATGTACAAATGTGAGGGCTAGAATACAAATAGTCCAAAATGTGTGTCTTTGGATTGAATTGAATGAGCTATTGAATAAAAGGGTTAATTCTGAATATGTTTAGATCAAGAGCCGAGGAAAACGGATTTAGATCGCGGGAAAGCGAAAGTAACCGAGTAACCGTTTTCATTCCGAAAAACCGAATCCGAGGTAAGTCACTATGCAAATAAATGTATATGTATGTAATTATAATTGTTCATATGATTAATGTTGGTGATGAATGCCTATGAGAAGTTCTGCATATAAATTCCGAGAAAAGTTCGATATAGTGACTAAGTCCGAGAAGTCCCGTATGAACCTAGGAATAGGTATCTGTTCTGCTTTATCATGTAAGACCACGTCCGGGACGTTGGCGTTGATTTTAGATTTTCGTGTAAGACCACGTCTGGGACGTTGGCATTGATATAAGTTTTACGTGTAAGACCACGTCTGGGACGTTGGCCTCGTTATGATTATTACGTGTAAGACCATGTCTGGGACATCGGCATCGTATTGATTCGTGTAAGACCCTGTCAGGGATAGTGGCATCAATATCCGAGTGCATGTAAGACCTCGTCTGGGACGTTGGCATTGTACTACTAGTCCAAACTTTCCGAGTATCCTACTGGATTCCTATTGGTTCAACGGGCAAGTCTGTAATACGATTCGCAAATTCGAGCTATGAACAATTATATGATCGCACATTCCGTTTCAGGTACGTTTGAGATATATATATATATACACTAAGTGTGTATACAAGGTAAGTACCTATGTGACTTCAATTTGAAGAAATGTATGACTAAATATGAGAATGTGATTTGAAATGCTAAAATGGTTATGGAAAGCTATGTATTTATATATGATTCTTGAAGTAGTGAAAGTGGCAATATGGCCAAATATATGAACCCAAGCATATATGTGATAGTTTGCTAGGAAAATGAAATGTGCTTTTGTACCTATGTGTATATATGTCTTCCATGCTTAGTTTATTTGTATTATGACTTACTAAGCTTCGAAAAGCTTACTTTGTATGCATATTCTCTGTTTTATAGGTCGTCAAAGCTACTGAAGGCTCGGGACTGTCACGGATCTTCATCACACTAATAAACTCATTTTGGTACATTTTGGGAATGGTTATATCTAGATATGGCATGTATAGTCTAGTTTTTGGTACAAGTTGATGTATATACTTAGTCATGAGATATGGCTAGTTTGGTTCATATTATGCCTTGATGAATGTGGTATATGTATAGTTTCGGTATGGTCTAAATGCCCATAAAATAGTCAAGTTTTTGGATAGTTAAATGATGAAGATATGCTTTGGTTATGTATATGTTTTGTCTTAAAAGTTGGCATGAATGAATTAGATATTAGATACATAGATCGAATGGACAAATTGGTATGTTTTGGGTTGCTATATGTTCAAGATATGTGAATGAAATGGGATGATATATGTTGCTTGTAGGTTGACCCTTATGGGTGGCATTTTGGCCTTGTAAATGGCCTATAATGTCACACGGTTGTGGCACACGGGCGTGCCTAAGACTATGGTTGAATTGGCAGAATGTAACTTAAATAGCACACGGCCTCGACATGGGCGTGTCAGCTTGCCGTGGTGTGCAAGTCAGAAGTTAGCTAAGAGCACACGGCCATGGCACACGGGCGTGCTTGGTGGCCGTGTTAGAAAAGTCAGTATATGGTCTGGTAGCACACGGTCATGGCACATGGGCGTGCCTAGTGACCGTGTTGATATAGTCAGTATATAGACACGGAGGGACACACGGGGATGTCTAGAAGCCGTAGAGGGCACACAGTCTCCTACCACGGGCGTGTCTCCCCTGAAAGTTAGAAAAGTTTTTAATTTTCATGAAATTTCATATGTGTTTCAGTTTAGTCCCAACTCGGTTTATATGCATGCTTTGGGTCTTGATGACTCATCTAAGGGACACTAAGTTTTAGAATGACGAATGAATGTATGAATTTTCTGTAGTTTGTTTCCGATCTGTCCGGTAACTCCTTTAACCCTAATCTGGCGTCAGATACGGGTTAGGGGTGTTACAGCCATAACGTCTAGGCCGGGTTTAGGGTGTTACAATAATCTCTATATAATCTTTGGATCTCAGAGTTGTTCTCTTAGTAGTACAATCCAAACTGACCCGATGTTCCACGAGCCAGTCCATATCCATAATCAAATCAAACTCACCGAAGGGTAACTCCATCGAATTAGCCGGAAACACAACCCTTTGTATCTCAAGCGAACACCTCCTATAAACTTTATTAACTTGCACTGACTAACCCAATAGACTAATCACAAAAAATTCACTAGAAGTACTCTCAATAGGAATTCCCAGATTAACAGAAACAACGCTAGCTATGTGTTGGAAAAACGAGTCTGGAAAACGCACCGGAAAATAAATTTAAGGAAAAACCAGAGTTTTAATTTTTTTTCCAAAACAAGATTTTGGTTGTGATATCTAAAGTAATAAACACTTAATCAAAATTGTACCTTTTCGATTCATTTAGGATGAACTCTTCGACCAAGTAGTCTTCTTCTCTATTTTCAACTTACGTCTGCCGAGTGTGGACTCGCTTCGAATCAGAAAAATTTTCAAAAAATTTACCAATAGGGTATTTTTACAATTTCTCTAAACTTTTAGGTCAAGTTGTAAATCAGAAAAATATCTCTAGAAATTTCTGGAATAATCACTTTATAGAATTTTCTCTCTTCAACTTTCTATTGAATTCAAGTGTGTGTAAATAATGACCCAAGACTCTCTTTATATAGGAAGAGTTTAGAGAGTTCAAATATGATTAAACTTAATCATTTTAATATTAAATTAATATAATATTTATCTTGATAAATATTAGATTAAATTTAATATTAAATCTTATTAAAATAATAGTAGATAAATATTAAATTAAATTTAATATTAAGATAACCACTTTAATATTAATTTAATAAAATAATAGTAGATAAATATTAAATTAAATTTAATATTAAGATAACCACTTTAATATTAAATTAATAAAATACTATTAAGATAAGTATTAAATTAAATTTAATATTAAACTATTAAAATAATATTATTTTTTGAATAATTAATCTGAAATCAAATTCTCCGGTAGAATTCCAGTAGGAGTGTAACTCTTCCACTGCTCAACCACCAATGACCAACAGCTGCCGACCACCGGGATGCCGCCATCGCAACTTCTGGCACCTCCATGTCCGGTGATGTATGTGCGACACCCTTACAGCACCCTGAGCTGATTCGGCTACTACCGGTTCGGTCCGAGTCAATGACGACCCGACCGGTCCGGTCTAGCCACTAATTGGATCGTCGGCCCGATTTCACATATCGGGCCCGGTTCGACTAGTTTTTGGGTCTTGGTCTCAATTTTGGGCTCCCGGGCCTAATTTACGATCTCAGGTCCAATTTTCAAGTTCAATTACCCATTGGGCAAATTGTTTGACTTGAAAATTAACTTCCAAAAATATTATATTAATTTTAATTAATTTGATTAATTTAATTTTGCTTGATCAAAATTAATTTTTCCAAAAATAACTTAGATTTTCCAAATTAATTTTTCAATAAAATTTTTTAATCAAATTCTCTAGTTGAACAATTCTTACAACCACCTAATTTAATTCCACATCGAATAAATCGACTCAATTAAATTATTCGAGAAGTCGTAGAATTTTCTTCTGATTCAAATGCAGTCCGATTGAGATTTTGTTGAGCTAGTAGAGGGACCAATCAGACATATACAATTAGGCTATAGTGATTGCAATTATGTCCAGAAGCATCATTCCGATAATTCGCAATTACTTAATCATGGAGTCAGTCCACAAGAAGTACTGTGATTGAAAACTCCTTATTGTATACTCTTTACGAAAGCAATTCATCCAACTACTTTGTCCAATGACCTCGTCATGTGTGTGTACCTTCATATGATATCCTTGATTCATTTGAATTAAATCCGTTCACTCAATACAATCCTATTTTATCTCATTGTCAGCCTTGTGTCTTTTTAATGATTAATATGATTACTTTCAACAAATGATTGTGATAAATTGTTCATTCGAGAACAAGCAACCCGTGGTCACGTTCCATATTTATCAATCCACACAATGTCAATGAGAGGATATCATTAACTCTTTAATTGAGTTATGAATTCCACTGTTGCTAGTAAAGTCATGCCATACACAATTCATGTACCCAACATACTGCCTACCGGCTCAATTATCTTTAGAGCATAAGCCTCCACTTATATCAAAGCACATGAGTTGCATACACATGGTCAATGACTAACTCAGGATTTAGGTAAATCACACCATGAACGTCACAAGTGAATTAATTCACAAACAGATTTAGAATTAATTCATCTTGGGCCCAGTCCAATGTATCATTCTACCAATGAATACATATATGTCTCTACTCGTGAAGTCAACTACTCCGATAGCCAAGACTAGCCATCTCCCCAGTTGGAATTGTAGACGACATAATAATCCTTCTCAGTATTTGAATCAAATGCTCACTTTGATCTTTTTACGGGATTACGGACACATTTAGATTATCTACTAAAGTAAGTTGTCTTTCTCGCAATGTTAACGTTCTTTACATTGCCACTTATCTTTAGTTTGAACTTTAGACAATCAATTGTCTTTCTCGCAATGTTAACGTTCTTTACAATGCCACTTATCTTTAGTTTGAACTTTAGACAATCAATGAGCTAATATTTGCTTGTCACAATTTCACTATACATGCAAAATATAAAAGACAGAAAATATTAAAGACATAATCGTGAAATGTGAAATTAACTTTATTTACTTATTCATTGTTCAAATAAATAGAAAACAGTTACATGTTTACTACAATATGGGCACATTTCCCAACACTATGTATGAATGGGTCGAAACAATATCTATCAATGCAAAATAAGGAACAGAATGAATAAAAAAACATACTGGCTATCACATCTAGGACATCTAGGGCATCTCTGTCTTCGAGGCACCTCGTCGCATATACTAATGCAGGCTGTCTCGCATTGGTCTGGTTAACACATCTGCCCAGTTCTCTCTGCCCTTGACCCATAACATTACCACCCTCGGCCTGTCCACGACACCTAGGTGGCTACTAAACTGCTCTTTCTGTGGCTAAACCAAACCCGGAGCTGGAACTTGCACCTGATCAACCCAAAGAGGATAGTTCTTAATGCGGTGTTCCATAGACTCACATTGAAGAAAAGCTCCTAACATCCTCCAACACTCACTCGGGTAACACCAACCACAATCTCCACAAAGTTGAACCCTAACAGTAGCAACCAATGCCTTAACCTGTGGAGGCCCATAAAACCTGGCTTGTTTCTTAGGTCACTGAGTAGAACTAGAAAGACCTGAATCCCTCTTATTTTTATTCTGGCCCCTCTTTTTATCCCTCATTTCGTGTTCCGTGCACTTAATTTCCTCAGTGATCTTTGCCTTCTCCGCCAAAATTTCGAAGACTCGCCCCTGCTGCGGAGCTACCAATACCTTAATGTCATATATCAGTCCGTTCTCAAAATGGACACTCTTTCCATAATCATTCGCAACCAAACTTTGAGCATACCAACCCAGTCTCAAAAATTCGACCTCATACTCGGCCAAAGATCTCTCGCCCTGAGTAAGCCCAATAAGCCTCAATATATCTCACCCCCACATACTTATTCTGAAAGACGCTACAAAAGAAAGTGCAAGTCACTCGTTTAGGCTGGGTGCCTTGCTCAACAGTCTGGCACCACTGATAAGCTTCACCGCGAAGCAAATATACCGCACCCTTCAATTACTTCTCAGGGGTGCAGTCCAAGTCATTCATAATTCTCTCAATGGCCTCCAACCAATACTCAGCTACAGTCGGGGCGATCCTAGTGACACTCTGAAATAACTCAGCCCCATTAGACCGGAGTCATTTAGTTACAGACCCTCGGCTACCAGATCCAGTATGGGCCACAACGACCGTCTCAAGCACTCTCAACATAGTTTGGGACAGTGCCTCATCCCTAGCAGTTTGAGCCCGAGACACAGTCTTAACAATAGGCATCCCAATGGTCTCACTCGTGTCTAAATTGGGAATACTGCCCATCGAAGATGACTCAGCTTGAGCCCCTCTTTAGCACCCTCTGCGCCCACAAGTACCACGTCCACGGGTTCCGTGCGTACTCCTTACGCTAATTTATCTACAATTAAAAATTTCATGTATCAGTTTGAGTTCGTTATCAGAAACTTTTAATTCTAAAATTTTAACAAAAGCTTATTACAGAATTATCACAGTATTTAGCTAAAGCAGAGTAATTCTAACACTACAATGTTTTTCTAACTACAAAGTATAGCTAAATCAGAATTACTTACAAGATCGACACGGGAGACTCGAAAATATTTCACAAACTCATTTATCAGAACAAATAAAAAATACATATGCTCGTTTGAAAACCAAAAACTTAAAATATGAAAACTTTTCATAAATCAATACTTGATAACAGTATTTCCAATTTTTAAGGAAAAATTCCTTATTTGATTTGTTTATTTTAATTTCAGAAAAACATTTATAAGGTTACTAAGTTTTTGCAGCGGAAATCTTAAGTCAAACAGAGTTTGGAAATAAACTGTAATTTGATTTTGAAATTTATCATATTGCAGTTCGAATTAAAAATAATCTAAAACGTTTAAGCAATTCAAAACAAGAATAAAATCCCAAAATATAAAATAGTCCCCGAAAGTCCAAAAATAGTCCAATTGAAATTAGTGCTTAAACTTAATGAAAATATAAATCGTCAACTTTAAAATCGAGCTCCCGCCACATTGATCCATCTTAAGATTGTTGATTACCTAAGAGGAAAACAAACAGAAAGTGAGCTTACGAGCTCAGTGTGTAACATATCTCAATCAACAAATCAGACACATATGGTTTAACAGATAACATTTCAAATATATGCTCAGAGACAGAATTCGATACAATTCATAAACAGATACAGATACGAATGCATAAATAGATCCTATCCCCATTCGCTACACACCATTTCCGATCATCCCTACTCACCAAATAAGGTATCAAGTACCCATCCAACCCCATACACCAATAAGTGAGCGTATGTCACTTTTCAAAAACAGTGCAGTTAAGCAGCCAAATAATAGTATGCGAAAAATCGCTAGAAATAGAAATTCATGGCTGAGCCACCAGAACATATATATGTGGTTTTAAACCACCAGATAAGGCAAAATTAGACTGCCATCACTTCCTGCATCATATGATATCCCAGCACAATGCACATGTATATACTAACAAATAATCTATATACAGATGTCATGCATGCTTTTCAAATGTAGTATTGCTTTCAGAATTATTAGAACAAGGATCATACTTGTAAAAGTCACATACCTTAATCATATCACACATAGAGGCATATTAACAAATATCATGTCAACATATTTCACATACCAAGCCCATGTTACTTACAGTAATATACTATCAGATTTCGTATTTTCGAGTCCTATTTGTTGAATATGGGCCATACGGAGTAGCTAAATACGAATCACACAACAATACAGAACTAAGCAAAAGTTTCAAGAAATGGGCTCACACGACCAAACTGGCACAGCCTATGTGGTCCACACGGCCCAAATAGCCTAGACCGTGTGACATCGACAGTGGGGTTTTCAACTTTCTATCGTTTGCTATTTTTTCAAGTTTTTCGTTACACACCTGGATATTTTCTTATGCGAATTCAACCACGAGATTTCCAAAACCTAAAATCAGCATTTATACGACTAATTTAGTAACGATACACAAAACTTAATCAAGGCTCCAATCACAAACACCCACATTCGTCCCCCAAAAAGACATTAGAACACTTACCCAAAAGAAAGCAGCAACTAACCGATGCCTAAGTCACTGGAGGAACACCAAATGCCTCTCGATTTCCTCCAAGAAGCACACCAAAATACTTAAAGTAAAACAAAACACCAATTTTAACATGACACCAAAATTCTAAAACCCCAAACGCCTAACGAAGTAAATTAAATAGAAGAACAGAGTAGGAGATGATAATTCCTTACCTTTAAAGAATGAAGCCAACAAATCAAGGAACTGCAGATTGAAAAAGTAGCAGAAAGAACAAAAAGAAAACGAAACAAAATATCGGAAAGTGGGAAAAAACCAACAAAAGGGAAAAAAAAACACTAGTGACGTGAACAAAAGGGTGAGAGAGACGTGAGAGAATTTTTCAAGGAATAATGATTCTAAAATTAGAATCACACTAAATCCCAACTAACCATTTATCTTTCAGAATTTAATTTCAAGCTCAACTCTACTATTTGGACGACACAAGCAGGAAATAAAATTTATTTCCATTTGCTTGCGCGTGGATTTAAACACAAGACTAAATTATAAGCTAAATATTTACCATTAAACCATTAAGTTCATTCTTATCAAAATTTGTATGAGAATTAGATTTAAATCAGATGTTCAAAAATAGAGATTTAGTAAAAAAATAACAAAATTTAAGAGAAAAGATCTAACCTAAAACCTCACATACACAAGCATAAAATAAATTTACTTGACAAATTTTAACAATTCAAAAAATTAAGATTTACTTGACCACTAAACCTCACATACACTTAACCGCTAAACCAAGTTAATTTACTTGACAATTTTCAACAATTCAAAAATTTTAAATTTTGGGGCGTTACAATGATGTTGAAATTATCAATATAATTACAACGGTTATGCTTATAAATTTTCAAATTGATTCAATATCTATATCATATTAATTTAAAATATTAAACGATTAAAAGTTCTTCAGCATAAAATAAATAATTAAAATTATTTAATTTAGACAAAATTTAATAAGAATGTTATATATAAATAAAATAAAAATATAACAATAAAAAAATTATCACTTTAGTTTTAGTTTTATTTCTATTCCCTTCCCATAGTAGTTTTACAGTGCGGTCCCCCCTCTCTCTCTCTCTATATTTTTTGCTCAGGATTAAACCCAAAAGTAGTAAATAAACTGGTCAATGATAAAAGCAATTTTTGTGCAATCTTACAACCTCTTATACCAAAATACAATCATAAAAACCCACACCCTAAACCCATATCAAAAAGATGTATCCAGATAAATATGAGGTCCTATTTTTAATTAATATAAAATATATTAATTGAAGGCCAGATAATAGTTTAACTTAGTTAGCCGAAGCTCCAATTTCTATATATTTTCCATCTCAGAACTTGGTCTAATAATATGCAATTAATTAAAGTTGTTAATTTATGGAAATCATTAAAAGTGAATCTTCACACGTATTTAATTTTTTTTGCAAGAATTTAGGTCATATTCTAAAGATATACTACTAGGTTAAGCATAAGCCATGCACTATAAATATAGAATTAGAAGCTAGCAAACACTAGAGCTTAGAGGTTGCTTTCAAGAATATTTCTTCACCAATCGGCTTTCATTGAATTTTGAGAATCTGCTTTCTTTCTTTCTTTCTAGCTAGCTATCAAGCATGGGCACGTAATTTTACTTTTTATTTCTTTAATAATGCAATTAATAAGTGATAGTAAGAGTTGCGAGTGCATTTTTTCGGATTAAGTTGGAATTTTAGAATTATTATTGTTAAAAAAATTTATTTAAATATATTTTTAGTTTGAACCAAATTTATCTCATATCATAAATTAATGAGAATACTTGTGATCTTATAAAAGGAATTGTAGCTTTAATAGGCCAATTTGTACGTACCCATGCATGCAAACTATTATAAAATAAAAAAAAAAGCGTTCATAAATACTGAGATTTAAAATCATACAAATTATTATAATTTATTTTAGGGTTGAATAAGTCCTCCCTCTCATTCGAGAACCTTAACAATTCTTATATGCATATAAAAGATTTTCTCTTGCTTGATTTCTTATATTTTTTGCACAAAATTTTGTTTTACAAGGATTATATTAAATTAGTACTTTCATTATTGAATGGATCAATTTAGTGTACCCCGAGAGACCTTCTTTGCTATCCTTATACCTCGAATTGTGTCAAGTGTAGGCTCGAGTAACACAAACCAAATACAGAATAAGAAATAATTTTATTACTTTCAGTAGGAAAGTAATTCTCTCAAATAAAACCAATAGAAATTGTAATTCCCAAAAAAATATAATTAAATCTATAATTGTTTAATTCATTCTAATACTAGTGATGAGTTGCATAATTTGTTTATGCCGTAGTTTATGATGATGTGGTGTAGATGTGTGATCTACCTTAAATAAACCCCGTTGAGGTGAGTTTATTGGTTAGAATTAGGTCTATCTAGTTCTTAATGTTGCCGGTAAATTAAATCTTAGGCGTTGAGTTACAAGGTTATTTATTAGTTAGGAAAGTAATTTCAAATGAGTTGCCTCTTAGTTACTAAATAAGTAAGGAGAGATTGACATTGAGTCAACAACTAGAACTAATTTATTATATGCTTTGAAGCTATCATTGCGTCAATGATCGAACTATAAATCAAACAGAGATTTTACCTAGGGATGTCAACTGGGCGGGGCGGGTGTGGGGGTGCTCCCTCTGCACCAATCCCCACCAAGAATTTTCATCTCCATCCCTGCTCCGCGACCTGCTGCGTGTATAAAACCCAAAACCATCCCCACCCCACCACCCACGTGGGTCCCTAGACCTACCTAATCCCCGCTATACCCATCCTGTGACCCACTTCATATAATATAAGTATCAATTAAATAAATATAAACCATTTTTTTTATGGAAAAAGTATGAAATACCTATCCTCCGAACTCCTACCACATATGTGATATTATTCCAATTGTCACCATTTAAAAAAAATAAGTCGTCACAACCTTTTAATTGGTAAATAAAATATAACTTCAACATGAGTTTAAAAATTTAGAAAATAAAGTCCTTACATAATATCCAAGTTCAAACAAATGTCTCAAATACATCATAAATGTCTTCAAATGCTACCCAAGTACAAAAATTAAATACTATTAAATTAATAAAATACTATTGAGATAATTATTAAATTAAATTTTTATAAATTTTTATTTTTTAAATATGTTTATTATATTATTCGGGCGGGCAGGCGGCTGGGCATGAGGCCGGTACAAGGTCATACCCACACCTGCCCCACCACCCATGACAAGTCTAATTTTTGTCCCCATCCCTGCCCCACCACCCACGAAACCTGTACCCATCCCCTCCCAATTGGGTGCGAAGTGGGGCGAGACCCTGTGAAACCCGCCCCACTAACATCCCTAATTTTACCTTTGGCTAGAGTTTTTCCCCATCGATTTTATTTTACAGTCACTTTTTATTTTGTTTTAATTTTAATTTTAGTTTTTAATTTTAAACACGTTTTATTTTATTTTTATTTTGCTTGTTTAATAAAGAAATAAAGTTATCACCAGTGTCTGTGGATACGATCTTACTTGCCGCTTTCTATTAATCTTATATTTACAAGTAGGTATTTATTTGTGTAGATCTCGACAGCCTATCAAAGACAAAATAACTTTGTTAGCCCTCAACATTTCTAATTTTTTTTCAATTTGGTCCTTACTTTTTTAAAAGTACATAAAATTATTAAAAAAATTAAAAATAATTTTTTTCATATTTTCAATAAATTCATAAATTCATAATAAAATATAAATTTTATAAAAAATTCCAAAATTTATGAAAAATAAAAACTATTTCAAATTCAAGAAATAATTTCTTTTAAAAATCATTTTAAAAATTTTAAAAAAAAATTATGAAAAATATAAGGGGTTCCTAAAATTCAAAAAATGTGTTATTAATATCACGGATGGTAATAAGGTCTCTACAAAATTGAGATATTTGTTCAATCCATATTAAATCAATAGTTTAAAAAGTATTTTTTAATTTTATTTAATTTAATTATATTCAAAATATTTTTATTTAAATTTAATTATAAAGTATATAAAATATTAGGGAAAAATATTTTTTAAATAATGATACAAATTCTAAATCATTTCAAAATAAATTTAAATATATTGTATAAAATTTTTTTTTTCAAAATACAATATATAAAAACTTTTTATACTTGAAATTTTTATGTAGTGTATTGGAAAAAAAATTTATCAAGATTATTTAAAAATAATTTGAACCAATTTAGACTTAATTATTTAAAACTATTTTACATTAACATTTTTTATACTTTATAACTGAATTTAAATTTCCTAAAAATAATCAAATTTAAATAAAAATATTTTTGATGTATAAATGATTTGAAATAAATTAAAAAAACACATGTTTCTAATCTAACTTAACATGCACTGAGTGAATAACCCAATTTTTGGAGAGACTTTATATCATCAGATGTGTCATGGGCTAGGTTAGGAAAGATTGAAGTTTAATTTCAAAATAATCTTCGAGCTCAAGCCCAATTTACTTGAATGACCCATTTTACTGTTTGGAAATAATAAAAAATAATTTTTATTTAAATTTAATTATAAAAATATTAATATTATTATAAAATATCTATTTTATCTTTATTACCTTCAAATAGTAAAATGGGATGTCTAGTCTGAGGTTAAAAATAAAAGCCCAAGCACAATCGAAGTAAGTTGGTCGATCAGGCTGGTGGGATTGTTTCATCGATGGATACCTCTAATTACAATTCAATGAGTAAATAACATATTTTATGATTTTTTAGAATGTTTTATATTTTCTATAATTTAAAAAAAAATTATTTTTTGAATTTTAAATTGTTTTAATTTTCATAATTTTTGGAGTTTTTAAAAAATTCATCATTTTTAAAATTTTGATTAAAAAATACAATTGTTTTTTAAAATTATGTACTACTAAAGAGTAGCGAATAAATTAACAAAAACTATCGACATTCAAGGCTCAAAAATTATATTGCCTTTTTTATCATTACCACGTCAACAACTCTTAACAATAAAATTGAATGAAAGGATCTAATATTTTTAAATAAAAAATGTACAGATAAATGATGTGCATGGGGCAAAGTCCTACAGACAAGTGCTTGAGTAGAGAATGATGAAAAACACAAAACGTAACATAAATACATAAATTGTATAATAAAAAAATGCCATTTCAAAGTAATTTAAGGCTCATATTTGCTTATTGCCTTATTTTTTTCATTCTTTCTCGGACCAATTTGATAAAATAAATTTAAGGTTAAATTAAGTAAATATGTCTAATTTTGAAAATAATTAAGTCATTAGGTCTATATTTAGCATATTTACCGGAATAGGTCGCTTTTAGAGAAATATGAAAACGTGAAGAGTTTTTCTCTCTCTCTTCTTGACCGAGTTTTTGTTTTTAGGGTTTGCTTAAGGTTTGGGTTAGGATTTTTATGGTAGTAAATAGATTTTAGGGTTTTGTTAAGGTTTGGGTTAGGATTTTTATGGTAGTAAATAGATTTTAGGGTTTTGTTAAGGTTTTAAGAGTTTAGGGTTTAGGATTTAGGACTAGAAATAATGGGAGATCGATTTATTTGTGTTTGTGTTTGAGGCAGACATTGTGAAAGCTCAAAGGTATATTTCAATTGACGGTGATGTGATAGCGCTTGGAGACTCAAACATTTCATCTATTGTGTCGGGATGGAACCGTTGCCTTAGAAGCCCATCACAATGCAACTCAGGCCTTCAGTTCAAGGTGCATATATTGTCATGGTTTGGAGTATAACTTGGGAGTCCACTTGATAGTGGTTATGCGGTCGTGTGTTCAAGTTCGACCTTACCAGGAGAGAATGGTTTGGGAACTCGATACTGAAGTTTGAGATGATAATCTTAAGGAAAAAGTAGGGGCTTTCCAGTATAACCAACTTATTGACATCCATCAACTAGGACCTGTAGTTAGACTACAACCTGTGGCCGTATAAGCACCACAAACTCGGAGCCTGGGTCGCAATGAGATGGGCTTCTAATGCAATGATTTTGTCCCGACACGACAAATGAGATATGTGGGTCTCGGAGCGCCACCACATCATCATGAACTCAAACATACCTTAAAACTAGCACACTGGCTCCCCCAAAAAGAAATAAAGCTATTAGTTGAAAAGGTTAAAAACTTGAAAGTAAAATATAAATAATGGTGTAAAGAAGTTTTTAGGGTGAGGGGAGGTGATCAAGAAAGTTGATGCGGTAGGGGGAGTAAAACCTCCTTTTATATAGGGAACCGAATGGCAATTATTGAAAGAGAGAGGGAAAAACATGCTTCTAGATGTCTAAAAAATGGATCGAGGTTCCCAGGGTTCTGTAAACTTTTCAGGTGGGTTGAAAATGGGAGAGTGAAAACGCTCTGCCCAGGTTGCACAGAGCAGTTGCAACCTGGGTAGAGCGTTTTCCCTCTCCCATTTTCAACCCATTTGAAAAGTTTCAAAAACCTTGAGAATCCTTGTAACAGCTTTGACTCGGCTTAGGAGTTACGGCTAAGTCGAAGATGTTACACTCGATCACCAAGGTGGTCCTGTAAAGCCATTCTTTTCGAAACATTGATTTATATATAAAAGCTCTTTTGTTTTTAAGAAAGACGTTCATTAATTTAAACTATCTTTAATAAATTGAATACAACATTATTAATGTGAAGTTTTAGGAAAACAATTTTTAGGTACTTAAGAAATGACTTTATCAAAACTTTAAGTATTTTGCAAAGTAGCGAAAAACATTTAAAGTAAAGGTTTTGTAAATCGAAAAACATGCAAATATCAAAGTATTAACTAAGTATCATGCTTTAAAGTAAATAAACTAATCAATCCCAAACTTAAGATATAAAAAGCAAGAAATCAATAATTAAAATCCTGAAAATAAATGGTAAACGAAAAAATTTTAAATAATAAAATAAGCTTCTAATCCCAGAGTCCTTTGATGTCATACCGAGTCCTAATTTTCTGTGTTACCTGGAGGTAAAGGAAAAAGGGGGAATGAGCTTACAATGGCTCAGTGTGAGACTAACTTATAAATCATTATATATAATTGCACAAATAGAAAAACATAGAAATAATAGTGAATTAAGCATAACACATGGAACATATAGTAAATCAACGTATATATAGTTTATGTATGATGCAATGCAAATGTAAATTTCCCACTCGTCCAAAACACATATAAAAAACTAACCATCTCGGATTTCCCGGTGAAGATGGTCGTTCACTTGTCATCTGTGATGATGACTTTTACTACAATAACTTTCCATCACTGTTGCCCGGTTTTGATGGCTTCTTACTACAATAACTATCATCCCAGTTTATCTAGTTTTGATGACATTTTAGCCTACTTCGTGCAGTACTGACTTTCGATGTAAACTTAAATTGCCATTATCTCCTACAGAACTCCTTCGTCCTCTGTACCCACTTTCATGTGATAATGCACATATACTTAGCATATTATACTATTTATCGTCAATCGATGCTACGTTCAATATTTCAAATTATCATTTAATGGCATGTGTTCATGCATTCATTCTCATCAATTTCACATAAGTAATTTCATTTAAGTGAACTTAAACAATTTTACATATACAGTGTCTTCATGCGATTTAACATGTTTAATTTGGATAACACATACATAAGTGGGGTTCGCACATGTGGTTCGCACCTAGGGGTTCGCACATAAGGGTTCGTTCAAGTAGGGTTCACACATAGGATTCGCACTTAGGGGTTCGCACATATAGGTTTTACACAAGTAGGGTTCGCCTATAGGGTTTCGCATGAGGGGGTGGCATTGACCGCCTCCAGACCTACCAACGTCCAGAGTAAAAATCCTGCACAAAATATGTCAAATAAGCGGTGTTCACAAGTATATAGGTCAAGTTGTAATATTGTAATAGCTCGTTTTCAGTGAAATCAAAACAGTAGTTTCGGGACCACAAATCTGATGAGTAAATATTTATTTTATTATTATTTTAATTTCCACGGTATGATAGTAGGGTCGTATAAAAATTTTGTTAAGAAAGTTTAACGTTTGCATGCTTAATTATGTGAAAAGGACTAAATCGTAAAAGGTGCAAAAGTAGAGTTCTATTAGTTAAAGGTATCAATTAGCTATGAAAGTTTAATATGAGTGAACTTAGATGGTAAATGGACCATTTATATAGTTAGTGGACATTCATGGATTGGTTTTATTGAAATTATTAAAGTTTTTAAAGGTTATTTTGGTAATTAGGTAATTAAGGTTAAAATTTAACAAAATAAATTTCATTTTCATTCATCTACTTCTTCCACTAAAAATTGGCAGCATGTTTGGTTCAATGTAATGGCTATTCCATTACATGCCTATTACATGCTTATTCAACAAGCCCACACAAGCAGACATTTGGTTGAATGGAATACCCTATTACGGGTCTATTCCATGCCGCGCTTAAGCAGTGATTTTTGGGGATTTCTATTACCTTTCTTCTTCACCGTTTAGCTATTCGTTGCTTGAAGAACCTTTTTTTACCCTTACCAAAATTTCACCTCAAAAACACTATCAATCGACAGCCATTTCACGTACCCTTCGACTCCGAGCATTCCTCCTCTTCATCCAAGGTCAGGTAAACATTTTTGCTTCTGCTTCCTGCACATCATCTTCCTTCATCATCTTAACTTGAACTTTGTCTTTTGCCTTTCCATTTTTGTTTTATGGTTAAACGGGTTTGTTCCTTAGTGATTCATCTTCAACCTTCGTTACTTCCGCTAAGAACCCATCAACAGCCTCCAATCAGTATTTCTCTCTTACCCCTTTGCTTTATAGTATTTTTTGCAGAATAAATTATGGCTTTCTTAGTTTGTTTTGCTTGTTAGGAATTTTTGTGGTTAAAAATAGACACTTTTGCTTGAAAAAAAAAATTGTTAGTTAAATGGCGTTAAGGGTAAAATCAAGTGAGAAAATGAAGAAGACAGCTGAAGAGAGTGTTATTAGCGAGAGAGAAAAGAGACCCAAGTCGAAGTCAAGACCCAAATCGAAGCTGAAGAATAAAACAAAAATTGATGCTAAAATGCCTAAGAAACCCCCCACTGCTTTCTTTTACTTCTTGTGAGTATTGCTTATGAATCATTTTTTGTTCATAGTATTGGTTAACATTTGGTTGATTATAACATTCCCCTGCCTGTAAATTTCATGCTTTTATTCTTGTGCCCTTGTCATGTAAGAGCTAAAACCTATCTACTTATTTCTTATTTGTCTTTTTATGCAAAATTTTGAGTTGGTTTTTAGGCTTGCAAATGGATTGTGTTTCCTTGCACTGTAATGGAGCGAATGTATATCCAATATATATGTGTGTGCCTGTGTGTTCGGAAAGTGAGCTTTGGTTCTTATATCAAAGGATTTTGCTGCTAGTTTTGTTCACTGAGAAAGTGAATGTTTTATATTACTTATATTGTTTAATTTGGAGCTTGAATATATGGCAACTTTTGATTGATTTTTGTTTTGGATAAATTAAAATCATTGTCATTTTGGAAATTCGGAAGGTTGATGCTTTGGTAATTTTATCCATTTTGCACAGATCATCGACTTTGAAAATCAAATTGTTTTTTTTTTTTTTTGCTAAAGATTGCAAATCAGCCTTGGATGTTGGTTTCATTGTTTACCTTTTGTTCTCAGTATATGCTTATTATTATTGACCTTTTTTTTATCCTTCTTGAAATTGCAGTATGTTGTCACTTTGTTTCCAATGAACTATGTTTGATCGATACTATGTTCTCTATTTAGTCTATTTTGTTTCACTTTGTATTTGGTTGTTTTAGAAACACCTATAATTTTTAGGCTTTGGACTCTGGTTTTCTTTTTGACATAACAAAATGTTTTTTTGTGCGATTGTAAACATGGATTTAGTTAATGTTCATTACAATTCTTTGATATTTTATTAAGTTGTATTTTCTTTGGAATTTTCGAGAATTTATCCCGATTTTTATGTTCCTTTACTTTTGAAATGCATGTAGAATTGCAGGTTTATTTGTGAACACAGATAGAAGAATTACTCGACTTTTAGTTTATTTCCGGGAAGCACGGATATGCATAATACGATCTGAGATACAACACCGCTTGAGCTTTTGCAAAATTAGGACACCCAAACTTGGACACAGTCCCATAAGTTTATGTCTTTGCTAGTTAACTTGAAATTTTAGTTTATGTTTTGCTAGTTCTAAGGCGTGTTGCATGATCAATAATGGATTTGGTATATAAAAATTGCAAATATTTGGTATCCACGCTTATCTGCTGATGAATTTTGTGATACTATATCCTACTGCTTTTCAAGAACTATTTCGTACATGTATATGAAACTGGATTGATATGAGCTTTCTTTGAATATTAGGGTAGAAAAAAATATGAGATGTAAATTAAATTATTTTAGTCTTTGCAAGTTGAAGTATTTACATCTTGTGAATTGAAGTGTAAGGCTCACGCAAATTGAATTGTTTTAAGTACTGCAAATTGAACTGTTTAGTTGCTGGAAATTTAGATGAGTTGTTACATGGGGTTTTAAGTACTCCAAGACATGCTATGTCATCCACTTACCTTAGTTTGCTTTTTCCTATTCTAGGAACTATATGAGATATTCAGTATGCAATTTGCTAGAAAATTGAAGATTATTGTCAAGCTTTATCTTTTTTGTAATAAATCTTGTGTTACTTCTATTTATATCATGGGGGCTAGTATGTTCCTCAATCTAATGTTAATTGGCTATAATAGCTTAATTTAGTACATCAGATGTTTCTAGACAATTTTGTTGAGATTTCCTGAGTTCTATCAAATTAGTGCAGAATCTCACCAACGGTTTTTAATCAATATTTTTTGGGGGTTATTTGTTTGTTGGAATTTGAAAATTTTATTGATGTTTATTTGAGCCTTGAAAGCTTGGGCTAAGTTCAATAATATGCTACTAACCCTAGTATAGATAACCCTAGGGATTTGTATTCAGCAACACACACTTATGCGCACATTTTGGTATCTAGCTACCTATTATGTCTTAATGTTGTCAAATGTTAATTTGTTTTTTTTCTTAAGATAATTATGTCAGGTTTTTCAGAATCAAATATTTCTTCCCAAAGTTCTCGAGGAACCAAAAGGAAATGGGTTCGGAAGAAGATCTTTGCGTTGGTTTCTTGTATGCTCGACTTGCATAATGTTGGAACCTTTAATGCGATCACGGATTTAAAGTAGTTATTTAAATGAGTTGGAAAGAATGTTAGAAAAGTTTTACCCAATTCAATGTTGAAGGCTAAACCTAATATTGAATCGAGGATTAGACTACTTTGAAAAGGGATTGGTCAATCATTTATGACATGCTTAATTGAAAAAATAATAGCGGTTTTTGGTTGGGATGAGCATAGGCGACTCGTTGTTCTTTGAAGATGCGGTGTGGAACTCATATATAAATGTAAGAATTATTTCAAGTCTTTATTATCTTATTTTCTCCAAACTTATAACTAATATGAATTCCTCTTTTTTATAGAGTCATAAAGAAGCTGGTCAATTTAAACATCGTAGTTTCCCTTATTACGACCAACTTACTGCCATTTACGCAAAAGATCGAGCCATCTGGAAAGATGCTCAAAGCATTACTGATATCATTGAAGAAATAAATGTTGAGGATGTAGCTGCTACAAATATTCATGAAGAAAGAAACGAATTCTATGATTGTGAAGCTAATATCTCTTTAGATGACATGGATGTTTCAGCTATAGAATCGCAACCAGCTAGAAACCAAGGGGGTTCTACATCTTCAAAGAAGAAAAAAAGGAATTCTGATTCGAGTGATCATGTTTCTTCTTCATTTCATGATGCTGCCACTTTATTGGCGGAATACATGCGGGCCGTTGGCGAACAAATCAGTAGGAGTATTGCCTCCGATGCGGTAATTCAACAAAAGTCAGAAGAATTTCAGACCATCCAAGAAAAAGCTATAAATTTATATCCAACATTATGTGAAATAGAAGGTTTAACTGTGGATGAACGTTTTCGAGCATTGACAAAAATTCCAGATCATCCAACGCAAATGCTCATTTTCTTTAGTTTACCTTCTTTTGTACGATTGGAATGGGTCAGAAGATTTCTTGCTGACCATTAAAAATCATAGTTGTATTGATGATATTTTGGTAACTTTTTGTGTTTGTAATATTTGGGACGGTATGTTTTAGCTTGGTATTATATTAATCTATTTCTTCTAATTATTTCTAAAAATCAACATGTCAATCATATGTTTCAATCCTTAGATAAGGTGCACAAAGCAAGATATAAAAACTATAGGGATTGCAATAGAAATGTATACTATACTATAATATAAAGCATGCAAGACATGTACTTTAATCACATAAATTAATTAACTAATACATAGCAAGGATCAAGAGTTCATCTATTTTGATTAAAATTAGCCTTTAAAGATGCATGGCATAAGTTAAAATTAACTTACTTATATATGTTTCATGTAACCTTTTGTTAATATATGAATATTATGTTTATGCAAAATATAAATTCTCAAGTTATTTATTACTTCTAATATTTTTTATTGTATAATAATTAAATTATTTGTTTCAATAATGATATTTTAGCACATTAAATATGCATTATAGTTTAAAAATAATAAAATAGATTATATATATTTTTATAGTATTATATATTTTGATTTTTTAATTCATATAATAAATATATTAAGAATGTTATTAAATTATTTTTTATTAAATTATACTTAATAATAATTATGTTAAAATATGATTAAATTATTTATTATTTTTATTAAATTATTTTCAATAATAATCTTATTAAAATTTAATAACAATAACAATAATCATCTACCTAAAAAATTTCGCTAAGGGTATTCGGTCATTTTAGTTCTTTTCCTTATGCTATTACAACATCATTCCATTCAACCAAACACAAGAATTCTATTACAGCTCTATTCCATTCCATTCAACCCAAGCGGTTGAATTACTTATTACAGCTCTATTCCATTACACCTCTATTCAATTACAGCTCTATTCCATTACAGCGAACCAAACGTGGCCTGAAGGTTAGAAAGCCATATTATGGTTCTTCCATTCGACTACTTCAAGTGCTAGCATGTAAGTGTGATTTTGTCCCATTTTTAATGATTTTTATGTTTTCGGGATCGTCGTAGCTTAATCTAGCTAGCCCAGGGACTAATTTGCAAAATTTTTAAAGGTTTAGGGTTTTGAAATGAACATATTTGTATGGTTTTTAAAGTTTAATGAAAGATTATGAGTCTTTGTTGATAAATAAACAAGTTTTGTAAAGAGATTTTTGATGAAATTGTCAATTAGGGACTTATTTGTAAAAGTAGTAAAATACCATGATAAATTTGTGAAATATTGATTTGTATGAGGTTGTATAAGTCCTTAGGTAATTCGACTAGCATGAAATGTGGATGAAATTGCATAAATTTTAATTTATGAGCTTAAGAACTAAATTGTAAAGAAGTAAAAGTGTAATTTTGAAAAAGTATGAATTTTGGACTAAATTGAATAATATAAGTATTAAATGGATTGAATTTGCTTATTTAGATCAAGATAAATCTCGTACGTATCTAGATCGAGGAAAAGTTAAAGCCTCGGATTAGTTGATCTTGTTTCGACATCTTTGTTGTCGGGGTAAGTTCATATGTTTAAATAACGTTTTAATGTTTTTTTTATATATATGTCATTATGTTATTTATCATGTAAAGAAATGATGGCAATCCAGCGATGTTACGATGATTATCGAGCCCCGTTTGAACCTTAGGAATATATATGATAGAAATGACATGTCATTAGGGTTACCATGTTTCGAGTGCTGGTCCTGAATGTCCTACTGATGGCTGAGGTCCGACATTTGTTGCGGATACTCATCAGCTTGTATGAGCATCATCGTGTAGCTTACACTCGGACCATCAGCTTGTGTGAGCAGACCCATTTTATAGCTCGAGTGAGCAACGATGTAAAGGAAAAGGAAAGGAAATGTTATATGTTTAGCACACTTTGTTTGAGCTTTCTCGCGTATCCGATGTTATTTTGAATGGTTCAACGGGCATGAAAAGGGAAGAAATGGTAAGTGTTCCAATCGACTATATTATGAACATATGGAAACGTATGAAATGATAATTTTCAAAACCATTTTTATTATGGAAAACGGGGTCGACTTTTAAAACGAAAATGGAGTCGCCACCAATCTTTTTTGGGGTGTGATCGTGAAACACCCCAAACCCAGCCCACGAGCTTTGACCAGATTTGGTATGTTCCTCAAGTAAACCGGTTCAAAATTCTTTTGTTACTTAGGAAAAACTTGTATGATTTTTAAAAAAAAATATTGTTTGGGTTGGGCTTGAGTTGAAACCAAATTTATCTTATGTTAAAACCCATTTATTTAAGGTGACAAAACATTTAGAGTTAATTTTAAAAAGGAATTTACTTAAACTTTAATTGATAAAAATCCATAAACATAATAAATAAAAGAAAAATAAAGTAAACCACAATGGCCTTATTATATCAATGATCCCAAAGTAAAACTTAAAATACTTAAAATAAATTGAAAGTCCAAATCATAAATTTCTTGCTATGCATGGCCACCTTTAAGCTCTGCCGCCGACCCGGTCCATTCTCGCTCATCACTTGAAAAATATTCCCCAAACGGGGTGAGTCAACAGAATCAATGTGTACACAACACTAAGTCATAATAGAATCAGGCATGCAAATGATACACATTCAAATCATAGAATACAATTAATGATGCATTCCCAAACCCAAACCTAATTAACCATCCGCTACACACCACCGTGCACCGCCGGTCACACCGTGGGGACTACTAAGTCAACCCTCCATCCGCTACACACCATCGAAGCGATCGCTGCGATCGGCGTGCTCATCGCCCATATAATTTGTGTCATTAGACACCATATTCAAATAATGTAACCGAAGTTACCAAATTGAGATAATGTAGCCTGGAAGTTACCATATTCAAATTTTGTGACCGTAGTCACCATATTCGTTGGTGAGACCAAGTCAACACCTTCTTCCCCTTTCACATAGATCCCGAATGCCCCATAAATTTTATATCATGCATAACATACTTAATTCTCATTCATGTTACTATTCATATGTTCAAAATATATCATATTCATAATCCTATCGTAAGTAGGAAACGTGCTGGTACTTTTACCACATTTGTGGTACTTAGCCACATTCACATTCTTATGCATATTCATATATTAAAATAATTGCCATATGGTATATCGAAGGTTAGTATGAGTACACACATTCTTAATAATACATTTAATTTAAACATAGCCATGAACCTATCAAAACTTAGGGTAGGGTACACACTGATTTGCTTAACGAATTCCTTGAAATCCCAAAATCGATCCATCGCCTTAGATCTCAAATTCCTACATTTGATTAATCACTTACTAATTTAATAAAAAGCCATTCGGCCATAAATCCAAATCCTAGTAGGATTAGTATTCTTAAAACTTACCTTGAAATTCTCAAATCCCAAAATCCTTGTATCCTCTCTGCCGAAATCCCTATAACTACATGTTAGATCAATTTCTAACATTTATTCACAACAAATAACCCTTAGCCGTATGTTAAATATGACTTACCTTAGATTCTTAAATCCGAAATTCACCGAATAACTAGGGAACACGCGGCTTATGGTGTACCTTCGGAAAATAACTTCTCCTTCCTTGTAGTCGACACTTAGTAAATCCCGAAAGATCTCTTTCTAGCATGAGATATTAAGGGTATTAGAATCTTAATTTTCGTGACCTTAAAAGAAATAGAATGAGAATCTAACCTAATCTTACCCTTCATCAAGAATTTGATGGAACTCTTGCTTGAACCCTTAGCAAGATTCTGGCTATGGCTTTGATGTGGATAACAATTTCAGCTCTTGAGGCTTAGTGAGAAATCGACTAGGGCTATTGGTATCTTCGGCTTTTGATTGTGTTTGTAATAGAAGAAGAAAAGAAAAAGAAAAAGAGAATAATGGCAGAGAAAATTCGGCAGAGAGAAGAGGAGAAACTTTAGAGAATTTTGGCAGAGGTTTTCTTGAAAAGAAAAGAATGAATGAAGAATAGCCTTACTCTTCCTTTTATAGCCAAAATTACTAGCTAGAGTCCTTTACTTGGCCACCACTCTTCTATTTTGATAGCTTTATCCCTTGATTTATCACTTTAATAAAACTTAATCCAATAATTATCTCTTATCTCTTAATAAAAATAATACTAATAATAATCCTCTTTTATCTCTTCCTTATCTATCAAAATAAAAGAAATAATATCCACATTTATCTCTTGAAAATAATCTAAAATAAATCCATTATTTATCCCTTATTTATCCACCCTTTATCTCTTAAAAATAAAAGAATAAAAGCTTCTAATTTATAGCCATGTGCCGTCCACCTCACTTCTTCTAGAAGCAAAATAAAATTTCTTTTATTTGCTTCCCATGTGACTTCGAACTCGGGCCCAACACCTTGCATGTGGCGCCATTTCCAGAGGCCCTAAGTGGCATCTCCAGCCACTTTTCCAAGCCTGTTTGTGTGTCAAATTCCTCATATTATTTTTCCTAAGGCCACCTTGCCTTAGTTTTCTCTTTAAGCCTTAAAACTTGACATTTCTTTACATTTCCAAGTTTCCAAAAATTTTCGTTTGGCTCTTTAAACTTGACATTTCCTTACATTTCCAAGTTTCAGAAATGTTTACTTTCCTCTTTTGAATCATTTCCACATCATTTCCTTACATCCCCTAGTTTCCAAAAATGTTCACTTTCCTCTTTTAAACTTAACGTTTCCAAAGCATTTCCTTACATTTCCTTACATTTCCATACATTGCCTTACATTTCCATACATTTCCATGCACCTTAGGGTTCCTAGAACTCCTCGTAACACATCCAACACACCCACTCGAGCCCACTATCTCATGAATTACACACGAACGCATAACCCCTAATCTAGGATGTTACAGCTTCTACCCTCCTTAAAAATAATTTCGTCCTCGAAATTACTTATTGCTGTTGTACAATCCTTCTCACTCAACGCACTATGCTTTTTTGCGCAAGACTCTGATCTTAATAGAACCATCATACTTTCTAGGCACAATCCCTAAGTTCACGTCCCCTAGAACTTATTTCTAACGTTGCGATTTAATCCGAGTAAAAAGTTTTATGAATTAGTCCTTGTTTCACTGATTATTCGCGAAGAATTTTTATGGAAAAATTTTAGGAGTGGTTCTTTTTGAGAATTTTACTTTCCAAAACGGTGATGTTGCAAAAATTTTGAAAATCAGGGTCATTTTGGTAATTTTGTGAATTAAGGGCAATTTCATAATTTTTTCTCCAAATCAAGGTATTTTTGATAATTTGCAAATTAGGGTTTTTGAACATTTTATAAAGTAATGAAAATTTTGATAAGAACTATGGGTATTTTGGGAATTTCATAAACCAAAGGTATTTTTGTAATTTACCACTAGGGGTATTTTTGTAATTTTATAAATCAAAAATTTTTCGAAAGAATTTTGTAAAAATAGTTCTCATAAATTAAAAAGGTAATTTTAAGAGTTTTAAAACTAGGGTTTATAAAAACACGGCTAGTTCCCTTTCGGGTTTTAGTCATTGTGTTTAGCCTATGACCGAGTCCTCTTGGTTAGGGTGAACCAGAAGCTACGCACTGTGCGGGATTCCAGTGAAGAGGAGGTGAGTCACTAGGACTGCTTAAGTACTGTGCTCTTAGGATCCAATCCTAGACATGCGCACAATGGTTACCACACCCTAACTCGACGTCTTAGTCATAGGTTTGTTTAATGGAATTGAGTCTTATGCACTTGTGTTTGAATAGACTAGTCCTATGGTTCAATAGATTCTAGTTCTACGTTCCATTCCATTTCTACCCTTCTACAAATCATAATATAAATCACACAAGAGATCGAAGTACTTTACGGTGGATCATGGGTCGGAGACTTAGGTGCCATGCCGAAAAACTCCGCTTATTTCCAAAAATATTTTCATAAAAGTCATTTGGGCTCGATTTGAAAATGTTTTGGGCTTTAGACCACAAAGCCGAGAGTTTAAAATTGGGCTCGATGCAAGTTGAAACACCCCAAACCCGGCCTACGAGCTTTGACCAGATTTGGTATGTTCCTCAAGTAAACCGGTTCAAAATTCTTTTGTTACTTAGGAAAAACTTGTATGATTTTTAAAAAAAATATTGTTTGGGTTGGGCTTGAGTTGAAAACAAATTTATCTTATGTTAAAACCCATTTATTTAAGGTGACAAAACATTTAGAGTTAATTTTAAAAAGGAATTTACTTAAACTTTAATTGATAAAAATCCATAAACATAATAAATAAAAGAAAAATAAAGTAAACCACAATGGCCTTATTATATCAATGATCCCAAAGTAAAACTTAAAATACTTAAAATAAATTAAAAGTCCAAATCATAAATTTCTTGCTATGCATGGCCACCTTTAAGCTCCTGCCGACCCGGTCCATTACTGCTCATCACCTGAAAAATATTCCCTGTAACATCCTAGATTAGGGGTTATGCGTTCGTGTGTAATTCATGAGATAGTGGGCTCAGTGGGTGTGTTGGATGTGTTCTGAGGAGTTCTAGGAACCCTAAGGTGCATGGAAATGTATGGAAATGTAAGGCAATGTATGGAAATGTAAGGAAATGTAAGGAAATGCTTTGGAAACGTTAAGTTTAAAAGAGGAAAGTGAACATTTTTGGAAACTAGGGGATGTAAGGAAATGATGTGGAAATGATTCAAAAGAGGAAAGTAAACATTTCTGAAACTTGGAAATGTAAGGAAATGTCAAGTTTAAAGAGCCAAACGAAAATTTTGAAACTTGGAAATGTAAAGAAATGTCAAGTTTTAAGGCTTAAAAGAAAACTAAGGCAAGGTGGCCTTAGGAAAAATAACATGAGGAATTTGACACACAAGCAGGCTTGGAAAAGTGGCTGGAGATGCCACTTAGGGCCTCTGGAAATGGCGCCACATGCAAGGTGTTGGGCTGAGTTCGAGTCATATGGGAAGCAAATAAAAGAAATTTTATTTTGCTTCCGAGAAGAAGTGAGGTGGACGGCACATGGCTATAAATTAGGAGCTTTTATTCTTTTATTTTTAAGAGATAAAGGGTGGATAAATAAGGGATAAATAATGGATTTATTTTAGATTATTTTCAAGAGATAAATGTGGATATTATTTCTTTTATTTTGATAGATAAGGAAGAGATAAAAGAGGATTATTATTAGTATTATTTTTATTAAGAGATAAGAGATAATTATTGGATTAAGTTTTATTAAAGTTATAAATCAAGGGATAAAGCTATCAAAATAGAAGAGTGGTGGCCAAGTAAAGGACTCTAGCTAGTAATTTTGGCTATAAAAGGAAGAGTAAGGCTATTCTTCATTCATTCTTTTCTTTTCAAGAAAACCTCTGTAGAAATTCTCTAAAGTTTCTCCTCTTCTCTCTGTAGAATTTTCTCTGCCATTATTCTCTTTTTCTCTTTTCTTTTCTTCTTCTATTACAAACACAATCAAAAGCCGAAGATACTAATAGCCCTAGTCGATTTCTCACTAAGCCTCAAGAGCCGAAATTGTTATCCACATCAAAGCCATAGCCAGAATCATCGCTAAGGGTTCAAGCAAGAGTTCCATCAAATTCTTGATAAAGGGTAAGATTAGGTTAGATTCTCATTCTATTTCTTTTAAATTTGTCGAAATTAAGATTCTAATACCCTTAATATCTATTGCCGAAGAGATCTTTCGGGATTTACTAAGTGTCGACTACAAGGAAGGAGAAGTTATTTTCCGAAGGTACACCATAAGCCGCGTGTTCCCTAGTTATTCGGTGAATTTGGGATTTAAGAATCTAAGGTAAGTCATATTTAACATCTGGCTAAGGGTTATTTGTTGTGAATAAATGTTAGAAATTGATCTAACATGTAGTTATAGGGATTTCGACAGAGGATACAAGGATTTTGGGATTTGAGAATTTCAAGGTAAGTTTTAAGAATACTAATCCTACTAGGATTTGGATTTATGGTCGAATGGCTTTTATTAAATTAGTAAGTGATTAATCAAATGTAGGAATTTGAGATCTAAGCGATAGATCGATTTCGGGATTTCAAGGAATTCGTTAAGCAAATCGGTGTGTACCTACCCTAAGTTTTGATAGGTTCATGGCTATGTTTAAATTAAATGTATTATTAAGAATGTGTGTACTCATACTAACCTTCGATATACCATATGGCAATTATTTTAATATATGAATATGCATAAGAATGTGAATGTGGCTAAGTACCACAAATGTGGTAAAAGTACCAGTGCACGTTTCCTACTTACGATAGGATTATGAATATGATATATTTTGAACATATGAATAGTAACATGAATGAGAATTAAGTATGTTATGCATGATATAAAATTTATGGGGCATTCGGGATCTATGTGAAAGGGGAAGAAGGTGTTGACTTCGGTCTCACCAGCGAATATGGTGACTACGGTCACAAAATTTGAATATGGTAACCGGTTACATTATCGAATTTAGTAACCGGTTACATTATTTGAATATGGTGTCTAATGACACAAATTATATGGGCGATGAGCACGTCATTGCAGATGGCGCGCCGATGGTGTGTAGCGGATGGAGGGTTGACTTAGTAGTCCCCGGTGGTGTGGACCAGGCGTGCACGGGTGGTGTGTAGCGGATGGTTAATTAGGTTTGGGTTTGGGAATGCATCATTAATTGTATTCTATGATTTGAATGTGTATCATTTGCATGCCTGATTCTATTATGACTTAGTGTTCTGTACACATTGATTCTGTTGACTCACCCCGTTTGGAAAATGAAACACCCCAAACCCGGCCCACGAGCTTTGACCAGATTTGGTATGTTCCTCAAGTAAACCGGTTCAAAATCCTTTTGTTACTTAGGAAAAACTTGTATGATTTTTAAAAAATATTGTTTGGGTTGGGCTTGAGTTGAAAACAAATTTATCTTATGTTAAAACCCATTTATTTAAGGTGACAAAACATTTAGAGTTAATCTTAAAAAGGAATTTACTTAAACTTTAATTGATAAAAATCCATAAACATAATAAATAAAAGAAAAATAAAGTAAACCACAATGGCCATATTATATCAATGATCCCAAAGTAAAACTTAAAATACTTAAAATAAATTGAAAGTCCAAATCATAAATTTCTTGCTATGCATGGCCACCTTTAAGCTCCTGCCCAGGCGGTCCATTATTGCTCATCACACGAAAAATATTCCCCAAGCGGGGTGAGTCAACAGACTCAATGTGTACACAACACTAAGTCATAATAGAATCAGGCATGCAAATGATACACATTCAAATCATAGAATACGATTAATGATGCATTCCCAAACCCAAACCTAATTAACCATCCGCTACACACCACCCGTACTGCCGGTCACACCGTGGGACTACTAAGTCAACCCTCCATCCGCTACACACCATCCAAGGCAGCGATCGCTGCGATCGGCGTGCTCATCGCCCATATAATTTGTGTCATTAGACACCATATTCAAATAATGTAACGAAGTTACAAAATTCGGATAATGTAACCGAAGTTACCATATTCAAATTTTGTGACCGTAGTCACCATATTCCGTTGGTGAGACCGAAGTCAACACCTTCTTCCCCTTTCACATAGATCCCGAATGCCCCATAAATTTTATATCATGCATAACATACTTAATTCTCATTCATGTTACTATTCATATGTTCAAAATATATCATATTCATAATCCTATCGTAAGTAGGAAACGTGCACTGGTACTTTTACCACATTTGTGGTACTTAGCCACATTCACATTCTTATGCATATTCATATATTAAAATAATTGCCATATGATATATCGAAGGTTAGTATGAGTACACACATTCTTAATAATACATTTAATTTAAACATAGCCATGAACCTATCAAAACTTAGGGTAGGGTACACACTGATTTGCTTAATGAATTCCTTGAAATCCAAAATCGATCATCGCCTTAGATCTCAAATTCCTATATTTGATTAATCACTTACTAATTTAATAAAAAGCCATTCGGCCATAAATCCAAATCCTAGTAGGATTAGTATTCTTAAAACTTACCTTGAAATTCTCAAATCCCAAAATCCTTGTATCCTCTGCCGGAATCCCTATAACTACATATTAGATCAATTTCTAACATTTATTCACAACAAATAACCCTTAGCCGTATGTTAAATATGACTTACCTTAGATTCTTAAATCCCGAAATTCACCGAATAACTAGGAACACGCGGCTTATGGTGTACCTTCGGGAAAAGAACTTCTCCTTCCTTGTAGTCGACACTTAGTGAATCCCGAAAGATCTCTTCGGCAACAGATATTAAGGGTATTAGAATCTTAATTTCGACATGACCTTAAAAGAAATAGAATGAGAATCTAACCTAATCTTACCCTTACTGAAGAATTTGATGGAACTCTTGCTTGAACCCTTAGCATTATTCGGCTATGGCTTTGATGTGGATAACAATTTCGGCTCTTGAGGCTTAGTGAGAAATCGACTAGGGCTATTGGTATCTTCGACTTTTGATTGTGTTTGTAATAGAAGAAGAAAAGAAAAGAGAAAAAGAGAATAATGGCGAGAGAAAATTCGGGCAGAGAGAAGAGGAGAAACTTTAGAGAATTTGCAGAGGTTTTCTTGAAAAGAAAAGAATGAATGAAGAATAGCCTTACTCTTCCTTTTATAGCCAAAATTACTAGCTAGAGTCCTTTACTTGGCCACCACTCTTCTATTTTGATAGCTTTATCCCTTGATTTATCACTTTAATAAAACTTAATCCAATAATTATCTCTTATCTCTTAATAAAAATAATACTAATAATAATCCTCTTTTATCTCTTCCTTATCTATCAAAATAAAAGAAATAATATCCACATTTATCTCTTGAAAATAATCTAAAATAAATCCATTATTTATCCCTTATTTATCCACCCTTTATCTCTTAAAAATAAAAGAATAAAAGCTCCTAATTTATAGCCATGTGCCGTCCACCTCACTTCTTACGGAAGCAAAATAAAATTTCTTTTATTTGCTTCCCATGTGTTTCGAACTCAGGCCCAACACCTTGCATGTGGCGCCATTTCAAGAGGCCCTAAGTGGCATCTCAGGCCACTTTTCCAAGCCTGTTTGTGTGTCAAATTCCTCATATTATTTTTCTTAAGGCCACCTTGCCTTAGTTTTCTCTTTTAAGCCTTAAAACTTGACATTTCTTTACATTTCCAAGTTTCCAAAAATTTTCGTTTGGCTCTTTAAACTTGACATTTCCTTACATTTCCAAGTTTCAGAAATGTTTACTTTCCTCTTTTGAATCATTTCCACATCATTTCCTTACATCCCCTAGTTTCCAAAAATGTTCACTTTCCTCTTTTAAACTTAACGTTTCCAAAGCATTTCCTTACATTTCCTTACATTTCCATACATTGCCTTACATTTCCATACATTTCCATGCACCTTAGGGTTCCTAGAACTCCTCAGAACACATCCAACACACCCACTGAGCCCACTATCTCATGAATTACACACGAACGCATAACCCCTAATCTAGGATGTTACAGTTCTACCCTCCTTAAAAATAATTTCGTCCTCGAAATTACTTATTAACAGCTGTATAATCTTTCTCACCGCACTATGCTTTCGCTGCGCACTCTGATCTTAATAGAACCATCATACTTTCTAGGCACAATCCCTAAGTTCACGTCCCCTAGAACTTATTTCTAACGTCGCGATTTAATCCGAGTAAAAAGTTTTATGAATTAGTCCTTGTTTCACTGATTATTCGCGAAGAATTATGGAAAAATTTTAGGAATGGTTCTTTCGTATCCATACATGCACACAGTCTTTACATTCATACATCCATCAATCAATTATGAACTTTCGTTCATTCAGAGAAATGTTGTAGTTTTCGTTGTTGTTGTTTTTCCACTATCCGAGGGTATTTTCGTAATTTGCCCTCTGAGGGTATTTTTGTAATTTGTCAAAATGAGGTTCCTTGGTGATTTTGTCAAAAAGTATTTTGGAATTTTTAAATTCCTGGTATTTTGAAAAATTTTGAAATCAGGGGTATTTGGTAATTTTGGAGCTCTGGGGTATTTTGGTAATAAACCATGGTAAATTTGTAGAGTTTATTATTTTCAGGGTATTTCCAAATTTTGCAAAACTTTGAGGGTTGTTTTTGAGAATTGTACTTTCCAAAGCGGTGATGTTGCAAAAATTTGGAAATTAGGGTCATTTTGGTAATTTTGTAAGTTAGAGGCGGTTTTGTAATTTTTCAAAATCAAGGTATTTTGATATTTTGCAAATTAGGGTTTTTGGACATTTTATAAAGTAATGAATTTTTTGATAAGAGCTGTGGGTATTTTGGAAATTTCATAAACCAAGGGCAATTTAGTAATTTTGCAAATAGGGGTATTTTAGTAATTTTTATAAATCAAGAATACTTGAGAAAATTTTATAGAATCATGTTTGCAATTCAAAAGGATAATTTTAAGAGTTTTAAAACTAGGTTTTTTTTTTTTTGAAAATACGGCTAGTTCCTTTCGGGTTTTAGTCATTATGTTTAGCCTATGCCAAGAGCCCTCTTTGGTCGGGGTGAACCAAAGCTACGCACTGGTAGGATTCTGCGAAGAGGAGGTGAGTCACTAGGACGCGCTTAAATACCAAGCTCTTCCGGATCCAATCCTAGACATGCGCATGGGGGTTACCACACCCCAGCTCGATGACTTAGCCATAGGTTTGTTTAATGCATTAAGTCTTATGTGGTTTTGTGTTTGAGTAGTCTAGTCCTAGGGTTCAAGTTCCTATCATTCTATTCTACGTTCCATGCCTGTTTCTACCCTTATACAGTTCATAAATCACGAATCACACATAATGTTAGGGGTACTTACAGTGGATCGTGGTCGGAGACTTAGGTGCCATGCCATAAAACACCGCTTATGTTCAAAGAAAATCATTTGGGATCGAATTCAAAATGTTTTGGGCCTGAGCTCACTGGTAGAGAGTTTAAAGCGGGCTCGATACCAAGTGAAACACCCCAAACTCGGCCCACGAGCTTTGACCAGATTTAGTAGTTCCTCAAGTAAACCGGTTCAAAATTCTTTTGTTACTTAGGAAAAACTTGTATGATTTTTAAAAATATTGTTTGGGTTGGGCTTGAGTTGAAAACAAATTTATCTTATGTTAAAACCCATTTATTTAAGGTGACAAAACATTTAGAGTTAATCTTAAAAGGAATTTACTTCAACTTTAATTGATAAAAATCCATAAACATAATAAATAAAAGAAAAATAAAGTAAACCACAATGGCCTTATTATATCAATGATCCCAAAGTAAAACTTAAAATACTTAAAATAAATTGAAAGTCCAAATCATAAATTTCTTGCTATGCATGGCCACCTTTAAGCTCCTGCCGACCCGGTCCATTCTCGCTCATCACACTGAAAAATATTCCCCAAGCGGGGTGAGTCAACAGACTCAATGTGTACACAACACTAAGTCATAATAGAATCGGGCATGCAAATGATACACATTCAAATCATAGAATACAATTAATGATGCATTCCCAAACCCAAACCTAATTAACCATCCGCTACACACCACCCGTACACGCCGGTCACACACCGTGGGGACTACTAAGTCAACCCTCCATCCGCTACACACCATCGAAGCGATCATTTGCGATCGGCGTGCTCATCGCCCATATAATTTGTGTCATTAGACACCATATTCAAATAATGTAACGAAGTTACCAAATTCGGATAATGTAACCGAAGTTACCATATTCAAATTTTGTGACCGTAGTCACCATATTCCGTTAGTGAGACCAAGTCAACACCTTCTTCCCCCTTTCACATAGATCCCGAATGCCCTATAAATTTTATATCATGCATAACATACTTAATTCTCATTCATGTTACTATTCATATGTTCAAAATATATCATATTCATAATCCTATCGTAAGTAGGAAACGCACACAGGTACTTTTACCACATTTGTGGTACTTAGCCACATTCACATTCTTATGCATATTCATATATTAAAATAATTGCCATATGGTATATCGAAGGTTAGTATGAGTACACACATTCTTAATAATACATTTAATTTAAACATAGCCATGAACCTATCAAAACTTAGGGTAGGGTACACACACGATTTGCTTAACGAATTCCTTGAAATCCCGAAATCGATCTCATCGCCTTAGATCTCAAATTCCTACATTTGATTAATCACTTACTAATTTAATAAAAGCCATTCGCCATAAATCCAAATCCTAGTAGGATTAGTATTCTTAAAACTTACCTTGAAATTCTCAAATCCCAAAATCCTTGTATCCTCTCATTGAAATCCCTATAACTACATGTTAGATCAATTTCTAACATTTATTCACAATAAATAACCCTTAGCCGTATGTTAAATATGACTTACCTTAGATTCTTAAATCCCGAAATTCACCGAATAACTAGGGAACACGCGCTTATGGTGTACCTTCGGGAAAATAACTTCTCCTTCCTTGTAGTCGGCACTTAGTAAATCCCGAAAGATCTCTTTTGGCATGAGATATTAAGGGTATTAGAATCTTAATTTCGACCTTAAAAGAAATAGAATGAGAATCTAACCTAATCTTACCCTCATGAAGAATTTGATGGAACTCTTGCTTGAACCCTTAGCAAAGATTCGGCTATGGCTTTGATGTGGATAACAATTTCGGCTCTTGAGGCTTAGTGAGAAATCGACTAGGGCTATTGGTATCTTGGCTTTTGATTGTGTTTGTAATAGAAGAAGAAAAGAAAAGAGAAAAAGAGAATAATGGCAGAGAAAATTAGCAGAGAGAAGAGGAGAAACTTTAGAGAATTTTGAGAGGTTTTCTTGAAAAGAAAAGAATGAATGAAGAATAGCCTTACTCTTCCTTTTATAGCCAAAATTACTAGCTAGAGTCCTTTACTTGGCCACCACTCTTCTATTTTGATAGCTTTATCCCTTGATTTATCACTTTAATAAAACTTAATCCAATAATTATCTCTTATCTCTTAATAAAAATAATACTAATAATAATCCTCTTTTATCTCTTCCTTATCTATCAAAATAAAAGAAATAATATCCACATTTATCTCTTGAAAATAATCTAAAATAAATCCATTATTTATCCCTTATTTATCCACCCTTTATCTCTTAAAAATAAAAGAATAAAAGCTCCTAATTTATAGCCATGTGCCGTCCACCTCACTTCTTACGGAAGCAAAATAAAATTTCTTTTGTTTGCTTCCCATGTGACTCGAACTCAGCCCAACACCTTGCATGTGGCGCCATTTCCAGAGGCCCTAAGTGGCATCTCCAGGCCACTTTTCCAAGCCTGTTTGTGTGTCAAATTCCTCATATTATTTTTCTTAAGGCCACATTGCCTTAGTTTTCTCTTTTTAAGCCTTAAAACTTGACATTTCTTTACATTTCCAAGTTTCCAAAATTTTCGTTTGGCTCTTTAAACTTGACATTTCCTTACATTTCCAAGTTTCAGAAATGTTTACTTTCCTCTTTTGAATCATTTCCACATCATTTCCTTACATCCCCTAGTTTCCAAAAATGTTCACTTTCCTCTTTTAAACTTAACGTTTCCAAAGCATTTCCTTACATTTCCTTACATTTCCATACATTGCCTTACATTTCCATACATTTCCATGCACCTTAGGGTTCCTAGAACTCCTCAGAACACATCCAACACACCCACTGAGCCCACTATCTCATGAATTACACACGAACGCATAACCCCTAATCTAGGATGTTACAGATCGGATACCTCAAGATTGATCGTTAAAACCTTTTGATTTATTAAAATGATAGTTTTGGTCTATGAAATTTAGAAAAACGGGTTCGGGAGTCGATTACGCACGAGGAAGGATTAGCACCCTCGTGACGCCCAAAATTGGTACCTAATTGATTATTTAATGTCTTTATGTCGAGAATTTGAAAAGATTTTAAAATACAATTCCTTTTAAAGAGTGTTTGTATAACCCGTTTTGGAATATTAAGACTCTTTTGTTCCAAAAGGATAAAATATCACATCCAGTACGTTAGGGTGCGACATTTTAACCCCTGAAACTAAGATCATCCCTTAACTTCCAAAAACCCGAAATTAAAAGGATATTTAGTTATTTGTACGAACGAAAAACCGAAACCCATCACGTTAGGGCACAATTTCTCGAACTTCCAAACACGAAACATTGCCTTGTTTTCAAAAGCCTTATCTCGAGATAACATAATATCACATCCAGTGCGTTAGGACACAACATTTTGAATTTCCGAGAATAAGATTTTATTTAACCCATGCTTTGATTTTAAAATTAAAATAATAGGTTCTTTAGATTCGATGAGAAAAATCGAAACCCAGTAAGTTAGGATACGATTTCTTTCGAACCTTAGAACGAGGAATGTTTGCTTATTTCAAAACGAAAATTTTAATGCATTGAGTAATATGTGATTTGATTGTAGTAAAATGGGAGATGGGGTATAATATAAATACATAAGAGGATAGAAACAAGGGTAATAACGTAAATAACAAAAATAAAAGCGGAAATAATACAATAAAATAACATTTAAAATCAACAATCTATACGAAATAACTGGAAAATGGATAAATAAATAAAGAAAATAATAGCAAAAATAAAAGCTAATAGTAAATTGATAAGTAAATAAATACTATATACTAATTTAAAAAATAATAATTATAATAGTAAAAATAATAATAGTAATAATAACATGTATTAATAAACAAATAGTAATAGTAAAAATATAAAAAATAAAAATAAAAAAATAGCAATAATAATGTCGATGATAAAATAACAACAACAACAACAACAACAACAACAATAATAATAATAATAATAATAATAATAATAATAAATATAATAATGTAAATAATAATAAAGTAATAGTAAAAATAAAAATAGTATTAATAATAAAATAATAGTAATAATATTAAGATTAATAGTAATAACAATAAAAATAGTAGTGAAAATAGAAATAATAAATAGCAATATTGAAAGTGATAATAATAATAAAAATAATAATAACAATAATAATAACAATAATAATGAAGATAATATATGTTAATATACAAATAATAGTAAAAATAAAAATAATAATAGAAATTAAAAAATAAAATTAATAATGAAATAACAAAATTGATGGAAATGATACACATAAATATAAAAACAAATTAATAAATAATGAATACTGTATTAAATTGAAATTGGGATAAAATTGAGCGCCTAAAATGTAAATAAAACATTTAAGGGACTAAATTAAGAGAAAAATAAAATTAAAGATCTAATTTTAAAAAAAGGAACGAATTAAGACCCCATTGTAATGCGCGACCGAAGTGGGAGGATTAAAAGAGAAATTATCCCTTCCCTTCAAAACGACGACGCTCTTCAGGGGGACAAAATAGGATAAAAGCAAACTTATGGGTCAAATTAAAAGCCAAAAGAAATCCAATTGAAATAGATTGAAAAAGCGGAAGGGCTAAAAGCGCAAATAGCCCTTCCGCTACAAAAACACGCGGATCCTTGGGTTAATCGGGTCGGGTCATGGGTCAGAGACCAAAACAACGTCGTTTTGGTCTCTAACCCTAGACTCAAAAACGGCGCCGTTTCTTTCCTCTATTTAAACCAATTTTTTTTTAAAAATCATTTCTTCCCTTCTCAAAAAAAAAAAAAAACTGAAATTGCTCTCCTCTTTTCCTCTCTCCATGCGATTTCCGGCAGGCCCTTCCGGCGAGGCTCCCAGATCGCCGCATTGCTTCACGCCATCGCCACTACGTAGAAATTCAAAGAAAGGTATTTTTTTTCTCTTTTTTTTACCATTTATTAAAACATGCATATAGTTTTTTTTTTTTAAAATAGAAGTGAAATTTTTTTATATATATGTTTGCGGATTCGAAAGAAAAAAGAAGGAAAAAGAAAATAAAAAAAACCTTGAGGATCTCAGTATTGAATTCGTGAATATTTTTTGTATATGCGTGTATATTGTGTAAAAATCCTCCTCCTTTTTACAAAATTTTTTTAGGGTTCTATATCCTCAAGAATAAATCGAAATAAATACAAAATATGTTTTCTTTCCATTCTGCTATTGTATTCTTTCCCTTTTTTGAAGGTCCACGGTGAAACCTACGGTGAAGATGGGGCGTGATTCCCGGCGATGAAGGCGGCGCGACGCTCGGCAGTGAAGGCGTGATGGAGGCTGCGACGCAAAGAAGAAACCCTAGGTTTCGGGGTTTCCAAATTCCAAATTCTGAAACAAAATTTGGGCCGTTTGGCCATGTAATTTGGGTTTTGTCTTTAGGTATTGGGTTAGTGGGTCTTGGGTAATGTTTTGTTTATTTGGGCTTGTAAATAACTGGGCTTTAGTAATTTGGGTTTGTGTTAATTGGCTGTAAAATGGACTGGACATTAGTTTTTATTTTTATTTTATTTTGGCTTTTGATTGTTTTAAGCCCGGGCATAAATGGGCTATTATAGCTGCCCCTCTTTGCTCATTGTCGTGTAATGAGAATAGAGCAAAGATGATAAATAGACCCATTTTGCCCGGTCTTGTCAAATGGCTGGTATCTTCAATCTGCTCCACTCCTGCTCAGTGGAGATAAGATCTGCTATCTTCAGTCTGCTCCAATGTCGATACATGGAGACAAGACTGAAAGTATATTCGATCTGCTTCCTGCAACTTCAGGAAGATGAGATCTGCTATCTTCGATCTGCTTCTTGCAACTTCAAGAATGCCAGATCTGCTATCTTCGATCTGCTTCACTGCAACTTCAGGAAGACAAGATCTGCGTTGTCTTGATCTACTCCATCGCAACTTCAGGAGACAAGGCTGAAAGTATCTTCGATCGCTTCTCGCAACTTAGGAAGATGAGATCTGTTGTCTTGATCTACTCACTTTGCAACTTCAGGGAGATAAGACTTGCTCAAATTCAATCTGCTCACTCCGCTCGGTGGAGATAAGATCTCGATTTCTTGATCTGCTCCATTGCTAATACATAGAGATAAGACTTGCTAAAATTCGATCTGCTCCACTCCTGCTCAGTGGAGATAAGATCTGATTTCTTTAGTCTGCTCCATTGCCAATACATGGAGATAAAACTTACTCAAATTCGATCTGCTCCACTCCTGCTCAGTGGAGATAAGATCTGATTTCTTCAGTCTGCTCCATTTCCAATACATGGAGATAAGACTTGTGACTTCAACCTGCTCCACTGCAACTTCAGGGTGATAAGGTTGATGGCTTCAATCTGCTTCACTGCAACTTTAGGAAGATAAGATTTGCCATTCGATCTCGTCCCACTACTGCTTAAGGTGACAAGATTTACAATCTTCGTCCCATTCCACTGCTGATCAGGGAGATAGGACTGGTGAATTCACCGATGTTGCTACACCTCCTCTGAGGGACATATCCTGTAGACTTATGTTTATGCCTAATGATTAGGATGCTATAATCGGAATGAATCTAATGCTCCTAACTAAATGTATTATGGACAACATTTGCATGAAAGCAGAATGTCATGAGAATGATCCCATTTTTTAAATGTATAATGATTAGGATGCAATGATCGGAATGAATCTAATGCTCCTAACTAAATGATATTAGGGATGAATGCAGAATGTCATGAGAATGATCTCCTTCTTCTTCTTCTTCTTCTTCTTCTTCTTTTACAACGATTAGGATACAATGATCAGAATGAATCAAATGCTGCTAATTGGAAGTGTGAGAATGATCCCTTTTTAATGTTTGGGTTGTCATTGCTCATAGTTCATCAAGGTTCTATCAGCGATGCGTTACCATGCTTTCTCATTCATTTGGTATCTTTGTGAGAAAACCCAAAGAAGCAATCATATTACGCTTTCAAAGCAAGCTTGCCCCATTGTAATTTTGAGTCCCTTCCTTTGTATTTTTTTGGGACATAAAGTTTGTACCTCCACTCGCAACTTCGGAGAATAACATTTGGTTTCTTCCATCCCTTCTGCTGCAGCTTCGAGGTATAGGATTAATTTTATCTGTTACACCACTTGCTGGGTGTAATGACCAGATGTATATGCCTGATATTTGCAAAGTATCATTTTCTTTTCCCGAGAATGATCTCATTGCTCGTCATTTTTCGAGATGGTATCACCGACGAAATGTCTTATCCAATAAAAACCCGAAGAGATAATCATTTTTCAATGTTTCCAACTCTTAGGCTTGGTGAGTTTTAAACAATAGTCCTGTTTCAAATTCTCATATTATTTAGAAGCTTCCAGAGTAATATGCGAATCTCCTTTTATGAAAGTGTTATTAGTCCATTAATCATTATTTCAATATAAAATGCTTGAAAACCAATAGACGAGAAAGAAATTAATCAGGAGCATAGCTCGAAAATCAAGAGCATAGCTCGAAACAAATAAGTTAATCAAAGATAACCAAGGCCATAAAATAAAATTGATTGGGATGTATCTTTGAAAAGAATAAAGCAATCAAAGATAGCAAATTCAAAAATGGGTAAGATAAAAGCTAGGTGACCAAGATATCGCAGCATGAGCTTCTCTGTACAAATTTCTTTAGGACCATTTTGAGCTCAATACGTGTTTATAGGATCCGGAGTACTTTGTCAATGCCCAAAAACGTAGCATACTTCCTCATTGTTAATTCAGGCATAGCAAGACTACCACATGCCCTACCTTTGATCAAAATTTGAGCCGCCCTTTTCGGGTTTTTGGCTCAAAATCCCTTTGGTCTCAAAGCGCCCTTTGCGGGTTTTTGCCTTGGCCTCTCCTCTTTTTTTTTTTTTTTTGAATTTGAATTTGAACTCAAGGCACCCTTTGCGGGTTTTCACCTTGGCCTTTCCCCTTTCAGGTAAAATAGTTCTTGACTGAACCTGAATTCACCGGATTGGGCAAGTCTTTGGCATCCATCTCGGTCAATATCAATGCTCCTCCAGAATCAGCCTTCTTTACAACATAAGGTCCTTCCCAGTTTGGCATCTGCTTTCCTCTGAAATCGTTTTGCAGAAGAAAGATCTTTCAATACTAGGTCCCCATCATGACATTCCCTTGGGTGGACCATTTTTGACATAAATCAGCATCATCCATTTTTGGTGCATTTGACTATGATGAATACTTCCAAACCCTTTTCTTCAGCCAAATTTACTGGAGACATTCTACTTCATCCAATTCTTGACTTAAAAAACGCTTGGAGCAAAGGAATCTCGATTTTCATGGGCAAGACCACTTCTTTTCCATAAACTAATGGAAAAGTGTTTCCCCAACGAAAGTCTTGGTCGACGTTTGATAAGCATAGAAAGTAAATGGTAGCTTGTTATGCCAATCTTTACAAGTCTCGGTCATCCTTCCTACAATCCTCTTTTTTTTTTGACTGCCTTTGTTGCTCTATGATATGGCGTTTGATCTTTCAATAGGCTACAAACTTTTGACATTGTCCTTTTTGGCATTCTTTGCCGGTGCCTGATCTTTTTTTTAAAGAATTTAATGACTTCGACCTTATAACATTGGCATATGAAGCTACTTCCACCCTCTTAGTGAAGTAAACGACGACCACGACGATGAATCGATATTGGCTAAAAGCTTTTGACGAGATTGGCATCCATGCCCCACATATGGAAAATTTGTGAAGAATTGGAGAAGGCACATAAATCTTGGCATAACTGATACCATCCCCTTCTATGTAGATTAACAGTACCCGATCATCATGTTTAGCCCACGCCTTAGTATCCCAGGCATGTCTTGATATGATCATGCAAAAACATCTTTAAATTCTTGAAAACAACTCAATGATGTCTCGCCTTATTTCTGTGGTAAGCTAGGCTTCAATCTTCACCCCTTTCATAATGTCTACTGACCTTTTGTAGAGTAAGGTCTGTTTTTCATCATGTTCTACCATTATTAACAAATTAGAAGATAAGTTACAATCTCTGTCATCTTCAAAGTCCTTAGATCCCTCTAGACTCATATCTTACTCGAAAGGAGACTCTGAGTCAGTAACAGCGTTGCTCACATCGTTGATATCTGGAGAGCTATTGTAGGTTCGAAGGAAGATTCCAAGGAATAAATGATTCAAAGAATGGTTATTTGTATGATATGATCATGAATGAATAAAAGAATATTTGAAAGAAAGTCCAAAAATAAAGGAATCTATACATGGAAAGAATAAAAGAATATTTGTTCAAAAAGATGCATTTTATTGAAATAAAGATTTTGGACACGAGCCTATTTCATAAAAGGATTCTTATTGCCTCTAGGCTTAAGGCAACAAGCGTGTTTTGAATATTACTCTAGATTAGCTCTAAAAATACAAGGATCTCTTCCACAGTCCCATTATTCAAAACAGTCCCAAGTATACAAGGGCTTGGAAACTTCGTTCCCCGATTCCCTCTTCGTTTTTGATTTCTTCAAGGAGTCGCGACTTTCTTGTATCCTCCTTCAATTATCGCATTTACTGCCTTGTCAAAGTGATCAGGTTCTGATGAATCGTCGAACTTCACAATTCCCATTTTGATGAACCTTTCGACCAACTTTTTAAACGTAGTACAGTTTTCAATTGAGTGACCCGTTATTCCCGCATGGTACTCGCATTAGGCATTCTCATTATACCACTTTGGGAACGGAGGTTGCACAGGTTTCGAGTAGGACGAAGACACCACATGCACATCAAAAAGATTCTGATACAGCTCCTTATATATCATCGGGATGGGTGTGAACTGGAGCTTTTCTGTATTTGGCCTCGAATTGGACTCCTGCTTTGAAGAACCTTGATAGCTAGTGGTTACAGCCCTCGGTCGGCCTACGGTGACTAATTTGGGATGCATGCTCAGGGTACTCACTTCATTTTCTTTGTTTCTCGGGGCTGATCTTTTGGCACTTCCTCCCGTGTCTATCCTCCCACTCTTTACTACATTTTCAATCATCTCGCCAGACATTACTATATCTGAAAAGCTTATGGTGGCGCTTCCCAACATATGGTTAATGAATGGGGCTTTTAGAGTATTGATGAAAAGTATTGTGGTCTCCTTTTCTAAAAGCGGCGGCTGAACTTGCATGGCAACCTCCCTCCATCTTTGCGCATACTGCCTGAAGCTTTCATTTGACTTCTTCTCCATGTTTTGCAAGGTGATTCTGTCAGGCGTCATGTCTATGACATGATTGTATTGCTTCATGAAGGCTTGGGCCAGATCTCTCCAAGAGCTAATTCTAGCACGGCTGAGTTTATTGTACCACCTGGATGCTGCCCCCACCAAACTGTCTTAGAAATAATGAATCAATAGTTGATCATTATTAACGTAGCCAGACATCTGTCTACAGAACATAGTGATATGGGCTTCAGGGCAGCTGGTCCTATTGTACTTCTCAAATTCTGTCATTTTAAACTTATGAGGAAGCACCAAATCTGGAACCAAGCTCAGGTCTTTAGCGTCAATTCCATGATGATTATCAACATTTTCTAAAGCCTTAAACTTTTCTTCCAGCCATCTACAGCGATCTTCTAACTGCCTTGAAGATTCAGTTCTTATCCCATCCCTTTCTGCTATATCTAAGTCAGGGATAACAAGATTAGCAGGATTATCTCCCAGGTTGGATCCTGTGCCAACTTGGAAATTCATGGGCACTCCAGTGTCAGTTTGCCCTTGTTGAGGTCTAATCATGACAGATGGCCTTCGGGGATACTCCTCAGGTTGTACATGCGGTAGGGTGAAACCCTAAGGAATGTCCTCATTATCTTCAGTATTAACTATGGGACCTTTTCCTTTGTCCATCGCCCCGTTCAGTAGTTGAGCCATTTGAGAGATCATATTTCTTTGGGCTTCCAGCATTTGGTCTCTCATCTCCTGTTGGAGCTTTGCTAATTTCTCTTGCATCTGGTCTTGCATGTCTCTTTGAATTTGTTCAAGTCTTTGATCCATTTTCTTTGTCTTGGCACGTGTACCGTAACGGTGTTCAGTTTCCAGATTTTTCTTTCCCTCTTTCTCTTTTCTCTCTGTTATAATTTCAACTAATTAGACTCTCTCAATGGACTTAAATGTATATGATGTGATGTAATGCAAATGCATGAATGCAAAGAAAGAGAGACGTTGATTCTGAATTCAATTCCATTACAAAAACTTTTCTAGAAAGTGAATTTCTTTACATAAAACGGATTACATATGCGGCCTTGCCCTCATATTCCAAGCAAAAACATCAATCCTCTTCTTCGCAAAGGTCAAATCTTGCAAACTTCTAATAGATGCCTCCATTAGCTCTCTTTTGCTTGATCTGGGCTGTGACTCACTGCTCACTTATTTCCATAATGCTCGTTAGCCTCTTCAAGAAAGCCGAGACATGGTAATTCTCGAATAGTCTTTGTCAGCTTGAATTCTTGGGCAATAAAGTCTTGTATTCCTTCACAGACTATCAGCCTTCTCTCTCTGTGTTTACTTGGACCATATTCGGACGACCGTATTATAATCCACGTTATAAAGAAACCCATTTTCTCATGACAAACTCTTCTATTTAGTAACCGAATTTGAATCAACACCTCTTTTCTATGATGTGGATGCAATGCAATCAAAACAAAAGAGAACACGTTAGCAAGAGAGAAATAACAAAATAGGGCACCTATCTGGGTGACTACTAGGGTTCAATATAGCTCTATCTAGGGTTGGCTCTTAAGGATCACTATATGTGGCTTAGTTCTAGAAGGAAGGTACCTGAACCAGCAGATTCCTCAATCCTCACCCATTATAGGCTCATATGGATCGAGTTCAGTTCAGGAGAATACATTTTCGTATGGCTGTGCGGAGGTGAAAACCTCACGAAGACATAGGTACGGATGTATCCCGGAAGCAGTCCACTAGCCTATGCGGAGGTGAAAACCTTACGAAGGCATGGTCTCTCACTCCTACTTAAAAGGTGCGACCACAACGGTCATGCAATGCAATATGTGCAAGAAAATAATAATCGTATGTTCAAATCAAAATTTTTAAATTTTCAAATCAAAATTTCAAATTTCCGACAAAGGACAGAAAATAATCAATTTTACGGCTTGACTCTCTTAGTTCCCCAGTGGAGTCGCCAAGCTGTCGAAACCATTTTTATTTTGGAAAACGAGGTCGACTTTTAAAACGAAAATGGAGTTGCCACCAATCTTTTTTGGGGTGTGATCGGATCACCTCAAGATTGATCGTTAAAACCTTTTGATTTATTAAAACGATAGTTTTGGTCTATGAAATTTAGAAAAACGGGTTCGGGAGTCGGTTACGCACGAGGAAGGATTAGCACCCTCGTGACACCCAAAATTGGTACCTAATTGATTATTTAATGTCTTTATGTCGAGAATTTAAAAAGATTTTAAAATACAATTCCTTTTAAAGAGTGTTTGTATAACCCGTTTTGGAATATTAAGACTCTTTTGTTCTAAAAGGATAAAATATCACATCCAGTACGTTAGCGTGCGACATTTTAACCCCTGAAACTAAGATCATCCCTTAACTTCCAAAAACCCGAAATTAAAAGGATATTTAGTTATTTGTACGAATGAAAAACCGAAACCTAGCACGTTAGGGCACAATTTCTAGAACTTCCAAACACGAAACATTGCCTTGTTTTCAAAAGCCTTATCTCGAGATAACATAATGTCACATCCAGTGCGTTAGGACACAACATTTTGAATTCCCGAGAATAAGATTTTATTTAACCCATGCTTTGATTTTTAAAATGAAAATAATAGGTTCTTTAGATTCGATGAGAAAAATCAAAACCCAGTAAGTTAGGATACGATTTCTTTCGAACCTTAGAACGAGGAATGTTTGCTTATTTCAAAACGAAAATTTTAATGCATTGAGTAATATGTGATTTGATTGTAGTAAAATGGGAGATGGGGTATAATATAAATACATAATAGGATAGAAACAAGGGTAATAACGTAAGTAACAAAAATAAAAGCAGAAATAATACAATAAAATAACATTTAAAATCATCAATCTATACGAAATAACTGGAAAAGGGATAAATAAATAAAGAAAATAATAGCAAAAATAAAAGCTAATAGTAAATTGATAAGTAAATAAATACTATATACTAATTTAAAAAAATAATTATAATAGTAAAATAATAATAATAATAACATGTATTAATAAACAAATAGTAATAGTAAAAATATAAAAAAATAGAAATAATAAAAATAGCAATAATAATGTCGATGATAAAATAACAACAACAATAATAATAATAATAAATATAATAATGTAAATAATAATAAAAGTAATAGTAAAAATAAAAATAGTATTAATAATAAAAAAATAGTAATAATATTAAGATTAATAGTAATAACAATAAAAATAGTAGTGAAAATAGAAATAATAAATAGCAATATTGAAAGTGATAATAATAATATTAATAATAATAAAAATAATAATAACAATAATAATAAGAATAATGAAGATAATATATGTTAATATACAAATAATAGTAAAAATAAAAATAATAATAGAAATTAAAAAATAAAATTAATAATGAAATAACGAAATTAATGGAAATGATACACATAAATATAAAAACAAATTAATAAATAATGAATACTGTATTAAATTGAAATTGGGATAAAATTGAGAGCCTAAATTGTAAATAAAACATTTAAGGGACTAAATTAAGAGAAAAATAAAATTAAAGATCTAATTTTAAAAAAGGAACAAATTAGGTCCCCATTGCAATGCGCGACAGAAGTGGGAGGATTAAAAGAGAAATTATCCCTTCCCTTCAAAACGACGACGCTCTTCAGGGGGTCAAAATAGAATAAAAGCACACTTATAGGTCAAATTAAAAGCCAAAAGAAATCCAATTGAAATAGATTGAAAAAGCGGAAGGGCTAAAAGCGCAAATAGCCCTTTCGCTACAAAAACACGCGGATCCTTGGGTTAATTGGGTCGGGTCATGGGTCAGAGACCAAAACGACGTCGTCTTGGTCTCTAGCCCTAGACTCAAAAACGGCACCGTTTCTTTCCTCTATTTAAACCAATTTTTTTTAAAAAATCATTTCTTCCCTTCTCAAAAAAAAATTGAAATTGCTCTCCTCTTTTCCTCTCTCCATACGATTTCCGGCAGGCCCTTCCTGCGAGGCTCCGGAATCGTCGCCGCCGTTTGCTGCCATCGCCACGGCGGCCGAAATTCAAAAAAAGGTATTTTTTTCTCTTTTTTTTTTACCATTTATTAAAACATGCATATAGTTTTTTTTTTAAATAGAAGTGAAAATTTTTTATATATATGGTTGCGGATTCGAAAGAAAAAAGAAGGAAAAAGAAAATAAAAAAAACCTTGAGGATCTCTGTATTGATTTCGTGAATATTTTCTGTATATGCGTGTATATTGTGTAAAAATCCTCCTCTTTTTTACAAAATTTTTTTAGGGTTATATAGCCTAAAGAATAAATCAAAATAAATACAAAATCTATTTTCTTTCCATTTTGCTATTGTATTCTTTCCTTTTTTTGCAGGTCCACGGCGAAACCTACGGCGATGAAGGCGGCTCGACGCTCGGCAGTGAAGGCGTGATGGAGGCTGCGGCGCAAAGAAGAAACCCTAGGTTTCAGGGTTTCCAAATTCTGAAACAAAATTTGGGCTGTTGGGCCATGTAATTTGGGTTTTGTCTTTAGGTATTGGGTTAGTGGGTCTTGGGTAATGTTTTGTTTATTTGGGCTTGTAAATAACTGGGCTTTAGTAATTTGGGTTTGTGTTAATTGGCTGTAAAATGGACTGGACATTAGTTTTTATTTTTATTTTATTTTGGCTTTTGTTTGTTTTAAGCCCGGGCATAAATGGGCTATTACAATAATGATCAATGAATGTATATCTATGTTTATGGAAAGTATGAATTCAATGGTATTATGTTCATGCAAATCTACCTCACCATGTGATAATTCAATCGAGTTACGTGTTAAAGCACTAACATGTGTTGTTGATGATGCTTAGGCTTGTTCCAAGCTTATGTTGGATTGAATCATGTTTAAATTACAAGGTTATGCATTGAAATGGTAAGTTATATTAATAATCTACGAAAACTTACTAAGCATTATATGCTTACGTAGTTTTCTTTCCTATGTTTTATAGATTATCAAAAGCTCGATTGGTTTGGAAGCTAGTCGAAGACCTATCACACTATCCAACGATTACGTCAGTAGTTTTTTATGTTTTGACCAAGGTTATAATGACATGTATAGGTTGACTTGTGGTTTCTGTTAGTTGACAAGTTTGGCATGTATATGTGTTATTATGGTTAGTACACTTTTGGTACTTAATGCATCTTGTTGATGTTTGTTAATATGGTTAAGTTGATGTATGTTTCAATAGCCAATTTGGTATGTGATGGAGTAGATGCAATGTGGTAAAGTATGGTATGTTTTGTTATGGAATTGAGTTAGATTTGTATGATTGAAATATGGCCAATTATGCATAAGTTTAGGTATATTTGTTTGATGGTGATTGAGTTGCCTATATGGCATATTGGTTGAATGAAATTTGGTCATTTGAATTGGTCATATTATGCATGTTTTGGTATGTTTTGGTGCCTTGATCATATGTGTAATTTTCTTGTAGGTACATGTTTGAAATGGGTGATGGAAATGACTTGATTTTGGCCAATTTCATATCCACACGGCCGTGTGTCCATTGTAGTTTTTGAAAGTTACAAGTCAGGCAGTTACATTGCCTGACACACGGGCGTGTAAGGCCATTTTGAGTGTTACACGGCCTGGCACACGGGCGTGTGGCTTGGCTGTGTGAACCAACTCAGAGAGTTACACGGGCTAGGACATGATTGTGTGTCCTTATTTTAATTGTTACACGGCCTGAGACATGGGCGTGTGTCTCAGCCGTGTGACCCCTGCAGCTTAGTTTTTCTAACATTTTCTTAAATGCTCCAACTGTTTCTGATTTAGTCCCGAATCATTTCTAAAGTGTTTCTAAGGCCTCGAGGCTTCGATTAAGGGATGATATGCATGTATATAAATGGATTATGAGATGCTTATATTAAATTTTGCAAATGTATGTTTTAAAGTTATGTTTTTCCAGTAATGCTTCGTAACCCTATTTCAGCGACAGATATGGGTTAGGGGTGTTACAAATATAGTTACAACGAAATAGGTGAGTACTCCGAGGATCGTACCCAAGGGATTGTAGTTTGGGGAAAAATTACTATTAAGTCAGTTACCAAAAATAATTACTAATCTACTCAAGTCACGAATTAATATTGTTAATCAGGAAGCAAGATGATAATAATAATAAACTAAATAAATTCAACTAAACCTAAATCTACTCCTAGGTTCATGTATCGGCTTTTCCTATTCCTTGTTTTGACTACGCGAGTTCCTTTAGCCTAGATTCAATTATTTTACCTAATTAATTATTGATGTAGGGCTCTATTCAACCAACTAGTCATCAACCTAGTTATGCCTCTCGGTGTCCAACTAACCTAATGAGTCGGCAAGAACTACTTATCTCTTGACCTCACAGTCCAAACTGGTTCAGGACTAAGGTGTTCACGGATAGGACATATCAATTTTAGGTTAATTCCCACCTAAATGACTTCTTAGGATTTAAGTTCTTCCTTTCCCAAACAGCTGATCCGCTAAGAAACTCTATCCTTCAATTAATTAATAAGATTAGAACAGTTGAAACATGCAAGATACGTATAAAAGCATAACTTGATTCTAATCTTTACAGAACCATTTAATTAAACAATGTTAAAGAAAGAGATATAAATAATAGAATAAAGGAAAAGGGATGCTCATGGATTTATCGATGAAAGCATGGCTCCAGAACAATCTCCCCTTACGAAAGTCTCACTTCAGAATAGGATCTTCTAATTACAAGAACATAAAATAAACTAAGTAAAAACTAAGAATGAAATAAAAATCTAATAATGATTTTTGTCTCCCTAAAATTGTGTGTTTAAACTTATTACAATGGCCTTTATATAGGCTAAACTCGGAATATTAAAGTGCCTAAATTATCCTTAGAGTTTGACTAGGACAAATACTCCTAATTTCCCTCAAAAACATAATTATCTCGTGTAGGAAGTTTTTGGGCTGTACAAGGGTGGTGTTGCAACACATGCCTGCAGTGTTGCAACATCGGAACCGGTGTTGCGACATCAAAGGGCCGTGTTGCGACACCGAAGACAGTTGTCGCTCCAAGGCTTTATTTTTTCTTTTGTCTTCGATGTTGTGATATTGGTGTCATTGTGTCGCGACATAAGCATCCGTTTTGGCCCGAATATGCATATTTAGCTCCCAGTTTGTCCTACAAGACCAGGTAACCTTATTTAGATACATAAAATGCAATAAAACTACTAAAAAGCATAAATTACTACTTTAAGCATGAAAACCAAAATATATACTAAAATGATTTTATTTAACTATTAAACAAGCTAAAATTATGTGTAAAAAGGATGTAAATAATAGTGTAATTCGTGACAAATCAAGCACATAGGCTCGCACTCAAAGGTTCACGCATAGGATCGCAAACATGCGTTCTCCTAGAGGGTTCGCCTATATAGTCTCTTATACAAGGGTGCACACATATGGTTACTCATATAGGTTCACATAACTAAATTATATAGGTTTGCACAATAACAGTTCCTATAGTTCGCATGATATTTCCAATAGGATCCGCATAATAATTACTATGGGGTTCGCGTAACAGTTCCTATACGGTTTGCATGATATTTCTTATAGGGTTCGCATATACTCACTAAGGGTTCACACAAAAATTACTATGGGGTTCTCATAACAGTTCCTATAGGGTTCACACATACAGGTTTCGCACAAGTAGGGTTCGCCTATAGAGGTTCGCATAAGGGGCTCACACTCAAGGGTTCACGCATAGGCTCGTACACATGGGTTCTCCTAGAGTGTTCACCTATATGGTCTTGCATACAAGGGTTAACACATAAAGTTACTCATATAGGTTCTCATAACTAAATCATATAGGTTTGCACAATAACAATTTCTATAGGGTTCGTATAACAATTATTATGGAGTTTGCATAACAATTCCTATAGGGTTGGCATGATATTTCCTATAGGGTTCGTATATACTCATTAAGGGCTCGGATAACAATTACTATGGGGTTCTCATAACAGTTCCTATGGGGTTCGCACCTAGGGGTTCACACATACAGGTTTCGCACAAGCAGGGTTCGCTTGTAAGGGTTGAATGAAGGGCTTGCACATAGGCTCGCACTCAAGGGTTTACGCATAGGCTCGCACACATGTGTTCTCTTAGCGTGTTCACTTATATGGTCTCGCCTACAAGGGTCCACACTTAAAGTTACTCACATTGGTTTGCATAACTACATCATATAAGTTTGTACAATAATAGTTCCTATAGGGTTCGCATATACTCACTAAGGGTTCGCATAACAATTACTATAAGGTTCGTATAACAGTTCCTATAGGGCTCGAATGTTATACATAGGGCTTGCATAATATCTAGGGTTCGTAGGTTGTACACATATATATACTGAGAGTTCTCATACTTAAGCCTATGCAGATTTGCATATGGGTTCGCATACAGGTTTTCACATATGCAAAAGGGCTTGCATAAGGGCTCACACACTGGTGTTTGCGACTCAGGGGGGTTTCATAGCATGGGAGTTCACATAACAGGGGGTTCGCATAAAAAATTATAGCGTTCGCACCTATGCACTAGGGGTTCGCACATAACAGACTACCTTATTTTCTAGTACTACAATTGATTAATCATACACAATGATTTAAGTTTAAATCCCACACCTGACTTGGAGACACAAAAACCTTAATTTAGAAGAGGAGGTTGATGATCTACTTTGAGGGAGAAGGATGATTTTGAAAACTTTGACTCGTTTTGCTTTATAATTGATTTGGAAAGAAAAGAGTTTGAGGGTGTTTTTCTTAAAATTTTGCTATGTAAAAATTCTAGGGTTTGATTAAAATTGGCTATTTATAATACTTTCTTTCTCTAATTGAAATAGGTTTTAAGAATTCATGTAGAATTGAGACTATTTTGAATTGAGGAATAAATTTAAAAAAATGGTTTTTGGCTGGGTTAATTTGAAAATTTGACACTTTTGTGCTGTAAAAATAAGGAAAAAAAATATTTTGATTAAAAGCTCACAACGAGTTTTGAACTTAAAACCTAAGGGAAAGTTAAAGTCTTACCACTTAACCAACAGGCTCATTCTTGTTAATTTTTTAACAAAAATAATTTTAAGACATACTAAATTCTCTTACCCTTTGTTTAAAAAAAATAAAAATATAGTTTTTATCCCTATTTCTTCTAACCCCATTTTTGGGATGTAACAATCCTGGTTCTCATTTTTTAGATATCTCGGGATTCTCAAGATATTTTCAGACATCTAGAAGCACATTTTTTGTTTTTATTTTGAAAATGCTTCTAAGAACACACGTTTTTTTTTAAAATTGTTCTACCGATGTCAAGTTATGTTCAATATCTGGGGTAGTTTTTGCTATAAACCGAGTGGCCATTCTGCCAGAGACATTCGAACCTAAAATTTTAAGGAGATTTGTAACGCCCAAAAATATCTTATATTTATTTTTGGGTGTTTGTTACACAAATCTGTATATTCTTCAGTGGTTAAGTGTTCTAGGAGTGTCTGAGAAGTCCTGGGTTCAAGCCTTGGCTTGGGAGAATTTTTTGATTTTATTTGAATAAAGCCCTATCTTTAGACAGTAGGCTTTTAATTAAATGTTGGTGAAATATAACAGAATGGGCCTGCTGGTCTAGTGGTTAAGTGGAGTGTTAAGTTACTGGAGGTCTTGTGTTCGAGTCCCTGCGCAAGCATGGGTGTATATTTTTGCTCGGCCGAAGGACAGAGTTTTGGTGGAGGTAAAATACCGAAGTGGTTGTGTGTTAGTGGGATTTTGGGAGTAAGATTAGGGGGTTATCAGAATCCTGATTTGGTTAGTTTGTTTCCCCAAAAATTCCCTCCTGATGTTTCTATTCTCTTCCTTCCCTTTCCCCTTTTTCGGTTTTTTCTTCTCCTTTCTCCCTCTGCTGAATTCTGCTACTCCCTTATCCTTTCTTTAATTAGTTTTCTTTTTTGATTCATCTATTTCTGGTGCAACATTGAGTTGCATGCGTTCGGTAAGTTTTGGTAAGTTCGGTTTTCTTTTGATTGACGAAACGTTCTGCTAAGGGTCTCTTTTGGTGTCTAGGAGGTATTCGAGGGGTCGAGGGTCTGGAATCGACGCTTTAAGTGTCTAGAACTTTTGTTATTCAAGAGAAGGTAACATTTTCCATTGGTTGAGGAGTTGGTTTTCATCTTGTGTTTTCGTTTAAGAATCAGGTTAATTGAGTAAGTAATGAAGTACTGGTAAATTATAGGTTCTGGAGTGCTCGGGGGACATTTTACCATCAATCGATACCAGGTGTGTACCCGAAACACTAAAAATGTGTCTTGGTGAAAAGCCAAAAAAGCTCTCTGTCGACGCCACACGGGCGTATGGTATCCCATGTGGTAGGCCGTGTGCATGGCTGTAAGCCACGACATGGCCGTGTGATCGACGACCCAAGCCGTGCGCATGCGACACAGTCGTGTGATGGTCTAGCAAGGCCGTGTGCGAAGGCCCACATGGGTGAACCACACGAGCGTTTGGGATTCTGCACCAGGCCGTGTGATCCACACGGCCAATGCCAATTTGGGCCATGTGGGCCACACGGGCGTGTGGGCCCACACGAGAAGACAACATGGGCGTGTGAGCCCATTTCACTGATTTATTGCTAAGGTGGCACGGGTCGCCCGAGACGACTATGAACCTACTGTAGGGTTGGTAAGATTACCTAGACTCCTAACTGAATGACTGTATATTGAGCATGCTATTTGTACTGTACTGTATAAATGTGATATACCATGATTGGGCATGACATAACTGTATGATACATTGCATGGGGATGGGTTGATATTGATTGGAGGAAGTGTACTGAAAGGCTTCGAGCCTAATTACTAGCAGCACAGCTACAAATTACTTTCTAGTGCCGCATTCGGTACTATTTGGAGTGTAGGGATGGGTGGGTTGATTATATCCCCACATGAAGTGTAGGGTTGGACGGAGATGCAGTGTAGAGGCTGGTTGGGTAGGATTTTCTGATTGCATATCCGCATCTTTATCAGATCTTTGTGAAGGGCTAAGGCCCTAGTGCACCCTGTTACAGAAATGGGCTAAGGCCCAAACTAGACTGATACTGATACTGAAAAAGGGCTTAGGCCCACCTTGAGATTATCTGTTATTGTCTGATTGCTTGCATGGGGATTACACACTGAGTTCACGTAAACTCACCCCTTCTATTTAATATGTACAGGTAATCCCCAGACATAGGCGGATCGGTGCGGCGGAGGACTCAGCGGTGGCCACACGACCTACTACTTTCCAATTAAGTACTTAAATTTTGATTTTAATTTTATGTTGGGGATTTTACTGTATCATGGCCTCTTTGGATTTATATTTTCAATTTGGGATTTTTATTGTTTTGATTTATAATTGTTAGTAGTAGGTAAAACGCAGGTTTTTTTTTTAAAAAAAAAGTGCATGTGTTTTAGCAAAATACCCACAAGGACACAAACTGTTTTAAAAAGCTTCCACAACGTATAATGTTTTGGAAACTAACGACTAACTAAAATTCACGATTTTAGAATTAATAAAAGGTAATGAAGAATTCTAAACAGAAAATGTTTTAAGCCAAGTTACGTTTTTCCAACACAAGCTATGGTTTTCAAACACACTATCACGTGGCATCGCCAGATTCGGCCATAACGTCCAGGCCGGGTAAGGGGTGTTACAAGATTGTCAATAGAAGGAGATTTGCATAAAAGGATAATGTTGTTTATGTGAAAGAATTGAATTTCACAAATCGACCCAAAACACGTTATTATATCATCATTGTTATTGTTAATGGATAATTAGTACTCTAGTTTTCTGCATAATGTTTTGGTTTTAAACATGTGAAAAAAGTTATTTGGTTGAAAATGAGTGGATGAGTTAATACTGTTGTTTATTACGATGGTGAAATTCATGACACTAGCATCGGGTTCGTTTTTGCTTTAGCCTACACAATGCAATTGGCTTTCAACCCAAAATTTAAGTGTCAGAGCTCCGAGCAAGAATTAGATGAAAATTGGGTAATTCGAGTTGCAAAGTTTTGTCCTTGAAGTATATATATATAGCATCAAAGGACCCGAGTTTAATATGAAGTATTTAATGTCAGAGGTCCAATGACAATCGAGGTAATGGTCCAAATGCATAATGCTATTGGATCACCTAGAATCGAGTTATACGTCTAGTTTGTAGACGTCGATGAAGCTGGTTGTAGGTCGAAAATTGTTCTAGTTCATGCCGGAATGAAACAAGAAGCTGAAAGTCCAACCACATGGATGTGCGGTGGGTTCACGGCTTTGTTAGAAAGCTTCCATTATGAAATCCCAGAATTATCAATGGGAAGACATTCTTTAGTTTTAACCCAAGATTTCAGCTTTGGCACACAATCCGTCCACCAGTCAGGGTTTGGAGGTAATCAAAACTTTGACACCTTGGCACAACATTCTGTTGGTGTTTTTTTATTTCAACTTCCAAAGGCTGATGTTCTACACCAAAAACACTTAAATAGGTACGTCATCAAGTTACACCGATTCGCAACCCATAAGTGATTCTGGTTGTAACTACAGGTATACAATAAGGGATGATGTACTCCCTACAACCTACATCAGTGAAAGGACATCTAACCCTGGACAAACAACTCGAATTGAAATAAAAGAGGGCACTGAATCCGAAAACGATCCAATCTGGGAGTTCAGACCAGATGGCCTAGAAATTGCATTATTTTCTAAACTAGAGTCGGTCCCAATTGAACTAGAAGATGGTTGTTCCAATGGTGAAGGTCCGGACAATACTCCTGAAATCGATACGCATTTCAGGGCATACTCACCTCCGACCCACATGCATAATGTGGACCTCTCGGCTGAAGGTGGGTTAGAGTTTTCAGAACTCCCTCACAGAAGACCAAGCCATGCAAGTTCTTAGTTAGATGTGAGCTATTTACAATTGGGGATGAAGTTTTCCTCAAAAGATGCTTTTGTCGCTGCAGTAAAGCGATGCATCTTAAAGCACAGGGTAAACTTCTACATTTTTAAATCTTGATTGGAGATATTCGAGGCCAAGTGTGCAATGCGTGATAGCAGATCTCCATGGAAACTTATGGTTTCTGTGAGAAAGAAGACGGGGTTCTCCCCCGCAAGTCGACCTTGTGTAGTGCTACGATGTCTTAGGGTGGCGACAAAATAGTTTACCTAAACCCGAACTGTCGCACCACTCGATCAGACTCGTGTACCTCCACCATGGCATAAACTATCAATGGCACCTTCATGTGCCAATTATTGGGATTGACCAAGAATTCAAACAAGATGCATTCTTGAATTATGGGATCGGAGTATGGCGTCCATTCAAACTAAAATACAAAATAATAAATTTTATTATCTACTTAATATTAAAGTTTAAATTCTAACATAAATATTACATAATTAAAAATTTTAAAAAAGTAGTCGGATATCTTCAAGCTCCTCCGGTAGTCCCATATAACTCAGGTCATGGTTCTGCCAATTCAAATAATATTTTTTTAAAAAAATCGGCCTAATTAAATATTATTATGATAACTATATTATAGAATTAATTTTACCTTGTTACGAGGGGAAAAATATAAGGGTAGTTGGCTCGGAGACGTAAAACTGGTAGCTAGAACCATCCCATGACTGCAGAAGGAGTACGCAACCACCAATTTTAATTTTTTGTGGTTGCGTCGGCCGATACATCTTTCAGTACAACGTCGCCAACACGAATAACCCTCAATTGAGTCGGCTCGCTTCTTTCAAGTTGACGAGTTGTAGCAGCCACCTTAAATGTGCAAGAGTTCGAGATTTATCGAGCATTAGAACACCTTCGATTAACCTTAGGATGTACGCTCGGGTGTGTTGTTATCTTTCAAGGGGGCTTGAACTCCCGTGGAGATTTTCGAAATTTTCTTGCAGCCATTTCATCTCTATCGGGACACCGAAAAAATTTCCAACACCTTGCCTAACAGTTGCTTACAAATGTCGCTTCAATCACGAACGACCACTGATCCTGTAACGACTGACCCATCCACCTGTAAACCGAGCTATAATTGAAAGTCCTCGAATGTGATTGTACACTTATCGCATGAAAGATGGAATGTGTGTGTCTTGGGTCTCCATCTTTTCACCAATGCGCTGATAAGTGTCGGGTCCAATTTACACACCAAAGCATACGAGACACGTGCAAGAATACCACATCCTCTAAATAGGGTTCAATCATACGCGATGACCTCGTAGATAGATTGTGTGTACATATCTCCAAAATCCAATCTCCAGCCTGAGTATAGAAAAAAAAAATTAAAATTTTAATCTTTTAACAACTTAATAGTGAACTTAAATAAATTTATAAAAATTAGAAATATTTTCTTACCATTTGCAGTTGAATCGCAGAAATGTGGTTGTCATCGAAATAAATAAGAGTATTTTCCATTCCAAATTTGAATTAAAAAGAATGAAAATTGAAAAACAGAATTAAATCAAGACGAACTAGAGAGAATTTTAATTAAAATTTTAGAACTAAATTCTTGAGAGATTTGAGAGAAATGGATTTGAATGAAAAAATGAGGAAAAAATTTGGGTTTATATAGAAATAAAAACTGGCTGCTTTTTATGGCCGTTGGCAATTCGACCGTTAGCTGGACACGTTTTCCCTCTCTCTCCAAAATCGGCCTATTCCTATAAATATACTAAAAATCGGCCTAATCACTTAATTATTTTTAAAATTCGGCATTTATGTATAATTTAGCTCAAATCAAGTAAAAAGAAAAATAGGAGTAGAATCTTAGACTCTATTTATTTGAAGAAGGAATTAAAACAGTAAGAGAAAACGTCAAGTATTCCTTTGTTAGATAATTTTTCCGTGACAGGCTCACTTCACTTGCTTCTAACTCAATTACATACCTGAATAAGGTAAACTTGATGAACCTTTTTTGCAGTAAAATTCTTTCATTATCATTGATAATGAATCTGTCACTAAGTTGTGTGGGTGCTTCGTTGGCCTGGAACGTGGGTGGGGTATATTGCTTGATTCGACAGTAAAGTGGAAGCAATCAAATTGGGTTCATCAAGCAATTAATGGTCCTGCAAATGCTGGACCATCGCCATTGGAGGTCAGCTTCCTTATTAATCCCACATTGTCTCCATTGCCCACGCTTGTTCTACTTATCCCCATTTCTTGTTATTTAATAGGTTTTGCTCTCACATACTTCTTCTTCATCATCATCAAGAACATCTCATCATCTAAAAAATAAATTTTCTATGTCTGATATTTTGTTACTATTTAATATTTGACACTTTTATTATTTAATATTTAATAATATTTAATTACCAATTTGATTTTTATCTACTCTAATGTTTTAAAATATTATATGTATCAACTACTAATTATTTATTTTAACGAGATTAGATGAAGATTATTAATACTTAGAAGTATAATGAAGGATTCGAGTCATGTTTAATTATTATTATTAGCTGACGTTTGACACTTTTATGATTTGATATTTTTTTGGTGAAATTTAATATTTAATATTTAATAATATTTACTAACACAATTGTGAATGTTTTGATCTTGGTGTTTTGAAATATTATACCTATTAACTAATAATTATTTACACTAATACAAACAAAACGAAGGTAGTTAACATTGTTAAATTAGAAACAAACAAAACGAAGGTAGTTAACATTGTTAAATTAGAAATATCTCACAAAAAAATGGAGTATCAAAATAATTGCTTTTCATAATAAAATATTCATAACACCCCCCTTAGATGTTCATCAAATGACAAATGTGCCTCATTAAAACTTTATTAGGAAAAATCCTGTGGGATAAAAACCTAAGGAAGGAAAAAAAAGTACACAATCTCTTATTACAGTTATCTCGTCAAAAACTTTTACTAAGAAAACCTAGTGGGACACAACCTTGGATAAAGGAAAAGAGTACAACGTGTTTTAGACTCCCCCTACTGGCAACATCATATTACATCTTTTGAGGCAATGCATTCAATCATGTATACTAGCCTTTCAATCATTGTGATTCGCAATGCCTTTGATGTAACCACCCTTCAATTAAGCTATACATGTTGTATTATCTTCGTATAAGATAGTTGACATCTTTTCCTGTAAAGGAAAAATTACATATCTTCTGGATATGTTGGGTCAATAACCTTAGCCAAAACACATTCTCAACTTGCCTCATGTATTGCAATTATTTTGGTATGATTTGAAGAGGCGGCAGTTAATGTCTTCTTTATTGAATGTGATGATATGACAGTACCTCCACATGTAAATAAATATCTCGTTTGAGATCAACCTTTATGTGGATCTGATAAATATCCAGCATCAGCATAGTCGACTAATAGGGATTTTGAATCATTTGAATAAAATAATCTCATATCAATGGTCCTTCCGAGGTATCTGTATACATGTTTAATTTCATTCTAATGTCTACATGTTAGAGAAGAACTAAATCTTGCTAACAAGTTTACGGTAAAAGCTATATCAGGTCTTATGTTGTTTTCAAGATACATCAATACCCCTATGACACTTATATATTGTACTTTAGGACCAAGAAACTTTTCATCATTCTCGTAAGGATGAAATTGATCTTTATTCACATATAATGATCGTACAACCATCTGGATACTCAATGGATGTGCTTTATCCATGTAAAAAATTCTTTAAGAATTTTTCCATATAAGTTGACTGATGGACATTAATTCCATCTTTTAAATGCTCGATCTATAGGCCAAGATAAAAAATTATTTTTCCAAGATATTTCATCTCAAATTCTTTCTTTAAACAATTTATTGCATTTTAAAGCTCTTCAAGAGTTCTAATAATATTTAGATCATCCACATAAACAGAAATGATCACAAAATCTGATCCAAACCTTTTTATAAAGACACATGGACAAATTAGATCATTTTTTATCAAGCAATTTTTCCGAGGAACTCTATATCCTTCTAGGATTTTAAATCCGTCAAAGATTTTTATATAAATTTCACTATTAAGTGAGCCATACAAATAGGCTGTAACAATATCAATCTGCCAGACTAATAGAATATCTAAATGTGATTGCATCCACCATATGAGAATATGTCTCACTAATTAATGTCGGTACTTTAAGAAAATCCTTGTGCTACAAGTCATTTTTTATATATTACGACTTCATTTTTCTCATTTTGTTTTCGCATAAATATCCATTTATATCCCGTCAGATTTACATCTTTAGGTGTTTGGACTACAGTTCCAACAATCACATGTTTAGAAAATTCAATTCTTCTTGAATTACGTATTTCCATTTTGGCCAATCTTTTCTATTTTTACTTTCCTCAAAAGATTTAGCCTTAGGATCTTCATTTTCTTTTGTTATTTCAATTGCAATATTATAAGAGAAATTGTGGCCGACAACTATATTTTTTCAGTTCCATCTTTTTCTCGTACTGACATAAACTTATCGAGATCTCTTTATTTTAATCATTTTCATTTTCACTTTCACGTACCTGAATCTCTTCTTAATTTTTATAATCAGTTATGTCGTGGGTCTCTTCAGGAACCCCCGCATCCACATATGATCATTTTGAATGTTTTCTCCTTTCCTTTTGTACTAACAATTTTCCCTATTGGGACTGCAACACCCCACACCCGGCCTAGAAGTTATGGCCCGAGTGTGAAGGTGACATTGATAAATTTTAAAACTTTAACCCTTTCCTCCCATAACATATCTTTTTGTTTTTTTGGAAAATGAAGATTTAGAAAATGAATGGTCAGAAAATTATATTTTTTAGCTAAACCTTTTGTGTATTCTTTAGAAAATCTCATACTTGAAATACTTAATTTATAGAAAAATCACGTAATCACTTTCTTAGTTTAGCATCAGAAAATTTTCAGAGTTTTAGTTGAAAATCGAATTTCAATTTGTTAACTCGTATGCAGATTTATGTTAAAAATACTAAAACCAACAAACAAAACAAAAATCAAAAACAAAGTCTCGAAACAAATTTACAGTCCAAAAGTCCAGAAAAGTTAATAACGTAAACCACCATATTTAATTAATCGAGAAAATAATCCGAGCTTCTGCACCCCGTCCGGTCCTAAATTTGCTGATTAACCTGAAAATTCAAAAAAAAATGGATAAGCTTACAAACTCAGTGTGTAACACAACCCATACAAAATAGAATAGATACAAATACAAGTATAGATGCGGTTTCAGATAAAATCACAAATGCAGTTCTAGAGATAGATATAAATGCAGATACAGATGCGGATACAGATGCAGACACAGATCCTACCCCCATCCGCTGCACACCATCTCTGTCCCACCAACACATACCAAATAGGACTACAAGATCCCATCCAACCCCACACACATATAAGTGAGTGTATGTCACTTTTTAGAATAGCGCAATCAAGCTGCAAGAAATAATGCGGTAATCCACCATAATCAAATAAGTGTGGCCAAGCTACCATATTAGATATGTGGTTAAAACCACAAAATAAGTCATCCCAAGTTTCCCGGTAACGATGGCGTACTAATATCAGTGATACATATACATAATTTTTACCACAAACATATTACATGCTTACCAATATCAAATGCACGCATGCCTTACATACTTTTCACATCATATCATGCTAACAAAATTATCATATTACTGATCAAATATGAAGGTCTCATTTTTAACATGCTAACAATTGATACACATGCATAATTCTTACCACAAACAGTAGCGAAATATCATATTTCATGTTTCAGAGTCTTACCTAAACAGTATGAACCCTACAGAGTGGCTAAATTCAAATCGCTCATCAAATACGACCCTAGGTAAAATTTTCAAAAAATGGGCCCGCACGCCCATGTGGCCTACACGACCCAACTCGCCCAGCCCGTGTGGCCCACACGATTTAGCACACAACCTTGTGGTGTCGACGACCCACTTTCGGCTTTGCGTCGTTCGCTATTTTTCAGGTTTTTCGATACACACCTGGTCGTTTTTCGATGCCAACATAACAAAAATAATCCAATACCTAAACGACACCCAAAAACAATCAATCACACAACCTTCCTCCTTAAATCAATCACTTAATAACAAACATATTCCATAGCACTATCTCGAATAAACACCAACCAACCCTCCAAAAACGAGAGAAAACTCACTTACCCTTGAAAGAAACAACAACCAAACGAATTTATCAATTTTCCAGAGGGTTAATCGTTACCAAATCTTCACCTAAATGGGATTTCACATGGTTAAAACTATAGTCATGCAACAGAAAAATCATAACCCAAAACGTGACAATCCCTAAAACCAAATACGAAACTTAAATGCACGACCTTACCACACACGACCCACAACAATGCAAAGAAAACGTTGATATAAAAAAATTCAAAAGCAAAGAAGAGCATAACAAAAGAAGAGGAACGACAAGAGGAAGTCTTGTGACAACAAATTGAATCGAAAAGAAAAGGGAAGAAACCAAAACTAGAACTTACAGTAAGGAACAAAACAAACGTAAAATTAGAGGGGGAAGAGAGAGAATGAATGGATGGATTTAAGGAGAGAATTTTGGGGGATAATGCCAAAATATATTTCTAAAATAAAAATAAAAACTTATTTATCCAAACCCTATTATATTTCCAGAATTTGTATTTAATTCAAATTATGACCACATGGCCTACACAAACAAAGAATAGCAAAAATATTCTCTCTGCACACCTAAGATTCAAACATAGGACCTCTAGGTAAGCTGAAACCTTACCACCGAACCAACAGGCTCATTCTTGTCATTAATTGAGCGAAAATATTATTTATGTCAGATGATCAAGGATAGGGGTTAGGGCAAAAATAATAAAAATTCAAGGGAAAAGATTCGAATCCAGAACCTCACACACACAAGCACAACACCTATCTACTGAACCAGGTTAACTCACTCAACATAATTTTCACAATCTTAACTCAAAATCAGAACATGAACACTCTTGGTTTCACTAATGCAATTTCTACTAACCCAATTTTTGGGGTGTGATAGGGACATCAATTTGTATTGGAGTATTTTCAGTTGGTATGTGAGATTTTGTAATTCTCTTTAGATCAATAAATGAATCTGGAAATTGATTTGTAAAATGAATTATCTATTGAACTTCTAGTTCACATTGCTTTTTATGAGGACCTTATATAATGATAATCCATTCCAAAGTATTTTATTCATCCAACTTTTTATTCTCTCCCCCTAATGTTGGGAAAACTATCTCATAATAATTGAGAATTCATTTCTTAACTAAATCCCCAACTAATATCTCACAAAAATATTTATAGTATAAGGAGACTTATATAAATGTACATCTCTAACCTGCTATGAGGACTTATATTTGTGCATTGTGGTGGACCAATTGGAATATAACACATACGAAAAAAATCTAAGATGGGATATATTTAGCTCTTGACCAAAAGTCAATTGTAATAGGGAGTATTTATAACTTATTGGCTTGATGCATACAAGTGTTGTAGCACGTACATCAACATAATCTCCTATTGAAATAGGAAGCTTTATTCTCATATAAATTAATGGTTTTGATATTCATTAGATGCATTTAATAATTTGTCTAAACCATTATGTGTATAAATAGCAGGCTTTACCAAAGTTTTTTGAACTCATGTACAACAATCATTGAAACCCTGAGATATAGACACATTAGCATTAGCAAGAATTGTCTTGATTACATAACCTGAAATTAATTATTTAAATAAGCAATCTCGCAAACGACAGGTTGCAAGTTGATAACACATATGTGATTATTTTGTAGACGCATCTACCAAAATCATATAATATCAAAATCATCCACATGGTGGATTAATGGAACCATATTCATTTCAGAAATGCAAGACATTAAATCTCAACTTTAGCTAGTGAGTTCCTAATAATCGATTTTAATTGATAACAAGCAAGAAATAAAAATTCTTTAAATTAAAGAATCTACTGGTTCTTTAATGAATGTCCATATGAATTTCTTAACTAATTTTAGCATCATATAATGTAAAACCCCAAATTTCTTAAAATTTTGAATTTGCAAATTTGTGTCTAGTGATTAATTTGGCCTAGTGGTTAAGTGGTCTGGATGTGTGCTTGAGGTCTTATGTTTGATTCTTTTCCATTAAATTTTGGTTATTTTTGTCCCTATATCTAGCTAGTCACAACTAGCTTAACTATAATTTTTGTTTAATTGAAACAAGAATAAGCCTGTTGGTTTAGTGGTAAGGCTTTAGCTTATCCTTTATTCCCAAGTTTGAGTATTATTGTGTGCAAAAGTAAAATTATTTTTGCTTCTGTCGTGCTGTGTCATCCATGCTACAAAATATGGGTCAAACTCAAATTCCTAGCAATCTGATTAAGTTAATATCAAATAGGATTTAGTGGGATAATATAGTTTATTTTTTATTTTGAAGTTCAAGGAAGTTATCTCCTAATTTTTCTCTAGTGTCATCTCCACTTTCCCTTTTTTTCTCCACTTTTTGTTTTTGCATATTTTTTTCGTTGTCGTTTCTTTTTCTATTCTTTTTCTCTGTTTTTCAACCATTCTTCCTCATTTTTCCTACTTATGAAACATTATTCTTTATTTATCTTCATTTTGTTGTTTCTATCTACTACTTTATTGTCGTTCAAACATCTAGCTGTTGTGTCATTATTTTTCTAGATTCGTTAATGGTCATGTGTGGTAAGAAAATTTCGGTGTCAGTCATACTTTTCTTGTGTTATTATATTTAGTCTTTGTTCATTTGTTGGGGGCATTGTTTTTGGGTTGTATTGAAGGATTTGTGGATGTTGATTGATTCCTTTGCATGGTTCTTTTAGGTGAAGATCGTGAGGCACTCATTCCTCTAGCAATTTAAGTGTGTTGGAGATCTCTGTTTTTTAGTGTAACAGCCCGATTATGACCCTAATCGGAACGGTGGTTTCGGAACCATGAATCCGAGTTAGAAAAATATTTTAATATTCTATTTGATATCTATGTTATATGTTTGAGCATGTGTTAAAATATCGTAGGTTAATTTGTCTGTTTGGGTGATTAATTTTAGAAAAAAGATTAAATCGCATAAGTGGTAAAAGTAGCCAATTATTAAATTAAGTGGCTAAATTGTTTTGTCTTCTTTTGTATGAGTATTTAAGTTGCAAATTATCCTTTTTATAGCATAGTGGACGGCAACTTGGCTTTAATTTTATATTATTATGTTTTTATATGTATAAAAATATATGTTAAAGTTACATATTATAATATAAGTTAATAATAAAAAAATAAAACATGAAAAGAAAAGCCATCATCTTCATCTTTGGTAGAAACTAAGGAGAAAAGAAAGAAGTTTGAGCTCTCTCTCATATTCGGCCATTTGCAAGCAAAATTAGGTATGATTTAGCTTTAGATTTTTGATGATTTTTATATTTTGAGATTGTTGCTTACTCTACTATCTAGCCCATGTATTAATTTTGTGCATTGGTGATGTTTGTGAGATATGCCATTGATGATATGTTGAGCTTTGTGATGATTTATGGTGTTAAATGAAAGATTTGAGCTAGATGAACATACTTTGTTCTTGAGTATTGATGAATTTAGCTAATTAAGGTTAATTTGTGAAAATATTATTTTGGAGGGTTAAATTGTGAAATTTATGAGAAATATGGACTTATATAGTCCCTAGGAAGATTCGGCCATGCATGTATGTGGATAAATTTGGTGTATTTTGTGTTTTGTACAAAAAGGACTAAATTGCAAAAAATTGAAAATGTCAGGGGTAAAATAGTAATTTTCCCATTTATGTGATTTTTGTATTAAATTGAATGAAAATATCTTTGATTGAGCTTAAATTGAAATTAATTAGATCAAGAACAAAAAGAGTCGGGGTTGGATCGGGGAAAGGCAAAGTTGAACGAATAGTCGGGAAATCCTAATCCGTCGACTTCCGAGGTAAGTTTTTAAGCAATTGGATGAAATGAGTTTGAATATATATATATATATTAATGTGTATATGAATAATTGAATTAAGCATATGAAAACTCTTATTGCCGAATGTGGTATGGAATGGGATGAAATATAGATAACTAGTCGAATGTAAGGTTGGTAAATATATATATAAAATAAGAGAGATGTTGTTTTGAATAGATGGATGTAAATGTATATATATACATGTATTTTAGTTGTGCCGAATGAAATGGAATGATATAAGGAAATTGAGTTGTTGTTGGACATTCGAATGTTTGTGTATGTATGTATGAGAATGAAATTATAAGTGTTCGCATAAATAAAGAAAGGTTCGGTAAAAGGGGCACTATGTGTGCGAGCTTAAACATCGAGCACTGTGTGTGCGAAATCGGTGGAATGGCACTATGTGTGCGGAAAATGAGTAATGGCACTAAGTGTGCGATACATTACCGAAAGATGGCACTATGTGTGCGATTTATCAAGTAACGACACTAAGTGTGCGAAACGTTACATGAGTTGCACTATGTGTGCGGATTATCGGACCTCTCAAGGACATGAACCAATGAATGGAGATAACCAAAAGAGACATGTAAGTAAGTGATGCACGGAAATTGAATAACTTGGTGCTAATAAGGTAAGTTGTTCTTGTATACTAAATTATAGAAATGTGATGTATTCAGTAATCTTTGAGCTTGTTCGAAATGGATATAGGGCATGTGAACATTCGGTGTTTGAGATCTAATGAATATGATATTGTTAAATGGTAATATGCTATATGTAATGCTGTTACGAACTCGTTAATGATTAAGTTGAATTAATTAAATTTATATAATGATTCGTTGTATATATCTCCTTTTGCTTATAACTTACTAAGCTATATTAGCTTACAAATGCACGTGTGTTTTATCGACTATTGTATAGATCTTAAAGTCTAAGCTCGAGCTCGGGAATCATCGTCAAAGTCGATCACACTATCAACTATCATCGATATTTTGGTATCTCTTTTTGTGAATGAACTTTAAGTCTATGGCATGTATAGGCTAAAATACTTTTATTTTGATTCAAATGATGTAAATATATGCCATACGAAAATGGCTATGTTTCTATGTATGAATATGACTTGTTAATGTTGTGGTTATTCGGTCTTGCTATAAGCTTAATTTGAAGGTTCATTTCATGGTACAAATATATGTGAGTGATATACTTGATTTAATTAGTCTTTTATTTAGTTTAAAGTTAAGAGTAATGATTCATGGTACTTTGCGAAAGTGGCTTGACCCTTTGGTTTAAACTTGATTTTATAAGTTTTTAATTAAATAATTGAGTGATTGGTTTGATAATTCGGTTATGGTATAAGTACACTCGGCTTTGATTTAAATTTTCATGAAGTTGTGGTTATGCTATAATGTGAATGAGAATTTGGTTTTGATTGTTTATATGTTAATATATTTATGTTTATAAATATTTATATATGCACATAGGTCAAAAGGCTATTGAAATGATTTAGTCAAGCAAAGACAAATTGGGATGCTATTATCATGCTAGTATGCTAATGACCGAGGTGTACTTTGATGTCTATTGATCTTATTCGTAAATGATGAATTGCATGATTGAATAATAATATGATTATATGTGAATGAACTTGTAATCAAATTAGGTATGTTTGTTTTTACTAGATATGATATGTAAGTTTGCTCTTACTAATCAATTAGATGCCGCATATGGTTTTTGACTATTAAACTCATGATTTATACTTATATATTTTATAAGGTAATTGGTGCGGCTTTGTGATATGTGCATTGGTTTGTAAATATGATATATGTTTGAAATGAAATTGGATTGAACTATGAAGCATGATTTACATGTTTAGTTAGCAAAGGTTTATTATATATAATTGCGAATAAGATTTATGTGATCATGTGATTATATGAAAGTGTATTCTTCTGGTAATACCTCGTAACCCTAATTCGGCGACGGATACGGGCTAGGGGTGTTATATTTGATTGGTATCAGAGCTACGATTTAGTCGGTTCTCGGACTAACGTAGCGTGTGTGAGTCTAGCTATACATGCCATATTTTATACGGTGATAGTGTGATGACTTCTGACAGTGAAATGTGTTTATTTCTTACATATAGTAAATGGATCCTGATCCCGAGTGAGCTATAGCTGACGATGTCGAGAGCGTGGCACCTGCTCCCGTGCAAGGGACCGCACCGGATGAATCTCGACCAGCTGCGAGTAATCCTGATGAGGGTGCTAGATCAGCCTTCTATAGTATGATGAATGATTGGTTCAATCAATATATTCGGGCCAATCCACGTGTTCTACAACCCCGAATCGAATATTCCCTTGTAGTACCGGTGGTACCCCAATCGTTAATCACGAGAGAACAAGCAAGCCTCAGGTTGATCGAATTAGAAAACACGGGGCTCAAGAGTTTAGAGCCGAAGATGATGATGATCTTTGGCGAGCTGAATTTTGGCTCGATAGTACCATTCGTGTCTTCGATGAGCTATCATGCACACACGATGAGTGCACGAAGTGTGCCATATCTTTATTACGGGATTACGCCTATTATTGGTGGAATACTCGTGATCGGTTGTTCCAAAGGGCGAGTTACTTGGGACTTCTTTCGGACGGAATTTCATAAGAAATACATCGATCGTGATTTATAGACTCCAAGCGCAAGGAATTTCTCGAGCTTAAGCACAGGTCGTATGGACCGTATCTGAGTATGAGCGCAAGTTTGTGAGACTTAGTCGCTATGCTCGCGAGTGTGTTTCGTTCGAGGCTGCTATGTGCCGAAGATTTGAAGAAGGGCTAAACGAAGATATAAAATTACTGGTTGGCATACTTGAAATAAATGAGTTCGTAGTACTTGTTGAGCGAGCTTGTAAAGCCGAAGAGCTGGGAAAAGAAAAACGGAAAGCCGAGTTTGAAGCTAGAGACTTCCGAAAGAGATCTGCGGGTAAATTTCCTCAAACGTCAACAAAGAAATTCAAGAATGATAGTAGCCGATCCAAAGCTAACACAGGGATCTCTATACGAGAACGACCACCAGTGAGTTCACGGGCTACCTCGATTGCTAGCGTTGGCAATACTCGATTGAATAAGCCCGAGTGTCAACATTGTGGCAGACGACATTTTGGTGAATGTTGGGGCAAATCTAATAATCGCACTTGCTACAAGTGTGGTTCGCAGGATCATTTTATTCGGGATTGTCCAGAGATAGCTGAAAAAGATATTGCTCAGAGTGCGAGACCGAGCAACACTGCAGCTAGAGGTAGACCATCTCGTAATGTAGGAGGTAGGAGTGGCGCTCAGAGGGGGACTTCAGATGCGGCTATTCGATCAGAGACCCGTACGCCAGCTAGAGCCTATGCCATACATGCTAGAGAGGAGGCTTCATCCCCAGATGTCATCATTGGTATATTTACTCTCTTTGATACTAGTGTAATTGCTTTGATTGATCCCGGTTCAACTCATTCCTATGTGTGTGAAACATTAGTATCCAGCAATACTCTACCTGTTGAGTCTACTGAGTTTGTGATTCAGGTTTCGAACCCCCTGGGTCGGTGTGTGCTAGTTGATAGAGTGTGCAAGAATTGTCCTTTAATGATTCGAGATTCATGTTTTCCGGCCGATCTGATGTTGCTACCTTTTGACGAGTTCGATATTATCCTTGGTATGGATTGGTTAACTGTGCACGATGCAGTAGTGAATTGCAGATGAAAGACTATTGAATTGAGGTGTTAGAATAATGAGATAATTCGAATTGAATCTGCGGATTTGAATGGGCTACCAGCAGTGATATCTTCGATGTTGGCTCGACAGTATTTGAGAAAGGGTTGTGAAGCTTACTTTGCTTATGTGATTGATAGTAAAGTAAGCGAAAAGAAGATTGAATCTGTACCAGTTGTTTGTGAGTATCCGAATGTGTTCCCGGAGGAATTGCCGGGATTGCCACCTGTTCGGGAGGTAGAGTTTAGTATTGAGCTAGTGCCAGGGACAACTCCAATTTTGATAGCTCCGTGTAGAATGGCACCGACCGAATTAAAAGAGTTGAAATCTCAGTTGCAAGAATTGACAGATAGAGGTTTTGCCCGACTGAGTTTCTCTCCCTGGGGTGCGCCAGTCCTATTTGTGAAAAAGAAGGACGAAACTCTGAGAATGTGCATTGATTATCGATAACTCAATAAAGTGACTGTAAAGAATAAATATCCGTTGCCACGTATCGATGATTTATTTGATCAGCTTAAGGGAGCTTCGGTATTCTCGAAAATTGATCTGAGGTTAGGTTATTATCAGTTGTGAGTTAGAGACTCGGATGTACCAAAGACTGCTTTTCGGACGAGATACGGTCATTACGAGTTTTTAGTGATGCCATTCGGACTCACTAATGCCCCTGCTGTTTTCATAGATCTGATGAATCGAGTATTCAGACCGTATCTAGATCGGTTTGTGGTTGTATTCATAGATGACATTCTGATCTATTCGCATGATGAAATCGAGCATGCCGAACATTTGAGACTTGTGCTACAGATTTTGCGTGATAAACAGTTGTACGCGAAATTTAGCAAATGTGAGTTTTGGTTGAATGAAGTTAGTTTTCTGGGGCATGTTGTTTCAGCATCGGGCATTCGGGTTGACCCGAGTAAAGTTTTGGCTATACTTGGTTGGAAACCACCGAGAAACATTTCTGAAGTTTGGAGTTTTCTGGGACTTGCTAGATATTATAGACATTTCGTGAAAGGGTTCTCTATGATTGCACTCAGGATGACAAAGCTATTACTGAAAAGGCGTTAAATTTGAGTGATCGAAAGGTGCGAGAAGAGTTTTGACGACTAAAAACTTTGTTAATGGAAGCTCTCGCTTGCTTGTTCGGCCCAGTCGGGTAAAGAGTTCGTTATTTTCAATGATGCATCCTTAAATGGTTTGGGCTGTGTTTTGATGCATGAGGGTAAAGTTGTAGCTTATGCCTCGAGACAGCTAAAGCCACACGAAAAGAACTATCCGACTCACAATCTCGAGTTGGCTGCTATAGTTTTTGCTTTGAAAATATGGCGTCACTACCTATTCGGTGAAAAATGTCATGTCTATTCGGATCACAAGAGTCTAAAGTATTTAATGACTAAGAAAGATCTGAATTTGAGACAGTGATGATGGTTGGAACTGTTAAAGGACTATGAGCTTGTGATTGATTATCACCCAGGGAAGGCTAATGTGGTTGCTGATGCACTAAGCCAAAAATCACTATTTGCTCTACGTGCAATGAATGCGGATATAGCTATGACTGATGATGGTGTGATCATTACAGAATTGAAAGCGAGACCACTGTTCGTTCAGCAAATTCGCGAAGCTCAAGAGGTTGATAATGACTTAATAGCAAAAAGGAGTCAATGTGGCTCGAGTGATGATTGATTTTCGGTTAGATCTTTGAGGGGTGTTTACGGTTTAGAAACCGAATATGTGTGCCTAAGAACCCCGAGTTGATTCGAATGATTTGTGATGAAGCTCATAATAGTAAATTGTCGATTCATCCGAGGTAGTAACGAAGATGTATAACGACACGAGACAAGACGTGCGGTGGCAAGGTATGAAACGAGATATTTCGGACTATGTGTCGAAGTGTTTAATATGTCAACAAGTGAAAGCCGAGCATCAGGTACCATTGGGACTACTTCAACCGATTATGATACCTGAGTGGAAATGGGATCGAGTCACAATGGATTTCGTATCTGGGTTGCCGTTGACACCGACAAGAAAGACTCAATCTGGGTTATTGTTGATAGATTGACAAAATTGGCCCATTTTATTCCAGTACGTACGGATTTCTCACTTGATAAGTTAGCTGAGTTGTACATATCACAGATCGTACGATTGCATAGAGTACCTATTTCTATTGTTTCGGATAGAGATCCGAGGTTTACATCGCGATTTTGGAAGAAACTGCATGATGCTCTAGGTACTAAGTTGCACTTCAGTACTGCTTTTCACCCTCAGTCGGATGGATAATCCGAACGTGTTATTCAAATAATCGAGGACATGTTGAGATGTTGCGTTCTTGAGTTTGAGGGTACGTGGGAACGATACTTGCCTTTGATTTAATTTGCATACAATAACAGCTTTCAATCGAGTATCAAAATGGCACCTTACGAAGCTTTGTACGGTCGTAAATGTCGTACACCTCTATATTGGACCGAACTAAGTGAGAGCAAGATACACGGGGTTGATTTAATTAGAGAGACTGAGCAGAAAGTAAAAGTAATTCGAGAAAGTTTGAAATCTGCGTTAGATCGTCAGAAATCTTATGCGGACTTGAAATGTAAAGATATAGAGTATCAAGTGGGTGATCGAGTATTTTTGAAAGTCTCACCGTGGAAAAAGATACTTAGATTTGGTGACAAAGGAAAGCTGAGTCCGAGATTTATTGGACCGTATGAAGTTATTGAGCGTATCGGGCCAGTTGCGTACAGGCTTATGTTGCCATCTGAGCTAGACAAGATTCACAATGTTTTTCATGTATCAATGCTTCGACTATACAGATCCGATCCTTCTCATGTGATTAGCCCATCAAAGATTGAGATTCAGCCCGACTTGACTTATGTGGAAGAACCGATTCGTATCTTAGTTCGTGAAGTGAAAGAGTTACGAAATAAGAAAATTCCGTTGGTTAAAGTAATGTGGCATAAGCACAGGGTTGAGGAAGCAACCTGGGAACTCGAGGAATCAATGAAAGAATGCTACCCACACCTATTCATTGGTAAGATTTTCAGGGACGAAAATCCCTTAAGGGGGGGAGAGTTGTAACAGCCCGATTATGACCCTAATCGGAACGGTGGTTTCGAGACCATGAATCCGAGTTAGAAAAATATTTTAATATTCTATTTGATATCTATGTTATATGTTTGAGCATGTGTTAAAATATCGTAGGTTAATTTGTCTGTTTGGGTGATTAATTTTAGAAAAAGGATTAAATCGCATAAGTGGTAAAAGTAGCCAATTATTAAATTAAGTGGCTAAATTGTTGTCTTCTTTTATATGAGTATTTAAGTTGCAAATTATCCTTTTTATAGCATAGTGGAGGCAACTTGGCTTTAATTTTATATTATTATGTTTTTATATGTATAAAAATATATGTTAAAGTTACATATTATAATATAAGTTAATAATAAAAAAATAAAACATGAAAAGAAAAGCCATCATCTTCATCTTTGGCTGAAACTAAGGAGAAAAGAAATCTCTCTCATATTCGGCCATTTGCAAGCAAAATTAGGTATGATTTAGCTTTAGATTTTTGATGATTTTTATATTTTTGAGATTGTTACTTACTCTACTATCTAGCCCATGTATTAATTTTGTGCATTGGTGATGTTTGTGAGATATGCCATTGATGATATGTTGAGCTTTGTGATGATTTATGGTGTTAAATGAAAGATTTGAGCTAGATGAACATACTTTGTTCTTGAGTATTGATGAATTTAGCTAATTAAGGTTAATTTGTGAAAATATTATTTTGGAGGGTTAAATTGTGAAATTTATGAGAAATATGGACTTATATAGTCCCTAGGAAGATTCAGCCATGCATGTATGTGGATAAATTTGGTGTATTTTGTGTTTTGTACAAAAAGGACTAAATTGCAAAAAATTGAAAATGTCAGGGGTAAAATAGTAATTTTTCCATTTATGTGATTTTTGTATTAAATTGAATGAAAATATCTTTGATTGAGCTTAAATTGAAATTAATCAGATCAAGAACAAAAAGAGTCGGGGTTGGATCGGGGAAAGGCAAAGTTGAACGAATAGCCGGGAAATCCTAATCCGTCGACTTCCGAGGTAAGTTTTTAAGCAATTGGATGAAATGGGTTTGGATATATATATTAATGTGTATATGAATAATTGAATTAAGCATATGAAAACTCTTATTTCCGAATGTGGTATGGAATGGGATGAAATATAGATAAACTAGTCGAATGTAAGGTTGGTAAATATATATATAAAATGAGAGAGATGTTGTTTTGAATAGATGGATGTAAATGTATATATATATATATATACATGTATTTTAGTTGTGCCGAATGAAATGGAATGATATAAGGAAATTGAGTTGTTGTTGGACATTCGAATGTTTGTGTATGTATGTATTAGAATGAAATTATAAGTGTTTGCATAAATAAAGAAAGGTTCGGTAAAAGGGGCACTATGTGTGCAAGCTTAAACACTGAGCACTGTGTGTGCGAAATCGGTGGAATGGCACTATGTGTGCGAAAAATGAGTAATGGCACTAATTGTGCGATACATTGCCGAAAGATGGCACTATGTGTGCGATTTATCAAGTAACGGCACTAAGTGTGCGAAACGTTACATGAGTTGCACTATGTGTGCGGATTATCGGACCTCTCAAGGACATGAACCAATGAATGGAGATAACCAAAAGAGACATGTAAGTAAGTGATGCACGAAAATTGAATAACTTGGTGCTAATAAGGTAAGTTGTTCTTGTATACTAAATTATAGAAATGTGATGTATTTGATAATCTTTGAGCTTGTTGAAATGGATATAGGGCATGTGAACATTCGGTGTTTGAGATCTAATGAATATGATATTGCTATATGGTAATATGCTATATGTAATGCTGTTACGAACTCGTTAATGATTAAGTTGAATTGATTAAATTTATATAATGATTCGTTGTATATATCTCCTTTTGCTTATAACTTACTAAGCTATATTAGCTTACCGTACGTGTGTTTGTCTGACTATTGTATAGATCTTGAAGTCTAAGCTCGAGCTCGGGAATCATCGTCAAAGTCGATCACACTATCAACTATCATCGATATTTTGGTATATCTTTTTGTGAATGAACTTTAATTCTATGGCATGTATAGGCTAAAATACTTTTATTTTGATTCAAATGATGTAAATATATGCCATACGAAAATGGCTATGTTTCTATGTATGAATATGACTTGTTAATGTTGTGGTTATTCGGTCTTTGCTATAAGCTTAATTTGAATGTTCATTTCATGGTACAAATATATGTGAGTGATATACTTGATTTAATTAGTCTTTTATTTAGTTTAAAGTTAAGAGTAATGATTCATGGTACTTTGCGAAAGTGGCTTGACCCTTTGGTTTAAACTTGATTTTATAAGTTTTTTATTAAATAATTGAGTGATTGGTTTGATAATTCGGTTATGGTATAAGTACACTCGGCTTTGATTTAAATTTTCATGAAGTTGTGGTTATGCTATAATGTGAATGAGAATTTGGTTTCAGTTGTTTATATGTTAATATATTTATGTTTATAAATATTTATATATGCACATAGGTCAAAAAGGCTATTGAAATGATTTAGTCAAGCAAAGACAAATTGGGATGCTATTATCATGCTAGTATGCTAATGACCGAGGTGTACTTTGATGTCTATTGATCTTATTAAGTAAATGATGAATTGCATGATTGAATAATAATATGATTATATGTGAATGAACTTGTAATCAAATTAGGTATGTTTGTTTTTACTAGATATGATATGTAAGTTTGCTCTTACTAATCAATTAGATGCCGCATATGGTTTTTGACTATTAAACTCATGATTTATACTTATATATTTTATAAGGTAATTGGTGCGGCTTTGTGATATGTGCATTGGTTTGTAAATATGATATATGTTTGAAATGAAATTGGATTGAACTATGAAGCATGATTTACATGTTTAGTTAGAAAAGGTTTATTATATATAATTGCGAATAAGATTTATGTGATCATGTGATTATATGAAAGTGTATTCTTCTGGTAATACCTCGTAACCCTAATCCGGCGACGGATACGGGCTAGGGGTGTTACATTTAGGGTATGTACCAAACACCCAAGATTGAGGGCTTCTTTACGATAATTTATGTTGTAGGTTGACTGTCTTCTTGTTGTTGGCTGAATGCTTTCGGACACAAGGGTTGACTTTTAGCTCACAATTAGTAATAGGGGTTATTACGAATGTTGTGTGTGCATTACTTGGAGTGCAGTTGTTCTACCGATATCCCAAAAGTAGTCAAGTGTGTGATTCTAACCTGGAAACTCGGAAAAAAGAGCAAAAATCGAATCTACCAGTTGACGCCACACGACCATGTGTCAAGTCGTGTGAGCCACATGGACGTGTAGTTGGACATGTCAGCCACACGGACGTGTAGTTTGACATGTGGGCCACACGAGCCCATCAGGTAAGAGTGTGTGGGCCACACAGGCGTGTGGGCCCATTTCGAGCATATTAGTCTAGATTGTGTTTTGGGTCATTGGTTCGAGGTTAGTGACATTATCGTATATGTTTAATGGTTACGTATGTAACCAATAGAGACTGTTTGATATGTTAATGAAGTATGTATATTTTTTGGAAGCATGCTTAGTTGTGTAAATTGATATATCTGATCTGTAAATTTGCATTCACTATTGGCATGTTTTTGTTCTGCTATGTTCATAAATGAGCACGTTAATTATGACATTATTTACTCTCATAATATTTGAATCCTTGCTATGACTATGCATGAGCACTGGGTTGGGTTATGGTTACGATGTGGAGGAAGATCTGGCAAACTACAATCTACAAATTTTGGCGGTTTTCTGCAATAGATCTGGCAACTTGTCTGCATAGTTTTTGGTGGCTAAAGACCATGATTTTGGTGTGTTGGATTGGATGGGTATTAAATACCTTAATTGGTGTGTTGGGTGGGACGGAATTGGTGTGTAGCGGATGGGGGTAGGATTTGATTCTGTTTGACATTTTGCATCGCTTACATGCCATGCTTTCTGTATTTGTTTTGTTATGTTGGAATTTGTGACTAAATTTTTGTTATCTATTACGTAAATGGGCCAAGTCGCACACTGGGTTTTTTAGCTAACTTAATTTATTAATCTTTTTAGGTAATCCTTAGATTTAGGATTGGCGACGTTCGGGAGCTCGGATTGGTCTCACACTTTTGTTGGTTAAATAAAGTTTTACTTATGTTTTATGGACTTTTGGACTATGTTTGTATTTTTTGGACGTAGATTTTAGATTTTTAGTAAGTAGCCTAGACAAACTACTTGCTTTTTCGATATATAAATTTGACGCTTGTGTTCAAAATTAAACAAAATGTGGTTTTCCATTGCAAACTTTTACACGAGGAATTGAGTTTATTTAAAGAAATAAGAAGAGCAAAAACGCGAGGTTTTTCTAATCAACTTGGAATATATGAAATTTTTTTGGAAAACACACTCATCATAATCCTTAAGTATTCTAGGCAATAGTATAAGACAAGTTTTTCTTTTTGAAATATGCGATATAAAAGTAAGATATGCTTTAGCAATCAAATGTTCATGGTTCTAAGTAATTAATGTGACCCTCAAGATCCGGTCGTAACATCTAGGTCGAGCCTAGGGTGATACATATATGATTTAGGATGGTCTAATTAGTCACGCCAAGTAGTAAATGCATTTGTATCAGTAAACATTCGGTTTACTTTAACATGCATCTCAATTGTACTAATAATGTCAATATAAATTATGACAATTGATAATTTTATTTACATTCCTTTTACTTTGTATCCACATATAATTAGTATTGTGACATTTACTTCTGGAAATGTCTAAATTAATGTGAAATCCATAATGCCATCAACTCAACAAAAGAAATTAATTTGTAAACAATTATATGCAATATTCGCTTCAGAGAAATATGTCAAAATCTTCAAAAGTCCAAATTGATTTTAATGATAAAAAAGTGATTATAAAATTTATTATATTTATTGCATACATTAATTATAAGGAATGTGCATAAAATAATTTGGATAATAATGTTTACATATATTATATTCCTTACCAATAAGCTCATATACATATCATCTGCTTCAAGGATTGATTAGTTAGTATAAACTATTGATCATTCTATTCTAAGAATGACATTTAGCAACATTAAGAATATTCCATCTTCTTATCTATTTTTCAATAATGACAATAGGTTTTATTTTTATAATTATTATATATTGCTACATTCACTTCGGGGAATATAGCAAAATCAGTAGAATGAATAACTCATTTTTTTGTTTAGCCATAAGAAGGCATGAGATAAATTTAGAATACTTTTAAAACCCTTTTCACAAGTGTTTTATATCATCAATTAACTAGAAATAAATAGTCAAGTCATACATGGAGTTTATTGTAAATCAAATATATGGATAAAATTGAAATCTAAAATGTCAAACTTGGTATAATGCTAGTGCTAGCAAAAAAATCATAAATCATTGCAGACATGCAGGAAATTCAACTCAAAATCCAACCATTCATGTTTATAGAACTTTTCATTTACAATTGCTCATGTAGTTTCTTAAATAATTAAGAATGTAATAATATAAAACGTATGAATTACTATTTTTAACAACTCTACAAAAGTAACAAGTATCTCAGGGATGTATAGTAGGAAAATATAAGGCATTTGCAAAATCAAACCACACGAGTTTTTTCATGTTTCATATTAAACAACATTCAGTTAATACAAACGAGGTCCATAGAAATACCAATGACAAAATTAATATAGTAATTCTCATTTGTAAGTATATGAATTTTTTTTTCAACCAAAATAATCCAAGAATTAAAAATAACAACAATTAAACTTGAAATTCTAGAATAGAATCAACCCAAAAATCAATTTAGATATTCCTCAAAAACTATCTTTAGAACCACACAAGTATGAGCACCATAAAATTTCAAATTCTATAAGCAAATTAAGGAGAAGCATTAAAGGAACGTATCTCTATTTGAACTAAAACAAATCCGAACAATCATAAAATCCAATAATTTACCAACACAAATTTATTGTTTAATCTAACACAACAACAACAAAAGAAACACGTAATAAATATATTTTAGGAAAATAAATTATTTAATTATAGAACCTACTATAGAGACATAAATAAGTCAATCACTATTCATTTTAATGAATAAGATGCAAAACAATAAGTAATCCATTGAATCAAAACTTAAAAAAAAATAAAAATCTCAAATATTTGAATCATATATCAAGCCAATTTAATATTTAAACATGCTATTGTTGAGAAAAAGTGTAAAGATAGAGATCTAATTAAGTTTATGTACCTTTCTTATTAAACTTTGAATCTTGATGATTTTATCAAGAAGTAGGCAAATTAAACTCTAGTAGTAAACTTTGAATCCAATCAAAATTTATCAATAGCAAACTTTGAGAGTAGATCTTATTTCTCGATTTCATATAGATAACGGTAGCAAATCTTTTACCATACTCAAGAACAAAAAATAAAAGAAGTTAATCAAAACAATGATAATGTATAATGAAAAAAAAATGAAAAAAATAATAAGATATGAAATATTAAATAAAATAAACTTCCTGTAAAAAATTTGCATCTTGTCGTCTAAGATCTTGGAAATCATGGCAATAAGATGGTCGGAATCGAAAATCAAAGCTAATTTTCACTAAACAAAGATTTAAAGTTCATTCTCAGGGACTAAAATCTATTCTTTTATGTTTTAAAAAAATTATAAATTTAAAAAAATAGAAAATATTGAAACAATACTTAAATAAAATATCCATAAATTTTTACAAACATATATACTTGGTTTTCAACTTTTCTCAATCTAATAACAACTGAAAGAAACCCATAATACATTTTATCAATAAAAAAAATCATAATACATGAATCAAAACTCAAGAACCCACAATACATGATTTGAAAGGGTTCTTGGTTTCTCCAAAATTTTCCATTCAATACATGAATCAAAAACTTTTTCCATTCAAAGAAACCAGCAATACATGAATTAAAAGGGGAGTTGAGGTTGTAAACGTTTCTCATGAACCCATCGTGAACCGCCACATCAAACCTCTTTTCGAAACAAGTTTGAAAGGGTATTGAGGATGTAAACAAGAGATGACGATAAAGAGAAAGGAGATATAAAAAAGTTTTGAATTTCTCAAATTTAAGGTGAATTCTTAATTGATTTCAAAGGATTCCAATGTTGCGAAGGTATTGTTTGGAATTTAAAATCAACCACTATGTCAAACTGAGTTAACACATATATGAATTTTGAGAAGTTTTTGAATTTATATATATTTTCGGAATTTATATTTTATATTTTTCTAAAAAAAATGTTATAGTTTTTTAGGGTAAACTATACAATCAATCACGAACTAGTAGTATGTTTTTGTTTTGGTCATTGAACTACAAAATCTTTCAATTTCTTCACTAATGTTATCGTTCGGTTATGTTTTGCTCACCTTCCATTAAATCTTTAACGAAAATATTGACGTAACTTTTTTTCTAATTGGTATATTAACACATTTAGTCCTCAACACTTATACATTTTATCAATTTATCCTAATTCTAAATAATTCATCAAATTTAACACTTAATTTTTTTTAAAAAAAATCAATTTGGTTCTCAAACACGTCTTCATCATAAATTGGCATCTAAACCCCACATTCATTTTGCATTCATTTTTTTTGTCTCTTTTCTAAACTAGGTAGGTCTTTTATGTTATCATAGTTTTTCACTCAATTACCAGAAATTGGTAAAAGGGAAGCACTAGTTGCATCATGCAACACCAACAAAAATTCATGCTAGTTGTACAAAAGATAGAACGTTGTCTTATATTATAGCCATTTACAAAAGATAGAATGTCTAGATAGCTCTCTAAATATAATGGATGTATATTATATCAAAGGGCCATTCTAGCACCTTACCTCACCAAGTCGTTATTCAGATTATCGATAATAAAAATGGTGTTTGATTTATTGTAATAACTCTTGCAAATGGTAGTGGTTGTTAGTATAAAGTAAATTTATTGAATTTGGAGATTATTTTTCCTTTTTCGCTATAAATGTTTCTAGTCTCTTAGTTAAAGTGGAGTAGTTAATACTTGAATGCATATACTTTTCACTGTTGATTGATTACTATATGTTGGAGTTTTGACTACTCCATTGTTCCATAACCTGTTAGAACAAGTGATAGAACAACAATTGTGTTACTATCAAAACTCATTGGTTGGCATGTTTGACAGTATATGGGCCTCGAGTGCATCTTAATAAACCAGCAAAACATTTTGTGCCTAATATTTTAGAGCTATCAACACCATCATACATATCTTGAAGAAGAAGCATGGAAAGTTTAAATTATTTTATTTACTAAAGCTTATCCTTGTCTTATCGGATAAGGGCACTTTATCAGCCATGAGATACCTGATTATGATGTTGTTTATGATATTATTGTCAAGATAATTATTTAAATAAACCAACATTTAAATTAGTGATAAGTTCTTATCTCTTGACTGTTAATCAACGTTGGAGAATAAATATAATAGCTAGTTGATCAACTTCCTCATTAGTCGTTTGGGGGTGTGTTTAGACACTCATTGTTTAAGGATTTTTATGGAGAAATACTGAACGTAATGTAAGGTATTTGGAAAAAGTGATTTGTAACAATTTGAATTCGACTTTGGGGCTGCGATTATCCATTAGGAGAGGATAGATTGGGCTTTAGCCAATAATTGTATCGGATGAATTTTTAAATAAAATCATTCTTTAAGCAAGGCTCTGCAAATATAGGATTGTTGAATTTGAACTACATTAACAAATATCGTGTATTGATATTCATATTACTTATCTATTGACTTACTTACGTTTTGCATTTGTTATGCGAACTCTTTGGTTTAATCTCAACTTCTGTTAGAATGAAACGATTTTGAACAATAGCAAATCCTTTTTCAATTTGTATCAGAGCGGGATTTAGACATACTTGAAGGCAATCCTATGTTCGATTTGCAATAATGAAAGATTGATTCTTTGCATGCTTAGGTGAAAATGTGTTGATACACTTAGTGGCTAAAAAAGTAAAGATTGTTAAGTTGATATGTGGAAGACCACTTGGAAATGGGAGGAGATGTGCAACAAGTACTTGATGTTACTAATAGATGGTTGATGCTTTGTTGATTTTTATTTTTATGGTGGTTATTTTCTTTCTTGCTGGTTGTGAATTCAATTTATTTCTCATGCACTATACTCCATGTTTTTTTAGGCTTGGTGGACAATATGATGCCCAAGAATGCATGTTGATAGAAGGGAGCTTTTCTTAAGCATGTTATTTGGCATCTTTGGCAAAAAAGGGGGAGAGTTTTTGGAGAACAAATGAATTTGGTAAATTGGGAATTGGTAGAAAACTTGATGTTTTGATGCTTATGGTGTTCATTTTGATATATGTGCAGCATGTTTTTTTATGCTTGGTTGATGATTGATGAATAAGCATGAAACTTGATGACTCAAGTTGATAAAGGGAGTCTTTAGCATGATGCACCTTGTTAGAGGGAGTTTTAATTTAGTTTTCTTTATTTACACCTTATTCATATGTGTTATGAGTACTAATCATTTTTTGTTGGTTTTGTCAAAATGCCAAAATGGGAGATTGTTGGAAACTTTGACTGCTTGTGCTACTTGTCCCATTTCATGTTCTAATAGTAGTTAGAACAAGCTAGTTTGAAATAGTCAAAATCTTTGTGTTGGCATGTTTTTTGATCAAATATCCTTAAAGCAGCAAATGTGAAGATATTTTGGCCTAACATTTGAGAATAATCATCATCCACTTGTGTAACTTAGAGAAAAGGTAGAGAAGTTTGAAATGCTAGTAAATGTTATGCTTGTCCTTATCCTAACCTCATCGTTTGATAGTTTTAAAGTAGATGGAAGCCTACTTTATAAATAGTTTTATTTGAATATTTTCAAAATAATTATCAACATTTAAACGTGTGATAATTATTAGCGGAAATATATGGCTTACAAATGTTAATGGTCGATGTTGTTATTGGTTAATTATTTTAGTTAAAGTTCAATTCAGTTTTTTTTTTTTGCTACTAATGTCTTAAATTTGTTGCGAAAATATGATTGCATGGTTTGGCACACAAGGATGATAGGAGTGTGTACTTGAAGGGGAGCATGTGTTCAATTGCTAGTTTGGTTATGTCAAAATGCTAAAAAGGGGAGATTGCTAGAGTTTTGACTGCTCCATTGTTTCATAACCTGATAGAATAAGTGATAGAGCAACAGTTGCGGTACTATCAAAAATCGTTGATTGACATGTTTGACAATATGTGGGCCTTGAATGCATTCTAATAAACCAAAAAAGCATTTTGTATCCAATATTTCAGAGCTATCAACAACATCATGCATATCTTGAAAGAAAAGCATGGAAATTTAACCTATTTGATTCGCTAAAGCTTATCCTTATCTTATTGGATAAGGGCACTTGTAGCAGCCATGGGATACCTAATTATGATGTTGTTTATGAGATTATTTGTTAGGATAATTATTCAAATAAAATCAGTGTTTAAATTAATGATAAGTTCTTATCTCTTGATTGTTGATTAACGTTGGAGAAGAGTTATAAATAGCTAGTTGGTCAACTTCCTCATTAGCCATTTATGGGTGCTTAAACACTTATTGCTTAGGAATTTTTATGGAGAGATGTTGGATGTAATGTGAGGTATTTTGAGAGAGTGATTTGTGACAATTTGGGTTTGACTTTGAGACTGTAATATCTACTAGGAGAGGGTAAATTAGGCTTTAGTCAATAGTTGTACACGATGAGCTGTTGAATAAAATCATTCTTTGAGCAAAGCTTCACTGACGTGAGCAAACCGAAGGCTTTTTCATTATATATAAAATTTGGGTATTTATTTCAACATTTTATGTTTAAAAACTGCAAGTGTGTTTTTGCAACATTGTTTTTGGCCCAATGATTGAGAACTCATTGAAATGGAGTAGTTATTTGTGATTTCGACTTTGGACCTTTTTATCAGAAATGGCCTTAAAAATTCAATATCAATTCTGTTTTCTCTTTCTTTTTCTTTTTTCATGTGAAGAATTACTTTTTTTCTCTAAATAGAGAAATGAAAGCATAATAGGGTGAGGGTCAGAGGGAAATTTATGATCTCAAATTGATAGATTTTGTAAATGTGGAGGGTTATATTTTTTGAATTATTTAATATTATGACCAAATTGATAGAATGTGTAAGTATTGAGAACTAAATGTGTTATTATACTGATTAAAAAAAGGTCATGTCAACATTTCAATTAACGACTTAACAAAATGTGACCAAGATAAAGTGGATCAAAAACGCCAATAATGAAATTGGAAGGGTTTTTTTTTTTTTTTTGATACTTTGGTGACCAAAACATAAACACGCTAATAGTTAATTAGGTGACTTATGTTGCAATCTATCCCAAAATAATTTAGATAAACATTTAAGTTAAAAATATAAACATCATAATATTACTTCATTATTGCTCAAAATGATATTAGATCTCTCTCCTCAGTTTCATTCAAATATGACTTAATATTTTTTCTTCAAAAAACCATTACTTTACTATTTTATTTTTTTTGAGATATTTTTAACTTTATCATTTTTTACCATCTTCATTTAATTTTCATTAATATAAGTAATTATTTTTTATTCAAATATAAATAATGATTAATTGATATGCATAATATTTCAAAATATCTTGCTAAAAATACATTCACAATTGTATAAATAAATATTATTAAATATCAAATAAATAATAAAAGTATAAAAAATATCAAATAGTAATAAAACCCGAACATATTTATTATATTTGTAGCATTACATATTTATTATTTAATATTTTTAGTAAATATTTATTATTTAAATTTAGAAATGCATGTTTAACCCTTTTTATATATTCAGATCTTACTTAATTTTTATATACTTTAATTTTACACGTAAATTTATATATATAGACACGTTTATGCACATGTTGTATAGTGGTGACAACGAGTTGGTTTGATCAAGATTTTAGATTTTTATGATCGTTCATCATAAATTAATTTGATTTTTAATCTTTTTCATATTAATGATTGGTTTCCAATTTTACACTTATTTTGACAAATGAGCTTTATTTTATGATTTTTGAATATTATTTAATAAATTTTAAAAATAATTTTCATAAATGTTTCTAAAAAATAATAATTTTTCAAGTAAATAAAAATAATCAATAACTTTTGTATGATGGTTTTTGAATAATATTTTTATATAATATTTTTAAATTATTTTTATTATTTTAAGTATAAAATATTTATTTTTTACATCATAAAAATTAAAATTAATTTAATTAAATAAAAATAAAATTTGATTTAGCTTGGATAACCACAAATTTTTAAGTTGCATTTCATTAGCCATCCAAACACTTTAGTTCAAGTCAGTTTTTCTTGCTTAGCCATATTACAATGCTCGAATTTTAATTACTTTTCAAATGATTTTTTTATCATATTAATTACCAATTCTATTTTAAGAAAAAATCATTTATATAAAATTTTCATATATATAAAGTTATTTAAATAATTTGTTACGTTAATTCAATTTAAAGAAAAAAATTATTTTATTACTTAATTTATTTTATTTTAGTTTTTGGTTATGATTTTAGTGATTGTTTCACATGTTGGCGGTGAATTAAAAATTGATATCTAACCAATTCAAGAAAAACGTCAAAATAATTATTTAAATAATAGTTTTTTTTTAATTTAAATAATGTATATGAAGGATTCGATTCAAACATTTGGAAAATTTAGGCTTAAATGTCTTTTTTTTTTAATTAGGCTTTTGGGCTGTTTTTTTTTTATTTAGGGAAATAAGTCGTTTTTAGGAAAGAGAAAGAGAAAGCACGCCCAGCTTTCTACACAGGTGGCAGGAACACTCGACTAGCTAGACGTGCTTTCCCTTAGATGGCAGGAAAGCGCATGGCACTTTTCCCTAACAGCAAAAAGAAATGGTTTTTTGAAAGTTGTCGCACCAACGGTAAAAAAATTAAACCCCCAACGGTAATTTTTTACCCTATACCCCCCAAATTTTAATTTTTTTTCATTCACATCCTTCTCTCAACTCTCTCAAACTCTCTCAACTCTCTCGTTTTAAACTTTTCGATATTTTCATTTAAAAATATTATTTTTTTAATTATCTCATTTCAAATCGATTTCTCACAAATGGCGGCCTTTCTAATCTGCTTCAATGGCAAGCATATTTCCGCAGCCCAAGCAGTAATGGTAAGACGAAATTTTAAATTTTTTTTCTTTTCAATTATGTTAAATTTAATTATTTTTTTAATTTGAATTTTTTTATTCTATAAATAGGTGTATGATTGTATTCTGGAGGGCTTCATTCATAATATGGGAAAACCTACGATCTTTGAAATTCGTGGCCACTTACAAGAGGTTGGATTCTTGCATGCGTCTCGCATGACCGAGGGCTACAAACTCGATCTTACACTAATCAACGAGTTGGTGGAAAGATTGAGGCCCAAAACACACACTTTCCACCTTTCATGCGGCGAATCTACAATCACATTCGAGGATGTAGCACTACAACTCGGCTACCAGTGGATGGGCCAGTCATCATGGAATCAGCGGTCATTCCGGGTAAAGTGGACCTCTGCAGAACACTGTTGGGGAAGGTCTCAGACAAGTTTGAAGGTGGTCGGACATTGATCAACTGGTTGGAGAATAATTTCGATGAGCTCCGTAAAGATCGAACAAAGAAGGTCATAGAACAATACGCTTGAGCATTCACTATGAGGTTAATCGGGGGCATTTTAATGCCCGACAAATCTCAAAATTTGGTGCACGTAAGGTGGCTACTACATCTAGTGAAATTCAATGAATGCGAAAAATTAAGTTAGAGATCTATCGTATTGTATACGTTATACCGGGAGAAGTGTTAGGCCACGATACTGAATATGATGCCGATTAGTGGTTGACTGCTCTTGCTACAGTCATGGGCTTGGTGGCGACTACTGTTTCTACGTCCCAGAGTAACCGACCCATACATGTTCCCGTTGGTGATGAGGTAAACATTATTTATTAATAAATATGTAGTTTGTACTGTAGAAACCCATGCAGCACTCGAAACCGATGTAGATGCCCATGCAACACTCAATGTTGATGCCCGAGGCAATGCCGACGTACTCGGGATTTGAGGCACCTTATGGTTACTTGCCTATAGTGACCCAAACACTGCCCGTATCACTGTTGTCCTAAGGTAGGTCATGAAACACCCCACACCCGGCCCACGAGCCTGGACCGGATCTGGTATGTTCCTTAAGTAAACCGGTTTCAATGTTCTTTGTTACTTAGAGAAAATTTGTGTAATTTTAGAAAATTATCGTTTTGGGTTGGCTTAAGTTGGAAACCCATTTATTTTTCTTAAAAATCATTTTATTATGGTGACAAAACAATTTTAGGGTTTATTTTGAAAGAAATAATTTTAATTAAACTTTAGTCAAAAATAATTCTTAACATAATAAATTAAAATAAACAGAAGTAAAGAAATCCAACTTGGGCCTTATGGCCTTATTACATCAATCAAAACCCAAAAAATAAAATTAAAGTACTTAGTAAAAATAAAAGTCCAAATCTTTAAATTTCTCCTTGCGATGCATGGTCACCTTCAGCTCCTGCCGACCCGGTCCATTAATGCTCATCACCTGAAAAATATTCCCACAGCGGGTGAGTCAACAGACTCAATGTGTAACCAACACTAACATTCAATAGATCAAGCATACATATTCATATCAAACACTTATTCATACAATAGATATCAATGATGATGCAACCCGAACCCAAAACCTAGATGCCATCCGCTACACATCCCCGTACCAACACGCACACCGTGGGGACTACTAAGTCGACCCTCCATCCGCTACACACCTTGAAAGCGATCGCTGCGATCGGCGTGCTCATCGCCCATATAAAATTTGTGGCATAGCCACCAGATATAGTTGTGTCAAAAGACACCAGATTCAGATAATGTAACCGAAGTTACCACATTCAGATATTGTGACCGAAGTCACCAAATTCGGATAGTGAGACCGAAGTCATCACATTCACTTCCCCTTTCTCATAAATCCCGAATGACCCATATTTTTTTTATATCATGCATCTCATACTTAAATTCACATTCATATATATTTTCACATGTTATAAAATAACATATTTCATAATCCTAATGGGAGTAGGAAACGTACCTGAGTACTTTTGTACCACATTAGGGTACTTAGCCATATTCACATTAATATATATATATACATAGATTAAATATTGCCATGTATCATATTAAATGATAGTGGGGATTACACACTGATTAAGCAATGAAGTCCTTGAAATCAGAAGAACTGATCTCACGATTTAGATCCTTAACTCCTATATTCGGTCAATCATTTAAACATATTAATAAACCTTTCCAACCACAATCCAAATCCTAGTAGGATTTATACACTTACCTTGGTGTCAATTTCCTTTTTGTCCAAATCCCGAAACCTTGCCTTATAAGTCTGTCAAAAATCCTTGAGTCTTAGAAATCCCGAAACCGTTGTACTTCTCCTTGTAGAGTCGACAACTACTAGATCCCGAAGAAAACCTTCCAAATTTCGGCCATGGAATTCTAAAGGAGTTAGATTCCTATATTTCGGCTAAAAGAGAGATTGAAAATCAAATAATAGCTGATCTTACCTTTTTGAATAAAATCGGCAACACCCTTCAGTCACAACAAAGATTCGGCTTTGGCAGAATTTCGGCTTGGTTGGATTGTGTTTTTGGTTTTGAATAAAAGAGAGAGGAGGCTAGGAAATTCGGCTAGACAAAGGAAAAGAGAAAAGAAGAGGAGAGAACCCTAAGAATTTTGGCAGAGAGAGAGAAAAGAAAAAGCGATGAGTATCCTCATTCCTTCCTTTTATAGACGAAATTATCAGCTAAGGAGTCCCTTACTTGGCCACCACTCTTCAATTTGATAGCTTTATCCTTTAATTATCATAAAATAAAAGAGTTTAATCCAGCCTTTATCTCATGGAAATTATGATAAATAAATTCCTTTTTGAAAATACTTAAGATAAATCATCATTTATCTCTCCAATAAAAAAAACCTTTATTTATCCTTAATAGCCGAATTTTAAAGAGGATAAACCTCCCTTTTTCTAGAAGCCTTGCCGTCCACTCCTTGGCTTATGGAAGCAAAAATAAAACCTCCTTTATTTGCTTCCCAAGTGACTCGAACTCAGGCCCAACCCCTTGCAGGTGGCGCCATTTTCAGAGGCCCTAAGTGACATCTTCAGGCCACTTTTCCAAGCCTGTTTGTGTGTCAAATTTCACAAACTTTTTCTTTTAAGGCCACCTTGCCTTGATTTCCTATTTTAGAATTTAAAACTTGACATTTAGGTCATTTCTAAGTTTCCTAAAATTTTCGATCGGCTCTGTAAACTTGCCATTTTCTTACATTTCCAAGTTTCCAGAAATGTGTACTTTTCATTTTTGAATCATTTCCTTACATTTCCAGGTTTCCAAAAATGTTCATTTCAATTTTCATTTTCATACATTTCCGAATTTCCAAAAATATTAAAAATTTATTCATATTACTTAAGACTTGTCATTTCGTACAATTAACCCGAAAATGCATAGGCCCTTTCGAGGATGTTCTGAGTTCTACCCCCTTAAAATAATTTCGTCCTCGAAATTTCCTAACTAAAATAAGCGAGGGTATTCTTTGTCGCATTGTCTCCTCGACTCCCACGAAGCTTCTTTCGATCCATGATTGCGCCATAACACTTTGACTAGAGAACCGACTTCCTTCGTAGTGCTTTCACATCACGTTCCAAGATCCGAATCGGCTCTTCCTCATAGGATAAGTCTAGCCTTAGTTCCACCTCTTCAACAGGTACCACATGAGACGGATCCGATCGGTAGCGACATAACATGGATACATGGAATACGTCGTGCATCTGCTGCTGCAACTCACGGTGGCAACTCCAATTGGTATGCCAGCGCCCAACTCGCCCGATTACTCGATAGGGCCCTATAAACATTGGGCTTAACTTCCCTTTGCGCCCAAACCTCATTACCTTCTTCCAAGGCGAGACTTTCGGGGAACACTTGGTCTCCCACTTCAAACTCTATTTCCTTCCGCCTAAGGTCCGCGTCACGATTTACGCCTATCGAGGCTTCTTTCAACCTTGCCCGAATTATCTCAACCTTCTCCTCAGTTTCTGCCACTAACTCCGGACCTAACACTCGCGCGTTCTCTAACTCGGTCCAACAAGTAGGAGTTCTACACTTCGACCATACAATGCTTCATATGGTGCCATCCGAATGCTAGCGATAAATTTTGTTGTTGTAGGCGAACTCAGCTAGAGGCAAATAATCTTCCCAACTTCCTCGGAAATCCATCACACAACCTCTCAGCATATCCTCCAACACTTGTATAACTCGTTCAGACTGCCCGTCTGATTATGGATGAAAAGTCGTAGTGAAGTCCAACTTAGAGCCTAAAGCTTGATGAAGTGCCTTCCAAAACCGAGACGTAAACCTTGGGCCTCTATCGGAGATGATTGATACCGGTACTCCATGTAACCTCACGATTTCCGCCACATATAACTTGGCTAACTTTTGAAGAGAATAATCAACTCTTACTGGAATAAAATGCGCGGACTTGGTCAAACGGTCCACTATCACCCATACCGAGTCCTTCTTAGTAGGCGTAAGGGGAAGCCCACTAACGAAGTCCATGGTAATTCTCTCCCACTTCCATTGTGGAATCTTGATTGGTTGAAGCAATCCTGATGGGACTTGGTGTTCAGCCTTAACTTGCTGACACGTCAAACATTTCCCCTGATTCGAGTCACCTCTCGTTTAAGATCAGACCACCAAAATTGTTCCCTTAGATCTCTATATAGCTTAATGCCTCCGGGATGCATAGCATAAGGGCTACCATGCACTTCCCGAAGAATCCTTTGTCTCAACTCCTTGTCCCTTGGCATACAGACCTTCCCTTTGTAGCACAATACTCCTTCATCATTGACGCCATAATCCTTTAATTCTCCGTTCTGGACTTGCTGTAACTTAGCACTTAGGTCCTTATCAGCCAACTGTCCCTCTTTCACCTCCTTCAGCCATGTAGGCTTGACTTGCAACTCTGCCAACAGGCTTCCATCATTATACAAACTTAAGTGAGCGAACAAAGCCTTAAATCCGACACAACCTTCCTACTTAGGGCATCGGCTACCACATTCGCCTTACCGGATGATATTCTATCGAGCGATCGTAATCCTTTAACAATTCCACCCACCTTCGTTGCCTCAAGTTTAACTCCTTACGAGTCAACAAGTACTTAAGACTTTTGTGGTCTATGTAGATAATCGACCTTTCTCCATAAAGGTAGTGCCTCCAAACCTTAAGGGCAAAGACCACTTCTTTGCTAGTTCCAAGTCATGAGTTGGGTAGTTAACCTCATGAGGCCTTAGCTGCCGAGACGCATAAGCGACCACTTTACCATCTTGCATTAGCACACATCCTAATCCCGTGTCTGAGCGTCACAATACACCACAAAATCCTTGCTCGCCTCTCATTTGAACTAGCACCTGGAGCTTAGTTAACACCTTCTTAAGCTTTTCAAAGCTCTCTTGTTACTTATCTGTCCATTCAAAGGGTACTTCCTTCCTTAGCAACTTTGTCAAAGCGCGACTATTTGAGAACCCTTCCACGAACCTTCCGTAATAGCTTTGCCAAACCTAAGAAACTTGATTTCAGCCACGGACCTAGGTGGTTTCCAATCCAACACTGCTTCAATCTTCCTAGGGTCCACTCTTATTCCTCTGCGGATACCACATGTCCTAAAAATGCCACCTCCTTAAGCCAAAATTCACACTTGCTGAATTTGGCATAAAGCTTCTTCTCCCTTAACATTTGTAACACAACTCGGAGATGCTCATCATGCTCCTCTTCCGACTTAGAATACACCAAAATATCGCCGATGAACACAACGATGAACCTATCCAAATAGGGTTGGAAAGCCCGATTCATCATATCCATGAACGCGGGCCGAGCGTTACAATCAAAAGCGGCATCACCACAAACTCAAAATGGCCGTATCTTGTCTAAAAAGCGGTCTTATGGATATCAGCCTCCTTCACCTTTAACTGATGATATCCCGACCTTAAGTCGATCTTTGAAAACACTGCGGCCCCCTTCAGGTGATCGAACAAGTCATCGATCCTTGGCAATGGATACTTGTTCTTAATGGTCCACTAATTCAAACTGACGATAGTCTATGCACATACGCATAGTTCCGTCTTTCTTCTTTACAACAGGACCCGGTGCTCCCCATGGAGACACACTGGGTCGAATGAATCCACGATCCAACAACTCTTGGATTTGAGCCTTGAGCTCCACTAACTCCTTTGGCGCCATTCGGTATGGAGCGATTGACACAGGAGCTGTTCCCGGTAGTAAATCTATTCCAAATTCCACCTCCTATCTAGGGGTATTCAGTAATTCCTCAGGAAATACATCTTCAAAGTCCTTAACCGTTCTAACTCCGCTAACACCTTCTTCCTTTCCACCCAACGCACTTACAAAGGCTAAGAACGCCTTGCACCCTTTCTTAACCATTTTCTCAGCCTTTAACGCTGAAACTACATTAGACAAGCAATTTCTCCTTTCTCTGATCATTACTACTACTTCATCCTCCGGAGTTCTTAGTTCCATTCGTTTAGCCGCACAATCCAACACGGCTCGGTGTTCTACTAGCCAGTCCATTCCGAGTATAAGTTCAAACTCTCCGAAGGGTAACTCCATTAAGTCAGCCCGAAAGTTCACTCCTTGAATCTCTAGGGGTACATTCCGAAAGATCTTATCTACCACTACAGTTTGGCCTAATGGGCTTACTACAGTCATCTGCCTATCAGAAGGTTTAGAGTCTAGGCCTAGTGTTTCCACTACACTACATGCAACATAGGAATGGGTCGAGCCCACATCAATTAAGGCATAATAAGGCCTGTCAAAAATAAAAAACGTACCGGTTATAACATCCGGCGCGTCACCATCCTCCTCCGCGAACCGCATAAACAAAACCGGTTGCCTTACCTCTCGATATTAGCAGCACCTCACCTGTGTTCCACGGCCCTGCCAAAGCCACCATTACCTCTGTTGCCCGAACCACGACCCCGTTGAGGGTGCTGTCGCCTCTACCGGCGACTAACGATGCAGCTGCGATCGACTCTCATCGGTTTCTTGGGACAATCCTTGAGCATATGGTCCTTGGACCCACACGAAAACATCCTCCCGTCTTTTTCAAAGACTCCCTAAGTGCTTCTTTCCACAATGCTTACAAGGACGATACTGCCATCCTGTACTAGCTTGCTGATTTCGCGGCCCATCAACTCTAGGTCTCTTATGAACCTTTCCAGATGGTCCAAAACCTCTTTTGGGCTTATTCCTATCCACAGCCTGCTTGGTAGAATCCTTAACTCCCTCGGCCACCTTGGCATTTTCTACCAAAGCAGAGAACTCCCGCTCCTGATGCGATGCTATCAACAGTCTCAGATCGTCCCTCAGTCCGTCCTCAAAATAGACACAGCGCTCATGCTCAGTTGCCACTACTCCCGAGCATAGCGACTCAACCTCGAGGAATTCAAACCGTATTCCGCAACAGACTTGCTCCCTTGCACCAGCCCCAGAAAAGCCTTCCTTTGCTCATCTGTATACCTGGTTCCCACATATTTCTTCTGAAATGCTTCCTTAACATATTCCCAGGTCAGATCCTCAACCGTGGCACCATCCCGAACAGTTAACCACCACTGATACGCTTCATCGCGTAACAGTGCCACCATCCCTTTCAACTTTTCCTCAGGGGTCAAATCAATCTCATCCATGATGCGCTCCGTTGCTTCCAACCAGTACTCAGCTGTACTGGGTGCCACTCCAGATACTCCTCGAAACATTTCCGCTCCATTAGCTCGGAGCCGTTCAGGCATAGACTTTCGATTTCCCGAATTTCCTCCTGCACCAACCACCAACTCCAAAACTCGCAGCACAGCCTGCGACACAGCATCATCCCCCGTCTGAGTTTGCTACTCAACACCAACAGTTGGGGGTGGTGGTGGCGGTGGTATCATCATCGTCCCCCTTGACCCGATCTAACGGGTTACGACACGATCATCCTTCCTCTACCTCGCCCCCACGACGACCACGTCCTCTAGAGCTCATTTCTAATGTCAGAATCTGATTAAGAAGTTTTATGAATTAGTACTTTTATTTCACTAGATTACCCGCGAAGAAATTTTATGAAAAGAGTTTTAAGAGTGGTTCTTTCGTATTCATACACGCATTACGATCTTTTCATTCATTCATACATCCATCAACAAATTATGAACTTTCGTTCATTCGGAGAAACGTTGTAGTTTTCATTGTTGTTGTTCTCTCCACTACCTAGAGGGTAATTTCGTAATTTTGTCCTACTGGTATTTTCATAATTTTTCAAAGAAAAAGTTCCTTGGTGATTTGTCACAAGGTATTTTGGTATTTTTAAATTTCAGGGTATTTTGAAAAAAATTGAAATCAGGGTATTTGGTGATTTTTCACAAATCGGGGGTAAATTTATAAAATCTAATAAATCGAAGTCGTTTCAAAAGTTGCAAAACTTTGAGGTTCTTTTGAGAATTGTACTTTTCAAAATGGTGATGTTGCAAAACTTTTGGAAATCGGGGTCATTTTGGTAATTTTGTAAGTTAGGGGCAATTTTGTAATTTTCCAAAATTCAAGGTATTTTTGATAGTTTGCAAATTAGGATTTTTGAACATTTCTAAAATAATAAAATTTTGGCAAAGCTGTTGGGTAGTTGGTCATTTTATAAACCAAGGGTATTTTGGTAATTTTACCACTAGGGCGATTTTGTAATTTCATAAATCGAAATTTTTTTGAAAATTTTGTAAAGATAGTTTTCATGAATTTAAAGAGTAATTTTAAAAGTTTTTTAAAAAAACTAGGGTTTTGTTGTGTTTATAGAAAACACGGCTAGTTCCCTTCGGGTTTTAGTTATCGTGTTTAGCTTATGACCGAGTCCTCTTGGTTAGGGTGAACCAAAGCTACGCACTGAGCGCAGGATTCGAGTGGAGAGGAGGTGAGTCACGCGGGTGCTTAAATACCAAGCTCCCATCGAAACCATTCCTAGACATGCGCACTGAGAGGTTGCCACACCTCACCGAGCCCTTGGGTTAGGGTGCAGAAGCTACGCACTGCAGGAGGATTCTGCGAAGAGGAGGTGAGTCACTAGGGTCGCTTAAATACCGAGGCTCTTCCGGGATCTAATCCTAGACATGCGCATGGGGTTACCACACCCTAACTCGGTGACTTAGCCATAGGTTTATTTAGTGCATTAAGTCTTATGTGTTTGTGTTTGAGTAAACTAGTCCTAGGGTTCAAGTTCCTATCATACTATTCTACGTTCCATGCCTTTTCTACCCTTCCATAACTCATAAATCACATAATCATACAGATGGTTAGGGGTACTTACAGTGGATCATGGTCGGAGACTTAGGTGCCATGCCGTAAAACACCGCTTATTTCTTAAGATACTTTCAAAAAAAACTTACTTGGCTCGATTTGAAAACGTTTTGGGCCTTAGCCCACGGCGAGAGAGTTTAAAGCTCGGCTCGATACCAAATTGAAACACCCCACACCCGCCCACGAGCTGGACCGGATCTGGTATGTTCCTTAAGTAAACCGGTTTCAATGTTCTTTGTTACTTAGAGAAAATTTGTGTAATTTTAGAAAATTATCGTTTTGGGTTGGCTTAAGTTGGAAACCCATTCATTTTACTTAGAAGTCATTTTATTATGGTGACAAAACAATTTTAGGGTTTATTTTGAAAGAAATAATTTTAATTAAACTTTAGTCAAAAATAATTCTTAACATAATAAATTAAAATAAGCAAGTAAAGAAATCCAACTTGGGCCTTATGGCCTTATTACATCAATCAAACCCAAAAATAAAATTAAAGTACTTAGTAAAAATAAAAGTCCAAATCTTTAAATTTCTCCTTGCGATGCATGGTCACCTTGACTCCTCATTGACCCGGTCTATTAATGCTCATCACTTGAAAAATATTCCCACAGCTGGGTGAGTCAACAGACTCAATGTGTAACCAACACTAATATTCAATAGATCAGGCATACATATTCATATCAAACACTTATTCATACAATGAGATATCAATGATGATGCAACCGAACCCAAAACCTCGATGCCATCCGCTACACATCCCCGTACCAACTCGCACACCGTGGGGACTACTAAGTCGACCCTCCATCCGCTACACACCTTCAAGGCGATCATTGTGATCGGCGTGCTCATCGCCCATATAAAATTTGTGGCATAGCCACAGATATAGTTGTGTCAAAAGACACGATTCGAGATAATGTAATCGAAGTTACCACATTCGAGATATTGTGACCGAAGTCACCACATTCGAGATAGTGAGACCGAAGTCATCACATTCACTTCCCTTTCTCATAAATCCCGAATGACCCATATTTTTTTATATCATGCATCTCATACTTAAATTCACATTCATATATATTTTCACATGTTATAAAATAACATATTTCATAATCCTAATGGGAGTAGGAAACGTACCTGAGTACTTTTGTACTACATTAGGGTACTTAGCCATATTCACATTAATATATATATATATATATACATAGATTAAATATTGCCATGTATCATATTAAATGATAGTGGGGATTACACACCTGATTCGCTTAATGAAGTCCTTGAAATCCCGAAGAACTGATCTACTGATTTAGATCCTTAACTCCTATATTCGGTCAATCATTTAAACATATTAATAAACCTTTCCAACCACAATCTAAATCCTAGTAGGATTTATACACTTACCTTGGTGTCAATTTCCTTTTTGTCCAAATCCCGAATCCTTGCCTTATAAGTCTGTCGAAAATCCTTGAGTCTTAGAAATCCCGAAACTTCGTTGTACTTCTCCTTGTAGTCGACAACTACTAGATCCCGAAGAAAACCTTCCAAATTTTGGCCATGGAATTCTAAAGGAGTTAGATTCCTATATTTCGGCTAAAAAGAGAGATTGAAAATCAAATAATAGCTAATCTTACCTTTTTGAATGAAATCGGCAACACCCATCTGTCACAACAAAGATTCGGCTTTGGAGCAATTTCGGCTTGGTTGGATTGTGTTTTGGTTTTGAATAAAAGAGAGAGGAGGCTATGAAATTCGGCTAGACAATGGAAAAGAGAAAAGAAGAGGAGAGAACCCTAAGAATTGGCAGAGTAGAGAAAAAGAAAAGCTGATGAGTATCCTCCTTCGTTCCTTTTATAGACGAAATTATCACTAAGGAGTCCCTTACTTGGCCACCACTCTTCAATTTGATAGCTTTATCCTTTAATTATCATAAAATAAAAGAGTTTAATCCAACCTTTATCTCATGGAAATTATGATAAATAAATTCCTTTTTGAAAATACTTAAGATAAATCATCATTTATCTCTCCAATTAAAAAAAAAAACCTTTATTTATCCTTAATAGCCGAATTTTAAAGAGGATAAACCTCCCTTTTTCTAGAAGCCTTGCCGTCCACTCCTTGGGTTATGGAAGCAAAAATAAAACCTCCTTTATTTGCTTCCCAAGTGACTCGAACTCAGGCCCAACCCCTTGCGGTGGCGCCATTTTGAGAGGCCCTAAGTGACATCTTGAGGCCACTTTTCCAAGCTTTGTTTGTGTGTCAAATTTCACAAACTTTTTCTTTTAAGGCCACCTTGCCTTGATTTCCTATTTTAGAATTTAAAACTTGACATTTCTGGGTCATTTCTAAGTTTCCTAAAATTTTCAATCGGCTCTGTAAACTTGCCATTTTCTTACATTTCCAAGTTTCGAGAAATGTGTACTTTCCATTTTGAATCATTTCTTACATTTTCAGTTTCCAAAATGTTCATTTCCATTTTCATTTTCATACATTTCGAATTTCCAAAAATATTAAAAATTTATTCATATTACTTAAGACTTGTCATTTCGTACAATTAACCCGAAAATGCATAGGCCCTTTCCAGGATGTTACAGGTCATTAGCACAACCATCGCCTGCTAGAATACCGGATACACGATAGGAGGCTAGGACGATGCAACAATTGACCACGGAGGATGAGGATGACGCTGGGGAACCCGAAGACGAAGGCTGGAGGGCATTGGTAGGTGGGAGTCCCAATGACGATGACGCTGAGGAGGAAGTCTATAGGCCCGCACCTCTGAATGTACCTCTAGATGTACATTCGGTTACACCTCTGGCTGTATGTAGAAATCTTTCATGCGACCATCGTCCACTACCTTGCGGCACACATTCTCCTCGACGACACAATTTATGTATTTTTGTTTTTCTTAATATTGCAATTAAATATATACAAAAGTAAAAAAATTATTAAACTATTTCATTCAAAAATTACATTTGTATTCATTTCAGTGTAGTGTGAGTTATGCTTTAGTTAACAATACATAACAAATTTCAATTTCCTGAATAAAGGAAGCATTGCATCCGCAATATTATTGAAGAAAATAATATTTTGACGCTGAGGCCCCAATGTATCCCTGTACAATGAACATGTTGTATACGTATGCCCTGGGTTTCTACAGTACCCGCATAATCTCTGTTAATTGTCCCTCTCCCGAATATCTATGTTGTTCCTTGTCCTTGTGAAATTTGGGCGACCTTTCGGGACGTGACGTAGCTTATTGTTCGGCATCAAATTGTACGGCACGCTTGACACCGGCGGCCACATAGTCTCATGTGGGATGGTCGGGAATTCAGGACTCTACACACTATGAATCTATTCTAGTCGGTATATGTCGTTATGTAGGGCGCGTACTTAATTCGTAAGTTCTCACATGCGGGAATTGCATGTGAGCATGGAAACCGAACTACTTGGAATCTCTCACAATCACCAGTCCCTACTATTAGGTTCACACGATAGGATGTAGTCGACATGTCCTAGTCAAGCCTAATGTGCTCCATGACTCAAAAATAGAGGTTACAACGCGAGTGGCACACTACATACATAGTGTTTACCCTCGCTATTTTTCATCGGATCTCCTTCATGACGTCATCGAACCACGTACTACTGCCCATTATCTATCCAACATACGTCATTACCCTCTTTGAAAACAAGGCAGCCAGCCGAAAGTATGTTTCATTAACAATCAAGGTTATTGGCAAATGATGCGTCCCCTTTAGTACGAAATTGATGCACTCAGCTAAGTTTGACGTCATATATGTAACACCCCATACCTGAGTCCAAAGCTGAGACTGGATACGAGACATTACCATACTTGAACTTACTTGAACGTGTACTTACGGGCTATAAAATTTCGTTTCGATTTAAAAACTTTCCTTTAATAGCCACAACATACATCTTATGGGCTTACGGGTCATTAAACTCACATCCGGAAGCTTTCAAAGTTCAACCGGAAACTTTTACTCACTTTGAAAACTTTTACCTAGACAGGGGTCACACGCCCGTGTGACTTGGGACACGCCCGTGTTAGGCAGACCGTGTGATCTCAAACTCCCATGTCCTTAGCCCGTGTACAATTTATTCTTAATTTGAACATATTGGAGTTTTCACACGGCCTAAACACGCCCGTGTGGAAATCTAGGGGTATTATGTTTATGACGTCAGCAACCCCTTAAGGAGCACACGGCCTAGGCACACGCCCATTTGGCTAGCCCGTGGCCTATCCTGACTTAAAACACTAATATACAGGGGACACACGGCCTATTAACACACCCGTGTGGGTTGACCGGGTGTCACACATGGCCTAGACACACGCCCGTGTGACTATCCATGTGGACACTTAGAGGCTATTTTCCAAGCCAATTGCCACCCTGAAATCAAGATCATATATATATTCAATTCAACTACTCAAATACTTCATCACAACATGAGCAATGATGCATAATTTATCAACATTGATATGTAGACTTAGTAAATATTGGCCAATATCTTTAGCCATATACAAAAAGAATAATAACTTTGATAACCAACACTTTGGCTCCTCTTAAGACACAACTCATAATAAAATGATTCCTATACATGCCGTGCTTAATATAAAAAACTTGGCGATACCAAAATGGTGATTGATAGTGTGTTTCGAGCTCCGACGTCAATGATCCACGAGTTAGCTTGGCTAGACTACAAGGAAAGTAGAAAATAAAGAAGTAAGAATTTAGCTTAGTAAGTTTGCATGTAATGAATATGGCAATATAATTGCTTAACATAACTCATCCATCATAAAACAATAGAATCTCAAATTTCAAGTGCTTGAGCTTACTTACTCTTACTTATTCATACTCATCTCATGTTACTTACTAGTCTCATGCTTGTATTGTAAATAAGATACATGTATCACTTAATCACATATATTAGTATACTTGGCCATTGTAAACATAAACTCAAACTTCATCTTTCTTAACTTACATAATACTCTTAATCAACTTTGACTAACATAACTTGATAATAGCTTTACTTGCTTAACTTTCTTCTTATCTCATTCATGCTTTACTCTTTATCCCGATGAATTAACCGGAATAACAGATGATACTAAATCTATCACACATGTGTCTCGATGGCAATGCCATATCCTAGATATGGTCTTACATGGGATCTCTTAACTTGGTGTCAATGCCATGTCTTGACATGGACTTACACGAAATCTTCCTTGTGTGTTTCCTTGGAAACTTACCATTGCCATGTCTTGACATGGTCTTACGTGGTATCTTTACTTAGTGATACTTATCAATGCCATGCCTTGGCTTGGGCTTACATGATCTCTTTGCTTGGGAACTCGCCAATGTCATGCCTTGGCTTGGACTTACATGGGATCTTTATCTCATAATAACTTTTCAATGCCATGACTTGTCATGGGCTTACATGATCTCTTTGCTTTAGAACTTATCAATGCCATGCCTTGGCTTGGACTTACATGATATCTTGCTTTAGAAAATTATCAATGCCATGCCTTGGCTTGGACTTACATGATCTCTTGCTTTATTGCCGATGCCATGTCTTGACATGGTCTTATACGGGCTTTCTTATCTCATGTTGTGAATTTGGTATCCTCAGTAATCCAACTTCAATCGGGACTTTCATTTACTAATTCTCATTAATTTCCTTGTTTAAACATTATTAAAAAACTTCATGGAAATAAGGTATATTAACAACATATATAAGTAATTCAATGAAAATACTTATAAAGCTTTAAAATCATACAAACTTACCTCGATATACAAAATGTATGAAGATATGCAATTTAGTCCTCGACTTTGTTTTTGCCTCGATTTCGATTCGGGCTTTGTTTTTCTCGATCTATAATAAGAATTTAACTCATTTAATACTCACATTTACTAAATTGACTCATAACTCATACTTTGGCAAAATTACCATTTTGCCCCTAAACTTTCTTATATTTACACGTTTGCCCCTAGGCTCGTACTATGATTTTCATTTAACTTTCTTGTATTTCATGCTTAGCTGATTCATTTTCTCAACTATAGCAATATTCAATCCTCACTATTTCACTCATGTGTGACCAATTTCATGACTTTTACAAATTAGTCCTTACATGCATTTATCATGAAATTCACTTAGAAAAAGATGTTTATTCTACATCAAACTCTCATAATATTCCATAAAACATCAAAATACATGCATTTCATACATGGGTATATTTTTGAACATTAATCCTAGCTCAAATTATAGCTAGAAATAGCTAATTCAAGTTACGAGGATCTCAAAAATACGAATATTAAAAATGGGGCTAGGATGCACTTACTAGCAAGCTTGAAAGATGAACAAACCCTAGCTATGGAGTTCTTCAAAATTTTGGGCAAGTTTAGTGAAGATGAACATGAATTTTGACTTATTTCATCCTTTTTAATCATTAATTAGCCAAATAACCAAAATGCCCTTTTTACTAAACTTTCAAAATTTACTTACTCATGCCCATTTTTGTCCAAAAATTAGAAATTGGGTAAATTGCTATTTAAGGACCTCTAATTAATAATCCAAAGCTATTCCATACTTAAAGCTTCTAGAATCTCATATTTTGCAACTTTTGCAATTTAGTCCTAATGGACAATTCAATCACAATTTAATAAAATTTCTTCATGAAACTTTCATACTATCATGCAAACATCTCATAAACCTTAAAACTCATATTACTACATCGAATTTGTGGTCTCGCACCACTATTCCAACTAGGCCCTAAATCGGGCTGTTACAATTCTCCCCCTTAGGGATTTTCGTCCTAGAAAATCTTACCAGCAAAAAGGTTTGGGTACTGGTTTCTCATGGTTTCTTCTAGTTACCATGTAGCTTCTTCTATCCCGTGTCTTTGCCACAATACCTTAACAAGGGCGATACTCTTATTTCTTAGCTGCTTGACTTCTCGAGTTAAAATCTTAATCGGTTCTTCACCATAAGTCATGTCGTGTTGAATCTCTACTTTTGTCGGTGTAATTACATGGGAAGGGTCCGATTGGTAACGTCTCAACATAGATACATGAAACACATCATGAATCTTCTCTAACTCAGACGGCAAAGCCAATCGATAGGCTACCAGCCCAACTCTCTCGGTGATCTCATATGGTCCAATAAAACGTGGACTCAGTTTGCCTTTCCGGCCAAATCTTAACACCTTTCTCCATGGTGACACTTTCAAGAAAACTCTATCACCGACTTGATACTCTATGTCTTTTCTTTTTAAATCTGAGTAGGATTTTTGTCTGTCGGAAGCAGCCTTTAAACATTCTCGAATCACCTTCACTTTCTCTTCAGTTTCTCTAACCAAATCAACCCCGTGAATCTGGTTTTCTTTGAGTTCAGTCCAATACAAAGGCGTTCGGCACTTACGCCTATATAAAGCCTCATAAGGCGCCATCTTTAAGCTTGACTGAAAGCTATTATTGTAGGCAAATTCTACTAATGGTAGGAACTTTTCCCAACTACCTTGAAATTCAAGAACATAGCACTGGAGCATATCCTCGAGTACTTGTATTAACCTCTCCGACTGACCGTCAGTTTGGGGATGAAAAGCTGTACTAAAACTCAACTTTGTACCCAAGGCCTCTTGTAACTTCTTCCAAAATCTAGATGTGAATCTCGGATCCCTATCCGATATGATTGACAAGGGAACTCCATGAAGCCTTACTATTTCTGAAACATACAAGTTTGCCAACTTGTCGAGTGAGTAATCAACTCGTACTGGTATGAAATGGGCTGACTTCGTGAGTCTATCGACCACAACCCATACATCATCTTTCTTGCTCGGTGTCAATGGCAAACCCGTTACAAAGTCCATAGTGATACGGTCCCATTGCCACTCAGGAACCATAATAGGCTGAAGCAAACCTAAAGGTACTTGGTGTTCAGCTTTTACTTGCTGGCAAATCAAACATCTTGAAACAAACTCAGAAACATCCTTCTTCATGCTCGACCACCAATACCTTTGTTTCAAATCATTATACATCTTAGTACTACCCGGATGTACAAATAAACATCCGTTATGTGCCTCATGCAAAATCCTCTGGATAAGCTCCTCTTTTCTCGGTACACAAACTCTATCTCTGAATATCAGACATCCATCGGAATTAATCTGAAAGTAGGACTCAATACCTGATTCGCACTGTGCTCTCTTAGCTTGTAAATCACTGTCATCTTTCTGAGCCTCAAAGATCTCTTGGAAGAACATCGGTCTAGCCCTCAACTCATCTAGAATAGAACCATCATCGGATAAAGTCATCCACGAATTTAATGCCCTTAATGCAAATAGGGACTTTCTACTCAAAGCATCGACGACAACGTTCGCCTTTCCCGGATGGTAGTCAATGACCAACTCATAATCTTTTATCAACTCTAACCATCTCCGTTGCCTTAAATTCAACACCTTTTGCGTCATCAAATACTTCAAACTTTTGTGATCAGTGAAAATCTGACATTTTTCACCATATAGATGGTGTCTCCAAATATTTAGTGCAAAAACAATAGCTGCCAACTCTATATCATGCGTCAGATAGTTCTTCTCATGTGGCTTTAGCTGTCTAGAGGCATATGCTATTACTTTGCCTTCTTGCATAAGTACACAGCCTAATCCATTTAAGGATGCATCGCTGTAGATCACGAATTCTTTCCCTGACTCGGGTTGTACTAAAACTGGAGCCTCTGTCAACAAGGCTTTCAGTTTCTCGAAACTTTGTTGGCATTTTTCTGTCCACTCAAACTTCACATTTTTCTGTAACAATTTCGTCATCGGAGTCGCAATCATGGAAATCCCCTTGATGAATCGTCTATAATAGCCAGCTAGGCCTAGGAAACTTCTAACCTCAGACACATTCTTCGGCAGTTTCCAGTCAACAATAGCCAAAATCTTACTTGGGTCCACTTGGACTCCATCTCCCGAGACGACGTGTCCCAGAAATCCAACTTCCTTGAGCCAAAATTCACTTTTGCTGAACTTGGCATACAATTGACTTTCTCGTAGAATCTATAAAACTGTCCGCAGATGCTTGGCATGCTCCGGCTCATCTCGAGAATAAATCAATATATCGTCAATAAAAATGACTACAAACTTATCGAGGTATGGCCTAAAGATGCGGTTCATTAGATCCATGAACACCGCAGGAGCATTGGTCAAACCAAAGGGCATGACTAAAAATTCATAATGCCCATACCTCATTCGAAAAGCGGTCTTCGACACATCTGAGTCCCTTACTCTCAACTGATAGTACCCCAATCTCAAGTCTATCTTGGAGAACATAGTGGCTCCCTTCAATTGATCAAACAAATCATCGATCCTTGGTAATGGGTACTTGTTCTTCACGGTCACTTTATTAAGCTGCCGGTAATCTATGCACAATCTCATGGTGTCGCCTTTCTTTTTCACAAATAAAATCGGAGCACCCCATGGAGAACAACTTGATCTTGCAAAACCTTTGTCTGTCAACTCTTGCAACTGTGCCTTTAGTTCCCTCAACTCCGTTGGAGCCATTCTATAAGGAGTAATTGATATTGGTACAGTACCGGGAGCTAGCTCAATGCCAAACTCAACCTCTTTTACCGGAGGTAGTCCTGGCAATTCCTTAGGAAAAACATCCAAGTACTCACATACTATCAGTACTGACTCAATCTTTAACTCTGTTTCTTTAGCATTCATCACAAAGGCAAGATACGCCTCATACCCTTTTCTTACATATCTCTGAGCCGACATATGAGAGATCACTACCGGCGATCTATCTTGTTCATCTGATTCTACATGAAAGGTGTCTTCATTTTCACATCTCAACTCAATATATTTCTTCCCACAAATTACTATCACATCATGAGTGGTTAACCAGTCCATACCAAGAATGATGTCAAACTCATCAAATGGCAACAACATAAGGTTTGCTTTAAAATAATGACCTCTAATCATCAATGGGTAATCTTTACATACTTTATCAACTAACACACTTTTGCCTAATGGATTAGACACCTTTATCATAAATTCTATAGACTCTATGGGCATACTCAAATTGGATACTAATTTTATGCAAATATAAGAGTGGGTAGATCCGGGATCTATTAAAGCAATAACTGTAGTATCATGAAGAGAAATGGTACCCGTAATAACATCAGGAGAAGATGCCTCTTCGCGAGCGCGAATGGCATAAGTCCTTGCAGACGCCCTACCCTCGGGTCTCGCAGCCTGCTCTCTGGGGTTACCCCTACCACTCGCCCCACTTCCCGGGTTCCTCTGTGATCTTTCTCTGACCATGCTCCCAGATCTCGTATTCTGAGTTTTCTCTTCTTTCATCATTTCAGGACAATCTTTTATAAAGTGGTCTTGGGAACCACATCTGAAACAAGCATTTTCATGTGCTCGGCACTCACCGAGATGACGTCTGCCGCACTATGGGCATTCCAGTCTATTAGATCGAATGTTCCCAACACTAGCGACTGAAGTAGTCTGAGCCTTATTCCTCGAATACTGTTTACTCTTGTTTCTACTTGAAAACCCGGTGGAAGTAGCCGATCGAGTGGAGAAATATCTTGGCTTCTTGGATGAGGATTGGAATGACTTATTCCACTGTCTCTTCCTCGAGTCTCGAGACTCAATTTTAACTTTTCTTTTCTCCTTTACTAATTCTTCGCCTTTACAAGCCCGATCCACCAGCACAACGAATTTTCTCAGTTCTAGGACAGCAACAAACAACTTAATGTCCTCATTTAGACCATCTTCAAATCTCTTGCTCATGATGGCTTCGGTGGATACACACTCTCGAGCGTATTTACTGAGTCTTACAAACTCAAACTTATAATCAGTTACTGACATCCTGCCTTACTTCAATTCTAGAAATTCCTTTCTTTTCTGGTCGATAAACCTTTGGTTGATGTACTTCTTTCTGAACTCTTCTTGGAAAAATTCCCAAGTGATCTTTTCCCTTGGTACCACTGACACAAGGGTGTTCCACCATTGATAAGCAGAATCTCTTAAGAGAGAGACTACACATTTCATGCACTCATCAGGTGTGCACGATAGTTCATTAAATACCCCGATGGTATTTTCTAGCCAAAACTCTGCCTTTTTCAGATCGTCATCTTTTCTAGCCCGAAATTCCTCTGCCCCATGTTTCCGGATCCTATCAACTGGAGGCTTATCTCCTCTTACTACTTCTACTACTTGAGGGGCTATTGGGATAGCCTGAGGAATAGGTGGGGGTGGAGGGGGTTGTGCATTCGGGTTCGTACGAACGAACTCCGTGTACCATGTATTCATCATATGGAGGAAGGCTTCTCTAGCCTCTTCTCCTCCTCTCTGACTAACCGTAGTGGGTCTATTCTCATTCTTATTTGGCACCGTCCGTTCAGCGGGAGCCGGCGCGTTACTTTCTACATCATCCGCCACAGCTCTTTCGGGATCCATTTACTATATAGAAACATATTTTAAGTCATCAGGAGTCGTCACACTATCATTATAAAAATATCCTTACGTATGGCATGTATAGCTAGACTCATGCTTATGCTACGTTAGTCCTAGAATCGACTAAATCATAGCTCTGATACCACTAAATGTAACACTCCATACCCGAGTCCGAAGCTGAGACTAGATACGAGACATTACCATACTTGAACTTACTTGAACGTGTACTTACGGGCTATAAAATTTCGTTTCGATTTAAAAACTTTCCTTTCTTAGACACAACATACATCTTATGGGCCTACGGGTCATTAAACTCACATCTGAAAGCTTTCGAAGTTCAACCGGAAACTTTTACTCACTTTGAAAACTTTTGCCTAGACAGGGGTCACACACCCATGTGACTTGGGACACGCCCGTGTTAGGCAGACCGTGTGATCTCACACGCCCATGTCCTTAGCCCGTGTACAATTTATTCTTAATTCGAACCTACTAGAGTTTTCACACGGCCTAAACACGCCCGTTTCAATAGCCAGTGTGGAAATCTAGGGGTATTCTGTTTATGACGTCAGCAACCCCTTAAGGAGCACATAGCCTAGGCACACGCCTATGTGGCTAGCCCGTGGCCTATCCTGACTTAAAACACTAACATGCAGGGGACACACGGCCTATTAACACACCCATGTGGGTTGACCGTGTGTCACACACGGCCTAGACACATGCTCGTGTGACTATCCATGTGGACACTTAGAGGCTATTTTCCAAGCCAATTGCCACCCTGAATCAAGATCATATATATATTCAATTCAACTACTCAAATACTTCATCACAACATGAGCAATGATGCATAATTTATCAACATTGATATGTAGACTTAGTAAATATTGGCCAATATATTTAGCCATATACAAAAAGAATAATAACTTTGATAACCAACACTTTTGCTCCTCTTAAGACACAACTCATAATAAAATGATTCCTATACATGCCATACTTAATATAAACAAAATGGTGATTGATAGTGTGTTCCGAGCTCCGACGTCAATGATCCACGAGTTAGCTTGGCGAGACTACAAGGAAAGTAGAAAATAAAGAAGTAAGCATTTAGCTTAGTAAGTTTGCATGTAATGCATATGGCAATATAATTGCTTAACATAACCCATCCATCATAAAACAATAGCATCTCAAATCTCAATTGCTTGAGCTTACTTACTCTTACTTATTCATACTCATCTCATGTTACTTACTAGTCTCATGCTTGTATTGTAAATAAGATACCTGTATCACTTAATCACATATATTAGTATACTTGGCCATTGTAAACATAAGCTCAAACTTCATCTTTCTTAACTTACATAATACTCTTAATCAACTTTGACTAACATAACTTGATAATAGCTTTACTTGCTTAACTTTCTTTTTATCTCATTCATGCTTTACTCTTTTGCCCGATGAATTAACTGGAATAACAGAGGATACTAAATCTATCACACATGTGCCTCGATGCCAATGCCATATCCTAGATATGGTCTTACATGGGATCTCTTAACTTAGTGTCGATGCCATGTCTTGACATGGACTTACACAAAATCTTCCTTGTGTGTTTCCTTGGAAACTTACCATTGCCATGTCTTGACATGGTCTTACGTGGTATCTTTACTTAGTGATACTTATTAATGCCATGCCTTGGCTTGGGCTTACATGATCTCTTTGTTTGGGAACTCGCCAATGCCATGCCTTGACTTGGACTTACATGGGATCTTTATCTCATAATAACTTTTCAATGCCATGACTTGTCATGGACTTACATGATCTCTTTGCTTTAGAACTTATCAATGCCATGCCTTGGCTTGGACTTACATGATCTCTTGCTTTAGAAACTTATCAATGCCATGCCTTGGCTTGGACTTACATGATCTATTACTTTATTACCGATGCCATGTCTTGACATGGTCTTATACGGGCTTTCTTATCTCATGTTGTGAATTTGGTATCCTCAGTAATCCAACTTCAATCGGGACTTTCATTTACTAATTCTCATTAATTTCCTTGTTTAAACATTATTAAACAACTTCATGGAAATAATGTATATTAACAACATATATAAGTAATTCAATTAAAATACTTATAAAGCTTTAAAATCATACAAACTTACCTCGATATACAAAATGTATGAAGATATGTAATTTAGTCCTCGACTTTATTTTTGCCTCGGTTTTGATCTGGGCTTCATTTTCTCGATCTATAATTATAATTTAACTCATTTAATACTCACATTGACTAAATTGACTCATAACTCATACTTTGGCAAAATTACCATTTTGCCCCTAAACTTTCTCATATTTACACTTTTGCCCCTAGGCTCGTACTATGATTTTCATTCAACTTTCTTGTATTTCATGCTTAGCTGATTCATTTTCTCAACTATAGCAATATTCAATCCTCACTATTTCACTCATGTATGACCAATTTCAGGACTTTTACAAATTAGTCCTTACATGCATTTTTCATGAAATTCACTTAGAAAAAGATGTTTATTCTACATCAAACTCTCATAATATTCCATAAAACATCAAAATACATGCATTTCATACATGGGTATATTTTTGAACATTAATCCTAGCTCAAATTATAGCTAGAAATAGCTAATTCAAGTTACGAGGATCTCAAAAATACGAATATTAAAAATGGGGCTAGGATGCACTTACTAGCAAGCTTGAAAGATGAACAAACCCTAGCTATGGAGTTCTTCAAAATTTTGGGCAAGTTTAGTGAAGATGAACATGAATTTTGACTTATTTCATCCTTTTTAATCATTAATTAGCCAAATGACCAAAATGCCCTTTTTACTAAACTTTCAAAATTTACTTACTCATGCCCATTTTTGTCTAAAAATTAGAAATTGGGCAAACTGCTATTTAAGGACCTCTAATTAATAATCCAAAGTTATTTCATACTTAAAGCTTCTAGAATCTCATATTTTGCAACTTTTGCAATTTAGTCATAAAGGACAATTAAATCACAATTTAATAAAATTTCTTCATGAAACTTTCATACTATCATGCAAACATCTCATAAACCTTAAAACTCATATTACTACTTTAGATTTGTGGTCTCGCACCACTATTCTAACTAGGCCCTAAATTGGGCTGTTACATTATACCCATATCGTAGGCCTCCATCGTACGATTGCATCCACCGTTGGAATGGTATATTCGTTAGGTATGCCGTACTGTAGGCGTTGATGGTGCTCAGGTTGTTTAGCATTTAACAGAATCGATGTTGGACGAACTTGTAACTTGTCGAGAAACGCCTACCCATTAGTGGAAGGAACAAACACTTGAATAGTGGAAGCACTGTAGTGTATATATTAAACAATTGGAACTACAAACTCATGTCAATGACTAGGATTCACTTAGTTTCTAAAGGATTTTTTTGTGGTAGTTTGATCCCATATGTCGTAAGCAGTACCGATGATGGGTGCGATCCTAGAGGCTACCATGATGCTCAATCCTGGATAATATTTTGAGTCCCCTATTCGATATGACACATATGTCAAGCTGCGGGCAAATACGACGGTGTAATTGGCTTAGGAAGAAATCCCAGTCATATGTCGTTTCTTTAGGAGTTAATGCAAACGTTATCGACAAAATCCTTTGATTGCCGTCCTGAGAAATGACAATCAACAAACAATGTTAATACCTTTCGTATAGCTTGGTTCCATCAATTTAAACCAAGGGCTTGCAATGCTGGAAAGACTCTCTGCATTGTTCAAAGAAACAAAAGAATCGATGGAACACTCTTTCCCCAGGGACCAATTTATCACCGAAGTACGCTGGGTGCGTTTCCAGATCGGTTATGGAACTTGGTAAGTACCGATCCAATATCTGACACCATTACCACAAATAGTTGTACGAACCGTCCCACTCGTGATGCAACCTATCCATGGCCTTTTGTTTCACAACCCACACTTTGTAGTATGTTGGAGTGTACTCGTACTAAGAGAGGATGTTCACAATCAACACTGGGACCACAATCTTGGGACGTGCTTTTACGATCGGTAGAATAATGTCAGAAATCATGTCTGAGTTTAACCTCAGATGATCCTAACTTGCACCTACCGTAACACAGGTATGTAAACCAGAATACTTCTTTATTGTCCATAGCCTAGTTTACTTACGGAGAGACGCCATTATTTTCCACTTACACCTCTCGTCTCGTATTGCGTACTTACCTTCGAATTTCGCAGTGCGAGACTTCGTGACGAATTCGTGACGAAGTAGTTTACACCGTTTGTAACAACCCATTTTTCAGTGGTGACGAAAACAGTGGTTTAGGGACCACAAATCTGACGTGTGAGTTCATAAATATTTATTCGTTTAAAATATTTACGAGGTCATTAATGTAGTATTAAAATTTCATTAAGAGATTATATCATTTAGATAGTTAATTAGGTAAAAAGGACTGAATCGTAAAAGCTATAAAAGTAGAGTTTATTAATTAAGAGGACTAAATGAATAAAATAGCCAGTATAGATTTAATGGGTGAGTCAACATGACTATATTTGCATGGATAAGATTAATTAAGGTAAATTGCGGTTAATTAATGTTTAATTAAGAACTTTGAGATATTTAAAAAAAATGCCTAAGTATATATATTAAATTAAAGAAAAGAAAAAGAGGAATTTGGCTTATTTCTTCATCTTCTCCACGGCACAAGGAGAGAAAGAAAAAAATTTAGGGCTCATGCTATTATTTTTTTTAAGCTTCAATTGATCACGAAAGTGTTGACGATTATGGAAAAGAAAAGATTACGGAGAAGTTCTTGTGCTTTTGCGATTACTGCAAACCAGTCATGTAAGTTTGTTTTATGTGTATGCATGGTTATATTCAATTCCTTGTTAATGATTTAATCTTTTAGTTATATAATGTATTGTTATTAAAATGTTAAACATATTGTATATTTAAATGCGATGTTATTCAGGCTTAGTGCCTAGCAGGCTTTGAGCCGGTGTAGTAAATGTTAACGTCCCTTAGAAATTTAGCAATTGATAGTAAATAAGTTGACTTATCGAACTTACTAAGTTTCCTTATGCTTACTAATTTAATTTGATTTTTCTAGGACTCTTGGAATCGTAGCATCAATTGGATTAACTTGGAAGCTCACACACTGTCATCTATACCTTGGTAGTCATTTTGTGCTTGTTTTGAAGTTGGTTTAAAGTGGCATGTAATAAGAAGAGTCTTGTAGGACTATGTTATTTTTGTGCTGGAATTAGATGTTATAAATGGTCATTTTTATGTTTGTATGATAGGCTTGATATTTTGGTGTTTATGCTTGTAAACATGATAAGTGATGCATATATATAATATTTGAAATAGTTGGGATTTTGATTGTGTTAGTGTTTAGGTTAGTTGATGGAAATATGTTGTAAATGTGTGATTTTACAATAATGTTTGCTACAATTGTGGTGCCTTTGAATGATATATTGTTTAGATGCATTAGGATGTTTGAAATGGCATGTTTAGGTGTGCTTGAATGATGTTTAGATCCCTTGAATGTATGCCCAAATGGTATGGATGGTTAGGCATGATTTTGGCTTAAAATGTTTTGAATTTATGGTCAAATTATGGATCACACAGCCTGAGCCACAGGCTGTCACATGGCCGTGTGACACACACGGTCTGGTGACACAACCGTGTGTCATTTGAAATTTCTTAGTGTTTTAAGTCAGTGAGTTACACGGCCTAGCACACGGTCTGGCACACGGCTATGTGTGGCAATTTAGAGAGTTACATGGCCTGGCACACGACCTACGACACGACCATGTGACCCTACTCAATGAGTTACACAGGTGATGACATAAGCTATGACACAACCATGTGTCCCTTTTTTCAAATGTTACACGGCCTGGGCTATGTCACACGACCATGTGAACACTATTTTCCAAATTTTCAAACTTTTTCCCAAATCTTCTATTTTGTTTCAAAATAGTTTCGAACTGCTTCTAAGCTATTTTTAGGGCCTCGAAGGCTCGATTTAGGGACCAAATGCATATGATTGATTGTATATTAATGTGATTTACTTAAGTAATGTTTATTTATTGTATTGAGATGTATTAAAATTAAATGTTTCTGATGGTACAGTAATACTCCGTAACCCTAATTTAACGACAGAGATGGGTTAGAGTGTTACATTTAGTGGTATTAGAGCTACGATTTAGTCAATTTTCAGACTAGACGTAGCATGTATAGAGTCTAGAAATACATGCCACTTATTAATCGATGATAGTTTGATGGCTTTTGATTATTTTTGAAATGTTCATATAGATAAAAGATGTCATCCGGATCCAATCGAGCAGATTTCGACGAGGTAGAAAGTTTTATTCTAGCTACTGGTGAAGGTAGTACTCGAAATGAGCCCGGATTACAAGGGCCTAGAGATATAGCACCGAATGCTTTTCTACGCATGATATATAATATGTATGAGGCATACTTAAAGGTAAATTCAATAGCTCAACAAACGTGTTCCCTTCATCCTCAAAGTTCGACTCAACAAAATATTTTGGGAATTACTATCGATAAAGTTAGAAAATGTGGTGCCATGGAATTTTGTGGTAATGTGGGTGATGATCCAACCAAGCCCGAGTATTGGTTAGAGCATACATAGAGGGTGTTTGATGAAATGATGTGTTATCCATAGGATTGTTTATAGTGTACGGGGTCGTTGTTAAAAGAAAAGGCATTTCAGTTGTGGTCTACGTTAATGTCTGTGGTACCGAAGGAAAGAGTCAACTGAGATTTCTTTAAATTTAAGTTTCGTAAGAAATATATTTGCAAATGATATTTGGAGCGAAAGAAGAAAAAAATTCTTAACTAAAGCAAGGGAATAGAACCGTGGCCAAGTATGAGAGATAGTTTGTACAACTTAGTAAATATGCTCATGATATTGTACCTTCAGAAGAAGACATGTGTGTATGTTTTGCAGATGGATCAAATGATGAAATCAAAATGTTAGTTGGAGCCATGGAGATTCATGAGTTTATGATTATGTCTGACCGAGCCCAAAAGATGGATGAAATTTGTGCTAACAAAAGATGAAATGAGGCGAAAACACGTAATTTTGGCAAACGCATTGGATCTAAAACTTTCTCTGGTTCTCCACAAAAGAAGCCGAGGGAATCCAATGATAGATTCTCAAAACCATCAGAGTTTCAAGGAAGGGATCGTCTGAAGCAGAGTAGCAAGAAAGCTCTAGCTCCTTCAGTGGCTAGTACAGGCAGTGTGTGAAATACCAACAAGACAGAGTGCAAACAATGCGTTTGATATCATTTTGGAGTATGCAGAGTTAATGACATGACATGCTTTATATGTGGATCCCCCGATCACTTTAAAAGGGATTGGCCTGATCGAAATGAGCCTAATAAAGATCAAAATGAAAAATTTGTGACTACTCCTACACGGGGTCGACAACCTGGAAATAACATTTCGGGTGGAGTTAATCGGAGTGGAGTTACAGATAAGTTGAATAGAGCTGAAGCTAGAGCTCTTGCCAGAACCTATGCTATCCGTGAACGAGAGGATGCCTCAGCTCTCGACGTAATTGCTTGTAGTTTTTCTCTTCTTAATGTTGTGTATATGCATTTATTGACTTGAGGTCAACACACTCATATATATTCACTATGTTAGTGACAGAAAATAATTTACCTGTTGAGTCCACTGATTGTGTCGTCAAAGTTACGAAAGCTTTAGGTCACAATATTATAGTTGACTTGGTATGCAATCAATGTCCACTAAAAATTCAAGGTAACAACTTTCCTGCCGATTTAATGCTTTTACCTTTTAATGAGTTTGACGTCATTTTGGGAATGGAGTGATTGAATCTACACAAATTTGTGATTAATTGTCGATTAAAAGGAGTTGATTTGAGATGTCCTGATGGTAATATAACGTCTTTTAGATTTTATAAAACTTATGGTATTTCAAGTTTGATCTCGACAGTAAAAGCAAAGAAACTAGTACAGAAAGGTTGTGATGCGTTTTTAGCTTACATTCTAGAATCCAGAGTGCCAGAGAAGAAGGTGGGTCAAGTACAAATAGTATGTGAATTCTTAAATGTATTTCTTGAAGAGCTACCGGGATTGCCGCTAAAGCGAGAATTTGAATTTGCTATTGATCTAATACCTAAGACTTCACCGATATATATTCTGCCGTATAAAATGGCACCGATTGAGTTAAAAGAACTTAAAAAACAGTTGCAAGAATTACTAGACAGAGGTTTCATTCGACCAAGTATATCTCCTTGGGGAGTACCAGTATTATTTGTGAAAAAGAAAGATGGTTCAATAATATTATGTATAGACTATCGATAGCTAAACAAGGTAATGGTAAAGAACAAATATCCTTTGACTCATATTGAAGAATTGTTCGATAAATTGAAAGATGCAACAGTATTTTCAAAGATAGATATCAGATCTGGATATTATCATATGCGGGTAAAAGATTGTGATGTACTAAAGATTGCCTTTCGAACACAATATGGACACTATAAATTCTTGGTAATGTCTTTTGGGTTAACTAATGCCCCAGCAGCTTTCATGGATTTGATGAACAAGGTTTTTCAGCCTTAGTTAGATAGATTTTTGGTTGTGTTTATTGATGATTTATTGATCTACTTCAAAAAGACCAAACATGCTCAATATTTGAGAATAGTACTGCAAACTTTGTATGAGAAGCAGTTGTATGCAAAATTCAGAAAATGTGAGTTTTGGTTGAAGGAATTTGGATTCCTTGGACATGTGGTTTCCATGGAGGGTATACGTGTGGATCTGAGTAAGATCTCTGCCATTATAAATTGGAAAGCTTCGAAGAATGTTTCTGAGGTACGTAGTTTTTTGGGACTAGCATGTTACTACCATCATTTTGTTAAAAAATTTTCTATAATAGTCTTACCGATAACCAAGTTACTACAGAAGAAAGTTCAGTTTGTTTGGTCAGACGAGTGTCATCAGAGTTTTAACTAGTTAAAAAGAATATTGACGGAAGCTCCAATTTTGACACAACCTAAGTCTGGAAAAGAATTGGTTGTTTACAGTGATGCTTCGTTAGTGGATTGGGATGTGTACTGATGCAAGCTGGAAAAGTAATAGCTTACGCTTCTCGTCAGTTGAAACCTCATGAGAGGAACTACCCGACGCATGACTTAGAGTTGTCCGCCATTGTTTTTGCTTTGAAAATTTGGCGCCATTACCTCTACGGTGAAAAGTATCATTTCACGAGGCTCTTGGCACTAAACTTAATTTTAGTACAGCGTATCATCCGTAGATAAATAGACAATCAGAACAGGTAATTAAAATTCTAGAAGATATGTTATGTTGTTGTTTTCTTGAGTTCGAAGGAAGTCGGGAGAGGTATTTACCGATGGTAGAATTTGCGTATAATAATAGCTATCATTCCAGTATTAAAATGGCACCATTTGAAGCCTTATACGGAAGAAAATGTAGAACATCGTTGTATTGGTCAGAGTTGAGTGAATCCAAGCTAGTTGGTACAAACTTGATTCGCGAGACTGAAGACAAAGTTCGTGTAATACAGGATTGTTTAAAGGTAGCACCAGATCATCAGAAGTCATATGCTAATCTAAAATGAAAAGATATAGAGTTTGTTGTTGGGGATCGAGTATTCTTAAAAATCTCACCATGGAAGAAGGTGCTTCGTTTCGGAAAAAAGGGTAAGTTGAGCCCGAGGTTTATCGGGCCATATGAAATCATTGAAAAAGTCAGTCTTATAGCTTACAGATTAGCTCTACCCCTGGAGCTTGAAAAAATTCATAATCTTTTTCATGTTTTGATGCTGAGGCGATATAGATCATATCCTTCACATATAATTGCTCCTTGTGAGGTGGAGATTCCGCCTAATCTGTCATATTCTGATGAACCGATCAACATTTTAGCACGTGAGGTAAACGAACCCTGAAATAAAAGAGTATTGTTGGTTAAAGTCTTGTAGAATCGTTACGGAGTTGAAGAGGTTATGTGGGAGATAGAAGAATTGATGAGTTCATAGTATTCGAATCTTTTCACTGGTAAGAAATCTTAGGGACGAAATTTCCTAAAGAGGGAGATTGTATGTAACAGTCTGGTTTATACCCTGGTCGGAACAGTGGTTTCGGGACCATAAATCCGAGTCTGAATAACATTTTAATATTATTTTCTGTGTTTATGATATGTGTTTAAGCATGTGCTAAATTTCTGAGTATTAATTCATTCGTCTGTGTGCTTAATTTGAGCAAAGGACTAAATCGCGTAAAAGTTAAAGTAGCCTTCTATTTGATTGAATGGCTTAAATGTTGTGTCTTCTTAAATAGAAGGAATTATGTTGCAATTTGGCCAAAATTATGGTTAATGGACGGTAACATGCTTATAAATTATGTTTTTATATGATTATATTATAAGTAAATATTATATTATAAGATTTTATAATAAAACAAATGTATTAATGAAGCCATTTTCATCCTATATTGCCGAAAATACAAAAGAAAAAGAAAGAACAAAAGCTTCAAGGGTTTCGGCTATTTTAAGCTTAGATTAAGGTATGTTTTGGCCTTAGATTTTGATGATTTTTATGTTTTTGAGATTGTTGCTTAGTCTACTATCAAGCCCATGTCTCAATTTTGTGTATTGATGATGTTCATGAGATATACCATTGATGATATATTGAGCTTTGTGATGAGTTTAGTTGTTAAATGAAAGATTTGAGCTAGATGAACACACTTTGTTCTTGAAATTTTGATGAATTTAGCTAATTAGGGCTAAATTGAGAAAATAGCAATTTGAAGGACTAAATTGCAAATTAGATGGAAAATGTGGGTTTGTATGAGATGTGTGAACATTCGGCTAAGCATGGTTAAATGATGATTTTGTGTTTTTGATGTTTTGAGAAAAATGGATTAAATTGATAAATTGTGCAAATGTGAGGGTTAATTTTCAAATAGCCCTAAATGTGTGTCCTTAGATTGAATTGAATGAGTTAGCGAATAAAAGAGTTAATTCTGGATTTGTATAGATCAAGAACCGAGGAAAACAGATTTAGATCGCGAAAAAGCGAAAGTAACCGAGTAGACATTTTCATTTCCGTTAAATCGAATTCGAGGTAAGTCATATTGCAAATAAATGTAATTGTATTGAATTGAGTTTATTTACATGACTATCAATGATAATGACTGCTTATGAGATGCTATGTATATGAATTCCGGGATAAGGTCGATATAGTGATAAGTCTGAGAAGTCCCGTATGAACTTAGGAATACAAAGGTATCTGTTCCGTTTTATCATGTAAGACCACGTCCGGGACGTTGGCATTGATTTGATATTCGGGTAAGACCACGTCTGGGACGTTGGTGTCGATATGAGCTTTACGTGTAAGGCCATGTCTGGGACATCGGCATCGTATCGATTCGTATAATACCCTGTCTGGGATAGTGGCATCGATATCTGACTGCATGTAAGACCTCGTTTGGGACGTTGGCATTGTACGATTATTCTGAGTTTCTGAGTATCCTATTAGATTCCGAATGGTTCAACGGGGAAATTCGAGCTATAAAAAATTACGTGAATGTATATTCGTTTCAAGTACGTTTGGTATGTACACTAAGTGTGTATAAAAGGTAAGTACCTATATGACTTTGATTTGAAGAAAAGCATGTTTGAATATGAGAATGTGAATGAGATGTAAGAATGGTTATGAAAGAACTATGTATAATTTTTATATGATTCTTGGATTGATGAATGTGGCAAATATGGCCAAGAATATGGACCAAAGCATATATGTGAGAAATTTGCTATGAATATGAATTGTACCAATGTTTCTACATGCTTATATGCTCTACATGTTGAGTTTATTTGTATTATGACTTACTAAGCTTTTGGAAAGCTTACTCTATGTGTGTGTTTTTCTCTGTTTTATAGGTCGTCAAAGCTACTGAAGGCTCGGGACCGTCTAGGATCGTCATCATACTACTCAACTTGTTTTGGTACATTATAGAAATGTATATAGCTAGATATGGCATGTATAGGCTACTTATTTGTATAAGAATGAGATATGAATTTAGGCATGTGATTTGGCTAGTTATGTGTTGGTTATATGCTTAAATGAATATGATATATGGTGCATGTTTTGGTATGATTGGAATCGATTTTGATTGTAGAGATTGAATGGTTAATTTGATATGTTTTTTGTTGCCAAATGTGCATGAGATGTCTTGATAAATTGCTTGTAGGTATGACCCTAAAGTGGGTGGCATTTTGGCCACGCAAATGGCCTATAATGTCACACGGTTGTGGCACACGGGCGTGCCTAGTGACCGTGGGGCTAAGTCAGTAGCTAGCCTAGGAGCACACGACCAAGACACACGGGTGTGTCTAGTAACCGTGTGAAAAAGTCAGTATATGGCCTATGAGTGCATGGCCTTAGCACACGGGGGTGCTTGGTAACTGTGGAGCCAAAACAGATTCGACCATGGCCAAGGTACACGGGCGTGCTTGGTGGCCGTGGAGTAAAGTCAGATTCAACCATGGGGAGGACACACGGGTGTGTCCAGCAGCCGTGGGAGGCACACGGCCTGCCTACACGGGCGTGTAATCCCTGAAACTTAGAAAAGTTTTAAATTTCTGTGAAATTTTGTATGTGTTTCGGTTTAGTCCCGACCCGGTTTATAAGCATGTTTTAGGTCTCGATGACCTACTAAGGGGACACTATGATTGAGGTTGATACACAATTGTATGACATTTTTGTAAATGTTTTCGATCTGCCAGTAACACCTTTAACCCTAGTCTGGTGACGGATACGGTTAGGGGTGTTACATTTGGTTGGTATCAGAGCTACAGTTTAGTCGATTCTCGGACTAACGTAGCGTGTCAGAGTCTAGCTATACATGCCATATTTCTGAATTGTGATAGTGTGATGAATCCTGACGTATAAATGTGATTTTTGTATAGTAATGGATCCCGAAAGAGTCGTAGCTAACGACGTAGAAAGTAATGCGCCTGCTTTCGCGCAAGGAACAGCGCCCTCTGATCTGAGACCGACTACGAACGGTCATGAGGGAGAAGCTAAACAAGCTTTCTTCCAGATGATGAGTGAATGGTTCACTCAATTCGTAACGAATAACCCAACTGTTTCACAACCCCCGCCCCTGTTAATCACCCTCAGACATCTGTTATGCCTCCGACTATAAATCTGAACTTGTTAAAAAAACCTCCGGTTGACAAAATTCGTAAGTATGGGGCTGAAGAGTTCCGGCCTACTAATGATGATGATGTCGAGAAGGCAGAGTTTTGGTTAGAAAACACGATCCGGGTATTCGATGAGATGTCTTTGACTCCGAAAGAATGCATAAAGTGTGTTGTATCTTTCCTCCGAGATGCAACTTATCAATGGTGGAAAACTTTGATCTCTGTTGTTCCAAAGGAACGGGTGACATGGGATTTCTTCCAGATTGAGTTCCGAAAGAAATATATTAGTGAGAGGTTCATTGATCAGAAATGAAAGGAATTTTTGGACTTGAAATAGGGCCATATGTCTGTTACAGAATATGAACGAGAGTTTGTCAGACTGAGTCAATATGCTCGTGAATGTGTATCTACTGAGGCAATAATGTGTAAAAGATTCAAGATGGCCTTAATGAAGATATCTCATTTGTTAGTCGGGATCTTAGAAATAAAAGAGTTTGTTGTACTTGTTGATCGAGCGTGCAAAGTCGAGGCACTTAGGAAAGATAAAAGAAAGTCGAGTCGGAAGCCCGAGAAGTGAGAAAGAGATTTGAGTAGATCATTTGATCGCTTTCAAAGAAATTTAGAGATGATCAAAGCCATTCGAGAGTTAATATGGGATATTCAAATAGAAATCGAGATAGATCACAAATGAGCTCCAAAGCTCTTCAGTGGCAAGTGTTGGAAATGTACGATCCGAGAAACCAGAATGTAAGCATTATGGGAAAAGACATCCGGGAAGTTGTAGAATGAATGATGTGAGCTTGTTTTTGGATGTGGATCACTTGATCATTTTATCCGTGATTGCCCCGAGTCCGTCGAGCGCAGACTGCTCGAGAATCGAGATCCGATAATGCACTTGTGAGAGGTAGACCTTCGAAGAATGTAAGAAATGTCAGTGACAGTCAGAGAACTACGAGAGACTGTTGCAAGATCTGAAGCTAGAGCGCCTGCCAAAGCATATACTATTCGAGCTCGTGAGGAAGCTTCATCTCTAGATGTTATAACGGGTACTTTTACTCTTTATGATACTTCTGTGATTGCATTGATAGACCCTGGTTCTACGCATTCGTATATATGCATGAATTTAGTGTTCAGTAAGACTTTGCCTGTAGAGTCTACTGAGTTTGTTATAAAGGTATCGAACCCCTTAGGTAAAAGTGTCCTGGTTAACAAAGTATGCAAGAATTGTCCGTTAATGTTTTGAGATATCTGTTTCCCTGCTGATCTGATGCTTTTTCCATTTGATGAGTTCGATATCATTCTGGGTATAGACTGGTTGTCTTTGCATGATGCTATTGTGAACTGTAAAAGAAAGATTATTGATTTGAGATGTCCGAATGATGAAATTGTACGGATTGAATCTAATGATTTGAATGGTTTGCCTGCTGTGATATCTGTGTTAAAAGCTCAAAGGTATGTGAAAAAGGGGTATGAGTCATATTTTGCTTATGTGATTGATTCGAAAGTATCTGATAAGAAAGTTGAATCAGTGCCTATTGTTTGTGAGTTTTCTGACGTATTTCCTGAAGAATTACCGGGTTTGCCTCCGATTCGTGAAGTTGAGTTTGGTATTGAGTTATTACCTGGTACTACACCTATTTCGATAGCTCCGTATAGAATGGCACCAACAGAGTTGAAAGAGTTAAAGTCACAGTTGCAAGAATTGACCGATAGAGGGTTTGCTAGACCGAGTTTTTTGCCTTGGGGTGCTCCTGTTCTGTTTGTGAAAAAGAAAGATGGCACGATGAGAATGTGCATCGATTATCGTCAGTTGAATAAGGTGACCATAAAGAACAAATATCCGCTGCCCAAGATTGATGGTTTATTCGATCAATTAAAAGGGGCTACTGTATTTTCAAAGATTGATTTGAGATCGGGATATTACCAGTTGAGAGTAAAAGATTCAGATATACCGAAAACTGCTTTCAGAACGAGGTACGAGAATTACGAGTTTTTAGTTATGCCATTTGGACTAACCAATGCTCCTGCTGTTTTTATGGATTTGATGAATAGAATTTTGAAACCGTATCTAGATTGATTTGTTGTTATATTCATTGATGACATTTTTATTTATTCACGTGATGAGACTGAACATGCTGAGCATCTGAGAATTGTATTGCAAACTCTGCGAGAAAAGAAATTGTATGCAAAATTCAGCAAATGTGAATTCTAGTTACATGAGGTTAGTTTTCTGGGGCATATTGTGTCAGCTTCTGGGATTCGAGTTGATCCGAGCAAGATTTCTGCTATTCTGGATTGGAAACCTCCAAGAAATGTATCTGAAGTCCGTAGCTTTCTGGGGCTAGCTGGTTATTATCGTCGTTTTGTGAAAGGATTTTCAGTGATAGCTACTCCGTTGACTAGACTGCGTCAGAAAGATGTTAGATTTGAATGGTCGGACAAATGCCATAAAAGTTTTGATCAGTTGAAAACTCTGTCAACAGAAGCTCCAGTATTAGTACAACGTAATCGTAAAGAATTTGTTATATACAGTGATGCTTCGTTAAACGGTCTGGGATGTGTTTTGATGCAGGAAGGCAAAGTTGTAGCTTATGCTTCGAGACAATTGAAGCCTCATGAAAAGAACTATTCGACACACGATCTCGAGCTAGCTGCGATTATGTTTGCACTAAAGATCTGGCGCCATTATCTGTACGGTGAAAACTGTCACGTGTTTTCAGATCATAAAAGTTTGAAATACCTGATGACCCAGAAAGATTTGAACCTGCGTCAAAGAAGATGGTTAGAACTATTAAAAGATTATGAGCTTGTAATAGATTATCATCCGGGTAAAGCAAACGTTGTTGCTGATACATTGAGTAGAAAATCATTGTTTGCTCTACGTGCTTTGAATGCTCAGCTAAATCTATCTGAAGATAGCTCTGTGATAGCTGAATTAAAAGCAAAACCATTGTTTATACAGCAAATATGTGATGCTCAGAAATCTGATAATGAGTTATTAGCGAAACGAGCTCAGTGTGGTTCGAATTCTAAATTTGAATTTTGAGTTGTTGATGATTGTTTAAAATTCCAAGGTCGTATCTGTGTTCCGAGAAATCCAGAGTTGATTCAGTTGATTTTGAGTGAAGCACATAATAGTCATCTATCTGTTCATCCGGGGAGCACTAAAATGTACCATGATTTGAAGAGACACTATTGGTGGTCTGGTATGAAGCGTGATATTTCTGACTTTGTTTCAAAATGTTTAATCTGTCAGCAAGTCAAAGCTGAACATCATGTTCCATCTGGGTTGTTACAACCGATTTTGATTCCCGAGTGGAAATGGGATAGAGTAACAATGGACTTTGTTACTGGACTGCCTCTGACTCTGAGAAAGAAAGATGCGATATGGGTTGTAGTTGATCGATTGACGAAATCTGCCCATTTTATTCTGGTAAGATCTGACTATTCACTTGATAGATTAGCCGAGCTTTATATTTCTGAGATTGTTAGATTGCACGGGGTGCCACTACCTATTGTGTCAGATAGGGACCCAAGGTTTACATCGAGGTTCTAGAAGAAATTACAAGAAGCTTTAGGCACGAAACTGCATTTCAGTACAGCTTTTCATCCGCAAACAGATGGTCAATCCGAGCGGATTATTCAGATTCTTGAAGATATGTTAAGATGCTGTATACTTCAGTTTAATGGTTCGTGGGAACAATATTTGCCATTGATTGAATTTGCATACAATAATAGTTTTCAGAGGAGCATCAAAATGGCACCATATGAAGCTCTGTACGGACATAAATGTCGTACACCTCTATATTGGACTGAGCTCAGTGAAAGTAAGCTACATGGAGTTGATTTAATAAAAGACTCAGGACAGAAAGTGAAATTGATTCGAGATTGTTTGAAAGCAGCATCTGATCGTCAGAAGTCTTATGCGGACTTAAAACGAAAAGATATAGAATTTAAGATCGACGACAAAGTATTTCTGAAAGTGTCACCATGGAAGAAAGTACTTCGTTTCGGACGTAAAGGCAAGTTGAGTCCGAGATTCATCGGGCCGTATGAAATCATTGAGCGAGTTGGACCTGTTGCATATCGATTGTTGTTGCCTTTCAAGCAAGAAAAGATACATAATGTATTCCATGTCTCGATGCTCCGTAGATATCGATCCGATCCATCACATGTGATTGCCCCATCTGAAATTGAAATTCGATCTGATATGACATATGAAGAAGAACCGATTCGTATCTTAGCTCGTGAAGTGAAAGAGTTAAGAAACAAGAAAATTCCGTTAGTGAAAGTATTATGGAATTGACACGGAATAGAAGAGGCTACGTGGGAGCCGGAAGATTCAATGAAACAGCAATATCCGACTCTATTTAACGGTAAGATTTTCGGGGACAAAAATCTCTAAGGAGGGGGAGAATTGTAACAGTCTGGTTTATACCCTGGTCGGAACAGTGGTTTTGGGACCATAAATCTGAGTCTGAATAACATTTTAATATTATTTTCTGTGTTTTTGATATGTGTTTAAGCATGTGCTAAATTTCTGAGTATTAATTCGTTCGTCTGTATGCTTAATTTGAGCAAAGGACTAAATCGCCTAAAAGTTAAAGTAGCCTTCTATTTGATTGAATTGCTTAAATGTTGTGTCTTCTTAAATAGAAGGATTTATGTTGCAATTTGGCCAAAATTATGGTCAGTGGACGGTAACATGCTTATAAATTATGTTTTTATATGATTATATTATAAGTAAATATTATATTATAAGATTTTATAATAAAACAAATGTATTAATGAAGCCATTTTCATCCTATATTACCGAAATTACAAAAGAAAAAGAAAGAACAAAAGCTTCAAGGGTTTCGGCTATTTTAAGCTTAGATTAAGGTATGTTTTGGCCTTAGATTTTGATGATTTTTACGTTTTTGAGATTGTTGCTTAGTCTACTATCAAGCCCATGTCTCAATTTTATGTATTGATGATGTTCATGAGATATACCATTGATGATATGTTGAGCTTTGTGATGAATTTAGTTGTTAAATGAAAGATTTGAGCTAGATGAACATACTTTGTTCTTGAAATTTTGATGAATTTAGCTAATTAGGGATAAATTGAGAAAATAGCAATTTGAAGGACTAAATTGCAAATTAGATGGAAAATGTGGGTTTGTATGAGATGTGTGAACATTCGGCTAAGCATGGTTAAATGATGATTTTGTGTTTTTGATGTTTTGAGAAAAATGGATTAAATTGATAAATTATGCAAATGTAAGGGTTAATTTGCAAATAGCCCTAAATGTGTGTCCTTGGATTGAATTGAATGAGTTAGCGAATAAAAGAGTTAATTCTGGATTTGTATAGATCAAGAACCAAGGAAAACGGATTTAGATCGCGGAAAAGCAAAAGTAACCGAGTAGCCGTTTTCATTTCCGTTAAATCGAATTCGAGGTAAGTCATATTGCAAATAAATGTAATTGTATTGAATTGAGTTTATTTACATGACTATCAATGATAATGACTGCTTATGAGATGCTATGTATATGAATTCCGAGATAAGGTCGATATAGTGATAAGTCTGAGAAGTCCCGTATGAACTTAGGAATACAAAGGTATCTGTTCTGTTTTATCATGTAAGACCACGTCCGGGACGTTGGCATTGATTTGATATTCGAGTAAGACCACATCTGGGACATTGGTGTCGATATGAGCTTTACGTGTAAGACCATGTCTGGGACATCGGCATCGTATCGATTCGTATAAGACCCTGTCTGGGGCAGTGACATCGATATCTGAGTGCATGTAAGACCTCGTCTGGGACGTTGGTATTGTACGATTATTCTGAGTTTCCAAGTATCCTATTAGATTCTGAATGGTTCAACGGGCAAATTCGAGCTATAAACAATTACGTGAATGTATATTCATTTCAGGTACGTTTGGTATGTACACTAAATGTGTATAAAAGGTAAGTACCTATATGACTTTGATTTGAAGAAAAGTATGTTTGAATATGAGAATGTGAATGAGATGCAAGAATGGTTATGAAAGAGCTATGTATAATTTTTATATGATTCTTGAATTGATGAATGTGGCAAATATGGCCAAGAATATGGACCAAAGCATATATGTGAGAAATTTGCTATGAATATGAATTGTACCAATGTTTCTACATGCTTATATGCTGTACATGTTGAGTTTATTTGTATTATGACTTACTAAGCTTTTGGAAAGCTTACTTTATGTGTGTGTTTTTCTCTGTTTTATAAGTCGTCAAAGCTACTGAAGGCTCGGGGACTGTCGAGGATCGTCATCACACTACTCAACTTGCTTTGGTACATTTTGGAAATGTATATAGCTAGATATGGCATGTATAGGCTAGTTATTTGTATAGGAATGAGATATGAATTTAGCCATGTGATTTGGCTAGTTATGTGTTGGTTATATGCTTAAATGAATATGATATATGGTGCATGTTTTGGTATGATTGGAATTGGTTTTGCTTATAGAGATTGAATGGTTAATTTGATATATTTTTGGTTGCCAAATGTGCATGAGATGTCTTGATAAATTGCTTGTAGGTATGACCCAAAAGTGGGTGGCATTTTGGCCTTGCTAATGGCCTATAATGTCACACGGTTGTGGCACACGGGCGTGCCTAGTGACCGTGGGGCTAAGTCAGTAGCTAGCCTAGGAGCACACGGCCAAGACACACGGGCGTGTCTAGTAACCGTGTAAAAAAGCCAGTATATGGCCTATGAGTGCACGGCCTTAGCACACGGGGGTGCTTGGTAACCGTGGAGCCAAAACAGATTCGACCACGGCCAAGGTGCACGGGCGTGCTTGGTGGCCGTGGAGTAAAGTCAGATTCGACCATGGGGAGGACACACGGGTGTGTCCAGCAGCCGTGGGAGGCATACGACCTGCCTACACGGGCGTGTAATCCCTGAAACGTAGAAAATTTTTAAATTTCTGTGAAATTTTGTATGTGTTCCGGTTTAGTCCCGACCCGGTTTATAAGCATGTTTTAGGTCTCGATGACCTACTAAGGGGACACTATGATTGAGGTTGATATACAATTGTATGACATTTCTGTAAATGTTTCCGATCTGTCCGGTAACGCCTTTAACCCTAGTCCGGCGACGGATACGGGTTAGGGGTGTTACATTGTAACAACCCATTTTCAGTGGTGACGGAAACAATGGCTTTGGGACCACAAATCTGATGTGTCGATTCGTAAATATTTATTAGTTTAAAATATTTACAAGGTCATTAATTTAGTATTAAAATTTGGTTAAGAGATTATATCATTTAGATAGTTAATTAGGTAAAAAGGACTAAATCGTAAAAGCTATAAAAGTATAGTTTACTCATTAAGAGGACTAAATGAACAAATTAGCTAATAAAGATTTAAAGGTGAGTCAACATGGTTATTTATTTGCATGGATAAGATTAATTAAGGTAAATTGTGGTTAATAAATATTTAATTAAGAACTTTGAGATATTTACAAAAATGCTTAAGTATATATATTAAATTAAAGATAAGAAAAAGAGGAATTTGGCTTATTTCTTCATCTTCTCCACGACACAAGGAGAGAAAGAAAAACTTTAGGGTTCATCCTATTATTTTTTTAAGCTTCAATTGGTCACGAGCGTGTTGACGATCGTGGAATGGAAAAGATTGCGGAATAGTTCTTGTGCTTTTGCAATTACTGCAAACCAGTCCTATAAGTTCGTTTTATGTATATGCATGGTTATACTCAATTCCTTGTTAATGATTTAATCTTTTAGTTCTATTATGTATTTGTAACGCCCCGAATTTTAGGCCTAGGAGAAATAGGTTTTGAAACAAGGGAACAGTTATGAGACTGCACATAAGTATTTAGTTGTGCAAGAAAATGGCACAATTGATTGCTTGGCTTAAAGGTTAAGTGAGTTTGGAGTGTTTGAGAATGTTTGGGAAGTCCTGGGTTTAAACCTAGGCTTTAGTAAAAAAAAATTAATTTTTAAGTGAATAAGGCCCTTTGTTCAGGAGAGTGGGCTTTATGAATAATTGTGGCGGAAATGTGACACAAAAAGAGCTTGTGGTTTAGTGGCAAGGTCGCGTGTAGAGTAACCTTGGGGTCTGAGGTTCGAATCTTGAGCTGCACAGGGAGTGTTATTTTTGTCACCTGTGTGGTGAGGTGGTGGTGTTTGACTGAAACACTGTTGAAAGGAGTTTGAACTGGTCATGGAGGGATATTAGGAGCAAATCATGGAGAGGATTATGGAGAGATTTGTGGAGAGAAACAATGAGGTTGAAGGGTGTGGGGATGGTTGTGCCGAATTGGTATAGGGAAGTCTAGGAAATTCGGCTCGAGGGGTTTTTCTCTCATTTTGGTCAGTTTTGTCATCGGTTTTTGGACCTTCTAAATTCCTGTTTCTTTATTTTCTCTCTAGTTTCGAAATTGCAATTGACCATTCGTGCATTTTTGTTGTTCGGCTCCTGCTGTTCTGGCGAAGTGTTAAGCTACTCTTTTCAAGTCCATTTCCTTTCTTTTGCACCAACCTCTGCCGAAACCCCCTTCTTCTCTGTTCTTTTCAAGCTTGGCCAACTGGCCCTTTTCATCTCTTTTACTTATTGACTGTTGTTTCGGCCAAACTCATCACCTTTGCCTCTCCCTTGTGATTCTTTCTCTTTTTTGGCATTTTGGCACCGTTGTGACCAAAAGTTCTTCCTGTAACACCCCTTACCTGTATTCAACGCCAGAACCGGGTACGAGGCATTACCGCACTTATCTTGCTTGAACATACAACACTGGACTATCAAATTTCATTTCCAATTTAAAACTTTTCATTCACATTCATAACATTATTATTATGGGCCTACGAGGCCTTAATCATGCAAATGGAGTGCCTCGAAATCAAACCGGGAAATTTTGAAAACTTATAAAAAATTTGCTTTATCAGGGCCACAGGCTCGTGTGGAAGGAGGGGCATGCCCGTGTCACATATCACATGCCCGTGTTTGACACCCGTGGTCGACATTGACTTGCATCACACGGCCTGTCACACGCCCGTGTGTCTGGCCCGTGGTCGCCTCTGACTTGTATCACACGGCCAGTCACACGCCCGTGTCCTTCGACCGTGTGGCGAATTAAATTCCAAATTCAACTGCAAACTTCACACGGCCTGGGCACACGCCCATGTCCCTGGCCGTGCCTTCCACACGGCCGTGTCTCTGCCCGTGTGTTTACTATAGAGCTTACTAACTTGTAAAACTAACATGCAGGGGACACACGGCCTAGCCACACACCCATGGGACTGGCCGTGTGTCACACACGGCCTAGACACTCACCCGTGTGCCTACCCGTGTGGACAAGAACAAGGCTATTTTCCAAGCTCTTTATGCTACCCTAACTCACACATCAAAAATCCATTCAACCAACCACTAAGCAACAAAATTGTGCAACATACATTTTCATAAATAACCTCCTCTTTTCATAAATTAGCATTAATGAGCCATCAACTATGGCAATATACAAAAGAGTTCATCTCTAAAAGAGCCAATACACTTGGCCAAAACAACAAAACATTTCATTAAGCCTAGCCCCTATACATGCCATACTCAAAATGCTAAGTCTAAATGTACCGAGATGAGTCGATAGTGTGGGTGATCTTCCGATTATCTTCGAATCTCGAACTAGCTCTTTGACTCTATAAAACAAGGGAGAAGAAAGGGAGTAAGCTTTAAGCTTAGTAAGTTTACGTGTAAACAATAAACATCATAACATGTGCTAATCAATAAATAGCATTACATACTAAGCAAAAACAATCCACATTCCATAGCCATGCTTACTCATTTCATCTCTTACCATATCCCAACCATATAACAAGCATAATGCTCACATTTAATAGCATACATTCCCTGCACTTATCACCACACAGTCACATGAAACAAACACTTAAACAATTTCTCAATGAACCATTAAAATAATACCATACACTCGGTGGTTTCGCACATAGCCCACCATTAATCTATAATTAGGGTGGTATCGCACATAGCCCACCTACAAGAGGATTTATGGTGGTATCTCACATAGCCCACCAAATGATAATATAAACGATGGTATCGCACACAGCCCATCGTGAATGATTAGTAAGGTGGTATCGCACTTAGCCCACCATTAAGAATATTTACGGTGGTATCGCACATAGCCCACCATTAATCTATAATTAGACTAATACGGGAATTACTCAATATCTATTGAATTCAATTCATCTCAATCATAAATAATTTCATTCATACAATGCACCATTTAATAACAACATGTAAACTCGAAATGAATCGTTTACACATAAACTTACCTCGGTGCAAAATGTGTTAATCCACGGCTTAATCCGTAACCTTGCCTTTTCCCCGGTCAAGGTTGTTTCCGCGCTCTTCTTGATCTATAATAATGAAATTCACTCATTCCATCACTTTATAAATCATACTACATCAAAATCTCTACTTAGGCAAAAATGACCATTTTTCCCTTACACTATGGTAAAATTACGATTTTGCCCCTAGGCTCGTAAATCATTTTTCATCACATTTTCTCATTAAACAAGCCTAGATGGACATTTATTCCTCTTACAACAACTCACAAAACCATTTATTTCATGCATTTATTACACATTTACAATCTTTACAACTAAGTCCCATTTAGGTGTTTTCATGGTAACACCTTTCACAAAAGTTGTTCCTTCACTCACTAACATTCATTTTCTTCCATAAAAACTCAGCAAAAAACATGAACACTCTCATGGCAAGTCCCTAAACTTTCAACCATATAGCAAATTAGTCTCCTCATTAGTTAGCTTAAGCTTTGGGGACTCCAAAAGTACAAAAATTCTCAAGAAAGACCTCTAAAACCACTTACTTGTAAGGAGATAGCTTGGCTGAAAGTTTTTGAGCTCTAAATCCTCTAATTCTCTTACATTTTCGGTGGAGAAGAAGTATGAATAGTAAAAGATGATATTTCTTCTTTTTATCTTATTTTATTCATTCTTTCATCACCTAATTCCACCAAATTAACCAAAAATTTAATGCTCTTGTCTCCCTAGTCTATATGGCTGGCCAACACACCCTTAATGGCCTAATTGCACTTTAAGAACCACCAATTTAATATTCTATGACTATTAGACACATCTACCTTGCAAAATAGAACTTTCGCACTTTATGCGACTTAGTTCTTTTTCACAATTAAGCATACAATTGCTAAAATTAAAGCATCACAATTTTCATATAACCATATATTTATGCCATAACACATAAAATAATACTAAAATAATTTTCTTCACCCCCGGATTAGTGGTCCCAAAGCCACTGCTCCGACTAGCCCCAAAATCGGGCTGTTACAACTCTCCCCTCCTTTAGAGATTTTCGTCCTCAAAAATCTTACCGGTAAAGAGATTTGGATATTGTTCTCTCATGGCTTCTTCCGGTTCCTACGTAGCTTCTTCCACACCGTTTTTTTTCCATAACACTTTTACTAAAGCTATACTCTTATTCCTCAACTGTTTAACTTCTCGAGCCAATATCTTAATTGGCTCCTCTTCATAAGTCATACCCGATTGTATCTCAATTTGCGTTGGAGGGATCACATATGAAGGATCGAAACGATATCGCCTTAACATTGATACATGAAACACATTGTGTATTTTCTCTAACTCTACCGGCAAAGCCAACCGGTATGCCACTGGCCCAATCCTTTCGGTAATCTCATATGGCCCTATGAAGTGTGGACTCAATTTACCTTTTCGACCAAATCTCAATATTTTCTTCCATGGGGATACTTTTAGAAATACTTTGTCGCCCACTTGAAACTCTATTTCTTTCCTTTTTAAATCCGCATACGACATTTGTCGGTCTGAAGTAGCTTTCAGACTATCACGGATCACCTTCACTTTCTCCTCAGTCTCTTTAACTAGATCAACCCCATGAATTTGCTTCTTTCTAAGCTCGGTCCAATACAAGGGAGTCCGACACTTGGGACCATATAAAGCCTCGTATGGTGCCATCTGTATACTCGACTGGTAACTGTTGTTGTAGGCAAACTCGACCAAAGGTAGGTATCTTTCCCAACTACCTTCAAATTCTAACACACAACATCGGAGCATATCCTCAAGAATTTGAATCACTCTTTTAGATTGGCCATCGGTTTGAGGATGGAACGCGGTACTAAAATTCAGTCTCGTACCCAAGGCTTTCTGCAACTTCTTCCAAAATCTTGAAGTAAATCTCGGATCTCTATCCGAGATAATAGATATAGGCACCCCATGCAATCTCACCACCTCAGCAATATACAAATCGGCCAACTTATCAAGTGAGTAATCCACACGTATCAGTATAAAGTGAGCCGACTTTGTTAATCTATCAACAATGACCCACACAACATCTTTCTTTCTTGGAGTCATAGGTAACCCCGTTACGAAATTCATGGTGATCCGATCCCATTTCCATTCAGGAACTATCACCGGTTGAAGTAGTCCCGAAGGTACTTGATGTTCGGCTTTCACTTGTTGACAGACCAAACACTTGGTAACAAACTCAGAGATATCTCTTTTCATACCCAGCCACCAACACAACTTCCTCAAATCATTGTACATTTTTGTGCTGCCCGGGTGTACTAACAAACAACCATTGTGTGCTTCATGTAAAATTTTTCGGATTAACTCGTCATCCTTTGGCATACAAATCCTGTCACGAAACATCAAACAACCATCTGAACTAACCCAGAAATCAAAGTCATCTCTCAATTCGCACTGAGCTCTCTTAACTTGTATCTCACTATCAGTCTTATGAGCTTTACATATCTGCTGAATAAATAATGGTCTAGCCCTCAACTCGGCCAATATAGCACCGCCATCAGACAACGCTAAACTCGTACTTATAACTCTCAAAGCATATAGGTATTTTTGACTCAAGGTATCCGCAACCACATTCGCTTTCCTCGGATGGTAATCGATTACTAACTCGTAATCCTTTAATAATTCAAGACACCGCCGTTGTCGCAAATTCAAATCCTTTTGGTCCATTAAGTACTTCAAAGTCTTGTGATCAGTGAAGATTTGGTACTTCTCGCCATATAAATAATGACGCCAAATCTTCAAAGCAAAGGCAATTGCAGCCAACTCCAAATCATGAGTCGGATAATTCTTTTCAAGCAATTTTAATTGTCTCAAGGCATAAGCTACTACCTTTGTAACGCCCTGAATTTGGGCCTAGTAGAATTGGGCCCATTGGGCCTTGGGCGTGGGAGCGTTTAAAATTTTTGAGAACAAGAGAATGACACTAATGCAAGTTGGACCTATTAGGTGAGGGATTTTGGAAGGTTAGGGGGCTTCCATAAAGTCTCGGGATCAAACCTGGGCTTTAGAAAAATTTTGGTTTTAGGTGAATAAAACCCTGGGAGTTAGTAAGTAAGCTTTAAGAATAAAATGTGTAGAAAAATGACACAAAAGGAATTGTGGTCTAGTGGCAAATGGTGCCACATAGGAGACAAGGGAATCACGCCACACAAGGAAGCAAGGGGTCCAAGGTTCAAGTCTTGGCGCTTGCATTTCATTTTGATTTCTTTTTAAATGAACTTAGACTTTGGGCCATAGGAATACATTTAGTTGCGCGTGTTTTAAGACAATAAGGAGCTAGTTGGTAAAGTGGCTAGCGGCGTGGATTATGTTACAGGGGAGCCTTAGTTCGAATCCTATTGCAAGCAAAAAGGGATATTTATTTTGCTAAGTGGGGATGGTTAGAGTTTGTGTTGGAATTAAACTCTGCTGAAGGAGGGATCCCACATCGGGAAGCTAACAAGAGGGAAGGTAAGAAGCTGGCTTTAAATAGAGCAATCTATGAGGAGAGTAAGCATACCTTGGTGGGCATTTGGGCACAAGAGTGGTCGGAGTGCGGATTAACTCCAGATTCCTATCAGGTGTGTATTTCGCACTACTCTAGCTGTAGAGCGGCAAATACCGAAATACCGGTCACTCGGCGATGGTAGCCACACGAGCGTGCGAGCGCACGTATGGGAGCTTCGACTCGATAGTCGAGGCCATTATAGTGTTCTTGTGGGTTTAGGCTATTTGGGCCACGTTGGGCCGAAAGGGGCCAAGTGGGCCCAATGGGCCCGTGGGCCCATATGAATAAATTGTATGATTGTGTAGTAGATATTGGACTGGTCAATGTGAATCTCATATCTGTGGCTAGATTTGGGCTAAATGGGCCACACGAGCGTGTGGGTCCATTTGGGCCGAGAATGGGCCCTAGGCCCAATCGCATCGTTATCTCGTTTCTTCCTGTTAGGGTGCGTTGTATCGCAAGATAATTTCAGGGATTCTTAATCTTCACTGGTATTCGGAAAGGACTTAGCAAAACCCGGTGAAACAAGGATCGGTGCTAGGGGGTTGGCGGCACACTCGTAATCAAGGTGTGTAATCTCACACTCCTGTTTGTTCTATTAATGCCATGATCTGTGAACTGGCTAAAAGCCGAAATACCCTCGAGGGGTAGATCACCGAATTACCCTTGGTGATAAATTACCAAAATACCCTTGGTGGGTAAAATTATCGAAATACCCTTGGTGGGTAAAATTACTGAAATACCCTTGGTGGGTAAAATGACTATTTTGCCCTTGTAGGTAAATGACTGACTAGACTATGAATGTGATTGATTTGGACTATGATTGTATGACTGCGTTTTAATTGACTTGATTGTGGTCGTGTGACTGTTATGCTGTTAATTTATGTCCAAATGACTGTTACTGAGCATGGCCATTTTGCATACATGTGTAATATTGCGCATGACATACAGGACATAGTGCATGGGGTTGGGATTTGTATTTTGGAGGAAGTACTGTACTGGTGGCTATGCCACGTTATACTGATTCAGTGGCTCCGCCACGATATACTGATTTTAGTGGCTCAGCCACGTATACTGTTACTAGCAGCTTTGCTGCATTTATACTGGCAGCTCAGCTGCATTCTTGGAGTGTAGGGCTGGGTGGGTTGACTTGGTCCCCACATGGAGTGTAGGGTTAGATTGGGGTGGGCTGCATTCTCTATTTGCATTACCATGATTTTGGGGCTGTAGGCCCAAACTGATACTGCATGGGCTTAGGCCCAGACTATGACTGTGACTGAAAATGGGATTACACACTGAGTTCTTCTAACTCACCCCTTTTCCCATAACCTTGCAGGTAATCCCCAGTGATAGAGGATTTGGGAGCTGCGGAGAACTCGATGGTGGCCATACATCGGAGTTGTTCCTCACGAAACTCAGTAAATCTGGTTTTTATCTTATTTTTTTAGATTATTTAATTTGGGTTATTGTTTTGTAATAAGGCCATTGGAATTATTTTACTTTTTAAACTTTCATTTCGGCATTTACTAAACTGTTAAGTGTTTAAAAAACTGGGTTTCTTAAAATATTAATATTCATTTTTCAAAAAAGCACGTTTCTGCAACTGTTCAAGTTCGATTTTCACAACAAAAATAGTTTTTCTAAGATAATAGCAACTTTATAAAAATAGAAAATAAGCAAATCGCGTTTTTACAAACAAACAACGAAACTCGGAGTTTCAAAAAGAGATGCAACATTCTTAACGATCGATTAGCTTTTCAACTACCTTTTGATGTGACATGCTAGATCCGGCCATAATGTTTAGGCCGGGTTTGGGGTGTTACATTTAATGGTATTAGTGCCAGGTTGCAAAACTCGGCTGTGGAATGGGTTTTGAAAACTTTTTCAAATCTGCTTAAATTTTTAACTTGGGAAATGATAGTGTTACTGAAAGTATGGCACACCGAGTCTCCGGCACCAAATCCGTAAGTTTCTTGACCTTATACTCTGTTATATGCTGATATGACTGTACTGAGAAACTACTAGGGATAGTAGTAGAATACTGAATACTTTTATCTGTTTAGAATTTAAAATACAGTGAGTTAGAAATACGGTGATTTCTTTAGGTATTGGACTGTATTTTTGGTATTTATTCTGTGTGTGTTTGGTTTGGATGTGATGTTTGGCTATAGAAATTGGTTGCGTATGAGATATTTGTCTGCCTTAATGGTTAGGTGTTTTGAGTATGTGTAGGGACTTCCAAATTCTAGTTAAAATATGATAGGGATATTAGAATCAGAGTATGCAGTGGTAGCGTAGAGGGGTAGTTGTTACACGACTACCCTGTTAGCTGGAAATTTCGGGGACGAAATTTCTTTAAGGGAGGTAGATTTGTAATGCCCCAAATTTGGGCCTAGTAGAATTGGGCCCATTGGGCCTTGGGTGTGGGAGCGTTTAAAATTTTTGAGAACAAGAGAACGACACTAATGCAAGTTCGACCTATTAGGTGAGGGATTTTGGAAGGTTAGGGGGCTTCCATGAAGTCCCGTGATCAAACCTGGGCTTTAGGAAAATTTTGGTTTTAGGTGAATAAAATCCTGGGAGTTAGTAAGTAAGCTTTAAGAATAAAATGTGGAGAAAAATGACACAAAAGGAGTTGTGGTCTAGTGGCAAATGGCGCCACATGGGAAACAAGGGAATGACGCCACACAAGGAAGCAAGGGGTCCAAGGTTCAAGTCTTGGCGCTTGCATTTCATTTTGATTTCTTTTTAAATGAACTTAGACTTTGGGCCATAGGCTTATATTTAGTTGCGCATGTTTTAAGACAACAAGGAGCTAGTTGGTAAAGTGGCTAGTGGCGTGGATTATGTTACAGGGGAGCCTGAGTTCGAATCCCATTGCAAGCAAAAAGGGATATTTATATTGCTAAGTGGGGACGGCCAGAGTTTGTGTTGGAATTAAACTCTGCTGAAGGAGGGATCCCACATCGGGAAGCTACCAAGAGGGAAGGTAAGAAGCTGGCTTTAAATAGAGCAATCTATGAGGAGAGTAAGCATACCTTGGTGGGCGTTTGGGCACAGGAGTGGTCCGAGTGCGGATTAACTCCAGATTCCGATCAGGTGTGTATTTCGTACTACTCTAGTTGTAGAGCGGCAAATGCCGAAATGCCGGCCACTCGGCGATGGTAGCCACATGAGTGTGCGAGTGCACGTGTGGGAGCTTTGACTCGATAGTCGAGGCCATCATAGTGTTCTTGTGGGTTTAGGCTATTTGGGCCACAAATTCTATACCTTGAGGAGCCACAAGAACTGGCTGAGGTATAGGAGGGGGTGGAGGAGGTTGAGCATTAGGATTCGCTCGCACATACTCCGTGTACTAATTACTTATCATGTGAAGAAAGGCTTCCCGAGCCTTTTCACCTTGACCCATAGTCTCGGGTCTACTTTCTACAGGTGCGACCCCTTGCGCGGGAGCCAGCGCGTTACTAGCAGCGTCATCAGCAGCTGCTCGGTCGGGATCTATTTACTATACAAAAACATAGTTTAGAACTGTCACAAGTCACCACATTATCAATATATTCTATGGCATGTATAGCTAGACCCTTACACACGCTACAGTAGTCCGAGAACCGACTAAACCATAGCTCTAATACCACTAAATGTAACACCCCTTACCCATATTCAACGCCAGAACCGGGTACGAGGCATTACCAGACTTATCTCGCTTGAACATACAACACTGGACTATCAAATTTCATTTCCAATTTAAAACTTTTCATTCGCAATCATAACATTCTTATTATGGGTGATAAACCAAAATACTAACATATTCTAAGCCCATATTTCGTATGCTTTTGGATGATTTAAGCCCCAATTTATGTAAAAAGGTGCTCTTAATCCTTTCTTTTCATGTCTTATACTCAGGAAAGCACCCGATGATGAAAAGAACGAGAAACGGGCTTAAACGGGAAATTGGGCCAAGCCATGAAATCAAGATCGCTCGGACTTCAAGCCACATGGTCGTGCCACCATTCCTACTAGAACACGGCCTTACCACGACTTACACTGGCCGTGCCTCATTCAACAGATGTCGAACACTACCGCCACGATTTACATCGGGCGTGTGCCATGGCCGTGCCTCTGCCGTGGAGAAGAGCAATTTCATTCGGGAAAGGATACTTAGGGAGAAAGAAACGTGTTTCAAAAGCCTATAAATACACCCTAGGTACCAGCTGAAAGGGGGGCGAAAAGCTAGGCTAAAAAGCCAAGCCGAAAAGGTCAGATTTGGGGGAATCACTTGAAGATAGCCAGTTGATCCATCTCAAGAAGCCGAAATTCAACTCAAGACGGAGGATCTCCTCTTCAATTCCTTCAGGGGGTTTTAGGGATTTCTTATGTTTTGTTTTATCTTCTCTCTTAAGATGTTGTCTTTTATTATTATGAACTAAACCTTCGGATACCCGAATGGTATGAAACCTATGATGAATCTTGTTATTTGATTTTTAAATTATATGATAATAACTTAGTTTGTTCTTAATTGTGTGAACTTAATCCAAATCTAATGTGCTTAGGTGGAGGAGGAATAGACCCTGCCTAAGAGTAGATCCAACATAATTAAGCGGAGTTGATCACACGTCTAGAGATAGGGTGACGAGATTTTACTGGATTAGGGTGAAACCTAATATGGGAGTCCACAGATCGATTTACTACTACTCTAGGGGGTTATTATAAGTGAACGAGAGTTCCACTAATTAACTTAGGGTTAGACGTTATTCGACTCGAGAGAGGGTTTAATATACGTTAGGGAGTCTCACGGATCAAACTATGTAAATAAATCATATGGTTCAAAGTTAGATAACAAGTGAAGTCTAGGTGGATTTTTCCTAAGGGTATCGTTTGAGTCAACTGAGTTTTCCCAAAAGTTATTTCCCGAATTCATTCTTTTTTGTCTTTGCCTCTTAGCTTAGTAAGTAGATTAGTTTTAGTTTAAACAATCATCACTTTATATTAAGGCTAAATAATAAAAAGACGGTGAGTATTAGTACTTTTAGTTCCTTTGGGTTCGATAATCTGGTCTTGCCTAAACTATACTACTGTTCGATAGGTGCACTTGCCTTTAATCGTTGTCAAAGTTGGTTTCGTGTTCGATCATTCTTTTATAAATTTTAAAACTCGATTTACAAATGATCAAGTTTTTGGCGCCGTTGCCGGGGAACTACAATATTAAGAAAACTCTATTTTTATTACTTTAGCCATTATTTTTATTTTTCGTAATTTATTTTTTATTTTTAGTTTAATTTTAAATTTGCTAAATTTTCTTTCTTTCTTTTCCTAAAGCAGTACCTCTAGTTTATGACTAGAAGGAACCCGAGAGGACCTTTAGAATACGACAGTTGATATTGAAGCTACCGTCAAGAAATCACAGAGAAATTAGGCGAGCCCTAAATTACCAAGGAGAGCGAGAAGACAGATCCAATCCTCTTTGAAGGGATGGACGAGAATAATCCACCACCACAAAACGATGTGGCGGATCGTAATGCTCCTCGTACTATGTATGATTATGCTAAACCTCATTTAACAGAGGCGTAATCGAGTATTGTTAGGCTCGCTATAGCCGCTAATAATTTTGAATTAAAGCCTAACACTATTCAAATGATTCAACAATTTGTTCAATTTGATGGTTTGCAGGATGAAGATCCAAACACTCATATAGTTAACTTTTTAGAATTCTGCGATACCTTCAAAATAAATGGCGTTTTTGATGATGCCATACGTCTTCGGCTATTTCCCTTTTCACTAAGAAATAAAGCTAAACAGTGGTTAAACTCGTTACCACGAGGGTCAATCACTACATGGGAACAAATGACCGAAAAATTTTTATTAAAATATTTCCCACCGGCCAAAACGGCCAAATTACGTAATGATATATCTTCTTTTGTGCAGATGGATTTAGAGACATTATACGATGCATGGGAGAGATACAAAGATCTCTTGAGGAGATGCCCACACCACAGATTACCATTGTGGCTCCAAGTCCAAACTTTTTACAATAGTGTGAATCCTTCAACGAGGCAATTAATTGATTCAAACCACGGTGGAACCTGAATAATAAAACTCCCGAGGCAAAACCTACGAGTTTATTAAAGAGATGTCATTTGAACAACTATCGGTGGCAAGTTACAAGAACAAGGCCAACAAAACAAAACCGAGTTTACAACCTCGACGCAATAACCATGCTATCAAATCGGTAGAGTTGATGAATAAGAAGATTGATAGTTTGTGTTCTTCGTAGGTAAATCCAAGAATGCAGCGATGAGACACAGGTGTGGAACCGTGGCGAATCTTGAGTACCCACCATACCAACCGTAAAGCGAATGCATTTAACTATATAGGTAATAATTTCAGATCCAATAATAACCCATATAGTAATAATTATAATCCAAAGTTGGAGGAACCACCCAAATTTTTCGTAGAGGAGAACAAGGAAATCAAGGAATTCAAAAACAACAACCTCCTCGTAACTTCCAAAATCAGCCCTATCCACAGGAAAAGAAGTTGAATCTTGAAGAGACGTTGAACAAATTCATAGCATCAAGAGAGGCCCGCTTCCAAAAGACTCGAGACAACATTAGATAATCAACAAACAAATGATCAAAACAATCGAGAGTCAAGTTGGGGAATTTATTGAGTCAATTGAACAACTTACTGAGATGGTTTCTGAAATTTGATCAGCGGTTTTCTCTAAAGAAACAAAACAAGTAAAGGTTACACTAAGAAGCGGAAAGGAGCCAGTCGAACCAGAGAAAAGAATGCCACCCGTAGATGACAAAACAAGGGATATGAAAATTGAGGATGTAATTCCAGCACATAAAGAAAGTAAACCACCGATCCCATATCCAGCAAGGTTGAAGAAAGAACGATTAGACTCCCAATATGGTAAGTTTCTCGATCTTTTTAAACAAATACATATTAACTTACCTTTTGTTGAAGCCATTTCACAGATGCCGACGTATGCGAAATTCTTGAAAGAACTCCTGACGAATAAAAGGAAGCTTGAAGAAATATCAAAGGTGGAGCTTAATAAAGAATGTTCGGCCATCCTCCAAAACAAGCTACCAACCAAATTAAAAGACCCAGGAAGTTTTACTATTCCTTGTTTAATTGGCAGTTTAGATGTTAAGAAAGCATTAGCTGATCTAGGTGCCAGTATTAATTTAATGCCTTATAAGATGTTTAAACGACTAGATCTCGGGAACCAAAACCCACTAGGATAAGTATTCAAGAATGATAGATCTATTAAATATCCTAGGGGAGTTATCGAAGACGTCTTGGTAAAAATTGATAAATTTATTTTTCCTGTTGATTTTGTTGTGCTTGACATGGATGAAGACATTGAGGTTCCCTTAATTCTAGGGCGCCCTTTTTTAGCTACTGCTAGGGCTGTTATTGATGTAGGTGGTGGTAAACTTGCATTAAGGACAGGCAATAAGGAAATTAGTTTTCAAATTTATGATGCCATGAAATATTCTAGAGACCAAGATGATTCATGTTATTTTGTTGATACCAATGACCATCTCATTCAAAATTCATTACAGGAAATCCTGCATAATGACACGATGGAACTGTGTCTCACTCAAGAAGAGGGGGAAGAAGATGAAGCTTCTGAGCTAAAATTATCATCAAAATAAATGGAAAAATAAAACATCGAATTTGATGACGATTTCAAACAAAAACCCTCTGTTGATGAACCACCCAATTTAGAATTAAAAAATTGCCAAAGCACCTAGAGTACACATTCCTTGGGGAAAATTCTACGTTACCAGTAATTATCTCTTCAGAATTAGAACCCAAGGAAAAAGAGGAGTTGCTACAGGTACTGAGAGAGCATAAAAAAGCCATAGCTTGGAAAATCTCTGACATTAAGGGAATAAGCCCAACATTTTGTACCCATAAAATTTTAATGGAAGATGAGTACAAGCCATGTGTGCAACCACAAAGACGTCTAAATCCCAACGTAAAAGAAGTCATGAAAGCCGAGGTAATTAAACTTCTAGATGTTGGGATAATTTATCCTATTTCTGACAGCAAGTGGGTGAGTCCGGTGCAGGTTGTCCCAAAGAAAGGAGGCATGACCGTGGTAGCTAACGAAAAGAATGAACTAATTCCTACCAGGACAGTTACAGGTTGGAGAGTTTGCATAGATTACAGGAAACTGAATGATGCCACTAGAAAAGATCACTTTCCCTTACCCTTTATTGATCAAATGCTAGAAAGGTTATCAGGACACATGTACTACTGCTTCCTAGATGGACTCTCCGGCTATTTCCAAATCCCAATAGCACCTGAAGATCAAGAGAAGACAACGTTCACATGCCCATACTGTGACGTTTGCTTATCGAGATTGCCTTTTGGATTATGTAATGCTCCTCGCTACTTTTCAGCGTTGCATGCTAGCAATCTTTGATGAACTCGTGGAAGATATCATGGAGGTATTTATGGATGATTTCTCTGTTTACGGTAATTCTTTCCATCTTTGCCTTAAAAATTTAAAACGAGTCCTAATGATATGTGAGGAAACAAACCTTGTTTTAAATTGGGAAAAATGTCACTTCATGGTACAAGAGGGAATAGTATTAGGACATAAAATTTCTAGTAAAGGGATCGAGGTAGATAAAGCAAAGATTGAAACCATAGAAAAATTACCTCCTCCTAGTTCAGTTAAGGCCATTAGAAGCTTTTTAGGACATGCAGGATTTTATAGAAGATTCATTAAGGATTTTTCTAAAATAGCTAAGCCTTTAACAAAATTACTAGAAAAAGATGTTCCTTTCAATTTTGATCAGGAATGTTTAGATGCATTCAATATCCTTAAGGATAAACTAATAAATGCTCCAATTATAATTCCACCTGATTGGAATCTACCCTTTGAACTAATGTGTGATGCAAGTGACTTCGCAGTAGGTGCAGTTCTGGGACAACGATGAGGCAAGCATTTTTAGCCAATTTACTACACTAGTAGAACACTAACACCCGCACAAGAAAATTATACCACCACAGAGAAAGAATTGCTAGCCGTAGTTTTTGCTTTTGATAAATTTAGACGAAGATCTAATATTGTCTAAAGTTGTCGTTACAATCGACCATTCAAATTTCTTCGTTATCTTTTAAACAAACCTGATGCAAAACCCAGACTCATACGATGGATTCTACTCTTACAGGAATTCGACTTAGAAATACAAGATAAGAAGGGAGCCGAGAATCTTGCAGCAGATCACCTTTCTAGACTTGAAAATCCACACACCAAAGAAATTGATGAAGGTGAAATAAATGATTCGCTTCCGAAGAACAACTCTTTTCTATAACACATTCGAGGTACCATGGTTTGCTAATATTGCGAATTATTTAGCAGCTAACGTCTTACCAAGGAAATTAACACATCACCAAAAGAAGCGATTCTTTGCTGATGTGAAAAATTATTTTTAGGAAGATCCCTTTCTTTTTCGCATATGTGCAGATCAGATAATTCGAAGATGTGTTACAAAGATGTATGAGCAAAATTTTGGAGCATTGCCATTCGGGACAATCGGGAGGACACTACAAAGTTGGTATTAAGACACAGCAGAGAAAATACTCGAATCAGGTTTTTATTGGCCCACTCTACTTAAAGATGCCAACAGGTATGTTACCTCGTGTGATAGATGCCAAAGAATAGGTAATATTTCTAAACGTGATGAAATGCCTCAAACATATATGTTATCATGTGAAATATTTGATGTGTGGGGTATTGATTTCATGGGACCGCTCTCTAGTTCGTTTGGAAACAAGTACATCCTAGTGGCGCTTATTACATGTCAAAATGGGTAGAAGCTTAAGCTTTACCTACCAATGATGCTAGGGTAGTAGTCAAGTTTCTCAAGAAACTGTTTTCCGATTTGGCACACCGAGAGCCATCATTAGTGATAGGGGTACTCATTTCTATAATACTCAATTTGCAAAAGTCCTAAAAAAATATGGAGTATACCACAGGACAGCCACCCCATATCATCCTCAAACCAGCGGGCAAGTTGAGGTAGCGAACCGAGAACTTAAGCGCATTCTAGAAAAAATAGAAAAGATTGGGTAGTTAAAGTAGATGATGCTTTATGGGCCTATAGAAAAGCATTTAAAACACCTCTAGGAACATCCCTATACAAACTTGTATACGGGAAAAGCTGTCATCTACCATTCAAATTAGAACACAAAGCTTTTTGGGCAATAAAATTTTTGAATTCCGACCTCAAAATTGCAGGAAAAAGAAGAATGATGCAGATGAACGAGCTAGACGAGTGGAGAACGGAAGCTTATGCGAACTCAAAACTGTACAAGGAAGCAACAAAGCGACGCCACGATGCTCGTCTCAAGAGATCAAAACAATTTGAAGTAGGAGACCTGGTCCTACTATACAACTCAAGGCTTAAACTTTTTCCGAGAAAGTTAAAATCAAGATGGTCAGGCCAATTTATGATCAAAACAATTTTTCCATATGGCACCATTGAGGTAACTCATCCCACTAAAGGCACATTCAAGGTAAATGGTCACCGACTTAAAATTTATAATGATGCAGACTTTGGAGATATGAGAGAGGAGCTTATGCTCCATGAGCCTTCTTTTAGAACCGAAAACAGGGAAAGTCTAGCTTAAGACTATAAACAAGCGCTTCTCGGGAGGCAACCCGAGCACTAATTCACTAACATTTTATTTTCAAATTTTTATTTTTATTTCTTTTACTCAGCATCTAACTCCATACTAACTCAGACTAATAAAAGCACAGGTTTTAAACCACACTGCTTTTGACACGGGCGTGCTAATGGCCGTGTGGAAGACATGGGATAAAACACGAGCGTGCCAGTAGCCGTGCACAAATAGGGATGAACGATTTTCCCCACACGGGCTGCGACATCAGACCACGCCCGTGCAACCCTTCCGTGCGAGGCTACTGACTTATTAAGCACGGGCTAAACACGTCCGTGGCTTACAACCGTGCGAGGCTATTGACTTATCGAACACGGGCTAAACACGCCCGTGTCTTACAACCGTGCGAGGCTACTGACTTATCGAACACGTGTAACACACGCCCGTGCAACCTCACCGTGCCAACATACTGTCAATTAAAACACGGGCGTGCTAGTTTACCCACGGTCGTGTCAAGAACCCTGAAACGCGCCCAAATTTTGGAAATCGCGAAAAGCACGAGCATTTTCAAATGAACACGGGCGTGGCGATGGACCGTGCCACCTCCCCTATATAAAATCCAACCGTCTTCCCCCCCCCCAAACCCTAACCCTAGAATTAGTTTTAAACACCCTTCCTCCCAAATCCGGCCGCACATACATTCTCCCCCATCCAAAACATCCTCCCCTTGCCTTTTCTCTCCAAAAAACCATCCAAAAACCACTCGCACGCCCGCACCACAGCCGTGCCGCCGAACTCCATGCCCCTGCCACCGCTGTGTTAGTCCTGCAAAAAAACTCGCACCACCGCTGTGCTCTGCCCGTGCTTGATCGTCCTCCACTATCACAACCCCTGGTTCCCTTCACTACCTTAATTCCTTGACTAAAAACTTGATAAATATTATGCCATTTTGCTTTATTCCTTTTTTTTAATATGAAGCATGATTTATATTTAGAGATTTATCTCAAAAAGTCATGAATACTTAGTAAAAATCTCTGATGAATTGGTTGATGATTGGTTTCATTTTAGGACTAAACTTTTGCATTTTTTTATATACCTCTTTGGTTGAAAGAATAATTACTGTCAATTACCATTTGGCTTGATTTAGTACGAAATACTTCGGCTATATTATTGTTAAGGAACTTGCTTTATAATTGATTGTTTTTTTCAGATACAAATGTCGTCACCACGACCAAAGCGATCCACAGCCACCCCAAGCAAGAAAAGAAAGGGACCCTGATCATCTTCCACGAGTGCTGCTTCCGAGCTTAGGCATCCATTCCTCTGATTTTCTCAGAACACTCAAGAAGAGCGTTACAAAGCACTACGGGATAGACCCCTCGGCACCGGTAGGTGCATCGATTGGGACGCATTGGAACACGTCGGGCTCGCAACTGATATTCGAGCCTTCATTTCAACCGATCCGTGGGAGCAGTTCTTTTCCATCATCAAGCCCACATACATGGAGCTTACCCTCGAGTTTTGCACCACCTTCACTTTACAAACTGTGATGGAACAGTTCAATGATCCGCAGCGCGATGCGATTCCGTCTAGAAGTGGGTATGACGTCGATCGAGCATACCACAATTCGCACATGACTCTAGGACTTTACACACCGGAATTCATAGAAGAAAACCCACTTGACGATTTAAACCGTGAGCTCCATTTGCACTCCAATTGAGTCGGTAACCCTACACCCCACTACAAGCATCTACGATCCCCGCCGCTCTAAAGCGCGCGACTTCCTTCAAATTTCTATGGTATATTCACGCCATTCTCGCACACACCATCACAGTCGCAGAGAAAGCACCAAGCATCGTAAACAAGCAAGACGACACTTCCTATCATGCATGTCCAAGGACATGTTTTTGACTTGGCATATTTTATCGCATGCGCGATTCAACATCGACAGAGCAACATAGGAAGGGGATTTTGTCAATGGGGCCATACATTACGAGGTTGGCTCTCAAGACTTCAACCTCCCTCGACATCAAGCTCGATCACCTCCTCACACCGATCGACAACATGGTACCTCAAGGCATCCAGACAATGCTACATATGAGGATGATTAAACACCGACGAGGGACCGAACCCCTCAATACTGATTAGTGACCGCCACAGACGAGGGGGAGCCCGAGGACATGACTGATGATGTCCCACCACCATCACAGGAGGTACCGATTCCGAGCCAGCGACCGTCCCATATAGAACCATCATTAGCGGACATCTCTGCACGGCTTGACTGGGTTCGGTGATTTTTGCTGAAAACACTCTGGCGCTTTGACGGGTTAGAGGCCACCCTTCAACAAATATGCCAAGACCTTCATATCTCACCACCGTAACCACCACAGATCTGGCTGAGGATGAGGACTTTTGAGTCCTTTTATCTAGTTTTCTTTTACTTCTAAGTTTTATTTTATTTTATTTTATATTATTTTGTTTTCTCGTTATTTTAATTTAATTTCGATTCGTCTTAAGTTTGAACATTTTAATCATACATTTGATAACTTTTATCATGATTATCATCAACTCCTAACCTTCGAGTATTCCTAACATTTATTTAATTACACCCTAAAAGATTTCTAACTGATGACTTAGCAGTTTCAACAAGTAATAAACCACTACTCAAGTCATCAGCCAACACCAACACCATCCCGACGCCTCGCCGTGTTTTCCACATCCTCCAAAGAAATCATCCATTCATTCAGGGAGTGTCACTCTCTCCCCTCTCTTTTGATTTTACATATTAATTGTCATTATATATCTTTTTACATTGAGGGCAATGTACATCTTAAGTGTGGGGGTGAACAACAACTTAAAAGATACCTAACAAAACCCCGAATTTAGTCTTGTTTTTAAGTAATTTACCCATATTACTAATCAGGATGAAATTTCTGATGATTTATGATTTTTATTGATATGTTTCAGATTAAGTTATTGATAATTGTGTATTGATAATTAAAATTGAAGAATACTAGAGAATCAAGCATGATGAGTCTATTTTTCAGAAATTAAAAATTTGCTAGGTTGTCAAACTAAGTTTAAATATTACCTTGAAGTTTGAAATTTACGAGGTTGACATCAAAATACCCATAATTTTTGTGAGATTTTGAGTCTTATAGAGCATATATTCTTTTTCTTGCTCAGTTTATTGATTATGAGTATGTCAACACTGATTTGTTATTCTAGAACTTGCATCGATTATACATGTCGAGACCACATTTTTTGATTTGAAACACAGAGATGATAAAGGCACCTAGGATCTAACCCACTTACTCCATAAAAAGCCTACCTCCATAACTAACCCCTAGTGAACCCCTTTTAATCCTAACAACCCTATTTATTGACTCACCCACTAATATTAACCCAGAACCCCTTTGTTTTTGCTATCACCATTCCTTTTGACTACCCTTATATCGAGATTTGATTTGATTAATAGCCTAACTATGTTTTCTATTTCAGTTATGTATTCATAGTTTGTTCTTAACAAAAAAAAAGTATATTCATTTTCATTATTAGTTGTAATTAAATGAGATTATATGCTTGAATCCCAGATATCAAAGAAGAAGCTCGTAGTGTTAGCATCATTAGTTTTCAATTGATGTAATTACTATTAGTCATTAGTTCTTAGTTAGGTAATTGGTCGATTCAATCTCGATTCTAACCCTCTAATTTAGCCTTACTCCACACCTTAACCCTAGCCCCGTTACAACCCTAACAAAGACCTTTTGATTTGTCTTTCATCTCATATTTCAGTGGTGGAGATTTGATTTTCATGCAAGCCTATGGGATTAACTCTTCACGTTTGACTCTTGAGTGCCTAAATTTTGAACCTTAAACACTTTGAGTGATTTGAGCGAATCTTTTTTGAGGATGTCAATCCTTGTCGATTTCGAATCAGAAGTAATTATTTAGATGAAGAGAAACACCTATGTTTTGTGCTACAGATTCTATGACTTATACTGTTTGAATTTTTAGGACTCTTTGAGTTGATTTATCCATATATAAATTATCTATGAATTATGATGAGACACTATCAATAGAATTATGAATTACAGAAAGTTTGTTTTAATTGTAAGTTGAGAATTTTGCTTGAGGACAAGCAAAAGCTTAAGTGTGGGGGTATTTGATAAACCAAAATAGTAACATATTCTAAGCCCACATTTAGTATGCTTTTCGATGATTTAAGCCCCAATTTATGTAAAAAAGGTGCTCTTAATCCTTTCTTTTCATGTCTTATACTCAGGAAAGCACCTGATGATGAAAAGAACGAGAAACGGGCTTAAAACAGACCAAATTGGGCCAAGCCATGAAATCAGCACGGCCTGGACTTCAAGCCACACGGCCGTGCCACCATTCCTACTAGAACACGGCCTTACCACGACTTACACGACCGTGCCTCATTCAACAGTGTCGAACACGGCCTGGCCACGATTTACACGGGCGTGTGCCATGGCCGTGCCTCTGCCGTGGAGAAGAGCAATTTTATTCAGGAAAGGATACTTAGGGAGAAAGAAACGTGTTTCAAAATCCTATAAATACACCCTAGGTACCAGCTGAAAGGGGGGCGAAAAGCTAGGCTAAAAAGCCAAGCCGAAAAGGTCAGATTTGGGGGAATCACTCGAAGATAGCCAGTTGATCCATCTCAAGAAGTCGAAATTCTACTCAAGATGGAGGATCTCCTCTTCAATTCCTTCAGGGGGTTTTAAGGATTTCTTATGTTTTGTTTTATCTTTTCTCTTGAGATGTTGTCTTTTATTATTATGAAATAAACCTTCCGATACCCGAAGGGGATGAAACCTATGATGAATCTTGTTATTTGATTTTTGAATTATATGATAATAACTTAGTTTGTTCTTAATTGTGTGAACTTAATCTAAATCTAATGTGCTTAGGTGGAGGAGGAATAGACCCTGCCTAAGAGTAGATCCAACATAATTAAGCGGAGTTGATCGCACGCCTAGAGATAGGGTGACGAGATTTTACCGGATTAGGGTGAAACCTAATATGGGAGTCCACAGATCAATTTACTGCTATTCTAGGGGGTTATTATAAGTGAACGAGAGTTCCACTAATTAACTTAGGGTTAGACATTATTCGCCTCGAGAGAGGGTTTAATATACGTTAGGGAGTCTCATGGATCAAACTAAGTAAATAAATCATATGGTTCAAAGTTAGATAACAAGTGAAGTCTAGGTGGATTTTTCCTAAGGGTATCGTTTGAGTCAACTGAGTTTTCCCAAAAGTTATTTCCCGAATTCATTGTTTTTTTTCTTTGCGTCTTAGCTTAGTAAGTAGATTAGTTTTAGTTTAAACAATCATCACTTTATATTAAGGCTAAATAATAAAAAGACGGTGAGTAATAGTACTTTTAGTTCATTTGGGTTCGATAATCCGATCTTGCCTAAACTATACTACTGTTCGATAGGTGCACTTGCCTTTAATCGTTGTTAGAGTTGGTTTCCAGGTTCGATCATTCTTTTATAAATTTTAAAACTCTGATTTACAGTGATCAATGGGCCTACAAGGCCTTAATCATGAAAACAGAGGGCCTCAGAATCAAACCGAGAACTTTTGAAAACTTATAAAAAATTTTCTTTATCAGGGCCACACGCCCGTGTAGAAGGAGGGGCACGCCCATGTCACATATCACACGCCCGTGTTCGACACCCGTGGTCGACACTGACTTGCATCACACGACCTCGCACACGCCCGTGTGTCTGGCCCGTGGTCGCCTCTGACTTGTATCACATGGCCAGTCACACGCCCGTGTCCTTCGACCGTGTGGCGAATTAAATTCCAAATTCAAGTGTAGACTTCGCACGGCCTGGGCACACGCCCATGTCCCTGGCCGTGCCTTCCACACGGTTGAGACACATGACCGTGTCTCTGCCTGTGTGTTTACTACAGAGCTTACTGACTTGTAAAACTAACATGCAGGGGACACACGGCCTAGCCACACACGCATGGGACTGACCGTGTGTCACACATGACCGAGACACTCGCCCGTGTGCCTACCTGTGTGGACAAGAACAAGGATATTTGCCAAGCTCTTTATGCTACCCGAACTCACACATCAAAAATCCATTCAACCAACCACTAAGCAACACAATTGTGCAACAAACATTTTCATAAATAACTTCATCTTTTCATAAATTAGCATTAATGAGCCATCAACTATGGCAATATACAAAAGAGTTCATCTCTAAAAGAGCCAATACACTTGGCCAAAACAAAAAAACATTCATTAAGCCTAGCCCCTATACATGCCATACTCAAAATGCTAAGTCTAAATGTACCGAGATGAGTCGATAGTGTGGGTGATCTTCCGATTATCTTCGAATCCCTAACTAGCTCTTTGACTCTATAAAACAAGAGAGAAGAAAGGGAGTAAGCTTTAAGCTTAGTAAGTTTACGTGTAAACAATAAACATCATAACTTGTGCTAATCAATAAATAGCATTACATACTAAGCAAAAACAATCCACATTCCATAGCCATGCTTACTCATTTCATCTCTTACCACATTCCAACCATATAACAAGCATAATGCTCACATTTAATAGCATACATTCCCTGCACTTATCACCACACAGTCACATGAAACAAACACTTAAACAATTTCTCAATGAACCATTAAAATAATACCATACACTCGGTGGTTTAGCACATAGCCCACTATTAATCTATAATTAGGGTGGTATCGCACATAGCCCACCTACAAGAGGATTTATGGTGGTACCGCACATAGCCCACCAAATGATTATATAAATGATGGTATCGCACACAGCCCATCGTGAATGATTAGTAAGGTGGTATCGCACTTAGCCCACCATTAAGAATATTTACGGTGGTATCGCACATAGCCCACCATTAATCTATAATTAGACTATTACGGAAATTACTCAATATCTATTGAATTCAATTCACCTCAATCATAAATAATTTCATTCATACAATGCACCATTTAATAAGAACATGTATACTCGAAATGAATCGTTTACACATAAACTTACCTCGGTGCAAAATGTGTTAATCCACGACTTAATCTGTAACCTTCAATTTTTCCCGGTCAAGGTTGTTTCCACGCTCTTCTTGATCTATAATAATGAAATTCACTCATTCCATCACTTTATAAATCATAATACATCAAAATCTCTACTTAGGCAAAAATGACCATTTTGCCCTTACACTATGGTAAAATTACGATTTTGCCCCTAGGCTCGTAAATCATTTTTCATTACATTTTCTCATTAAACAAGCCTAGATGGAAATTTATTCCTCTTGCAAAAACTCACAAAACCATTTATTTCATGCATTTATTACACATTTACAATCTTCACAACTAAGTCCCATTTAGGTGTTTTCATGGTAACACCTTTACAAAAGTTGTTCCTTCACTCACTAACATTCATTTTCTTCCATAAAAACTCGGCAAAAAACATGAAAACTCTCATGGAAAGTCCCTAAACTTTCAACCATATAGCAAATTAGTCCCCTCATTAGTTAGCTTAAGCTTTGGGGACTCCAAAAGTACAAAAATTCTCAAGAAATACCTCTAAAATCACTTACTTGTAAGGAGATAGCTTGGATGAAAGTTTTTGAGCTCTAAATCCTCTAATTCTCTTACATTTTTGATGGAGAAGAAGCATGAATAGTAAAAGATGATATTTCTTCTTTTTATATTATTTTATTCATTCCTTCATCACCTAATTCCACCAAATTGACCAAAAAATTAATGCTCTTGTCTCCCTAGTCTATATGGCCGGCCAACACACCCTTAATGGCCTAATTGCACTTTAAGGACATCCAATTTAATATTCTATTACTATTAGACACCTCTACCTTGCAAAATAAAACTTTCGCACTTTATCTGATTTAGTCATTTTTCACAATTAAGCATACAATTGCTAAAATTAAAGCATCAAAATTTTCATATAACCATATATTTATGCCATGACACATAAAATAATACTAAAATAATTTTCTTCACCCTTGGATTAGTGGTCTCAAAACCACTGCTCCGACTAGCCCCAAAATCGGGCTGTTACACTTCCCTTCCCTTCCCTTCTCGATTCAGTTTCTTCTTTTCTCTGGGTGTTTCTTACTTTGGCCGAAACTCAGTACTATCCCTCTATGTTTCGGTTCTGCAAGTGTTTCTGACAAGTCGGTAAGTGTTCATATTTCATTTTTTCATTCAAATCTGTTCCCTCTAATCTTTTTATAAAAAGTCGAATGTTCTTTTCCATATATGCTCTGACTGCGGTTCTCGTTCCTTCTTTGCGATGTTGTGTTCATGGCATTCGAGGGAGTACAAGTTGTTTGGGAAGCGATCGAAACCTTTTCCTCGTTATTCAATCAAGGTAAAAGCATTACCTTACTTTCTGAATAAAAGCCGATTATCTCTTTGATTCTGTAATATTGATATTTATGGATTTAAGCCACATTTATAATCGATCCATCTCAATGGGATCTGTTATTAATGCAGTAAATCGGCAAGAAGTGTGCGATCGTTTTCAACCAGCGATCTTGGTGAAATAAATCGCTTAACATTCGGTCAAGATAAGTATCATGTACCATATTGGGGATTTGCGCTCTTCTCGTAAACAGGTGTGTACGCACAAACTGATTAGACTGTAAAACGGCAAAAGCCGAAGAGTCGAAAAGCTAGAAATATGGCACACGATGCCACACGAGCATGCTATCGCTCATGTGATAACTCGGGTCCATGAAACATGACGATTGACTGTAAAGGCTGCCATGAGCGTTCTTGTAGACATAGGCCGTTTTGGGCCACGTTGGGCCGGAATGGGCTGTGTAGGCCTAATGGGCTCGTGGGCCCCACACGGATAAACTCCACAAAATGTGGATAATATTGTAATGGGTTGTGTATTTCACGTGGCCGTGGTTATTTTCAGGCTTAGTGGGCCACACGGGCGTGTGGGCCCACATGGGCCGCATAATGGGCTTTGGGCCCATTTACACTGTTATGTATGTTGAGGTTACATGAGTCGTCCGAGATGGCTATGGACCTTATGTTAGGTCGGTAAGCGTGCCTAGACCCTAATCTGATAAAATTGACCGATATACCCCTAAAGGGTAAAATGACTATTTTGCTATGCTCGAGGGTAAATGACTGATTTGTCTATGATTTGTATGACTGATTTTATGCATGAAATTCTGCATACACGACATATTGCATGGGGTTGGGACATTTTTATGGAGGAAGAATACCATACTGGTGGCTGTGCCACATATATCGAGCATCGCGCCTTTGCTGCGAATTTGATTAGTGCATGCCGCCGGTGCAAAGCTAACATTTTAAGTGTAGGGTTGGGTGGGTGATTTATTCCCCACAGTAAGTGTAGGGTTGGACGGAGGCAAGTGCAGGGTTGGATGGGATAACATGCATTATTCATGTGGGAGTTGGTACTATTATGGGCTAGGCCCAATCAAGTTCTTTGTAATGGGCTCAGCCCCGATCGTTGTCGCATTCTCGCATACCGATCGATCGCATACTAAGGGATTACACACTGAGTTTTCATAAACTCACCCCGTTTTTAATTTTACAGGTAATCCCCAGTGTTAGGCGGATCGGGGCTGCGAGGGACTCGGAGATGGCCACACAACTGCTCCTGTTTTCTTTTATTGGGCTTTAATTTACTATTAAATTTCATTATGGGTTTTTGAATTATGTAATAAGGCCTTACTATAAATTTTCTAGCTTTTAATTTGGGATTTGATTTATTATGATTTATATCTGTTAGAAGTAGAACGCGGTTTTTTAAAACGATAACTATTTTCAAAACATCACGTTTCCGCAATACTATTGAAATGCTTCCGCAACAAATCGTGTTTTAAAAGTAATGACCTTTTAAAATGGATAAGAAATGGCTAGAATGAGTTGAGTTTTAACAAAGAGGCTTTAACCTTCTTACGGGTTTTATCAACAAGAGCAAGTTTTCAAAAAGCACTCTAATGTGACACCGCCAGATTCGGCCATAACGTCTAGGCCGGGTTTGGAGTGTTACAGTATTGTTACTAAAATGTTGAATCATATTGTATATTTAAATGCGGTGTTATTCAGGCTTAGTGCCTAGCAGGCTTTGAGCCGATGTAGTAAATGTTAACGTCCCTGGGGAATTTAGTAATTGATAGTAAATGAGTTGACTTATCGAACTTACTAAGTTTCCTTATGCTTACTCATTTAATTTGATTTTTGTAGGACTCTTGGAATCGTAGCATCGATTGGATCAACTTGGAAGCTCACACACTATCATCTGTACCTTGGTAGTCATTTTGTGCTTGTTTTGAAGTTGGTTTAAAGTGGCATGTAATAAGAAGAATCTTGTAGGACTATGGTATTTTTGTGGTTGAATTAGATGTTATAAATGGTCATTTTGATGTTTGTATGATAAGCTTGATATTTTGGTGTTTATGCTTGTAAACATGATAAGTGATGCATATATATAATATTTGAAATAGTTTGAATTTTGATTGTGTTGGTGTTTAGGTTAATTGATGGAAATAGGTTGTAAATGTGTGATTTTACAATAATGTTTGACACAATTGTGGTGCTTTTGAATGACATATTGGTTAGATGCATTAGGATGTTTGAAATGGCATGTTTAGGTGTGTTTGAATGATGTTTAGGTCTCTTGAATTTATGCCCAAATGGTATGGATGGTTAGGTATGATTTTGGCTTGAAATGTCTTGAATTTATGGTCAAATTATGGATCATACGGCCATGTGTCATTTGAAATTTCTTAGTGTTTCAAGTCAGTGAGTTACACGACCTGCGACATGGCCGTGTGACCCTACTCAGTTAGTTATATGGGTGAGGACACAGGCTGGGACACAGCCGTGTGTCCCTTTGTTTGAATGTTACACGGCCTGGGCTATATCACACGGCCTGGCCACACGGGTGACCCCTGTTTTCCAATTTTTCAAACTTTTTCCCAAATCTTCTATTTTGTTTCAAATTAGTCTCAAACTGCTTCTAGGTTATTTTTAAGGCCTCGAAGGCTCGATTTAGGGACCAAATGCATATGATTGATTGTATTTTAATGTGATCTGCTTAAGTAATGTTTATTTATTTTATTGAGATGTACTAAAGTTAAATGTTTCTGATAGTACGGTAATGCTCCGTAACTGTAATAGCCCGTTTTTAGTGAAATCAGAACACTGGTTTTAGGACCACAAATCTGATAAGTAAATTATTATTTTATTATTATTTTCATGTTTATGGAATGTTATTAAGGTCGTATAAAAATTTCGTTAAGAAATTTTGATGTTTGCATGTTTAATTATGTAAAAAGGACTAAATCGTAAAAAATGAAAAAGTAGAGTTCTATTAGTTAAAGGGGTCTAATAATTATGAAATTCTAAAGTGATAGGACTTAGATGGTAATTAGACCATTTAAGTGGTTAGTGGATATTCATGGATTGGTTTTGTTGAAATTATTAAAGTTTTTAAAGGTTATTTTGGTAATTAGGTAAATAAAGGTTAAATTTAATAAAATCAAAAATTCATTCATCTTTCTCAAGCCATCTTCCATTGAGATTAAAATAGAAAAACCATGGAAGCTTGCTAGGGTATTTGGTCAACTATTTTTGCTTGCATGGTATGTGTTTCAATTCCGTTTTTAATGATTTTTATATTTTCGGGATCGTTGTAGCTTAATTTAGCTAGCCCAGGGATCAATTTGTAAAACTGTTAAAGATTTAGGGTTTTCCCATTAATGCTCTTGTGTGATTCTTGATATTTAATGGTAGATTATGAGTCCTTGATGTTAAATAAACAAGTTTTGTAAAGTGATTTTTGGTGAAAATGATATTTAGGGACTTATTTGTAAAATTACTAAAATTTCAAGTTAAATTCATGAAATGATGGTTTGTATGGATTGATATAGGTCCCTAGTGGATTCAGCTAGCATGAGATGGGGATTAAAATTCTTAGATTTCAATTTTAGAACTTAAGGACTAAATTGTAAAAAGTTAAAAATATTAGGGGCAAAATTATAATTTTGCAAGAATATGAAATATGGAATGAATTGAATAATATAAGTATTAAATGGATTGCATTTGAATATTTAGATTAACATAGACCACGTACGGACTTAGATCGGGGGAAAGCTAAAGCGTTGGATTAATCGACTTTGTTGTTACGCTCAAATCGTCGAGGTAAGTTCGTAGTGTTTTAATATGAAATAAATTTCTATTTGTGTACTTGTATTATGATGCTTTAATTATTATGTTTTTGAATAATAATGATGGATTACACATACGTGCCCCTGTTTGTACTTCGGTACCCCTGAATTGCACATATGCGCCCCTATTTGTACTTTGGTACCCCTGAATTGCACATACGTGCCCCTGATTAGACTTTGGTAATTATGAATTAAAGAACATATGAATCATATTCAATTTGTTGTTAGATTAAATGATATGCTACGTTCTTACTAGGCTTTATAAGCTTATTCGTTCTTATGGATTGTTTTGTAGATCGTTGTTGCTGTCACTTTAGACGGATCAAACCTTCACCTCACACTGTCCATCGACTTTGGTAGTTTTTGTATCTCCTAGGGTAGTGGCATGTATAAACATACGTAGTTGAATTTGAGGTTGAAATGTAACACCCCTTACCCGAGTCCAAAGCTGGAATCGGGTTTAAGGCATTACCTAACTTATCTTGCTAAAACGTCTCCAATAGGGCTATAAAATTTAATTTAAACCTATCACTTGCTCATTCTTGGCCCACGAGGCCCTGTTCATACCTCCGAGAGGTTTTGGAATTTAACCGGGAACTTTTACGAACTTTTCATCAAAACAAGGGCCACACGCCCGTGTGGGTCTAGGGACACGCCCGTGTGCCCCTATGACATGCCCGTGTCTTCCACCCGTGATCGATCCTGACCAATTTCACGCTGCCAGACACACACCCGTGTCCCCGGCCCGTGTCCCTCACACGGCCTTGACACACCCGTGTCTTAGCCCGTGTGCCAAAACCTTGGCATTCTGACTATGACGTTATCAACTCACTATAGTCACACGGCCAAGGCACACGCCCGTGTCCTTAGCCCGTCTGTCGAATTAAATTCCACAATTAAGGTGCAGACTTCACACGGCATGGGCACACGCCCATGTCCTAGGCCGTGTCGCCCACACGGCTGAGACACACGGCTGTGTCTCTTCCCGTGGAGCACACTGACTTGAAATTCAAGCATGCAAGGGGACACACGGTCGATTCCACACGCCTATAGGGCTGACCGTGTGTCACACACGGCCTAGACACATGCCCGTGTGTCTACCCATGTGGAAAATTAGATGGCTATCTACCAAACCCTTTGCCACCCTACATTGCACGCATACAAACTCCAATTCAAGTCAACACAACTTATAACCCAAAGGCACATCTAAGAACTCAATTCGAAACATTCCAATTTAAGAGATGGCAAAGAAGGTACCTCTTGGAACTCAAAGAATTAAGACATACACAAGGCATACACTTCATGAAATTCATCTTCATTAAGCAATAGAATTTTCCAAGTATTTGCCTAACTTACAAGGCCATTTACAAAATGACTTTAATAACATACATAGCCAACACTTTGGCTAACAATTACAACTTAACAAAATACTCGAGTCCTATACATGCCATACTCAAAATAAGTCTAAATTGTTATACCAAAGTGATGTCGATAGTGTGATTTCTGAACTCTTACGTCCATGCTCCTCGAGTTATCTTGGCAATACTACAAGGAAAAGGGAAATGAATGGGGTAAGCATAAAGCTTAGTAAGTTTGCATTGACATATATAGCAACAATAAGCTCATAATATAAATCATCCATAGCATTAACTAACCATACACAAGTCATAGGCTTCTTGCAATACTTACTTACAATTTCCCTTATGTAGCACATACCGTGCCACACACCGTAATCGTTTCTTCGTGACTCATTCACGAGTACCTGTATTCACTTATTCACATGACTTAGTACAAATCTCAGTTCTACTTTTAAACTCACCTACTTATCCCTTTAATCACTAGGGATAGTCAAGACGCATATTCATCGTTATTCATGTAGGGACGAAGCCAATGCCACATCCCCGAGGTGGTCTTACATGGAGTGATTTCTAAATGCCAATACCATATCCCGGATATGGGCTTATATGAACTTTCACATCAAGTATCGATGCCATATCTCGGATATGGTCTTATACGATTTTCATATTCATTACCGAAGCCATACCCTGGATATGGTCTTATACAGGATCTCAACTCGGTGTCGAGGCCATGTCTCGGACATGGTCTTATATAGGACCTTATCTATTTCATATCTCGATGATAGCATTTTCATAATCACATGGTCCACTAGGACTTCAACATCTCATTCAACATTAACTACTCAATTTAGTAGAGCATCATGCATCAATATAATGCCAAGCATTCTCAAACATGCTAGCATAAATGTTGAATCTATCACATACAAACTTACCTCGATTCCAAAATGAGCTAGCTCGTCGGTTTAGTCTAAGACTTTGTTCTTTCCCCGATCGAGGTGAATTCTTGGTTCCTCTTACTCTATAATAGCAATTTAGCTCATTTTAATCACCATATTAATAAAAGCATCTCAATAATCATGCTTAGGCAAAATTACTATTTTTCCCCTAGACTTTGGCAAAATGACCATTTTGCCCCTAGGCTCGAAAATAAATTCTAATCACATTTCTACCTTCAACAAGCCTAGGTGAGCATTTAATACTCTTATAGCTATCATCAAAACTCAACATTTCACATAGTTACTACAAATTTGTAACCTTTTCATCAAGGTTCAATTAGGTGTTTTCAAAACAACACCTTTCACAAAAGTTGTTCATCTAACAACTAAGACTCAATTTCTTCCCTAAAAATGCAGCAAATAACAATGATAGCTCTCATGGAAAAACTCTAAACTCTTTATCATATTGTACATTAGTCCCCTCATTTGAAAGCTTAAGCTTTAGGGGTCTCAAAAGTACAAATATTTTCAAGAAAAAGATCACTTGAACACTTACTTGTAAAGAGATGAGTGTGCTAAAAATTTTGAAGCTTTCTACCCCTATTTGGATGCCAATTTTCGGTGGAAGAGATGAGCAAGAAAGATGGATATCATCTTTTCTTTATTCTAAAATTAAACTATCAATTTAGTCCCACCTACTCACCAACTTTGACCAACTTGGTCAATTCTTGTCCCCTATGGCCGGCCAAGCACTTACAAGGGGCTAAATTGCCTTTTAAAGACCTCAAATTTCAAATCTATGGCTATTTGGTACTTTTAGCTTATAAGATGGAACTTCTGCACTTTATGTGATTTAGTCCTTTTTCTCGATTAAACATGAAATCGCTAAAATTAAAGTACCAAAATTCTCATGTACTTATAAAATCATATACTAATTCATAAAATCACATGAAAATAAATTTCTCTAATCTCAGATTAGTGATCCCGAGATCACTGCTCCGTCTAGCCCCTAAATCGGGCTGTTACAATTCTCCCCCTTAAGGATTTTCATCCCCGAAAATCTTACCGATAAAAAGGTTGGGGTATTGGTTTCTCATTGATTCCTCGGGCTCCCATGTAGCCTCTTCTATTCTGTGCCTTTGCCATAACACTTTCACAAGGGCTATGCTTTTGTTTCTTAACTGCTTGACCTCTCGCGCCAAAATTTTAACTGTTTCTTCACCATAAGTTAAATCCGGTTGTATCTCTACCTCTTTCGGTACTATGACATGTGAAGGGTCTGAACGGTATCGGTGCAACATGGATACGTGAAAGACGTCATGAATCTTTTCGAACTCAGGTGGCAAGGCTAACCGATAAGCTATCGGTCCTATCCTCTCGGTAACTTCATAAGGTCTGATAAAACGCGGGCTCAGTTTGCCCTTCTGGCCAAATCTGAGGACTTTCCTCCAAGGTGATACTTTCAAGAACACTTTATCACCCACTTTGAATTCAATCTCTTTCCTTTTCAAATCCGAATAGGACTTTTGTCCATCTGAGGCGACTTTCAGACACTCGCGTATCACCTTTACTTTCTCTTTAGTTTCCTTAACCAAATCGACCCCGTGTATCTATTTCTCTCTGAGTTCTGACCAATACAATGGCGTTCGACACTTACGCCCATATAATGCCTCATAAGGCGCCATTTTCAAACTTGACTGAAAGCTGTTGTTGTAGGCGAATTCCACCAACGGTAAGTATTTCTCCCAATTACCCTGGAATTCCAAAACACAACATCGAAGCATGTCTTCAAGTATCTGAATTACTCTCTCCGACTGTCTGTCGGTTTGTGGATGGAAGGCTGTACTGAAACTCAATTTTGTGCCTAATGCCTCTTGCAGCCTTTTCCAAAATCGTGACGTGAATCTCGAATCTCTATCCGAAATGATCGACAACGGTACACTATGTAGTCTTACTATCTCTGACACGTACAAATCCACCAATTTCTCAAGCGAATAATTGACTCGCATTGGTATAAAATGGGCTGACTTTGTGAGTCTATCAACCACTACCCATATTGCATCTTTCTTCTTTGGAGTCAACGGTAAGCCCGTCAAGAAGTCCATGGTAATACGACCCCATTTCCACTCAGGAACCATAATGGGCTGAAGTAAATCCGAAGGTACTTGATGTTCAGCCTTCACTTGCTGACAAATCAGGCATCTCGATACAAACTCGAAAATGTCTCTCTTCATACCAGGCCACCAATACCACTTCCTTAAGTCATTGTATATTTTCGTGCTCCCAGGGTGCACGGTCAAACATCCGCTATGCGCTTCATGCAAGATCTTACGAATAAGCTCATCATTTCTGGGTACACAGACCCTATCTCAAAAAGTCAGACATCCATAAGGATTTACCCGAAAATCTGATTCAACGTTTGACTCACATAAAACTCTTTTGGCTTGTAAATTGCTGTCCTCTTTCTGGGCTTCACAAACCTCTTGAAGAAACAATGGTTTAGCCCTCAACTCGACTAGAATAGAACCATCATCCAACAAAGCTATCTGAGTACTCATGGCTCTCAGTGCGAACAATGATTTCCTGCTCAAAGCATCTGCAACTACGTTCGCCTTTCCCGGATTGTAGTCAATTACCAACTCATAATCTTTAATTAGCTCTAACCACCTTCGTTGCCTCAAATTCAATTCCTTTTGAGTCATCAAATATTTTAGGCTTTTATGGTCGATGAAAATCTGACACCTCTCACCATATAAATGATGTCTCCAAATTTTTAATGCAAATACAATTACGGCCAACTCTAAATCATGAGTCGGGTAATTCTTCTCGTGCGGCTTCAATTGCCTAGAGGCGTATGCAATCACCTTACCCTCTTGCATAAGTAAACAACCCAATCCGTTCAGGGATGCATCACTGTAAACCACAAATTCTCTTCTCGATTCAGGTTGTACCAAAACTGGAGCCTCAGTCAACAGCATCTTTAGTTTCTCAAAACTCTGTTGACACTTTACTGTCCAATCAAACTTCACATCTTTTCGCAAAAGTTTTGTCATCAGGGTAGCTATCATAGAAAACCCCCTAACAAAGCGCCTATAATAGCCGGCTAGGCTTAGAAAACTCCTTACTTCCGTTATGTTCCTCGGCGGTTTCCAATCAACAATCGCTGAAATCTTACTCGGGTCGACTCTAATTTCATCTCCCAAAACAATGTGACCCAAAAATCCCACTTCCTTGAGCCAAAATTCACTCTTACTGAATTTGGCATACAATTGTCTTTCTCTCAAAACTTGCAGAACCATACTCAAATGCTCGGCGTGTTCGTTCTTATCTCGGGAGTAGATCAATATGTCGTCGATGAAGACCACAACAAATTTATCCAGGTATGGCCGAAAAATGCTATTCATCAAATCCATAAAGATCGCAGGGGCATTCGTTAGACCAAAAGGCATGAACAAAAATTCATAGTGGCCATACCTAGTCCTAAATGCGGTTTTCGGCACATTCGAGTCCTTGACTCTCAACTGGTAGTACCCGGACCTCAAATCTATCTTGGAAAATACCGTGGCTCCCTTCAATTGATCGAATAGATCATCGATCCTCGGCAACGGGTACTTGTTCTTAACAGTTACCGGTAATCTATGCATAGTCTCATAGAACCATCTTTCTTCTTCACGAATAAAACGGGAGCAACCCACGGAGAAAACCTTGGTCTTGCGAAGCCTTTATCCGTTAGTTCTTGCAACTATTCTTTTAGCTCGTTTAGCTCGGTTGGAGCCATTCTATAGGGAGCAATAGAAATAGGGGTAGTACCCGGAGCTAACTCAATCCCAAATTCAATCTCTCTAACCGGAGGTAGTCTTGGAAAATCTTCCGGGAAAACATCTAGGTACTCGCATACTATGGGTACTGACACAATTCTCAAATCAGTCTCTTTAGAGTTCAACACAAAGGCAAGATAAGCCTCATACCCCTTCCTCAAAAATTGCTGAGTCAACAAAGTTGATATCACTACTGGTGATCTATTTGGCTTATCTGATTCAACACGAATAAAATCCTCATTTTCACTTTTCAACTCTATAAGCTTCTTCCCACAATTCACAATTACCTCGTGAGTAACTAACCAATACATCCCAAGGATGTCATCAAACTCATCAAAGGGCAATAGCATAAGATCAACGGGGAAACAATGACTCTTAATCATCAAAGGGCATCATTTGCACACTTTATCTACTAACACATACTTGCCTAGGGGATTAGACACTCTTATTATAAATTCAGTAGACTCTATAGGCATACTCAGGCTAGAGACAAATTTCATGCATATGTATGAGTGGATAGATCCCAGATCAATTAAAGCTATAACACGAGTATCATAAAGAGAAAATGTACCCGTGATTACGTCGGGGGAAGATGCCTCTTCACGAGCACGAATTGCATAATTTCTCGCCGGTGCTCTACCCTTGACTCTTGCAGCTTGATCTCTGGATGGGTTCTTGCTACCCAACTCATTTCCCAGGTTTCTCAGTGGTCTTCCCCTAGTAGTACTTCCTGGTTTTTCATTCTGCGGCTTCTCTTTCTTGCCCACCTCGGGGCAATCTTTGATAAAGTGGTCTAAGGACCCACATCTGAAATAGGCTTTCTCATTTGCTCGGCACTCACCAGAATGGCGCCTGCCACACTGAGGGCATTCCGGTCTACTTGGTCGGACGTTGCCCACACTAGCAACTGATGCGGTCTGCCCTTTCGACCCCGAAAATTGCTTGCCCTTACTTCGGGTTGAAAACCCCACTGAGGTGACTGATCAAGCAGCGAAATCCCTTGATTTCTTAGATGAGGATTGGTAGGACTTATTCAACTACCTTTTCCTCGAGTCACGAGACTCATTCTCAGCCCTTCTCTTTTCTTTAGCCAACTCTTTAGCCTTACAGGCTCTATCTACCAATACTACAAACTCTTTTAGTTCGAGGACTCCTACGTATAAACGGAAGTCCTCATTCAGTCCGTCCTCGAATCTCTTGCACATGACTGCGTCGATAGACACGCACTCCCGGGCATATTTGCTAAGCCTTACGAACTCCCGTTCGTAGTCAGTAACTGACATACGGCTTTGCTTCAGTTCCAAGAACTCCTTCCTCTTATGGTCGATGAACCTCTGGCTGATGTACTTCTTCCGGTATTCCTCTTGGAAGAATTCCCAAATAACTCTCTCCCTTGGTACCACCGACACAAGGGTGTTCCACCATCGGTAGGCTGAATCTCTCAAAAGAGATACTGCACACTTTAAGCACTCCTCAGGCGTGCAGGATAACTCATCGAATACTCTGATGGTATTCTCGAGCCAGAATTCCGCCCTCTCTGGATCATCATCCTTACTGGCCCAAAATTCCTCGGCTCCTTGCTTTCGGATCTTATCGACCGGAGGCCTTTCTCTTCTCACTACCTCAACCACTTGAGGAGCTACTGGAGCGGGTTGGGGAATAGGTGGAGGTGGAGGGGGTTGAGCATTTGGATTTTCTCGGGTATACTCAGTGTACCAGTTACTCATCATGTGGAGAAAGGCTTTTCGGGCCTCTTCTCCCTGACCCAAGGTCTCGGGTCTACTATTAGTTGGCGCGGTCCCTTTAGCAGGAGTCGGCATCTTACTCGCAGCATCATCGGCTGCGGTTCGGTTTGGATCAGAATCAAAATACTACATAAAAACACGATTTATAAACGTTAGGAGCCATCACACTATCATTACACAAGTACACTTACATATGGCATGTATAGCTAGACTTGTACTCACGCTATGTTAGTCCTAGAATCGACTAAACCGTAGCTCTGATACCAATAAATGTAACACCCCTTACCCGAGTCCAAAGCTAGAACTGGGTTTAAGGCATTACCTAACTTATCTTGCTAAAATGTCTCTAATAGGGCTATAAAATTTCATTTAAACCTATCACTTGCTCATTCTCAGCCCACGAGGCCCTGTTCATACCTCCGAGAGGTTTCAGAATTTAACTGGGAAATTTTACGAACTTGGAAAAAATTTTCATCAAAACAGGGGCCACACGCCCGTGTGGGTCTAGGGACACGCCCGTGTACCCCTATGACATGCTCGTGTCTTCCACCCGTGGTCGATCCTGACCAATTTCATATGGTCGGACACACGCCCATGTCCTTGGCCCGTGTCCCTCACACGGCCTTGACACGCCCGTGTCTTAGCCCGTGTGCCAAAACCTTGGCATTCTGACTATGACGTCATCAACTCACTATAGTCACACGGCCAAGGCACACGCCCGTGTCCTTAGCCCGTCTTTCGAATTAAATTCCACAATTAAGGTGCAGACTTCACACGGCCTGGGCACACGCCCATGCCCTAGGCCGTGTAACCCACACGGCTAAGACACACGGCCGTGTCTCTGCCTGTGGAGCACACTGACTTGAAATTCAAGCATGCAAGGGGACTCACGGAAGATTCCACACGCCCATAGGGCTGACCGTGTGTCACACACGACCTAGACACATGCCCGTATGTCTACCCATGTGGACAATTAGATGGCTATCTACCAAGCCCTTTGCCACCCTACATTGCACACATACAAACTCCAATTCAAGTCAACACAACTTATAACCCAAAGGCACATCTAAGAACTCAATTCAAATCAAAACATTCCAATTTAAGAGATGACCAAGAAGGTCTCTTGAATTTATGCCCAAATGGTATGGATGGTTAGGTATGATTTTGGCTTGAAATGTCTTGAATTTATGGTCAAATTATGGATCATACGACCATGTATCATTTGAAATTTCTTAGTGTTTCAAGTCAGTGAGTTACACGACCTGCGACATGGTCGTGTGACCCTACTCAGTTAGTTATATGGGTGAGGACACAGGCTGGGACACAGCTGTGTGTCCCTTTGTTCGAATGTTACACGGCCTGGGCTATATCACACGGCCTGGCCACACAGGTGACCCCTGTTTTCCAATTTTTCAAACTTTTTCCCAAATCTTCTATTTTGTTTCAAATTAGTCTCAAACTGCTTCTAAGCTATTTTTAAGGCCTCAAAGGCTCGATTTAGGGACCAAATGCATATGATTGATTGTATTTTAATGTGATTTACTTAAGTAATGTTTATTTATTTTATTGAGATGTATTAAAGTTAAATGTTTCTGATAGTACGGTAATGCTCCGTAACTGTAATAGCCCGTTTTTAGTAAAATTAGAACACTAGTTTTGAGACCACAAATTTGAAGAGTAAATTATTATTATATTATTATTTTCATGTTTATGGAATGTTAGTAAGGTCGTATAAAAATTTCGTTAAGAAATTTTGACGTTTGCATGTTTAATTATGTAAAAAGGACTAAATCATAAAAAATGAAAAAGTAGAGTTCTATTAGTTAAAGGGGTTTAATAATTATGAAATTCTAAAGTGATAGGACTTATATGGTAATTAGACCATTTAAGTGGTTAGTGGATATTCATGGATTGGTTTTGTTGAAATTATTAAAGTTTTTAAAGGTTATTTTGGAAATTAGGTAAATAAAGGGTAAATTTAATAAAAAACAAGAATTCATTCATCTTTCTCAAGCCATCTTCCATTGTAATTAAAAGAGAAAAACCATGGAAGCTTGCTAGGATATTTGGTCAACTATTTTTGCTTGCATGGTATGTGTTTCAATTCCGTTTTTAATGATTTTTATATTTTCGGGATCGTTGTAGCTTAATTTAGCTAGCCCAGGGATCAGTTTGTAAAATTGTTAAAGATTTAGGGTTGTCCCATTAATTCTCTTGTGTGATTCTTGATATTTAATGGTAGATTATGAGTCCTTGATGTTAAATAAACAAGTTTTGTAAAGTGATTTTTGGTGAAAATGATATTTAGGGACTTATTTGTAAAATTACTAAAAGTTCAAGTTAAATTCATGAAATGATGGTTTGTATGGATTGATATAGGTCCCTAGTAAATTCGGCTAGCATGAGATGGGGATTAAAATTCTTAGATTTCAATTTTATAACTTAAGGACTAAATTATAAAAAGTTAAAAATATTAGGCGCAAAATTATAATTTTGCAAGAATATGAAATATGGAATGAATTTAATAATATAGTTATTAAATGGATTGCATTTGAATATTTAGATTAAGATAGACCATGTACGGACTTAGATCGGGGGAAAGCTAAAGCGTTGGATTAATCGACTTTGTTGTTACGCTCAAATCGTCGAGGTAAGTTCGTAGTGTTTTAATATGAAATAAATTTCTATTTGTGTACTTGTATTATGATGCTTTAATTATTATGTTTTTGAATAATAATGCTGGATTACACATACGTGCCCCTGTTTGTACTTCGGTACCCCTGAATTGCACATACGCACCCCTATTTGTACTTTGGTACCCCTGAATTGCACGTACGTGCCCCTGATTAGACTTTGGTAATTCTGAATCAAATAACATATGAATCGTATTCAATTTGTTGTTAGATTAAATGATATGCTACGTTCTTACTAGGCTTTATAAGCTTATTCGTTCTTATGGATTGTTTTGTAGATCGATGTTGCTGACACTTTAGACGAATCAAACCTTCACCTCACACTGTCCATCGACTTTGGTAGTTTTTGTATCTCCTAGGGTAGTGGCATGTATAAACATACGTAGTTGAATTTGAGGTTGAAATGTAACACCCCTTACCCGAGTCCAAAGCCGAAATCGGGTTTAAGGAATTACCTAACTTATCTTACTAAAACGTCTCTAATAGGGCTATAAAATTTCATTTAAACCTATCACTTGCTCATTCTCGGCCCATGAGGCCTTGTTCATACCTCTGAGAGGTTTTAGAATTTAACCGGGAACTTTTACGAACTTGGAAAAACTTTTCATCAAAACAGGGGCCACAAGCCCGTGTGGGTCTAGGGACACGCCCGTGTGCCCCTATGACATGCCCGTGTCTTCCACCCGTGGTCGATCCTGACCAATTTCACATGGCCGGACACACGCCCGTGTCCCTAGCCCGTGTCCCTCACACGGCCTTGACACGCCCGTGTGCCAAAACCTTGGCATTCTGACTATGACGTCATCAACTCACTATAGTCACACGGACAAGGCACACGCCCGTGTCCTTAGCCGTCTGTTGAATTAAATTCCATAATTAAGGTGCAGACTTCACACGGCCTGGGCACACGCCCATGTCCTAGGCCATGTCACCCATACGGTTCTGACACACGGCCGTGTCTCTGCCCATGGAGCACACTAACTTGAAATTCAAGCATGCAAGGGTACACACGGTCGATTCCACACGCCCATAGGGCTGATCGTGAGTCACACACGGCCTAGACACACGCCCGTGTGTCTACCTGTGTGGACAATTAGATGGCTATCTACCAAGCCCTTTGCCACCCTACATTGAACACATACAAACTCCAATTCAAGTCAACACAACTTATAACCCAAAGGCACATCTAAGAACCCAATTCAAAACATTCCAATTTAAGAGATGACCAAGAAGGTACCTCTAGGAACTCAAAGAATCAAGACATACACAAGGCATACACTTCATGAAATTCATCTTCATTAAGCAATAGAATTTACCAAATATTTGCCTAACTTACAAGGCCATTTACAAAATGACTTTAATAACATACATAGCCAACACTTTGGCTAACAATTACAACTTAACAAAATGCTCGAGTCCTATACATGCCATACTCAAAATAAGTCTAAATTGTTATACCAAAGTGATGTCGATAGTGTGATTTCCGAACTCCTACGTCCACGCTCCTTGAGTTATCTTGGCAATACTACAAGGAAAGGGGCAATGAAGGGGGTAAGCATAAAGCTTAGTAAGTTTGCATTGACATATATAGCAAAAATAAGCTCATAATATAAATCATCCATGGCATTAACTAACCATACACAAGTCATAGGCTTCTTGCCATACTTACATACAATTGCCCTTATGTAGCACATACCGTGCCGCACACCGTAATCGTTTCTTCGTGACTTATTCACGAGTACCTGTATTCACTCATTCACATGACTTAGTACAAATCTCAGTTCTACTTTTAAACTCATCTACTTATCCCTTTAATCACTAGGGATAGTCAAGACGCATATTCATCATTATTCATGTAGGGACGAAGCCAATGCCACATCCCCGAGGTGGTCTTACATGGAGTCACTTCTAAATGCCAATGCCATATCCCGGATATGGTCTTATATGAACTTTCACATCATGTATCGATGCCATATCCCGGATATGGTCTTTTACGATTTTCATATTCATTACCGAAGCCATATCCTGGATATGGTCTTATACGGGATCTCAACTCGATGTCGAGGCCATGTCCCGTACATGGTCTTATACGGGACCTTATCTATTTCATATCTTGATGATAGCATTTTCATAATCACATGGTCCACTAGGACTTCAACATCTCATTCAACATTAAATACTAAATTTAGTATAGCATCATGCATCAATATAATGCCAAGCATTCTCAAACATGCTAACATAAATGTTGAATCTATCACATACAAACTTTCCTCGATTCCAAAATGAGCTAGCTCGTCGGTTTAGTCCAAGACTTTATTCTTTCCTCGATCGAGGTGAATTCTTGGTTCCTCTTGCTCCATAATAGCAATTTAGATCATTTTATTCACCATATTAATAAAAGCATCTCAATAATCATGCTTAGGCAAAATTACTATTTTGCCCCTAGACTTTGGCAAAATAACCATTTTGCCCCTAGGCTCGGAAATAAATTCTAATCACATTTCTACCTTCAAAAAGCCTAGGTGAGCATTTAATACTCTTATAGCTATCATCAAAACTCAACATTTCACATAGTTACTACAAATTTGTAACCTTTTCATCAAGGTCCAATTAGGTGTTTTCAAGACAACACCTTTCACAAAAGTTGTTCATCTAACAACTAAGACTCAATTTCTTCCCTAAAAATGCAGTAAATAACAATGGTAGCTCTCATGGAAAAAACTCTAAACTCTTTACCATGTTGTACATTAGTCCCCTCATTTGAAAGCTTAAGCTTTAGGGGTCTCAAAAGTACAACTATTTTCAAGAAAAGATCACTTGAACACTTACTTGTAAAGAGATGAGTGTGCTAAAAAGTTTGAAGCTTCCTACCCCTATTTGGCTGCCAATTTTTGGCGTAAGAGATGAGCAAGAAAGATGGATATCATCTTTTCTTTATTCTAATATTAAACTATCAATTTAGTCCCACCTACTCACCAACTTTGACCAACTTGGTCAATTCTTGTCACCTATGGCCGGCCAAGCACTTACAAGGGGCTAAATTTCCTTTTAAAGACCTTAAATTTCTAATCTATGGCTATTTGGTACTTTTAGCTTATAAGATGGAACTTTTGCACTTTATGCGATTTAGTCATTTTTCGCGATTAAACATGAAATCGCTAAAATTAAAGTACCAAAATTCACATGTACTTATAAAATCATATACTAATTCATAAAATCACATGAAAATAAATTTCTCTAATCTCAGATTAGTGATCTCGAGATCACTATTCCGTCTAGCCCCTAAATCGGGCTGTTACATGGAATGTATTTAAGATGTTATAAAATGGTGTTTGATGAATTTATACATAATAACCAAATGTGTTTGTGTTTTGATGTCATGTATGCATAATAGGTTATTTTGGCATGTATAAGTTGTTTTGGTGCCATTTGATGTTGGTTAGTTTGTGTCATTTTGGTACTTATGATGCATGAAAGGTATGGCTCAAAAGGTAAGTTATGTTGAAGTGTTAATGATCATATTTGAGGTATGATTTGGTAAAAGTTGAGTTATGTTTAATAATAGAAATGTGATCAACATATGCATGTTTTGGTAAGTTTGTATATTTGCAATTGAGGCTCCTTGTATGGCATATTGGTTGAATGTGTAACATCCCCAAACCCGGCCCATTCACTACGACCGAATCTGGTTATGTCACTGGGAAAAGACGGTTGAAAATCTTAAAATAAAACATCGTAGTTTGCTGAATTTTGGAAAACATATCTTTGGAATAAAACTTTGCTATAAAACTCATTCATTTTTAAAACTTTAGTTTATAATATCCAATTTGAATAAATAGGTTGCAAACCATAAATCATTTTCACGTAGCAATTTAATTTAAATAAACCATAGTTAAAGTAATACCAAAAACATAAAATGGCCTTTATTACAACCCAACAATTCAAATAAAGTACTTATATCAAAATTAAGCATGGAATAATTGAACATCATCCTCGGCATGGGCCACCTTGTCCTCTCCGATCCCGGTCGACTTTATGCACTACCTGAAATGGTTAATGAAAAGAGTGAGTCCACTGACTCAGTGCATAACCACAACACATATTTCCATCCGTATGGGCTTGGCCCATACCCACACAACCATCGAAACAAATCATGCAAGAATGCATCTCAGCCCAACCCACTATCCAAGCGTGACACCAACCTTAGCGGACTTCGCCTAAGGCCGTGGCTAATCCACCGATCACAACCGCAAAGTGATCCCACATATGTTACCTTGGCGGGACTGCTGCACAAGGCCGTGGTTGAGCCACCGATCACATCGTGATCCATAAATCTTACCTCGGCATTCTCGCTCGAGGCCGTGGTTGAGCCACCGATCAACCAAAGTGATCCAAATATCGTAATCGTCTCACGGTGATGCACATAGCAATCAACCGCCGAGATGGGCACCTAGCCAACACCTCCCTTGAGGTAGCACAAAGCTAACCCTCAAGCGCTAATGTAGCTGAGCTATCATTAGACCACGCACATCTGTGTACACTTCTTCCTTCTTCAATCCAATCCCATGCCCATGTGTCAATAAATCATGCAAGAATATCATATAGAATGAGTATTTATCACTTATCACTACCACATTGTACATATATAAATGTATATCAAGATTAACTTACCATCACCGAGTTATTCATCACTTATGCCATTATAAACGGCTATTACACATGATACACATATAAACATGTTAGCAAACCAAACCACGTAAAATAGTGCGATGATTACGCACCTAAATGATACCAAACCCAAACGCTATCGCTTACGCACACGCATGACTAACGGACTTACAAAAGGTTCCCAATGATGTGCTCTTCTTCCCTACAATCGGCCTTGGCATAAAAACAATGAACACTTAGGCCATTCGGCCAAGACAAAAACTATAGCACAAAGAAAACTAACACGCCCTTACCTTGCTAATCAACCTTTAAGGGTAAAATCGTAATTTTACCTACTAAGGGCATTTTCGTGATTTACCCACCAAGGGTATATCGGTAATTTCAGTACTGGAATGGCCTTTCCAAAGGCCCAGTGTCGCCCGGCGACCCAACTACCATTTCGGTCGAATGGACTATTGGGCCTAAAGCCCAATTTCGGCCCATTCGGGCCCACACGCGCTCGTGTGGCCCACCTAACACAAATCTAGCCACGCTTATGAGATTCACCTAGTCTAGTTCAACATATACTAACCAATCATGCAATTTACTCATAAGGGCCCACGGGCCCATTGGGCCCACCGGCCCATCACGGCCAAGCGACCCCAACCCACAAGAATACTACCGATGGCCTCAACTATCGCGTCGAAGCCCCACACGTGCGCCGCACGCTCGTGGCTACTATTGCCGCGGACCGCACGCCCGGCATTTGCCGCTCTACAACTAGAGTAGAGAGAGTTACACACCGATGGGACTCGGTGTTAATCGCGCTCCGACCACTCCTGTGCCCAAACGCCCTCCAAGATGTGTTTACTCTCCTCCTAGGATGCTCCTTATATAGCTAGCACTTCACCTTCCTTCTTTGTATCTTTCAGATGTGGGATCCCTTCACAAGAGAGTTTAAATTCAATGAAACTCTTCCCGTCCAGCATCGCAAAATAAATACTCCCTTGCTTCTCGTGAGATTCGAACCTGTGCTCCCTTGCAACATAATCCACGCTGCTAGCCACTTGGCCACAAGCTCCTCTTGTGTCTTAAACCATGCGCGACTAAATATAAACTATAGCCAAATTCTGAGGTCCAAGTAAAAAGAAAACCAAAATGCAAAAGCCAAGTCTTGAACCTTGGACCTCCTTCCTTCCCTTGTGGCGTCACCCCCTTGTCTCTTAAGTGGTGTCACTTTGCCACTACACCACACACTCCACTTGTGTCATTTTCCTCCATATTTTATTCTTAAGGCCTACCGCCAACTTCAGGTTTTTTCCACCTAAAATCAAAATTTCCCCAAAGCCAATATTTGATCCCGGGACTTCATAGAAGCCTTCTAACCTTCCAAAATCACTTATCCAATAGGTCCAACTTGCATTTAAGCCGGTCTCTTGTTCTCCAAAAATTTAAACGCTACTACGCCTAAGGCCCATTGGGCTCAATTCTCCTAGGCCCAATTCCTTTTTACCCTAAAAATCTAAATTTTCCAAAGCCTTCCCTTCTCATCCCAACATTCTTAGAGCCTCTAAAACTCAACCAAGCACTCCCAAAATCCTACTAACACTTGATTTATACCCCATATGCACAGCCCCTAAACCAGGGTGTTACAGAATGGTTTTGGACTTTTGAATTGGACATTTCATGTTGGTTTTGGTCATGTTTTGATGCTTTTATTAGGTGTTTTAAAAGCCTTTAGATGGTTTCTTGAATTGGTGATAGAAATGGCTTATTTTTAAGCAAATTCATGTCTACACGGTCTGAGACAAGGGCGTGTGACTCACACATAGCTAGGCGACACGGCCGTGTGTCCCCTGTAGGTTTTAATGCATGCAATTCAGGCTGTTACACGGCCTAACACACGGCCTGGCACACGGGCGTGTGTGGCTAATTCGAGAGTTACACGGCCTGGAAACCGGGCGTGTTGCTTGGCCGTGTGACCCAACTCAGAGAGTTACACGGGTGAGGACATGAGCTGTGACATGATTGTGTGACCCTATTTTGATTGTTACACAGCCTGAGACACGGCCGTGTGAGTCACATGGCCTGACCACTAGGCCTGTAACAGCCCGTTTTTAGTCAAATCAGAACAGTGGTTTCAGGACCACAAATCTGAGGTCAAAATAATTATTTTATTATTATTTTAATGTTTACAGAATGATATTATGTTGGTGTGAAAATTTCATTAGGAAATTTTATCGTTTGAATGGTTAATTTGATAAAAAGGACTGAATCGCGTAAAGCGTAAAATTTGATTTCTAATAGCTAAATGTGTCTAATAGCTATAGAACCTTAAAGTTAAGGTCCTTATGTGGTAATTTACCCATTTATGAGATAGTGGATGATAGTGGAGTGGTATTTGGTGTAATTACTAATGTTTTTAAAGGTTAATTTTGGTAATTGTTAATTAAAGATAAAATAAATAAAACAAAACAAAAAAAATTACTTTGTATCATCTTATCTAGCCGAATTATAGCAAGAATAAAAGCCATTTTAGGGATTGAATTTCGGCAAGCTTTTCTCCTTCAATTAAGGTACGATTTTTGTCCCGTTTTTAATGATATCTAAGCTTTTGAAATCGTTGTAGCTAGGTCTAGCTAGCCCAGGGACTATTTTGCAAAACTGTTAAAGATTTTAAAAGTTGCCATTGATGAAAATATGTGTGTTTTGATATTTGATGATAGATGATGAATGTTGGTTGTGAATTATACCAGTTTTGTTAAGTGATTTTTCAGAAAAATGCAAAATAGGGATTAAATTGAGAAATGTGTAAATTGTGTGGTAGAAATGCAAAATAAATGAAAAATATGGACTACTAGGGATATAGTGGTAATTCAGCTAGCAAGGGTTAGTCTTTAATTTCATGAATTTGTGATTTTGTGAATAAGGACTAAATTGCAAAAATGTGAAAGTTTAGGGGAAAATGTGTAAAATAGCCCTAAAGTATGTTTTGGACTAAATTGAATGAATAATTGATTAAATAAGTTAATTTTGATTATTTATAGATCAGGAAAAGAGGAATTCGGACTTAGATCGGGGAAAAAGAAAAGTAATTGAATAGTCGGTCCATTCCGTTATTTCCGTATACGAGGTAAGTTCGTATAATTGAATTTAAATGAACCTTTATTTAAATGATGGATGTAATGTGATTGTACTTATCTTACTGGTAAAATTTGGAAGATTTCGAATTAAATGTACGATTTAAGTAAAGCGAGTTGCCAAATAAGACCATAGCTGGGCTATGGCAATCGAATAATAAGACCATAATCGGGTTATGGCATGTGAATGTAAGACCATAGCAGGGCCTTGGCAATGTATGTGTAAGACCATAGTTGGACTATGGCATCAAAAAATTGATGTATTTGTTTCGTAAGCATTTATAAGCCGGAGTGATTTGATAAGAGAATTGTTGAGAAATAGATAAGTATCGATACAGGTACGTATGGAAAACTATCCGAGTAACGAGTTAAAGGAGGTTGAGAACTTATGAGTTACTATGTAGTTAAATTTTATGTTAACTTAGTGATTGATGCTTTAATGCAGTATATGTTATCTATTTGAAATGCTAATGAATGATGAGATTATTTTATATTTATATACGAACTTACTAAGATTTATAGCTTACTTTGTTTATTTTCTTCTATGTTTTATAGTATTTCGAAGCTAGCTCGGATCTGGGAATCGTCAAGGACTTCATCGCACTATAAGACATCTAATTTGGTACTTTTGGAGTGTGTATATATGGTATATGGCATGTACAGACTTTGGTCATTTTGGTATGTTTGATAAATATGTATTTTGGCCCTTTTGAGTTGGCTTATAATGATGAATTTGATAATGTATATAGATGTGCCAATGGTATTGTTTTGATTATGGTATATGACTTATATTGTGTGTTTGAAGTTGGGTTTATGATGCTTAATGATATTATGTAATTTGAATGGTAAAGTATTGGTATTTGAGAAGTTTTATGCTTGTGAATTGGTACATGATAATGCATGTTTGGAATGGTTTAGTAAATTGAATTGTATGTGTGAATTAGGTACATAGTTAGATGGCAAATTGTGACATATTTTTGACTTGTATGGTTAGTAATGAAATGGTATGAATTGAATATTGGATGATGATATTTGGCTGCTTATTGTATCTTGAAATGGTACCATTTGAGTTATGTAGGTACATGTAAATTTGGGTGGCAAATTGGCTTAGTAAATAGTCTATTTTTGTCCACACGGGCAGAGACACGAACGTGTGTCTCAGCCGTGTGTGACACACGGTTATGTTACACGGCCGTGTGTCCCCTGGTGTTGAAATTGAAATGAAGTCAGTATGCTCCACACGGTCTCACACACGGGTGTGTGATCGACCATGTAGCACAAGTCAGTATACCCCCTTAATTGGCACACGGCCTAGCACACGGGCGTGTGACTTGGTCGTGTTGCATAAGTCAGTATACCCTACAGGTTTGGCACGACCTAGCACACGGCCTGGCACACGGGCGTGTGTGGCCACTTCGAAGGGCACACGGGCTAGACACACAGGTGTGTGGTTGGCCGTGTGACCCAAGTCAGTAAGCTCACTTGTTTGGACACTGGGTAGGACATGGGCTGGGACACGGCCATGTGATCCCATTTTGAATGTCCACACGGCCTGTGACACGGGGGTGTCTGGTGGCCGTGTGAGACACACGGCTTGGTCACACGGACGTGTGTCCCCGGTTTTGGAGAAAAATTTTCTAAGTGCTCAAATTGTTTTAAAGGTTATCGGTTAGTCCCAAACCTCTTCCAATGCATGAATAGGCCCTCGTAGGCTCGTATTAGGGACATATTGATTGACGTTGATTGACGAATGTTTGAAATGATGAAATGTATGCTAATAGTATGTATAATTGAGTTGTAAGTCCGATAATACTCCTTAACCCTATTACAGCGTTGAATACGAGTGAGGGGTGTTACATTTATGGGTATCAGAGCTACGGTTTAGTCGATTCTAGGACTAACGTAGCGTGTGTGTGTAAGTCTAGCTATACATGCCATATATATAAATTGTGATAGTGTGATGAATCCTGACATTATAAACTATGTTTTCGTATAGTATGGATCCCGAACAAGCTGTAGCAGATGATGTTGAGAGTAATGCACCAGCTCCCGGTCAAGAGACAGCGCCTTCTGAATCTAGACCCATGTCAAGTAGTCACAGAGGTGAGGCTAAAGAAGCCTTCTTTCAAATGATGAATGAGTGGTTCACTCAATAAATTCGTACGAACCCGATTTCTCAACAACCTCTACCCCCGCCAAATCCTCAACCAATCCCTGTAGTTCCTCAAGTTATTGATCCAATATGATTGAACAAGTCGCCAGTCGATAAAATTCGTAAGCATTGGGCTAAAGAGTTCAGGGATAATGTTGATGATGATCCTGAGAGAGCCGAGTTTTATCTTGAAAATACGATCTGAGTGTTTAATGAACTTTCCTGTACACCGACTGAATGTTTAAAGTGTGCTATATCCCTTTTGAGAGACATTGCATACCAATGGTGAAATACATTAATATCTATGGTTCCAAGAGAGAGAGTCACTTGGAAGTTCTTTCAGACCAAGTTCCGAAAAAAGTACATAAGTCAACGATTTCTAGATCAAAAGCATAAAGAGTTTTTAGAATTAAAACAAGGCCGCGTGACTGTAACCGAGTACGAGAGAGAATTTGTACGGTTAAGTAAATATGCTCGAGAGTATTTGTGACCCAAGTCAATAAGCTCACTTGTTTGGACACGAGGTAGGACACGGGCTGGGACATGGCCATGTGATCCCATTTCGAATGTCCACACGGCCTGTGACACGGACGTGTCTTGTGGCCGTGTGGGACACACGGCCTGGTTACATGGGCGTGTGTCCCCTGTTTTGGAGAAAATTTTTCTAAGTGCTCAAATTGTTTTAAAGGTTATAGGTTAGTCCCGAACCTCTTCCAATGCATGAATAGGGCCCCGTAGGCTCGTATTAGGGACATATTGATTGAAGTTGATTGACGAATGTTTGAAATGATCAAATGTATGCTAATAGTATGTATAATTCAGTTGTAAGTCTGGTAATGCTCCTTAACCCTATTCTGGCGTTGAATACGGGTGAGGGGTGTTACAAGTCCGTGTGACCTCTACAGTCTAATCTTTTTAACTGTTTATTGTACTTTCTGATTATTTTTAATTTGGTCCCAAATTGTTTCTAAGGTACTTCTAGGGCCTCAAGGACTTGATCAAGAGACGTTGTGTATGTGATTGTAGGTAATTAGATTATGTATGCAATGATGTATGAAATGAATGTTTTAATGTTTCGTTTGTTCGATAATGCTTTGTAACCCTATTTCGGTGACGGATACAGGTTAGGAGTGTTACAGTAACCCTAATCTGACAACAGAGACGGGTTAGGGGTGTTACACTATTCTTGAAACGGTACCGCTTCAGTGCAGCAACGAAAGCATCTTTGTTCGGGTAATCCATTCCAACTTCCAGCACTCGTACATCACAAGATGTGCTTGCATGACTAGGTGTTCTGTACGGTAGCCACAGAAACTCTAAAGCACTCTTGGCCGATAGGTCAATCTTTGTCATATGGGGCAGAGGTTCATATGCCTTGAATCGCAGATCTGGATTCGGAGCATTGTCTGAGGCATCATCTTTCGACCCGCAAGGTTCCGACTCTGATTCAGAAAATAGTGTCACTTCTGAACCATTAGGACCGCACTGGCGGAATGGTTCACAATCTGACTCCTCCCAGTCAACTACATCCGCTGCCCATTTTTCCTCACCTGCAACTTCTTCCTCAGCTACTCCTTTTTTCTCACCTACATCTTCTTCCTTGGTCGCATCTTCTTACTCACTTATGCCTTCATTGTCACCATCAAGCAAGGGGTTCAATGTACCCTAGTCAAAAAATGTACTGGTTTGATGTCCAGTGTATATTGATAATCCACTCGTATAACTACTTCCGTCCCCATGACATCAAGCTAATGTCGAAGTTCAAATTGAACGCATTGATTGAATGTTGAGCTCGAGTGTCCAGATTGGCGTTATACTTAAGCCCCGATAGGTACTAACCACAGAGGTTTAGATCTGTGCCAGAAACCGATGAGTGTCTGCCCAACGATGTACCAGGAACATCATAGTAGGCACTTTCTAACATGCTATTGAACCCACCGTACAACTGTGTAGTAGGACTTTTTACTTCAGCTTCGATTCCCATATTCATAGCAACGGTGGTCAATGATGGGCCAGATCCGTTAGCTTCAGCGAACTCGACGTATAACTTCATTACAACATTTTCACTTGAGCAGTCCAATGATATGACCGTCTTGAGATGGACCTCGCCAGTCACGTCGAATAGGTCATACTTATAGGGGGTCAACAAAGGCAAGGAATCTACATTACAACTTTGAAATTCCTCCCTAAGTCGACATCCCGACTTTCCACCTGATTCTGGTCCATAGCTCACACAATTAAATCGTAGGATTAAATGCCAAATCCACAGGCTTCGCTCCTACAAACACCACCTCGACATCTTTGTTACAAATTTGACCGTCGTAGTAAATAACTGATTTCACTTGTTGACTAATTTCAATTTTGGTCACAAATTGGATGAAAATTGAAAAAAAAAAAGTAGAGGGTTGTTTAAATAAGTACACACAACTCTCGTAACACAACTATTCGATGTTTGTTAGTAGTTTGATGCGTGTCTATGTTATGGAAATTACGTCCCATTTATAGGAAAATTATATAGGGAGAAAAAGAATACGTGTTCCTCTCTTCGTTTACGAATGTACGCATTCGTTGCATTTTTTTATAATGCAATCCATTTTTAAAGCACATTCATAAGTTCTATAATTTTATCGCACCAGTATCATACGGAAAAACTCTGGGGCTTCCCGCTATAATCAGTGTAATTTTTTTCTCCATTTCCAAGCAACCATTACCTTTAACCTTCCTATTGATTCAAAGGTCGGCATCATTGTGGACGCAATAGGACTCCCCGGCAGGGAGCAGCTATTGCGGTGCAGTAAAGGTGATGCTCCTTTTGGGGCGACGACGATTGTCGTTATTAAACACGCCATTAATAAAAACAACCGCTATTGTGCTGACTCGAGTTTGATCTCTATTGTGCTGAAACATCTGCTCTACACCTAAGAGCCCTCTTGTGTCCACCTCGGTGTAAACTTTTGGATAAGAATGAATGGTCAAAGATACCGACTACATGGAAATAGAGAAAAACAATTACATTGATTACACCGAAAATCCCCTGTGTTTTCTCGTATGATTATGACCTCAATCTTATGTATGGTATATATAGGGCATCGTTTGCGGGTATTCAAAAAGCTTAAACTCCTGACCCCGTAACGACTGTCACCTGGTCCCCCGATTATACTCGAACCCGTGACCGCATCACGGTCGCCGATTGAGACCTCCACCTAGACTTCAACCGCTGGTTGTATCAAGAATTATTATCCCGAAACTAGATTTCCCCACAATGGGTTTCTAAGATGATGGTCCTATCCCGCCATGACATGAAATGTATGTGTTCTAAGGCGCGTTATCACATCTCGACCCCTCAAATCTACCTATGACCTTCCGCGATTTCAATCGAAAATCCTAAACCCTTCCAAAAACCTTAAACCCTAATATATACACTAAGCACTAAACCCTAACCTTAAAATAGTTAAAAATGATTAGGGTTTTAGTGCTAAAAATGACTTATTTCCCTAAATAAAAAATGGCCTATAGTGCTAATTTAGCCCAAACATTTACTTAGGTTGATTTAGAATTTGTACTTTATTTACTTACAAAATATTTTTATTTTTAATGATATATTGAATTAATTTATTTTGTCTCTTTATCCAATTCATTCAAGGGAAAAAAGAACAAAATTTCTCTCTTTTTTTAATTTAAAAACAATTTAAGATTAGTCAACCTTAAGCAAGTATTATAAATTTAATATTACAATTGATAAAATAAAAAATAATCGTTACTTTAATAAATCTTAACTTGCACATTATTAAATAAATAAGTAAATAAAATTGAAAGCCCAACGTAGCGGGGATTAAATGCTGGTATTAATAAAAGTATCAGACATCAAATAATAACAAAAATTAAATGTAAGATAATCAAACCTTGTTTGGTGGTAGAAACAAAACATATCAAATAACATTAAAACATTCTTTTTTTTATGCCTAATGATTGTATGCCCATGCACTTATTTATATTATTATGTCTCAATTTTAATTGATTTAGGATTAAAACACTAATTAACAGATAGTTAATATAAAATAATAAATTTAATTTTTTTGGGTATTCTTTATGTCCGCTTCACGATCTATATTTGAGGTTTGTAACTTTTTATTCCAACAACATTGTCTCCAAAGTTCTATTACTTCACTTCTCTATTAGTTTTATTCAATATTTATATCGAAAATTTAAAGGACTAAATCGATACTTTCAAGCAAACATGAGCAGTACCAGAAGCAGTGCTTAAAACCAGTGCCAACTACTTCAAGTATTGAGAATGAACAAGTTAGAAAAAACAAAGAACACACAATATGTTTATGCAATTCGGGTTCCCTACGTCTAGAGGGTCTTATCTTGAGAGATAATTCAATATCTTAGCAACTCATATAACAAGTGATTACAACCCCTAACACTCACCAAATTAAACTTCTCATTTTTGTAATTAAGATATAGACAACTTTCCTTTAAGTTTCCCCCTGAAAACTTATGATATTAATCAAGTAACTTACTTGATTTTGCACTCAATGCACTCAAAAGAAACGTTCCTCAATGAAAAGGAATAAGTGCTCTCAAAGCAATACATCACCTACACACATCTCCTCAATTTATAAGGAATTGAGACATGCTAACATACTATATCAATTACAGTCCATCTTCCCATGAAACCATCAAGATAATACGCATAAAGAATATCTTCAATGAGCTCAAGATAAGTCTTAAATGTTCAGGACATGCTTCCAAAATTTACCCAATTCAATCTAATCCCATCAAACTTAGAAAGTTGATTGCCTTGATCCAATCCAAATCAATCTCAAAGATATGTTGTTATAACCAGTTTGGATATCATTGGTGGGCTAACAGATATACAAAGTATCAACTAAAGTCAAAGCCCAAAGATATTTGTTCTCAAAGTTTGCCAACTCAAACATGATAACTTTAATTGATTTAAAAATCTTGGCCTCTCAGTCAATTTTTCCATGAAAATTGGTGATGTGCTTGTTATAAAAAAAAGGTAAAATACATCTTTTAGTTCTCAATATTTACATTTTTTGTCAATTTGGTCCTTACTCTTTAAAGTACATAAACAATTACAAAAAATATATATTTAACAATTGAAAGTTTTTTTCGAATTTTTAATAAAAATATAAAAATTATGAAAAATTAAGATTTCTTTAAAATAAAAAATATTTCTTAAAAATATGAAAATATAATTTTTTCCAAAAATTCAAAATTTGTGTTATTTTCTCCATGAATGTTAATAAGGTCTCATTAAACTTTGAACTATTTGTTCAGTCCATATTAAATCAAATCTAAACAAGTTTTTTATTTTAAATAAGATTAATTATATATCAAAAATATTGTTATGTAAATTTAATTATAAAATATATAAAATATTGGTAGAAAATTTTTAAATAATGATATAAACTTTAAATCATTTCAAATTAAAATAATTAAAAATTTTAATCATTTTTATATATTAAACATCCAAGATATTTATTTTAAAATTCATTTTTGTTTAATTTTTTTTTTAAACAATACATTGAATACACTAAATAATACATTGAATGTAACCTACATAACCCTGCCTAGACGATAGACCCGAATTTGGAAGACTACATTAGCCACCGAAATGGACTGGTAAGCTATCGGAGTTTTAAAAATAGTCATTTTAAAACATTTGTTTATCTTTGAAAGAAAATTTAGTTAATTACTAGTTTATTTACTAAAAATTCTTAATTATAATTTAGCAGCGGAAAAGTGATAATTGTTTGTATTTTTAATAAAAACTGTAGTTCATGCACAACTAATTCATATTCACATTTCAATATCCTAAAATCAAATTAAATGTCATGCATGCTAACAGAAAAAAAAAATCAAAACTCTCATGACATAGTTCAAAATAAAATAATACAGTCTCTAAATAATTAAAATATCAAATAATAATTCTAAAATATTTTATTAACTAAAATCCGAGCCGATACCCTCTGGATGCCACGTCTGCGTCCTAACCTGGTAGGTTATCTGTAAGGGTGAAAATAAATGGGGAGTAAGTTCTGACGCTCAGTGTGAGTTCAATCACAAGATAATCAGTGCAAATGATTAAGCATATGAAAATATATCACACAAAAATAATTTACAGTGGCAATATCATAATATAGATGTTTCAGATAATTCAACAATACACATGTATATATATTTGCCATGTCACATATTCCAGTTTTGTATGCACATATTTTTGTGGATGCCATACAGTTTCAGATTTAATAGAAAAGATCCTACCCCACCGCTACACACCACAAGAGGAGTTCCCCTGAACTCCAACAACCAACACTTCGAATTATGGTTTAACCACCAATGGTTTGTAGATTAACTGCCAATGGCTGTGGACACACAGCAAAACACCGCGGATGGAATCTGCCTATGGCTATGGATACACAGCAAAATAATGCAGGTAAAATCTTCCACTGGCTATGGATGCGCATAAAAAATGCCGCAAATGGAATCTGCCTACGGCTGTGGGAACACAACAAAATAATGCAGATAAATTGCTAATACATCCTCCGTTCATAACGTCCCACCCATACAATGCAATATGACATGCTCAAAATAGATTAATACAGTAGCATTTAATAGGTTGTTTAACAGTTTGATATAGTGGCAAATATTATGCTTATAATAGTTCGATACAATACCTAAAGGAATGTTTATCATGTGTTCTGTTAAACGATAACATAAGGTAGGTTTTATGTAAAATCACAACTACAGATACAATATACATATATATATCATTCACAATTCAGAAAAATATATATAACATCAATTCAACCAATTTGATCATGCATTCTAACATTATTTGTGCTTCAAGGACATAATTGAATAGCTTAAACACTAAAAAAAATTCAGAAACCATTCAAGAACTAAATTGAACAAATCTTAAAATTCTATGAAAAACTATAAAATCTAAAAAATAAGGGACACACGGACGTGTCACCAAGCCATGTGGGATGCTATAAATAATGTGGAGGGTTCTTGGTTATCTGAGATTCGAACTATCCTAGGGTTTCAATGGCACATGATCGTGTGTGAGGCCATTAATTTGGGTAGACTGAGAAACATTTCTCACGTTCAAATCTAATTTGGGTACCTAAATCGAAACCTTCAAACAACATTTATACATGGGTTAACGCTTGTTTTCAAGATTTATCAAGATTACTGGGAATTTCAGCAAGATTAGTTACAGATTCATTAATTTTAATGAAAGATTAGCATCGGATGTAAATACTACGAGAATTTGAGATTAATTATTGGTATTGAATTGTACCTACCGATTCTTGGCTAGGATTAAGAACGTTTCTAATGGCGATTATGAAACCAGTTGAAAAATGACTTGAATCGAGAACAGATTTTGATCTGGGAAGAAATAATAAATTCAGCAATGGAGAGAAAATATTTTGCAAAGAAAAGATGAAATAGAAAAGGGAGAAGAAGCAGGGAGAGAAAAGAAATTTTCTAGTTTGGGTTTGAAGGAAAAACAAAATCCTTATCTAATTCGAAAAGATTGGACTAAATAGCTAGGGTTTTCAAAAGTTTTAGGGGTTGTTTAGAAATTTACCCCTGGTTGTCAAATTTAAAAAGGAAATGGGATTTGGGCAATTCAAACTTGGTTTGCAAGGGAAAGAAAGGAGTAGGTGCTTAACCATTGGGCTGCTGCCCATTCTTGTTAAGTTTCTACTTCAAATAATATTTATTTTGGTATGGTTATTGTCATGGTTTGTTGAAATTAAAAAGAGAAAAAATGGGAGAGGAGTGGATAGAACCTAGGACATCTAGGGAGTACACTAACTACTTAATCACCAGGCCTAGGTCATTTCTTGGTTAATTATATCAATTAGTTCCCTATATTTTGGGGTGTGACAACTCTCCCATTCTTAAAGAAATTTCATCCTCAAAATTTACTTGGTTCAAATAGATGAGGATATCGTTAACGAAACGCATCTTCCAGCTCCCACGTGGCCTCTTTAGTGTCACGGTTCTGCCATAAGATCTTGACGAGTGGGATCCATTTCCTTTTTAGAAACTTTACATCACAATCTAGAATTTGTACATGATTGTCCTCAAAGGAAAAATTTGGTCTCACCTCGATCTCTTCAATTGGTACGATATGGGAAGGTTCGAATCTGTATCATCTCAACATGGAGATGTGCAAGACGTTATGAATTCGGTCTAGTTCTGGAGGTAATTCTAGCTGATACACAACTGGACCAATTCTCTTAAGGATACTATAAGGTCCTATGAACCTAGGACTTAACTTGCCCTTTCTCCTGAACCTTAACACCTTTCTCCATGGGGATACTTTCAGGAAGAATTGTTCTCTGACACTGTACTTAATGCCTTATCTCTTTAAATCTGCATACATCTTCAGTCTATTCGAAGCCGCTTTCAGTCTATCCTGAATCAATTTTATTTTCCCCTCAGATTATTGTACCACTTCTGGAACATAAATTTTCTTTTCACCCAACTCGGTCCAACACAGTGGTGTTTGACACCTGTGCCCATATTAGGCTTCATAGGGTGTCATTTGTATACTCAACTAGAAGATATTATTGTAAGCAAACTCTGCTATAGGCAACTGTTCCTCCTAACTTCCTCGGAACTTGATGATGCAACCTCTTAGCATATTTTCCAATATTAAAATAACTCATTCAAACTATCCACCCTTTTGTAAATGTAAGGTGGTACTAAAATCCAAACGAGTACCTAATGCCTCTTGAAGCTTTTCCCAAAATCGAGATGTAAAATCGGGATCTCTGATCGCCTATTTAACGTCACAACAATAATGTACAAAAGTACACTGTTGATGCAAGTATAATAGACATATATGAGTCTGACGGATATCGATCCCATGAGGATGGTTGTCTTTTGTCTATCAATGTCAGTGCAATAAATGGATAAAAACGAGATAAATTGTGAGAATAGGTGTCGAAGCGATAACTTGAAAACAAGATAAAATACGATAATGATAAACTGGGATCCCCAACATGAATATTCAACAAAATGCTAACTGCTCACAAGGTATAAAAAGTTAGGTGATTTTCGATGCAATAAATTGCAATGAATATCTTACCAAGCTTAACTTTTATATTTAATCAAAGACTTAAACATGCACATTAGCCACACCTTCATATGATGGCTATGGAACACTATTAAGAACAAGTGGATTAAATTCCTCTAATCCTCAAGCAACTTCTATTGTCGTGCTTGTTAGCTTGAACTGTCGCTGCACCTTCCAATGTCAATGACCGCAATAACACTTCCGTGCTAAAAAATTCAAACCCAAAGATTAAACAGTAGAAGCAAGATTGAATAAAATAACATTCAACCCAAAAATCATGTGTACTTCCATACTAACACGAAATAGAATGTAATCACCAGCGTTTAGAAAAAAAATAAAAGAAACAAGTGGAGAATACTATTCCTAGACAACTCGACTTGAATATTTCTATTCCATCTTGTGTCACACCCAGGGCTCCTCGTCAAAAGCTGGTTTGCATCCCTTTCACTCCGGTTCACCTGTAGGAGACTTATGCTGCCATAGCCGAAAAATTCAAAGGATAGGTTGAAGAAGATGATAATCCCCAAAAGCTCTCCTCTTTTTTTCTTTTTTTTTTTTGAATATTTATATTTTTCCCCAAATAGCCCAAGTGTCCTTTCATCAGAATCATGCTGCATCTGTACGTACAAGTTAGTTGTACTAGACTGGATAGCTCACATATTTTTTTCCTAACCGGATAGCTGTCAGGTGCGGCGACAATTCTAGGCACAATCTGAAAATACTCATGCAGCGACATCAGTACCAAAACATGACAAAATTAAGGATAAATAAGCTAAGATCCACTGAGTTATAAAATGTAAATTATTGAACTGAAAATGCTAAAATATGTGCTAAAGATAACTAAATGGGAAAAAATTAACCAATAAGTAGGGAGAAAACATATGTTCTTTCTAGTACTATCACACTCCCAAACTTGAGTTTTTATTTGTCCTCAAGTAAAATAGGAAACTAGCAAGGCTACACAAGAATTCACTAAGGCAAATAATCATTCTAACAACATGAATCACCTAAAATCCCAATGAATGATTCACATCCAGATGACAGAATATTGCAACGAAAATACATAAGTATGAATGAATAAGATTGCATTTTCATCAAAACCAGCATCATGCTTCAAATCCTAAATTCTATCTACCAATACAGCATTAATTGTACAATATATGTCTCTTTTTCTATTTTTTTTTTGTGAACAAGGGATATCATTGAATTACTGTGCCCTTGTTCCTGAGAAGTAACGATGGAGTGCAACAAACCCCTAGGGAGTACGTAATTATGCCAACACACACTCGTGCAGTGACAGCCTTTGGCCATATTCATTTTTCTAACGCTTGCATTAGAGTGTTCCCTCTTTAACATTTCACAATACACCCACTTTGGAGTGTCTCTTATTCATAACTATATATACATATGAGTAGCTGTAAAAGGCAGATTCATTCAAGATCTAATAAATGCTACTAGTCATCCATTACTAATGCAACCTAAATCATTCATAAAAGAATTAAAGATAGAACATTTAGTCAAATTTATCTAACTCATTCATTGATAGTTTACATGATTCAAGAATTAAGCATCGAATGTAACAAAAATTTCCAATCACATTTGCTTTAACCACAAATAAACCTTGCATGCTTCATTAATATTAAAAATATTTTAAAATGTAGGTGTATTTCCAAACCCCATATGCATTCCCCCAAACTTAAAGTTTGCATTGTCCCTAATGCATTAACATTAAAATGCAATGACAATAAAAATGCAACGACAATGTTCACTAACAAAATGAAAATTATAGCTACATGCAATGCATGAATACTTAAGCTAAAACATAAAATAAACTAACTCAGTTTTCCTCGGCCATCAATGTGGCTGCACAATGTTCTTCTTCCCCCTCTTTTTCTCCTCCTTCTTGTGCTTTTGCCTTTGGAGCACTTTCTCTTCTTTTTTTTTAGGCTTCGCACGGTCCTCGGATCTCTCTTCAGTTTCTGGCGCTGCCCTAGCATCATCAGCTGCTTCTTGCGTAGGAGGGGTCACCTTAATTGGTTCAGTATAAACCACTATAGCCAATGAATTGTGCTTCTCCTCACTTGTTACCTCTACAGCTTTCGCCGATCTAGCTCCATCTAGCTCCAAATTATCATTAGTTGCATCCAAAAACTCGGATGCATTGACAATGTTCTTAATAGATTCTTTCTCAGCAGCTTCTGTCTCATTATTTTCTTCCTCGACCTTCTTGTTCACAACTTCAACACGGACGTCCTCCTCTTCCACAACAACTTTCTCCTCACCAGCAAACGCCTCCTGACCAATAATGATGTCACCCTCGACCAGGCTATCAATCCTTCACATGCACTCCTCAACGTCCTTTGAATCTTCTTATTTCTCAACATCAGAGACGTACACAATCAGAAGAGATTCCACCGATCTGTTTCGATCCTCGAAGTCATCTTCCTTGGATGAGGGTTCATAATCTCGGATGATCAGTGGGAACACTGGAAATTCTAGGAGTGGGGTTGGGCTTAACTGTCTTAATGTGGCTACAATAGAGTTGTTATAGGCCCTGGTATAAGCGTAGAACAAATTTTGTGATCTGTCCAAATCCTCTATTGTAGCGACAAGCCTGATATGCTTATTGCTGATGGAATTGGCCAACTACTCGATATCCTACATTTTGCGCAAGAATGATGTCTCTGTAGTCAGGTTTGTTCCCTTGCTTTCTGCATTGGTTTTGCCCTTCCTTGTCTTGCTGGTCTTTTCCTCCTTCATTGTCAGTGTATCTTTTCCACGAGTCATTCTTTCAATAGAGGCTTTATTTATTGGGCCCTTATTTTCCAGGACCTCTTCATCATCACGGGAAAACCAAAATTCCAATTTACCTTGCGGCGCAATCAGTAATTTTCTGGAGGAGTATTGTGCCGACATCAATCTTTCTACCCTTGACAATTGAATGTATCAGGCACATTCTATCGAGGTTGACTGTGGTGCTGTGAGTAGAGGGCAGTAGCCTGCAGTTGACAAAATGAAACCAAATTTTGCTTTGCAGTGTCAGGAAGCGTCGGTGCATCATATAGTTCTTTTGATGTGAACCCATCCACACTGCTCCTTTGACACATAAATCCTTCACCAATAGGTCCCTTTTGTCGTCTGTGATATCCTCAATAAACTCGGAGTGTTCATCGACATCCACTTTAGTGTTGTACAGCTCATTGGTTTTTGTAGCATCCCATGGGATTAAGCCTTCTCGAACAAAGATAAACTCCAACTCATGGACATAAAGGATAGCGTAAAACTCACGTACCAATGAAGGAGAATAGCTTCCAGGATGCATGCAGAAAGTCTCCCACTTCAACTTAGAGATGGTTCTGGAGACTTGCTTGCCCAAGTCTTGTTGTTGCGAAAGGAGATTGCCCAATTCTGGGTAGAAGTTTCGCTTTAAAGTGTTGTTTTGAAACCGATCTTTGGCTGCTTTCATTAAAAAGATCACTGGCTCATTTTTCTCCATTGGCATAGAGGATTCCGACTCATGAACTGCATTTGCAGAGGATAAGTGTTCTTCAACAGGCTTGGTGGCTTTCTTGACTGATCATCACGTTCTTGCAATATTTTGGTTGTTTTGTGGAGTAAAGATGGTTTAAAGTTGTAAAGGTACGAGCTTGGAAAAGGAAAAGTGAAAAAAATGGCTACTTTGTATGTGTTACAGTCGGTACAGTGAAAAAGGGTTTGTAGTGAGTGAAAGAAGAAGATGGAAAGGCATGATTTTTCTGAAGGGAAATAAAGCTGGCGGTAATAATTACGTCCAATGAGAATTGCACCCGCTCAGACAGATCAAACGGCTAGGTGACTTTTGATCAAACGGTGGGATTTGAAATTTTTGATCTGCCCTCATTCTTGCTGAATCAGAAGTGACAGTATAATAGTACGAACTGTGTTGACAATAAAGCCCAAGTGCGTCGACAATGGTACCTAATTATTTTACAAAAATAGAAAAAAATAAATAAAATAAATCAAACTTTAACAGAAACAAAAATAAAATAAAAATAAAATTTCATAATAAATTTCATAAGAATTAAAATTTTTCGACCAATTTAATGGTCACTACCTGTTTGTGATCAATATTCCCAAGATAATGTTTCAATTGCTGGCCATTCACTTTGAACTGGTGTCCAACTTTTAAATCTCTAATTGTGACTGCACCATAAGGGAATACTTCGAAAGGTCCAGACCAACGAGAGTGCAATTTTCTCGTGTGCAGTTTCAGTCTAGAATTGAATAATAAAACTTGTTGGCTCGCGATAAATTGTCACTGCAAAATAATTCTGTCATGTCATCTTTTGGTCTTTTCTTTGTAAATTGCAGCGTATTCATAGGAATTTTGTGTAATCTCCTCTAGTTCAGTGACATCCAGCAGCCTTTTCTTTCCAGTAGCTTCGTAGTCCATGTTCACTTGCTTAATTGGCCACAATGCTTTGTGTTCCAGTTCAACTGGCAAATGACATGCTTTCCCAAAAACCAATTGATACGGTGACATCGCTAATGGAGTTTTGTATGTTGTCCGCAATGCCCATAAAGCGCCATCCAGTCTGGAAGACCAATCTTTCCTTGAAGGGTTCACAACCTTCTCAAGAATGTTTTTAATTTGTCTATTTGATACTTCCGCTTGTCCATTAGTTCGCAGATGATAAGTAGTAGCATTCTATGATTAAATCCATATCTTTTCAGTGCGGCTGCCACTTGGTTGCAATGAAAATGTGTACCCTGGTCACTAATCAATGCCTTTGGAGTGCCAAAGCGGGTGAGTATATGTTTGTGAAAAAATTTAAGTACTGTCTTTGCATCATCCTTTGGGACTGCAACAGCTTCAACCCACTTCGAGACGCAGTCAACAACTACTAATATATAAAGATTTCCAAATGAACTTGGAAATGGTCTCATAAAATCCATACCCCAAACATCAAACAATTCAACCTCCATAATTGGCTGCTACAACATTTCATTGCACCGGGATATAGAACCAGTGCGTTGACACCTATCGCATTGATTCAAAAAATTGTTGGCATTTTTTTAATAAAAAAGGCCAATAGAATCCTGATTGGAGAACCTTAGCAGCAGTTCGCATGCCACCGAAATGACCTCCATAAGGAGCATCATGATAGTGCTTCAGGATTGAAAGCATCTCCTCTTCCAGAACACAACGTCGGATAATGTTGTCATTGCATATCTTGAATAAATACAGCTCGTTCTGATGATACTTCACTACTTCACGAAATTTTTTTCTTTTCTATAGCCTGTGACACCCAATGGGTGTTTTTCACACACTAGATAGTTAACTAGATCTGCATACCAAGGGGTTGCATCTACAGCAAATAACCTCTCATCTGGGAATGCGTCGACAATTTGAAGTATGTTTCCATCTTCACTGCCAACTTCCAATCGAGACAAATGATCTGCAACTTGATTCTTTGAACCCTTACGGTCTTTTATCTTGATATCAAATTCTTACAACAGTAAGATCTAGCGTATCAATCTTGGTTTTGCATCCTTCTTCGTAAAAAGATATCTCAACGCTGAGTGATCAGTAAATACGGTAACCTTTGTGCCGACAAGATAAGAACAAAACTTGTCGAAAGTAAAGACTACAACCAACAATTCTTTCTCTGTAGTGGTATAATTGATTTGAGCCTCTGTAAGAGTTTTGCTAGCATAGTAGATGGCGTGAAATATTTTTCCCCTGCGTTGTCCTAGAACAGCACCCACAGCAAAGTCGCTTGCATCGCACATAACTTTAAAAGGTTGAAACCAATCTGGTGAACGACAATGGGTGCATTTACTAGCTACGTCTTTAATTGAATGAATGCCTCTAGACATGCATCGTCAAAGAGGAATTTTCAATTCTATTCCAGTAATGAGCATAATGGCTTTTTAATTTTTGAGAAATCTTTAATAAATCTTCGGCAAAACCCCGCATGCCCAAGAAAACTATGAATACCTTTCACATTTGTTGGTGGAGGTAATTTCTCAATGATTTCTACTTTAGCTTTGTCTACTCCAATTCCTTGACTAGAGATGCAATGGCCTAACACAATTCCTCCAGTTGCCATGAAATGGCATTTTTCCCAATTTAGAACAAGATGTGTGTCTTCACATTGCTGCAATACTTTAACCAAATTGTCAGCACAATGATCAAAATCATTCCCATAGACTGAGAAATTATCCATAAAAGCCTCCAAAGAATCTTCAATCATATCCAAGAATATTGCCATCATGCACTTTTGAAATGTGGCTGGTGCGTTACAAAGACCGAAAGGAATACGGCGAAAAGCAAAAGTACTAAAGGGACAAGTGAAAGTTGTTTTCTCTTGATCCTCCGGTGCAATAGCAATTTGATTGTAACCAAAATAGTGTCTAAGAAGCAGTAATAGGCTCTTCCAGCAAGCCTGTCCAACATTTGGTCAATGAAAGGAAATGGGAAGTGGCCATTCCTTATGGCAGCATTAAGTTTGCGATAATCCATATAGACTCGCCATCCCGTAGGAATGCGTGTAGGAATTAATTTGTCTTTGTCGTTGCTAACCACTGTGATGACACTCTTTTTAGGAACGTATTACATTGGACTTATCCAATTGCTATCAGAAATAGTGTAGATAATTCCAGCATCAAGCCACTTTATAATTTCTTTCTTAACAACTTCCTTCATCTTCTCGTTTAATCTTCTTTGTTGCTCAATCGACTGCTTCCCTTCATCTTGCAACTTGATCTTGTGCATGGAAAAAGATGGACTAATACCTCAGATATCGACAATACTCCAAGCAATAGCTCGTTTATCTTGCTTAAGAATATGGACCAATTTCTTTTCTTGAGTTACATCCAGTGTTGCGGAGACAATAACTGGGAGAGTATTGTTATCACCAAGAAAGACGTATTTAAGATGAATAAGTAATGGTTTCAATTCGAAAGTAGGAGCTTCTTCGATCGATGGTTTGAAAATTGGAGTTGTTCTGTTGGCTAAGTCTAAGGATTCAATCTGTCATCCATGCCTGAGTTCAATATTATTAGCGTCAACCTTGCTGTCAAAATTATCTAAGAATTCATCATCCAATGTCACTACAAACTCCTCAAAAAGTATTGTGCTGTGGTCATTGAATTCTTCCACAATTAGATCATCTAGCACATCGACAGTATGGCATACTTCTTTATCCTTGCATTGAATAGATTCAAAAACACTGAAGGTAACGTGCTCATCATTAAGTTGCATGGTCAGTTCACCTTTGTAAACATTAATAAGAGTTCGTCCAATGACTAAAAATTATCGTCCCAAGATTATGGGAACCTCCTTGCCTGCTTCACAGTCAAGTATGATAAAATCAGCTAGAAAAACAAATTTATCCACACGAACTAAGATATCTTTAATTTGCCCTTCAGGTTGAGCCATAGATCAATCAACTAGTTACAATGTCACTATAGTGGGTTTCATGTGACCAATTCCCAACTTTTTGAAAGTAGATAGTGGCATTAGGTTGATGCTAGCTCCCAAGTCACATAAAGCCTTGCCCAAATAATGGTTGCTAATTGAACATGGGATAATAAAGCTCCCAGGATCTTTCATTTTTGGGGGGTAACTTATTTGTCAAAACAGCACTACATCCCTCTTGAGTGCAATAGTTTTCATATCACTGAGCTTCTTCTTATTGGACAAGTTTTCACAAGAGCGTCTACTAAAGGAATATTGACCTGAAGTTCCTTCAGTGTGTTCAGGAACTGTTGGTACTGCTTATCCTGCTCATTCTCCCTGAATCTTTGTGGAAAAGCTAAGGATGGAGATACATTTGATTGCGCCGAAACCTTTGATTGTAACAACAGTTTCGAGGGTCGAACATTAGGTATATTAGTGACAATTTGTGGAACTGCTTTGTCTGATGCATCGACAAGCTTTTCAAATTCAACCTTCTCACAAGGGATCATTTCACCAGTATCTTGAGGTGCGACAGTAGAATCTGTAGTCGGCTCGCCAGTTTGTTTACCACTCCTAAGCGTGATAGCCTTGCAGTGTTCTTTCCCCCTCGGACTGGAATTTTCCATGTCACCAAGTAGTGTGCCCGGTGGTGGAGTATTTAGATTCAAAGCAAGTTGTCCTAATGGTGCCTCCAATGCCTGAATAGAGGATGATTTCCCTTGCACAATAGTTTTTGTGCGAGTCATATGCTCCGCCATTAGAGCCTCAAGAGCTACTAACAGGTCAGAAGGAGAAGCTTGCATGTATTGTTGTCGTCGATGTTCTGGAACATGCTGATTCAGCATTGAAGAGTGTTGTGACTGCGCCTAATTCTGGTGTGGATGCATCTGGCTTTGTTGCAGATGTATCTGAGTATGCTGATTGTAGTTCTGCTATTGTTGATTGTAATTCCCTTATCTTGGATTATAATTGCCTTGAGCAGATATATTCCCATATCAGAATGTCGCAGCATTTTGTCCAGCATTCTGAGTTCCCCAAGACTGTTGATTGTGTGTAGAATTACTATAAGAGTTGCCATAAGAATTGTTGTGGATGTTACTAACATAAAAGGCATTCTCTGCATGTTGTGGACAATCTTCATAGTTGTGGTTGTCACTGCAAATCTCACAAAAAAAGGTAGGAACATCAACTTTTTGAGCGACTTGTAAAGGTGCAACGTCACTAGTCCCTTGTATATTTTTTTATCATATTTGCAAGAGAAGAAACTTAAGCACTAAGTGCAGATATTGCATCCAGTTCAATAACTTTCGGAGTAGCTTTTTCTTGTGCAGCTCTAGAGATAGGATATTGATAATCATTCTGAGCAATTCTCTCTAGAATTCCAATAGCATCATTATAAGTACAATCCAGCAAAGGTCCATTGGCTGATGTGACGACAAGATTCCTTATGTGTGAATTTAGCTCATTATAGAAAATCTCAATTTGTGTTTATTTTTTAATGTCGTTCATGGGACAACGTCGAAGCAAATATTTATAACGTTCCCATGTGGTGTGAAGATTCTCATCGTCCAGTTGATGATAAGCTGTAATATCATTTCAGAGACAAGCATTCATTGTCGGCGGGTTAAATCGCAAAACAAACTGTGTTGCTAGTGCATTCCAAGAAGTAATTGATCCAGCAGGTAGCCCATAGAACCAAGTACGAGCTTTTTCCTACAAGGAATAAGGAAATAATTACATCTTCAAAGCGTCATCAGGAAAGCCTTGTTGACTAAAGAAAGCACAAATCAATAAAAATGATTTAAGATGTTCTCGTGCATGTTCATGTGGCAATCCAGCATATTGCCAATTAGAATTCAGCATTTGAAACATTACTGGCTTGAGTTTAAAATTTCCAGCTTGGATTGTTGGCCTAACAACTCCCGGTTGTAAGTCATCCAAAACAAGTACTACAAAATCTCGTATAGTCTATTTTGTATTTGAGCGTCTTGCTGCAATGGTGGTCATTAGCATTTTGGTTCTGCATCGGGGGTATGACTACATTGTTTCTTCATAAAGCCATATTCATTTTTTCTTGAAGTCTCCTCCGAACGGTTCTTTCAATTTCTGGATCCAAATCGGCAATAAACTCCAAATTGCTCCGAGTCATACAACACCTAAAAAAAAATGTGAAAATAGTGAAAAAAAGAAAAACAAGTTATTAACAACTAAATATTATGAAATAAAAAAACAAAAATAAACATCAAACAAACACCATCCCCAAAAATAGTGCCAAAACTTGATCAGCTGTTTAACGTCACAGCAATAATGTGCAAGCGTAAACTGTCAATACAAGTATAGTAGACAGATATAAGTCAGTCAGATATCAATCCCACAAAGATGGTTGTCTTTTGTCTATCAATGTCAGTGCAATAAATGCATAGAAACGAGATAAATTGTGAGAGTAGGTGTCGAAGCGATAACTTGAAAACAACAAGATAAAATATGATAATGATAATCTGGGATCCCCAACGTGAATATTCAAAAAAATGCTAAGTTCTCACAAGGTATAAAAAGTTAGGTGATTGTCGATGCAATAAATTGCAATGAATATCTTTCCAAGCTTAACTTCTATATTTAATCAAATACTTAAACATGCACATTAGCCACACCTTCCGATGATGGCTATGGAACACTATTAAGAACAAGTGAATTAAATTCCTCTAATCCTTAAGCAACTTCCATTGTTGTGCTTGTTAGCTTGAACAATCGCTGCCCTTTCCAGTGTCAGTGACCGCAATAACACTTCCGTGCTAAAAACATTCAAACCCAAAGATTAAACAGTAGAAGCAAGATTAAATAAAATAACATTTAACCCAGAAATCTTGTGTACTTCCATACTAACATGAAATAGAAAGTAATCACCAGCGTTTAGAAAAGAAAAATAAAAGAAACAAGCGGAGAATACTATTCCTAGACAACTCGACTTGAATCTCTTTATTCCATCTTGTGTCACACCCGGGGCTCCTTGTTAAGAGCTGGTCTATATCCCTTTCACGTTAGTTCACCCGTAGAAGACTTAAGCTGCCATAGCCAAAAATTTCAAAGGATAGGTTGAAGAAGATGATAATCCCCAAAAGCTCTCCTATTTTTTTTCTTTTTTTTTTTTGTGAATATTTATATTTTCCCCCAAATAGCCCAGGTGTCCATTCATTAGAATCATGTTGCCTTTGTACGTACAAGTTAGTTGTAATAGACTAGACAGCTCACGTATTTTTGTTCCTATCCAGACAGCTGTCAGGTGCACCGACAATTCTGGGCGCAATCTGAAAATACTCATGTAGCGATATCAGTACCAAAACATAAAAAATTAAGGATAAATAAGCTAAGATCCACTGAGTTATAAAATGTAAATTACTGAACTGAAAAGGCTAAAATATGTGCTAAAGATAATTAAATAGGAAAAAATTAACCAATAAGTAGGGAGAAAACATTTGTTCTTTCTAGTACTATCAATCTCACTCTGAAATAATTGATATGGGTACCCATGCAACCTCATAATCTCTGAAATATATAACTTAACCAGTTTTGTAAACAATAGCTCGTGCAGACAGATAAGAAATGAGCTGATTTAGTTAATCGATTGACTATCACCCAAGTTGAATCTTTCTTAGTGAATGTTAAGGGTAACCCACTAACAAAGTCCATAGTTATCCGCTCCCACTTCCATTGCGGTATTTTAATTGGTTGCAGCAACTCAAAAGGGAACTAATGTTCAACTTTCACTTGCTAAGATGTTAGGAACTTAGCTACAAATTTGATTACGTCTCGCTTCAGTCCAGGCCACCAGTACAGTTTCTTTACATCTCGATACATCTTATTTTCTCTAGGATGCATAGCATAAGGGTTAGCATATGCCTCTCGAAGTATGGACTGTCTTAACTCCATGTCATTTGGCACGTAATACCTTCCATGGCAGCACAAAAGTCCTTCATCATTAAACTCATAATCCTGAATTTTCCCTCTTCCACCTTCTTGATCAACAACAACAATGATACATCTAAGGGTTGCTTAGCTTTCATCTCGTTGGCTAAAGTGGGTTTCACTTACAGTTTAGCTAGCAAGCCTCCATCATCCACTAGACTTAGCCTAGCAAACATTACTCTTAAATTAGTTATATGTTTTAAACTTAGAGCGTCTGCTACTACTTTGGCTTTTCTGGGGTGGTATTCAATTACACAATCATAATCTTTTAAAAATTTCGTCCACCTTTATTGTCTTAGGTTCAATCCCTTTTGGGTGAGAAAATGCTTAAGATCCCTATGATTGGTATAAATGTAACACTTCTCTCCATACAAGTAGTGCCTCCAGATTTTTAGTGCAAAAACTACTACAGCCAACTCTAAGTCATGAGTCGGGTAGTTGCACTCATGCTGCTTCAATTGCCTCGACACATAGGCAACTACTTTAACGCCTTGCATCAACATACATCCAAGGTCAATGTAAGATGAATCACTGTACACCACATACTATTTCCACAATGCAGGTTGATTCAACACAGAAGCTTGGGTTAACATAAACTTTAGCTTTTCAAAGATAGATTGTTGTTCATCCGTCCACCTAAATGGGACATCCTTCCTCAACAACTTGGTTAGGGGTGTGGCTATTAAGGAAAACCCTTCAAAAAATCTACGATAATACCCGGCTAAACCAAGGAAACTTCATATTTCGAAAAAAGTTTTGAGTTGTTTCCATTCTAGGATAGCCTCTATCTTTTTTGGATCTACCTGAATAACCTCTACTGATACCACATGTCCTAAAAACATAACCTCCTTAAGCAAGAATTCATATTTGCTCAGTTTGGCATACAACTTCTTTTCTCGGAGGATTTGTAGAACCTTCATAATGTTTTCATCATGTTTAGGTTTGATTTTGGAGTAGACTAAGATATCATCGATAAACACAATGATGAATTGATCAATGGTTGGAACACTCGGTTCATTAGGTCCATGAAGGCGATAGGAGCGTTGGTTAAACCGAAAGGCATTACAAGGGATTCATAGTGGTCATATCGGGTTCTAAATACAGTTTTAGGCACATCCACATCCTTTACCTTAAGTTCATAATACCCCGATCTTAAATCTATTTTGGAAAACACAGTTGCACCTATAAATTAGTTGAATAGATCGTTGATCCTAGGTAGATGATATCTACTTTTACGATCAGGTTATTTAACTAATGATAATCGATGCAAAGCCTTATGGAGACATCTTTCATCTAAACAAAAAGGATCGGAGCTCCCCACGGAGAAACACTGGGTCTAGTAAACCCGCGATCCAAAATCTCCTGCAGTTGGATTTTTGACACTTCCAGCTCTTTTGGTGCCATGCGGTAGGGAGCATTGAACACTGAAGCAGTTCTTGGTAATAATTCGATTTCGAATTCTACCTCTCGATCTGGAGGTAACCCTAGCAACTCCTCGAGAAATACATCTGGAAAGACTATCTAAGGTAGAGTTATTAGCATTCTCATCAATTACATAAGCTAAATAAGCCTCGCACTCTTTCCGAACTAACTTTTCGACGACCATAGTAGAAATTACATTGGATAAATAATCTCCTTACTCCCCAACCATAACACTTTCTCTACCCTCTGTCATTTTCAATGTTACTCTTTTAGAGACACGGTCTAGGTTAACTTGGTATTCTACTAACCAATCCATACCTAGAATTAAATTAAACTCCCCAAAAGGTAACTCCATAAGACCTACTGGAAACACTACCCTTTGAACCTCCAATGGACATCTCCTATAGATTTTATTTACAATAACTGATTTTCCTAATGGGGCTTCTTACAATAACATCGGTAGTGGTTTCCTTTACCCCAACACCCAATTTATCAAAAATATTACATGCAACATATGAATTAGTGGATCCTATGTCTATTAGGGAAAAATATGGAACTAAATGGATGGTAAAAGTACATGTGATAACATCAACCGCATCCTTCTCTTCATGACCCACTAACGACATAAAAAAGGGCAAGTTGCCTAGCCTCGGTTTGATTCGTGCCAATAACTATGGTATTTACAATCCTATTCTGCCCTCAGTCCCTCAGAGGTAACTGACTCGCTCTCTGACTCTAGGTTTGATTTTGGGTCGGGGCTTGTACCTTTTTGTTCGGGTAAAGATAATCTTTCAACAAATGCTTCATTGACCCACATTTCAAATAAGCACCCATTTTCTTCCAACACTCGCCCGAGTGGTGTTTCCCACAATATTCACAGTGGTAAACTTCATCCCTAGAGTCAATTACTGCACCCCTTTGTTGTGTCCACCCTCTTTGACTCGTTTTATAGGACGAGCATTTGGGCCAGTAAAATTGGAATCTCTCTTAACTAGGACTTTACTCTTCACCTTTTTATCACTCTCCACCTGTTTAATTTCTTCCACTATTTTGGCTTTCTCTACTAGGGTCTCAAACACTCGTTCCTAGTGTGGAGAAACCTGAATTTTGAGGTTGAAACACAGCCTATTTTTGAACCTCACGCATTTGTCCTGATTCGTGGCGACCATACCTTGAGCATAGCGGTTGAGCCTCAGGAATTCAGCCTCATATTTTGCCACGGCCTTATCCTCTTATTTCAACTCGAGTCTGTGAGCCTCCACATACGTAGCGCCCACGTATTTCTTTTGAAAGGCCTCTTGGAAGTATTCCCAGTTTATACGTTCAACCTGTGTACCCCTTACAACAGACTGCCACCAAAGATGGCCTCTCTAAGCAATGACACAATGCCCATCATCTTCAATTTTAGAGTACAGTCTAAACCTCCAGAATTATTTTTGTCAACTCCATCCAACATTCAGCCACAATGGAAGTCATTCCAGCAACACATTTGAACATTTCAGCCTCATTCAATCGGAATCTATTCGCAACGGATCCATAACTCCTTGATCCAATTTGGGCTCCAGCAACCCTTTGTAACACTCTTAACATTGCCTGTGTCACAGTGTAATCATCATTCTCATATCCTCCACCCTCATTGGCGGTGGAGTTCTCCATTTAATTATCCTCATGGATTGGATTCTCTCCCTAGGCAGTGGGCGGCTTTACAGGTGCGGCCCTACTTTAGGCTTCAGCAACCTTTTGTAACACTCTTAATATTTCCTATGTCACAGTGTCATCATCGTGCTCATAGCTTCCGTCACCATTGGAGATGGAGTTCTCCATATAATCCTCCTCCAGGATTGGGTTCTCTCCTTGGACATTGGGCGGCTCTACAGGTGCAGCCCTACACGGCCTACCTCTACCATGTCTACCTTGAGTGTTCATAGTGTTTCTTTTGGAGTTTTAAAATCTAAAGTATATCTACTATTTTCAAACAAAAGTTCAAGCATCAGTGATTTTCCCTAAGTGTTCACATTCCAGAATTTACAGTCTATTATAGAGTAATGGCAGATAAAGTTGGACTAACATTAGAGTTCTTGGTTTTAATTTCTTGTAGAAATTTAATTTTTCAAAAACATGTGGCATGCATTTTTCCAAAATACCCCTTAAATGCATGCATGTAGACTTACACAAATTTTCACAATACGAGTTTAGAAAACCTAGGCTCTGATACCACCAAATATAACATTTCCAACTCGGCCTAGACGTTAAACCCAAATTCAAAAGACTACATTAGCCACCGAAATAGTCCTGTAAGCTATCGAAGATTTGAAAATAGTCATTTTAAAACATTCGTTTATCTTTGGAAGAAAACTTAGTTAATTACTAGTTTATTTACTACTCAAAATTCTTAATTATAATTTAGCAGCGGAAAATTGATAATTGGTTGTATTTTTATTAAAAAATGTAGTTCATGTATGGCTGATTAATATTCATATTTCTATATCCGAAAATCAAATTAAATTCATACATGCTAAAAGAAAACAAATCATAAGTCCCATGCCACAACTCAAAATAAAATAATACAGTCTCTGAGTAATTAAAAGATCAAATAATAATTTTAAAATATTTTATTAACTAAAATTCGAGCCGAGACCCTCCAAATGTCGCGTGAGCTATTACGCTCAGTGTGAGTTCAATCACAAGATAATTAGTGCAAATGATTAAGCATACGAAAATATGTCACACAGAAATAATTTACAATGGCAATATCAGAATATAGATGTTTCCATATCATTCAACAATACACACACATATATATATTTGCCAGTCAGATATTCTAATTTCGTATGCATCAGTTTTTGTGGATGTCAAACAATTTCAGATTTAATAGAAAAGATCTTACCTTACTGCTACACACCACAATGGGAGTTCCCTTGAACTCTAATCACCAACACATCAGATTGTGGTTTAACCACTAATGGTTTGTAGATTAACTGCTAATGGTTGTGGACAGATAACAAATCACTGTAGATGGAATCTACCTATGGCTATGGATACACAACAAAATAATGCAGGTAAAATTTGTCACTGGTTGTGGATGCACAGGAAAAACGTCGTAGATAGAATCTGCCTATGGCTGTGGGAACATAGCAAAATAATGCAGATAAATTGCCAATACTTCCTCTGTTCATGATGTCCCACCCCATGCAATGCAATATGGCATGCTCAAAACAAATAAATACAGTAGCATTTAATAGGTTATTTAACAGTTTGATACAATGGAAAATATTATGCTTATAACAGTTTGATACAATAGCCAAAGGAATGTTTATCATGTGTTCAGTTTAACGATAACATAAGGTAGGTTGTACGTACAATCAAAACTACAGATACAATATATATCATTCACAATTCATGTAAATATATATAACATATATTTAGCCAATTTGATCATGCACTCTAACATTATTTGTGTTATCAGGGACGTAATTGAATAGCTTAAACACAAAAAACAATTCGGAAACTATTCAGGAACTAAATTGAACAAACCTTAAAACTCTGGATTAAAAACTATAAAATTTTAAAAATAGGAAAGGCATGGCCGTGTGGCAAGGTCGTGTGGGATGCTATATACAGTGTGGAGGGGTTACATGATCGTGTGGCCAGGCCGTGTAACAGATTATGGTCATGTGGAAATTGCAAAATCAAGCTACAAGGGAGGCACGGTCGTGTAGAGGATTCTTGACCATGTGAGATTCGAACTATCCTAAGGTTTTAGAGGCACATGGCCGTGTGTCGGGTCATGTGGTCCACACGTTCATGTGGTAGACCGTGTGGCCCTATCCTAGGTATGGTTTTGCCCCATTTCACTTGTAAAAGAACACACACCTTTTACCGATGGCCTGGGCGATGTTCCTCACGTTCAAATTTGATCTGAGGTACCTAAATCGGGTCCTTCAAATGACATTTTTACACGGGTTAACGTTTGTTTTAAAGATTTATCAAGATTACTGGGAATTTCGGTAAGTTTCGTAAAAGATTCATTAATTTAAATGAAAGATTAGCATAGGATGTAAATACTACAAGAATTTGGGATCAATTATCGAGATTGAATTATACTTACCGATTCTTGGCAAGGATTAAGAATGTTTCTAATGGCGATTATGAAATCGGTTGAAAAACGACTTGAATCGAGAATAGATTTTGATCCGGAAAGAAATAATAAATTCAAAAATAAAGAGAAAATATTTTGCAAAGAAAAAGAAGAGGAAGAAAAGGGAGAAGAAGTAGTGAGAGAAGAGAAAATTTCTAGTTGGGGTTTGAATGGAAAACAAAGTCCTTGTCTAATTGGGAAAGATTGGACTAAATAGCTAGGGTTTCCAAAATTTTGGGGGTTGTTTAGTAATTTACCCCTGGCTGTCAAATTTAAAAAGGAAATGGGTATTTAGGCAGCTCAAACTTGGTTTGCAAGGGGGAGAAAGGAGTAAATCCTTAACCATTAGGTTGCTGCCATTCTTGTTAAGTTTTTACGCCAAAAAATATTTATTTTCGTATGGCTTTTATTATGGTTTGTTGAAATTAAAAAGAGAAAAAGTGGGAGAGGAATGGATTCACTTTTAATTACATGAGAAAGAGGGGAAAAAAGATATCTCAAATGTGATTCCTTGAAATGTGATTGTGGGAAAAATTACTTTATAATGTTTAATATACATTGGAAGGTATTGATTAAAATCTCAGAAAACGTTACATTATCATGTTTGGTTCACTAAGTTCTTCCCCAGGAATGTAAGGATAATTTATGAATTTACCCTTATTAAATAAATGATAATATTCATGTATTTAATTTTTTTAATAAACTTTATTCATATATATATATATAATATTTATAAAAAAATCCATTAAAGTAATAGAGAAAATCGAGTAGTAGGACAAAGGAAGGAAAAAGGTAGTAGCTTCTTCTTTTTTCTGGTTTATTAATAGACTAATATCTTAAACCAATAAAAAATTAGATTTGTTTTGTTTTAATTTTCTTTTTAACTTTTCAATCTATATGGGAAAATAAGGTTGGGTTTGATTTTTGAAAATACTTTCTATTTTTATTTTCCATTTACATTTTTAAGAAATAATTTTCATTTTCTATTTTTTTAAAAAATTGAAAAACACATTTGATAAATAGAAATAGAAAATATTTTTAAAATAAAAACTTTAAAACATTTTGGTAACTATTTTTCTCTAATAAAAATAAAATAAAATATTTATATTTATATTTATATGAATTCAAACTAGGGTATCCAGATTAGAAAAACTATTAAAAAAATAATTTTGTGTTTATATGGGTTTGAATCTAGACCAATTAATCTAAAGTTAAAAGCAATTGTTTCCATCATTTTCATTTTTACAAAGCCTTTTTAGTGAAAATATTGAAAATAACTTTTTTATTATTTTCTAATTTTCACAAATTTTAATTTTTATTTTCTAAAAATTATTTTTAAAAATTCCAACCAAACACATTCTCTTTAATGTTTTCCATTTTCCAAGAAAACAAAAATAAAAATAAATTCTATTTCTTGAAACCAAATGAAGCCAAATTTTCTCACCTTTTATCACGGTAACTACATTGCCATGTTCATGAAAAAGTAATTTCCAAATAAAAATTAAATTACAAGAAAAATAAATAAAATTTGACATAATAAATAATCATTTGAATAAATTTCCAATAATAAAAAAAAGAAGTATTTTTTTTTGGTGAAAAAAAGAAATTACAACTTAAAACATTAAGAAAACTCAAAACATAATCCTTATCCACTAACCGCACCACTGGTTCCCTATCTCTCCTAAGCTTGACTATCATATCTGTCATTTCATTCTCTTCTCTTGGAATATGTTGAAGATTTGAATGACTCAGAAGCTTTAATCGCAAAAAGAATTCTTGTAACTAAAGCATAATTGGAACCTTCACGAAATCCTCCATGAATGAGATTGATTGCTTCAAGACTGTCCGTCTGAATGAGAACTTTCCGGAAACCACGATCCAAGGAAATTTGTAACCCATCCAGAATGCCCCATAATTCTGAATCAATAACTTCACAATTTCCCAAATACCTTGTGGAGCCAACAATCCAAGATCCCTTTTTATCTCTCAGAAGCCCTCCAGCTGCCGCAAACATATCTTCATATTTGGCCGAACCATCTATGTTTAAATAGACCCAACCATCCGAAGAACCAGGAACAAAAGCCGTTCTTGAGAGTTTAGTGCCTTTCGATTCGGATACCGCGACATATTGCTTTGCCCAACATAGGGAGGCCTTGATAACCTCCTCGGAACTCCAAGAAAGACCTTGAAATGTGCGTAAGTTTCTGTTTTTCCACATGCACCAAATGATAATCCCGAGCAGACAAGGCCAATTAATTCCACCCACTAGCTTTATGACATGCTAATTTCGTAAATTAATCTCTATCCATTCATGAAGAGAACCTACAAAAAAAAATAGATTGTTTACCTGTAGGGATTAGCTGCATCCAGGTCTCCCTTGCCGTTGTGCAATCTCGAAGCACATGAAGGATATTCTCATAATTATGTCCACATGTACCACAAGCAGTGCCAGAGCCCAATCCTCTTCATGTTCGTTCAACATTAGTGAGTAAACGGTGTTTAATGACAAGCCAAATGAACACTCTAACTCTTTGTGGCCCATAATAATTCCATGATAACTTCCAAACATCCTCTTTTGCATTCCATGAATTCTCCTGAATTTTCTTGTACGCACTTTTAATCGAGAAAACACCAGATGTAGCCTCCCCAAATAATTCTATCCATACCAGAATTTGATTGAGGCGGCGGAATCCCTACAATCTGATTAATGATATCTTCAGATAACCAAAGACGGAAAAAGTCCAAATTCCAATCTCCATTCTCTGTTAACATATCACTAAGGGGACAGTCCATATCCAAACTGGCAGTATAAGCTATCTTTTCGGACAACGGCCCAATATTAGGAACCCAAGGATCCTTCCAGCAGTTAATATTACGCCCATCTCCAACAGACCAAAGCAAATATTCCCGTATGAGTAGCCAAATCTTTGACAAAGATCTCCACAAGAAAGAACATCGTCCCCTCTATAAAGATTCCGATAACCCACCTTGAACCCCATACTTGGACCGAAACACATTGACCCATAGAAAAGAATGGTCAGTCACAAATTTGAAGCCCAACTTCATAATGAAAGAAGTATTATGGTCACGAAGAGTCCTTATACCAAGCCCACCATGCGATTTAGGTTGACATATCGAATCCCAACTAACCAAAGCGATTTTTTTATTACCACTAGTGGACCCCCAAATGAACTGTCTAACCATATCTTCAATCTCATCACACAAACCCTTCGGGATCAATATCAATTGTATAAAGTAGCTCGAGATTGATAATAAGACCGCTTGAGCTAGAGTAATTCTACCAGCTAGAGAGAGTTGTCGAGCGTCCCAACTGCAAAGCTTACTCCGCACTTTCTCCACGACAAAGCGAAAAGTATTATTCGTAAACTTTTCATGAAAGAGAGGAACCCCTAAATACGAACCAAGATTCTGCACCACCTGGAATCCAAAAAAACCACTAATACGCTTTTGAATGTCTTCCTTCACACTTTTTGAGAAAACCATATTTGACTTCTGTAGATTGCCATTATGACTCGAAACACTACAGAAAGTATCCAAAACTTCCTTAATAACTCATGCTTGCTCCTTTTTCGCCTGACCAAAAAGACTTAAGTCATTTGCAAAAAAGAGATGAGAAAGAGACGGACCTGATCTAGTTAGCTTAATAGGCGACCATCTACCATCAGCCATGGCGTCATGGATACCATGTCCTAGCCACTCCATACACAGAATAAAGAGGTAGGGTGACAATGGGCATCCTTGATGAACTCCTCTTGCCGGTTTGAATTTCTGAGATGGCACTCCATTCCAAAGCACCTGCATAGTTGAACCAGAAATAGCTGACATAATTACACTACAAAGAAAGTTAGGAATACTTGTAGCCTATAAAGAAGCATCTATGAAGCCCCAACGAACACGATCATAGGCCTTTTCGAGATCAATTTTAATAGCCATCCATCTTTTATTCTTTTGCTTACTTTTTATATAATGAATGACTTCTTGTGCAATGATGATATTATCATTTATGTTTCTTCCTGCAACAAATCCGGCTTGTTCAGGTCCTATGAGCTTTGGAAAGACCATTTTAAACCTATTAGCAATGATCTTCATCACAAGCTTGTAAAGGACTGAACAAATACTGATAGGGCGAAACTGCGAGAAACATTTCGGGTGTTGCACTTTAGGTATAAGAACAATAAGAGAATTATTAAGATCCAGATCAATGTTTTCACCAGAGAAGATCCCTTTGACCCATTCAAAAATTGAAGTACCAAAAAACTCCTACTGACTCTGATAGAAGAAAGCGTGTAAGCCATCACAGCCAGGTGCTTTTAAAGGCGTCATGTCAAAAAGGCCTTTTTAATCTCCTCATCAGAAATGGGTATACTAAGGAATTGGATCTTTTCCTATTCGAGAGTCGAGAAGGAACCACCCCCCAAGATGTCATGGGTTGCGCATGGGATCCTGCAACCATGACAAACTTGTGCAATATATCGCATTCGATGGAGGTCATTCGGCCCAATCAGACGGATCCATTGCTTGGAGAGATTGAAAGCCCATCTCCGGATCTTGGCAAATATGGAAAGTGATCTTCAAAGATATGCTTGGCAAATATGGAAGGGGATCTTTGAAGATATGTGATCCTAGGCATTAAATGTAATCTTTAGAAGATACGATTCTGTAATATTAGAGATTTGATATCTATATAACTTTAAACCGTAGCCATTGATGTATTTCGATCTGTACCGTTGATATTGAGAAGGCTCTACTATAAATAGAGGCCTCTCCCCTAATTGTAAATTCATTTGGTGAGTAATATAATTTTGAGAGTATTCACTTAAACTTTTCTCTCGAGTGTTCTTATTTTTCTGTGGCTTTTGTTCATCTTTCAAGATTGTTCTTACTTCATTCTTCTGCTGTTCTTCGTGGGTTCTTTGAAGGAGTTTTATTAAATCATTGATATTTACGAGTTAGGCTGACTTAGGCATTTTTGAGCGAACAAATAGCCTAAGGCCGCACGGATTGTTTGTAAAAACTCTAAGTCCGTGATAGTTGGTATCCGAGCCATCGTTCGAAGGCCTCGTTGAAAGGTGTCAAAATAAGTTGCTGAGAATGTTGATGGAATGGAGACCCGAGGGAGGGCTAGGAAAGCTAGCCGTTCGAGGGACATACTGTCGACTTTGGAGGATCACGTCGTCACGCTCGAGGAATCCATGGGGGATACTAAGGAGAGGATTGATGATGTTGATGAGAGGCTTAATGATGGGTTGCAGTCTATGCAAGAGAAACTCAAAGAGTATGTGTTGGATAATGTTGAAAAGCTGACTAGTAGGGATGATGCCATTGAGGCTATGATTTCTGGTAAGACTGGTGCCATTGAGGCTATGATGACGGCCTTGAAGGAGGAGATTGCGGAGCTCAAGGGTGAACTCACAATCTACAAGGCTGCTTTGGGCAATGGAGGGTTGGCCGCTGTCGCACCCAAACCCAGTGTGGATGTTCCCAAGCCCAAGGAGTTTAAGGGAATAAGGTCCGCAAGAGATGTGCACAATTTCTTGTGGGGAGTCGAGCAATACTTTCGTGCCAAAGGCATCACGGATGATGCCACTAAGGTAATTACTGCGGCCATGTATCTTACTGACGTTGCCTTGTTGTAGTGGCGTCGTAGGTCTACCGATGTGAGACGTGGGGGGACAAAAATTGAAACTTGGAAGGAGTTTCAATGCGAGTTCAAGGCACATTTCTATCTAGAGTATGCCGAGGATGAAGCTCGGGCAAACTTGCATCGGCTTTCGCAACAAGGCACTGTGAGGGAGTATGTGTAGGAGTTTAGCGAACTCATGCTTCAAATCTCAGATATGGGTGAGAAAGAGGCATTCTTTTCCTTCATGGATGGGTTAAAACTATGGGCGAAGCAAGAGTTTCAACGCCGAGGAGTCTAAGAGCTTACCAAGGCCATGTCTGTAGCAGAATCGTTGGCTGAATTTGGTGGGAAGAAAAACAGGCCTGAGTCTTCTAAGCCCAAATTCAATCAAAAGGGAAATAGTGGGGGAGACAAGGAAAGGCCCCCTAGGAATGGAAACAGTAAGAAGCCTTGGGAAAACATGAAGGGTGGGCCTATAAGATGCTTCCATTGTGACAGCCCACATATGATTAGAGACTGTCCAAAGAAGGTCGCGCTCTCTGCTATGGAAGCAAAAGTGGAGTCAGATGTGGATGATAACAATCTTGGTTCGATACTAGGGGGTGTCGAAGACAAGATGGGTCATGGGCTGATGTTCGCGAACATCTTAGTGGCTGGAAGAAAGTTGAATGCACTTGTAGACACAGGGGCATCCGATTTGTTCATGTTTGAAGGGGCCGCTCACAAACTTGGCCTCAAGATTGAAAATGAGCCGGGTCGGATTAAAATAGTGAACTCAAAAAGTGTTCCAATCAAGGGGGCTGCAAATGGAGTAGATCTCCAACTTGGCGATTGGACCGGTAAGGCATCCATCAAGGTAATACCACTTGATGACTATGATTTTGTAGTTGGATTAAGTTTCCTTGATCAGGTTAATGCAACCATTTATCCTTTCGGCAATTACATGGTGATTTCAGATTCGAACCATCAATGCATGGTGAGATTGACGAGAAAGGGGAGCTTAGAAGGAAAAACATTGTCCGCAATCCAGTTTGCTAAGGGAGTACGTAGGAATGAAGTCTCCTACTTAGCTACTTTGAAGGAAACAGTTGAGACCGTTGGTGAGATTCCTAAGGAAGTGGGCCAAATATTACAATCTTTTCGAGATGTGATGCCTGCAAAGTTGCTAAAGAGCTTGCCACCTAAAAGGGAGGTGGACCATAAGATCGAATTGGTGTCTAACATGGTGCCGCCAGCTAGGGCCTCATATCGTATGTCCCCGCGGAATTGGAAGAACTACGAAAACAGTTGAAGGGGCTTTTAGATGCAGGATTCATTAGGCCATCTAAATCTCTGTATGGTGCACCTGTGTTGTTTCAAAAGAAACATGATGGATCATTACAGATGTGCATCGATTATCGGGCCCTAAATAAGATCACCGTGAAAAATAGGTACCCTATTCCCCTTATTGCAGATTTGTTTGACCAGCTTGGTAGTGCGAGATGGTTTACCAAGTTGGACTTAAGATCTGGGTACCATCAAGTTCGGATAGCCGAGGGGGACAAGCCAAAGACAGCTTGTGTGACGCGGTACGGTTCGTATGAGTTCTTGGTGATGCCCTTCAACCTCACGAATACCCCAGCTACATTCTGCACCCTGATGAATAAGGCACTTCAACCTTTCCTTGATCGTTTCGTGGTTGTTTACCTTGATGATATTTTAGTGTACAGTAAGTCGCTCGACGAGCATGTGGAACATTTGAGGGAAGTGTTCCAAACTTTGAGGGAAAATGAGCTGTTCGTCAAAGAGGAGAAATGCTCATTTGCTCAATAAGAGGTGTCATTTTTAGGCCACATTGTGGGAGGAGGCAAGATTCGGATGGATGAAAGCAAGATTCGGGCCATTGCTGAATGGGAGGCTCCAACCAAGGTGACCGAGTTGAGATCTTTTCTTGGGTTGGCAAACTACTATCGACGCTTTGTTGAGGGCTACTCTAGAATTGTTGCACCCTTGACAGACATGTTGAGAAAGGGTAAAGTATGGGATTGGAGCCCACAGTGTGAGAGGGCCTTTAATCAATTGAAGCAAGCAATGACAAGGGAGCCCGTACTTACATTGCCGGATTATTCAAAGCCTTATGAAGTACGCACGGATGCATCAGATTATGCTATTGGGGGAGTGCTGATGCAAGATGGACATCCAATTGCTTTCAAGAGTCAGAAGCTTAATGAGACGGAGCGAAGATATACGGTCCAAGAAAAGGAGATGACCGCTGTGGTGCATTGCTTGCGTATATAGAGGCATTATTTATTGGGTTCCAGGTTCGTGGTCCTTACCGATAACGTTGCCAATAGTTATTTTCTAACCCAGAAAAAGTTATCTCCCAAACAGGCTCGTTGGCAGGTTTTCCTAGCGGAGTTCGATTTCACAATGGAATATAAGCCAGGGAGTGCCAACATTGTGGCTGATGCACTTAGCAGAAAGATGAAATTTGTGGCAATTAGCCAACCTGATGGGTCCTTATTGGAACGCATTCGAGAAGGATTGTCCCATGACCCCACAGCCAAAAGCTTGATTGAGCTTGCCAAGGAGGGGAAAACGAGGAGATTTTGGCTTGATGGGGAATTGCTATACACTCATGGGAAGTGCCCCACTATGGGAAGTTGCGCAAGGAAGTCATGAATGAATGTCATGACTCAAAATGGGCGGGCCATCCAGGAATGCACCGTACCGTTGCCCTTTTGGAGGATCGATATTATTGGCCTCACATGGGTGAAGATGTGGAGACCTATGTGAAGACTTATCTAGTATGCCAACAAGACAAGGTTCAATTAAAGAGTCCGGTCGACTTGTTGCAACCTTTGCCCATTCCGGAAAGACCATGGGAGAGTGTATCCATGGATTTTATTGTTGGTATGCCTAAGTCTGATGGATTTGCAAGTATTCTTGTTGTGGTAGACAGGTTTTCAAAGTATGCGACGTTTATTCCAGCCACCAAGGAGTGCCCTGCTAAGGAGGTAGCCCATTTATTTCTTAGACACGTGGTGATATATTAGGGAGTGCCACTGTCTATTACCAGTGATCGAGATGGGAGATTTACGGGTCAGTTCTGGACGGAGTTGTTCAAGTTAATATGCTCGGACTTGAACTTTTCCACAAGCATGCATCCACAAACAGATGGGCAAACCAAATGAGTGAATGCATTGTTAGAAGCATATCTGCGGCACTATGTGAGTGCCACACAAAGCGATTGTCCAAAGTTGTTGGATGTGGCCCAATTTTCGTACAACTTGCAGCGAAGTGGGGCAACGAATCAAAGCCCGTTCGAGATTGTGACGGGTCAACAGCCACTCACACCCAATGCTGTTGCGACTCATTATACAGGTCCAAATCCTGCAGCTTATCGATTTGCGAAGGATTGGCAAGAGAAGAATGACTTGGCTAGAGCTTGTTTACACAAGGCAAGCAAGCGCAACAAAAAGTGGGCCGATCAAAATCGAAGAGATGTGCAATTTCAGGTGGGTGACTCAGTCCTTGCCAAACTGCACTTGATGTTGCGATATACGGGTTTGCACAAGGGGCTTGTACGAAGGTACGAGGGGCCGTTTAAAGTTGTGAAGAAAGTAGGCAAGGTAGCCTACAAGCTTGAAGTGCCGGCAAAGCTTAAAGTCCACCCAGTATTTCATGTAAGCATGCTTAAGCTATTCCATGGGGATCAAGAGGATCCAAATCGAGGCAAGTCTGAGCGAGCACCAATAGGGGTAAAGGTCTCGTACGATCGTGAAGTTGAAAACATTGAAGCAGGTCGGGTGATTAGACGAAGGTATCACCGGCCACGGCATGAATACTTGGTTCGATGGAAGGGACTTCCAGATAGCGAGGCGAGTTGGGAACCTGCTGAGGCATTATGGCAGTTTTAAGAAAAGATAAACCAGTTCCACGAGGGGGACGCGACGAGGGCGTCGCTAGAACAAGTGGGGGAGAATGTCATGGGTTGCGTATGGGATCCTGCAACCATGACGAACTTGTGCAATATATCGCATTCGAGGGAGGTCATTCGGCCTAATCAGACGGATCCATTGCTTGGAGAGATTGAAAGCCCATCTCCAGAGCTTGGCAAATATGGAAAGTGATCTTCAAAGATATGCTTGGCAAATATGGAAGGGGATCTTTGAAGATATGTGATCCTAGACATTAAATGTAATCTTTAGAAGATACGATTCTGTAATCTTAGAGATTTGATATCTAGATAACTTTAAACCGTAGCTATTGATGTATTTCGATCTGTACCGTTGATATTGAGAAGGCTCTACTATAAATAGAGGCCTCTCCCCTCATTGTAAATTCATTTGGTGAGTAATAGAATTTTGAGAGTATTCACTCAAACTTTTCTCTCAAGTGTTCTTATTTTTCTGTGGCTTTTGTTCATCTTTCAAGATCATTCTTACTTCGTTCTTCTGCTGTTCTTCGTGGGTTCTTTGAAGGAGTTCTATTGAATCCTTGATATTTACAAGTTAGGCTGACTTAGGCATTTTTGAGCGAAGAAATTGCCTAAGGCCGCACGGATTGTTTGTGAAAACTCTAAGTCCGTGACACAAGACTGCCCATTTTCCTTGAATGCCCCCATAAAGATTTCTATAAAAATTGACCGATTCCTGCTTCAATTCGTCCTCATCCATAACCCACTCCCCTGCTTGATTTTTTAGAGCCACAATACGATTATTATAACGCCCCAAATTTGGGCCTAGAAGAATTGGGCCCATTGGGCCTTAGGCATAGGAGCGTTTAAAATTTTAGAGAATATGAGAACGACATTATTTCAAGTTAGACTTGTTAGGAAGATGATTTTGGAAGGTTACGGGGCTTCTATGAAGTCACGGGTTCAAGTTAGGCCATAGGAAAAATTTTGATTTTTGGCACTTTAGGGGGGAGAGCTAGTGGAAGCAGGACTTAAGTTTAATTGGTTTCATTTTTTTAACACAAGGAAGTATGTGGCATGGTGGTGTGGCGTCACAAGGGGAACCTGGAGGAAGGGAGTTCGAGTCTCTCAGGCTGCAATTTGTGGCTTTTATTTTGTGCTAAGCAGGTGGAGGAAGTAAAGTTCAGCTTGGACTCTACAAGGAAGTTGGAGACTCAGTCAAATTAGTTTGAATGAGTGATGGAGAGTGAAGTAGGGAGAGATTCATGGAGGAAATCAGGGAAGTGGATGGTGTTGGGAGTGTTTGGCCGAAAGTGGGATAGTGCATAGGGGGTTTCAGGCAAGTGGATGGTCTTTTGTAAGGGTGCATTCGGTTTTGGTGAGTGGAGGGTGCCGAAATTTGTTTTTTGTTTTTGGGAAAAAGAAAGCAGCTGTCATTTGTGTTAGTGTGGCATTTTAGGTCATTTCTTTCCCCTTCTTGGTAAACCTCTGCCGAATTCGCTTGAGTTTTTCTTTCTTTTCTCAACTCTTTTTCAGTTCTTCTTTTCCTTTCTTCCTATAGCCGAATTCCTCTTACACCAATATTTCGTCTTGTGCTCTTTAATTGTTTCTTTTCAGCTTTCACACCATAGTTGAATTTTGACTCTTTGGAGATGCTGCTTGTGCAGAATATTGCCTTCCCAGTCGACTGATCTCTAGTCTAAGGTAATGGTAGTTCTCTCGCTATTTACTTTTTCTTTTCTCTCCTGTGTTTCACATAGCAGAATTTGCTACTCCTTTTTCTTCTAGTTTTCGACTAACTCTTTCTTTTCTTTTCTTATCATGGAATGCTTATTTCGGTTTAATCTCATAGCCGAATCTGTCTCTATTCAGTTTCTCATTGATCTAGGTAGGGAGTTCTTTTCTCTTTATTCTTTTTCTCCTTTTCTCTATTGTTCTCTCTTCTAAAACTGAATTCTCACCCTGCTCTTTTTGACTAAGGCCGAAGCAAGGCATTCGGTTCTACTTCAAACCTTTCTTATTTCTTTTGGTGTGGGCCGAATCTATTGGAGGGTTAGCATACTCTCCCGTCGTTCTTCTAACGTTTGGTTTTCGAGAGTTGGTTAGTAAGTAAGGTGGTGGTCGAATATAGGTAATGGTTCTTCTTCTTTCACTTTCTTTCTTCCTTCTTCTCTTGGCTTTGTTCAAAACCGAAACTCTCAACTTGACTTTTGTGGTTAGGCCAAATCCATCCTCCCTTAATACTTCATCTGTCGATCCCTAGTTGATCAAGCTTATCTTCTTCTTTGTTCATTCAGCATCCTAGTATCGGTGAGTATATCCTCTTTTTTTTATTTAATATCTCTTATTCTCTTATTCTCTATTGGTCGACTGCTCCTTTTGTTCATGCTCTTTGATGGCCGTTTGGTAACCCCTTGGTATGGTGATTATGGGTTTAGCTAATCGAGAGTTCTTTATGGAGGCAAGTGATAGCCAGGCTGTGAGGGAGGCAGAAGAGGTGTCTGTTGGAAGTGGACCCGTAGCCCCTGCTCCCAAGTTTAAGCGGCGTAGGGTGTCGGCGGTTTGGGACTTTCCACCCGGTTGCGGAAGGGCGTCGGCATCTGGTTTGGATAGAAAAATCACGGTTGCTCGCTCCAGTGAAGGGGATGACGATCGTGAGTGCTTAGTACTCTACGCGATCAGGTGTGTAATCTCACACCCACTTCGATGATTTCCTGTGGTGTTCTGTGATTCGGCTACAAGCCGAGAAGCCAGAAATCGGCACCAGTGACCACTCGAGTGTGTGAACGCTCAGAGTGGTAAATTGAAATATGAATAATGGTGGTAAGTCGTCGAAAGTCTCACGAGCACTCTCGCGAAACTGAGGCTGTAGCGGGCCTGATCGGGCCGAAACGGGCCAAATGAGCCCAATGGGCTTTTCGGTCCACTTGGGCAAAACTGTTAGAAAATTGTCAAATGATAAGTCTGAATGCAAAATTTGCGAATCTGAGCCCGAGATCATGCGAAACGGGCCGCACGAGCGTGTGGGCCCGTTTGGGTTTAAAATAGATTTTAGGCCCAATAGCTCCGCTGAGACCCAAAAAGGAACTTGTGTCGCTCGAGGTGACAGTAGGCCTACGGAAAGGCCGTTAGATGATAAAAGTACCGAAATACCCCTTTAGGGTAAATTATCGAAGTACCCCTGGTGAGTAGATTTACTGTTATACCCTTACGGGTTAATTAGCATGATTGTGTGTATTCGGTTTATCTGGTAATTACGGTAATTTTTTCCATACATCATTTATGATATATGCTTTGCATACATGACATTCTGCATGGGGTTGAGATATTGATGATCGGAGGAAGTTTATTATGGTGGCTCTGCCACATTCTGATTCTGGTGGCTCTGCCACAATTCTGTCTGGTGGCAATGCCACGTATATTCTGTTATTTTGGTGGCTTTGCCACAAATTCTGTGATGAGCAGCTGGTCTGCCATTGAGGTGTGTAGCAGATGGACGGGTCAATTTAGTAATCCCCACAGGTGTGTTGGGCTGGTACGGGTGGTGTTTAGCGGATTGATTATTAGGTTGGGATGCATGCATTATCTGCTTTACCATGCTAATAGGGCTAAGGCCCAGTCTGTTTCTGTATGGGCTAAGGCCCAGTTTGTTTCCGTATGGGCTCGGGCCCAGTTAATAACTGATTAGGGGATTACACACTGAGTTCTCGTAACTCACCCCTCTGCATTAATCTTACAGGTGATCCCCAGCGTTAGAGGATTTGGGGCGACAGAGGACTCTGTGGTGGCCATACATCGGGAACATTTCCCGGGAACTTAGTAAATTTTCATTATCACTTTATTTTGGTTTTAATTTATTTTGGGTTAATATTTTTGTAATAAGGCCGTTGGTTTATTTTCTTTTAAGTTTTCTTTAATAACTGTTAAATTTATAAATACGTGATTTCTTAAAACGACACTAACTGTTTCCAAAATATCACATCTTCGCAATTCACAGAATTTAATTTCTGTTTTAAACAAGTTTTTGGAAAATAATAATAATAATATTAATAATAGCAATAACAACGTTTTTAACAAGAAAACCTTAAGCCCAGAACTGAATTTCACAAACTACAAAGCTCAAAGTTTTCAAAAAAAATATGGAGTTTAACGAACACGCAGTTTTTAAACAACCCTTCTATGTGACATGCCAGATCCGGTCATAACGTCTAGGCCGGGTTTGGGGTGTTACATTTTATGGTATTAGAGCCTGGTTGCAAAACTCGGCTGTGGAATGGGTTCGAAAATGTTTTCCAAAATTTGTTTGAAAATTATTTAGAAAATATATATCTTTATTGGAAGTATGGCACCTCGAGACTCTGGCACCAAATCCATAAGTCCACTTACTTTATGCTTGATTATATGATGTGATAACTGTATAGAGAAAACTACTAGAGTTAGTGGTAGTACACTGAAACTCCTAGCTGTAGGAGCTAAGACTATAGAGACTGAAACCTTAGGAAATTCGAATCGCGGAAACAACTCTTATATCTGTTTTCCATAAAACACTTGTTAATAAACATTGGAACTATAGACTGATTCATAAAACTCTTAATCAGATTAGCGCGTTATATCGAGATGTATACGAGGGGACACGAAAGAGGTACACGTGGCCGTGGTAGAGGCCGAGGTGCTAAGGCTTGATCCTCAGCATCGGGGCATAGGCCCAAAAGGGAGGCACCGATATTGCCAGTGACTGAGATGGAGTCTCTTGACCGAGCCGGAGCTAATGAGCTGACTCAGCTAGTTAAGGAGGTATTGGAGGAAGTTAAAGAAATTGGTGAAACACTTCGAGTTGGGTGTGTGGATTGTAAGAAGAAAAGAGATCGCAGTTCTCTTGAATCACAGTCTCGTTCTATGAAGCATGTGAAGGCACGTCCAAACGTTCCGACTTGCGTATATTGCAGAAGGCACCATCCGGGTGAATGCTGGAGGAGGTCAGGAGCATGCTTGAGATACGGGTCGCAGGAGCATAGGGCTCGGGATTGTTCTATCACCATTAAACCAGGTACGTTTTGGTTGGATGTGGAGTTTGAATATAGGAAATTTTGTGTATGTGTGACAAATACATGTTTGCTTTTGTGGTTAGATATTCGGTTGTGTGAAGGGGTTTCTAGAATAAATTAGAAGTATTTTGGTGTTATTCGAATCAGAGTGCGCAGCGGCAGCGTAGTAGAGTAGTCTGTGTTAATCGATTGTTAGATAGTTGGAAATTTTGAGGATGAAATTTCTTTAAGGGGTAGATTTGTAACGCCCCAAATTTGGGCCTAGAAGAATTGGGCCCATTGGGCCTTGGGCGTAGGAGCGTTTAAAATTTTAGAGAATATGATAACGGCATTATTTCAAGTTGGACCTGTTAGGAAGATGATTTTGGAAGGTTACGGGGCTTCTATAAAGTCCCGGATTCAAGTTAGGCCATAGGAAAAAATTTGATTTTTGGCACTTTAGGGGGGAGAGCTAGTGGAAGCAGGACTTAAGTTTAATTGGTTACATTTTGTTAACACAAGGAAGTATATGGCATGGGGGTGTGGCGTCACAAGGGGAACCTGGAGGAAGGGAGTTCGAGTCTCTCAGGCTGCAAATTGTGGCTTTTATTTTGTGCTAAGAAGGTGGAGGAAGTAGAGTTCAGCTTGGACTCTGCAAGGAAGTTGGAGACTCAGTCAAATTAGTTTGAATGACTGATGGAGAGTGAAGTAGGGAGAGATTCATGGAGGAAATCAGGGAAGTGGATGGTGTTGGGAGTGTTTGGCCGAAAGTGGGATAGTGCATAGGGGGTTTCAGTCAAGTGGATGGTCTTTTGTAAGGGTGCATTCGATTTTGGTGAGTGGGGGGTGCCGAAATTTGTTTTTTGTTTTTGGGAAAAAGAAAGCAGCTGTCATTTGCGTTAGTGTGGCATTTTAGGTCATTTCTTTCCCCTTCTTGGTAAACCTCTGCCGAATTCCCTTGAGTTTTTCTTTTTTTTCTCAACTCTTTTTCAGTTCTTCTTTTCCTTTCTTCCTATAGCCGAATTCCTCTTACACCAATATTTCGACTTGTGCTCTTTAATTGTTTCTTTTCAGCTTTCACACCATAGTCGAATTTTGACTCTTTGGAGTTGCTACTTGTGCCAAATATTGCCTTCCCAGTCGACTGATCTCTAGTCTAAGGTAATGGTAGTTCTCTCGCTATTTACTTTTTCTTTTCTCTCCTGTGTTTCACATAGCCGAATTTGCTACTCCTTTTCTTCAAGTTTTCGACTAACTCTTTCTTTTCTTTTCTCATCATGGAATGCTTGTTTCGGTTTAATCTCATAGCCGAATCTGTCTCTATTCGGTTTCTCATTGATCTAGGTAGGGAGTTCTTTTCTCTTTATTCTTTTTCTCCTTTTCTCTATTGTTCTCTCTTCTAAAACTGAATTCTCACCCTGCTCCTTTTGACTAAGGCCGAAGCAAGGCATTCAGTTCTACTTCAAACCTTTCTTGTTCCTTTTGGTGTGGGCCGAATCTATTGGAGGGTTAGCATACTCTCTTGTCGTTCTTCTAACGTTTGGTTTTCGAGAGTTGGTTGGTAAGTAAGGTGGTGGCCAAATATAGGTAATGGTTCTTCTTCTTTCACTTCCTTTCTTCCTTCTTCTCTTGGCTTTGTTCAAAACCGAAACTCTCAACTTGACTTTTGTGGTTAGGCCGAATCCATCCTCCCTTAATACTTCATCTGTCGATCCCTAGTTGAACAAGCTTATCTTCTTCTTTGTTCATTCAGCATCCGAGTATCGGTGAGTATATCCTCTTCTTTTTATTTAATCTCTCTTATTCTCTTATTCTCTATTGGTAGACTGCTCCTTTTGTTCATGCTCTTTGATGGTCGTTTGGTAACCCCTTAGTGTGGTGATTGTGGGTTTAGCTAATCGAGAGTTCTTTATGGAGGCAAGTGATAGCCAGGCTGTGAGGGAGGCAGGAGGGGTGTCTGTTGGAAGTGGACCCGTAGCCCCTGCTCCAAAGTTTAAGCGGCGTAGGGTGTCGGCGGTTCGGGACTTTCCACTCGGTTACGGAAGGGCGTCGGCATCTGGTTTTGATAGAAAAATCGCGGTTGCTCGCTCCAGTGAAGGGGATGACGATCGTGAGTGCTTAGTACTCTACGTGATCAGGTGTGTAATCTCACACCCACTTCGATGATTGCCTGTGGTGTTCTGTGATTCGGCCAAAAGCCGAGAAGCCGAAAATTGGCACCTGTGACCACTCGAGCGTGCGAACGCTCATAGTGGTAAATTGAAATGTGAATAATGGCTGTAAGTCGTCGAGAGTCTCACGAGCAATCTCGCGAAACTGAAGCTGTAGCGGGTATGATCGGGCCGAAACGGGCCAAATGGGCCCAATGGGCTTTCCGGTCCACTTGGGCAAAACTGTTAGAAAATTGTCAAATGATAAGTCTGAATGCGAAATTTGCGAATCTGAGCCCGAGATCATGCGAAATGGGCCGCACGAGCGTGTGGGCCCGTTTAGGCTTAAAATAGATTTTAGGCCCAATAGCTCCGCTGAGACCCAAAAAGGGTCCTGTGTCGCTCGAGGTGACAGTAGGCCTTCGAAAAGGCCGTTAGATGATAAAAGTACCAAAATACCCCTTTAGGGTAAATTACCGAAGTACCCCTGGTGAGTAAATTTACTGTTATACCCTTACGGGTTAATTAGCATGATTGTGTGTATTCGGTTTATCTGGTAATTACGGTAATTTGTTTCATACATCATTTATGATATATGCTTTGCATACATGACATTCTGCATGGGGTTGAGATATTGATGATCGGAGGAAGTGTATTATCGTGGCTCTGCCACATTCTGATTCTGGTGGCTCTGCCACAATTCTGTCTGGTGGCAATGCCACGTATATTCTGTTATTTTGGTGGCTTCGCCACAAATTCTGTGATGAGCAGCTGGTCTGCCATTGAGGTGTATAGCAGATGGATGGGTCAATTTAGTAATCCCCACAGGTGTGTCGGGCTGGTACGGGTGGTGTTTAGCGGATGGATTATTAGGTTGGGATGCATGCATTATCTGCTTTACCATGCTAATAGGGCTAAGGCCCAGTCTGTTTCTGTATGGGCTAAGGCCCAGTTTGTTTTCGTATAGGCTCGGGCCCAGTTAATAACTGATTAGGGGATTACACACTGAGTTCTCGTAACTCACCCCTCTGCTTTAATCTTGCAGGTGATCCCCAGCGTTAGAGGATTTGAGGCGACGGAGGACTCTGTGGTGGCCATACATCGGGAACATTTCCCGGGAACTTAGTAAATTTTTGTTATCGCTTTATTTTGGTTTTAATTTATTTTGGGTTAATATTTTTCTAATAAGGCCGTTGGTTTATTTTCTTTTAAGTTTTCTTTAATAACTGTTAAATTTATAAATACGTGATTTCTTAAAACGACACCAACTGTTTCCAAAATATCACATCTTCGTAATTCACAGAATTTGATTTCTGTTTTAAACAAGTTTTTGGAAAATAATAATAATAATATTAATAATAGCAATAACAACGTTTTTAACAAGAAAACCTTAAGCACAGAACTAAATTTCACAAACTACAAAGCTCGAAGTTTTCAAAAAGAATATGGAGTTTAACGAACACGCAGTTTTTAAACAACCCTTCTATGTGACATGCTAGATCCGGTCATAACGTCTAGGCCGGGTTTGGGGTGTTACATTTTATGGTATTAGAGCCTGGTTGCAAAACTCGGCTGTGGAATGGGTTCGAAAATGTTTTCCAAAATTTGTTTGAAAATGATTTAGAAAATATATATCTTTATTGGAAGTATGGCACCTCGAGACTCCGGCACCAAATCCGTAAGTCCACTTACTTTATGCTTGATTATATGATGTGATAACTGTATAGAGAAAATTACTAGAGTTAGTGGTAGTACACTGAAACTCCTAGCTGTAGGAGCTAAGACTATAGAGACTGAAACCTTAGGAAATTCGAATCGCAGAAACAACTCTTATATCTGTTTTCCATAAAACACTTGTTAATAAACATTGGAACTATAGACTGATTCATAAAACTCTTAATCAGATTAGCGTGTTATATCGAGATGTGTACGATAGGACACGGAAGAGGTACACGCGGCCGTGGTAGAGGCCGAGGTGCTAAGGCTGGATCCTCAGTATCGGGGCATAGGCCCAAAAGGGATGCACCGATATCGCCAGTGACTGAGACGGAGTCTCTTGACCGAGCTGGAGCTGATGAGCTGACTCAGCTAGTTAGGGAGGTATTGGAGGAAGTTAAAGAAATTGGTGAAACACTTCGAGTTGGGTGCGTGGATTGTAAGAAGAAAAGAGATCGCGGTTCTCTTGAATCACAGTCTCATTCTGTGAAGCCTGTGAAGGCACGTCCAAACATTCCGACTTGCGTATATTGCAGAAGGCACCATCCGGGTGAATGCTGGAGGAGGTCAGAAGCATGCTTGAGATGCAGGTCGCAGGAGCATAGGGCTCGGGATTGTTCTATCGCCATTAAACCAGGTACGTTTTGGTTGGATGTGGAGTTTGAATATAGGAAATTTTGTGTATGTGTGACAAATACATGTTTGCTTCTGTGGTTAGATATTCGGTTGTGTGAAGGGGTTTCTAGAATAAATTAGAAGTATTTTGGTGTTACTAGAATCAGAGTGCGCAGCGGAAGCGTAGTAGAGTAGTCTGTGTTAATCGACTGTTAGATAGTTGGAAATTTTGAGGATGAAATTTCTTTAAGGGGGTAGATTTGTAATGCCCCGAATTTGGGCCTTGAAGAATTGGGCCCATTGGGCCTTGGGCGTAGGAGCGTTTAAAATTTTAGATAATATGATAACGGCATTATTTCAAGTTAGACCTGTTAGGAAGATGATTTTGGAAGGTTACGGGACTTCTACGAAGGCCCGGATTCAAGTTAGGCCATAGGAAAAATTTTGATTTTTGGCACTTTAGGGGGGAGAGCTAGTGGAAGCAGGACTTAAGTTTAATTGGTTTCATTTTGTTAACACAAGGAAGTATGTGGCATGGTGGTGTGGCGTCACAAGGGGAGCCTGGAGGAAGGGAGTTCGAGTCTCTCAGGCTGCAATTTGTGGCTTTTATTTTGTGCTAAGCAGGTGGAGGAAGTAGAGTTCATCTTGGACTCTGCAAGGAAGTTGGAGACTCAGTCAAATTAGTTTGAATGAGTGATGGAGAGTGAAGTAGGGAGAGATTCATGGAGGAAATCAGGGAAGTGGATGGTGTTGGGAGTGTTTGGCCGAAAGTGGGATAGTGCATAGGGGGTTTCGGTCAAGTGGATGGTCTTTTGTAAGGGTGCATTCAGTTTTGGTGAGTGGGGGGTGCCGAAATTTGTTTTTTGTTTTTGGGAAAAAGAAAGCAGCTGTCATTTGTGTTAGTGTGGCATTTTAGATCATTTCTTTCCCCTTCTTGGTAAACCTCTGCCGAATTCCCTTGAGTTTTTCTTTCTTTTCTCAACTCTTTTTCAGTTTTTCTTTTCCTTTCTTCCCATAGCCGAATTCCTCTAACACCAATATTTCATCTTGTGCTCTTTAATTGTTTCTTTTCCGCTTTCACACCATAGTCGAATTTTGACTCTTTGGAGTTACTGCTTGTGCCGAATATTGCCTTCCCAGTCAACTGATCTCTAGTCTAAGGTAATGGTAGTTCTCTCGCTATTTACTTTTTCTTTTCTCTCCTGTGTTTCACATAGCCGAATTTGCTACTCCTTTTTCTTCTAGTTTTCGACTAACTCTTTCTTTGCTTTTCTCATCATGGAATGCTTGTTTCGGTTTACTCTCATAGCTGAATCTGTCTCTATTCAGTTTCTCATTGATCTAGGTAGGGAGTTCTTTTCTCTTTATTCTTTTTCTCCTTTTCTCTATTGTTCTCTCTTCTAAAACCAAATTCTCACCCTGCTCCTTTTGACTAAGGCCGAAGCAAGGCATTCGGTTCTACTTCAAACCTTTCTTGCTTCTTTTGGTGTGGGCCAAATCTATTGGAGGGTTAGCATACTCTCTCGTCGTTCTTCTAACGTTTGGTTTTCGAGAGTTGGTTTGTAAGTAAGGTGGTGGCCGAATATAGGTAATGGTTCTTCTTCTTTCACCTTCTTTCTTCTTTCTTCTCTTGGCTTTGTTCAAAACTGAAACTCTCAACTTGACTTTTGTGGTTAGACCGAATCCATCCTCCCTTAATACTTCATCTGTCGATCCCTAGTTGATCAAGCTTATCTTTTTCTTTGTTCATTCAGCATCCGAATATCGGTGTTCTTTTTATTTAATCTCTCTTATTCTCTTATTCTCTATTGGTCGACTGCTCCTTTTGTTCATGCTCTTTGATGGCCGTTTGGTAACCCCTTGGTGTGGTGATTGTAGGTTTAGCTAATCGAGAGTTCTTTATGGAGGCAAGTGATAGCCAGGCTGTGAGGGAGGCAGGAGGGGTGTCTGTTGGAAGTGGACCCGTAGCCCCTGCTCCCAAGTTTAAGCGGCGTAGGGTGTCGGCGGTTCGGGACTTTCCACCCGATTGCGGAAGGGCGTCGGCATCTGGTTTGGATAGAAAAATCGCGGTTGCTCGCTCTAGTGAAGGGGAAGACGATCGTGAGTGCTTAGTACTCTACGTGATCAGGTGTGTAATCTCACACCCACTTCGATGATTACTGTGGTGTTTCGTGATTCGCCAAAGCCGCGGGCGGAAATCGGCAGACTGTGACCATTCGAAAGCGCGCATAACGCTCATAGTGGTAAATTGAAATGTGAATAATGGCGGTAAGTCGTCGAGAGTCTCACGAGCACTCTCGCGAAACTGAGGTTGTAGCGGGCCTGATCGGTCCGAAACGGGCCAAATGGGCCCAATGGGCTTTCCGGTCCACTTGGGCAAAACTGTTAGAAAATTGTCAAATGATAAGTCTGAATGCGAAATTTGTGAATCTGAGCCCGAGATCATGCGAAATGGGCCGCACGAGCGTGTGGGCCCGTTTGGGCTTAAAATAGATTTTAGGCCCAATAGCTCCGCTGAGACCCAAAATGGGTCCTGTGTCGCTCGAGGTGATAGTAGGCCATCGTAAAGGCCGTTAGATGATAAAAGTACCGAAATACCCCTTTAGGGTAAATTACCGAAGTACCCCCGGTGAGTAAATTTACTGTTATACCCTTACGGGTTAATTAGCATGATTATGTGTATTCGGTTTATCTGGTAATTACGGTAATTTGTTTCATACATCATTTATGATATATGCTTTGCATACATGACATTCTGCATGGGTTGAGATATTAATGATCGGAGGAAGTGTATTATGGTGGCTCTGCCACATTCTGATTCTGGTGGCTCTGCCACAATTCTGTCTGGTAGCAATGCCACATATATTTTATTATTTTGGTGGCTTCGCCACAAATTCTGTGATGAGCAGCTGGTCTGCCATTGAGGTGTGTAGCAGATGGACGGTTCAATTTAGTAATCCCCACAGGTGTGTTGGGCTGGTACGGGTGGTGTGTAGCGGATGGATTATTAGGTTGGGATGCATGCATTATCTGCTTTACCATGCTAATAGGGCTAAGGCCCAGTCTGTTTCTGTATGGGCTAAGCCCAGTTTGTTTCTGTATGGGCTCGGGCCCAGTTAATAACCGATTAGGGGATTACACACTGATTTCTTGGAACTCACCCCTCTGCTTTAATCTTGCAGGTGATCCCCAGCGTTAGAGGATTTGGGGCGACGGAGGACTCTGTGGTGGCCATACATCGGGAACATTTCTCGGGAACTTAGTAAATTTTCGTTATCGCTTTATTTTTGTTTTAATTTATTTTGGGTTAATATTTTTGTAATAAGGCCGTTGGTTTATTTTCTTTTAAGTTTTCTTTAATAACTGTTAAATTTATAAATACGTGATTTCTTAAAACGACACCAACTGTTTCCAAAATATCACATCTTCGCAATTCACAGAATTTGATTTCTGTTTTAAACATGTTTTTGGAAAAAAATAATAATAATATTAATAATAGCAATAACAACGTTTTTAACAAGAAAACCTTAAGCGCAGAACTGAATTTCACAAACTACAAAGCTCGAAGTTTTCAAAAAGAATACGGAGTTTAACGAACACACAATTTTTAAACAACTCTTCTATGTGACATGCCAGATCTGGTCATAACGTCTAGGCCGGGTTTGGGGTGTTACATTTTATGGTATTAGAGCCTGGTTGCAAAACTCGGCTGTAGAATGGGTTCGAAAATGTTTTCCAAAATTTGTTTGAAAATGATTTAGAAAATATATATCTTTATTAGAAGTATGGCACCTCGAGACTCTGGCACCAAATCCGTAAGTCCACTTACTTTATGCTTGATTATATGATGTGATAACTGTATAGAGAAAACTACTAGAGTTAGTGGTAGTACACTGAAACTCCTAGCTGTAGGAGCTAAGACTATAGAGACTGAAACCTTAGGAAATTTGAATCGCAGAAACAACTCTTATATCTGTTTTCCATAAAACACTTGTTAATAAACATTGGAACTATAGACTGATTCATAAAACTCTTAATCAGATTAGCGCGTTATATCGAGATGTGTATGAGGGGACGCGGAAGAGGTACACGCGGCCGTGGTAGAGGCCGAGGTGCTAAGGCTTGATCCTCAGCATCGGGGCATAGGCCCGAAAGGGAGGCGCCGATATTGCCAGTGACTGAGACGGAGTCTCTTGATCGAGCCGGAGCTGATGAGCTGACTCAGCTAGTTAGGGAGGTATTGGAGGAAGTTAAAGAAATTGGTGAAACACTTCGAGTTGGGTGCGTGGATTGTAAGAAGAAAAGAGATCGCAGTTCTCTTGAATCACAGTCTCGTTCTGTGAAGCATGTGAAGGAACGTCCAAACGTTCTGACATGCGTATATTACAGAAGGCACTATCCGGGTGAATGCTGGAGGAGGTCAGGAGCATGCTTGAGATGCGGGTCGCAGGAGCATAGGCCTCGGGATTGTTCTATCGCCATTAAACCAGGTACGTTTTGGTTGGATGTGGAGTTTGAATATAGGAAATTTTGTGTATGTGTGACAAATACCTATTTGCTTCTGTGGTTAGATATTCGGTTGTGTGAAGGGGTTTCTAGAATAAATTAGAAGTATTTTGGTGTTATTAGAATTAGAGTGCACAGCGGCAGCGTAGTAGAGTAGTCTCTGTTAATCGACTGTTAGATAGTTGGAAATTTAGAGGATGAAATTTCTTTAAGGGGTAGATTTGTAACGCCCCGAATTTGGGCCTAGAAGAATTGGGCCCATTGGGCCTTGGGCATAGGAGCGTTTAAAATTTTAGAGAATATGATAATGGCATTATTTCAAGTTGGTCCTGTTAGGAACATGATTTTGGAAGGTTATGGGGCTTCTATGAAGTCCCGGATTCAAGTTAGGCCATAGGAAAAATTTTGATTTTTGGCACTTTAGGGGGGAGAGCTAGTGGAAGCAGGACTTAAGTTTAATTGGTTTCATTTTGTTAGCACAAGGAAGTATGTGGCATAGTGGTGTGGCGTCACAAGGGGAACCTGGAGGAAGGGAGTTCGAGTATCTCAGGCTGCAATTTGTGGCTTTTATTTTGTGCTAAGCAGGTGGAGGAAGTAGAGTTCAGCTTGGACTCTACAAGGAAGTTGGAGACTCAGTCAAATTAGTTTGAATGAGTGATGGAGAGTGAAGTAGGGAGAGATTCATGGAGGAAATCAGGGAATTGGATGGGGTTGGGAGTGTTTGGCCGAAAGTAGGATGGTGCATAGGGGGTTTCGGTCAAGTGGATGGTCTTTTGTAAGGGTGCATTCGGTTTTGGTGAGTGGGGGGTGCCGAAATTTTTTTGTTGTTTTTGGGAAAAAAGAGCAGCTGTCATTTGTGTTAGTGTGGCATTTTAGGTTATTTCTTTCCCTTTCTTGGTAAACCTCTGCCGAATTCCCTTGAATTTTTCTTTCTTTTCTCAACTCTTTTTCAGTTCTTCTTTTTATTTCTTCCTATAGCCGAATTCCTCTTACACCAATATTTCGTCTTGTGCTCTTTAATTGTTTCTTTTTGGCTTTCACACCATAGTCAAATTTTGACTCTTTGGAGTTGCTGCTTGTGCCGAATATTGCCTTCCCAGTCGACTGATCTCTAGTCTAAGGTAATGGTAGTTCTCTCGCTATTTCCTTTTTCTTTTCTCTCCTGTGTTTCACATAGCCGAATTTGCTACTCTTTTTTCTTCTAGTTTTCGACTAACTCTTTCTTTGCTTTTCTCATCATGGAATGCTTGATTCGGTTTAATCTAATAGCTGAATCTGTCTCTATTCGGTTTCTCATTGATCTAGTTAGGGAGTTCTTTTCTCTTTATTCTTTTTCTCCTTTTCTCTATTGTTCTCTCTTCTAAAATCGAATTCTCACCCTGCTCCTTTTGACTAAGGCCAAAGCATGGCATTCGGTTCTTCTTCAAACCTTTCTTGTTTCTTTTGGTGTGGGCCGAATCTGTTGGAGGGTTAGCATACTCTCTCGTCGTTCTTCTAACGTTTGGTTTTTGAGAGTTGGTTGGTAAATAAGGTGGTGGCTGAATATAGGTAATGGTTCTTCTTCTTTCACATTCTTTCTTCCTTTTTCTCTTGGCTTTGTTCAAAATCGAAACTCTCAACTTGACTTTTGTGGTTAGGCCGAATCCATCCTCCCTTAATACTTCATCTGTCGATCCCTAGTTGATCAATCTTATCTTCTTCTTTGTTCATTCAACATCCGAGTATTGGTAAGTGAGTATATCCTCTTCTTTTTATTTAATCTCTCTTATTCTCTTATTCTCTATTGGTCGACTGCTCCATTTGTTCATGCTCTTTGATGGCAGTTTGGTAACCCCTTGGTGTGGTGATTGTGGGTTTAGCTAATCGAGAGTTCTTTATGGAGGCAAGTGATAGCCAGGCTGTGAGGGAGGCAGGAGGGGTGTCTGTTGGAAGTGGACCCGTAGCCCCTGCTCCCAAGTTTAAGCGGCATAGGGTGTCGGCGGTTCAGGACTTTCCACCCAGTTGCGGAAGGGCGTAGGCATCTGGTTTGGATAGACAAATAGCGGTTGCTCGCTCCAGTGAAGGGGATGACGATCGTGAGTGCTTAGTACTCTACTTGATCAGGTGTGTAATCTCACACCTACTTCGATGATTGCCTGTGGTGTTCTGTGATTCGGCCAAAAGCCGAGAAGCCAGAAATCGGCACCTGTGACCACTTGAGCGTGCGAACTCTCGTAATGGTAAATCAAAATGTGAATAATGGCGGTAAGTCGTCGAGAGTCTCAAGAGCACTCATGGCCCGAGGTCAGAGCGGGCTCGATCGGCCGAAACGGGCCAAATAGGCCCAATGGGCTTTCCGATCCACTTGGGTAAAACTGTTAGAAAATTGTCAAATGATAAGTCTGATTGTGAAATTTGTGAATCTGAGCCCGAGATCATGCGAAATGGGCCGTACGAGCGTGTAGGCCCGTTTGGGCTTAAAATGGATTTTAGGCCCAATAGCTCCGCTGAGACCCAAAAAGGGTCTTGTGTCACTCGAGGCGATAGTAGGCCTTCGGAAAGGCCGTTAGATGATAAAAGTACCGAAATACCCCTTTAGGGTAAATTACCGAAGTACCTCTGGTGAGTAAATTTACTTTTATACCCTTACGGGTTAATTAGCATGATTGTGTGTATTCGGTTTATCTGGTAATGACGGTAATTTGTTTCATACATCATTTATGATATGTGCTTTGCATACATGACATTCTGCATGGGGTTTGGATATTGATGATCGGAGGAACTGTATTCTGGTGGCTCGCCACATTCTGATTTTGGTGGCTCTGCCACAATTCTGTCTGGTGGCAATGCCATGTATATTCTGTTATTCTGGTGGCTTCGCCACAAATTCTGTGTTGAGCAGCTGGTCTGCCAACGAGGTGTGTAGCGGATGGACGGGTCGATTTAGTAATCCCCACAGGTGTGTTGGGCTGGTACGGGTGGTGTGTAGCGAATGGATTATTAGGTTGGGATGCATGCATTATCTGCTTTACCATGCTAATAGGGCTAAGGCCCAGTCTGTTTCTGTATGGGCTAAGGCCCAGTTTGTTTCCGTATGGGCTCGGGCCCAGTTAATAACCGATTAGGGCATTACACACTGAGTTATCGTAACTCACCCCTCTGCTTTAATCTTGCAGGTGATCCCTAGCGTTAGAGGATTTGGGGCGGCGGAGGACTCTGTGATGGCCATACATCGGGAACATTTCCCGGGAACTTAGTAAATTTTCGTTATCGCTTTATTTTGGTTTTAATTTATTTTGGGTTAATATTTTTGTAATAAGGTCGTTGGTTTATTTTCTTTTAAGTTTTCTTTAATAACTGTTAAATTTATAAATACGTGATTTCTTAAAACGACACTAACTGTTTTCAAAATATCACATCTTCGCAATTCACAGAATTTGATTTCTGTTTTAAACAAGTTTTTGGAAAATAATAATAATAATATTAATAATAGCAATAACAACGTTTACAAGAAAACCTTAAGCGCGAAACTAAATTTCACAAACTACAAAGCTCGAAGTTTTCAAAAAGAATACGGAGTTTAACGAACACGCATTTTTTAAACAACCCTTCTATGTGACATGCCAGATCCGGTCATAACGTCTAGGCTGGGTTTGGGGTGTTACAATTATGCATCCTTCTCTGGAAAGTTCGCCTATGGAAAAAGCTTGTATTACGATCACCAAAAACTAACCTGTCACACCTAGCCTTCTGTGTAACATCCTAGATTAGGGGTTATGCGATAGTGGGCTCAGTGGGTGTGTTGGATGTGTTCTGAGGAGTTCTAGGAACCCTAAGGTGCATGGAAATGTATGGAAATGTAAGGCAATGTATGGAAATGTAAGGAAATGTAAGGAAATGCTTTGGAAACGTTAAGTTTAAAAGAGGAAAGTGAACATTTTTGGAAACTAGGGGATGTAAGGAAATGATGTGGAAATGATTCAAAAGAGGAAAGTAAACATTTCTGGAAACTTGGAAATGTAAGAAAAATGGCAAGTTACAGAGCCGATCAAAAATTTTAGGAAACTTAGAAATGATGCCGAAATGTCAAATTTTAAAGTTCAAAATAGGAAATAAGGGCTAGAGGGCCTTAAAAGAAAAAGTTGGAGAAGTTTGACACACAAGCAGGGCTTGGAAAAGTGGCTCAAGATGCCACTTAGGGCCTAAGGAAGTGGCGTCACATGCGGAAATAGGCCTGAGTTCGAGTCACTTGAGAAGCAAATAAATAAGTTTTATTTTTGCTTCTAAAAGTGAGGTGGACGGCATGGGTTTCTAGAAAAGGAAGAGTTTTATTTGCATAAATATGTGAATAATAAGTGATAAATAAAGGATTTTCTTTTAAGAAAATTGAGGAGATAATTGATGGATTAAAGGCTTTTATCTTTTAAATAAAAGAGATAATATTATCAAAAGAGGAGTGGTGGCCAAGTAAGGGACTCCTAGGTGATAATTTCGGCTATAAAAGGAGGCGGAGGGCTACTCATCAACGTTTGCTTTCTCTTCCTCTGTGCCGAAATTTTCCTAGCTCTCTCCTCTCTGCGCGAATTTTTCTTTAAGCAAAATCCATCTCCTCTTCTTCTATTTTCTTCTCTGCTGTTTCTCTTTGTCAAAGCCGAATCTTTGTTGATTCTAAGTAAAGGAGCAATCAACTACGACATCTAAAGGGGTCTACAACTGTCGAATATAAGGATCAAGGATCTAAGGTAAGATAAATTTATTTGATTAAAGGTTATGATGTATATGTTAGATTAAATCTAACATGAAGATTTCGACAGACATATAGGCAAGGAATCCTCTTGATTTGGAAAGCGTAAGGTAAGTACATAGATCTAATCGGCCAAGGCTTATTTTTGGTATTTAGAATTATTTTTCATTGATCCAAAAGTCGAAACCGACAAAATTACATGATTTAGTGTTAGCCGATTTCAAGGAAAGGGATACTAGTAATTTTTGGGAACTTGATTAATCCAATCGGCAAACAAGGTAAGTATTAGTAATACCATTCCTATTGGGATTTGGTTTTAAAATCGAAAAGGTTATTAATGTGTTTTTTTGTATGATGGGCCGAATATAGGAATTAACAGATCTAAACTTTAGATCGGTAGATCGTTCTTCGGGATTTCAAGGAATCTATTAAGCCAATCAGTGTGTACTCACACTAACTTTCAATATATCATATGGCAATTATTTTAATATATGAATATGCATAAGAATGTGAATGTGGCTAAGTACCACAAATGTGGTAAGAGTACCTGTGCACGTTTTTCCTACTTTCGATAGGATTACGAATATGTTATGTTGTTAACATGTGAATAATGAGAAATTAAGTATGTTATGCATGATATAAAAATTTATGGGGCATTCGGGATATATGAGAAAGGGGAAGAAGGTGTTGACTTCGGTCTCACCAACGGAATATGGTGACTACGGTCACAAAATTTGAATATGGTAACCGGTTACATTATCCGAATTTGGTAACTTCGGTTACATTATTTGAATATGGTGTCTAATGACACAAATTATATGGGCGATGTGCACGTCGATTGCGACTCGCGCTTCGATGGTGTGTAGCGGATGGAGGGTTGACTTAGTAGTCCCCACGGTGTGACTGGCAGGTACGGGTGGTGTGTAGCGGATGGACAAATAGGCTTGGGTTTGGGTTGCATCATTTATTCTTATATGAATATGAATTTGATATGAACATGTATGCCTGATTTGTTGAATGTTAGTATGATGTACACATTGAGTCTGTTGACTCACCCGTTGTGGGAACATTTTTTGGTGATGAACAAAGGATCGATCGAGACGGTAGACCTTGAGGTGGCCATGCTTCACTTGAAGATTTTATTTGGAATTTGGACTTTATATTTTCTAAGTACTTTTAATTTATTTTTGGGTTATTTGATGTAATAAGGCCATAAGGCCCAAGTGGATTTCTTTATTTTGCTTTACTTTTAATTATCATGTTACGAACTATTCTAAATTAGGTTTAAGAAAAAAATGATTTCTTTAAAAATAAACCCTAAAATTATCTTGTCACCTAAATTAAAATTGGACTTTCGAAATTGATTAAATGGGTTCCCAATCTAAGCCCAACTCAAAACAATATTTTTCCCAAAATTTCACTAAGTAACAAATAACTTGAAAACCGGTTTACTTAAGGAACATACCAGATCCGGTTCAGGCTCGTGGGCCGGGTGTGGGGTGTTTCATTCTGCCTCCATAAAAGCTCCTCATGGTGTAACACTGATTCTAGCTCTTCTCGGGTTTCTAACTCAACCTGATTTAAAAAAGTCAAATTTCTTCGATCAGTCGCCTTTTAAACATTATCCAGTTTTTTCTTCAAAAGATTCTTCCGATGCAAAATGTGACCATAAACCTCCTTATTCCATAATTTAACTTGATCAGTAAAAATAGCCTGGGTTGTCGACATGTCCCTCATAACCTTTCAATTCTCCTTAACAAACTCAGAAAACCTCGGGTGTTCAACCCATCCAGCCAAAAAATGAAACAGTCTTCTAGAAAGAGACTGAACTTCAGGCATAATAGATAGTTTCAGAGGTCTATGATCATTTTTAAGCTTTTGTAAATGCAATACTTTGGACAAAGGAAACTTCAGGCTCCAAGCATCATTACAAATCGCTCTATCCAGTTTCTTAAACACTCCCCCTCTATTCCATGTAAAGTTTGGCCCACTAAATCCCAAATCTTGCAAGCCCATGGAATCCATGAATTCACTAAAGAGTGCACATCTTTTTCTAATGACCCATCCACCACTTTTTTCGCACGACGCAAGAATAGCATTAAAATCTCCAACGGCTAACCACGGAGTCTCATCCACCGGCACAGTACATTTGAGAGCATCCTATAACTACCTTCGCTTTTGACTATTAGGACTACCATAAACAAAGGTGACCAACATCAGTTACCAGTAAAACATCCAGAAATTCTAAGTAAAATAAATTGGGAGTGATTACCCAAAATATCCACTGAAATGGAGTCTTTCCGTCCTATCCAAATTCCACCCGAGAAACCCACAGCTTCCACCCGGTGTGAAAAATCAAAACCAAGCTTAGCAATGACAGAATCAGCTTTGGAACCACTAACCCTTGTCTCCAAAAGGCCAATCAAGTCAGGCTTATGCTCTCTATTATACTCCCAAAAAATACGAGGAAATTTCAAACTAGCACAACCTTGACAATTCCAGCAAACAATAGTAAAATTCATATTTTGAAATAAAAATTAAAATAACAAAATTAAAAATACCACCCAATTACGCAAATGTGGATCTAGGACCGCGAGTCTGTCCCTTAGCACTACCTCCAATCCCATATGTTCCAGTCCCAGCTTGCGAAATGACAAGATTAACCATGGAGCTTATAGCTTCTGTTAAAGGAATTCGAGAAATTCCAGAATTTTTTAACCTCCCTTTTTCTTTGAACGAGCGATTAAGGGAAGCTCCACCACGATTACTACCATCTTTATTCTCAGAACCATGCCCTCTGGAAACAAAAAAAGATTTATTAGTATTGACTAAAATATTTTTCTTATTACCTTTGTGCGTTTTCGTCACATTATTATCTTTAATAATAACAGCCGAATGGTGCTTTGGATCTAAAAAATTTGTGTCTAAATTGACCACAGATCCATTAGAGCCTTCGAACATGGGATTATTAAGGACCAAATTATTCTCTATATTTCCTGAAGAAATCAAATGCACATCCCCAATTTCCTGTTGAAATAAGTCATTAGAAGAAATGTCATTCAAATGCTGTTTATTTAAAATAATATTTTGATCATTTAAAGAGGAGCTATCCAAACTACTATGGGTTAAACCATTAGACTCTAAAAGCCCATCCTTCCCTATCCTTTCCACACTTAAAACCCTAAACCCTAAACCCTAAACCCTAAACCCTAAACCAAGCCGTGCATGTGATGGCCCACTTGCTTGCGCAGCATCCTCCTTCAAAAGAAATAATCCTGCAGACAGAAGAATGGGAACATTATTAGAAAATGAAAAATTATTTACCAGGTCCTTTTCTTTTTGAAGAAAGCCATCTCCCACAGGCCTTTTCCCTAAGGCCTTAAACCCACTATCTCCCTTAGTCTGAATTGACCTACCAGATTTCGGGCCATTTAAACCTGGGCCCAAAATAGGCCTATCCAAATCCCTAAAATTCACCTCAACTCCATGGCCTATTCTTCCTAAATGACCCGGATCCTCTAAAGATAAAACCCTAGTTTCCTTTTGAATCCCACCCATAGCCGCATGTCTATCCTTTTTCTCCCTCAAAAGATCCCCAATAGCTTCAACAACGCCTCCACCTGAAACCTCACCCTCAATTAATGGCGCAAACCTAGACCCTAATGGATCCTTCCCTAATTTCGCAGCTTCGTTAGCCCGAGAATCCCGTTTACCCCTCCTTGACTTTCTCTCAACTAACATCCATGACCCGTAATCAGCGTTCTTTCCATCACCACGTTCATCGACATCTTCACCAGATGCCTCCACAGCCTCAGTCGTCGGCTTCTCCAAACTCGCACTAACCCCAACCGACGGGCACAACTCTTTAAAATGCCCATACTTGTCGCAACTGAAACATACCGTCGGGAGCGCCTCATATTCAATCTGTTGAATGGCACCGTCAACCAAGACCTTAGAGGTAAGTGGTTTGTCGATATTTACGAACAAGGCCAAACGGGCAAACCGTCCTCGGGTTCTGTTATCGGTTTGAAGATCCAACTTAACAACTTTCCCAATTAAACATCTAATGGCTTCAATAATTTTTTTTTTGTACAGGTAGCCCGGAAGCCCTGACAGACAAATTCAAGCTATCACCACGCTGGGATAGGGTTGTGCTGGATCAAACGATCTCATCCATGGTTGTACAGTGAGGTATTGCCCGAAAATTATCCATGGACCTTGAGTTAAAACTTTGTTAAAATCATCAGTATCCTGGAACTTAACCAAAAAATACCCATTAGTAATATCCATAAGATGGAAGGATTTTGCAAGTTTCCAGAGATTAAGAATACGGTTATAAAGCACGTTATAACCAATGTTTCGCGCAAGCAACTTGAGAATAACCGTCCTCTCCATCTCCTTGAATAGTAAATCTTTGATGCGATCCGAAAAGGCAATTGCCGGAATCCCATTAACTATTGACGTATTCACATCTCCATCGAGTATTTCAAACTCACACTCATTCTTTCCGAGGCTCCCTTCAAGATTCCCATTAGAGAAGTCCACACCTCCCCTCAAGAGTTTGTCTTTGAAAGTCATCCTTGGCTGTTGATCAGAATCAACAACCATATTAGTTTCTTCTCCATCAACAGCTTCCTTGAAACGCACTTTTTTGGTATTCCAATTACCATCATCACAAGGATTTCTATCAGCACCATTACCAGAATTTTGCATCTCCATCTTCGATTAAATTTCTTAATTTTTATGATATTTTTATGATATTTTTATAAACAAGTTGATGTGAGTTTGGCCTGACAATTATATGTTATAGAATGGGGTTCAAAAAAAAAAAAAGAAGTATTTTCAGTCCTACTAAATGGTACCTATATGAAGTATCAATAGATCCTCCGCACCGAGATTTATGCCTAATTTAATTTGGGTTTCATGTATTTTCCAAAAAACTTTTTCTCTTTGAGCTGCAATATGTTATTTGCTAATTCGTGCATTCCAGCAATATACACGAGATTCTACTTTGAATTTGGGAAAAGCAGCAGAAGCTACCATACCCCAATTGTTAGATTTTGAAATCATCCTCAATAATTGTTTCATTTCATAAATTGTATTAACAAATACCTCAAAGTCTATTAGGGAGTAAACAATACCTTTCTAAAAAATTTTAATTTTATAATTTTCATACTTTTTAAAATGAATTTAAGATATTTTTATTTTTAATTTTAAAGAGATTTTTAATTTTTCACAATTTTTATTTAAAATATGAAAACTTGTTAATTTTTAAAACACTTTTTATAATTCTTTATGTTCTTTTAAAATAAAAGAAATAAGAATTTAATATCTAAAGATTAAAAAAGTAGAATGAATTTGACAGAATTTATAATTGAGTTAGATATGTGATAAAACTCAAAAGCAAAACGTGTTAAATTTGAACTTTCTATTTTTCCAGGTTGTCGAATTTGCCGCAATAAATACTTTTAGAAAATTAATAAAGTTTTATGCTTGACAGTTAATACATTATGGTCACGTAAGGACGTGATGTCTGAAAGCTCATCCGGTGCTTGCTGCTGGGTTAATGTCGACAACCGCTAAATATCATATTCATATTCATATTTTTTTTATTTACTTATTTATTTATTTATTTATTTATTTATTATTATTATTATTATTATTAATAAAAGGGAACAAACTTTTAAGCAACTAGTTCGGATACATAACTTGGCAGTGGGCATTATCTAGTAGCAACTGATTTAAACAAACAGGTGGTGTAGAAAACACACAAAAGAAATCATTAAAAGAACCAACATCCGAGGAAGGAGGCTGAAAATTATTTCCTATGCGTGCTAAAGTATACGCACATTTGTTCTCTTCTCAAAAAGCATTCATCAAAGAGTTAGAATTCATAAAATGGAGGAGCATTCTGCATTCATCAATTAAGGGAAACAAAAACAAGTTATTAGTAAAAGCAAATTTCATAAAGTGAATCATGGATATAGCATCTACTTCAATTTCAATATGCACAATGACTAATTGTTGAACTAAGAGAAGTCTGCCACCAAGAGCCCAAAGTTGTACTTCGACACTAGTCACTCTAGGAATATGTTTGAAAGCCCCTATAACCCAATTACCGAGATGATCACGTAAAAGGGCACCTGCTCCTGCTTTACCTGGACTACCCAAAGATGAACCATCTATATTAAGTTTATACCACCCAAGTTTAGGAAGTTTCCAAGAAACCTGGATAAATTTAGGAAGAAAAATTCTTTTAATAGAAGGACAATACGCTACAAATTCTCAGCACTTGATAGGACAGTATGCATAAAACTCTATAATGGTCTCCGCTGGAAAAAACCACGGGATTACGGTACAACTAGGTCCCATAGAGTGAAGGTGAAGACAACTATCAGGGGAATGGCGAGTTCTTCACCCAGACTTTGGAGGAAATATGTACATCAATCCAGTTTTCTCAAAAACTAAAGGTCAAAGGTGCGTACTGGAAGTGATCAAAGATAGATGTCCATAGTTGCTTGGTCACAGGACAGTCCCCAAGTAGATGTTGAATTGATTCTGGATCAGTAAAACAGAGAGGTCAGAGATCTGATATCTCCATACAGTAATGTGCCATGAATTGTCTAGTAGGGTAGGCTTGTAAGTCACATTTCCAAAGGAAGAACTTAAGCTTGGGAGGTAGTTTAGATTTTCACACCGAATTCCACAACCTATCATTTGATACTTGAGGAGATTCATTCCAACCAATAAGAAAAGAATAAGCACTCACCAAAGAGAAAGACCTTGAGTTCGATGGACCTCAACATATGAAATTTGCACCTAGTAAGCTACGAGAGAAAGGTGTACTCAAGAATGAGTCCATCACCTCAATGGGTAGCAGCTATGAAGCATGGACACGGACACGTAATACGGGTACGACACGATACGGATACGGCGACACGGTAATTTTTAAAAAATAAAGACACGGGTACGATAGGATACGGCAATAAAAAATATTTTATTATATATAATATATACATATATTTACTAATTTATAATTAAAAATAATTTTTTAATTATTTCAAATCTAATTTATATGGATCTCACATATTTTTATTATATTTACTTTAACTATTTTTATATTATTATAATTTATTTTTACTTTCTTACCCCATTATAAATTTATAATTATATAAAACAATACATTAACTAATTTTTTTCACAGCATTAATTTTTTTCTTTCTTTTTTACACAACATTAATTTTAGGAATTAACTTTTTTTTTTTAAGATCAACTGGACTTTATAAATGCAAAAATCAAAATACAAAAAGATTTTAATTAGGCCCTAAGTCCAAAAGAAATAGATCACTACACCTAACTTAATCCTAGCCCAAAATCAAACTTAACCCATAAAAAATTAAAATTCAAAAACAAGATAAAAATAAAAGCCACCGTCCAATTGATCGATTAACTGGATAGCATTAATCCTCTGTCTTTTCACCTCTACTGTCTAGCTTTTAATGATAGCAGCAGTTTCCAAAGCAATATTTCTTTACTGCTATAGAGATTTCACCTGCATTTCGACGCTTCTTCTACTAATTCCTTTCATTTCATCTTTTTCTCTCTCGTCTAATCCTATCTATTCGCCTTCTTCTACTAACTCCCTTCATTTCATCTTTTTTTTTTTCCTCTCTTGTCATTCCTATTCATTTGCCTTCTTCTTTTCTCCAACATTTCCTTCTCAAAGTTAGATTGATCTTGAATCGGTCTTTGTGCTCTTGGCCTCCATCGTTCCTTCTCTGAAGAATGGTTCTTGGTTGCATCCCCAACAGCATTAACTTTTTTTTTTTCAACATTAAGCACTAACTTTTTTTCAGCATTAACTCTCTTTTTATCTTTTTATGCAGCCCATTTTTTCTTCCCCATTTACCTTTTTTCCTTTCTCATTTACCATCTTTACCTTTGCCTTGCTCTGTTTTTCATTCTCTACAAAAAAACCCAGCAAACTCCGGGAGTGTCATTTTTTGACACGCTTCAAGGCGTGTCCGGTATGTATCCGGCCGTGTCGGCGGCGTGTCCGTGTCGGGCACCAATACGACACCGGTACGAGAGGATTTTTGCCGTGTCGGTGCTTCCTAAGGTAGCAGATAGGAGATTGGAATCAAGCCAGAGTTTGACCACTGTTCTCTAACATGTGAGAAGGTCCAAGATTCTTCCGAGGGCATTAAGGGTCATTGCAAAACTTTCCTAATGGGGCCTCTCCCCAACTAGTTATCATTTCAAAAATTGACGAACCTTTCATCATTGATAACCCATTCTAGCCTTGACTCCAGAATCGAACTAATTTTTCTGAGGAAGGACCAAATTAGAGAAACGTTCTTCAGCCTGTGAGGGCGTCTAAGGTCATAAAGATATTTTGCAATAAAGGTTTTAGCCCAAAGCGTATCATTTACCTAAATCAAACGCCAACCAAGCTTAACCAGGAGAGCTTGGTTTTTGGGTTTGGCACAAGGGATTCCGAAACCGCCTATAGCTTTAGGACAGGCTACCCTCTCCCACTTGACAAGGTGGCCATGATTGAACTGGTCGGTGTCCCCCATAAGAAATTTTGGTTGATGCAATCCAACTGAGAATGGATACTAGATGGGAGCATACGACATTGCATGTAATAATTAGGAATGGTGACCATTGTGGACTGGATGAGAACGAGTCGCCTAGCGAGAGAAAAGAAGTTCGCTTTCCAAGAATTCAATTTATGCCTCACTTTATCAACAATAAAGTCATAATCACTCTTCGAAACTCACTTAGAGTGCATAGGAAAACCAAGATACTTTCCAAGGCAATTTCAACCTTGGTGAAAACTGGGCATTTGGGAGAGAAAACTACTCGAGATTGCTGAAATTGATCATTTGCCTTGATTCCGACATAAAGGTTTGGAGGATATGTTTTATGGAGACTACATTTTTCTCATTTTCCATGGTGAAAAGATTAACATCATTCACAAAAAGTAGATAGGAGAAGAGGGGACTGCTCCTTAAGGCATATATGAGGAGCCACTCACATTGATCCACATCTTTCATAATCATCAAACTAAGAAATTCCATGCAAAGGATAAAAATACAAGGGCAGAGGAGGTCACCTTTCCTAATACATCTCAATGGTTTGAAGGTAGGTAATTTGGATCCATTCAGAAGTACCGTGGTGAAGGTAGTCAAGATACGACTCATAATCAGTACTTGAAAAAGGAGAGGAATTTCTGAACGAAGCTTCATTCAAGTTTTTCATATGCTTTTTCTAGATCTAATTTAATAATCATCGTATATTTCCTTCTCTTCATACACATAAGAGAATGACTTTCCGAACAAAGCTTCATTCAAGTTTTTCATATGTTTTTTCTAGATTTAATTTAATTATAACAGGCAGTTTATCAGTGGTATCAGAAATTGTGGTTTCAGGGTCACCAAATCCGACGAATAAGTTCATAAATATTATTTTTTAATATTTACGAGTTAAATATGGTTTTAAAAAGGTTTTTGATTTGATAAATTATGTTATATAAGCGATTTATTAAGTTCAAGTGGTATGACCTTAAAGTCAAGTGATTTTAGAAAATAAAGTATCGAGATCTCGTTTCTATAAATTGAGCTGTAAATATTTTTATAAATATTTATGAAGTGTTATAAAGGTCGTATTAAAGTTTCGTTAAAAAATTTTAACGTTTTGATAGTTTATTAATTAAAAAGGACTAAATCGTAAAAGTTAAAAAAGTCAATCGTTATTAGTTTAAAGGTGTTAAATTTATTAAAGAATTATAATTGGGTGGTCTTAATGGGTAAATTACCCATTTTTTAGTTGGTGGACGGTTAAAGCTTCATTTTCTCTTAAATTTTATGTGTTGATAATATAAAGGTTAATAAAATAAGAAAACATAATAGTTTTCTTCCCCAATTTATTTTGTTCTTCACCGAACCACCATGGGAAAAGCTTCAAGCTTCGGTTCTTCTTTGGATGATGCATGGTAAGCTATTTCTCATCTGTTTCTAATAATTTTTATGTTTTGAGATCATGGCAACTAGGTCCAGCTAGTTTGTACTTTCGATTTTGAAACTGTTAAAGATTTTGAATGTTACAATTGATGAACCTTGTGATTTTAGATTCTAAATGATGAATTTGAGGTATTATTTGTTATTTAAAAACATTTTATTAAGTGATTTTTGATGAATTTTCCGATTAGGGACTAAATTGTTAAAATAGTAAAAGTACAATGATTTGATGTGAAATTGTTGCAATAATGGGCTGTATTGGATGCCATGAGTATTCATCTAAGTTCAATTTTGGGTAAAAATGGTTAATTTGCATGTTTTAGGCCCAGGGACCAAATTGAATAAAAGTAAAATGTTAGGGGTAATTTTACAAAAATTTCAAAAATACTAAATTTCATAAAATAAATTATTTTACTATCTGAATTAATAAAGTGAATGAAATTATTAATTTAGATCAAGGTTGAGTGAAAAATCGAGGAGAATAAAAAATTACCAAAATGCCCTTGTACTTTGACATTTCTGCAATTTAGCCAGGTAAGTTCGTATGGTTAGAATTTAACATCAGTATGAATTTTTGAGTAGATTAACATGGTAAAACTTGTATATTTATTTTTAATTGTTGATAATTAATGGTAATTTAATATATAATATTGAATTTGATTACTCGGATTAGATTGAACGCGGGATAGAGTACAGTCGTGATTTGGTGTGTTACGGGGGATTGGAGTGGAGATTATTATGGAGTGTTGTATATTCGTATTACCCGAGTAAACCGAGGTTCAGCATTTGTTGCGAACTCTCGTGTTATACACTTTGTTTAGTGTGTTGGTTGGATTAGCTCTTATGAGCACTGGTGTGTTGGAGGGATTGGCTCATGTGAGCATTTAGTGTGTTTGGTTGGACTGACAATTTACTTTTATCCGTAAGTCGTTCTTCGTATGAAAAATATCGGTAAGGTAAATTGTTTAATGAATTTGAAAGATTTGTTATTTATTGAATACTGACTTGTACATAAATGAATTCATCAATTGAGATTGTGGATGATGCTTAGGTTTGTGCTGAGCTTTTGGTTGCATTATATCCTATTTAATAATAATGATATACATTGGAATGATAATTGGCCAAATGGAAATATGCTTATGTTCATGAAAAGGTGGTAAGATTCAAAAGGTGCAATTTCTTATAAAATGGTTTATCATGTGATTGACCCCAAATGAGTTATATACATAAATACACTAACTTGTATAGTAATAATGGTGATTAGGCTTATGTCAAGCTTGAGATTATGATTGATGTATATGCTTATGTCTGGTATTATACAAATGAAACGGTAAGTTCATAATTGAAATGTGATATGATGAAAAAAGGATTGATGAGTTGAATAATGTACTTATATATGAGAAATTATGTATGTTATGGTTGAACTTACCTAGGTTACGAATAAATATATTAATTAGGGAATTGATGTTGTTATTTATGTAACGCCCCAATATTTCTATTTCTATTTATGGATAACTTTGACACAAATTATAATTGCTTCAGTGGTTATGTGTTATGGGTGTGTTTGGGAGGTCCCAAGTTCAAGCCTTGGCTTTAGCAAGTTTTATTATTTTTCTGACTTAAGCCTTATCTCTGTTCAGTGGGCTTATATTTAACTACTTGTAATACCATATCAGAGTGAGCCTGCTAGTTCGGGTGGTAAGGGAGTTAGTGAGATGGAGGTCTTGTGTTCGACTCATTGCGCTAGCGTGGGAGTTTATTTTTGCTCTGTTATCGGTGAGAGTTCCAGTTGAACCGAAATTCTGTGTTGGTTGAGATGTAGTGGGTTAGTGTGAGTTAATTGAGGGATTTTGGGATAATTTTTATTTTCTATTTTTAATTTCCCTGAATTTTTTTCCATTTTCTGACGTTTTGCTTCTCATTTCCCTGCCGAATTATCTTTGTCTTTTCCCTTCTTCTTCAGTTTTCCAAATTGCCTCCTTCTTGTTCAACGATTGAATTTGCTCGTTCGGTAAAGATCAAGTGGCGATTAGTGCTTCTGCAGAGATTTGAACGTTTGAGATTTCAGTTCGTTGTTGGTAAGTGATCGAGTTCACTATTTGATGTTCTAAGGTTTCGTTGTGAAATATTCCCGGTTTAGTTTCGTTTTTGTTACTAAATTCGGGCTTTGGTAATGTCGATCATAGGTTTTGGTGACCTTGAGATTGCAATATCAGTGAAAACGTACCAGGTGTGTACCCAAAACGCAAGAAAACAAGTTTTCGGCAAAAGCTGAAAACCTCACTGTCGACGCCACACGGCCGTGTGGTAGGCCGTGTGCGATGACACGGCCATGTGATCAATAAAGGCCGGGCCGTGCGCAAGACACGGCCGTGTGATGGTCGGGGTGTGGCAGTGTGATCCACACGGGCTACGCCAATCTGGGCGTGTGGGCCCACACGGGCACTCCACACGGGCATGTGATATCTGGGCCAGGCCATGTGATCTACACGGGCTAGGCCAATCTTGGCGTGTGGGCCCACACAGGCAAACCACACGAGCGTGTGAGCCCATTTATCTGAGATTTTCCCTAGGGCTGCACGAGTCGTCCGAAACGACTGTGGGCCTACTGTAGGGTCGGTAAGGGCTAACAAAACCCTAAACTGTATGATCTATTTGACTAATATTCTGTACTGAGCATGATAGTATATGCATGTTATATCTGTTATCTGTAAAGAAAGAATGTTAAGCATGATTTATTCGTTAATTTTGTATGCATGTTCTGTATCTGTGATTGGGGTGGGATAATGTTTATTGGAGGAAGTGTTCTGAAATGCAGATTATGCCTAATATCTGGCAGCATAGCTGCATTATATCTGATATGTGCCGCATTGTTACAACATGATGTGTAGGGCTGGGTGGGTGTTTTAAACTCCACATGGTGTGTAGGGATGGTCAGAGATGGTGTGTAGAGGATGGGGGTAGGATATCTGATTTCTGAATCTGTTCTGTATATATGCATCTGTATCTGAAATGGGCTTAGGCCCTAATATGCATCTGTATCTGTGATGGGCTTAGGCCCGAATCTGTATCTGATTGATTCTGAGTTTGCCACTTGTGTGCATGCTTAGTTGGGGTTACACACTGAGTTGACGTAAAATCACCCCTTTCTGTTTATTCTGTACAGGTAATCCACAGATTTAGACGGATCGGTGCGATGGAGCCTCTCGGTAACCACATGATCGAATTGGTTATGATTACGATTTAATTTTTATGTTCTGGTTTAATCTAGGTTTTATTTCATGTAATTTGGACTTTATGGACTATTTTGTTTAATTCGGGATAGACTGAGATTCTATGATTTTAAAGTTTGCTAACGTATTATAACTCGGATTTTACCAAAAACAGAGGTTTTACAAATACTGTACTGTTTTCTAAACACGAACGATTTTATTCAAAATAAGCTTCCGCTAAAATGATATGATTTAAGGCAAGTGGACTAATTGAAAACATGTTTTGAATGTAACAAAACTAATAAAGGGTTTATGAGTTTTGAGGTTTTATCAAGTTAGATGTTTGTAAAATCCCTTCCATGTGACATCACCAGATTTGGCCATAACGTTTAGACCGAGTTTGGGGTGTTACATTTAGTGGTATTAGAGCCAGGTTACAAAACTCAGCTGTGAATTTTAGGTTCCAACATTTGAATTGGTTTTCAAATGATTTTGAACACTTTGATTAAGAATGTGGTTCACCGAGTCTCTGGCGCCAATCCTGTAAGTATTTTTGTACTTAGTTAAACTGTTCTGAAACACTATAGTTAGTACTCTCTAAAACTGTAGTGAAACGAATAAAGACTGAAACTCTCGAAAACATTACTGAACATCTGATGCTTATTACATAAAATATATGTTAATAAATACTGAAACTAATGAATAAAACTCTTAATGTAGATAAACTCGATTAGACAATGAGCGCACGAGGTATCCGTGGATGAAATACTCGAGGCCGAGGTAGAGGTCGTAGGGTGCTCGAGCTGAGTCCTCATCTCTGGGCAGCATGCCGAATCTGGACACGAGTGAGACACCTGTGTCACTTGCTACTTAGACTGGGTCTCAGACTCGATCAGCTGGGGATGACGCACTGTCCCAAGCCATGCTGAGGATATTGGAGAGGGTCGCTGGGCCTAATTCTGGATCTGGGGGCCGAGGGTTGGTAACTGAGCGACTCCGATCCAATAGAGCTGAGTTATTTAAGGGTGTCACAAAAGTCGCCCCTAATGTGGCTGATTACTGGTTGGAGGCCACAAAGAGGATCATGTAACATCCCAGTTTAGGGCCTAGTCAGAATAGTGGTTCGAGACCACAAATCCGAGGGTTATGAATAAGTTTCTGAGGTTTATATTATGTATGCATGCTAGTGTGAAAGTTTCATGAAGCAATTTTGTGGAATTGTGGTTGAATTGTCCAAAAGGACTAAATTGCAAAAGTTGCAAAATGTGTGTTTCTAGAAGCTATTTGTGTGAAATAGCTTTAGATTATTAATTAGAGGTCCTTAAATAGTAATTTACCCAAATTCTAATTTTTGGACAAAAATGGGCATGGATGAGTCAAAATTTGAAGTTTATCAAAAAGGGCATTTTGGTCATTTATCAAATAAGTGATTAAAATAGGTGAAAAGATGACAAATTCATTCATCTTCTTCCCCTTTAGCTGCCGAAAATTTGAGAAGCCATTGTTAGGGCTCTTTCAACTTTTCAAGCTTGCTAGTAAGTGCTCCTAAGCCCCGTTTTTTATATTCTTCGTATTTTTAAAGTCCTAGTAGCATGAGTAAGCTATTTTTAGCTATTTGGTGAGCTATTATGGATGTTTAAAAATGTGGTCATGTATGACATGCATGTATTTTGATGTTTTATGGAAGATTATGAAAGCTTGATGTAGTAGAAACATCTTTTGTTAAGTGATTTTCCATGAAAATGCATGTAGGGACTTGATTGTGAAAAACTTTAGTTTGGTCATACATGTGTGATTTAGTGAGATTTGATGAATGCTTTAGTTGAGTAAGTGGTTCGGCTAAGCATGAAAGGATAGAAAGTTGAATAAAAATCACTTTACGAGCCTTGGGGCTAAAGTGTAAATATGAGGAAGTTTAGGGGCAAAATAGTAATTTTGCTAAAGTATGAAATGTGGGTCAATTTAGTCAATGTGTGTATTGAATAAGCTGAATTATTCATTATAGATCAAGAAAGACGAAGCTCGGATCGAAACCGAGGCAAAGTAAGGTGGTGGACTAAATTGCATATTTCCACACTTTTGAGTATCGAGCTAAGTCTATGCATAAATAATGCATTCATACTTACAATTTGTTAATGCTAGCTAGTGTGTAGCATGTTTGAGAACCTATGTGGGATGAATGTAGTAGAAAATGTGGAATGAATGTATGATCGAGAATGATTAAGTAAGTAGACTTGTGCATGTGTTGTGATAATGCTAAATGGTGGGCTAAGTGCGATACCATCCTAATGCATATTGACGATGAGCTAGCTATGTGCGATGCTATCGTGAGGTATATCGTTTGGTGAGCTATGTGCTGAATCACTATGAATACCTTTGTGGTAGGCTAAGTGCGATACCACCTTATTAATCAATTGTGGTGTGCTAAGTGCGAAACCACTGAGATACTGGCTGTATGGATTAACTGTGTGTATTAGCTGTGTGAATTAGCTATATGAACTAGCTGTGTGGATAGGTTGTGTAGATAAGTTATGTGGATAAACTGTGTGGATGTATTACGAGAAATAATGATGTGTTGTATATTGTGTAAATGTGACATAGAATGCAGGGGTGCATTTCGATGGTTATGAGTATGTGACTCATGATGTGTTGGAAATGTGGTAAGGGATAGAAAGAGTAAGCATAGTTGTGAATTACTTATGTTGGTATAATGCTAATTGTTGCTTAGCTTATACTATGTTGCTTAATTATTTATGTGTAAACTTACTAAGCTCAAAGCTTACTCCTTTTCTTTTCCCTTGTCTTATAGATTTAAAAGCGTTGAATCGAGATACGAGGATCATCAGAAGATAGCCCACACTATCATCACACTCTAGTACATTAGACTTAATGTTTTGTATATAGCATGTATAGGGGCTAGACAAGTTAGTGGATTTTGTTGTAAATGGCTAAGATGTGTTGGCCTTTAGATGGATAGCTTATTTTGTATAATGCCATGGTTGTTGGCTATTACATTATATGAAAAGTTGTAGTTATTTATGTGGGATTGCAATTCAATTTGAGTTGATTATGATTGTGTTGGATGAGTATTTATTGTGTATGCTAGATGGGTGAAAAGAACTTGGCACTTAGCCTTGTTCTTGACCATGTGGATAGACACACGGGCGTGTGTCTAGGCCATGTGTGACACACGGTCAGCCCACGGGCGTGTGCTGTGGCCGTGCGTCCCCTGCATGTTAACATTTTAAATCAGGATAGTCCACGGGCTAGCCACACGGGCGTGCGACTAGGCTTTGAGGCTGTGTGTGTGAAGTCAGGATTCACCACGGTTGGGAAGCACGGGCGTGCCTTGGCCGTGGGCAAATTGGCGAGAATCATCGAGTTTTTAGGCACGATGCAGGGACATGGGCGTGTATGTCTATACATGGGCGTGTCTTATCTTGCACGGGCGTGTGAGACCTGTATAAAAGAGAAAATTTTAAGGATCGTAAAAGTTTCAGATTGTTCTCGAGTGCCCTCGTGTGTATGAGTGAGGCCTCGTAAGTCGAGAATGAGGTTATAGAGAGTAATTGCGTTGAGCCTAGGTGGCGATCAAGTGGTTTGAGTACGGTAACACCTCGGGCCCGGTTCCTGATGTAGAACCCGGGTAATGGGTGTTACAGATCATGGATGACTTGGACTGTACCCCTGAGCAGAAATTGAAGGATGCAGTCTCCTTACTTCGCAACGAGGCATACCAGTGGTGGTTGACCATTAAGGAGGGCTCTCAGCCTGACCGTCTAACTTGGGAGTTCTTTAAAACTTCATTCCAGAGTAAGTATGTGGGAGCTAGCTACGTCGATGCTCGCAGGCGTGAGTTTCTGAACCTCACGCAAGGTGACTGTTCTGTGGCCGAGTATGAGGCCGAATTTCTGAGACTGAGCCGCTATGCTCGAGGTATGGTGGCATCAGAATATGAGATGTGTATTCTCTTTGAGGATGGACTGAGGGATAATCTGAGGGCTCTGATTGCTCCACAGAGGGAGCGAGAGTTTGTTGTACTGTTGGAGAAAGCTAAGATAGCTGAGGATGTTAAGCGCGCGGAGTGCCAGAACAGGGACCGTGAGAGAGGTAAGAAAAAGAGGGATTCGGAGCCCTCGAGTTCTGTGCAGAGGCCTAAAAAAAGGCCAAATCTGATGGGCCAGTTAGAGTGGGGGCCCCTATTTCTTCTGTTGCTCCTACTGGGTTGGAACCGTGCAGTGATTGTGGTAGACGTCATCCTGGCGAGTGTTGGAGGAGGATTGGGGCTTGTTTGAGGTGTGGGTCCCTTAAGCACCACATTCGGGAGTGTCCACTGAGGTCTGATCAGGTGCAAGCTCCGGCATCAGGTCCTGCGCAGCCACAAAGAGTAGTTCAACAGCCACCTAGGGACTGTGTTCAGGCCAGGGGTGGTAACGGTTTGGGCCGAGGGCAGAGAGCACCGGGCAGGGGTGCTGGTCAGACTGAGGTGAGGTAGCCTGCTTTGGTTTATGCTGCACGTCGCCGAGAGGACAGAGATACTCCTGACGTCATCACCGGTACGTTCTTTATATTTGATGTACCATACTTTGCTTTGATAGACATAGGGTCTACTCACTTTTACATAGCTAGTACTGTATCTGGAAACTTAGGGATTTCGGTTGAGAGCACTACGAGTCAGGTCACCGTATTGAGTCCGTTGGGGCAATCTGTGCAAGTTAGTAAGCTGTATAGGGACGTTCCCTTAGTAGTGCAAGAGACGGTATTTCTAGCTGATCTCATGGAGTTACCATTTGAGGAATTCGATCTGATTTTGGGGATGAACTGGTTGGTCAAGCACCGGGTTAGTCTGGATTGTGTGACTAAGAGGGTCGTTCTACGAACTGAGGAAGATGAAGAGGTGGTTGTGATCGAAAAGCGTCAGGATTATTTGTCTAACGTGAACTCCGTGCTTGTGGCTGAGAAACTGGTCTGGAAAGGGTGTGAGGCGTACTTGGCCTATGTAAGTGTTTCTGGTTTTGGGGACTCTTCTGTTGGGGATATTAGAACTGTGAGAGATTTTTCAGACGTGTTTTCTAAAGAGTTACCGGGATTACCTCTTAACCAAGAGGTTGAGTTTGGGATCGAGCTTCTTTCGGGTACAGCTCCTGTGTCTATTGCTCCCTATCGAACGGCACCGAAAGAGCTTACAGAGTTTAAGGCTCAATTGCAAGAATGGTTAGATCGTGGTTTCATTCATCCTAGTGTGTCTCTGTGGGGAGCACCAGTTTTGTTCATTAAGAAAAAGGATGGGACCATGAGAATGTGCATAGATTATCGACAGTTGAACAAGCTGACCATTAAGAATAAATATCCACTTCCGAGGATCGATGACTTATTTGATTAGTTCCGAGGGGCTTCTGTGTTCTCTAAGATCGATCTCCGTTCAGGGTATCATCAGTTAAGGGTAAAGGAGGTAGATGTGCATAAGATGACATTTAGGACTTGTTATGGACATTACGAGTTCCTAGTTATGCCTTTCGGGTTGACGAATGCACCGACCGCATTTATGGATCTGATGAATCGGGTATTTTAGCCTTATTTGGATCAGTTCATCGTAGTTTTCATCGACGGCATTTTGGTTTACTCTAAGACTGAAGAGGAGCATGATGAGCATCTTAGAGTAGTGCTTCAGATTCTCCGTGAGAAGCAGCTCTACGCTAAGCTGAGCAAGTGTGAGTTCTGGCTTCGTGAAGTGACCTTTCTGGGGCATATGGTTTCTGCTGAGGTGATTCGAGTTGATCCTTGGAAGGTTGAGGTTGTACTGGATTGGAAACAACCTAAGAATGTGTCTGTGATCTGCAGCTTTCTGGGTTTGGCGGGATACTATCGTCGATTTGTCGAAGGGTTTTCTTTGATTGCAGCTCCCTTGACTAAGCTTCTGCGTAATGGGGTGACGTTTGTTTGGACTGATGCACAGAAAGAGAGCTTTGAGAAGCTCAAGTCTGTTCTGACTCAAGCTCTTGTTCCGATACAGCCTGAACTTGGGAAAGAGTTTGTGGTATACAGTGATGCGTCGCATGTCAGTTTGGGATGTGTTCTGATGCAAGATGGTAAGGTTGTGGCTTATGCGTCCCGTCAGCTTAAGACACACGAAGGGAATTATCCGACGTATGATCTCGAGTTAGCTGTTGTGGTCTTTGCAATGAAAATCTGGAGACATTATCTGTATGGTGAGAGGTGCATCATCTACACCGATCATAAGAGTCTTAAGTACCTCCTTACTCAGAAGGAGTTGAACCTTAGATAGCATCGATGGATTGAGTTGCTCAAAGATTATGATTGCACCATCGAGTATCATCCTGGTAAGGCTAATGTGGTGGCCGACGCTCTAAGCCGAAGAGCGATGTCTGATTTGAGGGCGTTGTTTGCTCGCCTTAGTCTGTTTGATGATGGGAGTCTGTTAGTCGAGTTGCAGGTTAAGCCGACTTGGATTGAGCAGATTCGAGATAAGCAGTTAGTGGATGAGACTCTGGGTGTACGGTTCCGTTAGGCGGAAAGAGGTACTACGTCTGATTTTGGGTTAAACAGGGATGGTGTGTTGTGTTTTCGAGTAAGGATTAGTGTGCCGAATGATTCTGATCTGAGGTAGTCTATTCTGAGGGAGACGCATAGTAGCCCTTATGCTATGCCTCCCGACGGTAATAAGTTGTACTGTGACCTCCGTGAGTTGTACTAGTGGCCGGGTTTGAAGCGTGAAGTTACCGATTTCATTGCTTGTTTTTTGACTTATTAGCAGGTTAAGGCTGAGCATCAGTTGCCTTTGGGTTTGTTGCAGTCGGTTAAGATTCCCCTTTGGAAGTGGGAGCGAGTGACGATGGATTTCGTTAGTGGGTTGCCTTTAACACCCACTAGGAAGGATTCTGTTTGGGTCATCGTGGATCGATTAACCAAGTCTGCTCACTTAATTCTGGTTTGAACTGATTATTCTCTGTAGAAGCTAGCGAATTTATACATTTCAGATGTAACACCCCAAACCCGGCCTAGAAGTTATGGCCGAATCTGGCGATGTCACATGGAATGGAATTTGAAATTGAATTTATCAAGTTATAACCGTTTCCATTTATTAGCTTCTATTTATCTCTCATCAGTTTCAAAATTATTTTATTGTTAATTTGATTCGTTTAAAAACAAATTCTATAGCGGAAGCTTTTAAAACAGTGATATTTAAAGGAAACCATTCGCGTTTAGTAAAATGTTGGTTTTAATTAAATCAAGTTTTCATTGAGTTTTGCATTTTAAAAGTCCATGAACACAGTTAAAATCCAAAATAAAAGCAATAGTCCAAAAGTCCCAAATTACATCACAAATACCCCAAAAATAATAGGAAATAAAAACATTAAATGAAATTAAAGTAGTTCAACAGGCATGTGGTCATCGTTGAGTCCTTCGCCGCACCGATCCTTCTAAGACTGGGGATTACATGTACAGTTAACACAGAAAGGGGTGAGTTTACGTAAATTCAGTGTGTAATCCCCACAGAAAACATGCATACAGTCAACCATCAGTTATCAGTCAAATGCGATGCAGGCCTAAGCCCATTACGGATTCGAATCTGATTTACGCCTTAGCCCAATCGAGATCTGATTCAGATATAATTTAGGGTCTTAGCCCATCTCGAATCTGATATGCATACGAGAATGAGAAAATCGATATCCTACCCACCAGCTTCAACACACCATCTCTGACCATCGCTACACACCATGTGGGGTTTAAAACACCCACCCAGCCCTACACACCAAGTCGTACCGAATGCGGCACATATCGATAATATTGCGGTGAAATTTTGCGGATAATAGGCATGAAAGCCTTTCAGTACACTTCCTCCAATAATCAATCATCCCACCGTAATGCAGATGCAACTAAACATGCTCAATGCAGACATACAGAAATACATGATACATGCTAAAATTTAGTTATCAGTCATACATACGGATCAGTAAGCATGCATAAATTTAACATGCTCAATACATACAGTATATATATTCAGGTCACACGATTTAGAGTCTAAGTAACACTTACCAACCCTACAGTAGGTTCACAGTGTAACACCCTAAACTCGACCTAGACGTTATGGCCGAATCTGGCGGTGTCACATTGAAGTGTTTAGCGTAAAACTTGTTGTCGTTGAAATCCTTAAAATTAATTAATCATTATGTTATTAAACGGTGATTCCAAAACGGGTTGTTCATTTCCAAAGCGTGCATCATTAAAAGCTAATCACTTTTAAAACGTTACTAATTTTCAAAATCTCAATTATTGCGGAAGTTTTTTAGGAAATGTTGCGAAAACGTGGTGTCTTTGAAAATAGTTACCTTTTGAAAACCCGTCTTTTTCTACAACTAGCAGTTTATATCAAACTAAATAAATAAAAACCCCAATTTAAAGTTTATAACTTTAAAGAGGCCTTATTACATAAAAAATATCAAAATTCATTTACTTATAAATCAAAAGCTAAAAACGAAAGCTGATGCAGTTGTGTGGCCATCATCGAGTCCCTCGCAGCACCGACCCGCCTACGACTGAGGATTACCTGTATAGTTAAACAGAAGGGTGAGTTTACGAAAACTTAGTGTGTAATCCTCTAATAAGCAAATAGTCAATTAATAGTAGATAAATGCAGTTTGGGCACGAGCTGCGTTACAATATGATCCCGATTCGGTGTGGGCCTAAGCCCTTTCCCCGTAATAAAGAAGCGATTGGGCTTGAGCCCAAAGACAATGCCGATGTCGGTAGGGCCTTTGCCCAATTTCAGTATTAGTATCAGTGGGGCCTTAGCCCATAACAGTAACAGATATCAATCATGCAGTGAATAGTATGTAATATCATTAATCGATGCAGTAATTGTACAGTATCATTAATCAGTGCAGATATGCAGTCAGAAATCCTACCCAATCCAGCCTCTACACACCATTCCGTCCTGCTAAACACACCATGTGGGGATAAAATCGACCCACCCAGCCAGACACACCAAGATTAGCACCGGTTGCGGCACTAAATGAGATTGCGGCAAAGTCGCGATCAAAATAAATGGCATATAGCCATCAGTAGGTCCACAATAGTCTTGGGCGACCCGTGCGAACTTATCAGTACAGTACACTTCCTTCAATATAACAACCCATCCCCATGTAATATGTCGTGACATAATATCATACGTGTATGCAAAATGTCATGCTCAATCATAGTCATACATATCATAGAGCAAATCAATCATACATAACATAAGGCCATAACAGTCATTTCATCTCATAGGGGTATTTCGGTCATTTTACCCTATGGGGGTATTTTGGTCATTTTATCCTATGGGGGTATTTCGGTCATTTTACCCTATGGGGGTATTTCGGTCATTTTACCCTATGGGGTCTCGGTGCAGATATCGACCTCTCTGGAGGTCCGCGAGCGACTCCGGTAACCTGAATGGTCATAACAGTGTAAATGGGCCTAAGGTCCATTACTCGGCCCAAGTGGGCCCACACGCTCATGCGGCCCATTCAACCCAGATTTTGCCACGGCCATGAGACCTATATAGCTCAATACAGTATTTGCCACAAATCGTGGATTTCATCCGTGTGGGACCCACGAGCCCGTTGGGCCCACACGGCCCCTTTTTGGCCCAACGTGGCCCATTACGGCCTAAGCCCATGAAAATGCTCATGGAGGCCTCTACAGTCATACGCCCGTGATTCATGGGCTCTGTTTGACCACACGAGCGTTCGCACGCCTATATGACCTTCAAGCCCAATCTTTCGGCTTTTCGGCTTTTGTCGGTCTACAGTCAAAACTGTGTGAATACACACCTGTTTACGCAACCGCTCCAAGTTTCTCAAGCACCCAACCTTGACTGAGTAATATGCGATTTACTCCTCTTAGATCGCTGACTAAAATGATCGAACGCTACTTGTCGACTTACTGCAATAACAACAGATCTCATCAGGTAGAATCATTCACAAGTGACTTAAATCGATGAATATCAAACTTACAGAAACATAGGGATATTCGGCCTATGCTCAAAAAACCCAAGATAATGCTTTTACCTTAACTGAACGATTACGAAAAAGGTTTCGATTCCTTCAATCACTTGCACCCCTTCACTCCACTAAAATACCTAGTACCCAACAAACCACCACATCGCAAGGAAAAGACAAGAATCACAATTAGAACACGTAAGAAGAAGCATTCGGTTTTTGAAAAATATAGAAGAAAACAGATTTGACCACATAAAGAAATAACAGAGAATCAAATGAGGGAACTTATGAGTACCTACCGATTCATCAGAACTCTTGCAAGACCGAAACCATAACACCACAGTAGAGTACGGGAACAGTCGACCAAACCCAAAAACAGAAGAAAGCCGAAAGAAAAATAGAGAAAGGAAGGAGGGATATACTATTTGGCCAGATTTGAGAAAAGAAAATGAAAAAATGGAGAAGAGCGAATCAGTTAGGATAGAAACCGGAAAGAACCAAAAGTCGATAAATGAAAGAAAAGAAAAGGAGAATTCGGCAGATGCTAACACCAAAATGTTCTTCCAATGCCGAAAATGACAAACATTTTCCCCAGCCGAATTCTCAAAGCTAGAGTTCCCCCAAACGGCACAACACTTCCTCTCAATCAAACTCATTGATTTTCTCCTAGTATCTCTCCCCTTATCCCTCCTTGAATTACTCCACCGATTTCTCCTCAACTCTCTCAACAACTCCCTTCAAATTCTATTCAAACTCTCCTTAGCTGTGTTTCAATCCAACTCCACTACCTACACAGCTCAAGCAGCAAAATAATTACTCCATTGCACAACCCAGGAGTTGAACCTCAGACCTCACAATTACACAACACGCCATCTTGTCACTAGACCACAAGCTCTTTTTGTCATAAAAGAAGAACTATTATTTATAAGGCCTATATGCCAGTGTCCAGATTCATTTAAGAGCAAAACTAAAAATTCTGCAAAAGCCAAGACTTGAACCCCTAACTTCTCAGACACTTCCAAACATTCCTAAATCACTTAACCACTGAAGCAGACATTCATTTATGTCACTTTCTTGCACAACTAAATATTTATCAGCAGTCTCCTAACTGTTCCCTTGTTCAAAACCTATTTCTTCTAGGCCCAAAATTCAGGGCGTTACACACAGTCGACTTGCCGATCCGTGTAACCCTAGGAAACATTTTAGCTAAATGGGCCCACACACCCATGTGGTTAGCTAGTGTGGGCCCACATGCCCGTCTGGCCCACACACCTAGATTGGCCTTTCCCGTGTGGATCACACGGTCTGGCCCAAATGTCACACGCCCGTGCGGCCTATCTGTGTGGGCCCACATGCCCTATTTGGTTTAGCCTGTCTGGCCCACATGGCCATGTCTTGCACACGGTCTGGCCTCCGTCGATCACACGGCCGTGTTGTCGCACACGGCCTACCACACGGGCGACCACACGCCCGTGTGGCATCGACAGTTTGCAATTTTGACTTTTCACCGAATCTCGTATTCTGTGTTTTTGGGTGCACACCTGGTACTATTTCGATGCAGAATCACTCTCGAGCAGCCCAACACCTAAGATTGACCCACAAAGCACTTAATTAGTCGCCTAAAATCGAACCCAAAATAGCACAAGTAACTTACCGAAGAATGGATCGACCCTAGCGCGATAAAGGTTATCAGAACGTGACTTCACTGTTCACCACTTCCTCCTAATCCAAAAAAATACAGAATTAAACCCCCACATTACTCACCTTAACGCCAACCAAAGAAGATTATAATCCCAATTCGCATTTAGGCAACGCCAATCAAAAAATTTCCTAGAATCACTTACCAGAGTCGCACAACGAGCACTAAAATCTTGAGAATAACGGGTACGACAGCAGTAAAGAAGAAAACAAAGCTGAACAAAAGAGGGGAAAAAGAAACGGAAAGGAAAAATAGAAGCTAACGTCATTTGATTGGAAGAAGGATAAAAATTTGAAAAAAGAATAAAAATGAAAATAAAATAAAATCCTGGATAAACCACTCATCCCTTGATTTTCTCCCACTAATCCACTATCTCAACCTCCTCAGACTTTCAGTACAACCAGAACTCTATCAAATAACCGAACAAAAATAAACTCCAACGCTCGCACAGGGATTCGAACACAAGACCTTTAGCAAACTAACACTCAACTTAATCGCCAGACCAGCAGGCCCATTCTGATATGGTTCTACCAATAATTAAATATAAGCCCACTAAGAAAAAATAGGGTTTAAGTCATAAAAATACCAAATTTTGACAAATGCAAGGCTTGAACTTGGGACCTCTCACACACACTCAGAACACTTAACCACTGAACCAGATACACAGTTGTGTCAAAATTTAACAGAAGCAGATATAAGAGAATTTGGGGCGTTACAACTCTACCCCTTAAAAAAAATTTTGACCTCAAAATTTACCTGATCAGCACAAATGAGGATACTGCTGACACATCGCATCCTCAGGCTCCCACGTGGCCTCCTCAGTGCTATAATTCCGCCACAGCACCTTTACTAAAGGAATGGACTTTTTCCGTAGAACCTTACTGTCTCGCTCTAGAATCTGGACCGATTCCTCCTCGAAGGCCAAATCTGGCCTAACTTCAATCTCTTCAACAGGGACAATACGATATGGGTCAGAACGGTAACGCCTTAACACTGAGACGTGGAATACGTCATGAATACGGTCTAGCTCTAGAGGTAACTCCAACTGATAAGCGACCGGTCCCACTCGCTTCAGAATCCGATACGGCCCAATAAACCTAGGGCTAAACTTGCCCTTATGACCGAACTTCAGAACTTTCTTCCATGGGGAAACCTTGAGAAAAATGAAGTCCCCCACAGAATATTCAATATCACGTCTTCTGTCTATCGGAAGTCACCTTCAGACGATCCCGAATCAGTCGAACCTTATCCTCAGTCTCCAAAACCTACTCAGAACCCAAAACTCAACGTTCGCCCAACTCAGTCCAACACAAAGGGGTACGACACTTACGACTATACAGAGCCTCGTAAGGTGCCATCTAAATACTTGACTGGAAACTATTATTGTAGGTGAAATCCGTTAACGGCAGATTATCCTCCCAACTGCCTCGAAAATAAATAACACAACTCCTCAACATATCCTCCAGTATCTGCATCATCCTCTCAGATAGACCATCAATCTGAGGATGGAACACAGTACTGAAGTCCAATCTCGAACCCAGAGTCTTATGTAACTTTTTCCAGAATCAAGACCTGAAGCGAGGATCTCTGTCAGAAATAATCGACACTTGAACCCCATGCAGTCTTACTATCTCAGAAATGTAGAACTTCGCCAACTTCTGAAGAGAATAGTCGGTCTTAACCGGAATAAAGTGCGCAGACTTGGTCAATCGATCCACGATGACCCAAACAAAATCCTTCTTTGTGGGTGTTAAAGGTAACCCACTACCGAAGTCCATCGTTACTCGCTCCCACTTCCATAGTGGAATCTTAACCGGTTGTAGCAAACCCGAAGGTAACTGATGCTCAGCCTTAACCTGCTGGCATGTCAGACATCGTGCCGCAAAATCAGTAACCTCCCGTTTCAATCCCGGCCACCAGTACCGTTCTCGAATATCTCGATACATCTTATTCCCACCGGGATGCATAGCATAAGGGCTACTATACGCCTCTCTCAGAATAGACTATCTCAGATCAGTATCATTTGGTACACAAATCCCACCATGGAAATAGAGTACCCCATCACTATTCAGCCCAAAGTTCGTAGTGCTGCCACTCTCAACCTAACGGAATCGAAGACCCAACGATTCATCCTCTAACTGCCTAACCCGAATCTATTATATCTAAGTCGGTTTAACCTGCAGCTCAGCCAACAAACTTCCATCATCGAACAAACTAAGTCGAGCAAACATCGCTCTCAGATCAATCATCGCCCTACGGCTCAACGCATTGGCCACCACATTGGCCTTGCTAGGATGGTACTCAATAGTACAATCATAGTCCTTAAGTAGCTCAATCCATCTACGCTGCCTAAGATTCAACTCCTTCTGAGTCAAAAGGTACCTGAGGCTTTTTTGATTAGTGTAGATAATACACCTCTCACCGTACAAATAGTGCCTCCAAATTTTCAAAGCGAAAACTACGGCGGCCAATTCCAAATCATGCGTCAGATAGTTTGCCTCATGTCTCTTTAGCTGACGAGATGCATATGCCACAACCTTACCATCCTGCATTAGCACACAAGCCAAACCCACATGTGATGCATCGCTGTACACTACAAACTCCTTGTCGGATTTAGGCTGTATCAGAACAGGAGCCTCAGTCTGAACAGTCTTGAGCTTCTCGAAGCTCTCCTGCTGCGCATCAGTCTAGAAAAATGGAACACCCTTCTATAGCAGTTTAGTTAAGGGCGCTGCAATTAGTGAGAAACCTTCCACAAACTGCCAATAATAACCTGCAAGACCCAGAAAACTGTGGATCTCAGACACATTCTTAGGCTGTTTCCAATCCAGTACAGCCTCAATCTTCCTGGGATCGACTCGGACCCCCTCAGCAGACACTACGTACCCCAGAAAAGTGACTTCACTAAGCCATAACTCACACTTACTGAATTTAGCATAGAATTGTTTCTCACGCAGAATTTGAAGCACAATTCTAAGATGCTCATCATGCTCATCTTCAGTTTTAGAGTATACCAAAATGTCGTTGATGAAGACCACGACGAACTGATCCAAATAAGGGTAAAATACTCGGCCACAGATCAGTCTCCCTGAGTGAGATTCAGAAACTCACGTCTACGAGTATCGAGGTAACTTGCTCCCATATACTTCCCTTGGAAGGCAAACTTAAAGAACTCCCAAGACAGACGATCGGGCTGAGTGCCCTCCTTAACTATCAGCCACCACTGGTAGGCCTCATCACGAAGCAACGAGATTGCACCCTTCAATTTACGCTCGAGTGCGATCTAATTCATCCATTATCCTCTCAGTAGCCTCCATCCAGTACTCAGCCACATTAGGGGTGACTCCAGTGACACCCCTAAAATGTTCAGCTCCATTAGATCGGAGTCGTTCCATAACTGACCCTCGGCCCCCAGATCCAGTGTTGGGCCAAGCGACCCTCTCCAGTATCCTTAACATAGCCTGGGACATTGCGTCATCCCCAGCTATGCGATCTTGAGACCCAGTCTCTGTAACAGGTGACACTGGTGTCTTACTAGTGTCCAGATTCGGCATACTGCCCAGAGATGAGGACTCAGCTCGAGCCCCTATACGGCCTTTACCTCGGCCTCTAGTACTACATCTACGAATACCTCGTGCGCTCATGTCTATTCAGATTTATCTGTATTACAAATTTTATGAATCAATTACAGTTTCAGTATTTATTAACAGATGTTTTATGTAAAGCAATATCATAATTTCATAGTTTGTTTTTCACAGGTACAGTTTCTATCAGTTTCGATTTCACTACAATTATAGTATACACTAACTAGAGTGTTTTTAGAACAGACTATCTACAATATCATAACTGTTTATTAGAATACTTACAGGATCAGCGCCGGAGACTCGGTGTACCACATTCTCAGTCAAATCATTTCAAATAATTTGAAAACTAGATATTTAAAAACCAAGTTTTAAAACCCAAAATCCACAGCCGAGTTTTACAACCTAGCTCTAATACCACTAAATGTAACAAACCCGGCCTAGACATTATGGTTGAATCTGGCGATGTCACATGGAATGGAATTTGAAATTGAATTAATGAAGTTATAACCATTTCCGTTTATTAGCTTCTATTTATCTCTTATCAGTTTCAAAATTATTTTATTGTTAATTTGATTCGTTTAAAAACAAATTTTGTAGCGAAAGCTTTTGAAACTGTGATATTTAAAGGAAACCGTTTGCGTTTAGGAAAATGTTATTTTTAATTAAACCGAGTTTTCGTTGAGTTTTACAGTTTAAAAGTCCATGAAAACAGTTAAAATCCAAAATAAAAGAAACAGTCCAAAAGTCCCAAACTACATCAAAAATACCCCAAAAATAATAGGAAATAAAAACCTTAAATGAAATTAAAGTAGTTTAACAGGCATGTGGTCACCGTTGAGTCCCCCGCCGCACCAATCCATCTAAGACGGGGGATTACCTGTACAATTAACACAGAAAGGGGTGAGTTTACGTAAACTCAGTGTGTAATCCCTACAGAAAACATGCATACAGTCAACCATCAGTTATCAGTCAAATGCAGTTTGGGCCTAAGCCCATTACAGATTTAGATACAGTTTAGGCTTTAGCCCAATCAGATACAGTTCAGATATAAATTAGGGTCTTAGCCCATCTCAGATATAGTATGCATACAGTAATAGAAAATTAGTATCCTACCCACCAGCCTCTACATACCATCCCTGATCATCCCTACACACCATGTAGGGTTTAAAACACCCACCTGGCCCTACAAACCAAGTAAATGCGAATGCGACACATATCGATAATATTGCGGTGAGCCGCGGATAATAGGCATGAAAGCCTTTCAGTACGCTTCTTCCAATAATCAATCATCCCACCCTAACGCAGATGCAACTAAACATGCTTAATGCAGACATACAGAAATACATGCTACATGCTAAAATTCAAATATCAGTCATACATACGGATCAATAAACATGCATAAATTTAACATGCTCAATACATACATTATATAAAATCAAGTCACATGATTTAGGGTCTAAGTAACGCTTACCGACCCTACAGTAGGTTCACAGTCGACTTGGGCGACCCGTGCAACCCTAGGAAACATTTTAGCTAAATGGGCCCACACGCCCATGTGGTTAGACCGTGTGGGCCCACACACCCGTGTGGCTCACATGTCCAGATTGGCCTTGCCCGTGTGGATCACACGGTCTGACCCAGATATCACACGCCCGTGTGGGCCCACACGTCCGTGTGGCTTACACGTCCAGTTCAGTTTAGCCCGTGTAACCACACGGCCACACTCTAGTCTTCACACGATCGTGTCTTACGTAAAGCCTGGCCTTCATTGATCACACAGCCGTTTTGTCGTGTCGATAGTTTAGAATTTCGGCGTTACGCCAAATCTCATTTTCTACATTTTCGGGTATACACCTGGTACTATTTCGATGCAGAATCACTCCCGAGCAGCCCAACACCTAAGATTTACCCACAAAGCACTTAATTATTCGCTTAAAATCGAACTAAAATTGAACCCAAAATAGCGCAAGAAACTTACCGGAGAATGGATCGACCCTAGCGCGATAAAGGCTATCAGAACACGTGTAACGCCCCAAAATTTTAATTTTTGGTTTTGTGTATGTGTGACACACAATTTCTATCTGCTTCAGTGGTTATGTGTTCTGGGTGTGTGTGAGAGGTCCCAAGTTCAAGCCTTACTTGGGCAAATTTTGGATTTTTTTATAAATAAAGCCTTAACCTTGTGCAAAGGGCTTAAGTTTAATTGTTGGTAAGTTTATATCAGAATGGGTCTGCTGGTCTGGTGGTTAAATGGAGTGTTGGAGTGTTGGAGGTCCTGTGTTCAATTCTCTGGGATGGCGTGGAGATAGTATTCTTGCTCCAATTTCAGCTAAGAGTTGTGTTGGGGCAAAATTCTGAGTAGTTGTGTTTTAGTGGGTTAATAGGGAGTGATTTTAGGAGATAATTGGGGAGAGGTTATCAGAAAATAATTTGATTATCTTTTTGTTGCAAAAAAAAAGTAGAGTTTCGGTTTTCTCTCCAATTCCCCAAACTTTTTCTGACGTTTTCTTCTTCTTCTTCTTTTCCTTCCTCTGCCGATTTTTTCCCCTAGTTGCTGCCGAAAATTCCATTATTTTTCCCCTTCTATTTCTTTCTTTTTTTTTCCAATTGATTAGGTTGTTCATCGTTGGTTGCGCGTGTTCGGTAAGTAACAGTTTTGTCTATTGTTAATCGTTCTTGGTTAATCTCTAAAAGGGGGATTCCTTTTTGGTGTTTAGGAGTTAATCAAGGGGCTAGTGGTTTTGAATCAATGCTGTGATTGTGCGAAGTCGTTGTTACTCAAGCGAGGTAAGGGTTTTGCTAGGTTTTTAGTCGAGTTCCTTCCAAAATTTGTTGATTAAAAACAAATTAAGTGATTAATCTGGAGATATGTTGGTCGATTTTTAGGTTCTAGAGGCTTAGGAGTGCTTACGCATCAGAAACGATACCAGGTGTGTACCCGAAATGCAGAAAATGGGATTCAGAAAAAAGCCAAAATTGCTTGCTGTCGATAAATAAGAGAAATAAGAGAAAATGATGCGAAAAATTGTAGAGAAAGGAAATAAGGGTGTTATAAACTTGGAAATCAACATTTTGCACTTAAATAGTTTTGGACAACAGCAGTAGTCTAACTTTGAAAAATCATCAAAAATATTTGGAATTGAATTAGAGGTTGAATAAAATATGAAATTAAATTTTATTGAGTCTAGTTTGTCATGGAAGAAACAGTGTAAGCAACAAAATTGTAAATCATGAGATATAATAAATTTTGTGAGACAAGGTCAATTATGATTTTGGGTTCCCCTGTTCTGACTTAGTAAAATCATCAAAAAGTTTAAAAAAATAATTAGGGGCTTAAATTTATATTTTTAAATCCTTAATTAGTCTATTTTCAAGAGAAACAAACAGAAACATCATCTAGATTCCGTACTAAGAGATAAATAATTTTTAGTAAGGAAAGGATGAAGCTGTCAAATAGCAGAATAGGGATAACTTTGAAGATTTTACTGTACTTATTTGATAAACTATAAATTTTGAAAATTTTATGGTAGAAAGGTATTTGAGTCTAATTTCAAAAAAATCAAGCGGATCTTAATTTGGAATTCTGTAGCTCAAGATATAAATAATTTAGTGATAATAACTCAAGTAGTCAGCTTTGAATGAACATATAATTAAATAGTGAAAACATGTATGAGTATTAAGCTAGCATGGGTTACTTTAAAAATAGATCACACGGCCAAGGCCAATTTGGGCCTAGTGGGCCACACGGGCGTGTGGGCCCACATGAGCAGATCACATGGGCATGTGGGCCTATTTTTACCGAAATGTTTTTAAGGTTGCACGGGTCACCCAAGTCGACTGTGAACCTACTGTAGGGTCGGTAAGCACTACTTAGACCCCTAAATGTGTGAAATTGACTGAATGATATCTGTACATCATTTGGGCATGTTAATATTTGGATGAATATATGTATCGAAATTGCATAATAGCATGTCATCCATTGTGTGTTGCATTGCATTGGGTTGGGGTTATTATTCGGAGGAAGTGTCTTGAAAGGCTTTAAACCTAATTTCTCTTGGCATTTCAGTGCAACCATCTTGTATTGACAGCCGCATTCTGTACTACTTGGAGTGTAGGGATGGGTGGGTTGATTATATCCCCACATTGAGTGTAGGGTTGGACGGAGATGGTGTGTAGAGGCTGGTTGGGTAGGATTTTGCTCTTTGCATAATCAAGTATCTTGCATCGATATTGTGATGGGCTAAGGCCCTATCGCATTTTTGACATCAGATTGAGATGGGCTAAGGCCCAAACTATCATCGATCATCGAAAAGGGCTTAGGCCCAAGACTGTTTCAAGCGTAACTTTGAGTACTGATTGTTTGTTTGTTTCTGCAGGATTACACACTGATTTTACGTAAACTCACCATTTTTGTTTAATGTGCACAGGTAATCCTCAGACTTAGACAGATCAGTGCGACGGAGGACTCAATGGTGACCACAGTAATTTTTGGACTTCATGGTTTTCAATTTATGATTTATGATTTGATTATTATTGACTATTTGGGTTGTAATTTAAGGGCCCTCTGGGACTTTGGTTTTAAATTTGGGTTTTTATTTATTTATTTTACTTTATGGATTTATACCTGTTGGTCGTAGGAAATTCAGTTTTCAAAAAGTTAAAGTAATTTCTAAACGCATGGTCACCTAAACTGTTTTATTAAAGCTTCTACAACGAGGGATGTTTCAAAACAAATGTTTTAGATGAATAAAGACAACTTCCTAAGTTCTAACAAATGTTTACTAAAGATAATAACATGGAATGTTTTCATCGTAACAACGAGGTTTCAAAAACACTATCATGTTACATTGCTAGATACGGCCATAACATCTAGGCTGGGTTTGGTGTGTTACAAAGTGACTTCACTATTCACCGCTTCCTCCTAATCCATAAAAATACAGAATTAAACCCCTACATTACTCACCCTAACACCAACCAAAGAAGATTATAATCTCAATTCGCATTTAGGCAATGCCAATCACAAAATGTCCTAGAATCACTTACCAGAGTTACACAACGAGTACCAAAATCTTGAGAATAACGGGTACAACAACAGTAAAGAAGGAAACAAAACCAAAGAAAAGAGGGGAAAAAGAAACGACAGGGAAAATAGAAGCTAACGTCAGTTGATTGGAAGAAAGAGAAAAATTTAGAAAAAGAATAAAAATGAAAATAAAATAAAATCCTGGATAAACCACTCATCCCTTGATTTTCTCCCTCTAATCCACTGTCTCAACCTCCTCAGACTTTCAGTACAACCAGAACTCTATCGGATAACCGAACAAAAATAAACTCCCACGCTCGCACAGGGATTCAAACACAAGACCTTTATCAAACTAACACTCAACTTAACCGCCAGACCAGCAGGCCCATTCTGATATAGTTCTACCAATAATTAAATATAAGCCCACAAAGCAAAAATAGGGCTTAAGTAAGAAAAATACCAAAATTTGCCAAATGCAAGGCTTGAACTTGGGACCTCACACACACACTCAGAACACTTAACCACTGAACCAGATACACAGTTGTGTCAAAATTTAACAGAAGCAGACATAAGAGAATTTGGGGCGTTACATCTGAGATAGTAAGACTGCATGGGGTTCCTGTCTCGATCATTTCTGATAGAGATCCTCCCTTCACTTCTCAATTCTGGAAGAAATTACACGAGAATCTAGGTTCGAGATTGGACTTCATTACTGCGTTCCATCCTCAAACCGATAGTCAATCTGAGAGGATGATTCAGATACTAGAGGATATGCTTAGGAGCTGTGTAATCGATTTTTGAGGCAGTTGGGAGGATTATCTGCCGGTAGCTGAGTTCGCCTACAACAATAGTTTTCAAGCTTGTATTCAGATGGCACCTTATGAGGCTCTGTATGGTCGTAAGTGTCATACTCCTTTGTGTTGGACTGAGTTTGGGAAACATCGAGTTTTGGCTCCTGAGTTGGTTTCTGAGACTGAGGATAAGGTTCGACTGATTCAAGATCGACTGAAAGCGGCTTCTGACAAACAGTAGTCTTATACAAATCTGAAGAGACGTGAGATTGAATACTCTATGGGGGACTTTGTGTTTCTTAAGGTCTCTCCGTGGAAGAAAATTCTGAGGTTCGGTCTGAATTGCAAGCTGAGCCCGAGGTTTATTGGACCGTACCGAATTCTGAAGCATGTGGGACCAGTTGCTTATCAGTTGGAGCTACCCCCTGAGCTGGACTGTATTTATGATGTGTTTCACGTCTCAATGTTGAGGCGGTACCGTTCTGACCCATCCCATGTCGTCTCCATTGAAGAGATCGAGGTTAGGTCGAACTTGACCTTTGAAGAGGAGCCGGTTCAGATCCTAGATCGAGATATTAAGGTTCTGAGGAGGAAGTCCATTCCGTTAGTGAAGGTGTTGTGGCAGAATCATAGCACTGAGGAGGCCACGTGGGAACCTGAGGACTTGATGCGTCAGCAGTACCCTCATCTGTTCTGATCAGGTAAATTTTGAGGTCAAAATTTCTTTTAGGGGGTAGAGTTGTAACGCCCCAATATTTTTATTTCTGTTTTTGGATAACTTTGACACAAATCTGTATCTGCTTCAGTGGTTATATGTTCTGGGTGTGTGTACGAGGTCCCAAATTCAAGCCTTAGCTTTAGCAAATTTTATTATTTTTCTGACTTAAGTCTTATCTCTGTTCAGTGGGCTTATATTTAACTACTTGTAATACCATATCAGAATGAGCTTGCTGGTTCGAGTGGTAAGGGAGTTAGTAAGATGGAGGTCCTGTGTTTGACTCCTTGCGCGAGCGTGGGAGTTTATTTTTGCTCTGTTATCGGTGAGAATTCCAGTTGAACCGAAATTCTGTGTTGGTTGAGGTGTAGTGGGTTAGTGGGAGTTAACTGAGGGATTTGGGAATAATTGTTATTTTATTTTTATTTTTTATTTTCAATTTCCCTGAATTTTTTCTTCCATTTTCTAACATTTTGCTTCTCCTTTCCCTGCCAGATTTTCTTTGCCTTTTCCCCTATTCTTCGGTTTTCCAAATTGCCTCATTCTTGTTCAACCATTGAATTCGCTCGTTCGGTGAAGATCAAGTGGCGATTAGTGCTTCTACAGAGATTTGAACGTTTGGGATTTTGGTTCGTTGTTGGTAAGTGACTGAGTTTACTATTTGATGTTCTAAGGTTTCATTGTGAAATATTCCCGGTTTAGTTTTGTTTGTGTTACTAAATTTGGGCTTTGGTAATGTTGATTATATGTTTTGGTGACCTCGGGATTGCAATATCAGTGAAAACGTACCAAGTGTGTACCCGAAATGCAAGAAAACGAGTTTTCAGCAAAAGCTGAAAACCACACTATCGACGCCACACGGCCGTGTGGTAGACCGTGTGCGATGACACGACCGTGTGATCGACGAAGGCCAGGCCGTGCGCAAGACACGACCGTGTAATGGCTGGGGTGTGGCCGTGTAATCTACACGGGCTACGCCAATCTAGGTGTGTGGGCCTACACGGGCACTCTACACAGGTGTGTGATATCTGGGCCAGGCCGTGTGGTCTACACGGGCTAGGCCAATCTGAGCGTGTGGGCCCATTTATCTGAGTTTTTCCCTAGGGCTGCATGAGTCATCCCAAACGACTGTGGGCCTTCTGTAGGGTCAGTAAGGGCTAAAAAACCCTAAACTGTATGATCTGTTTGACTGATATTCTGTACTGAGCATGATAGTATATGCATGTTATATTTGTTATCTGTAAAAAAAACATGTTAAGCATGATTTATCCGTTAATTCTGTATGCATGTTATGTATCTGTGATTGGGGTAGGATAATGTTTATTGGAGGAAGTATTCTGAAAGGCAGATTATGCCTAATATCTAGCAGCACAGCTGCACTATATCTGATCTATGCCGCATCGGTACAACATGGTGTGTAGGGCTGGGTGGGTGTTTTAAACCCCACATGGTGTGTAGGGATGGTCGAAGATGGTGTGTAGAGGATAGGGGTAGGATATCTAATTTCTAAATCTGTTCTGTATATATGCATCTGTATCTGAAATGGGCTTAGGCCCTAATATCCATCTGTATTTGTGATGGGCTTAGGCCCGAATCTATATCTGTCTGATTCTGAGTTTGCTGCTTGTGTGCATGCTTAATTCTGTAGGGTTACACACTGAGTTTACGTAAACTCACCCCTTTCTATTTATTCCGTACAGGTAATCCACAGAGTTAGGCGGATCGGTGCGACGGAGCCTCTCGGTAACCACATGATCGAAATAGTTATGATTACGATTTAATTTTTATGTTCTGGTTTAATCTGGGTTTTATTTTATGTAATTTGGACTTTATGGACTGTTTTGTTTTAATTCGGGATAGACTGAGATTCTATGATTTTAAAGTTTGCTAACGTGTTATAACTCGAATTTTACCAAAAACAGAACTTTTATAAATACTGTATTGTTTTCTAAACACGAATGATTTTATTCAAAATAAGCTTCCACTAAAATGATATGTTTTTAGGCAAGTGGACTATTTGAAAACATGTTTTGAATGTAACGAAACTAGTAAAGGGTTTATGAGTTTTGAGGTTTTATCAAGTTAGACGTTTGCAAAATCCCTTCCATGTGACATCGCCAGATTTGACCATAACGTCTAGGCCGGGTTTGGGGTGTTACAATTTAAGTTTATGCTTAGTAAATGGAATGGAAAGCAAGCGAAGGAAGTTATTCATAGTTTTATGAAAAGGTTAATGATGGTGTAAAATGTTTTATAAAATTCTATTATGTTAGGAATGAAATTATATATGATGTTGATAGACTTACTCATTTATGAGTTGGTGGTTATGTAGTTGATAAATCTTGAGGCATTGGTATAGCTTTATATTTATCATATAAAGTTTATTATTGAATTGGAATATTATGTTTAAAGTTTGTACGAGCTTGCTAAGCATTCATTGCTTACGTAGTTGTTTACCCCTTACTTTACAGATTATCAAAAGCTCGATCGGGTTGGAAGCTAGTCGGAGATCCATCACACTATCCATCAGCTATATCGGTAGATTTTGATGATTTTGAGTCATGGTTATAATGGCATGTATAGGTGTTTTGTGTTTGATGAAATGGTCATTATATATATGACTTGTAAATTTGGGACTTTGATTGATGAATAGGTTGTTATGTTGGCATGTAAATGTGATGTTATAATTGTTGACATTTTGGCATTTTGGTGCTTAAATGGTGAATGATAGAATGGTAAGTTAAATGCATGCTATGAAATGTTGTTTTGATATGCTTGAAGGTTGTCATTGGGGTATGGTTTGATATGGAAATAAAAAGTGTACATTGAGTTAATAAATGGCTATTTTGGTAAGTTTGAATGTGGTTGGCATATAGCCAAGTTTATTAAGGTTTAGTGATGATAGTTGTTGAATGGTCAAATTGGTATATTGGAGTATGACTGGTATGTGAACATTGTGGTAAAAGTTGGTATAGAATTTGTTCCAGTGGTTGGCTGATTTATGGCTAAACTTAACAAATGTATAATCAAGTTTGATTGTTGTGATTGAGGTTTCTTTTAGGCATATTGGTTGTATGATTAAATACTATGATGATCTAGCTTGAATATGCATGTGTTAGGTACAATTTGGATGCATGAAAATAGGTGCATTTGGCTTGTATAAGTGACCAAGTTTTGGGTGACGAAAATGGCTTGAAAATGGCCTATTTTTCGTTCACACGACCTAAGACACGGGCATGTGTCTCAGTCGTGTGTGACACACGGCCAGGCGACACGACCATGTGTCCCATGTAGTTTTTTTTAAAGGTTGCATTTCGAGAGTGACACGGCCTGACACACGGGCGTGTGGCTTGGCCTTGTGAACCAAGTCAGAGAGTTACACGGACACAGGCTAGGACACGGCCGTGTGTCCCTACTTCGAATACCCACATGGCCTGAGACACAGGCATGTGTCTCAGTCGTGTGAGTCACACGGCCATGTGACCCCTGCAGTGTGATTTTTTTAACTTTTTCCATGAAGTTTTAAATGTTTCCGATTTAGTCTTGAACTGTTTCTAAAGTGTTTCTAAAGCCTCTTAGGCTCGAAAAGGGACGTTATGCATGTGTTTGAATTGAATATGATGTGTTTTCTAAATGATTATAATCAAACTTTTAAGTTAAAAGTTTTCGGTAGTTCTCTGTAACCCTATTCCAGCGACGAATACGGGTTAGGAGTGTTACATTAATAATCATCGTATCTTTCCTTCTCTTCATATAGACAAGAGAATGTAAGATTTCTTGGATAATTATAGCATTATCCGGAGTTTGACACCACATGAGGAAGCTTCCTTAGAATAGGGAGATTAACTTACTGAAAATAGTGCGAAGCCTCATAACAAGGATCTTCGTGATAATATTATATGAAGCATTGCAAAGATTGATGGGTCTATACTGAGTGATAGCAGCTGCTTCTCGAGTCTTGGGGATAAGGGAGATAAGGGTGTCGTTCAATAACTCAAGAAGAGTAGATTGTTAAAAGACCTCCAAGACAAGATTAACAACCTTTGTTTTTACTTCTTGCCTCGTTGAAAGAAAAAAAAAGTTGTAACCTATCCAGTCCAAGGGCTTTAATAGGTTTAAAAGACCAAAATGCTTTGGCTATCTCCATACTAGTAACTCCCACATACAGACATTGTCTATAAAGGTCAGAGAGTTTTGGCCAATAAAGATCCCGATAACTAGAGTGAGAGGTGGAAGAAAACTATGAAGTTGTAAACAAGCTGGAATAGTAGCTAAGAACAAGAGATTTCTAGTTCCTTCATATTCGTCCCAATCTACCCATAGAATCATTTAGGCCAATAATTCTGTTAAAGTTACTACGAACCATGGTTGAGAGATAGAAGAATCAGGTATTGTGTTCTCTATCAATAATCCAATTAACCCGGGATTTTAGAGCTCAGGGTAATTCCTATGGTCTAAAAACCATATTGAAGTCTTTCAATGGGCTTTATGAAGATTAAGAAGACAATCAAAAGAATTTTTGACAAGAGCTTTTTCTGTCTATGAAATATGGGCTAGTAATTTCTTCTTTTTTATGGAAAATGTTACCGAACGTGGTGTGATTCCATTGTTTGAGGTAGTGCACAAACGGTTCGATGATGTCCAACAAAGAGCTTTCAAAATTGAACCAAAAACTTTCATAGATGTTTTTAAACTCAGGATGATCAAGCCGCATCATCTGAAGTCTAATGGGACTATTCCGCGCACGCCAATTGAATGTTTCCAAGTTGACAAGAATGGGGCAATGGTCTGAGCGAATCTGAGGAAAGTGAGTGACCATCGCATTAGGAAATTGTATGTGCTAACTAGGGCTAGAAAAGGCATAGTCAATCCTTTCTTGAATAAGCCCCAAGAGGCTCTTGAGATTTGACTAAGTGAATCTTGATCCTTTGAACCCGAGATCAATCAAATTACAATGATTTAGATAATTGTGAACATCCCTAATTTTGGAACGGGGTGGTAACAAGCCACCTAATTTCACAGAGCTAGAGATAACTTCATTAAAATCCCCTGTCACAAACCATGGTAAACTATGATTATTCGCCACAACTTTAAGGCTATGCTAGAGTAACTTACTTTCACCTAATCTAAGACTAGCATATATAGATAAAATCCACTAAGAGTAAGGGGCATGTACCTTCACAATGATGTGGATCTCTTGTTCGGTATTATAGAGTTGGTCAATTGTAATAGTAAAAGAAAGCCACAACAGCCAGATACCCCTTCAACGTCAAATAACTATGGTGTCAACCCGGGCATCTAAAGGTAAGTTATTGGCACTGATATGCACATCAGAGGTCCTTGCCTTAGTTTCAGTAATAATCAGTTGAGGGTTATGTTGACGGACCATTTCCTTCACTGTCTCCACGAAGTTTAGATTGGGAACTCCTCTACAATTCCATATGAGAGTCATCATTAGTTTTTGGTAGGTTGGAATCTTGGGAAATCTCTCTATAACCCCCTAAACTTGGCCTATACGTTATGACCGAATCTTATATATCACATTGGCCATGTAAATGACGCAGAAAAAAAAATAGTTATTTTCTTTTGACAATCACCATTTCTTACTTTTAAAATTAGTGTTTTGATTTGCACGAAAAAATCCAAAGTATTGTCTTTGATTATTTTAGGAAAGAAACTATCAGAAATTGATTAGCTTTAAAAAGTACAAGTTTTAAACGTTTGAAGAAAACATCATACTTCGAAATGTAACAGCAGAAGAATAACCAAATCGTACTCATTGATTTAAAAATCGTAATTTAATACATTACATAATTTATTTAATAAGTGAATAAATAGATGTAATTTTTATAAAAATGTATTCTTGAGTTTGAAATAATAATATTGGATTGATTTTTTCATTAAGTTAAAAATCCAGTTTTTCTTAGCAATTTGATAAACCATTTTAAATAATAGTTTTAAAAACCAACTCATGCAAAAACATCCAAAAATCCAAAATCCAAATAAGTGTCCCATGCCACAATCTGTAATAATAAATAAACAATCCCAAATTACCGAATGATAAAGTGTAAAAGTTTATTCTTAAAATATATCTGAGTGTTTGTCCGTAAGCTAAGCCCATGTCATAACCTCGATTATTATCTGAAAAGTCAGGAAATGAAGGGAGTGAGATTTTAAAGCCTGGTGTGAGTCTTTCTTATAACTTAAGAGTGAATAAATCACATAATTCATAAATATAACAAAAAGTACACAAACAGGCCAATTTCACATATAACGATATGCATGGCAATGTAAATGCAGTATTTTTCAGAAATCTATGCATAGTTTTCAAAAAATGTTCCTATCCATCTCCGCTAAACATCATAAAAGAGTTCTCTCATAACTCATCCATCCAATAACACACCAATATTGTGTACAAACCACCATATATTGCAGACAAGCTTCTAGATACAGATAATTGTGGACAAGCCACCAGAATTGTAGATATTCTGCCAAATAATGTGGTTAAACCACCAGAATATGCAGATTATTAAACCGTCAAAATCTTCCTCCTTACAATCTTATCTTAACCCCATACATGTGATATGGTATACAGAATAAAATTTTTCAGTAGGCATGCTTAACATGTGAATCGGATTTCTTTACGTATTAATACAGTGAGCTTGTTTTACATGCGAGTCACGTCTCATTATTAGAAACAGTGGCATGATATAGTATTTTTCATGCAAAACAGAATATGGTCATTACATCACATGTCATGAGTGTTGGATAAAAATAAACAATGTATTATATACATCAGTGAATAACAAAACAAAATCACAGTATGACAGATTTAAATAGTGCGGAACTACTTATTTGGATTTCAATCGATGTAACAAATTTAATAACCCCTTATTTGAATACTTAGTGTACTCAAATGTTTCCATGACTCACGATCTTAATAATATGATATTAATTTTTATACTTATTTTTAGTAAACAATTATATCCATAGCACATGTTATTTATAAGTTAAAACCCACACTTCGATTGGTAGATCCAACAACACTATCTTTGTTTCTTATTCCAACTCTAAGGAAAGTATTTTTACTTTGAATCCTTTTTATTAATAAATTGATACCTTGTGTTAATATGTTTAATCATTACATAAAAATCTCATATCGAGTATCAATTAGAAAAACTTACTTATTGATCGTCTATGCTAATTCACTTTTCCTAAAGTGAGATTTCAAATCTAAATGGTTTGAGAAGAACACTTCACAAGAGTGCATAAATCAATGTTAGATTCGATTTAAGGAAATGTAAAAGAAAAAATTGTTATCTGAACTTTAAAGGTTACTTACGATAATTCCAATGAATAGATCAGTCCTTGATCCACAGTAGTTCGGCTACAACGAAAGATTATCTAGGAGCAATCATCATTCAAAAATAAAAAAAATATATATTAGGATCGTAAACAATCTATGAAAAATAAGAGAGGAGGATTAGTAGTTCAATTTTAATCAAAGAAATTAAGAGAAGATGAAAATTGGTGAAAATGATGACTAACGGCGGTGGTGGTGTGGTGGCACAGCGATGTTGAAGTGTGGAGGAGACGTGGAAGAGAGGGGAAGTCTTTGTGGTGTCGTGGTAGTGATATGGTGGTCGACGGTGGTGGTATGGTGGCAAAAAGTAAAAGGAGTGGTGGTTGATAAAGTAGGAAAAAAGAGAAAAGATGAGAGAAAAGTGAAATGAAAAACAAATTGGAGTTTAGGAATGTCTAGGTGCATGGGATGGAAATGGTCTAGTAAGGGAGAGAGAATGGCAACAATGGGGGACAAAAGCATGAAAGGTGGATCAACGAGTGAAAAGGGGGCTATTGGGGGAATGTTGATTGAACAAAAGGGGAAAGAAATCTTCCCCACAAGGCAACTATAGGGACAACAATGAGGGGGTTGACCCTTGTTAAAGTTGTCAAAAAATTCATTAAAGAGAGGAGAGAGTGGGGACTTGATCATAGTACTTTTACGATATTTATTGAATTCTTAACCACTAAGCCTCTTTAATTTCTTGTCATGCACTAGAGAATTAAAATAAAAATAATATGGGGCGTGACACTCTCAAACCTCATCGGGTCTTTTTCGGACTCCAAGAGCGGGAATGGTAATAATTCCAACTTGTGTAGCAACTCCTCTCTCCCCTAAACCTATCTTGGGTTTACACTCAATTTGTAACAGCCCGTTTTTCAATGGTGTTGAAAACAGTGGTTTCAGGACCACAATTCTAACGAGTGAGTCCTTAAATATTATTATTTACGAGTCAAATACAATGTTATAGTGAATTTTGATTTGATAAATTTTGCTAATTAGACTTTTAATTAAAGTACAAGTGGTTTGACACTAAAGTCAGTAGTTTTAGGAAATGAGGTATTGGGACCTTGTTTCCATAAATTGAGCTCGTAAATATTTTTATTAAATATTTACGGTTGTTATATAGGTGTACTTAATTTTGATTCGAAAATTCAGTAATTGAATGATTAATTAAGGTACAAATACTAAATCGTAAAAATCAATTGCTAATGAATTTTATTAGTTAAAGTGCTGAATTAGTAATTATTTAAGGAGTTAAGTGGCAATTTATCACTTTAAATGTTGATGGCCGGTCAGTATTTAGTTTATAATGTAATATATGTTATAATTTAATTAAGAAATAGTGATTAAAACATTAAAACAAAAACAAAAGTATGGTCTTCATCATTTTATTTCTTCTCCACCATCGAATTATCTCCATTGAAAGAGGAAAGTAAAGCTCCAACCTTTCCAAGCTTTCGGCCTATGCATGTAACCATTTTTTATTTGGCTTTTAGTATTTTTTTTATGTTTTTGATATCATTGTAGCTTAATCTAGCTAGCTCAGGTACTAAATCATAAAACTGTCAAAGTTTTGAAAAGTTATCATTGTTGAATTTTGAGGTTTTTTTTTGTTAAATGGTTGAGCTTGAAGCTTCGATGGAAAATCGGACTATTTTATAAAGTGATTTTTGTTAATTTTGAGTTTAGGGACCAATATGAAAATATGTTGAAATTGGCATGAAATTCTTATAAATATAGATGCTTGAGGGTTGTATAAGGATGAGATTAAAGTCCAATTAAAAGTTTGGGATTTGAATGTGTAAAATATGATTGTTACGATTTTAGAGGCTAAATTGAATAAAAAGCAAAATTTTAGAAAAATTATGAAAATTGATTATAAGATGTTATATGTATTAAATAAGCTTTTATAAGGTATTTATAACTGATAATTGGAAATAATTTACTATATAGATCAAGAATTGGTAGATAATCAAGGAAAAGGAAAAATTACAGGTTAGTTTTTAACATTTTTTCTTTTGTTGTTTGCTCTTGATAAGTTCATACGGTATAATTAAGTATATTTATGTAGTGTTTGTGGTTGGATTGTAAAATTATAATATTTGAATGTCGTACAAAAAGGTGAGAAAAGGGCTACATTGGGAAAATATGGTAAATACGAATATATATACAATATTGAATTCATGTAAAATTTATTATACAAGTATATGATTTATTCATGATGTTAGACTGTTAAAAGACAGATGTATATATATTATTTTGTTATCAGGTAGACTAAATGATAGTATGTGATTATATATTGAATTATGATTGGAATAGTACGAAATGTGAGAAATGGAATAAATTGTATTAAATGTTTTGATATGTGTACTGAGCCCGGATGAACATAGAATAGGATACAGTTGGCATGCTGATCGGCTGTTTAACGTCACAGCAATAATGTGCAAGCGTACACTGTCGATGCAAGTATAATGGACAGATATGAGTCTGTTGGATATCGATCCCACGAGGATGGTTGTCTTTTGTCTATCAATGTCAGTGCAATAAATAGATAGAAACGAGATAAATTGTGGGTGTAGTTTTCGAAGCAATAACTTGAAAACAATAAGATAAAATATGATAATGATAAACTAGGATCCCCAACATGAATATTCAACAGAATACTAAGTGCTCACAAGGTATAAAAGGATAGGTGATTGTCGATGCATTAAATTGCAATGAATATCTTACCAAGCTTAAATTCTATATTTAATTTAAGACTTAAACATGCACATTAGCCACACCTTCTGATGATGGCAATGGAACAATATTAAGAACAAGTGGATTAAATTCCTCTAGTCCTCAAGCAACTTCCATTGTCATGCTTGTTAGCTTGAACTTTCGCTGCACTTTCCAGTGTCAGTGACCGCAATAACACTTCCATGCTAAAAAAATTCAAACCCAAAGATTAAACACTAGAAGCAAGATTGAATAAAATAAAATTTAACCCAGAAATCATGTATACTTCTGTACAGACATGAAATAGAAAGTAATCACCATCGTTTAGAAAAGAAATATAAAATAAACAAGTGGCTAGTACTATTCCTAGAAAATATTGACTTAATCTCTCAACTCCCTCTTGTGTCGCACTCAGGGCTCCTCGTCAAGAGCTAATCTACATCACTTTCACGTCGGTTCATCTGTAGGAGGTTTAAGCCGCCATCGCCGAAAAGCTTCAAAAGATAGGTTGAAGAAGATAATCCCTCTTTTTCTCTCCTTTTCACGTCAATGTTAATAGTTATCCAAATAGCACAGGTGTTCTTTCATCAGAATCATGTTGCCTCTGTACGTACAAGTTGGTTGTACTGCATCGATGACTCACACCTTTTTATTATTATTCGAACAACTGTCAGGTGTGGCGACAATTCTGGGCGCAATCTGAAAATATTCATGCAGCGACATTGGTACCAAAACATGACAAAATTAAGGATAAATAGGCTAAGACCCACTGAGTTATAAAATGCAATTTACTGAACTAAAAATGCTAAAATATGTGCTAAAGATAACTAAATGGGTACAAATTAACCAATAAGTAGGAAGAAAACATATGTTATTTCTAGTATTATTACATGCCAAAAGGGTTATTTTTCTCGTTGTACGAGTTTGACATGAGATGAGATGATGATATATATATTCACTTATTGTACCAGAATCCAGCATTTGTTGCAGATTACCAAGTTATACTCACAATGATTCAGGCGTGTTTCTAGGGGAGGATGTGTAGCCTACAGGCTTGGCACTTAGTGCCCTAGCGTGTTTACGAAGGGATGTTTAGCCTACAAGCTTGGCACATTGTGCCCTGGCGTGTTCATGGATGGTATAGCTCAAAAGAGCAATTTGGCGTGTTTTGGTTGGTTACCCGAGTATCCATATCTTATTATTTTAGTTCATCCAAAAAATTGTTTTAAAAGGTACTATGTTGGATTGTGTATATGTGGTAATTGGAAATGGATGTGCATATGTATATATATAAATGACCAATTGATGTATATGTCGTAAACATTTAATAGTCCTGATTGAATGGCATTGAATCTAATTGTATTGAAAAATTTGATAAGTTATATGTATAGTATACATATTGAGTTATATTAGTTATCTCGATACGTTTAGTTATTAAATGAGGTAAGTTTGTCGTGTTAATACCTATGAGCTTACTAAGCTTATTTGAAGCTTACTCCATTTATTTTTTTTCTTGCTGTTATCGTTTTGCGGAACTCGATGGTCAGATCATCTTGAAGATCACATTATCTAGCCTCCATTTTGGTAGTCTTTCAAACGTTTAATCTGGTTATGTGGCATGTAATAGGATTTGAATTGTATATAAGTGTTTTATAAAAGTAAAGTGTGTTTTGTGTTTGCACCAATTATGTGGGCTTGTTGGTATATTGATGTGTTTGATCACGGTATAAAATAATAGCCTTGAATGTGGTTATTGAGTTGGTATGTGATGGAATATTACAAGTATTTGGTAAGTTAGAATATGATATGGAATGACTGGATAGGTGGTATTTTGGTTGGAACATATGTCATTATATTTTAATTGATTTGGAGATTATAAGCATAATATGTGACAAGGTTTTAGTGTCAAAATTTATAGGTGGTTATATTGGTACGTGGCTAATGGTGTGTGTTAGAAATTTTGGCATTTGATGACACATATGGTGCATGTATAACTATGTTCAAACTTGGCATGAAATAGGAAACACTTTGATATTAACTTATATTTTGATGGAGCCTTGTGGCATACTGGTTAGAAATAGGAAATGTATGTTTTGGCAGGATTATTGTGCATCTTAGACAGGTTTGAAGAATGGATATATGCATATTCATGACATAGATGAAGATTTGGGGTGATAGCTTGCATAGTATGGTACATTTTTAGGTCACAAGGTTTAGCACATGACCATGTGTCACATACGGGTTGTTGACATGGCCGTGTGCAATTTAATTTTTGGTTACTTTCATATCACACGGTCAAAGTTAGTTACATGGTCCAGCCACACGGTAGTGTGACATTTGTTGAAATTTTATACTTTGACCCACACGACCTCGGTGAGTTACACGGCCGGGATATACGATCATGTTAGTTAATGCCACACGGTCTTAGCCTGCTACACGACCATGTGACCCTTGTTTTATAATTTTTCCCATTCTTTTCTAAAAATTTTCAATTCAAACCTTGATTGTTTTTGGGTTGATTTTAGAGCTTTTGTAAGCTCGATTTAAGATCGAAATTTTATGCAAAACATGTTTGTTCGAATGATTGAGATGATGAATGTTTTATTAAACTTTTTAATTAAATTCACATGTTCTTGTTCTGTTTATTTCTGTAACATCTCGTAACTCGATTTCGGCAACGAAGATGAGTAAAGGGTGTTACATAGTTTGAAGTTTTCTACCACCATTTCCACATTCAATATGGCATATCTACGACGTTTGAAAAAACACTTATGTAAGAAATTTATAAAAAAAATTAATATAAAAATATGTAATACATTGCTAGATTATTAAATTTAAACCTTACTTTTTATTAATTTTTTTATTATTTTTAAATGCACACATGTGTTCTAAATATGTGGTTTTCACATGCATATACGTGTGATAGAAATTATAGTATTGATAATGTCCTTGGCTGAGTTTGTGTCACAAATCAACTCAATCTCAACTCAAGAAAAATGATAATACTGTGATAAACATTTGGATTCCATTTAATATTCTTAATTTGATTTATTTACCTATTAAAATTTCCTTTTTGTAACACCCCTAACTCGTATCCGTCGCCAGAACAGGGTTACGGAGTATTCCCGAAGTTTACAGTACAAACAAATAGAATTTCAAACATTTCATATCTTAACAATATTCATATCAAAAACCAATCAAAATCATTCATATTGTCCCTTATACGAGCCCTCGAGGCCCTAAAATCGCGTTAGAAATAAGTCGGGACTAAATCAGGAACTCAAAGAATTTCTTTCAGAAAAATATGAAAATTTACAAACTATAAGGGTCACACGGCCGTGTGGCCAGGCCGTGTGGGCATTCGAAATAGGGACATACGACCGTGTCCGTGCCAGTGTAACTCACTGACTTGGTCACACTTCCAAGTCACACGCCCATGTGCTAGGCCGTGTACCCTTCGAAGTACCCTTACACGCCCGTGTGCCAGGCCGTGTGCTAGGCCGTGCAATAGCCTGACTTGCAACCTTTTAAAAACTAAAAAGGACACACAGCTGTATCACCTGGCCGTGTGTCACACACGGCTGAGACACACTGTTGTGTCTAAAACTAACTATGACCACAATAAAGGCAAGCGCACCTATCGTTTAATAGTATAGTTATGGTAAGACCGATAATATCGTATCCACAAGGACCAAGAGTACTAGTAATTACTATCTTTTGATTATCTAACCTAAAAATTGGAGTGATTCTTTTAAACTAAAACTTAATTAAAAACATGACAACGAAAGAATTGGGAAAATACTTTTAGACAACTTATGTGATAAGCAATACCTAAGGAAGAATCCACCTAGACTTCACTTATTACTTTTGATTCATATGATTTATTCACTTGACTTAACCCGTAGAAATCCCTGATTTATGTTAATATCTCTCTCGAGACTAAAAAAAAACTGACTCTAGGTTGATTAATTGAAATCTCTTTCTAATTAAAACCTCTATTGTTGCATTAACTCGATCTATAGATTCCCTTATTAGATTTGACTCTAATCAAATGATTTTGTCGCCCCTATGTCTAGGGTTGCAATCAACTCCGCTTACTTGTGTTGATCTACTCTTAAACAGGGACTTTTGCTCCACTGAATAAGCACATTTGACTTGAATCAATAACCTGAATTATCAAAACAAGAATAAGAACTCACAATTAAGAATAAGAACAAGTATTTATCTTATAAATCAAATAGTAATAAGATTCATCTAGGTTTCATCCCCTTAGGTATCTAAGGGATTTAGTTCATAATGATAGAAGGAAACATCATAGAATAAGGAAAACTACAAAACATAAGAAAACCCAAAAACTTCTAAAGAACTTGATGGGAGATCTTTAGTCTTGATGGAGATCCTTCCTCCGAGCTACTTCCGAAGGCTATCTTCGAGTATTTTCTGCATTCTATTTTGTGTCCTCTTTTAGGTCACCCCCTAGGGTGTTTATATAGGCTTTGGAACGTCTTTCTTTGCCCACAAGTATCCTTTTCTGGATAGAATTAGTCTTTGATACGGCAGGGACACGCCCGTGTGATACGCCCGTGTTCGATTACCTTAGGCCGTGCTCGCTCCTACCCACCACACACGGCCGTGTGGTCTGCCCGTGGATGATAGTCCAGGCCGTGGTCGATCCTGCTCGTAGCACACGGCCGTGTCCAATGGTCCAGGCCGTGTTGGATTCTAAGATAGGCTTATTTTGTCCCTTTTTGGCCTGTTTCTCGTTCTTTTCGACTCCTAAGCTCTCCTGAGGATAAAACATGAAATTAAAGGATTAGGAGCATCGAATTCAGTAAATCTAATGAAAACTCATCCAAAAATAAGCTAAGCATGGGGTTAAAATATGTATAAATTATGGTTTATCAAATATCCCCACACTTAAGCCTTTGCTTGTCCTCAAGCAAAATCCTCAACTCATGTTTAAAATTAACTTCCTCAATTCATAATTCTCATTCATAATGTCTCATCATAATTCATAGATAATTCATACATTGATAATTTAACTAGAAGAGTCCTAGAGATTCAAACAATCTCAGTCATAGATTTTTATAGCATGAAAACATAGGTGTTTCCCCTTACCTAAATAATTACCTCTGATTCAAAACTGACAAGTATTGACATCCTCACTAAAGATTCACTCAAACCACTCAAAGTGTTTAAGGTTCAAATTAAGCACTCAAAAGTCAAACATGAAAAGTTAATCCCATAGGCTTGCATGAAAATCAAATCTCCACCACTATAAAATGAAATGATACACAAATAAAAAGGTCTTTTAAAGGGTTGTAATGGGGCTTGGGTTAAAGGTGTGGATAAAGGCTGAATTAGAGGGTTAGTATCGAGATTGAATTGACAATTTACCTAACTAGAGAAATACTGAATAATTACAATAATTGAAAACTTATCACTAATAACACGAGCTTCTTCTAAAGATAATGAAATTAACAGTTTAAGATTATAACACTAATAATGAATAAAATTCCATGTTTTTTTTTAAGAATAAGAACAAGTACATACAATAATAAGATAGAATTTAACAACTGAAATAAAAAATGTAGTTAGGCAACTGATCAAATCAAATCTTGACAAAAGGGTAGTCAAGAAAAATGGGGATAACAAATCAAAATAGGTTTCGGGTTAATATTAATGGGTGAGTCAAGAAAACGGTTTATTAGGCTAAAAAGGGTTCACTATGGGTTAATTATGAGGGTAAGCTTTTCAGTGGAATAAGTGGGTTAAATCCTAAGTGCCTTTATCATCTCAGTATATCAAATCAAAGGTGTGGTCTCGACATGTATGATCGAAGCAAGTTCTAGAATAACAAATCAATGTTGACACACTCATAATTAATAAAGTGAGCAAGAAAAGAATATGCTCTAAAAGGCTCAAAATCTCACAAAAATTATGGTTTTTGATGACAACCTTGCAAATTTCAAACTTCAAAGTAATACTTAAATTTAGGGAAATGACCTAACAAAATTTTAATTCTGAAAATAGACCTATCATGCTTGATTCTCTAATATCTTAAGGTTTAAACCATCAATGCACAATTACCTAAGACTTAATCCAGAAACATATCAATGAAAATCATAAATCAATAGAAGTTTCATTCTAACAAAGAGTATGAGAAAATTACTTAAGAATAAGGCGAGAGTATCTGAGATTGTTGACACCTCCCCACACTTAAGATGTACATTGTCCTCAATGTACAAAGATAAATAGTGACAATAAAGTAAGAAAATCATAAGAGAGGGAGAGAAGTAAAACTTCTTGAATTTTGGATGGAGTCAAAAAAAAAAAGAAACGATGTAAAGTTGGGCAGGGGTGTTGGATACTCCGGTGGTGGTATGGTCGTTCCTTAATAGCCCTTTGAACCTAAATTAAAGAAATCAAAATGTAATAATATAAATTAAAGACAAGAAAGGTAAACGGAAAGAATTTAAAAATGAAAATAAAAGAAAAAGAAAAAATAAATGGACTCAAAGGTCCTTGTCTTGTCGAATTAATGAAGCGGCCGGCATGAACTTATGTGGAGTGGTCGTGCATGGGGAGACCGTGCTAGGGGCCTTTCACTTTTTTGACATGGAGATCATGGCTTTTCTCTTGCCTCTAGTATTTGATCTTTGTGTACGGTGGTAAGGATGGTGGTTGGTGTAGTGGTGGTGTAAAGAAAGAGTAAGGGAAAGGGAGAAAGGAAAAGGAAGGGAAAAGATAATGGGAAAAGAAAGGGGTGCGGTGGCTAGGTTTAGGTAGAAGAAGAATTGGGGAAGAAAATGAACAGAAGAAGGGGGTTTAAATAGAAATCGTGGCATCTGGTACCTGCCCATGCCCGTGTGCCCTGGGCGTGTTAGGTCACACGGTCGAGTTGTGCGGCCGTGTGATGCTTCGTTCGTTTCTCCTACGGCCGTGTAGAGGTTTCCACACCCATGTTCGTTTGATCAGTATCGACCACGGCCTAAGGACACAGGCATGTCGCACACCCGTGTTACGTTCTCAGTGTCGACCACGGCTGTATCGCACGGCCATGGCATTTTTTCGCAGCCCGTGTTTTGAGAAAATTGTGATCCTTGGTTCGTACGGTCTCTGCCATGCCGATGTGCATATTCGTGGTGTCCACACGACCATGTCCACACTCGTGTGCAAGGCCGTGTGGTAGGGAAACCTGCGCTTTATTAATTTGGTTAGTTTTTAGTTAGGTGTTAAAAATAAAAAATATGAAACTTAAAGGGGTTAGTGCTCGGGTTGCCTCCCGAGAAGCGCTCGTTTAAAGTCTTAAGCTAGACTTACCTCTCATTCGCATAATCGTGGTGGTTTGAGGAGTTGAAACTCCTCATTCTTGCTATCAATTGTATTAAAATACGATTTTAGACGAGTACGATTGACCTTGAAGGTGCCAAATTGAGAATGAGTTACCTCAACTGTACCGTATGGGAAAGTATTAAGTACCGTGAAAGGAGTTATTCCATTAGGTTCAGAAGTGGCAACACGAGGATCTGTATTCTCCATTAGAACTTGGTCTCCAACCTTGAAGTAGTTTGCTTCATCTTTAAGTTCGTTATGGAGTTGCCTCGGTTTTTCTTCGTGTGTTCTTGGTTTCTCCTCAATATGTGTCTTCCACTCGTCTAGTTCATCGATCTGAAGCCTTCGCTCCTCATGAGTTATTTCATTGTTGGTACGAGATCTAGGATGTGGCTAAGTTGTGTAATTTCGTGGTGCTTCCTGAAAAGAAGGTTGAACCAAATGGTCATTAATAGAATTTATGTTCTCACCTTTATTACTCGATGTCCTAGCCGAGTCAAGAGCCTGAAGAGTGATCGTTTCATCACCTACACGAAGAGTGAGTTCACCTGTACCAACATCAATTCTAGTTTTAGCAGTTGCTAAAAAGGGTCTTCCTAAAATTAAAGGAACATTATTGAACTCATCCATGTCTAAGACAACAAAGTCTACTGGGAATATGAATTTATCAATTTTTACTAGTACATCTTCGATTATACCCCTAGGAACTCTAATAGTTTTATCAGCCAATTGAATGCTCATCCTAGTTTGTTTGGGTTTCCCAAGACCTAGCTGTTTAAACATTTTATAAGGCATAACATTTATGCTTGCCCCTAAATCTGCTAAAGCATTACTAACAGATAAACCACCAATTAAGTAAGGAATCGTAAAACTCCTTGGATCTTTTAACTTTTTTGGTAGTCTATTTTGTAGGATTGCTGAGCATACTGCATTTAGCTCCACATGCGACGCCTCGTCTAACTTTCGTTTGTTTGTCAAAAGCTCTTTTAAAATTTTTTTTTGAATTGGGCATCTGCGAAAGAGCTTCAATAAACTGTAATTTAATATATAATTTTTTTAAGAGTTTAAGAAATTTTCCGAATTGTTCATCTGTGTGGTCTTTCTATGTCGCATTGGGATATGGCACACGAGGTTGGTATTCTGTACTTACCGATTTCGGTTTATCATGGCTTACCTCAACCTTACCTTTATCTACCACGTTCTCTTGCCTCTGTTTTGGTTCGTCTAACCCTTCACTATCGCGAGCAGTAATGGCATGAATTTGCTCCTTTGGGTTAGTTTCAGTGTTGCTTGGCAAGCTACCTTGAGGTCGTTCAGATATGAGCTTAGCAAGTTGTCCTAATTGGTTCTCGAGCCCTTGAATCGATGCTTGCTGATTTTTTAGTGTTGTTTCGGTGTTTTGGAAATGAGTTTCTGACACCGCGATAAATTTTCTTAGCATCTCCTCAAGGTTCGGTTTTTTCTCTTGTGGGTAGGGTTGCTGTTGAAAGCCTGGAGGGGGTTGTTGTCTCTGATTTCCTTGACCACCCCATGAGAAATTGGGATGGTTCCTCCAACCTAGATTGTAAGTGTTACTATGAGGATTATTCTGAGGTCTAGAATTATTACCCATATAGTTCATCTGTTCGCTTTCTATGCCATAGTTGTAGGATGGATATTCTGTATTGCTTATTCCTCCTCCATTCGTATCGCACTGCATCACTGGATGTACCTGTGAAGAACCACACAAACCATCAATCTTTTTATTCAATAGTTCTACCTGATTTGATAGCATTGTCACTGCGTCGAGGTTGAAAACTCCGGCGACTTTTGTTGGCTTCGTCCTCATAACTTGCTACTGATAGTTATTCAGTGACAGCTCCTCTATAAACTCATAAGCCACTTCAGGGGTCTTGTTATTTAGGGTTCCACCGGCGGCTGAATCAATCAACTGCCTAGTTGAGGGGTTCACACCGCTGTAAAAGGTTTGAACCTGTAGCCACAAAGGTAACCCATGGTGAGGGCACCTTCTTAATAAATCCTTATATCTCTCCCATACTTCTTTAAGTGTCTCTAAATCCATTTGCACAAAAGAAGAGATATCATTCCTCAACTTAGCCGTTTTAGCCGGTGAAAAATATTTAAGTAAAATTTTTTCATTCATTTGGTCCCATGTAGTGATTGATCCTCGTGGTAACTAGTTCAACCACTGTTTAACTTTGTTCCTCAACGAAAAGGGAAACAACCGAAGGCAAATGGCATCATCAGAAACGCCATTAATTTTGAAAGTGTCGCAGAATTCCAGAAAATTTGCCAAGTGATTGTTTGGATCCTCATCCTGCAAACCATCAAACTGAACAAATTGCTGAATCATCTATATAGTGTTAGGTTTCAGCTTCAAAATTATTTGCAAAGAATAGCAGTCTAACAATACTTGATTCGGTTACTGTTAAATTAGGTTTAGCATAATCATACATAGTGCGAGGAGCAGGATTTTGATTCACCGGGTTTGCGGCAACCACAGGAGGTAGCGGATTATTATCAGCCATCTCCTTAGTAGTGTTAGTTTCGTCTTCTTGCTCTCCTTCTATGTATTGTAGACTTCGCCTTATTTCTCTTCGGTTTCTGCGAACTGTACTTTCAATCTCACTGTCAAAAAGTAATAGTCCTGATGGGTTCCTTCTAGTCATAAACTAAAAGTTCCTGCCAGAAGCAAAGAAAGAAAAATTAGAAAAGTAGAAAAGAAATTAAATTGCAAAATAAAAATAATGGCTAAAGTAATAAAAATTTAGCGTTCCTAATATCTTAGTCCCCGGCAACGGCGCCAAAAACTTGTTGTGTCTAAAACTAACTATGACCACAATAAAGGCAAGCGCACCTATCGTTTAATAGTATAGTTATGGTAAGACTGGTAATATTGTATCCACAAGGACCAAGAGTACTAGTAATTACTATCTTTTTATTATCTAGCCTAAAAATTAGAGTGATACTTTTAAACTAAAACTTAATAAAAAACACGACAACGAAAGAATTGGGAAAATACTTTTAGACAACTTATGTGATAAGCAATACCTAAGGAAGAATCCACCTAGACTTCACTTATTACTTTTTATTCATATGATTTATTCACTTGACTTAATCCGTAGAAATCCCTAATTTATGTTAATATCTCTCTCGAGACTAAAAATAACTGACTCTAGGTTGATTAATTGAAATCTCTTTCTAATTAAAACCCCTATTGTCGCAATAACTCGATCTATGGATTCCCTTATTAGATTTGACTCTAATTCGGCAGATTTCCGTCGCCCTATGTCTAGGGTTGCAATAAACTCCGCTTAATTGTGTTGATCTACTCTTAAACAGAGACTTTTACTCCACTGAATAAGCACATTCGACTTGAATCAATAACCTGAATTATCAAAACAAGAATAAGAACTCACAATTAAGAATAAGAACAAGTATTTATCTTATAAATCAAATAGTAATAAGATTCATCTAGGTTTCATCCCCTTAGGTATCTAAGGGATTTAGTTCATAATGATAGATGGAAACATCATAGAATAAGGAAAACTACAAAACATAAGAAAACTCAAAAACTTCCAAAGAACTTGATGGGAGATCTTCAGTCTTGATGGAGATCCTTCCTTCGAGCTGCTTCCGACGGCTATCTTCGAGTATTTTCTGCGTTCTATTCTGCGTCCTCTTTTAGGTCACCCCCTAGGGTGTTTATATAGGCTTTGGAACGTCTTTCTTTGCCCACAAGTAACCTTTTCCGGATAGAATTAGTCTTTGATACGGCAAGGACACGCCCGTGTGATACGCCCGTGTTTGATTGCCTTAGGCCGTGCTTGCTCCTGCCCACCACACACGGCCGTATGGTCTGCTCGTGGATGATAGTCCAGGCTGTGGTCGATCCTGCTCGTAGCACATGGCCGTGTCCAATGGTCCAGGCCGTGTTGGATTCTAAGATAGGCCCATTTTGTCCCTTTTTGGCCCGTTTCTCGTTCTTTTCGACTCCTAAGCTCTCCTGAGGATAAAACATGAAATTAAAGGATTAGGAGCATCGAATTCATCAAATTTAATGAAAACTCATCCAAAAATAAGCTAAGTTTGGGGTTAAAATATGTATAAATTATGATTTATCATACATGTCCGTGTCTCTACTTGTGTGGACGAAAATAGGTCATTTTACAAGCCATATTTCTCACCTAATTTGGCATCCACCTACACTTAACATTGTGCACATAAACAAGCCATATTATGGCATCCAAAACAAGCAAAATCAAGCCTTAAACATATAGTATATTCACATACAACCAATATGCCCTTAGGCACCTCAAATGACAATTATAAACATATTTAACCATGTATTCAATATAACCCAATGTTCAACTAAATTATATGCATAATTTAATCATTACATATCATGTAGATCACTTTACCAAAACATACCAATTGATGTTAAACATGCCCTTCAATTTTTAACATAATTAGACATATATGTCTTACACAACAAGGTACCAATTCACAACCAATTCATCAACTCACAAAACACTTATACAAGATGCACATATAACTATCATTTTACTTTTCATCATTCAACCACCAATCAAGCCACACCTCAACCAAATTAAGGCTACATATATCCATATTTAAATTTACCAAAACACAAGCCAACTCAAATGGCTATAATCATAACAAAAAATATAGGCCAACATTAGCCAAAATAACTTATACATGCCATTATAACCAAACTTAAACCAGCCGAAAGTACCGAGTGAGCCGATGGATAGTGTGATGGATCTTCGACTAACTTCAAACCCGATCAAGCTTCCGATAATCTGAAAGGTAAAGAAAAATAACTACGTAAGCAATGAATGCTTAGTAAGCTCGTATGAACTATAGTCATATCAATCCATTTCAAATATGAAATTTATACATATCAAGAATAATCATATATCGATACCACAAGATTCATGAAACCATACTCAACAACTTACAAAATGAGTAAATCCACAACATCATTTATACATATTATCACTAGCATATTAGGATTTTAAAAAACTTTAAACTCTTCCCCAATTTATTTGTTTTCATTTGCATTTCATTACTTTCCACACTCATTCCATATGCATAACACACAAATCATAAGCATATCATTCAAACATAGTCACAAGCTAGTGCATTTAAACATAGTCCTTTTTCGAGTTAATCACAAGATAAGTCATTTCATAAGAAATTGCATAATTTAAACCTTACCACTCTTTCATGAGCACAAGCATATTTTCATTTGAGCACTTACCATTTCAATGCAACTTATAAGTAAACATAATACTATTCAACCAACAGCTTGACACTTGCCTAAGCATCAAACAACAACACATGTTAGCATACTTGAACATATTTCATATAAATTCAACATTGATAACCTTATTTTCTCAACATGTCACACTTGAGTTTATTACCTGTCTCATCTTACATAATTTCTACGTAGCATCATATCAAAGATGTTCATATATGTACATATTATGATACATATCATTCACTTACCGTTTCTTCATATACATATATCATCCATTTCAATATATTAATATATTATGTACCATCATTTCCAAGTATTTCATGTATATACTTGTATTAGTTCGTTTCGAACTCATATCATCTCGTAACAAAACATTTCCTGTTGAACCATTTAGAATATCGTTGGATACTCAGGTAGCTCACAGTGGTGTGCTAAACTATAATTTGTCAATTCCTGTACATGTATGCTCATACAAGCTGTAACACCCCTTACCCGTATTCAAGCCGGAACAGGGTTTGAGGCATTACCTAACTAATCTTGCTTAAACATCTCAAATAGGGTTATAAAATTTCGTTTAAACCCATCACTTGTACATACTCGGCCTAGGAGGCCCTAAAAATACTTTCGAGAGGTATCAGAACTATTTCGAAAACTTTTACGAGTTCAAGAAACTTTTCAACAAAATAGGGGCCACACGTCCGTGCGGGTCTAGGGACACGCCCATGTGCCCCTAAGGCATGCCCGTGCCTTCCACCTGTGGTCGACACTGACTAAGTTCACACGGCCTTGGCACGCCCGTGGCCCTGGCCCGTGTACCAAACCTTGGCATTCTAACATATTCACATGGCCTATACACACGTCCGTGTGCTTCAGCTGTAACATCCTGGTTTAGGGCCTAGTAAGAATAGTGGTGCGAGACCACAAATCAGAGGTTTATGAATGATTTTTTGAGGATTATGCTATGTATGCATGCTAGTGTGAAAGTTTCATGAAGCAATTTTGTGAAATTGTGGTTGAATTGTCCAAAAGGACTAAATTGTAAAAGTTGCAAAATGTGAGATTCTAGAAGCTAATTGTGTGAAATAGCTTTAGATTATTAATTAGAGGTCCTTAAATAGCAATTTTTCCAATTTCTAATATTTGGACAAAATTGGGCATGGATGAGTTAAAATAGAAAGTTTATCAAAAAGTGCATTTTGGTCATTTATCAATTAAGTGATTAAAATAGAGAAAAATGACAAAATTCATTCATCTTCTTCCCCAAGGTCACGAAAATTCCAAGAGCCATTGTTAGGGTTCTTCAAATTTTTCAAGCTTGCTAGTAAGTGCATCTAGCCTCGTTTTTGATATTCTTTGTATTTTTGAAGTCCTAGTAGCATGAGTAAGCTATTTTTAGCTATATGATGAGCTAAAATGGATGTTCAAAAATTTGGTCATGTATGACATGCATGTATGTTGATATTTTATGGAAGATTATAAAAGCTTGATGTAGTAGAAACATCTTTTGTTAAGTGATTTTCCATGAAAATGCATGTAGGGACTTGATTGTGAAAATCTTAAGTTTGGTCATACATGTGTGTTTTAGTGAGAATTGATGATAGCTTTAGTTGAATAAGTGGTTCGACTAAGCATGAAAGACTAGAAAGTTGAATAAAAATCACTTTACGAGCCTTTGGGGCTAAAGTGTAAATAAGAGAAAGTTTAGGGGCAAAATAGTAATTTTGCTAAAGTATGAGATAAGGGTCAATCTAGTCAATGTGTGTATTGAATAAGCTGATTTATTCATTATAGATCAAGAAAGGCAAAGCCCGGATCGAAACTGAGGCAAAACCAAGGTGGTGGACTAAATTGCAAGTCTCAATACTTTTGAGTACCGAGGTAAGTCTATGCATAAACAATGCATTCATACTTACAATTTGTTGATTATAGCTAGTGTGTAGCTTGTTCGAGATTGATTGAGAACCTATGTGGTCCAAGTAGAATGAATGTAGTAGAATTGTGAATGGATGTTTAATTGAGTAAGTAGACATGTGAATGTGTAGTGATAATACTAGATGGCAGGCTAAGTGCGATACCATCCTAATGCATATTGACGATGAGCTGGCTATGTGCAATGCTATCGTTAGGTATATCGTTTAGTGGGCTAAGTGAGAAACCCCTATGATTACCTTTGTGGTAGGCTAAGTGCGATACCACCTTATTAATCGACCGTGGTGTGCTAAGTGCGAAACCACCGAGACATTTGCTATGTGGGTTAACTGTGTGGATTAGCCTTGTGATTGCATTATTGAGTAAAGAAGCTGTGTGGATGCATTATTAAGTTAATTAGCTGTGGATGAATTATTGAGAAATAATGATGTGTTGTATATTGTGTAAATGTGACATTGAATGCAGGGGTGCATTTCGATGGTTATGAGTATGTGACTCATGATGTGTTGGAAATGTGGTAAGGGTTAGAAAGAGTAAGCATAGTTGTTCATTACTTTTGGTAGTATAATGCTAATTGTTGTTTAGCTTATACTATGATGCTTAATTGTTTATGTGTAAACTTACTAAGCTCAAAGCTTACTCCTTTTCTTTTCCCTTGTCTTATAGAGTAAAAGTGTTGAACCGATATACGAGGATCAATTGGAAGATCGCCCACACTATCAGCACACTCTGGTACATGAGACTCAATGTTTTGTATATGGCATGTATAGGGGCTAGACAAGTTATTGAATTTTGTTGTAAATGGCTAAGATGTGTTGGCCTTTAGATGGATAGCTTATTTTGTATAATGCCATAGTTGTTGGCTATTTTATGTTATATGAAAAGTTATAGTTGTCTATGTGATATTGCAATTCAATTTGAGTTGATTATGATTGTGTTAGATGAGTATATGTTGTGTATGCTAAAGGGGTGAAAAGAACTTGGCACATAACTTTGTTCTTGTCCATGTGGATAGACACACGAGCGTGTGTCTAGACCATGTGAGACACACGGTCAGTCCACGGGCGTGTAACTTGGTCGTGCGTCCCCTGCATGTTAGTTTTGTAAATCAGAATAGACCACGGACTAGTCACGCGGGCGTGTGCCTAGAACGTGTATGTTAATCAGTGTTGGCCACGGGCTAGCTACACAGGCGTGTGTCTAGACTCTATGCCTTGTTAAGGTAGTCAGTGTGCACCACGGGTGGTAAGCACGGGCGCGTGCCTTGGCCGTGGGGCATTGGCAGAATGCTGGAGTTTTTAAGCACGGTTTGGGGACATGGGCGTGTGTATCCATGCACGGGCGTGTCTAATCTTGCACGGGCGTGTGAGATCTGTATAAAAGAGAAAAATTTTAAGATTGGAAAAAGTTCCGGTTTAGTCTCGAGAGCCCTCATGTGTATGAGTGAGGCCTTGTAAGTCGAGAATGAGGTTGTTGAGATGACTTCAGAGAGTAGTTACGACGAGCCTAAGTGGTGATCAAGTGGTTTTAGTTCGGTAATGCCTCGGGCCCAGTTTCGGCGTAGAACCCGGGTAAGGGGTGTTACATCAGCCGTGTGGTGATTTAAATTCCAAGTGCAAGGTGCAGACTTCACATGGCTTGGGCATATGCCCATGTGTTAACCGTGCCTCCCACATGGTCTAGACACATGCCCGTGTGTCTACCCATATGGACAATTAGAAGGCTATCTACCAAGCCCTTTGCCACCCTACATTGCATGCATACATACACCAATTTCATTCAACACAATTCATGACCCGAAGACACATCTAAATATTCCATTCAACATCCACACACAAGGGCATACACTTCAAGAAAATCACTTTCATTAAGCAAAAGAATTTGCCAAGTATTTGCCGAACTTAAGGCCATTTACAAAATGACTTTAGTAACATACATAGCCAACACTTTGGCTAACAATTATAACTTAACAAAATACTGAGTCCTATACATGCCATACTCAAAATAAGTCTAAATTGTTATACCAAAGTGATGTCGATAGTGTGACTTCCGAACTCCTACGTCCACGATCCTCGAGTTATCTTGGCGTTACTACAAGGAAGAAGGGCAATGAAAGGAGTAAGCATAAAGCTTAGTAAGTTTGCATGGAAATAAAATAGCAATAATAAGCTCATAATATAATCCATCCATGGCATTAATTAATCATACACGAGTCAAAGGCTTCTTGACATACTTACTTACAATTGCCCTTATTTAGCACATACCGTACCACATATCGTAATCGTTTCTTCGTGACTCATTCACGAGTACCTGTATTCACTCATTCCCATAACTTTAGTACAATTTCATTTCTACTTTAAACTTATCTACTTATCCCATTAATCACTAGGGATAATCAAAGACGCATATTCATCGTCATTAATGTATGTATGGCCAATGCCACATCCCCGAGGTGGTCTTACATGGAGCCACTTCTAAATGCCAATGCCATATCCCGGATATGGTCTTATATGGGAATTTCATATCATGTATCGATGCCATATCCGGGATGTGGTCTTATACGATTCTCATAGTCATCACCGAAGCCATATCCCGAATATGGTCTTATACGGGATCTCAACTCAGTGTCGAGGCCATATCCCGGACATGGTCTTATACGGGACCTTATCTATTTCATATCTCGATGATAGCATTTTCGTAATCAATATGGTCCACTAGAACTTCATCCTCTCATTCAATATTAACTACTCAATTAGTAGAGCTTCATGCATCAATATAATGCCAAGCATTCTCAATATGCTAACATAAATGTTGCAATAGTCACATACAAACTTATCTCGTTTTTCAAAATGAGTTAGCTCATCGGCTTAGTCCACAACTTTGTTCTTTCCCCGATCGAGGAGGATTCTCGATTCTTCTTGCTCTATAATATCAAATTAGCTCATTTTAATCACTGCATTAATAAAAACATCTCAATAATGATACTTAGGCAAAATTACTATTTTGCCCCTAAACTTTGGCAAAATGACCATTTTGCCCCTAGGCTCGAAAAATTAATTCTAATCACATTTATACCTTTAACAAGTCTAGGTGAACATTTAATACTCTTATATCTATCATCAAAACTCCACATTTCACATATTTACTACAAATTTGTAACCTTTTCATTAAGGTCCAACTAGGTGTTTTCAAGGCACCACCTTTCACAAAAGTTGTTCATCTAACAACCAAGACTCATTTTATCCCATAAAAATGCAGCAAACAACTTAAAATCTCACATGGCAAGTCCCTAGACTTTTCACCATAATGCAAGGTAGTCCCCTCTTTAGAAAGCTTAAGCTTTAGGGGTCTCAAAAGTACAACTATTTTCAAGAAAAGGTCACTAGAACACTTACTTGAATGGATGAGAGCTTGCTAAAATTCTGAGCATTCAAAAACCCCTATTTGCTTGCTATTTTTGGTGGAGAAGAATGAACAAAAATATGGATATCATCTTTTCTTTATTATAATATTAAACTAACAATTTAGTCCACCAAACATCACCAACTTTGACCAACTTGGTCAATTTTTGTCCCCTATGATGTCTACAGTCGGCCAAGCCTTAAATTGCCTTTTAAAAACCTAAAATTTACAATCTATGGCTATTTGGTACTTTTAGCTTATAGAATGGAACTTTCATACTTTATGCGATTTAGTCCCTTTTCGCGATTAAACATGAAATCGCTAAAATTAAAGCACCAAAATTCTCATGCAAATATACTATCATGCTCTGACTCATAATATGGCGTGAACAATAAATTTCTCAAATCTTGAATTAGTGATCCCGAGATCACTATTCTGACTAGCCCTTAAATCGGGTTGTTACACAAGTTATGAATCGGTATGCTCTTACGAGCTGTAATCGGTAAGCTCATACGAGCTGAGTAACGATAAGCTCATACGAGCTATGGTGTGTCCGCAACACACGCAGGACCTCAACCAAATCGGTAACCCTAATGACATGTCATTTTTATCCTACAAATTCCTAAGGTTCAAATAGGACTCAGTAATCATCGTACGTCGTTGGATTCACGTCGTTTCATAACACGATAAATTGCATACTAACATATATATTGATTTAATCATAATATAATCACATTTTAATATTAAATTTAATCAAAATTATACAGAATATAGTATTTACGAACTTACCTGACTAAATTGCAGAAATACCAAAATTTTAGGGCATTTTGGTAATTTTCTAATTTCCTTGATTTTTCACATGATCTTGATCTAAATTAATAATTTCATTCAATATATTAATTTAGACAATGAAACAATTCATTTCATGCAATTTGGTCATTTTTTACATTTTTACAAAATTGCCCCTAAAGTTTTACTTTTATTCAATTTAGTCCCTAAGCCCAAAACATGCAAATTAACCATTTTTAATACAAATACAATCTAGAGAATTTTCATAGTATTCAAAACATCCCATTTATGCAACAATTTCACATTAAATCCTTGTACTTTTATTAATTTAACAAATTAGTCCCTATTCGAAAAATTCATCAAAATCACTTAACAAAATACTTTTAAATATAAATCAACATTTCAAATTCATCATCTAACATCAAAACCACAAGATTAATCAATGGAAACATTCAAAATCGTTAACAGTTTCAAAATTGAAGATACGGGCTAGCTGGACCTAGTTGCGACGATCTCAAAAACATAAAAATTATTAAAAACGAATGAAAAATGTCTTACCATGCATGAATTGAAGCATGGCCGAACCTTGGTTCTTCTTGCCATGGTGTTTCAGTGATGAAGATGTCAAATGAAGAGAAAACCTTTGTTTTCTTATTTTATTAACTTTTTATTTCTTTATTTTATCTTTTTCATTTAATAATAACATTATAATATAAAAATCACATATAAAATTAAAAGAACATAAAGCTTTAATCGTCCACCAACTTAAGAATGGGTAATTTACCCATTAAGGCCATCCAATTATAATTCTTTAATCAATTAACACATTTAAACTAATAGCAATTGACTTTTTCAACTTTTACGATTTAGTCCTTTTTGCTTAATTAACTATCGAAACGATAAAATTTTCCAACGAAACTATAATACCACCTTAATTACACTATTTAAATATTTATAAAAATATTTACGACCCGGTTTATAAAAATGAGGTCTCGATACCTCAATTTCTAAAACCACTTGACCTTAGGGTCATACCACTTGAACTTAATAAATCGCTTATAAAACAAAAATCACTATATCAAAAACCTTTTCAAAGTAAAAATTAACACGTAAATATTAAATATAATATTTACGAACTTACTCGTCAGATTTGGTGGCCCCGAAACCATTGTTTCCGACACCATTGAAAAACAGGCTGTTACACTTTTACTCCCAATTTAAACTTTTTTTTTTTTTTAATTTCGTACATATTGCATATGTGTTATTATTATAGTTTCAAACATTACGTTTTAATTATTTATTGAATGTTATTTTTAAGCACACATTATAACACCCTAACCCCTCTCCGTCACGGATTAAGGTTATAGAGCATTACCGCCAAATGAACATTTAACATACATTTTAAATATTATCCAATACACATTATAAAACAATCATTCACATACATATCGTCCCTAAATCAAGCCCTCGAGGACCATAAATTACCTTCGAAATGATTCGGGACTAATTTGAAATCATTTTAAAAGTTCATGCAAAAGCTACAAAATTTTAGAAACAAGGGTCACACGGCCGTGTGGCCAGGCCGTGTGCCTCACACGGCTGAGACACACGTCCGTGTCTCAGGCCATGTAACCTTCGAACTAGGGACACACGCCGTGTGTCCCGGCCGTGTCCTTACCGGGTAACTCACCGAGTAGGTCACACGGCGTGTCACACGCCCATGTGCCAGGCCGTGTAACTCTCGAAATAGCCCCACACGCTCGTGTGTCAGGCCGTGTGCTAGGTCGTGTAACTAACTAACTTGCACCTTAAGCACTCAACAGATGACACACGGCCGTGTCACCAAGTCGTGTGTCTCACACGACCAAGTCACACGCCCGTGTCTCTGGCGGTGTGGACCCAAAATGTACTTTAAACAACAAGTTTACCATTTCAAGCTTACTTGGGCTTTAAGCAACTCAAATACCAGTCATTTAACCTATTCAAAATACGATTAAACATACTTAAAACATGCCAAAACAATCATCTTAGGTGCCTAACCAATGTACCCTCATTGGTACCACATTTTATATCATCAAAACATATCAACAATGCATCATCCAAATAAAAGTTTAAAGCATGCCAAAATCACTCAATTTAGCCTAACATATAGCTACGTAAGACATCAAGCTTTAAATTGCATACACATATCAAGCCTCGGGTCAAAACAACATACCAACATTTAGCTTCAAATACAAACATATACTTATATATCATGACCAACATTATACTTATAACTCAAATTTACATCACATTCATAAAACAACTATCAACCAAAGACCTCCTAGTTACATGCCATTACAAAAATAAACATCACCACACTTGAGATCGAGATTGTTGTTGGATGCTGAGTCGACGACCAAAAGAGAAGTACCTAACTTGCGCACAGAAAACTAAACTGTACGTTGAGTAAAACTCGGTGATATTTCTATAATCTGAACATTTGAAGACATAATGGTACATGAATGCTCAACTTGAATTATACAATCATACTACTATCTAAGCATGCAATTACAAAATATCACCATTTCAATTTCATGCATATTATCACATTATTTCATGCTATACTCAATTTTCACATGCCTTCATACTTAATTGGTTTTAACAAATATCTCAATTCACATCACTTGCTATATAGTTAGCTTTTCATAGATCAATCAACAATTCACTTGTACAATGGCACAAACCAATCCATGATCAATTCATGAGTGCATCACTCATGTATTTCATTTATGTTCACAACATAATTCACATTTCATTTTTTTTCAATCCACTTTCTCATTTCCAATTCACATGCTTTTCCATTTCAATATCAGTTACATAACTTTATTATTTAATTACCCTATTAACACGACCCACTCTGGACGGATACACGGATCCAACCAACATACCAATTTGGCGCCCAATGCCTCATCGATAAATCCGAAGTTGATAGTGCACTCAGCCGCCTCATCTGATAAATCCGGAAATAATCGGGCTGGCCCGGCGCTATATAAATTGACACCCAGTGCCTCATTGGTTAAACCGAAACAAATTGGCACCCAGAGCCTTACCAACTCGAGGTCGAAGAAATCCCTGAACTCTTCCTATCCTATGGCATGCCATCTATATCCGACTCAGCTCGTTACAGTTAATAGGGTTCCTTTTTACTTTCAAATACATCAAATGTCCAATTCTCATATATGCACACATAAATATATATTCAATTCAATATTCATATATCAATACATCATAATATACGAAATCACTCCATTTCAATTAAATATGTATTCAATTCAATCTCAAGTACCAACGTACTCACCTCATATGCTTACCACATGCAATAATTCAGATGTAATGATTTATAACTTAATTCAGATTATAAAAACACAAACCATGGATTCTAAGCTATTCGACGTCGATTTTATCCTTTCCCTTTTTAGTTGAGGATTCCGGTACGACGTTAGCTATGGAATTAAAACGATTAAAATACATTAATACTACATAATTCAATTCCACATTGAATATTTCAATTTTTACACAATATTTGCTTAAATTTAAATTTAGTCCCTAAACCGAGACCAATTTTTAACTTCCACATTTAACCCTATATTTTAATAATAATTTCACTTTAAGCTAAATTTAGTTCTCTATTTTCAATTATACCCTTAAATTTTGAAATTTTCAGCTTTAGTCTCTATTATTCAAAATCAAGAATTAACTTCACTATTTAGTCCTTTTTCACTTTAAACTTAGAAATCTATCAATTTAATCCCTAGTATTTAAAATATTCAACAGTAACAACATTTAAAATCTTAAGCAATACTAAAATTACAATATAGGTCAAGTAGCTCTAAGAACCGAGATTTCAAAAATATAAAAATTACAAGAAAATGGACTAAATTAACTAACCAATTGAAGTTGAAAAGCTAAAATCCCTAGGTTTGCTGTCCACTCTTCTCTTCTTTCTTTTCTTTCTTTCTTTTATTTTTCATGAAAATGTTTCATCCTTTCCCACTTTCTTTTCATTTATTTTACTTAAATTTTATTATCATATTATAATACATATATACATACATTTAGTTTTTAAGTTATTAATTATTATAACATATATATATAATAAGTTTACATATATAATATATATTATTCCTTAATGCCGTCCACTACAACAAGGTAAATGTATATTTACCATTTTATTCCCTTTAATTTATTTAAACTATAATTTAACTTTTAACTCACATGCGATTTAGTCCTAGTACTTTAACAACTCTTAATTTCACAAAATTCAATTAACCAAAATCTAATTCACTACTAAAATAACCTCGTAAATATTAAATAAAAATACTTACGGGTTTGTTTTACTAAAAGTAGTCCCGAACTTTATTTTCTCGACACCCTAACTATCAGTGTCGTTACACACACCAATATTCTAAATACACTACAAACATACATGTTTGATAGAATTTCTAGTATCTATAATGAGGCAATGTGTATTTAAGTGTTAATATATAGATTTACCAAGGTTAATACACTAAAAAGTCCTTAAACTACCACATTTTTCTTTAAATAAGCCCTTGTATTGTTATTGTGGTTAAATAAGCCCTAACCTATGATTGTTACCCATGAAAGCCCTTGATTTTTAATATTAAAATAAAAATATTTTGAAATTTCAAACTATTTTACATTTAATTTGATGTGAATTTAATGAAAATAATTTATTACATAAAAATATTCTTTTTGAAAGTAAAATAAAATATTTTAAAATTTATTAAAAGTGCTTTTATACATAACATGCTTAATTACTTTCTTGAAAATTTTGATTACTCTATTAAATTTTATGTTGATATTAAAGTATATAATTTCTATTGCATCAACAGAAAATTAAGATAAGAGCTTGAACTTCAAAAGTTTATTTTCACTTTAATGTTAAAATCAAGGGCTTTTAAGGGTAAAAATCATAGGTTATGGACTTATGTAATACAAGAATAGTTTAAGGACTTATTTAAATAAAATGTAGTAGTTTAAGGGATTTTTTAGTACATTAGCCATTTGAGAACATATTAAATATAAACTTTGTTATATCTATTTTATGCATAACCTTTTATATAAATTAATAATCAAACATTACAAATGTAAAAACATAATTCTTCTTATGAAATATGAATCGATCTACTTTAAAATTTCTTGAAGCATTTAAAAGAAAAACAAATTAAATCCATCTTAATTTGTTACACTCAATTGAGCCCTTCAATTGATGAAATTTATCAATTAAGCCTTTTGACAATTAGGTTTAACAGTTAGTCGTTAAATATTAATGGTCTTGCTAATGTGGTTATTAATGACCACTAATTTAGCCATCATGGTGCCAACATAGTGGTCATCCTTTCGCCCAAAGTCAGTCGTTGTTGTAACAACCCAATTTTCAGTGGTATCAAAAATTGCAATTTTGAGACCTCGTTTCCTTAAATTGAGTTCGTAAATATTAAATAAAGATACTTATGGAGTTATTATATAGATGAATTAAAATTTGGATAGTCAATTTAGTTGAAATTGTGATTAATTAGGACCCAAGGACTAAATTGTAAAGTCCAATCCCTTTATATTTTTAATTAGTAAATGGCTTGGGGACTTAAATTGCAATTAACCAAAGGTCCAAAATAGCAATTAGACCATACTTAATTTAGACTTAGTGCACTAAATGATGATATTAAACTAAATAAGTGAAATTAAGATTAATTATAAATAAAGCATAATTAACAAAAATTAATCAAACATTAAGCCATGTATAATGGTGAAAATTCAGTGGAAAGAAAGAGAAAACATAACACCTTTCTTCTTCACCTAAACCAACCACCATTGTTGAACTAAGAAACCTCCCAAGCTTGAAACAGTCGGTCATAAATTGGTAAGTTCATTTAGGTTCTTTTCTTGTAACTTTTATAGATCTAAGGTCATGGGAGCTTGATTTAGCTTGAATGAGTTTTTGATGTTTATGCTATGTATGCATGCTAGTGTGAAAGTTTCATGAAGCAATTTTGTGAAATTGTGGTTGAATTGTCCAAAATGACTAAATTGCAAAAGTTGCAAAATGTGAGATTCTAGAAGCTAATTGTGTGAAATAGCTTTAGATTATTAATTAGAGGTCCTTAAATAGCAATTTTTCAAATTTCTAATATTTGGACAAAATTGGGCATAGATGAGTTAAAATAGAAATTTTATCAAAAAGGGCATTTTGGTCATTTATCAATTAAGTGATTAAAATAGGAGAAAAGATGACAAAATTCATTCATCTTCTTCCCCCCAAGGCTGCAAAAATTCCAAGAGCCATTGTGTAACACCCCAACCCGGCCCAAACGCTACGACCGAATTTGGTTTGCTACAGAGAAAACAATTTGAGAACCATTTTAAAACCGATTTAAGTTTTGTCGAAAACCTTGTGTTTTCAAGTCTCTTGTTAAAAACCATACTTAGTGTTGCTTAGAAATATTTATTAAGTCGGGTTGTTTATAGATTGCAAATGTGCCCGATGGCATTTTTAAAACATTTTACGTTCGATTGGGAAAAACATGTGAATTCATTTTTAACATAATTAAATAGTTTAAACAAATATTCAAAGCATGTAACAATAATAAAATAATTCTAGGAGGCCTTATTACAACTTAATTAAAATAACCCAACATTAAATAAAATAAAACAAAGTCCAGTTCATCTATTAAAATGTCCATCGCATGGCCACCTCGAGTCCATCCGGCTCCATTTCCGCGATCTACCCATCGCAAAATGTTAAGGGAAGGGTGAGTCACCAAGACTCAGTGTGTAAATCCCCACCCGGAAAATATATCTCATACACAATTCATTAATAAACATGCTCATGCAACCCAACTAGCCATCCATACTCCTTTTCTACCCCGTGTGGTCAAAACCACCGATGACTTAAAGTCACAATTTAAATGATGGGGCCAACCCATCGTGTGGTCAAAACCACCGATGACCTTAGGTCACAATATATCAAATGTGGTCAAAACCCACTGGTGGTACCAAACCACTGGGACTTAGTCGCAAATAATTAATCGTTGTGGTCAAAACCACTGATGACCATAGGTCACAATAATTTGATGGGGCCAACCCATCTTGTGGTCAAAACCACTGACGACAGTCCATATTTCATCCCCCTCCTCTCATCAATCCCACCATCAATTTCATATATATATCATGTCATAGTATTAAACATCATGTGATGGCGTATAACATATATCAAAAGTTACAAGACAGGGGACTTACCCGAAATCCGTGATTATGCCACAAGCTAATCACAATCAAAATAATCAAAACACATAATAATGTCATGTAAATTAATAAAGTGTGTAGAGATCTTACACACCTGCTTCTACCGGAATTCCTAGATCCCGGAGATCCGATCTACGTCGCTAGATCTCTTGTCCTATAATCGACCAAAAAGCATGGTTAGGGACTTAGGCCTATTCGGCCAAACCAAGTATTTAAAAGGGTTCTCCTTTTGAACCCGAATCCTTACCCGAGTGTCTTTAAATAACTACTCCAAGCGTTCTGCTTTCCTATTAATCGGCAACCTTATGTTAGTAGTCTTTGGCTTAAACACTAACTAAATAACTTGCTTAAATTAGATCTTACCATTACTTACCAAAAACGAACACTAGGGATTAGAGGCTTGGGTCGACTGCTTAAAATTCTGGAGTACCAATGTCGACAATTAACAAATGAAGGCTTGATTGAAATATCCCTGAGTACCTTCACTAATCGATTGCCACAAGAAATCCCGAGAACACCTCTGTCTTCCTGATATTCGGCCACAAGGAGTCTTAATAGGAGATAAGAGATTTCGGCAACAAGGGGTGGAGGTTATTCGGCTATTAGAGATAGGAAAAATATGGGGACTTTGGTTTAAGAAGAGAAGAAATAGATGAGATATGAAAGTGTGGAGAATTCGGCAAAAGACTAAGAAAAAGGAGAATGGTTTTCGGGGAATGAAAAAGAACTGAAAGATGGAATATTGGGAAAGGTAAAATTCGGCTATGCATCAAATGAAGGAAAAAAAGAATAGGATGGCACATAGGTGCTTTTATAGGCATTTGGCAACCCCCTTAAGCTTGCCGTCCAACCCACTAGGAATTCAAAATTCAACCAATTCTAGATTGAAATAATTCAAAAGAGTTTGAATTATAATATGCCTACTTTTTTCCTTGCCAACTTATCATAATTTAATCCAAATAATATCCCTTTTATCTACTATTATCTATAGAGTTAAACAAATAAATAATCCAATTTTAATCTCTTAATAATCCAAATAATACCAAGTAATATCCTCTTTATCTAAATAAAAATTAAGAGTTTAAAGAGAGAAAGTCTCTCCTCCCTATTGCCGCCCATCGCCTTTGCCAAACCACTTTGCAAAATAAAAGAAAAACCACCACGCCCATAGGTCTCGAACATGGGACCTGTTAGAACCCATGCGCACCAAGTAACGCCCAGCCACTTGGGCAAAGCGTTGTTTTGTGATACAAACGCGCCATAATTTCTTTTAGGCCTTCCTCGTTAGTTCCCTTCTATCGCTAAAGCAGAAAAGATAAAATCCCCACCGCCGCTTCTTGGTCGAACGCGGGACCTACTACCGCAGCCCCTCTCTTCCACGTCCCTAGCCACCTCTTTCACCCGACTTCCATGCCAATTTACCCCACCATTTATTTTTAAAGCCTTCTTACTAAAGCCCAAGATCGCATATAAAAATTAAAACACAAAACTCCGTTAGGCCACTCGAACCTAGGACCAACTAGGTCCCTTGTCGCAAGATGCGCCTCAAGCCAACTCTTCCCTTTGGACTTTCATGCCATGAACCTTCACGAATTAATTTTAAGGCCTTCCTACTTAAGTCCATCACTTCCTAAAAAAAAACAAAACGCGCGAAATGCTCCTCCCGCCACTCGAACTTGTGACTGCCCCCCCCTTTTTCACCTCCAACACGCATGAAACCACTTAGCCAACTAGATCCTTGTGTCGGGTTCCTACTAAAAATTTTCTTAACCCCTAACTCACCTAGCTTCCTCCTTTAAACACTTAAAAAAATAAATTTTAATACTAAGTCGAGCCTAGCTCAGGGTTTAATTCTAGACCCCAAAACATGCCAAATAAATCACAAATTTTATTTCTTCAAGCACACACACACACATGGGTACAAATAATTAAATTACAAACAACCCCTAATTCAGGATGTTACACATTGTTAGGGTTCTTCAAATTTTTCAAGCTTGCTAGTAAGTGCATCTAGCCTCGTTTTGGATATTCTTTGTATTTTTAAAGTCGTAGTAGCATGAGTAAGCTATTTTTAGCTATTTGATGAGCTAAAATGGATGTTCAAAAATGTGGTCATGTATGACATGCATGTATGTTGATATTTTATGGAAGATTATGAAAGCTTGATGTAGTAGAAACATCTTTTGTTAAGTGATTTTCCATGAAAATGCATGTAGGGACTTGATTGTGAAAATCTTAAGTTTGGTCATACATGTGTGTTTTAGTGAGAATTGATGATAGCTTTAGTTGAATAAGTGGTTTGACTAAGCATGAAAGACTAGAAAGTTGAATAAAAATCACTTTACGAGCCTTTGGGGCTAAAGTGTAAATATGAGAAAGTTTAAGGGTAAAATAGTAATTTTGCTAAAGTATGAGATAAGGGTCAATCTAGTCAATTTGTATATTGAATAAGCTAATTTATTCATTATAGATCAAGAAAGGCAAAGCCCGGATCAAAATCGAGGCAAAACCAATGTGGTGGACTAAATTGTAAGTCTCAATACTTTTGAGTACCGATGTAAGTCTATGCATAAACAATGCATTCATACTTACAATTTGTTGATGATAGCTAGTGTGTAGCTTGTTCGAGATTGATTGAGAACCTATGTGGTCCAAGTAGAATGAATGTAGTAGAATTGTGAATGGATGTTTAATTGAGTAAGTAGACATGTGAATGTGTAGTGATAATACTAGATGGCAGGCTAAGTGCGATACCATCCTAATGCATATTGACGATGAGTTGGCTATGTGCGAGGCTATCGTTAGGTATATCATTTAGTGGGCTGAGTGAGAAACCCCAATGATTACCTTTGTGGTAGGCTAAGTGCGATACCACCTTAATAATTGACTGTGGTGTGCTAAGTGCGAAACCACCGAGACATTTGCTATGTGGGTTAACTGTGTGGATTAGCCATGTGATTGCATTATAGAGTAAACAAGCTGTGTGGATGCATTATTAAGTTAATTAGCTGTGTGGATGAATTATTGAGAAATAATGATGTGTTGTGTATTATGTAAATGTGATATTGAATGCAGGGGTGCATTTCGATTATTATGAGTATGTGACTCATGATGTGTTGGAAATGTGGTAAGGGTTAGAAAGAGTAAGCATAGTTGTTCATTACTTTTGGTAGTATAATGCTAATTGTTGTTTAGCTTATACTATGATGCTTAATTATTTATGTGTAAACTTACTAAGCTCAAAGCTTACTCCTTTTCTTTTCCCTTGTCTTATAGAGTAAAAGTGTTGAACCGAGATACGAGGATCAATTGGAAGATCGCCTACACTATCAGCACACTCTGGTACATTAGACTCAATGTTTTGTATATGGCATGTATAGGGGCTAGACAAGTTAGTGAATTTTGTTGTAAATGGCTAAGATGTGTTGGCCTTTAGATGGATAGCTTATTTTGTATAATGTCATAGTTGTTGGCTATTTTATGTTATATGAAAAGTTATAGTTGTCTATGTGAGATTGCAATTCAATTTGAGTTGATTATGATTGTGTTAGATGAGTATATGTTGTGTATGCTAGAGGGGTGAAAAGAACTTGGCACATAGCTTTGTTCTTGTCCATGTGGATAGACACACGGGCGTATGTCTAGACCATGTGAGACACACGGTCAGTCCACGGGCGTGTAACTTGGCCGTGCGTCCCCTACATGTTAGTTTTATAAATCAGAATAGACCACGGACTAGTCACGCGGGCGTGTGCCTAGAACGTGTGTGTTAATCAATGTTGGCCACGGGCTAGCTACACGGGCGTGTGTCTAGACTCTAGGCCGTGTTAAGGTAGTCAGTGTGCACCACGGGTGGTAAGCACGGGCGCGTGCCTTGGCCGTGGGGCATTGGCAGAATGCTGGGGTTTTTAGGCACGATTTGGGGATATGGGCGTGTGTATCCATGCACGGGCGTGTCTCATCTTGCACGGGCATGTGAGATCTGTATAAAAGAGAAAAATTTTAAGATTGGAAAAAGTTTCAGTTTAGTCTCGAGAGCCCTCGTGTGTATGAGTGAGGCCTCGTAAGTCGAGAATGAGGTTGTTGAGATGACTTCAGAGAGTAGTTACGATAAGCCTAAGTGGTGACCAAGTGGTTTGAGTTCGGTAACGCCTCGGGCTCGGTTTCGGTGTAGAACCCGGGTAAGGGGTGTTACATTTAGTGTTATCAGAGCTATAGTTTAGTCGGTTCTAGGACTACCGTAGCGGGTGTAAGAGTCTAGCTATACATGCCATAAGTGTACAATGATAGTGTGGTGGCTTCTGATGATTTTAAATCTTATTTTATATAGAATATGGATTCCGATCCATTGACTGCTGATGAAGCAGCTAGTAATGCGCCGGCTCCTGCGCAAGGAACCGTGCCTGTTCAAAGTGGACCCAAGGCCAGGGGTCAAGGGGAAGGGGCTTGGGAGGCCTTTCTCCAGATGATGAGCAATTGGTACTCGGATTATGTTCGAGCGAACCCTAATGCCCAACCTCCTCCACCTCCTCCTCCTATACCTCAGCCAATTCCTGTGGCTCCTCAAGGTATTGATTTAGTGAGGATATCGAAACCCCCGATAGATAAGATTAGAAAACACGAGGCTGAGGAGTTTAGAGCTAAGGTTGATGATGACCCTAAGAGGGCAGAGTTCTGGTTAGAGAACTCGATGAGAGTATTCGATGAACTCTCTTGTACTCCTGAAGAGAGCTTGAAGTGTGTCGTATCCTTGCTGAGGGACTCGGCATACCATTGGTGGAAGACGTTGATGTCAGTGGTCCCGAGAGAGCGGGTGACGTGGGACTTCTTTCTGGAAGAGTTCCGGAAGAAGTATATAAGCTAGAGGTTTACTGATCAGAAAAGGAAGGAATTCTTTGAGTTGAAGCAAGGAAGAATGTCGATGAGCGAGTATGAGCGTGAGTTTGTTAGGCTTAGCAAATACGCTCAAGAATGTGTGTCGACAGAGACCATCTTGTGTAAGAGGTTCGAAGATGGACTGAATGAGGACATCAAACTCCTAGTTGGTATTTTGGATTTGAAAGAGTTTGTGGTGTTAGTTGAAAGGGCAAGCAAGGCCGAAGAGTTGATTTTAGAAAAGAGGAGGGCTGTGAGTGAAGCCCGAAATTCTAGAAAGAGGCCGATGGGCAAGTCATACCAAGCCCAGTCGAAAAGATCCAAGGAAGTGAATCCTCAGACGACGGCACCAGTGGGTTATTCGCATCGAGACTTGGGCAATACTCGCTCGGGTTTAAGATTCCAAGCCCCCTCGATGGAAAGTGTGGGCAATACGAAGAGCAAACCAGAGTGTCCAAGTTGTGGTAGATATCACACCGGAGAGTGTTGGGGAAATAGTCGGAAATGTTATAAGTGTGGTTCCCCTGACCACTTTATTCGAAATTGCCCTGAGAGGAATGATAAGGAAGAGAAGCAAGAGATGAGATCCAATGATGTGTCTACAAGGGGTAGACCACCAAGGAACCCGAGAGGCGGGAATAGTGGTAAAGGTGCATCTAGAGACTCTACCGTGAGACCGGAGGGTCGGGTACCTGCGAGGACGTATGCCATTCGCGCTCGCGAAGAGGCATCCTCCCTTGATGTAATAACGGGTACTTTTTCTCTCTTTAACACCCTTGTTATTGCTTTAATAGATCCAAGGTCTACTCATTCTTATATTTGCATGAGATTGGCATCTAGTTTGAGTATGACTGTTGATTCTACGGACTATGTGGTTAAGGTGTCAAACCCGTTAGGTAAGCATGTGTTAGTGGACAAGGTGTGTAAGAATTGTCCTTTGATGATTGAGAGTCATTGCTTTCCGGCAAACCTAATGTTGTTGCCATTTGATGAGTTTGATTTAATCCTAGGCATGGATTGGTTGACTACCCATAGTGTCTTAGTGAACTGTGGTAGTAAGTTTATTGAATTGAAATGTGAGAGTGGAGATGTGGTTCGGGTTGAATCGGGTGGATCGGATAGTCTACGGTGATGATTTCTTCCCTAGTGGTGAGAAATGTTTGAGAAAAGGATGTGAGTCCTATCTTGTTTTTGTGTTGAATACTCGAGAGGTTGGAGTAGAGTTTGAAAGCAAAGGTAGGTGGTATGTGAGTATCCGCACGTATTTCGAGAAGAGTTACCCGGATTACCTCCGGTGAGAGAGGTCGAGTTTGGAATTGAGTTAGTTCCAGAACGGCACCTATTTCGATTGCTCCGCATGCAGAATGGCACTTGTAGAGTTGAAAGAACTGAAGGTCGATTGCAAAATTGACAGAGATAAAGGGTTTGCAAGACCGAGCTACTCACCGTGGGGTGCTTCGGTATTGTTTGTGAAGAAGAAAGATGGGTCTATGAGATTGTGTATAGACTATAGACAGCTTAACAAAGTGACGGTTAAGAATAAGTATCCTTTACCAAGGATCGATGATCTTTTGATCAACTAAAGGGAGCTACTGATGTTCTCAAGATAGACACGAGGTCCGGTTATTATCGATTGAGAGTGAAAGAGCAGGATGTGAAAAAGCGCATTTCGAACGCGAGGTATGGCCATTATGAGTTTTTGGTTATGCCGTTTGGTTTGACGAATGCACCGGCAATTTTTATGGATCTAATGAACCGTGTTTTCAGACCATATGTGGACAAGTTTGTAGTTGTCTTCATTGACGACATATTGATCTATTCTTGGGATGAGAACTATCATGAAGAACATTTGAGAATTGTCTTGCAAACTTTAAAAGATAAGCAGTTGTATGCTAAGTTTAGCAAGAGTGAGTTTTGGCTCCGTGAGGTCGGATTCCTAGGACACATTGTGTTGGGTGATGGGGTTAGAGTTAACCCGAGTAAGATATCGGCTGTTGTGGATTGGAAACCGCCGAGGAACGTGTCGGAAATCAAAAGTTTCTTGGGATTAGCAGGATATTACAGACGTTTCGTAAAAGGGTTCTCTATGATTGCTACCCCGATGACGAAACTATTGCACAAAGATGTCAAGTTTGAATGGACTGAGACATGTCAACAGAGTTTCGAGAGACTGAAGACATTATTGACTGAGGCACCGGTTTGGTTCAACTAGAATCGAGAAAAGAGTTCGTGGTTTACTGATGACGCATCGTTTAATGGTCTCGATTGCGTGTTGATGTAAGAGGGTAAGTGTAGTCGCACGCCGAGACGATTGAAACCGCACTAGAAGAATTATCCGACTCATGATTTAGAGTTGGTTGCGATTGTTTTCAGCGTTAAAGATTTGGCGACATTCTGCGATATGGTGAGAAGTGCCGAATCTTTACGGATCACAAGAGTTTGAGATATTTGATGGATCGAAGGATCTGAATTTGCGGCAGAAGGCGGTGGCTTGAGTTGTTGAAAGACTATGAGTTAGTCATTGACTACCACCGGGAAAAGCGAATGTGGTTGCGGATGCCCTGAGCAGGAAATCCTTGTATGCTCTAAGAGTTATGAGGATGAGTTTAGCATTGTCTGATGATGGTGCTATTTTGGCAGAGTTGAGAGCTAAGCCACTATTTGTTCAACAGATATGTGAGGTTCAGAAGTATGACAGTGAGATGCAAGCTAAGAGAGCTAAGTGTGGATCAGAAAGTGATTCTGATTTTCGAGTGGACTCGAATAGTTGTTTGTTGTACCGTGACAAAATTTGTGTACCTAGAGATGAGGAGTTAATCCAAAAAGTTTTGCATGAGGCCCACAGTGGATGTTTGTCAAGACATCAGGCGATCTGAAAATGTATAATGACTTGAAGAAGTCTTATTGGTGGTGGGTATGAAAAGAGATATTTCAGAGTTCGTGACAAAGTGTCTAATTTGTCAACAAGTGAAAGCTGAGCATCAAGTGCCTTCGGGATTGCTTCAGCCAATAATGGTACCCGAATGGAAGTGGGATCGGATTACCATGGATTTTGTGACGGGGGTTGCCGATGACTCTGAGAAAGAAAGATCTTTGTGTGGGTTGTTGTGGATAGATTGACAAAGTCGGCTCACTTTATTCCAAAGACGTGTTGATTATTCCTTTGGATAAGTTAGCTGAGTTGTATGTGGCGAGAGATAGTGAGATTGCATGGTGTACTGTGTCTATTATATCGGATAGAGATCCGAGGTTTACTTCGAGATTTTGGAAGAAGTTACAAGAGGCCATGGGTACGAGATTGAATTTCAGCACTGCGTTCCATCCGCAAACCAATGGTCGATCACGAAAGAGTGATTCAAGTTCTGGAAGATATGCTTCGATGCTATGTGTTAGAATTCGAAGGTAGCTGGGAGAGATATCTACCTTTGGTCGAATTCGCCTATAACAACAGTTATCAGTCGAGTATACAGATGGCACCGTATGAGGCTTTGTATGGTTGTAAGTGTCAGACTCCTTTGTATTGGACCGAGCTTAATGAGAAGCGGATCCATGGGGTCGATCTAGTGAAAGAAACCGAAGAGAAGGTGAAAGTAATCCGTAATAGTCCGAGAGTCGCCGGACCGGCTGGAAGTAAACACGCGGATTTGAAAAGAAAAGAAATTGAGTTTAAAGTGGCGACAAAGTGTTTTTGAAAGTGTCCCCATGGAAGAAGATTATGAGATTTGGACGAAAAGGAAATTGAGTCCAAGATTCATAGGGCCGTATGAGATTACAGCATGAATTGGGCCTGTAAGCGCATCGGTTGGCTTTTTTGCTTAGAGAGTTGGAAAAAATTCATAATGTGTTCCATGTGTCGATGTTGCGATGGTATCGCTCCGATCCTTCACAAGTAATTCCTTCGACGAAAATTGAGATAAGACCGGATATGTCTTATGAAGAAGAGCCGGTTAAGATCTTGGCCCAAGAAGTGAAGCAATTGAGGAATAAGAACATAGCACTAGTGAAAGTGCTATGGCAGAAACATGGTGTGGAAGAAGCTACGTGGGAAACGGAAGAAGCTATGAGAGAGCAACATCCAAACCTCTTTACTGGTAAGATTTTCGGGGGCAAAAATCTCTAAAGGGGGGAGAGTTGTAACATCCCGATTTAGGGCCTAGTCAGAATAGTGGTGCGAGACCACAAATCCGAGGTTTATGAATGAGTTTTTGAGGTTTATGCTATGTATGCATGCTAGTGTGAAAGTTTTATGAAGCAATTTTGTGAAATTGTGGTTGAATTGTCCAAAACGACTAAATTGCAAAAGTTGCAAAATGTGAGATTCTAGAAGCTAATTGTGTGAAATAGCTTTAGATTATTAATTAGAGGTCCTTAAATAGCAATTTTTCCAATTTCTAATATTTGGACAAAATTGGGCATGGATGAGTTAAAATAGAAATTTTATCAAAAAGGGCATTTTGGTCATTTATCAATTAAGTGATTAAAATAGGAGAAAAGATGACAAAATTCATTCATCTTCTTCCCAGAAAGGTAGAAAATTCCAAGAGCCATTGTTAGGGTTCTTCAAATTTTTCAAGCTTGCTAGTAAGTGCATCTAGCCTGTTTTTGATATTCTTTGTATTTTTGAAGTCCTAGTAGCATGAGTAAGCTATTTTTAGCTATATGATGAGCTAAAATGGATGTTCAAAAATTTGGTCATGTATGACATGCATGTATGTTGATATTTTATGGAAGATTATAAAAGCTTGATGTAGTAGAAACATCTTTTGTTAAGTGATTTTCCATGAAAATGCATGTAGGGACTTGATTGTGAAAATCTTAAGTTTGGTCATACATGTGTGTTTTAGTGAGAATTGATGATAGCTTTAGTTGAATAAGTGGTTCGACTAAGCATGAAAGACTAGAAAGTTGAATAAAAATCACTTTACGAGCCTTTGGGGCTAAAGTGTAAATAAGAGAAAGTTTAGGGGCAAAATAGTAATTTTGCTAAAGTATGAGATAAGGTCAATCTAGTCAATGTGTGTATTGAATAAGCTGATTTATTCATTATAGATCAAGAAAGGCAAAGCCCGGATTGGCGAGGCAAAACCAAGGTGGTGGACTAAATTGCAAGTCTCAATACTTTTGAGTACCGAGGTAAGTCTATGCATAAACAATGCATTCATACTTACAATTTGTTGATTATAGCTAGTGTGTAGCTTGTTCGAGATTGATTGAGAACCTATGTGGTCCAAGTAGAATGAATGTAGTAGAATTGTGAATGGATGTTTAATTGAGTAAGTAGACATGTGAATGTGTAGTGATAATACTAGATGGCAGGCTAAGTGCGATACCATCCTAATGCATATTGACGATGAGCTGGCTATGTGCAATGCTATCATTAGGTATATCGTTTAGTGGGCTAAGTGAGAAACCCCTATGATTACCTTTGTGGTAGGCTAAGTGCGATACCACCTTATTAATCGACCGTGGTGTGCTAAGTGCGAAACCACCGAGACATTTGCTATGTGGGTTAACTGTGTGGATTAGCCTTGTGATTGCATTATTAAGTAAAGAAGCTGTGTGGATGCATTATTAAGTTAATTAGCTGTGGATGAATTATTGAGAAATAATGATGTGTTGTATATTGTGTAAATGTGACATTGAATGCAGGGGTGCATTTCGATGGTTATGAGTATGTGACTCATGATGTGTTGGAAATGTGGTAAGGGTTAGAAAGAGTAAGCATAGTTGTTCATTACTTTTGGTAGTATATTGCTAATTGTTGTTTAGCTTATACTATGATGCTTAATTGTTTATGTGTAAACTTACTAAGCTCAAAGCTTACTCCTTTTCTTTTCCCTTGTCTTATAGAGTAAAAGTGTTGAACCGAGATACGAGGATCAATTGGAAGATCGCCCACACTATCGAGCACAGACACTGGTACATGAGACTCAATGTTTTGTATATGGCATGTATAGGGGCTAGACAAGTTATTGAATTTTTGTTGTAAATGGCTAAGATGTGTTGGCCTTTAGATGGATAGCTTATTTTGTATAATGCCATAGTTGTTGGCTATTTTATGTTATATGAAAAGTTATAGTTGTCTATGTGATATTGCAATTCAATTTGAGTTGATTATGATTGTGTTAGATGAGTATATGTTGTGTATGCTAAAGGGGTGAAAAGAACTTGGCACATAACTTTGTTCTTGTCCATGTGGATAGACACACGAGCGTGTGTCTAGACCATGTGAGACACACGGTCAGTCCACGGGCGTGTAACTTGGCCGTCGGCCCCCGCATGTTAGTTTTGTAAATCGAGAATAGACCACGGACTAGTCACGCGGCGTGTGCCTAGAAACGTGTATGTTAATCGATGTTGGCCATGGGCTAGCTACACAGCGTGTGTCTAGACTCTATGCCTTGTTAAGGTAGTCGGTGTGCACCACGGGTGGTAAGCACGGCGCGCGTGCTTGGCCGTGGGGCATTGGCGAGAATCTTTGGAGTTTTTAAGCACGGTTTGGGGACATGGGCGTGTGTATCCATGCAGGCGTGTCTAATCTTGCAGGCGTGTGAGATCTCGTATAAAAGAGAAAAATTTTAAGATTGGAAAAGTTAGGTTTAGTCTCGAGAGCCCTCATGTGTATGAGTGAGGCCTTGTAAGTCGAGAATAAGGTTGTTGAGATGACTTCAGAGAGTAGTTACGATGAGCCTAAGTGGTGATCAAGTGGTTTTAGTTCGGTAATGCCTCGGGCCCAGTTTCGGCGTAGAACCCGGGTAAGGGGTGTTACATCAGCCGTGTGGTGATTTAAATTCCAAGTGCAAGGTGCAGACTTCACATGGCTTGGGCATATGCCCATGTGTTAACCGTGCCTCCCACATGGTCTAGACACATGCCCGTGTGTCTACCCATATGGACAATTAGAAGGCTATCTACCAAGCCCTTTGCCACCCTACATTGCATGCATACATACACCAATTTCATTCAACACAATTCATGACCCGAAGACACATCTAAATATTCCATTCAACATCCACACACAAGGGCATACACTTCAAGAAAATCACTTTCATTAAGCAAAAGAATTTGCCAAGTATTTGCCGAACTTAAGGCCATTTACAAAATGACTTTAGTAACATACATAGCCAACACTTTGGCTAACAATTATAACTTAACAAAATACTCGAGTCCTATACATGCCATACTCAAAATAAGTCTAAATTGTTATACCAAAGTGATGTCGATAGTGTGACTTCTGAACTCCTACGTCCACGATCCTCGAGTTATCTTGGCGTTACTACAAGGAAGAAGGGCAATGAAAGGAGTAAGCATAAAGCTTAGTAAGTTTGCATGGAAATAAAATAGCAATAATAAGCTCATAATATAATCCATCCATGGCATTAATTAATCATACACGAGTCAAAGGCTTCTTGACATACTTACTTACAATTGCCCTTATTTAGCATATACCGTACCACATATCGTAATCGTTTCTTCGTGACTCATTCACGAGTACCTGTATTCACTCATTCCCATAACTTTAGTAAAATTTCATTTCTACTTCTAAACTTATCTACTTATCCCATTAATCACTAGGGATAATCAAAGACGCATATTCATCGTCATTAATGTATGTACGAAGCCAATGCCACATCCCCGAGGTGGTCTTACATGGAGCCACTTCTAAATGCCAATGCCATATCCCGGATATGGTCTTATATGGGAATTTCATATCATGTATCGATGCCATATCCGGGATGTGGTCTTATACGATTCTCATAGTCATCACCGAAGCCATATCCCGAATATGGTCTTATACGGGATCTCAACTCAGTGCCGAGGCCATATCCCGGACATGGTCTTATACGGGACCTTATCTATTTCATATCTCGATGATAGCATTTTCGTAATCAATATGGTCCACTAGAACTTCATCCTCTCATTCAATATTAACTACTCAATTAGTAGAGCTTCATGCATCAATATAATGCCAAGCATTCTCAATATGCTAACATAAATGTTGCAATAGTCACATACAAACTTATCTCGTTTTCAAAATGAGTTAGCTCATCGGTTTAGTCCACAACTTTGTTCTTTCCCCGATCGAGGAGGATTCTCGATTCTTCTTGCTCTATAATATCAAATTAGCTCATTTTAATCACTGCATTAATAAAAACATCTCAATAATGATACTTAGGCAAAATTACTATTTTGCCCCTAAACTTTGGCAAAATGACCATTTTGCCCCTAGGCTCGAAAATTAATTCTAATCACATTTATACCTTTAACAAGTCTAGGTGAACATTTAATACTCTTATATCTATCATCAAAACTCCACATTTCACATATTTACTACAAATTTGTAACCTTTTCATTAAGGTCCAACTAGGTGTTTTCAAGGCACCACCTTTCACAAAAGTTGTTCATCTAACAACCAAGACTCATTTTATCCCATAAAAATGCAGCAAACAACTTAAAATCTCACATGGCAAGTCCCTAGACTTTTCACCATAATGCAAGGTAGTCCCCTCTTTAGAAAGCTTAAGCTTTAGGGGTCTCAAAAGTACAACTATTTTCAAGAAAAGGTCACTAGAACACTTACTTGAATGGATGAGAGCTTGCTGAAATTCTGAGCATTCAAAAACCCCTATTTGCTTGCTATTTTTGGTGGAGAAGAATGAACAAAAATATGGATATCATCTTTTCTTTATTATAATATTAAACTAACAATTTAGTCCACCAAACATCACCAACTTTGACCAACTTGGTCAATTTTTGTCCCCTATGATGTCTACAGTCGGCCAAGCCTTAAATTGCCTTTTAAAAACCTCAAATTTACAATCTATGGCTATTTGGTACTTTTATCTTATAGAATGGAACTTTCATACTTTATGCGATTTAGTCCCTTTTCGCGATTAAACATGAAATCGCTAAAATTAAAGCACCAAAATTCTCATGCAAATATACTATCATGCTCTGACTCATAATATGGCGTGAACAATAAATTTCTCAAATCTTGAATTAGTGATCCCGAGATCACTATTCCGACTAGCCCTTAAATCGGGTTGTTACACAAGCTATGAATCGGTATGCTCTTACGAGCTGTAATCGGTAAGCTCATACGAGCTGAGTAACGATAAGCTCATACGAGCTATGGTGTGTCCGCAACACACGCAGGACCTCAACCAAATCGGTAACCCTAATGACATGTCATTTTTATCCTACAAATTCCTAAGGTTCAAATAGGACTCGAGTAATCATAAATGCGTCGTTGGATTCACGTCGTTTCATAACACGATAAATTGCATACTAACATATATATTGATTTAATAATAATATAATCACATTTTAATATTAAATTTAATCAAAATTATACAGAATATAGTATTTACGAACTTACCTGACTAAATTGCAGAAATACCAAAATTTTAGGGCATTTTGGTAATTTTCTAATTTCCTTGATTTTTCACATGATCTTGATCTAAATTAATAATTTCATTCAATATATTAATTTAGACAATGAAACAATTCATTTCATGCAATTTGGTCATTTTTTACATTTTTACAAAATTGCCCCTAAAGTTTTACTTTTATTCAATTTAGTCCCTAAGCCCAAAACATGCAAATTAACCATTTTTAATACAAATCCAATCTAGAGAATTTTCATAGTATTCAAAACATCCCATTTATGCAACAATTTCACATTAAATCCTTGTACTTTTATTAATTTAACAAATTAGTCCCTATTCGAAAAATTCATCAAAATCACTTAACAAAATACTTTTAAATATAAATCAACATTTCAAATTCATCATCTAACATCAAAAACACAAGATTCATCAATGGAAACATTCAAAATCGTTAACAGTTTCAAAATCGAAGATACGGGCTAGCTGGACCTAGTTGCGACGATCTCAAAAACATAAAAATTATTAAAAACGAATGAAAAATGTCTTACCATGCATGAATTGAAGCATGGCCGAACCTTGGTTCTTCTTGCCATGGTGTTTCAGTGATGAAGATGTCAAATGAAGAGAAAACCTTTGTTTTCTTATTTTATTAACTTTTTATTTCTTTATTTTATCTTTTTCATTTAATAATAACATTATAATATAAAAATCACATATAAAATTAAAAGAACATAAAGCTTTAATCGTCCACCAACTTAAGAATGGGTAATTTACCCATTAAGGCCATCCAATTATAATTCTTTAATCAATTAACACATTTAAACTAATAGCAATTGACTTTTTCAACTTTTACGATTTAGTCCTTTTTGCTTAATTAACTATCGAAACGATAAAATTTTCCAACGAAACTATAATACCACCTTAATTACACTATTTAAATATTTATAAAAATATTTACGACCCGGTTTATAAAAATGAGGTCTCGATACCTCAATTTCTAAAACCACTTGACCTTAGGGTCATACCACTTGAACTTAATAAATCGCTTATAAAACAAAAATCACTATATCAAAAACCTTTTCAAAGTCAAAATTAACACGTAAATATTAAATATAATATTTACAAACTTCCTCGTCAGATTTGGTGGCCCCGAAACCATTGTTTCCGACACCATTGAAAAACAGGCTGTTACACTTTTACTCCCAATTTAAACTTTTTTTTTAAATTTCGTACATATTGCATATGTGTTATTATTATAGTTTCAAACATTACGTTTTAATTATTTATTGAATGTTATTTTTAAGCACACATTATAACACCCCTAACCCCTCTCCGTCACGGATTAAGGTTATAGAGCATTACCGCTCAAACTGAACATTTAACATACATTTTAAATATTATCCAATACACATTATAAAACAATCATTCACATACATATCGTCCCTAAATCAAGCCCTCGAGGACCATAAATTACCTTCGAAATGATTCGGGACTAATTTGAAATCATTTTAAAAGTTCATGCAAAAGCTACAAAATTTTAGAAACAAGGGTCACACGGCCGTGTGGCCAGGCCGTGTGCCTCACACGGCTGAGACACACGTCCGTGTCTCAGGCCATGTAACCTTCGAACTAGGGACACACGCCCGTGTCCCAGCCCGTGTCCTTACCCGGGTAACTCACTGAGTAGGGTCACACGGCCGTGTCACACGCCCATGTGCCAGGCCGTGTAACTCTCGAAATAGCCCCACACACTCGTGTGTCAGGCCGTGTGCTAGGTCGTGTAACTAACTAACTTGCACCTTAAGAACTCAGCGGATGACACTGCGGTAGTGTCACCAAGTCGTGTGTCTCACACGACTCAAGTCACACGCCGTGTCTCTCGCGGTGTGGACCCAAAATGTACTTTAAACAACAAGTTTACCATTTCAAGCTTACTTGGGCTTTAAGCAACTCAAATACCAGTCATTTAACCTATTCAAAATACGATTAAACATACTTAAAACATGCCAAAACAATCATCTTAGGTGCCTAACCAATGTACCCTCATTGGTACCACATTTTATATCATCAAAACATATCAACAATGCATCATCCAAATAAAAGTTTAAAGCATGCCAAAATCACTCAATTTAGCCTAACATATAGCTACGTAAGACATCAAGCTTTAAATTGCATACACATATCAAGCCTCGGGTCAAAACAACATACCAACATTTAGCTTCAAATACAAACATATACTTATATATCATGACCAACATTATACTTATAACTCAAATTTACATCACATTCATAAAACAACTATCAACCAAAGACCTCCTAGTTACATGCCATTACAAAAATAAACATCACCACACTTGAGATCGAGATTGTTGTTGGATCTTTGAGTCGACGACCAAAAAAGAGAAGTACCTAACTTGCATACAGAAAACTAAAGCTGCACGTTGAGTAAAACTCGGTGATATTTCTATAATCTGAACATTTGAAGACATAATGGTACATGAATGCTCAACTTGAATTATACAATCATACTACTATCTAAGCATGCAATTACAAAATATCACCATTTCAATTTCATGCATATTATCACATTATTTCATGCTATACTCAATTTTCACATGCCTTCATACTTAATTGGTTTTAACAAATATCTCAATTCACATCACTTGCTATATAGTTAGCTTTTCATAGATCAATCAACAATTCACTTGTACAATGGCACAAACCAATCCATGATCAATTCATGAGTGCATCACTCATGTATTTCATTTATGTTCACAACATAATTCACATTTCATTTTTTTTCAATCCACTTTCTCATTTCCAATTCACATGCTTTGCCATTTCAATATCAGTTACATAACTTTATTATTTAATTACCCCTATTAACACGACCCAGACTCGGACGGATACACGGATCCAACCAACATACCAATTTGGCGCCCAATGCCTCATCAGATAAATCCGAAGTTGACTGCACCCAGCGCCTCATCGGATAAATCCGAAGTAATAACTGGGCCCAGCGCTATATAAATTGACACCCAGTGCCTCATTGGTTAAACCGAAACAAATTGGCACCCAGAGCCTTACCAACTCGAGGTCGAAGAAATCCCTGAACTCTTCCTATCCTATGGCATGCCATCTATATCCGACTCAGCTCGTTACAGTTAATAGGGTTCCTTTTTACTTTCAAATACATCAAATGTCCAATTCTCATATATGCACACATAAATATATATTCAATTCAATATTCATATATCAATACATCATAATATACAAAATCACTCCATTTCAATTAAATATGTATTCAATTCAATCTCAAGTACCAACGTACTCACCTCATATGCTTACCACATGCAATAATTCAGATGTAATGATTTATAACTTAATTCAGATTATAAAAACACAAACCATAGATTCTGAGCTATTCGACGTCGATTTTATCCTTTCCCTTTTTAGTTGAGGATTCCGGTACGACGTTAGCTATGGAATTAAAACGATTAAAATACATTAATACTACATAATTCAATTCCACATTGAATATTTCAATTTTTACACAATATTTGCTTAAATTTCAATTTAGTCCCTAAACCGAGACCAATTTTTAACTTCCACATTTAACCCTATATTTTAATAATAATTTCACTTTAAGCTAAATTTAGTTCTCTATTTTCAATTATACCCTTAAATTTTGAAATTTTCAACTTTAGTCTCTATTATTCAAAATCAAGAATTAACTTCACTATTTAGTCCTTTTTCACTTTAAACTTAGAAATCTATCAATTTAATCCCTAGTATTTAAAATATTCAACAGTAACAACATTTAAAATCTTAAGCAATACTAAAATTACAATATAGGTCAAGTAGCTCTAAGAACCGAGATTTCAAAAATATAAAAATTACAAGAAAATGGACTAAATTAACTAACCAATTGAAGTTGAAAAGCTAAAATCCCTAGGTTTGCTGTCCACTCTTCTCTTCTTTCTTTTCTTTCTTTCTTTTATTTTTCATGAAAATGTTTCATCCTTTCCCACTTTCTTTTCATTTATTTTACTTAAATTTTATTATCATATTATAATACATATATACATACATTTAGTTTTTAAGTTATTAATTATTATAACATATATATATAATAAGTTTACATATATAATATATATTATTCCTTAATGCCGTCCACTACAACAAGGTAAATGTATATTTACCATTTTATTCCCTTTAATTTATTTAAACTATAATTTAACTTTTAACTCACATGCGATTTAGTCCTAGTACTTTAACAACTCTTAATTTCACAAAATTCACTTAACCAAAATCTAATTCACTACTAAAATAACCTCGTAAATATTAAATAAAAATACTTACGGGTTTGTTTTACGGAAACAGAGTCCCGAACTTTATTTTCTGACACCCTAACTATCAGGTCGTTACACACACCAATATTCTAAATACACTACAAACATACATGTTTGATAGAATTTCTAGTATCTATAATGAGGCAATGTGTATTTAAGTGTTAATATATAGATTTACCAAGGTTAATACACTAAAAAGTCCTTAAACTACCACATTTTTCTTTAAATAAGCCCTTGTATTGTTATTGTGGTTAAATAAGCCCCTAACCTATGATTGTTACCCATGAAAGCCCTTGATTTTTAATATTAAAATAAAAATATTTTGAAATTTCAAACTATTTTACATTTAATTCTGATGTGAATTTAATGAAAATAATTTATTACATAAAAAATATTCTTTTTTGAAAGTAAAATAAAATATTTTAAAATTTATTAAAAGTGCTTTTATACATAACATGCTTAATTACTTTCTTGAAAATTTTGATTACTCTATTAAATTTTATGTTGATATTAAAGTATATAATTTCTATTGCATCAACAGAAAATTAAGATAAGAGCTTGAACTTCAAAAGTTTATTTTCACTTTAATGTTAAAATCAAGGGCTTTTAAGGGTAAAAATCATAGGTTATGGACTTATGTAATACAAGAATAGTTTAAGGACTTATTTAAATAAAATGTAGTAGTTTAAGGGATTTTTTAGTACATTAGCCATTTGAGAACATATTAAATATAAACTTTGTTATATCTATTTTATGCATAACCTTTTATATAAATTAATAATCAAACATTACAAATGTAAAAACATAATTCTTCTTATGAAATATGAATCGATCTACTTTAAAATTTCTTGAAGCATTTAAAAAAAAACAAATTAAATCCATCTTAATTTGTTACACTCAATTGAGCCCTTCAATTGATGAAATTTATCAATTAAGCCTTTTGACAATTAGGTTTAATAGTTAGTCGTTAAATATTAATGGTCTTGCTAATGTGGTTATTAACGACCACTAATTTAGCCATCATGGTGCCAACATAGTGGTCATCCTTTCGCCCAAAGTCAGTCGTTGTTGTAACAACCCAATTTTCAGTGGTATCAAAAATTACAATTTTGAGACCTCGTTTCCTTAAATTGAGTTCGTAAATATTAAATAAAGATACTTATGGAGTTATTATATAGATGAATGAAAATTTGGATAGTCAATTTAGTTGAAATTGTGATTAATTAGGACCCAAGGACTAAATTGTAAAGTCCAATCCCTTTATATTTTTAATTAGTAAATGGCTTGGGGACTTAAATTGCAATTAACCAAAGGTCCAAAATAGCAATTAGACCATACTTAATTTAGACTTAGTGCACTAAATGATGATATTAAACTAAATAAGTGAAATTAAGATTAATTATAAATAAAGCATAATTAACAAAAATTAATCAAACATTAAGCCATGTATAATGGTGAAAATTCAGTGGAAAGAAAGAGAAAACATAACACCTTTCTTCTTCACCTAAACCAACCACCATTGTTGAACTAAGAAACCTCCCAAGCTTGAAACAGTCGGTCATAAATTGGTAAGTTCATTTAGGTTCTTTTCTTGTAACTTTTATAGATCTAAGGTCATGGGAGCTTGATTTAGCTAGATCATGTACTAAATAATTTGTGAAACTATTAAAGTTTTAGAAAGTTACTGTTGTTGAGAATTAGATGAAATTGGTGTGAAATTACTAGAAATTAAGCGTAGATTAAGAAAATGACTAAATTGTAAAGCTTAATTATTAGTTTCATACATTAAGGACAAAATTAAATAAAATGCAAAAATGTCAAGAAATTTCAGTAGGAATAGGAAATAGAAGGTCCCTAGTGAGTATTTTTGAAATCAGATTTCAATCCGGAGCTTTAGATTGAAAGTTATGTTTGTCCCGGGTTTAGGGACTAAATTGAATAAATTGTAAAATATGCTTGATATTGTGTTTGGTTCTTATTTGAATGGAATTTGATAGTACTATATTTTTTTATGATTTCATTTAGCTAACGTTGACACAGAACCGTCGAGAGGAAAAGGAAAATTGAAAGTCGTCGACGAATAGCTTAGAAATTCGGTTTGTATTTCTATAATTTGGGAACCACTTATTTTCTACATGAGAATGTCATTTTGCATTATATGGTGTTGACGTGAGTTGTTATTAGATTATTGAATTGAATTGCTACGATTTAAACTGAATATCGAGACAGATACTAAATTGAATAGAATAGAAAGTTGTATGAATTGATTGATATGTGATAATTGGTATGAAATTGAGTTGAAATTCGTTGCTTATATGATGAATTGATGGTTTATTTGGATTTGATTAAATATGATTTTGATAAACCATAATTTATACATATTTTAACCCCATGCTTAGCTTATTTTTGGAAGAGTTTTCATTAGATTTGATGAATTTGATGCTCCTAATCCTTTAATTTCTTGTTTTACACTCAGGAGAGCTTAGAGAGTCGAAAAGAACGAGAAACGGGCCAAAAAGGGACAAAATGGGCCTATCTCAGAATTCAACACGGCCTGGGCTATCAAACATAGCCATGCGTTACGAGTAGGATCGAACACGGCCTGGATCAACGTACACGGGCAGACCACATGGCCGTGTGTGGTGAGCAGGAGTGAGCACGGCCTAAGGCTATTGAGCACGAGCGTATCACACGGGCGTGTCCCTGCCGTATCAAAGATTAATTCTATCCGAAAAAGGTTACTTATGGGCCAAGAAAGGTGTTCTAAAGCTTATATAAACACCCTAGGGGGTAACCTAAAAGGGGATGCTGAATAGAATGCAGAAACTACTCGAAGACAGCCGTCAGAAGCAGCTCGGAGGAAGGATCTCCATCAAGACTGAAGATCTCCCATCAAGTTCTTTAGAAGTTTTTAGGTTTTCCTATGTTTTGTTGTTTTCCTTATTTTGAGATGTTTCCTTCTATCAGTATAAACTAAATCCGTTAAATACCTAAGGGGATGAAACCTAAGACGGATCTTATTATTATTTGATTTATAAGATAAATACTTGTTCTTATTCTTAATTGTGAGTTCTTGTTCTTGTTTTGATAATTTAGGTTATTGATTCAAGTCGAATGTGCTTATTCAGTGGAGCAAAAGTCCCTGTTTAAGAGTAGATCAACACAATTAAGCGGAGTTGATTGCAACCCTAGAAATAGGGCGACGAAAATCTATCAAATTAGAGTCAAATCTAATAAGGAAATCCATAGATCGAGTTAATGCGATAATAGGGGTTTTAATTAGAAAGAGATTTTAATTAATCAACCTAGAGTCAGTTGTTTTTAATCTTGAAAGAGATATTAACATAAATCATGGATTTCTACGGATTAAGTCAAGTGAATAAATCGTATGAATCAAAAATAATAAGTGAAGTCTAGGTGGATTCTTCCTTAGGTATTGCCTCCATCACATAAGTTGTCTAAAAGTATTTTCCTAATTCATTCTTTGTCATGTTTTAATTAATTATTTTTAGTTTAAAAAGAAATCACTCTAATTCTTAGGCTAGATAATAAGAAGATAGTAATTACTAGTACTCTTGGTCCTTGTGGATACGATATTACCGGTCTTACCATAACTATACTATTAAAGGATAGGTGCGCTTGTCTCTATTGTGGTCATAGTTAGTTTTAGACACATCAAGTTTTTTGGCGCCGTTGCCGGGGACTAAGATATTAGAAACACTAACTTTTTATTACTTTAGCCATTATTTTTATTTTATTGCAACTTAATTTCTTTTCTACTTTTCTAATTTTTCTTTCTTTGCTTCTGGCAGGAACTTTTAGTTTATGACTAGAAGGAACCCGTCAGGACCATTGCTTTTTGATAGTGAGATTGAAAGTACAGCTCACAGAAACCGAAGGGAAATAAGGCGAAGTCAACAATACATAGAAGAAGAGCAAGAAGACAAAAATAACAGTACTGAAGAGATAGCTGATAATAATCCGCTACCTCCCGTGGTTGCCACAAACTAGGTGAATCAAAATCCCGCTCCTCGTACTATGTATGATTATGCTAAACCTAATTTAACAGGAACCAGATCAAGTATTGTTAGACCTACTACTGCTGCAAATAATTTTGAACTGAAACCTAACATTATACAGATGATTGAGCAGTTTGTTCAGTTTGATGGTTTGCAGGATGACGATCCAAACAATCACTTGGCAAATTTTCTGGAGTTTTGCGATACTTTCAAAATTAATGGCATTTCTGATGATGCCATTCGCCTTCGGTTGTTTCCCTTCTCATTGAGAAATAAAGCTAAACAATGGTTGAACTCGTTACCACGAGGATCAATCACTACATGGGATCAAATGACCGAAAAATTTTTACTTAAATATTTTCCGCCGGCCAAAACGGCTAAGTTGAGGAATGATATTTCTTCTTTTGTGCAGATGGATTTAGAAACACTTTACGATGCATGAGAAAGATACAAGGATTTACTAAGAAGGTGCCCTCACCATGGGTTACCTTTGTGGCTTCAGGTTCAAACCTTTTACAATGGTGTGAACCCTCAACTAGGCGATTGATCGATTGACCACAAGTGGAACCCTAAATAACAAGACCCCTGAAGCGGCTTATGAGTTTATAGAGGAGATGGCACTGAATAACTATCAGTGGCAAGTTATGAGAACAAAGCCGACAAAAGCCGCCAGTGTCTTCAACCTCGACGCAATCACCATGCTATCAAATCAGGTAGAGCTTTTAAATAGAAAGATTGATGGTTTCTGTGGTTCTTCGTAGGTACATCCGGTGATGCAGTATGATGCAAATGGAGGGGGAATGGGCAATACATAATATCCATCTTACAACCCTGGCATGGAGAATGAGCAGCTGAATTATATGGGTAATAACCCTAAACCTCCAAATATTCCTTACAATAATACATATAATCTCATGGGGTAATGAAAGGAATCAAAGACCGCAAATCCCTCCAGTTCTCCAACCATCCTACCAGCTAGAGAGAAAGCCAAACCTTGAAGATATGCTAGTAAAGTTTATTTCGGTGTCAGAGACTCATTTTCAGAATACTGAAACGGCATTGAAAAATCAGCAAGCATTGATTCAAGGGCTTGAGAATCAAATTGGACAACTGGTTAAGTTAGTTTTCGAAAGGCAATCAGGTAGTTTACCTAGTAACACCGAACCCAAACCAAAAGAGCATGTGAAGGCAGCTACACTAAGGAGTGGGAAGGAGTTGGTTGAAGCTGAAAAGAAGATGCCATAAGAAATTGATAAGGCAAAGGGCGAGGAAGTAAACGAGAATATAACACCGGCACTTAAAGAGTATAAACCACCGATCCCATATCCGGCAAAGTTGAAGAAAGACCGCATGGACGCACAATTCGGTAAATTTCTTGAAATTTTTAAACAATTACATATTAACTTACCTTTTGTTGAAGCTATTTCGCAGATGCCTACGTACGCAAAATTCTTAAAAGAGCTTTTAACAAATAAAAGGAAGTTTGAAGAGCTATCAACTGTGGAGCTTAAAGAGGAATGTTCAACTATTCTCCAGAATAAGCTACCAACCAAATTGAAAGATCCAGGAAGTTTCACTATTCCCTGTTTAATTGGTAGTTTAAATATTGAGAAAGCATTAGCTGATTTAGGTGCCAGTATTAATTTAATGCCTTATAAAATGTTCAAGCAGCTTGGTCTTGGGGAACCAAATCCCACTAGGAAGAGTATCCAATTAGCTGATAGATCTATTAAATATCCTAAGGGAATTATTGAAGATGTTTTGGTAAAAGTTGATAAATTCATATTCCCTGTTGATTTTGTTGTGCTTGACATGGATGAGGACGTTGAGGTGCCCTTAATTTTAGGACGCCCATTTTTAGCAACTGCTAGGGCTGTTATTGATGTAGGTGATGGTAAACTTGTGCTCAGGATAGGTGATGAGAAAATTATTTTTAAAATTTATGATGCTATGCGATACTCTAGAGAGCAAGATGATTCCTGTTATTTTATCGATGCTATTGATCATTCTATTCAAGATTCTTTTTAGGAAATCATACATAAAGACACGTTGGAACTGTGTCTTGCCCAAGGAGAGGAGGCCGATGACGATACCAATGAGATGGGGGAGGTAAAAATTTCTTCCCCAAGACAAAAGAAGTATGAGGGCATTGAAATAAATGACGAACTAAAACAAAAACCCTCTATTGAAGAGCCCCCCAAATTGGAATTGAAACAGTTACCAAATCACTTAGAGTATGCATTCCTCAGAGATAATTCTACACTACCGGTAATTATTTCTTCAGAATTAGAACCCAATGAGAAAGATGAGTTAATACAGGTACTAAAGGAGCATAGAAGAGCCATAGCTTGGAAAATTTCTGACATTAAAGGGATAAGCCCATCGTTTTGCACCCACAAAATTTTAATGGAAGATAAATATAAACCATGTGTACAACCTCAAAGACGATTAATCCCAACATGAAGGAAGTTGTTAAAGCTGAGGTAATTAAACTTCTAGATGTTGGAATTACTTATCATATTTCTGACAGTACTTGGGTAAGCCCTGTGCAAGTTGTTCCAAAGAAGGGAGGCATGACTGTTATAGCCAACGAGAAGAATGAATTGATTCCAACAAGGACAGTCACAGGTTGGAGAGTCTGCATTGACTATAGGAAGTTAAACGATGCCACCAGAAAAGATCACTTTCCTTTACCCTTCATTGATCAGATATTAGAAAGATTATCTGGGCATATGTCCTATTGCTTCCTAGACGGACTCTCTGACTACTTCCAAATCCTAATAGCTCCTGAGGATCAAGAAAAGACAACATTTACATATCCATACGGTACGTTCACTTATCGTAGAATACCTTTTGGGTTATGTAATGCTCCTGCTACTTTTCAGCGCTGCATGCTAGCCATCTTTGACGAACTTGTGGAGGACATCATAGAGGTATTTATGGATGAATTTTCGGTATTTGGTAATTCTTTCCACCTTTGCCTTAAAAATTTAAAATGAGTTCTAATGAGAGGTGAAGAAACGAACCTTGTGCTTAATTGGGAAAAGTGTCACTTTATGGTTCAAGAAGGGATTGTGTTAGGTCACAAAATTTCTAGTAAAGGGATTGAGGTTGATAAAGCAAAAATTGAAACCATAGAAAAATTACCTCCCCCTAGTTTAGTTAAGGCTATTAGAAGTTTTTTAGGACACTCTGGATTTTATAGAAGATTTATTAAGGATTTTTCTAAAATAGCTAAGCCCTTAACTAAATTACTAGAAAAAGATGTGCCTTTCAATTTTGATCAGGAATGTTTAGATGCATTTAATACCCTCAAAAATAAATTAATAAATGCTCCGATTATAATTGCACCTGATTGGAATTTACCCTTTGAACTAATGTGCGATGCGAGTGATTTTGCAGTAGGTGCGGTTTTGGGATAGCGAAGAGACAAGCATTTTCAGCCAATTTATTACGCTAGCAAAACATTGACGACCGCGCAAGAAAATTATACCACCACAGAAAAAGAGTTGCTAGCTGTGGTTTTTGCGTTTGATAAATTTAGACAGTATTTGATATTATCTAAAGTTGTCGTTTACACTGACCATTCAGCTCTTCGTTATCTTTTAACTAAATCTAATGCAAAACCTCGACTCATAAGATGGATTTTACTCTTACAGGAATTTGATTTGGAAATTCAGGATAAGAAAGGAGCTGAAAATCTCACGGCAGACCATCTTTCTAGACTTGAAAATCCACATATCAAAGAACTCGATGAAAGTGAGATAAATGACTCGTTTCTTGAAGAACAACTCTTTGCTATTTCCGACTCCAAGGTACCTTGGTCTGTAGATATTGCAAATTATTTAGCTGCTAACATCCTGCCAAAAGGGTTAACACATCATCAAAAGAAGCGATTCTTTGCTGATGTGAAAAACTATTTTTGGGATGACCCTTTTCTTTTTCGTATATGTGCAGATCAAGTAATTCAGAGATGTGTTACAAAGGCAGAAGCAAGTAAAATACTAGAACATTGCCATTCAGAACCATCAGGAGGACATTATAGTGGGATTAGGACAGCACATAAAACGCTCGAATCAGGTTTTTATTGGCCCACTCTGTTCAAGGGCGCTAACAGGTATGTTGCTTCGTGTGATAGATGTCAGAGAACAGGTAACATCTCTAAACGCGATGAAATGCCTCAAACATATATGCTATCATGTGAAATATTTGATGTATGGGGTATTGATTTTATGGGTCCATTCCCTAGCTCATTTGAGAATAAATACATCTTAGTAGCAGTTGATTATATGTCAAAATGGGTGGAAGCTCAAGCTTTACCTACTAATGATGCTAGAGTGGTAGTGAGATTTCTTAAGAAACTCTTCTCTCGATTTGGAACACCCAGAGAAATTATTAGTGATAGGGGTACTCATTTTTCTAATACTCAATTTGATAAAGTCTTAAAGAAATATGGAGTACACCACAGAACAGCTACCCCTTATCACCCTCAAACCAGTGGACAAGTGGAAGTAGCAAATTGAGAGCTTAAGTGTATTTTAGAGAAAATAGTAGAATCAAACAGGAAAGATTGGGCATTAAAAGTAGACGATGCTTTATGGGCCTATAGAACCGCTTTTAAAACTCCCATAGGAACAACCCCATACAGACTTGTCTACGGAAAGAGTTGTCATCTACCATTTGAATTAGAGCACAAAGCATTTTGGGCTATAAAATTCTTAAATTACGATCTTAAACTTGCAGGTGAGAAAAGAATGATGCAGTTGAACGAGCTAGATGAGTGGTGAGCCAATGCCTATGAGAACTCACGTTTATATAAGGAAGCAACAAAGCGACGCCCTGATGCTTGTTTGAAGCAACCAAAGCAATTTGAAGTTGGAGATCTTGTTCTACTATACAATTCAAAGCTCAAATTGTTTCCTAGAAAGTTGAAATCAAGATGGTCAGGTCAATTCGTAATCAAAACCATTTTTCCCTATGGTACAATTGAGGTAACCCATCCGACTTATGGCACATTCAAGGTAAACGGCCAACGACTTAAAATATATAATGGTGAAGATTTTAGGGATATGAGAGAGGAGCTTCAGCTCCGTGAACCTTCATATAGAGATGAAAATAGGGTAAGTCTAGCTTAAGACTTTAAACGAGAGTTTCTCGGTAGGCAACCCGAGCACTAACCCTATTAGTTTCCACATTTCAATTTTAGCACTAACTAAAACTAACCAGATTAATAAGCACAGGTTTCCATACCACACGGTCTTTCACACGGGTGTGGCCGTGGCCGTGTGGACACTACGGGTAGGCATATCAGCGTGGCGGAGACCGTGAGGACCAAGGACGAAAAATTTCCCCAAAACATGGGTTACGATAAAACGCCACGGCCGTACGATACGGCCGTGGTCGATACTGATTAAATAACACGGGACTCTAATAAACTTACATGGGCGTGCCTTAAAGTCATGGGAAATACTGAGTAAACAACATGAGCATGTGACACGCCCGTGCCTAGAAGCCGTGGTTGAAACTAAGTAAGTGACACGGGCGTGCGACACGCCCGTGCCTTTAGTCCATGGTCGACACTGATCAGTTAACACGAGCGTGGGAACCCCTAAACGGGCGTGGGAGAAATGAACGAACGAGCACACGGCCGTGCAATTAGGCCGTGTGACTCAACACGCCCAGGGAATACGGGCGTGGGACAAGGATCAGACGCACCCTACATTAAAATTTTGAAACATACGGGCTAAATAAAAGGCACACGGCCGTGGGCCTCGACCGTGTGCCCCAATTTCTATTTAAACCAACCCACTGTTCATCTTCCCCCCAAATCTCCCTCCTAAAAACCCTAGCCACTCTCTACCCTCTCTTTCTCCCATTTTCCTCATTTTCCCCTCCCTTTTTCTCTTTCCCCTTTCTTCTCCACACGCACCAGCCCGTAGACCACGCACGTGCACGATCCCTCACGCCCGTGCCCACCGCCACGAATGAGCCATAACTTTAACACCTCTATCGGTTCACCTTTCTACACCATTGTTACTTATTTCTTTCATCTTTAATTATTTATTTGATATTATTCATTGTTCATATTATTATCTTCATTTTTGCTATTACCTTAGTTCTTTTGATAGTTAGTTACTTTGAATATATTAGTTTGATACTAATGCTTAATCTTGTTAACTCGTACTAATGTTAGAATCAATTGATAATCTGATCTCACTATTATAGGTTTATTTAGGAATACTAGGATAGTACATTTTTGGCTGGAAATGATACTTTATTCATTGAAAATATTTGGCTTTTTTAGGTACGTAATGACTCCACCACGAGGGAAAAAGGCCGTCGTCCCCGCTTCAAAAAAAGCGGAAGGGACCCGGTGCGACATCCTCGAGCGCCTCCGCCGAAGTGCGCCACCCTTACCTACAGTTTCCTCCGGGATCCCAGGAGGACCTCTTTTAGACACTTCGCGCGCGACCCCTCGGCGTGGGGAGGTGCATTGATTGTGGGCCGCCTTGGAGTAGGTCCAACTAGCCGACGCCGTCCGGGCCCTCCTTGTAACATCCCAGTTTAGGGCCTAGTCGGACTAGTGGTGCGAGACCACAAATTCAAGGGTTATAAATGATTTTTTGAGGTTTATGCCTTGTATGCATGCTAGTGTGAAAGTTTCATGAAGAAATTTTGTGAAATTGCGGTTGAATTGTCAAAAAGGACTAAATTGCAAAAGTTGCAAAATGTGTGTTTCTAGAAGCTATATGTGTGAAATAGCTTTAGATTAATAATTAGAGGTCCTTAATGAGCAATTTTCCCAATTTTTAGTTTTTGGACAAAAATGGGCATGGATGAGTTAAAATTTAAAGTTTATCAAAAAGGGCATTTTGGTCATTTATCAAATAAGTGATTAAAAAGGGAGAAAAGATGACAAAATCATGCTCATCTTCTTCCCCTCATTGCCAAAAATTTGAAGGAAGCCATAGCTAGGGTTCTTCAATTTTTCAAGCTTGCTAGTAAGTGCATCTAGCCTCGTTTTTTATATTCTTTATATTTTTGAAGTCCCGGTAGCATGAGTAAGCTATTTTTAGCTATTTGATGAGCTATTAAGGATGTTCAAAAATGTCGTCATGTATTACATGCATGTATTTTGTTGTTTTATGGAAGATTATGAAAGCTTGATGTAGTAGAAACATCTTTTGTTAAGGGATTTTCCATGAAAATGCATGTAGGGATTTGATTATGAAAATCTTAAGTTCGGTCATACATCTGTGTTTTAGTGAGAATTGATGATAGCTTTAGTTGAATAAGTGGTTCGACTAAGCATGAAAGACTAGAAAGTTGAATAAAAATCACTTTACGAGCCTTTGGGGCTAAAGTGTAAATATGAGAAAGTTTAGGGGTAAAATAGTAATTTTGCTAAAGTATGAGATGTGGGTCAATTTAGTCAATGTATGTATTGAATAAGCTGATTTATTCATTATAGATTAAGAAAGACGAAGCCCGGATTGAAACCGAGGCAAAAGCAAGGTGGTGGACTAAATTGCAAGTCTCAATACTTTTGAGTATCGAGGTAAGTCTATGCAATACAATGCATTCATACTTACAAATTGTTAATGCTAGATAGTGTATAGCATGGTTGAGAATGATTGAGAACCTATATGGTTCAAGTGAAATGGATGGATGAATGATTAAGTAAGTAGATTTGTGAATGTGTTGTGATAATGCAAAAAGGTGGGCTAAGTGCGATACCATCCTAATGCATATTGACAATGAGCTGGCTATGTGCGATGCTATCGTTAGGTATGTTATTTAGTGGGCTATGTTCAAAACCGCTATGAATACCTTGTTGGTAGGCTAAATGCGATACTACCTTACTAATTGAATGGGGTGGGCTTAGTGCAGAACCACCGAGAGATTTGTTGTGTGGATGTGATAGTGAGTAGATTAGCTGTGTGGATTAGCTGTGTGGATTAGCTATGTGGACTAGCTGTGTTGATTAGCTGTGTGGATGTATTATTGAGAATAATGATGAGTTGTATATTGTGTAAATGTGATGTTGAATGCAGGGGTGTATGTCAATAGTTCTGAGTAAGTGACTCATGATGTGTTGGAAATGTGGTAAGGGATAGAAAGAGTAAGCATAGTTGTGAATTACTTATGTTAGTATAATGCTAATTGTTGCTTAGCTTATACTATGTTGCTTAATTGTTTATGTGTAAACTTACTAAGCTCAAAGCTTACTCTCTTTCTTTTCCCTTGTCTTATAGAGTAAAAGTGTTGAATCGAGATACGAGGATCATTTGGAAGATCTCCCACACTATCAAAGACACTGGTACATTAGACTCAATGTTTTGTATATGGCATGTATAGGGGCTAGACAAATTAGTGAATTTTTGGTGTAAATGGCTAAGATGTGTTGGCCTTTAGATGGATAGTGTATTTTGTATAATGCCATGGTTGTTGGCTATTACATTATATGAAAGAAAGATGTAGTTTTCTATGTGAGATTGCACTTCAATTTGAGTTGATTATGGATGTGTTGTATGAGTGCATGTTGTGTAAGCTATAAGGGTGAGAAGAGCTTAGCAAATAGCTTTGTTCTTGGCCATGTGGATAGACACACGGGCTTGTGTCTAGGCCATGTGTGACCCACGGTCAGCCTACGGGCGTGTGTTTTGGCCGTGCGTCCCCTGCATGTTAGTATTTGAAGTCAGAATAGACCACGGACTAGTCACACGGGCGTGTGCCTAGGGTGTGTGGGATTAATCAGTGTTGGCCACAGGCTAGCCACACGGGCGTGTGTCTAGACTCTAGGCCGTGTTAAGGTAGTCAGTGTGCACCACGGGTGGTAAGCACAGGCATGTGCCTTAGCCGTGGGGCATTGGCAGAATACTGGGGTTTTTAGGCACGGTTTGGGGACATGGGCGTGTGTGTCCATGCACGGGCGTGTCTAATCTTGCACGGGCGTGTGAGATCTGTATAAAAGAGAAAAATTTTAAGAATGGAAAAAGTTCTGGTTTAGTCTCGAGAGCCCTCGTGTGTATGAGTGAGGCCTCGTAAGTCGAGAACGAGGTTGTTAGATGACTTCAGAGAGTAGTTATGACGAGCCTCAGTGGCGATCAATTGGTTTGAGTTCGATAACGCCTCGGGCCCAGCTCCGGCGTAGAACCCGGGTAAGGGGTGTTACATTTAATGGTATCAGAGCTATGGTTTAGTCGATTCTAGGACTACCGTAATGGGTGTAAGAGTCTAGCTATACATGTCATAAGTGTACAATGATAGTGTGGTGGTTTTTGATGATTTTAAATCTTATTTTATATAGTATATGGATTCCGATCCATTGACTGCTGATGAAGCAGCTAGTAATGCGCCGGCTCCTGCGCAAGGAACCGCGCCCGTTGAGAGTGGACCAGAGGTCAGGGGTCAAGGGGAAGAGGCACGGGAAGCCTTTCTCCAGATGATGAGTAATTGGTACTCGGACTATGTTCGAGCAAACCCTACTGCTCAACCTCCTCCACCTCCTCCTATACCTCAGCCAAATCCAGTGGCTCCTCAAGGTATGGATGTAGTGAGGATATCGAAACCCCCGGTGGATAAGATTAGGAAACACGGGGCTGAGGAGTTTAGAGCTAAGGTAGATGATGACCCAGAGAGGGCGGAGTTCTGGTTGGAGAACTCGATGAGGGTGTTCGATGAACTCTCATGTACGCCTGAGGAGAGCTTGAAGTGTGCCGTATCCTTGCTGAGAGATTCAGCATACCATTGGTGGAAAACATTAACATTTGTAGTCTTGAGAGAGCAGGTGACATGGGAATTTTTCTGGAAGAGTTTCGGAAGAAGTATATAAGCCAGCGATTTACTGATCGAAAAAGGAAGGAATTCCTTGAGTTGAAGCAAGGAAGGATGTCAATAGCAGAGTATGAGCGTGAGTTTGTTAGGCTTAGCAAATACGCTCAAGAATGTGTATCGACTGAGACCATCTTGTGTAAGAGGTTTGAAGATGGGCTGAATGAGGACATCAAACTTCTAGTTGGCATTTTGGAGTTGAAAGAATTTGTAGTGTTGGTTGAAAGGGCAAGTGATCGCTGTGAAGTCAGAGTTTTAAAATTTATAAAGATAATGATCAAACCTGGAAACTAAATATGACAATGATTGAGGCAAGTGCACCTATTGAACAGTAGTATAGCTTAGGCAAGACCGGATTGTCGAACCCAAAGGAACTAAAAGTACTAATACTAACTTTCTTTCTATTATTTAGCCTAAGAATTAAGCGAATGGTTGTTTTAATCTAAATTAATTAACTACTAAACTTAAAGACTCTAAGACAAAGAAGAATGAATTTGGGAGGATACTTGAGGAAAAACCAATTAATTAAGACGACACCCAAGGAAGAATCCACCTAGACTTCACTTGTTATCTAACTCTGAACCAGACGATTTATTCATTTGACTTGATCCGTAAGATTCCCTAATTTATATTAAACCCTCTCTCGATGCGAATAACGTCTAACCCTAGGTTGATTAATTGAAATCTCTTTCTAATTAAAACCCCTAGAATCGCGTTAACTCGATCTATGGACTCCCATATTAGATTTCACCCTAATCCGGCAACGCCTCGTCACCCTATCTCTAGGCGCGCGATCAACTCTGCTTAACTATGCTAGATCTACTCCTAGGCAGGGACTTTTGCTCCTCCACCTAAGCACATCCAACTTGAATTAATATCCGCGAAATATCAACACAAGAATTAAGAACACATAATTAAGAACAAATAAAATATTTATCATATAGTTCAGTAAACAATAACAAGATTCATCTAAGTTTCATCCCCCTCAAGTATCTGAAGGTTTAGTTCATAACAATAAAAGAAAACATCTCAGAAGAAAAGATAAAACAAAACATAAGAAATCCCTAAAACCCCCTGAAGGAATTGAAGAGGAGATCCTCCGTCTTGAGTAGAATTTCGGCTTCTTAAGATGGATCAACTTGCTATCCCCGAGCGAATTCCCACAAATTTGCCTTCTCTGGCCTAGCAAGACGCCCCTAAACGGTAGCTTTAGGCTCCCGTCGACTCCTCTCTTTTAGGTCATACTTAGGGTGTATTTATAGGCTTTTGGAATGTGTTTCTTTGCCCCTAAGTATCCAAATCCGATTGAAATTGCTCTTTTCCGCGGTAGGGACACGGCCATGGCACACGCTCGTGTGAATTGTCTTTAGGTCGTGTTCGAATTTCATTAATAAGGCACGACCGTGTATCTCGTGGCTAGACCGTGTTCGAGATTATTGAGGAGGCACAGCCGTGTGGTCTTGAGCCCAGGCCGTGTTGATTTCGTGATGTGGCCCATTTGGCCCGTTTTAAGCCCGTTTCTTGTTCTTTTCATCCTTCGGTGCTTTCCTGAGTATAAAACATGAAAAGAAAGGATTAAGAGCACCTTTTTACATAAATCAAGGGATAAATCATCCAAAAGTATGCTAAATGTGGGATTAAAATATGTTACTTTTACGGTTTATCACATACCCCCACACTTAAGCTTTTGCTTGTCCTCAAGCAAAATTCTCAACTTACAATTAAAACGAACTTTCCATGATTCAATATTCCTATCAACAATGTCTCATCATAATTCGTAGATAATTTATACATGGATAATTTAACTCAAAGAGTCCTAAAGATTTAAACAACCTAAGTCATACATTTGTAGCACAAAACATAGGTGTTTCCCCTCATCTAAATAATTACCTCTGATTCAAAATCTACAAGGGTTGACATCCTCACTAAAGATTCATTCAAATCACTCGAAGTGTTTAAGGTTCAGAATTAAGCACTCAAATGTCAAACCTGAAAAGTTAATCCCATAGGCTTGCATGAAAATCAAATCTCCACCACTATAATATGAGATGATGCACAAATCAAAAGGTCTTTGAAAGGGTTGTAACGGGGCTTGGGTTAAAGGTGTGGTTAAAGGCTGAATTGGAGGGTTAGAATCGAGATTGAATTGACAAATTACCTAACCAAAAACAACGAACTAAGTAAAAGTGATTACATCAATTTGAAAAAATACTGATACTACGAGCTTCTTCTTCAATATTTGGAATTCAAATGTATAAGCTCTTTAATCACAAAACTAAAAATGAATAAACTCTCTTTGATTTTGATTGATTTTTTTTTAATAACAAATCATAAATACATAACAAAAGGATAAATTACTGAAATAAAAAAACATAGTTAGGCTATTAATCAAATCAAATCTCGATATAAGGGTAGTCAAAAGGAATGGTGATAACAAAAACAAAGGGTTTCTGGGTTAAAATTAGTGGGTGAGTCAATAAAAAGGGTTGTTAGGTTTAAACGGGGTTCACTAGGGGTTAATTATGAAGGTAGGTTTTTAGTGGAGTAAGTGGGTTAAATCCTAGGTGCCTTTATCATTTCTGTATATCAAATCAAAGGTGTGGTCTCGACATGTATAATCGATGCAAGTTCTAGAATAACAAATCAATGTTGACACACTTATAATCAATAAAGTGAGCAAGAAAAAGAATTTATGCTCTATAAGGCTCAAAATCTCACAAAAATTATGGGTATTTTGATATCAACCTCGTAAATTTCAAACTTCAAAGTAATATTTAAATTCAGGTAGATAACCTAGAAAAAATTTTAATTTTCTGAAAAATAGACTTATCATGCTTGATTCTCTAGTATTCTTAGAATTTAATTATCAATGCACAATTATCAATGACTTAATCTAAAACATATCAATAAAAATCATAAATCATGGAAATTTCATCCTAATTAGTAATATGAGAAAATTACTTAAAAACAAGACTAAATTCAGTGATTTGAGAATAATGCAAAAAGTTAGGCATCCTTAAGATTCATCCCCCCACACTTAAGATGTACATTGCCCTCAATGTACAAGGATAGATAATATCAAAATAAAATCATACGATAGGGAGAGAGGTGAAACTTCCTGAATTTTGGATGAAGTCAATGAAAAGAAACCAGATAGGATTGGAGGTGAACGTGGGGAAGCGCCTCGAACCGTTTGAACTTGAATCCTCAGAGTAGCCGGTCTGATTTTATTGTATCTTAAGCTAAATCTAAATTCCATTGAGAACAAGAAAAATAATAAAGGAAGTAAAAATAAAAATAAATATAAATATAAATATAAAAATAGGAATAAAATTAAATAGAGATACGGTCCACGCCCATGTGCCTACCCGTGGTGTCCACACGGCCACGGCCACGGCCGTGTGCAAGGCTGTGTGGGTGTGGAAACCTACGCCTAAATACGAAAAGAAATAAAACGAAACTTGTAACAGCCCGATTTAGGGGCTAGTCGGAACAGTGATCTCGAAATCAATAATTTGAGGTTAGAGAAAATTATTTTCATGATATGTTATGTGTTATAACATGTTTATAAGGATGCATGAAAATTTTGGTGCCTTAATTTTAGCGATTGCTAGCTGAATTGTGAAAAAGGACTAAATCGCATAAAGTGCGAAAGTTCTATTTTATTTCCTAGAGGTGCCAAATAGCTATGGATTATTAATTGGAGGTCCCAAATGTGCAATTTGGCCTTGTTTTAAGTGAGTTGGCTGGCCATGTGACATTGGGGGACAAGAGCATTTAATTTTGGTCAAAATTGGTGGAAATTAGGTGGAAAAATGAATAAAATAAGATGAATAAGCAAAAAGCTATCATCTTTTTATTTTATTCTCTTCCTCACCGAAAATAGCAGCCATGGGAGGGGTTTTTGAAGCTTAAAATTTCAGCAAGCTTCTCTTCACTCAAGTAAGTGATTTTGATGGCTTTAGTTGATAATTTTTGTACTTTTGGAGTCCCCAAAGCTTAAGCTTTCTAAAGAGGGGACTAGTTTGCAATATGGTTGAAAGTCTAGGGACTTGCCATGAGAGAGTTTATGTTGTTTGATGAGTTATATGAAAGAAAATGAATGATAGGATGATGAGAAACAACTTTTGTGAAAGGTGTTGTCATGAAAACACCTATTTGGGACTAAAATGCAAAAGTTGTAATTTATTCATTAAGGCATGAAATTGATGGAATTGAGAATAGTTGTAAGAGGATTAAATGTTCAGCTAGGCTTGTTTAACAAGAAAATGTGATGAAAATTTATTTACGAGCCTCGGGGAAAATCGTAATTTTGCCAAAGTATAGGGGCAAAATGGTCATTTTTACCTAAGTAGAGATTATGTTGTAATACGATCATTAAGTGATTAAATGAGTAAATTTCATTGTTTTAGATCAACGAAAATGAGTTTAGGACCTAGAACGGATGAAAAGAGAAATGTGGGCAAAAAGTCCTTTTCGGCTCTTTCGACATCGAGGTAAGTTCGTGTGCAAATGTTGAAGTTACGTATGAGTTTAATTAGTATTCCAATTTTGTATGGAATGTATATTATTATGTGAATGTATGAAACGTCTCTTGATGAGATGTCAATGGAATCGAATTTAGAGTAATGGGAAAGGTGTATAGCACGATAGAACGATGGTTAAAGGTTCGAGTAAGACCATATTGGGATATGGCCTCGGTGTAAGAATTCATATAAGACCATGTCAGGGACATGGCATCGATATGTTAGAGTATGTAAAACCCAATTGGGGTAGAGTGACAACGAGAACTATGTGCTTGAGACTCAAGAGAGTTATTTAACAATTCGAATGATTCAATGTATATGTGAATGTATGTGGTTGTACTATGAGTAGCACAAGTAGGAGTAGAATTGAATTGAGATGAATTCAATAAATGATGAACCCCTAGTGGGGTATGTGTATTTGATGCACTGTGTGAATGAGAACGAGTATCGTAGAAAGTTAAGTAAAAATGGAAACATGTGAGGATGTTCTTGAATGAACATTTGAAATAGAGTTATACTTGTGAACTATTATCCATGAATGTAAATAACGGTAAGCTATGTGCGATATCACCTTATTGATTGTTGATCGATGGGCTATGTGTGATACCATCACTTATAAATGATTGGTGGGTTATATGCGATACCTCTCTATTAGAGATTCAATGGTGGGCTAAGTGCCAAACCACCGAGATATTAGTAGCATGAGCGGCTTATTGAAAATGCTTGATGTGTTGTTATATATGATCTTGTGACGATCAGTGCAGGAACGTATGCTAATTAAATGAACGGATTGGCTTGTGATATGGTAAGAAGGTGGAAAGAGATTGAATGAGTAAGTTTCAAGAATGGTTGAGTAAGTAACTATGAGTTGATGAGAAAAATTCAACATATTGCCTTGGGGTTATGTATATTCAATGAATATCAATATTTGTCAAATTATACAGATGAACTTACTAAGAATTATTGCTTACTCCTGTACTCTTTTTCATCTCTTATAGGTTATATTAACTAGCTCGGGTTGGAGGCCGCCGGAGATGTTTTCACACTATCGAGCAGACCCTTGGTATAAGGTATCAAGTCCTTAGAAGTCATGGCATGTATAGGGCTAGTACCTAAGGTTGAATAAGTCATTGTTGATGTGGCAAAATTATGTTCGCCTAAGAGAACTTATGTTTGTTTGTGTATAGCCATAGATGATGGCCTGAGTTGTTTGTAATTATATGGGAATTAGTTCTCCCTAGTGTATGGGATAAAGACCTCATTCTTTTCTACTCAAATGTCTTTAATTCAAGAGTAATGTTGATATTATGTGTAGTTATGTGATGAGGTATGAATGTATGCAAATGTGGGTGGAAAAAGGCTTGGAAGATAGCTTCTAAGTGTCCACACGGATAGACACACGGGCGCGTGTCTAGGCCGTGCGTAACCTGCACCTTAGTTTTAATAAGTCAGTATGTCAAGGTATAGTACACAGTCTAAGTCCACGGGCGTGTCAAGGCCGTGTGTAACTAGTCAGGGTCAACCACGGTCGAAAGACATGAGCGTGTAAAGGGGTACACGGGCATGTCCCAAACCGCATGGGTTTTTAAGCACGGTTGTTGAACATGGCCGTGTGTGTCTACACACGGGCGTGTCTTATTATACACGGGCGTGTGGCCCCTGTTTTAAAGAAGAGTTTCCTTTAACTCGTAAAAGTTTCCGAACGCAAGTTTAAGGCCTCGTAGGCCCACGATACGAATGACTTGACTAAGAAAGAGAAGTTTTTAATTTGGAACAAAATTTTATAGCCCGTAAGTATATGTTTAAGGAAGTTCAAGCATAGTAATGTCTCGTATCTGGGTTTAGCCTCAGAAATGGGTATGGGGTGTTACAAAACTAATTAGTAGGGTTAGTGCTCGGGTTGCCTCCCGAGAAGTGCTCGTTTAAAGTCTTGAGCTAGACTTACCCCTCATTTGCATTATCAGGGTGATTTGAGGAGTTGAAAATCCTTTCTCATGTGATCAATTCGGTTTTTGATAAATAATTTAAGTCGAGTAATGTTTTCCTCAAAAGTACTGAATTTAGGATTAGTTACCTCGACTGTTCCATCTGGGAAGATTTTGAGTACATGATCTCCTATCTTAAGCTGAGTTGTCCCATCGTTAAGTTTCTCGTGGAGTTGCCTCGTTTTTGCTTCGTGAATTTCTTTGAAGTGTATCTTCCACTCGTCTAGTTCATTGATTCGAAGCTTTCGTTCCTCATGAATTTCTTTTTTATTGACACGAGGTCTAGGATCTGGCATCTGCGAAAGAGCTTTAAGAAACGGCAAGTTATTAAGAAACTTCTTTGGAGGTTTAAAAAATTTACCGAATTGTTCCTCTGTGTGGTCTTTCTTTATCGCATTGGGGTATGGCATATGAGCTTGGTACTCTGTAATTACCGGGTTTGGTAAATCATGGCTTACCTCAACCTTATCTTCACTTACCACAGGCTCTTGCCTTGGGTCAGATTCCACTAACCTTTCACTGTCATGAGCTGTTACGGCTTGAATATGCTCTTTTGGGTTAGTTTCAGCGTTGCTTGGCAAGCTTTCTTGTAGTTGTTCTGAGATTATCTTTGCAAGTTGTCCAACTATGTTAGTAAGTTGTCCAACTGTCTTAGTAAGTTCCCCAACTTGGCTCTCGATCCCTTTGATTGATGCCTGTTTATTCTTAAGGGTGGTCTTAGTGTCTTGCACACTGTTATCTGTAGCTGCCATGAATTTAGTCAGCATCTCCTCAAGGTTCGACTCCTCTTCCTGTTGGTGAGGTGGTTGTTGAAAATTTGGAGGAAGTTCCGGTCTTTGGCTACTTTGATCATCCCACGAGAAATTGGGATGGTACCTCCAACCTGCATTATAAGTGTTATCATAAAAATTATTTTGAGGTCTAGCATAGTTACCTATATAGTTCACTTGTTCACTTTCCATGCCATGTTCGTAGGGTGGGTACTCAGGATTCGCCACGCCTCCGCTTGTTTCACACTGCATAACTGGATGTGCCTGCGAGGAACCGTATAAACCATCAAATTTTTTATGTAACATCTCTAACTGGGTTGATAGCCTGGTTACTGGGTCGAGGTTGTAGATATCGGTTGCTTTTGTTGGCTTTGTCCTCATAACTTGCCACTAATAGTTATTCAGTGCCATCTCCTCTATCTGTCAAAATCAAATTAAAGAAAATTTAGCAAAGTAAAAATAATAATAATAATAATAATAATAATAATGGCTAAAGTAATAAAAATAGAGCTTTCTTAATATTTTAGTTCCCCGGCAACGGCGCCAAAAACTTGATCGCTGTGAAGTTAGAGTTTTAAAATTTATAAAGATAATGATCGAACCTGGAAACTAACTATGACAACGATTGAGGCAAGTGCACCTATCGAACAGTAGTATAGCTTAGGCAAGACCGGATTGTCGAACCCAAAGAAACTAAAAGTACTAATACTAACTTTCTTTCTATTATTTAGCCTAAGAATTAAGCGAATGGTTGTTTTAATCTAAATTAATTAACTACTAAACTTAAAGACTCTAAGACAAAGAATAATGAATTTGGGAGGATACTTGAGGAAAAACCAATTAATTAAGACGACACCCAAGGAAGAATCCACCTAGACTTCACTTGTTATCTAACTCTAAACCAGACGATTTATTCATTTGACTTGATCCATAGGATTTCCTAATTTATATTAAACCCTCTCTCGAGGCGAATAACGTCTAACCCTAAGTTGATTAATTGAAATCTCTTTCTAATTAAAACCCCTAGAATCGCATTAACTCGATCTATGGACTCCCATATTAGGTTTCACCCTAATCCGGCAACGCCTCATCACCCTATCTCTAGGCGCACGATCAACTCCGCTTAACTATGCTAGATCTACTCCTAAGCAGGGACTTTTGCTCCTCCACCTAAGCACATCCAACTTGAATTAATATCCGTGAAATATCAACACAAGAATTAAGAATACATAATTAAGAACAAATCAAATATTTATCATATAGTTCAGTAAACGATAACAAGATTCATCTAAGTTTCATCCCCCTCAGGTATCTGAAGGTTTAGTTCATAACAATAAAAGAAAACATCTCAGAAGAAAAGATAAAACAAAACATAAGAAATCCCTAAAACCCCCTGAAGGAATTGAAGAGGAGATCCTCCGTCTTGAGTAGAATTTCGGCTTCTTGAGATGGATCAACTGGCTATCCCCGAGCGAATTCCCACAAATCTGCCTTCTCTGGCCTAGCAAGACACCCCTAAACGGTAGCTTTAGGCTCCCGTCGACTCCCATCTTTTAGGTCATACTTAGGGTGTATTTATAGGCTTTTGGAATGTGTTTCTTTGCCCCTAAGTATCCAAATCCGATTAAAATTGCTCTTTTTCGCGGTAGGGACACGGCCATGGCACACGCCCGTGTGAATCGTCTTTAGGCCATGTTCGAATTTCATTAATGAGGCACGGTCGTGTATCTCATGGCTAGACCGTGTTCGAGATTATTAAGGAGGCACGCTCGTGTGGTCTTGAGCCCAAGCCGTGTCGATTTCGTGATGTGGCCCATTTGGCCCGTTTTAAGCCAGTTTCTTGTTCTTTTCATCCTCCGGTGCTTTCCTGAGTATAAAACATGAAAAGAAAGGATTAAGAGCACCTTTTTACATAAATCAAGGGATAAATTATCCAAAAGTATGCTAAATGTGGGATTAAAATATGTTACTTTTACGGTTTATCAGCAAGTAAGGCCGAAGAGCTGAGTTCAGAAAAGAGGAGGGCTGTGAGTGAAGCCCGAGATGCTAGAAAAAGGCCGATGGGCAAGTTGTACCAAGCTCAATCGAAAAGATCCAAGGAAGTGAATCCTCGGACGACAGCACCAGTGGGTTATTCGTACCGAGACCTGGGAATACTCGTTCAGGTTCGAGAGTCTAAGCTACCTCGACGAAAAGTGTGGGTAATCTGAAGAGTATATCAGAGTGTCCAAGTTGTGGTAGATATCACACTGGAGAGTGTTGGGGTAACATGATCAAATCGTTATAAGTGTGGTTCCCCGACCATTTTATCCAAACCGCCTTGAGAGGGATGATAAGGAAGAGAGGCAAGAGATGAGACCTAGCAATATGTCTGCAAGGGGTAGACCACCAAGGAACCCAAGAGGTGGGAATAGTGGTAGAGGTGCGCCCAGATATTCTGCTGTGAGACCAGAGGGTCGGGCACCTGGGAGGACGTATGCTATTCGCGCTCGTGAAGAAGTATCCTCCCCGGATGTGATAACGGGTACATTTTCTCTCTATGACACATTTGTTATTGCTTTAATAGATCCAGGGTCTACTCATTCTTATATTTGTATGAGATTAGCATCTAGTTTGAGTATGACCGTTGAGTCTACGGACGTAGTGGTTAAGGTGTCAAACCCGTTAGGAAAGCATGTGTTAGTGGACAAAGTGTGTAAGAATTGTCCTTTATTGTTTGAGAATCATTATTTTCCGGCAAACCTTATGTTGTTGCCGTTTGATGAGTTTGATTTAATCCTAGGCATGGATTGGTTGACTACCCATAGTGTCTTAGTGAACTGTGGTAGTAAGTCTATTGAATTGAAATGATATAGTGGAGATGTGGTTCAAGTTGAATCAGGTGGATCGGACAGTCTACCAGTGATGATTTCTTCCCTAGTGGCTGAGAAATGTTTGAGAAAAGGATGTGAGTCCTATCTTGCTTTTGTGTTGAATACTCGAGAGGTTGGAGTAGAGTTTGAAATAGTGCCAGTGGTATGTGAGTATCCAGGTGTATTTCCGGAAGAGTTACCCGGATTACCTCCAGTGAGAGAGGTCGAGTTTGGAATTGAGTTGGTTCCGGGAACGACACCTATTTCAATTGCTTCATATAGAATGGCACCTGTAGAGTTGAAAGAACTGAAGGTTCAGTTGCAAGAGTTAACAGATAAGGGTTTTGCAAGACCGAGCTACTCACCGTGGGGTGCTTCGGTATTATTCGTGAAGAAGAAAGATGGGTCTATGAGGTTGTGTATAGACTATAGACAACTGAACAAGGTGACGGTGAAGAATAAGTATCCTTTACCAAGGATTGATGATCTTTTTGATCAACTGAAGGGAGCTACAGTGTTCTCCAAGATAGACTTGAGGTCTTGTTATTATCAGCTCAGAGTGAAAGAGCAAGATGTGTTGAAAACTGCATTTCGAACAAGGTACGGCCATTATGAGTTTTTGGTCATGCTGTTTGGTTTGACGAATGCACATGCGATTTTTATGGATCTAATGAACCGTGTTTTCAGACCATATGTGGACAAGTTTGTAGTTGTCTTTATTGACGACATATTGATCTATTCTCGGGATGAGAACGATCATGAAGAGCATTTGAGAATTGTCTTGTAAACTTTGAGAGATAAGCAGTTGTATGCTAAGTTTAGCAAGAGTGAGTTTTGGCTCCGAGAGGTCGGATTCCTAGGACACATGGTGTCAAGTGATGGTGTCAGAGTTGACCTGAGTAAGATATCGGCTCTTGTGGATTGGAAACCGCTGAGGAACGTGTCTGAAATTAGAAGTTTCTTGGGATTAGCAGGATATTACAGACGTTTTGTAAAGGGGTTCTCCGTGATTGCTACTCCGATGACGAAGTTGTTGCATAAAGATGTCAAGTTTGAATGGACTGAGACATGTCAACAGAGTTTCGAGAGACTGAAAACAATGTTGACTGAGGCACCGGTTTTGGTTCAACCAGAATCAGGGAAGGAGTTCGTGGTTTATAGTGATGTGTCATTTAATGGTCTCGGTTGCGTGTTAATGCAAGAGGGTAAGGTAGTCGCTTACGCCTCGAGGTAGCTAAAACCGCACGAGAAAAATTATTCGACTCATGATTTAGAGATGGGTGCGATTGTTTTCGCGTTAAAGATTTGGCGACATTACTTGTATGGTGAGAAGTGCCGAATCTTTACGGATCACAAGAGTTTGAAGTATTTGATGGATCAGAAGGATCTGAATTTGCGACAGAGACGGTGGCTTGAGTTGTTGAAAGACTATGAGTTAGTCACTAACTACCACCCGGGAAAAGCGAATGTGGTTGCGGATGCCCTGAGTAGGAAATCCTTGTATGCTCTAAGAGTTATGAGCACGAGTTTAGCATTGTCTGACGATGGTGCTATTTTGGCAGAATTGAGAGCTAAGCCGCTATTTGTTCAACAAATATGTGAGGCTCAGAGAAATGACAGTAAGATGCAAGCTAAGATAGGTAAGTGTGGATCAGAAAGTGATTCTGATTTTCGAGTGGATTTGAATGGTTGTCTGATGTATCGTGACAGAATTTGTGTTCCTAAAGATGAGGAGTTGATTCGAAAGGTTTTGCATGAGGCCCACAGAGGATGTTTGTCAGTACATCCAGTAAAGATTTAAAATGTACAACGACTTGAGGAAGTTGTATTGGTGGACGGGTATGAAAAGAGATATTTGAGTTTGTGACAAAGTGTCTGATTTTTCAACAGGTGAAGGCTGAGCATCAAGTGCCTTCAGGATTGCTTCAGCCAGTAATGGTACCCGAATGGAAGTGGGATCAGATTACCATGGATTTTGTAACTGGGTTGTCGATGACTCCGAGAAAGAGAGATGTTGTGTGGGTTGTTGTGGATAGATTGACGAAGTCGGCTCACTTTATTCCAGTACGTGTTGATTATTCCTTTGTACAAGTTATTTGAGTTGTATGTGGCGAGAGATAGTGAGGTTGCATGGTGTGTGCTGTGTCTATTATATCGGATAGAGATCCGAGGTTTACTTCGAGATTTTGGAAGAAGTTGCAAGAGGCCATGGGTACGAGATTGAATTTCAGTATTACGTTCCATCCGCAAATCGATGGTCAGTCTGAAAGAGTGATTCAAGTTCTTAAAGATATGCTTCGATGCTGTGTGTTAGAATTCGAAGGTAATTGGGAGAGATATCTACCTTTGGTCAAATTCGCCTACAACAATAGTTATCAGTCGAGTATACAGATGGCACCGTATGAGGCTTTGTAGGGTCGTAAGTGTCGGACTCCTTTGTATTGGACCGAGCTTAGTGAGAAGCGGATCCATGGGGTCGATTTAGTGAAGGAAACCGAAGAGAAGGTGAAAGTAATCCGTAATAGTCTGAGAGCTGCTTCGGACCAACAAAAGTTGTATGCGGATTTGAAAAGAAAAGAAATTGAGTTTAAAGTGGGCGAAAAAGTGTTTTTGAAAGTGTCCCCGTGGAAGAAGATTATGAGATTTGGACGAAAAGGAAATTGAGTCCAAGATTCATAGGGTAGTATGAAATTACTGAGCGATGAGATTGGACTGCGCACATACCCGGTTGGCTTTGCCGGTAGAGTTGGAAAAGATTCATAATGTGTTCCACGTGTCGATGTTGCGACGGTATCGCTCCGATCCTTCACATGTGATTCATTCGACGAAAATTGAGATAAGACCGGATATGTCTTATGAAGAGGAGCCGATTAAGATCTTGGCTCGAGAAGTGAAACAGTTGAGAAATAAGAGCATAGCACTAGTGAAAGTGTTATGGCAGAAACATGGTGTGAAAGAGGCTACGTGGGAAACGGAAGAAGCTATAAGAGAGGAACATCCAAACCTCTTTACTGGTAAGATTTTCGGGGGCAAAAATCTCTAAAGGGGGGAGAGTTGTAACATCCCGGTTTAGGGCCTAGTCAGAATAGTGGTGCGAGACCACAAATCCGAGGGTTATAAATGAGTTTTTGAGGTTTATGCCTTGTATGCATGCTAGTGTGAAAGTTTCATGAAGCAATTTTGTGAAATTGCGGTTGAATTGTCAAAAAGGACTAAATTGCAAAAGTTGCAAAATGTGTGTTTCTAGAAGCTATATGTGTGAAATAGCTTTAGATTATTAATTAGAGGTCCTTAATGAGCAATTTTCCTAATTTTTAGTTTTTGGACAAAAATGGGCATGGATGAGTTAAAATTTAAAGTTTATCAAAAAGGGCATTTTGGTCATTTATCAAATAAGTGATTAAAAAAGGAGAAAAGATGAAAAAATCATGCTCATCTTCTTCCCCTCATTTTCGAAAATTTGAAGGAAGCCATAGCTAGGGTTCTTCAATTTTTCAAGCTTGCTAGTAAGTGCATCTAGGCTCGTTTTTTATATTCTTTGTATTTTTGAAGTCCCGGTAGCATGAGTAAGCTATTTTTAGCTATTTGATGAGCTATGAAGGATGTTCAAAAATGTGGTCATGTATGACATGCATGTATTTTGTTGTTTTATGGAAGATTATGAAAGCTTGATGTAGTAGAAACATCTTCTGTTAAGTGATTTTCCATGAAAATGCATGAAGGGACTTGATTGTGAAAATCTTAAGCTTGGTCATACATGTGTGTTTTAGTGAGAATTGATGATAGCTTTAGTTGAATAAGTGGTTCGACTAAGCATGAAAGATTATAAAGTTGAATAAAAATCACTTTACGAGCCTTTGGGGCTAAAGTGTAAATATGAGAAAGTTTAGGGGCAAAATAGTAATTTTGCTAAAGTATGAGATGTGGGTCAATTTAGTCAATGTATGTATTGAATAAGCTAATTTATTCATTATAGATCAAGAAAGACGAAGCCCGGATCGAAACCGAGGCAAAAGCAAGGTGGTGGACTAAATTGCAAGTCTCAATACTTTTGAGTATCGAGTTAAGTCTATGCATAAACAATGCATTCATACTTACAAATTGTTAATGCTAGATAGTGTATAGCATGGTTGAGAATGATTGAGAACCTATGTGGTTCAAGTGAAATGGATAGATGAATGATTAAGTAAGTAGATTTGTGAATGTGTTGTGATAATGCAAAAAGGTGGGCTAAGTGCGATACCATCCTAATGCATATTGACGATGAGCTGGCTATGTGCGATGCTATCGTTAGGTACGTTATTTAGTGGGCTATGTGCGAAACCGCTATGAATACCTTGTTGGTAGGCTAAGTGCGATACTACCTTACTAATTGAATGGGGTGGGCTTACTGCGGAACCACCGAGAGATTTGCTGTGTGGATGTGATAGAGAGTAGATTAGCTGTGTGGATTAGCTGCGTGGATGTATTATCGAGAATAATGATGTGTTTTATATTGTGTCAATGTGATGTTGAATGCAGGGGTGTATGTCAATAGTTATGAGTAAGTGACTCATGATGTGTTGGAAATGTGGTAAGGGATAGAAAGAGTAAGCATAGTTGTGAATTACTTATGTTAGTATAATGCTAATTGTTGCTTAGCTTATACTATGTTGCTTAATTGTTTATGTGTAAACTTACTAAGCTCAAAGCTTACTCTCTTTCTTTTCCCTTATCTTATAGAGTAAAAGTGTTGAATCGAGATACGATAATCATTTGGAAGATCGCCCACACTATCAGCACACTCTGGTACATTAGACTCAATGTTTTGTATATGGCATGTATAGGGGCTAGACAAATTAGTGAATTTTTGGTGTAAATGGCTAAGATGTGTTGGCCTTTAGATGGATAGTGTATTTTGTATAATGCCATGGTTGTTGGCTATTACATTATATGAAAGAAAGATGTAGTTTTCTATGTGAGATTGCACTTCAATTTGAGTTGATTATGGATGTGTTGTATGAGTGCATGTTGTGTAAGCTATAAGGGTGAGAAGAGCTTAGCAAATAGCTTTGTTCTTGGCCATGTGGATAGACACACGGGCTTGTGTCTAGGCCATGTGTGACCCACGGTCAGCCCACGGGCGTGTGTTTTGGCCGTGCGTCCCCTGCATGTTAGTATTTGAAGTCAGAATAGACCACGGACTAGTCACACGGGCGTGTGCCTAGGGCGTGTGGGATTAATCAGTGTTGGCCACGAGTTAGCCACACGGGCGTGTGTCTAGACTCTAGGCCGTGTTAAGGTAGTCAGTATGCACCACGGGTGGTAAGCACGGGCGTGTGCCCTGGCCGTGGGGCATTGGCAGAATGCTGGGGTTTTTAGGCACGGTTTGGGGACATGGGCGTGTGTATCCATGCACGAGCGTGTCTAATCTTGTACGGGCGTGTGAGATCTGTATAAAAGAGAAAAATTTTAAGAATGGAAAAAGTTCCAGTTTAGTCTCGAGAGCCCTCGTGTGTATGAGTGAGGCCTCGTAAGTCGAGAACGAGGTTGTTGAGATGACTTCAGAGAGTAGTTATGACGAGCCTAAGTGGCGATCAAGTGGTTTGAGTTCGGTAACGCCTCGGGCCCGACTCTGACGTAGAACCCGGGTAAGGGGTGTTACACTCCTGACTACCGATCTGTGGGGGCATTTCTTCGAGATCGTCGAGCCAACATACCTAGAGCTCACTTTGGAGCTCTGTTCCACATTCCACCTCCAGACGGTCATGACAAACTTTGATGACCCCGGTACAATCCAATTTCATCTTGGAGGCCTTGTTCGTGAGCTGAGTGTCCCAGAGTTTGGGGTCGCTTTAGGACTTTACACTGCGGAGTTCATGGAGGACGATGACTTCGAGGATCTCAATCGCCATATCCATCGCTCCCCTTCGTCATGTTGGAACGATTTGGTCCCTGTCTCAGCGACATATGATCCCAGTCGCTCTTAGGCCTCCGCTCTCGCCCCATCATTGAGGTACTTACACGCCATCCTGGCTCATACTCTGACAGGTAGGCGAGAGAGCACCGGCGTCGTCAACACCCACGACGCCTACTTTTTATGGTGCATGGCGAACGGGTACATTTTCGACTTAGCTTACTTCATCGCCCGCGCCATTCAGCATCAGACGAAGCGGCATAGGAGAGGAGTCATCTCTATGGGCCCATACATCACACGCCTGGCTCGATATTTTGGGCTCCTCAACACCGCAGCTCAATCCTCCTTGCTCACCCTTATCAGATAGATGTCCCCGTATGGCATTCAGACAATGCTTCACATGAGGATGATTGAGCGCCGACGTGGGTTTGATCCTCCCCAGTACCGGCTCTCGCAACCCACCGAGCAGGACGACCCAGAGGATATTACTGATGATGTCCCCCCACAGCATGAGGAGCCACCGTCTGCGCCACCACCGCCATGTTGACCAGCTCATGCGTCAGCTTCACTGACTGACATTTCTGAGTGCCTCACTAGGTTCGAGCAGTATTGTACGCAGCAATTTAATGACAACGCTCGACGATTCGACGGCATCGAGGCGACGCTGCAACAGATTTGTCAGCACTTTCACATATCGCCACCACCCCCACCTCACGATCCATCTGGGGATGAGGACCTTTGAGTCCATTTATTTTTAATTTTTTTTCGTTGTCTTTAGTTTATTTAAAGTTTTAACCTATTGAACTATTTCCTTTTCTTGTTTTTAAATTATATTAATTATGTTGATTTCTTTTTATCTTTGGCTATTTATTATCGAGTAATCATAACGAAATCCACTTAATAAAACCCCCTAAAACTTTACTGATGACTCTGCAGTTTCAAAAACTTCAAGGTGCTACTAAGGAACTGGAATATTCTTCCCCACCTTCACCTCTGCCTAGTTCATCATGCTTCACATTGGCTCCATTGCTACAAGTTTCATTTTCAAGGATTTCATCCATGATTTAGGAAGTTTCATCCCTCTCTTATGATTTTCTTACTATATTGTCACTATTTATCTTTGTACATTGAGGACAATGTACATCTTAAGTGTGGGGAGGTGTCAACAATACTGAATTATGCCTTGTTCTTAAGTAAATTTTCTCATATTACTATTAGAATGAAATTTTTATTGATTTATGATTTTCATTGATATGTTTCGGATCAAATCATAGATAATTGTGCATTGATGGTTTAAACTTTAAGACATTAGAGAATCAAGCATGATAAGTCTATTTTCAGAATAAAAAAAAATTTTCTAGGTTGTTTCCTAAATTTAAATATTACTTTAAAGTTTGAAATTTCCAAGGTTGACATCAAAAACCATAATCCTTGTGAGATTTTGAGCCTTTTAGAGCATATTCTTTTCTTTCTCACTTTATTGATTATGAGTGTGTCAATATTGATTTGTTATTCTAGAACTTGTTTCGATTATACATGTCGAGACCACACCTTTGATTTGATATAATGAGATGATAAAGGCACTTAGGATTTAACCCACTTACTCCATTAAAAGCCTACCTTCATAATTAACCCCTAGTGAACCCCTTTGAAGCCTAATCAACCATTTCTTGATATACCACTAATATTAAACCGAAACCCAGTTATTTGATTTGTTATCCCCATTTTCTTGACTCCCCCTTTGTCGAGATTTGATTTGATCAGTTGCCTAACTACATTCTTTACTTTAGGGTTAAATTCATTTTATCATATACTTGTACTTGTTCTAAAAAAAAAGTTGGAAATATATTATTTCTTTGTTATTTAAGCTTAAGCAGTTAATTTCACATTTTGAGAAGAAGCTCGTGTTGTTATTGATAAGTTTTCAATTATTGTAATTATTCAGTATTAGTTTACTTCTCTAGTTAGGTAAATTGTCAATTCGATCTCGATTTTTACCCTCATTTTCAGCTTTTATCCACACCTTTAACCCAAGCCCCATTACAACCCTTTAAAAGACCTTTTGATTTGTGTATCATCTTATTTTATATTGGTGGAGATTTGATTTTCATATAAGCCTATGGTAATAACTTTTCATGTTTGACTTTTGAGTGCTTAATTTTTTAACCTTAAACACTTTGAGTGATTTGAGTGAATCTTTAGCGAGGATGTCAATTCTTGTCGGTTTTGGATCAAAGGTAATTATTTAGGTAAGGGGAAACACCTATGTTTTCATGCTACAAAAAATTTATGACTTAGATTGTTTAAATCTTTAGGACTCTTTTGATTAAATTATCAATGTATGAATTATCTGTGAATTATGATGAAACATTATTGATGAGAATTATGAATTAAGGAAGTTAGTTTTAATTGTGAGTTGAGGATTTTGCTTGAGGACAAGCAAAGGCTTAAGTGTGGGGATATTTGATAAACCATAATTTATACATATTTTAACCTCATGCTTAGCTTATTTTTGGATGAGTTTTCATTAGATTTGATGAATTCGATGCTCCTAATCCTTTAATTTCATGTTTTACACTCAGGAGAGCTTAGGGAGTCGAAAAGAACGAGAAACAGGCCAAAAAGGGACAAAATGGGCCTATCTCAGAATTCAACACGGCCTGGGCTATCAAACACGGCCGTGCGTTACGAGCAGGATCGAACACGGCCTGGATCAACGTACACGGGCAGACCACACGACCGTGTGTGGTGAGCAGGAGCGAGCACGGCCTAAGGCTATTGAGCATGGGCGTATCACACGGGCGTGTCCCTGCCGTATCAAAGATTAATTCTATCCAGAAAAGGTTACTTGTCGGCCAAGAAAGGTATTCTAAAGCTTATATAAACACCCTAGGGGGTGACCTAAAAGGGGACACTGAATAGAACGCAGAAACTACTCAAAGACAGCCGTCGAAAGCAGCTCGGAGGAAGGATCTCCATCAAGACTGAAGATCTCCCATCAAGTTCTTTAGAATTTTTTGGGTTTTCCTATGTTTTGTTGTTTTCCTTATTTTGAGATGTTTCCTTCTATCAGTATGAACTAAATCCCTTAAATACCTAATGGGATGAAACCTAAGACGGATCTTATTATTATTTGATTTATAAGATAAATACTTGTTCTTATTCTTAATTGTGAGTTCTTGTTCTTGTTTTGATAATTCAGGTTATTGATTCAAGTCGAATGTGCTTATTCAGTGGAGCAAAAGTCCCTGTTTAAGAGTAGATCAACACAATTAAGCGGAGTTGATTGTAACCCTAGAAATAGGGCGACGAAAATCTGTCGGATTAGAGTCAAATCTAATAAGGGAATCCATAGATCGAGTTAATGCGATAATAAGGGTTTTAATTAGAAAGAGATTTCAATTAATCAACCTAGAGTCAGTTATTTTTAACCTTGAAAGAGATATTAACATAAATCAGGGATTTCTACGGATTAAGTCAAGTGAATAAATCGTATGAATCAAAAGTAATAAGTGAAGTCTAGGTGGATTCTTCCTTAGGTATTGCCTCAATCACATAAGTCGTCTAAAAGTATTTTCCTAATTCATTCTTTGTCGTGTTTTAATTAATTAGTTTTAGTTTAAAAAGAAATCACTACAATTCTTAGGCTAGATAATAAGAAGATAGTAATTACCAGTACTCTTAGTCCTTGTGGATACGATATTACCGGTCTTACCATAACTATACTATTAAAAGATAGGTGCGCGTGCCTCTATTATGGTCATAGTTAGTTTTAGACACATCAGATTTGAACTTTATATAATGAATCAAAAAAATTGGTTACCTTATTAGCTATTCAGACTAAGTCGAATATAGTTGGCATGTCATAGGGTCAAGATATCGTTGAAAACCATCATTTCTGAGCAACCTGAAGTGGTAGATTGTACACATAGAGTCATCATTGTTGGGAAATCCGGGGTGACAGACTGATCAGATTAAGAAAACCATCGTTATCGGGCAATCTAGGATGGTATTATGTATATATATAGCGTCATCGTTGCCGAGAAACTCGAAGTGACGGATTTGCATATCCATTCTGAGTCCATGTTTGGATAATAGAGTTATAAACATGAAAATTGATTAAATGATATGTAAATGGATAAATGGAATTGAAATTCAATATGTGACAACATGTGAAATAAATCGAAAACAAGCCCTATGGACCGAATGAATAAGAAAAAGCCAATATGCTCGAGAGTAGTTAAAATGCTTAAATGAAATCAAATATATATATGTAAATGTTGATGTTAGAAAATCAATAGGTATGGTACAAGTAATGGAATTAGGAATTGATTAGGTATCATGTGAAAGGAATGGTATTTGGTAAGTTGATATCTACAAATCATGACTTGCATGCCTATAATGTACTTTAAGTTGTTGGTTTGAACTTATATAAGATTGTTCTATGAATTGCAATTGGATTGAATGTATGCATTTGCTTTAAATTTTGTCTTGTTTTGGTTTGAATCATGGAAATACTACTAAGCGTATTTGCTCAGAGTACAGTTTGTTTTCTCCATGCGCAGGTATAGAAGACTTTCGGTAGATTGAATAGTTGATCTAGCATTCCGCAAGCAATCCCTGACTCAATAAAGTTTGTATAAGTTTTGTTTTGGTGTCAAGTATGACATGTACCTAGATTGAGTCAAATTTTTGTACAAAACTATGTCTATATACACTTAGATTTAAAAAGGTTGATGTATGAACTTGGTTAGTTGATTATAACATGCAAATGGATTCAATATGGTATGAAATGGTATGGAATGCTACAATTGTCAATAGTTTGATGAATAGGTAAGCATGTTTAAGTTTTAAATGAAATATAAGAGTTTGTTAAATTATAGATGAAATGGTATTGTTACATTGTTGTAAATGGTGTTGTATTTCCTGATTTGAGGCTTAAAGATTTCATATGTGACTTGAAATTATGAATTGAATGTGAATTATGATTGTTTAGAAAGTGCAGGCAAAAGTTCCATTTGGAAATTGCAAAAACAAGATGTCACGTAGCGACGTCGAGTGTATGTCATCGCAACGAGATTAGGCCACCTTGCCATGATGCAATATTGAGCATGGGTCATTGGGAAAAGAGTAGACAGTATGTTACGTCACGACGAGGAACCCTCTAATGTCACAAAATCAATCTGAAATTTTAAAAATGTTACAATTTAGTCCTAATTTGATCTTGAGTTAGCATTAGAGCTTTCGTAAGCTCGTATAAGACTTGGAAATGAATATGAATCATTTTACATACTTGTTTAACTTATATTGGGATGTTTGTGATATAAATTGAACTGTGATTTGATCATAGCTGCTCCGACAACAAATGTGGCACCTTGTAACTCGGACTCGGCGATCAGGTCAGGTATGAGGTGTTATAGTTGTGATGCTGACGTGGTGATCCACATCATAATGCTAATTGGCAATCCTTTACAATTCTTTTATTTGCCCATAAGTCCTAAAAAATTTAACATTCAATCAATTCCCAATTAGCCATTCAATGCCTTCATGAACAATTGGTCTAGCCATTTTCCATATATAAGAATCTAAGACTTTCTTTGTACACTCCTAGCTATTACAACGAGGAAAGTATTTGTCGGATAAAAGTCTATAACAAAGAGAGTCTATTTGCAAGACTAGTTTCAATTCTTGTTTTATCTAAAGGAACTGATTGAAAAAGGACATATACTGAAAGCCCAAACCTCCTCCTTTAATGAGTCTAGTTACACTAATATTCATGTCCTATGTTAAACTAAGCTTCTATTAATCATCCATGAATGTTAAATTATGCTATTAGTGTCTGTACAATGCGTAAGTTGTGGGTTTAGTCTGTGGACTTTAATTTGGCCATTGTTAGTTCTTATGCTTTTTGAATTTTGAAATTTCAGTCCTGGCCTCAATTAGAATCATTAAATTCATTAAGTTAAATTTTGTTATTTTCAAAATCTTATGTGACTAACATATTATCACATGTATAATATCATATCAGCTCGCTATTTCTACATAATATGAACAAAAATGCCACACCATTTTAGTAAGGGATTTAATGACTACCATTTGAGTCAGAATTGAAATTTCAAATTTCGAAAAAGTATATAGACTGAAAACGATCAAATTGGAGAGCGGGAACTAAATTCACAAGTTACACATGATACGAGGCCACTAGCAGTATTTGACCTAATAAATTTAATAACTATTGTTTGAGTTTGGATTGAAATTTTAAAAGTCGAAAAATACAAAAAATAAAATAAACCAAATTAAAATACAAAAACTATATCTACATAGCATAATCTAAGAGTAATGACAAAATTTGACAGACATAAATATATTCTATAACATTTATTTTGTACAACTATAATTGGAACCAAATAAACCGCAACTAATTTTTATTGATTACTTTATAATATACAATAAAATATCAATTAATGGTAGAAATATAAAAATAATTGAATACAATTTAACACGTGTGTATATATTGATTCACTCGCGCTCGCTAAAAGTACAATAAATAAAAGTAATGAGAGTGAGTCGGATAGATGTAGACACCTACCTAACACCAACTGATTTGAAGGATCCTTGAATGTTTAAGGATTTTTCTTTTCCTGTATTAGTTATTGGTTAAGAATTTCATGTTTTTCAAAGTAAAATCTTATGAGATTTGAATTCTTTTTATATCTAAATAGTCATTTCAAGTCTTATTAAATTGATGTCACACTTATGATTATTATTTGGATTTTGAAAATTTTAAATAGCCACCAATAATAATAATTTGGTATTAAATTTATCAAATTATTTTGTATAATATTTAAGTTAAAAAAATTGAATCCAATTAGTTGGGATCGTAATTAATATGGTACCTTTTTAGATGGAATCATACCTATCATTCTGGCCTACCTCCACACACACATTCATTGTATGATTATGATCTCCTCTTAATTCATACAACTTTTCATTTTATTTTCTTTCACTTGTTTAATTTAATTTTTCACTTTTATTCTTTTCACACTTATACGTAAATCACATGTGCGCATTCAACCTGGTTAGTTGTTTACCATTTAAAACTCTCTTTTTTATGTTTATTTTCTAATTTAACATTTAAAAAATTCAGATTTTATTTTAACATTTATATTATATAATGAAAGCATCTTTACATATTTTGTAATATAAATCAATCACTACAGGAAAATAGGACTTTAGCGGCTTTTTTCGTGGCGTTTGGACAAAAAACGCCGCAAATATTAAACATTAGCGACATTTGAAGAAAAACGCCGCTAAAAATAGGGCAAAGTTTAAAAAACGCCACTAAATATCTAATTAATTCAATACCCAAACGACGACGTTTTAAAAAGGCCAAGCAATAGCGGCGATTGTACCAAAAACGCCACTAAAGGTAAGAGATATAGCAGCGTTTGTACCAAAAACGCCACTAAAAGTAAGATCTATAGCGGCGTTTGTTAAAAAACGCCACTAAATATCTAATTACTTCAAAACCTAAACGTCGACGTTTTAAAAAGGCCAACCAATAGCGGCGTTTGTACTAAAAACGCCACTAAAGGTAAGAGATATAGCGGCGTTTGTACCAAAAACGCCACTAAAGGTAAGAGCTATAGCGGCGTTTGTATAAAAAACGCCACTAAATATCTAATTAATTCAAAACTCAAACGTCGACGTTTTGAAAAGGCCAAGCAATAGCGACGTTTGTACCAAAAATGCCACTAAAGAGAAGATATATAGCGGCGTTTGTACCAAAAACGCCACTAAAGGTAAGAGATATAGCGGCGTTTGTACCAAAAACGCCACTAAAGGTAAGAGCTATAGCGGCATTTATATCGAAAACGCCGCTAAATATCTAAAAATTTCAAAACTCAAACGTCGTCGTTTTGAGAAGGCCAAGCTATAGCGGCGTTTTTATTAAAAACGCCACAAAAAAGCAAATTGTTTCAAAACTAGAACGAAGCCGTTTTTGTCCTCGTATAATAATTCAATATCAAAATTATTTTATTTTGGGGTTTCCTTATTTGGATTTATGATTTAGTGGTAATGGTTTAGGGTTTAGAGTTTCGAGTGAAGTGTGTATAGTGTATGTTTAGGGTTTATTGTTTAGGATTTAAGGTTTAAGGTTTTAAGGTGTAGGATTTGTATGTAATGGTTTAAGGGTTTAGTGTATTGGTTTTAGGGTTTAGAATTTTAAGATTTATGGTTTTGTATTTAAGGATTTATATATGATTTATAGTCCGGCCACACGAATTCCCAAAATTATAGTTTAATTTATGATTATGGTTTAGGGTTTCAGATTAAGGTTTCGGGTTAGGGTTTATGGTATTGGGTTTAGGGTCTTGGATTATGGTTTAGGGTTTATTATATATTGAGACTAGATTTTGGAGTTTGGTTGTATCTAGGTGGCTGAGATTATGGGTTTAGGTTTTAGGGTTTAGGTTTATGGTCGAGGGTTCGGGTTTAGGGGTTTGGGGTTTGAGATTTAAGGTTTAGGGTTTGGATTTTTTAAAATATATATCTAAATAAGATAAATATAAATTTTTATTTTTAAAAATATATATATCAAAATGGGTTAAATCCCAAAAGCATACATGAACAATGATTTAATGTTCAATTATATATACATGAACTTTAATTTGATCCCAGATCTTGTCAAATATTAACCCAATTACTGATATAATATTTTAATATATTGCATACATAAATATTTATATTTATTCAATATAAAAATATATTGATGTATTTAATTTTATAAATATATTTTAATATATAAAATACATAAATGTATTTTATTGTTGGCTTATATATAATTTAAAAGAAATTGTAAACAATTTTTAATTTTGTTGAAATTTTAAATATTAATTGGTATGAAAGCATTAGCGGCGTTTATTTAAAAAACGTCGCAAAAAGTCTTCATATTTAATAGAAAACGACGTCGTTTTTGTGGCGCAGTTAGTATCAATAGTGGCGCTTTACGAAAAATGCCGCAAAAAGTATGTATTACCGGCGTTTTTGTAAAAACGCCGCAAAAATGAGCCATGTTGTTACTGGCGTTTTAGCCCAAAACGCCACAAAATGGAAGAAAAACGACTGCATTTTTTTTTGGAATTATTTAGTGGCGTTTATTGAAAAACGCCGCAATAGGGTTAATTTTTCTACTGAAACGGCGTCGTTCTTTTTCCATCCATTTTAATTGCTTAACACTTTCTGTTCCCCCATTTTTCGATTTCCTGAAATCCCTAAATCCCTAATCCCCTTTTGCGTTTCCCCTCCCAATCCCTAAATCCTTCTCCGATTTCTGGTGCGAAAAACTTCCCCAATCTGATTACTTCCCCCATCAGCTATTTGTTTCTTGTTTTTGGGATAGGTCAAAGCAACCAGTCGGTAAGTTTTTTTTTCCCTTATACTTGTTTCGGTTCTTTCTTCCATCTATCAATATTTATGTAAAGTAATTTGTTTTGGTTTAATGGTTAAGAGATTTGAGTTGTGTGTGTGAGAAAATTTCTAATTAAATTGGCCCAATGCCTAAAATCTAGAATATATACATGAAATGAAATGGTGTAGACAGAAGAGTAGAATAGATAGCCTAAAAAGCAGGGAAAATAGCTTGAAGAAAAAGATGGATGGATGCCTTTGTAATTTAAAAGCTTTAATAATTTGATTCACTTTAGCACCACTTTTGTGCATTTCACATTTATTAATCTATATATATATATATATATATATATATATATATATATGTTAAGAGTAGATTAATTTCTGTAAAAGAAAGATGATAAGAGAAGGGAAGACATTCAACACACAGTGAGGAGAAGCTGGAATCAATTGAATTTGGTTAATTAATTTGATTGATCGGTTCACAGATTTAATCCTTATTAAATAAAAAGCATGTTTTTTACATAAATTTTTATTCTCCCATTATGCTTTAAATGTCTTTTATCATTTTTTTTTTTTTGTATAAATGTTTAAATTAGTATCTTGTTTTAATTGGTTTTTTTATATACCAACAAGGAAAAAAAGTTTCAATTTGCATATACATATGATTCGACTGATTGTTTTTTTTTTAATGTTTGTGTAAATGAATTGATGCTGAAGCATGTATACTTATTGAAATTTTAGAGGTCGATACTCTACTTGAGCTCATTCGAACATCTAATTTTAGAGGTATTTCATCTTGTTCATTTTTCCATTTTGTGAATATATATCCCTTTTTTGCTGCAAATTGATCAATTTAAATGCTGTAAATTGAAGTTTTAAACTGTTGGAATTGAAGTATTTAACTGCTTTGAATCGAAGTGTTAAAGTGCTGCAGAGGTATACCATCAGAAAGATTCTTCATCATATGTAAACTCAACTGCGTCAAACGATTAAGGACTGAGATACGTATAGGACTGCAGAGGTATTTATGGGAGTTTCCCATTGTTTGAAATCTTGATTACACTCCATTGTTCAATAAGACCTATTCTTTTTCATTTGTTCTTTCACATACCCTTTTTCTTTACTCATTTTCTTAATAAGTAATATATTTTTGGCACTTGTTTATGAGTTACTACTTCAGTGGCATGTTTGTTTTTGATGTCGCACATAAGGTTTTATCCTTTAAACTCTGGTGTTTGGTACCATAAGCTGTCGTCCGTTCACCCTGTACGTACTAATTGAGGTAAACCTAAATGATCACAGTATCTTGTAAATTTTTTTTTTTGGGTTATTACCGACATGTATCATTATTGGTCGATATTAATTAGTATTGGTGCATATAAATTTGTTTTCTTAAAGAAATTTCCAAAAATATATTCATTAAGTTAAATTATTGAACTTATAGAAATGTGGATTGTACTCTGCGGGTAAAGAATTTTTTTATCATTCTTGTTCGTTTTGTTGTTTATGTTTGGATATCGTGAAAATTCGAATGTTTTTATCAAAGTAGTATTGATGTTTTAATCCTTCATTTATTTAAGGGCTGTATACCATCGACAACTACTATTTTTCCTTGACATACACAATTCCCTGCTGATTTTCCCCTCTGTGAATTACAAGTCATTAATATTCGGTATGTTGCATTTGCATCAACTCTAGATTTTGGATTCTCTTCAGATGCAACTTTAGCTACGCATGTTTCAGCAATCATTCTGATTGCATATTGGTTCGCTTCAGATATTGTGCACATCTTTTCTTACTTGCCTAAGTATCTGAACTTCGTCGAGCAACAAGTAGAATTGGTTTGAAATAGTGAGTATAGTTGATTTCATGGGTAATGCTTTTTTATATTTTCATTTTTCATTGATTTATCCACTTCTAAATTATTTCATATTTAGGGTCTGTCCAATGACTTAAAGAATTTCCAGTTGCTCAAGCAAAGTACATTTGGATCTTTATTCTTGCTCCTTTTTAAAGCTGTTGAAGCCACTGTTGAGTAATCGTAATTTGAACTATTTATTTTTTGTATATTGAGATGTTTTATTCTTTGTAATTGAGGTCTAAAAATGTTGTTAATTGTGGTGTTTAAATTGCTGCAAATTATTTGAATGTTTAACAGAGACAAAGGCGATATAATTTAAAAATATATAGCCAAAGGCCCGAAGAAACACTATCATCAAAACAAAGGAAAAGCCAAAAAGGTATGAGTTTGTCATTATTTTATTTAATGAGATTGAGATTTGATTCTTATTAAGTGTTTTGATTTAACTTTTTTTTCTTTTAAAGGTTTTGATTAATGCATGATATTATTTAATTATTGTTTACTTTGTTTTTGACTAAAAATGAATGGCTTTTTGCATGCAAAAAGGGACTTAAGATACTCCTTTCGCTTTGGCAGAATAATTAAAATTGGTTATTATATTTGGTGCTTATGATAATTGTTTCTATTATAATTATGAAAATATCCCTAGTACTAGTCAACAATTTCAATGGGTTCGTCAGGATGTGGACGAAGATATTTATGAAATATGATGTAGTAAGATTTTACGATTTTTTATTTATATGTAATATTATAATTTTAATATTGGTCATGTTATATAATTTAACTATTTTAAATGTACTATTATTGTTGTTATTTGTTACTAAAATTTTGCACTATTTTATGTGTATTGCAGGAAAAATGCCTAGACGACGATTCATTGAGATTTAAGTATTGTCCACAATACTCCAAATTCAGAAGAAGCAAATAGTGAACAACAAACAGTTGTTGGATCTTCTAGTGTGCCGGACATAGATGACGAGCATGCAAAATTTCAAAGTAATGTTAATTTATTTTACATGCATGTTGAATTTTATTATTGATTCATTTGTCAATTTTAATATAATAATAATATATCATTTTTCATTTGAAGGTGGTGGGGACGTGAAGAGGTCGGGACGTACACTCCTTAAAGATTTGTACGAGCTAGATCTGTCGAGCATGTTAAAGTAAGGAGAAACATTCATGGCCAGCCCGTTGGATCTGAAGCTCGACTGTTAGCAGGCTATTTGGGCATTCTAGCACGAAATGCCAATATGTTGCCCATTAACTATGAATCATGGCATCACATGCCCGATGCCAACAAAAATCAGGCTCTCAATAATATTAAGGTAACAAAACGTGAATGTAATTTATAATACTTTGGTTTAACTTTAATTTATATTTACTTTTTAAACTTATGTTTTTTCAGGAGAGATTTGCTTTAGAGGTCTCCGATGACTATATTAAGAAGACATTGGATAAAAAATGGAGAGACCATAAAAGCATGCTGAAAAAACAATATTTTAAGAAAGACATAAGCCTCGACGAAAAATTAAGAAATGTCCCGCCTGGAATGTTGAGGTATCAATGGGAAGATCAAGTCAGATTCTGGAATTCAAAGAAAGGAGAAGTATTACGTACTTATAAAGTCTTATAAATTTTTCGGTTTATGGTATTTACTATATACATAATTCAAATTTCATTATGTAGGACCGTGAGCGAGTTGGAACAAGCAAACAGATGAAACAAAAATTCACTTTTGGCGAGGTCCAAAAGTTTTGCTTGTGTAGCTAAGGCCGAGGTATTATAATTTATTAATTCTGTCAAATATTAATGACTTTATACTATTAAATTATATTTTTTCTGCTACAATGTAGTAAGCCTCGTCTGGTCAAAAAGTTGGACGCCTTCAGCTTTTTGACATTACGCATAGGAAGAAGGATGGATCTCCGATGACATCCGAAGCTGCAAAAATTATGGTATATTTTACTTAATAAAATTTGATTTAATATAAATATTTCTAATGTTTAATTATAATAGTTTAATTCATCATTTGTAGTTTTAAATTTATAATGTTAAGTTATGTTGCATTCATTCTTATTATATATTTCGTTTCTAACTCTTTCATTGATTTATTAGGATAAACTAAAGGAGAAGAAGGTGGAGTATGAAGCGGTTGCTTCGACTGATAGTTCTGTTAATCTTGAGGAGATTGATAACAGAATTATTACCGATGTTTTGGGTCATGAAAGGTACGACTGCTTCGACTGATAGTTCTGTTAATCTTGAGTATATTTATAATAAAATTATCACTGATGTTTTTGGTTTTGAAAGATATGGTCGGGTTCGATTTTAAGGATCAGGTGTTACCCCGACCCAATATTTTGGATTCGGCTCCCAGCAATACATGCCTTCCGGGAGTCAATCTCGTGCTAAAGTTCAGAGGCTAAAAGACCAGATAGCTCAGATGCAAGAGAGCACGGTTGAGCAGAGGCAGCAAATTGCTGATGTTCAAAGAAAATATGAAGAACTCCAAGCAATGACTTAGAGCGGATGCGACCTGCAGCAATGGAGGAAGCAAATGACAGATTGCGAGGAAGCAGAGGCAACATCGATGCTAGCAGAGCAGAACAGAAAGTACGATGAGCTCCAGCTACAGCTTTAGCAAATGATGCAGATGTTTCAGCAGTCGCAGAGGCTGCCATCTTAGACATTTAGTTTCTCGTTGTAAGATTATTTTAACATTATTACATTTAACATTATTGTAAGAATATTTTCAGTTATGATTCATTTAATTTATTGAATTTTAAGTTGCATTTAGAATTAATGCATTTGGTGTGATTTAAATTTTACATTTGCTGTTTTGGGTTGGAATTATATGCTGTATTTACTGTTATTGGTTGGTTTTAGTGCAGGAGGGGTATGATATAAAACAAAATGTACACTGCAAAGCTGTACAAGTTAGCGGCGTTTGTGAAAAAAGCGCCGCTAAAAGTCTTGACATTTAGCGGCGATTTCGGGGAAAGCGCCGCTAAAGGTCATGACTTTTAGCAGCGTTTGTGGGGAAAGCGCCGCTAAAGGTCATGACCTTTAGCGGCGTTTGTGGGTAAAGCGCCGCTAAAGGTCATCACTTTTAGCGGCGTTTGTGGGGAAAGCGCCGCTAAAGGTCATGACCTTTAGTGGCGTTTTTTTTCTCATAAACGCCGCTAAAGTTTGCGGCGTTTGATTTAGCGGTATTTTTTCCGGCGCTTCTAAAAGCGCCGCAAATACTTTTAGTGGCGCTTATAAACGCCGCTAAAGGAAAAAAAATGCCGCTAAAAGTTTGTTTTGGTGTAGTGAATGTGGGTTTCAAGTTGATTGGTATAAAATTTAGGAGTCGATCTCTCTTTTTCTAAACTCTTTCTCCCTTCTTTTATTCTAATATAATTATTACTTGTATAAAAAATATTTTTATAATACATTCTTATTAAAATACTTGGAATATGCTATAACTATATAAAATTTTTTGAAAAATACTAATAAACTCAAAATCTATATGGAATACATTTTATGACCAACCGTATACTTCTTTGGAGAGTATCCACGACGAGGAGATTAATTACTGCTACCGACGATGGATAACTTAGTTTCGACCCAAAAAAAAAAAATCTATATGGAACCACTTTGATATTAACATGTATTATAAGATAATTATTTGAGACACACAAAAGTCAAATTTTTTAAAAGCTGAACATGGCTTTAAATTATATTTTTTTCTTTATGTATCTTTAAATAAAGAAATGGAACATGATACAATTAATGGTAAAAGTACCATGAAGGCTTCTATACTAAGAGTCGGATTGCATTTTGCCCCCTCTATTAAAAAAGACTTTTTTACCTGTATAATACAAATTAAAAAATTAAATACTGAAATGATATGTCAATATTATTATTTATCAAAATGGGGTATTTGAAACAGTTCCAAGGGATGAAGGGAAAGAGATGGGAGGCACCCATGTTTTTTTTAACACAATAATTGAAACATCATTACAAAATGATGTGTTTTTTAAAAATAAAATTTTAAGGGTAGAGGGGGAGACATGGGTGGCACCAATATTAAAAAAAAAAAAAAAAATTGGGTGGAGGGAGAGAGATGGGCGACATTAGTATTTTCTGGTGCAAAAATACAACTTAAATGGTGGATGGTGAATTTTGTACCATTTTGTTATTTTTTTAAAGAATTACTAATATTTTTACACATACAAACAAATCAATAACAACATAATTTGAAGAATTACTAATATTTTACACATAATTTTTTTTTTCAAAACAATCTCATTTATTTTTTATTATTTTGTTTTTTTTATCCCAATAACAAATTTTTTATTACATAGCATATCTTCAACATTTGTAAAATGTAGTTCTTTTATCACAATAATCCAAAAAAATAGTTAAATACCAAAATGGATCACCGTAAAAATTTCAAGCAAATAATCCATTTTGGTATTTATTTTTGTAAACCCATTTCGGTATTTATTTCTGTTTTTGCAAAAAAAAAAAAAAAAATTACGATGATCACCGTAATTTTTTTAAAAAAATTAAATACAAAAATGGATCACCATAAAAATATTTTTTTAAAAAAATAAAAAAATAAATACCGAAATGGGTTTACAAAAATAAATACCAAAATGGATTATTTGCCTAAAATTTTTACAGTGATCCATTTTGGTATTTAACTATTTTTTTGGATTATTGTGATAAAAGAACTACATTTTACAAATGTTGAAGATATGCTATGTAATAAAAAAATTGTTATTGGGATAAAAAAACAAAATAATAATAAATAAATGAGATTGTTTTGAAAAAAATATGTATAGAAATATTAGTAATTCTTCAAAAAATAACAAAAATGGTATAAAATTCCCTCCACCATTTAGATCGTATTTTTGCACCAAAAAGTACTAGTGCCGCCCATCTCTCCCCCTTCATGCTTAAAAAATATATTTTTTATACTGGTGCCGCCCATTTCTCTCCCTCCACCCTTAAAAAAAATTATTTTTTAAAAACACATCATTTTGTAATGATATTTCAATTATTGTATCAAAAAATAAACATGAGTGTCAACCATCTCTCTCCCTCCACCTCTTGGAACTGTTTCAAAAACCCCATTTTGGTAAATAATGGTATTGGCATACCATTTCAATATTTAATTTTTTAATTTGTATTATACAAGTAAAAAAAGCCACTAAAAAAAAGGTAAAGTAGTCCTTATACATTAGATCAATGAGCACATTGAGCTTTCTTTTAAAAATTCCATCTAATTCTGCTATTAAAAATTGGTATTTATACCTCAACATGAGGTACACATGGCACGTCACATGTCATTGTCTGGTTATTCCATCAACCACGATAGTTTTTAACAATATAAATAAATGGAATGACTAATTTATTCTTTGACGTAACGTATATAGTCTAATTTACTTTTTTTTAATAGAGACAATAAAATTAAATTTAACTTTTAATATAATAACCTCAATAATAGAATAATAATTTACTTATTAATACCAAATTCACATACGGTAAACTAACCGTTACGAACAATTTTGATTCCTTTTGGCTTCCTAGTTAGCTTCATATATCTGTCCTTGCCAGATAAGATGGATTAAAACAATTCATTTATTGGAATATCAATATAGTCATCATCATATATGTCATCAAACAATATGTGTCAATATATATATAGTGTGTGTATAACATATTATATACACACACTATAGAGATTGGAATCAAGAGAAATAGTTTGAGATGAAACTGAAGGGTCGTGGATCAGTGATACTGTTTCCTTTGCCATTTCAAGGCCATATAAATCCCATGCTTCAGCTTGCAAACATCCTCCATGAAAGAGGTTTTTCCATTTCCATAATCCACACTCGCTTCAATTCTCCTAACCCTTTAAACTACCCTCTTTTCAGATTCTATCCCATTTCCGATGGATTATCTGAAAACCATGTCATTTCTTCGGATCCTAATCGTATTGTGGCCTTCGTTAAGCTCCTCAACTCCAATTGCCAAACCCCATTTCGCTATTGCTTGGCTAAGTTGATCTCCACCAATTTGGAAGATGAAGATCCCATTGCGTGCTTGGTTACTGATGCTTTGTGGTACTCCACACAAGCTGTCGCTGATGACCTTAAGCTTCCTAGGATTGTGTTAAGGACCAGTAATGTCTCGTCTTTTATTGTTTTGTCCTCCATGTCATTGCTGTTCGAAAAGGGTTACCTTCCGTTGCAAGGTACGCATAGATCATTTGTTGTTTACTCTCCATTTCTGCAATAAAAAGGTTTACTGAAATGTTGAATCTTATTGGTTGTCAGATTCTGTGGCAGAAATGGAAGTCCCAGAGCTTCCACAATTCAGATTCAAAGACATAGCAATGCTGGAAGCAAGTGATAGGGAAAGCTTTCTTCAATTCATTGAGATACTAGTTCAAGAAACCAAGGCTTCTTCAGGGATTATATTGAACTCATGTGAAGATCTTGAACAAGAATTTCTATCAAAACTTTCGTTGTTATTTCCCATCCCAGTTTTTCTCATAGGTCCTTTCCACAAGTATTTTCCAGCTTCATCCAGTAGTTTACTGCCTCAAGACAGGACCTGCATATCATGGCTAGACAAACAACAACCCAACTCAGTGATTTATGTTAGTTTTGGAAGCGTAGCGGCTATAGAAGAGGCTGACTTCTTGGAGGTAGCTTGGGGACTGGCCAACAGCATGCAGCCCTTTTTGTGGGTGGTTCGACCGGGGTTGGTCCAGGGCTCCGAATGGCTTGAACTATTACCAAATGGGTTCCTGGAAATGGTAGGGGAAAGAGCCCACATAGTGAAATGGGCTCCCCAACAGGAAGTTCTAGCTCACCCTTCAACGGGAGCATTTTGGACACACTGTGGGTGGAATTCAACACTGGAGAGCTTATGTGAAGGGGTCCCCATGATCTGTCAGCCATCTTTTGGTGACCAGAAGACAGACTCAAGATTTGTAAGCCATGTATGGAGGGTTGGGGTTCATTTGGAATTCAAGATAGAGAGAGGGGAGATTGAGAGGGCAATCAGGAGATTAATGGTGGAACCTGAGGGGCAGGAAATTAGAGAGAGGATCAAGTTAATCAAAGACAAGATCAATCTTTGTCTAAAACCTGGAGGTTCATCTTACAAATCTTTGGACAATTTGGTTAGTTACATACTTTCTATGTAGTCCATTAAGTCTCTTATGTAATATTTTAATAAAATATTTAAACCCTTATATTTTTTAGAGTTATATGGACTAAAGGTTTATCTACTTTGTCCAATATGTCTACTTCAATGAAATTAATTATTGTACGGGTACTCATAAGTCGGGTTTAGGGGAATATAAAAGGTAAGCAACAAAGAGAATGACGTAACGTAACAAATCTGCTAGGGTTAGCGCTTCCAAATTCATTACTGCAGATGTAGATGTAGATGTAGATGTAGATGTAGATAAATGTGATGAATCCTTTGATCATCATTTGAAATGTCAAATTATGAGTAGATAAAGACAAAGGGGTATATTTCATATTTAAAGGATGTCTATCCATATCCAAATGTATAAAACAAACTACTTTTTTTAAAAAAATAAATAAATAAAGAGTCCAAATAATAGAAGCGGTGAACTCAAACTATCAACTTAAATTGCTTATCACATTCAAGAAGAGGTCAAGAGGAACCACTCATAAGGGCATAAGAAGATTGCCGTGTTGTACAGATGCTGCAATTCAGATAAAAATTACTAGTGTTTGATAAACTTTTCTTCTTGTGTGAATCAATTCTAACAATAACAAAACATAATGGTACTAATATCGACACCATGCTACATATATCTGTTGCTACCAGAGAGTTGGAGTTTGCGTTGGCACGGAGGTTGTAACTGCAAGGGTGCTAGGAAGGTGGACACTAGTTGAGTCCGGTTCATGACCGGAAACTATCACCACGAGCTTTGTTGCAGCATATTTTCAAGAGGGTACATTGAAGTGAAAGAGCCAGGAGATTACAAAGGCAAAGACCATACAGGCTAGCAGGAAATTTAGAAACCGATGGCCCTGCCAAAAGTTTCGAGTTTCCGCAGCATGAATTGCAACTGGAGCCGCTGTTGCTGTGGAATCATTTGCCTCATTCCACAGCTCCACCGTATCCGTCTCGTTTGCGGCAGCAACATTCCGAGCAATCGATCCGCAAATCTCACAAGCCCTGGTAACAGTAGAAACAAACAGAAAGCATAAATAGGATAGTAAAGCATACTTGATTCAGAAATTTCATCTTGGCAATGTATATTGCAGAATATAGTAAATATTAAAACCCTTTAGTTTCAGAACAAAAACAGTCAGTGTACTAAAGCATCTAAATTACTAAGATCAACACCCAAAATAAGTACCATCACAGCATTTCTACCTTAAAAAAAAACAGCATGGATCCACTAATGCTGACCAATTCCACAATCTTACATAGTAATAGTACACAGTTTAGATAAGCATTGCATTTCCAGGGGCATTTCAGTCCCCAAATCACTATGATTTCAACAAATATGTTCTATAAACTTCTATTGCAAGAGCAAAGTGGGGGTAATGATCCAATAAACAAAATGCCAAAGGGACCGAACTTAGTTACCTGTTACCCTTAATCTTGAACCATGCCTCAGCACAGTGTTTATGTGCAGCAGCCAAATCATCCTTACAAGAACAACCCAACTCTATAGGCACACCAGATTCTTGATTATTTGGATCCAAGCTGAGATGGCAAATCCTGCAATCTGTCTCCATTTTTGCCAAATGTAGCTTGGTCTCAGTCACCCCAGACTCCAGATCCAGTTCATGAGACATGGAAGATTCCCTCTCTTTGATGATCTCGGTTGTCCCAGATTCTTCATCTGTTGATGAACAAGAAGATGAACACCTTCCTTCTTGTTCTCTGTTATCTGTTTGGTTTGCTTGCTCTTCTTCTTCTCCATCAATGTCAATAACAACTCCTTGGGATTGTTTTGGTAAACCTTCCATGTTTAAGACCTTGATGATGAATCTTCATGTAAATGTTCTTACAGATAAAGATTATCAATGTCTGAATGCCCCTTAGAGTTTTTTTAACAATGCGTTAATAACAGAGTTAGCTGTCTCAAAGTCACACCTGAAGTGAATGAACAGACAAGTAGAAGAGAACAGCAGGTGTAAAACAAGTTAAGCGACTTTTGGTAGAGAAGTTGAAAGAGAAGGTCCATCATCCATGGTTGCAGTGTTTTAAGTGGGGTTGTTGATCTCTCCTTGTCCCGGTTGTCCCTCTTCCTGTCTTGTTTGTCAGTTCAGCACAGGACTTGTAACAGAGAGAGATAAAGAAACATTACCAATACAGAGAAAGAAGCTCGCAGCCAACCCCAACCCAATACAAAGAAAGATCTCACCAAAAATAAGCTGTTAAATTAAAATGAAAAAATATTTTAGGTGGTCGTTATTTTAAGAGGTAGTTTTACATAGGATAACATAATTTTTGCTAATTTTACAATTATATTTATTTAAATATTTTTATTTTCTTTATTCATTTCCATAATATTTGAATTTGGTAACTAGATTTATTTTATCATTAAATTTGAAGAATATAAAAATTTGATGACATGACATTATGAAATTGTATCATATCATCACTTGAAAAGTATCAAATTTATATAATTTTTAAGGTAATAACACAATACAATCTTAGAGTGTCAGATACAATATTCTAATAACTGAACAAGTCGTTAAATCGATCAGGCCATTGATTTCTGATTCAATCAGTTTGATTGGTCCAATTGCTAAGTCAACAATAATTAAAAATTCATAAAAAAAAATTATTAAGCCAATTCAACATGTTCAACTATTGGTTTTTGCCTCGGTTTTTTATTTTTATCGGTTTCAAGCAATTTTCAATTCATATGGTTCAACTCCTTTATTTGGACTAATATATTGGTAAGTTCTTGGTTCAAACAACCCAATCATGTTTCAAGAACATTGGTCAGATCATCAAATCTTAACAAAATTCAAATTTAAGGCCAAAAATTGATCTCATTGTCAAATTCAGATACTAAAGTAAACTTAGTTGCTGAGTTTATGAGCCAAAAGTTATATTAAACCTTATTAAAATTTAAAAGTTTCAAGCCCTACTCATTTTTTACTATAGTAATTTTACTTTGGGTTTTTTTTCAATCACACCCTTTATATATACTAAAAATTATTTCACACGTGCATGCATATGGGAACTACACTCTTAGAACATTTAATAAATAATAAAATGTACGGTTTGAAATTAATTAATAATGACACAAAATATGTTTGATATTAAAATAAAAAATAGATAAAATTATAAGCAAAATGAAATTTAAACACGTGTATACATAAGATTAAGAATATTAAATGCACTACAATTACTTATCTTGAGGTTGTCATCAATCTTTAGTTGGTGTCGAGTTAACTTATAACATCAACTCAATCAATAATTTTATCAATATATACAATTAATGGATGTAATAAAATATGCATAATAAAATTAAAATGTACAAAAAAAAATATTGAAATAAAAACATTGGTTAAGGGCTAAATTTAAAGTTTTTCTAATGCAATTGGCAGGAGTTCAAATTTCATCATATGTATAATTTTTATTGTTTGTTTTAAAATAAAAAGATTGTACCCTCCAATAATACAACTTATTTTAAATACGAAAAGACATTTTAATAATTTACTTAACCGAATTAATGTCCGATTAATTCGTGATACAAACTCAATCAATGATTTAAATAATAGTATAAATATGAAACACCCCACACCCGGCCCACGAGCCTGAATCGGATCTGGTATGTTCCTTAAATAAATCGGTTTTCAATGTTCTAAATGACTTAGAGAAAATTTGTGTAATTTAAAAAAAAATTGTTTTGGGTTGGGCTTAATTTGAAACCTATTTAATAAATTCTGGAAATCCAACTTAAATAAGGTGACAAAATAATTTTTGGGTTTATTATTTTAAAAGAAATAAATTTACTTATCTTTAATCAAACATAAATTATATCATATTCAAATAAAAATAAACAGAAATAAAGAAAATCCAATTGGGCCTTATGGCCTTATTACATCATTCAAACCCAAAATAAAGTACTAAAATTTCATAAAGTCCAAATTCCAAATAATTTCTTCAAGCGATGCATGGCCACCTTTAGCTCCTGCCGACCCGGTCCATTACTGCTCATCACCTGAAAAATAATTCCCCAACGGGGTGAGTCAACAGACTCAATGTGTACATAGTACTAATTTCCAACAAATCAGGCATACAAGTCATATCAATATCATGTTCATACAAAATAAAGGATGATGCAACCCAAATCCAAACCTATTTGTCCATCCGCTACACACCACCCGTACCAACTTTGTACCGCGGGGACTACTAAGTCGACCCTCCATCCGCTACACACCATCGAAGGCAGTCGCTGCAGTCGACGTGCTCATCGCCCACTTATGTTGTGTCATTAGACACTGTATTCACTAGATGTAACCGAAGTTACCACTTTTCACTTTATGTGACCGTAGTCACCACTTTACGTTGGTGAGACCGTAGTCATCACCTTCACTTTCTTCCTCCACAAATATCCCGAATGCCCCAATTATTTCATAACATATTTCACATACTTAATTTTCATTCATGTTACTAATCACATGTTCAAAATATATCACATTCACAATCCTATCAAAAGTAGGAAACGTGCACTGGTACTCCTTACCACATTTGTGGTGCTTAGCCACATTCACATACTTGTTACATATTTATATATTTAATGATTGCCATGCAATTTATTGAAAGTTAGTAAGAGTACACACCTTTTTCGCTTAATAGTTTCCGTGAATTCCGTAGAGCGATCTACCGATCTAGATCTTTCACTCCTATATTCGGCCATTAATTAAAACATATAAATAAACCTATTTGGTCTTAAAACCAAATCCTACTAGAAGTAGAATTACTTACCTAGTTGCCGAATTGATTTAATCAAGTCCCAACAGATTGCTAGAATTCCTCTTCCTTGAAATCGGCTAATACTAGGTATGTAACCATGTCGATTTTCGGTTTTTGAAATAATGGAAAACACTTAAACAATTTATGCCTTGGCCGAATATCCCTTACCTTATGATGGGATTCCAAATCAAGAGGATTCCTTTATAAGCCCTGTTGAAATCCTATAACCGTGTTAGATTAGATCTAACTTTGAAAACGTGAATCATAATCTTTAACCACATATTTATATTTATAATCCTTACCTTAGATCCTTAGATTTCCGAAAGATCCCCTTTTGATGTTGTGGATGATTGCCCTCTTTCTTAGAATCCACAAAGATTCACTTAAACAAAGAGAACGGCGAGGAAAATAGAAAAAAAGAGAGGATTTTTGCTTAATGAAAATTCGCGAGAGAGGGTTTTGCCTAGGGAGAATTTCTGCAGAGAGAGGAAGAGGAGCAAATGTTGATGAGTAGCCCTCCTGTCCTCCTTTTATAGCCAAAGTTATCAGCCTAGGAGTCCTTTACTTGGCCACCACTCCTCTTTTTGATAATATTATCTCTTTTATTTAAAAGATAAAAGCCTTTAATCAATCAATTATCTCCTCAATTATCTCATTAGAAAATAATCCTTTATTTATCTCTTATTATTCACATATTTATGTGAATAAAACTCCTTTATTTATCTCTTATTATTCACATATTTATGTGAATAAAACTCCTTTATTTATCTCTTATTATTCACATATTTATGTGAATAAAACTCATTTATTTATCTCTTATTATTCACATATTTATGTGAATAAAACTCCTTTATTTCTCTCATATATCCAAGTTTCCCGAAATGTTCAAGTTTCCATTTTTGGATCATTTCCAAAAATGTTTAGGTTTCCAAAATGTCTAAGTTTCCAAAATGTCCATTTCCATTTCCATTTTCATTTCCATCTCCATTTTCATTCATTTCTAGGTTTCCAAAAGTATCAAAAATTTATTCATAATACTTAAGACTTGTCATTTCATACAATTGATCTCGAAAAATGCATAGGCCCTTCCTAGGATGTTCTGATTCTACCCTCTTAAATAAAATTTCGTCCTCGAAATTTCCTAACTAAACAGATTGAGGGTATTCTTTGTCGCATTGTCTCTTCTGGCTCCCACGAAGCTTCTTCCGATCCATGATTGCGTCATAACACCTTGACTAAAGGCACCGACTTCTTTTCGTAGTGCTTTCACGTCACGTTCCAAGATCCGAATCGGCTCCTCCTCGTAGGATGGATCGGCCTTAACTCCACTTCTTCAACAGGTACCACATGAGACGGATCCGATCGATAGCGGCGTAGCATGGACACATGAAATACGTCGTGCATTTGATGCAACTCGGTGGCAACTCCAATGGTATGCCATCGCCCAACTCGCCAAGATTGCTTGATAGGGCCCTATAAACCTTGGGCTTAGCTTCCCTTTGCGGCCGAACCGCATAACCTTCTTCCAAGGTGAGACCTTTAGAAACACTTGGTCTCCTACTTCAAACTCAATTTCTTTCCTCTTAAGGTCTGCGTGCGACTTACGTCTATCGGAAGCTTCTTTCAACCGTGCGAATTAATTCCACCTTCTCCTCGGTTTCGCCACTAACTCGGACCCAAACGCGCGGCGTTCTCCTAACTCGGTCCAACAAGTTGGTGTTCTACATTTCCTTCCATACAATGCTTCGTATGGTGCCATCCGAATGCTTGCACGATAAATTTGTTGTTGTAGGCGAACTCGGCTAGAGGCAAGTAATCTTCCCAACTTCCTCGGAAATCCATCACCTGACCTCTTAGCATATCTTCCAACACTTGTATAACCGTTCGGGATCGCCGTCGATTGTGGATGAAAAGTCAGTAGTGAAGTCTAGCTTAGTGCCTAATGCTTGATGAAGTGCTTTCCAAAATCGAGGCGTAAACCTTGGGTCTCTATCGGAGATGATCGACATCGGTACCCCGTGTAGCCTCACGATCTCCGCCACATATAACTTGGCTAACTTTTGAAGGGAATAGTCGATCCTCACAGGATAAAATGTGCGGACTTGGTCAAAGCGGTCCACTATCACCCATCCGAGTCCTTCTTAGTGGGCGTAAGGGAAGCCCACTAACTAAGTCCATGGTAATTCTTTCCCACTTCCATTGGGGAATCTCAATTGGTTGAAGCAATCTGATGGGACTTGGTGTTCACCTTTACTTAGCGACATGTCAAACATTTCCCCACAAATTCGAGTCACCTCTCGCTTTTGTGTCGACCACCAAAATTGTTCCTTAGATCTCTATACTGACTTGATGCCTCGGGATGCATAGCATAAGGACTACCATGCGCTTCCCGAAGAATCCTTTGTCTCAACTCCTTATCCCTCGGCATACAAACCTTTTCCTTGTAGTACACAAGACTTCTTCATCATTGACGCCATAATCCTTTAATCCTCCTTGCCGTATTTGCTGAACTTAGTACTTAAGTCCTTATCCGCCATGCTGTGTCCTCTTTCACCTCCTTCACCGGGTTGGCTTGACTTGTAACTCGCCAACAAAGCCCGTCTTCATACAAACTTAAGTGAGCGAACAAAGCCCTTAATCCGACACAACCTTCCTACTTAGGGCGTCGGCTACCACATTCGCCTTGCCGGATGGTATTCTATCGAACAGCTTATAATCTTTTAATAACTCCACCCACCTTCGTTGCCTCAAGTTCAACTCCTTACGAGTCAACAAATACTTAAGGCTTTTGTGGTCCGTGTAAATTCATCGACCTTTCTCCATAAAGGTAGTGCCTCCAAACTTTGAGGGCGAAAACCACCGCCATGAAGTTCCAAGTCATGAGTTGGGTAGTTCACCTCATGCGGCCTTAACTGTCGAGATGCATAAGCGACTACCTTTCCTTCTTGCATTAGCACACACACCTAACCACGTGTGCGAAGCATCACAATATACTACGAAGTCCTTACCGCCTCCATTGAATTAACACCGGAGCTTCACAAGACCTTTTAAGCTTTTCAAAGCTCTCGCGTTGCTTATCCGTCCACACAAACTGCGGTACTTCCTTCCTTAGTAACTTTGTCAAGGTGCGGCTATTGACGAGAATCCTTCCACGAACCTTCTCAGTAATAGCACGCCAAGCCTAAGAAACTTACGATTTCGACCACCGACCTAGGTGGTTTCCAATCCAACACTACTTGATCTTCCTAGGATCCACTCTTATTCCTTCCGCGGATACCACATGTCCTAGGAACGCCACTTCCTTGAGCCAAAATTCGCACTTTGCTGAATTTGGCATAAAGCTTCTTTTCTCTTAACACTTCTAACACAACTCGGAGATGCTCATCGTGCTCCTCCTCCGTCTTGGAATACACCAAAATGTCGTCGATGAACACCACGACGAATCTATCCAAGTAGGTTGGAAAACCCTATTCATCATATCCATGAACGCGCGGCGATGCGTTCGTCAACCCAAACGGCATCACCACAAATTCAAAATGACCGTACCTTGTCCTAAAAGCGGTCTTATGAATATCGACCTCCTTCACTTTCGATTGATGATACCCTCGACCTTAAGTCGATCTTTGAGAACACTGTTTGCCCCTTTCGGTTGGTCGAACAAGTCATCTATCCTTGGCAAAGGATACTTGTTCTTGATGGTCGGTTTGTTCAATCGACGATAATCTATGCACATCCGCATAGTTCCATCCTTCTCCTTCACAAAGAGAACAGGGTGCTCCCCACGAGAGACACCTTTGGGTCGAATGAACCCACGATCCAACAACTCTTGGATTTGAGCCTTGAGCTCCACTAACTCCTTTGGTGCCATTCGGTAGGGGAGCGATTGACACGGGAGAGCGTTCTGGTAGCAAATCTATTCCAAATTCCACTTCTCTATCTCGGGGGTATTAGGGCAACTCCTCAGGAAATACATCCTCAAAATCCCTTACTATTCTAACTCCCTTAACACCTTCCTCTTCTCCTCTTAACGCACTCACGAAGGCTAAGAATGCCTTACATCCTTTCTTAACCATTTTCTCGGCCTTGAAGGCGAAACTACGTTAGACAAGTAGTTCCTCCTTTCTCCGATCATCACTACTACCTCATCTTCCGGGTTCTTAGTTCCATACGTTTAGCCGCACAATCCAACACGGCTCGATGCTCTACTAGCCAATCCATTCCAAGTATAAGCTCAAACTCTCCGAAGGGTAATTCCATTAAGTCGGCCCGAAAGTTCGCTCCCCTGCATCTCTAGGGTACATTAGAAAGATCCTATCTATCCTCACCGTTTGGCCTAAAGGGCTTACTACGCTTATCGCCTATCGAGAAAGTTCGAGTCTAGGCCTAGTGTTTCAAATCCACTACATGCAACATAGGAATGAGTTGAGCCCACATCAATAAGAGCAAAATAGGGTTTGTCATGAATAAAGAACGTCACTGGTTATAACATCCGGCGCGTCTCCCTTTTCCCTCCGCGAACCGCGTAAACCAAACCGGTTGCCTTGCTTGGCGTTAGCACGCACCTCGACCCGAGCTCCACGGCCTCTGCCACTACCTCTGTTGGCCGACCCACGACCTCTTTGAGGTCTGCTGTCCGCCTCTACCCGGCTGGTTAGCATTCTCGAGTGCTTGGTTGGCTCTCATCTAATAGCTTGGGGCAATCCTTAATCATATGGTCCTTGGACCCACACTTGAGACATCGTCCCGCCTTTTTCCAACACTCTCCCCCGTGCTTCCTTCCACAATGTTCACAAGGGCGAAATCGCCGGCCGTACTCGGCTGTTGACTTTGTGGCTCATCAACTCTAGGCCTCTTGTGGCCTTTTCCGGATGGCCCAAAACCTCTTTTGGGCTTATTTAATCCACACACCGCTTGGTGGCGTCCTTAATTCCCTCGACCACTTTAGCCTTTTCCACCAAGGCGAGAGAATTCCGCCCCGATGCGGTGCTATCAAAAGTCTCAAATCGTCCCTAAGTCCGTCCTCAAAACGAACACAGCGTTCATGCTCGATCGCCACTACTCTCCGGGCATATCGGCCAACCTCAAGAATTCCGCTTCATATTCGGTGATGACTTACTTCCTTGTACCAACCCAGAAAAAGCCTTGCTTTGCTCATCTATATACTGGTTCCTACATACTTCTTCCGAAATGCTTCCTTAGCATATTCCTGTGTCGAGATCTTCCGCCGTGGCACCGTCCCGAACGGTTAACCACCATTGATACGCTTCATCGCGAAATGCTGCCGTCATCCCTTTCAACTTCTCCTCGGGGTCAAGTCGAGCTCATCCATGATGCGCTCGATTGCTTCCCAACCAAGATCACTCGGTATCTTTGGGTGCCACTCCCAATACTCCTCTAAACATTTCGGCTCCATTAGCACGGAGCCGCTCGAGCATGCAGACTTACGATTTCTGAATTGTTTCCTACACGACCACCAATTCCAAAACTCGCAAAGTACGACTGCGACACGGCATCTTCCCCATGCGAGCCTGCTCGCTCAACATTGTGGTGGGGTGATGGTGGTGGTGGTATCTCATTGTCGAGAACCTTGTCCCGATCTAACGGATCATCCTTCCTCTACCTCTTCCACGGCGACCACGTCCTCTTGAGCTCATTATCGGCGAGATCCGATTAAGGAATTTTATGTATTAGTATTCTTGTTTCACTTATTACCCATGATGATATCTTATGAAGAAGAGTTTAAGAGTGGTTCTTTCGTATTCATACATGCATCTGATCTTGCATTCATTCATTCATCCATCAACAAATATGAACTTTCGTTCATTCAAAGAAACGTTGTAATTCTTGTTGTTGTTTTCGTTATTTTGCTTTTCCACTACCCAGGGCATTTTCGTAATTTTATCCTACTGGGGTATTTTCGTAAATTTTCAAAAATAAAAAGTTCCCCAGTGATTTTGACGAAAGTATTTTGGTACTTCTAAAGTTAGGAAATTTTGGAAGAATTTTGGAAATCCAGGGTATTTCGGTAATTTTTGATCTCAGGGGTATTTTGATAATTTTTCCAAAAATCGGGTAAATTTGTAAAATTTATTAAGTTAGGATATTTTCCAAGATTGTAAAACATTGAGGGTTCCTTTGAGAGTTACATTTTTCAAAGCAATGATATTGTAAAAATTTTGGAAATCAGGTCGTTTTGGTAATTTTGTAAGTTAGGAGCAATTTTGTAATTTTCCAAAATCAAGATAGTTTGATATTTTACAAATTAGGTTTTTTGAACATTTGATAAAGTAATGAAATTTTGTTAAAACTATGGGTGGTTTGGTCATTTTATAAACCAAGGGTATTTTTTTTTATAAAAGAAAAAGCGGCTAAGTCCCTTTCGGGTTTTATTCTTTGTGTTTAGCCTATGACCGAGCCCTCTTGGTCATGGTGAACCAAAGCTACGCACTGTGCGGCAGGATTCGAATGAAGAGGAGGTGAGTCACGCGGATTGCTTAAATACCAAGCTCTCACCGACCTTTCTAGACATGCGCATGAGAGGTTGCCACACCACCGAGCCTTCCGAGTTAGGGCGAACCAGAAGCTACGCACGGGTAGGATACTGCGAAGAGGAGGTGAGTCACTAGGATTGCTAAATACAGGCTCTTCCGGATCCAATCCTAGACATGCGTCATGAGGGTTGCCACACCCTAGCTTAATAACTTAGTCATAGGTTTGTTAAGTTCATTAAGTCTTATGAGTTTCAAGTGTTTGAGTAGTCTAATCCTAGGGTTCAAGTTCCTATCACACTATTCTACGTTCCATGCCTTTTCTACCCTTTTACAATTCATAATTCACATAATCACACAGATGGTTAAAGGTACTTACCAGTGTGGATCATGGTCGGAGACTTAGGTGCCATGCCATAAAACCCGCTTATTTCAAAGAAATTCATTTGGGCTCGAATTGAAAACGTTTTGGGCCCGAGCCCACGGTAGCCGAGAGTTTTAAAACGGGCTCGATACCAAGCTGAAACACCCACACCGGCCCACGAGCCCGAGCAGGATCCGTATGTTCCTTAAATAAATCGGTTTTCAATGTTCTAAATGACTTAGAGAAAATTTGTGTAATTTAAAAAAATTGTTTTGGGTTGGGCTTAATTTGAAACCTATTTAATAAATTTCGAAATCCAACTTAAATAAGGTGACAAAATAATTTTTGGGTTTATTATTTTAAAAGAAATAAATTTACTTATCTTTAATCAAACATAAATTGTATCATATTCAAATAAAAATAAGCAGAAATAAAGAAAATCCAATTGGGCCTTATGGCCTTATTACATCATTCAAACCCAAAATAAAGTACTAAAATTTCATAAAGTCCAAATTCCAAATAATTTCTTCAAGCGATGCATGGCCACCTTTAGCTCCTGCCGACCCGGTCCATTCTTGCTCATCACGAAAAATAATTCCCAACGGAGTGAGTCAACAGACTCAATGTGTACATAGTACTAATTTCCAACAAATCAGGCATACAAGTCATATCAATATCATGTTCATACAAAATAAAGGATGATGCAACCCAAATCCAAACCTATTTGTCCATCCGCTACACACCACCCGTACCAACTTTGTACACCGCGGGGACTACTAAGTCGACCCTCCATCCGCTACACACCATCGGCGCGTCATCTGCGATCGCGTGCTCATCGCCCACTTATGTTGTGTCATTAGACTTTGTATTCACTAGATGTAACCGAAGTTACCACTTTTCACTTTATGTGACCGTAGTCACCACTTTACGTTGGTGAGACCGTAGTCATCACCTTCACTTTCTTCCTCCACAAATATCCCGAATGCCCCAATTATTTCATAACATATTTCACATACTTAATTTTCATTCATGTTACTAATCACATGTTCAAAATATATCACATTCACAATCCTATCAAAAGTAGGAAACGTGCACAGGTACTCCTTACCACATTTGTGGTGCTTAGCCACATTCACATACTTGTTACATATTTATATATTTAATGATTGCCATGCAATTTATTGAAAGTTAGTAAGAGTACACACCTTTTTCGCTTAATAGTTTTAGTGAATTCCGTGAGAGCGATCTACCGATCTAGATCTTTCACTCCTATATTCGGCCATTAATTAAAACATATAAATAAACCTATTTGGTCTTAAAACCAAATCCTACTAGAAGTAGAATTACTTACCTAGTTGCCGAATTGATTTAATCAAGTCCCAACGAGTTGCTAGAATTCCTCTTCCTTGAAATCGGCTAATACTAGGTATGTAACCATGTCGATTTTCGCTTTTTGAAATAATGGAAAACACTTAAACAATTTATGCCTTGGCCGAATATCCCTTACCTTATGATGGGATTCCAAATCAAGAGGATTCCTTTATAAGCTCTGTTGAAATCCTATAACTTCGTGTTAGATTAGATCTAACTTTGAAAACGTGAATCATAATCTTTAACCACATATTTATATTTATAATCCTTACCTTAGATCCTTAGATTTCCGAAAGATCCCCTTTTGATGTTGTGGATGATTGCCTCTTTCTTAGAATCCACAAAGATTCAATTTTAACAAAGAGAACAGCGAGGAAAATAGAAGAAAAAGAGAGGATTTTTGCTTAATGAAAATTCGGCAGAGAGGGGTTTTGCCTAGGAGAATTTTCGCAGAGAGAGGAAGAGGAGCAAATGTTGATGAGTAGCCCCTCTGTCCTCCTTTTATAGCCAAAGTTATCACCTAGGAGTCCTTTACTTGGCCACCACTCCTCTTTTTGATAATATTATCTCTTTTATTTAAAAGATAAAAGCCTTTAATCCATCAATTATCTCCTCAATTATCTCATTAGAAAATAATCCTTTATTTATCTCTTATTATTCACATATTTATGTGAATAAAACTCCTTTATTTATCTCTTATTATTCACATATTTATGTGAATAAAACTCCTTTATTTATCTCTTATTATTCACATATTTATGTGAATAAAACTCCTTTATTTCTCTCATATATCCAAGTTTCCCGAAATGTTCAAGTTTCCATTTTTGGATCATTTCCAAAAATGTTTAGGTTTCCAAAAATGTCTAAGTTTCCAAAAATGTCCATTTCCATTTCCATTTTCATTTCCATCTCCATTTTCATTCATTTCTAGGTTTCCAAAAGTATCAAAAAATTTATTCATAATACTTAAGACTTGTCATTTCATACAATTGATCTGAAAAATGCATAGGCCCTTCCTAGGATGTTACAAAATATATATAATTATTGCATATCCATGAATTTTATTTTATAAAATAATCATATAAAAATCAAGTGAATCTTTGATAATGTATTAAGTTAAAAAATATTTTTAAAAAAACCTCGTAATAGTATACTTTTTTTAACCTACCCTAAATGGATCATATTTATAATGTTGTTTTTATTATATGTTATATATAATCATATAATTAGTAAATATTGATATATAAATATTAGTGCGTTACTCTTTAAAATAATATTGAAATATATAAATCAATTACATGTATTTGATTTCATTTAATTTTTCCATATCTTATATAATTACACAAAAAAATAATTTCACATTAAAATGTTAAAAATATTTAGGTTAAATAGTAGTTTAATTACTTAAGTTTACTCTTCTATAATTAATTTGTAAACTTATATAACCATAACAATTTTTTGAAAATATTATATTTAATTTTTTTCAATATAAATTATGTTACTATTTAATTATTTTAATATAAATTTAATTTTTATTAGTAATTACTAAAATTCATATTGCTAAAATTATTGTTACATATTATATTTTAACATGAACTTTTCAAAACTTTTTTAATTCAGCCATATATATATTATTATTATTTTCATATCTAAAACTAGGAAAAAAAGAAGCATAAAATACAACACAACGAAAAAAAAAAGAATAATATATTATTAACAAAAATTTCAAATAATTTAAAAACACTTAACAATATGAATATGCTTAATACTACACTATTTTAACTCTTAATTATCATCTCAATAATGAATTTATCAAAAATCTTATTTTAATAAGCCATAAATATAATTTTCAGGAAAATTTTGTTTTTCCATTATAATTTAAAAAAATAGATGTCCGGATTTAAACTCAAAACATTATTATTATGATTTTTAATATTTTAACTTTACCTTTTCAATTGAAATCATTTTTTTATTATATTATTTTTTTTAAAATATTATGTACATTTTTTATCCACATCGTGGGCGTGATAAAATCTAGTAAGAATTAAATTGATTTGTGCATTTCAAAAAAGACTAAATTGCTAAGACCCAACCTTTTTAACCCTTAAACTTGTGTTGTTTGTCCAATCATTCCAAAATGGATGGAAATTTTTAATTTTTTAAAATTAAAAATTATTAAATTTATTAAAAAATAATAAAAATAATATTATTTAATTTTAAAAAATTAAATAATTGCTAACGTGGCATACACATGACAATCCACATCAGCAAAGTTAACAAACAATACAAATTCAATGATTGAAAGAGATGAAAAATTAAATAGAGAACTAAAATGATCTTTTTTTTTGTAATGTTGGAGAGTCGAAAAAGTCATTATGTCATAATTTTTTAATGAAAATAGTTAACATCGTCTTAAATTATCTATATTTGCTCAATATTGAATAATATAATAATTATATTTATTTATTTATTTTGAAATTGATTAAATTAGTCATGACCTTATAATAAAAGAATTTAGAATCGGATTGATGATCGAACTGGTCAAACTAAGAGTTCGACAGTTTGACCAGTTTAATTTAAAAAATGATTAAAATTTTAAAAATATATTAAAAATAAAAACTTGGTTGAACTAGTTAAACATGTTTTTTAGTCAATTCAACTGATCCATATCGGTTCTCAATCCAACTGATCCATATGGACTCTCAGTCCAATTGATCCATATCAGTTCTCAACCCAACTGGTCAATAACGGAGTCACTGAAGGAATTGTGCGGTCAATTGACCTCGCAAAGAAAAAGAAAAGAAAATTTTTATTTAAACACACACATATAGTATATATTAATTTAAATAATTGACCTCACAAAAAAAAAATTGAAAATATCCTGCTAAAACGATTGATTCTACAAAATTTTGAAATAATCCACTAATTTTTTTAAAAATAATTATTTTATATAAAAATAAATGAAGCTCTCTTTACCCGCTAAAACTATAAAAAAAATCCTAACTCTTTTATTTTCTTTCAATACTTAACACTTTTTTTCTCAAATTTCTTTTATTCTCTTTCACTCTCTCTTCAAGTGTCTCCCTAATTTGGTTTTTCTTTTATTTTCAAACTTTATTGATTGATTTCCATGACACTAAAAAACATTTAATTGATTTTTACTTTTTTGAAAGAAGATTACTATTTGTATGTTAGCTTCATGAAAATCTTCGTATATTTAAGGTTTGAATTTATTTATTCTAAATGTTTAACATGAATGAAAAAATATTTTAAAATAAAACCTACCGAAAGAATAATAGGAAAAAGAAAAGCGAATTCAAAAAAAAAAAAAATCAAAAGTATCAAGTTGAGTTTATTCATATATATATTAATTTATCAAGTATTAATATTATGTATAAATTTACATGATTTTTATAAATATTTTAATTTTTAAAAAGATATGCCACTATATAAATTTTCTAATTTTACCTTTACAATCGATTTAATATTATTGTTCGAATAGATATTTTTATTGATTCTCGATAAATATCTCTCGAGTTTATATTCCATCTATTTATTATGTGGTACTTTAATTTTAAAAAAATATTGGCGATTAGATGGATGAGTGAAAGATGTGGGATAATGATATGGAAATTGAATGGTAAATAATATCTTCAAAACAAATTATATAAGTCACTGCTTTTCATAAGAGAGAAAATATTTTATCTTTTCTTTGACTGTTATTGCGCCATGGATTTAGACATGACAGTCCAAGACTTTGGTAAGAGGGTAGACGAATTAAATTAGCCCATCTTTAAGTAAGCTTATATTTTTATCATTATAAAAAGGTAACTAAGCCATTCGAAATTTTTTGTTGAAATTATTTAATTATTTAAAAGTTTTTATTTAAATTTTTAAGTTGTTAAATTTTATTTTTTTTAAAAAAATTTGGCTAACAAACTTCAAAAAATGATTCGACGATCAGTACGGTAGATCAGTACCTATCGATAAGTAGAAGAATATATATTAGATTCAAGTCGATCTGACAGTCAGTGTTAGAGATTGGAGAAAAAAGTTATTTAAATTTTGATTAGCAGATTTATAACGTTCAAAGATATTTCATGAAAAAAGAAATTGAATTATAGAAGAGAAGAGGAAGCAAAGCTTTCAATTGGTGCAAACAGTGTGAATAGAGAATTGTAACACCCCTAACCCGAATCTGTTGCCGGAACAGGGTTACGGAGCATTACCGGAGTTTACAGAACAAATAGAAAGAAATTTCAAACATTTCACATCATATAATATTCATATCATAGACCAACCGAAAACAAACATATTGTCCCTTCTATAAGCCTTCAAGGCCCAAAATACGCATTAAAAACAAGTCAGGACTAAATCGGATACTCAAAAAAATAATCGAAAAACATTGAAAATTTTCAAAGTTGTAGGGGACACACAGCCGTGTGACTCACACGACCAAGAGATACGCCCGTGTCTCAGGCCGTGTAGGCATTCGAAATAGGGACACACGGTCGTGTCTATGCCCGTGTAACTCTCTAACTTGGGTCACACGGCCAAGTCACACGCTCGTGTGCTAGGCCATGTTGAGCATACTGACTTGCGCAATTTTAAAGATACAGGGGACACACGACCGTGTCACCTAGCCGTGTGTCACACACAGCTGAGACACACGCCTGTGTCCCTGCCCGCGTGGACAAAAATAGGTCATTTCTAAGTCACATTTCTCACCCAATTTGGTACCAACCTAAACACAAAAATTTGCATATCAACAAGCCATAACAAGGCATTCAAATCAAGTTAAAATCAAGTCTTAAACATGTATTATCACAATATACAACCAATATGCCCTTAAGCACCTCAAATGATAAATTAATAGCATGTCAACCAAATATTCATATTTACCTAGATAACCAAATGTATATATGCATAATTATGCCAAATATACCATTTCAAACCAATCATCAATATACCTATAATTTTTCCATCATCCAACCATATCAAACACACATTAAATATGTTAAGGCCACATATATAAACACATCAAAATACATCAAACACAAGCAATTCAAATGACTTGTCTCAACAAAACATTTATATACCAACATTGGCCAAAATATCTTATACATGTCATTATAACCAAAACTAATTTACTAAAAGTACCAAAAGAGCCGATGGATAGTGTGAAATAGCTCCGACCAGCTTCCAACCCAAATGAGCTTTCGAATTACTATAAAACATGGAAAATAACATAGAGTAAGCACTTAAGTTTAGTAAGTTCATATAATACAGAATTTAACTTACCATATTTCCACAAAATAGGTAAGTAAACATAACATATCTCAATCAATTTGGCCAAAAGCCTAAACACATGATCACCAACATATTAGCCATGAAAATCACATATAAAATCCAATACACATGGTTGAATTCATCAAATAATCATATTTCATGTATATACCGGTAATAGTTCATATCTAACTCATATGATTTCATAACAAAACTATGCCCGTTGAACCATTTAGAATATCGTTGGATACATGAGTAGTACACACGAGGTGTACTGAACTGTAATCCATCAATTTATATTCATGTATGCTCATACGAGCTGTAAACGGGAAGCTCCTCCGAGTTGAATAACGGTAAGCTCATGCGAGCTAAATAACGAGAAGCTCATGTGAGCTAAATAACGGGAAGCTCATGCGAGCTGTATAACAAGAAGCTCATACAAGCTGTAGTGTGTCCGCAACACATGCAGGACCCCAACCAAATCGGTAACCCTAATGACATGTCATTTGTATCCTACGAATTTCATAAGGTTCACACAGGACTCGGTAAGGTAATCGTCGAATATACAACCGGTATTTATTCATGGCAATTGTACAATTCACAAACAATAATTCAATTTAACACATATTAATGTACAATTTAATTACACGAACTTACCTCGATGAGTTTATGTAGATACGAAGGCGACTAATCCGATATTTTTCCTTTGCCTCGATCTAGCCCCGTACTAGGTCTAACCGGATCTATACGAGTAATGACCCAAAATTCACGGGCATCGAAAAAGTGTGTTATCGGGCTTCATTTTAGTAAAATGGATTCGTAAATATTTATTAAAAATATTTACAAAGTTAGTTGTGTGTTTAATTAGGTTTTGGTTAGGTGAATTAGCTAGAACTAAGAATAATTAGGAAAAAGGACCAAATTGAAATAGGTGTGAAAGTTTAATTAAAGATTAAAGAAAATAAAAGGACTACATAAGCAATTATGCCAATTGCCAAATTTGAGGCGGCATAAGCATAAAAATCTAAGATTTTTATGTGTTAAAATATATTATTATATATTTTATTATTATTTTATATTATTATTATTAAATAAAATAAATAGAGACAAATGTATGGTAATGAAACCATACGTGTGTAATAGTAATAATAAATATATGTAGACTTGTAATATCATTATATATTTACTTATTATATAAGTAAAAGATATTTATATTATTATAATATATTATTATTAAATTAATAAACAAAGGAATTAAAGTAAAATAAATGAAACAAATGAATAAAAAAGAAATAAAGAATAGAATTGGGGGACGAAAACAGAGAAGAAAAGAATGAAAGAAAAAAAAATTAGGGATTTTAAAGTTTGAAGTTTAATTGGTAAGTTAATTTAAGTTTTTTTTTGTAATTTTTGAGTTTTTATGATCTTAGAATAAAATACTACTAAGTATATGCTGAAATTTTGGAAGTTATTAGATTTTTAGATACTAATTTTGTTGAGTAAAAGTGTGAATTAGAGATTGAATTAATAGAATTTCTAATTAGAATTGGGAGAAGGATTAAATTGTAGAATAGGCTATAAATTTTGTGTAATAGGGACTAAATTGCAAGAAATTCAAAATTATGTATTTATGATGAAAATTAGAGAGTTAAGTTTAAGTTTGGTTGAAAATTGAATACAAATAAGGTATGAATTGGGATGGAAAAATAGATGATTTTGGTTAAGGATTAAATTGGAATTAAGGAGAAGTTAAATAGGAAATTCAAGTATTTGATGTGAATAATTGTTGTATTAATAGTTGCAAATTATTTTAATTTTAATTTTCGTAGCTAACATCGAACCGGAGACATCGGCTCAGAAGGGAAAGGAAAAGATTGTCGGAGAGTAACTCGGGAGAAATTCTGGTTTGTATTACTATAATTTGAATTATTTATTATTAAATGCTAAATTTTAATTAATGTGTGTGATAAGTGAAATTTAAGGTAAGTATTGATATTTGAGTTGAATGTGAATTGGATTGAATAATGAATATATATGTGTAATTGAATTGTATATTGATTGGAAGTTGGAAAATGATTTGAATTGAATCAAAGTATGATTATATGTGATTATTTGAAATATGTATTGATTTGATGTTGAAAAGTGATTTTAATACCCATTTAACTAGTCGGGCTGAGTTGGATATAGTTGGCATGCCATAGGATTGGAAGTGTTCAGGGATACTTCGACCTCGAGTCGATAAGACACTGGGTGTCACTATATTACTTCGGATAGATTCGATAAGGCACTGGGTACCAACTTTGTAACAGCCTAATTTAGGGGCTAGTCGGAATAGTGGTCTCAGGATCACTAATCCGGGGTCAGAGAAAATTATTTTAATTTTATTTTATGGGTTATAGCATGTTTATAAAGGAGCATGGAAATTTTGGTGTTTTAATTTTAACGATTTCATGCTTAATCGCGAAAAAGGACTAAATCGCATAAAGTGCGAAAGTTCTATTTTATTTGCTATAGGTGCCAAATAGCTAAGGAATATTAATTGGATGTCCCTAATGTGCAATTAGGCCTTTTTTTAAGAGGTGGCCGGCCATAGGGGACTGTAACGACCCGAAATTGGGCCTAGTAGGATTGGGCCCAATGGGCCTTGGGCGTAGGAGTGTTTAAAATTTTTGAGAACAAGAGAACGGTATTATTTCAAGTTGGACTTATTAGGAAGGTGATTTTGGAAAGTTACGAGGTTTCTAGGAAGTTACGGGTTCAAGTTAGGCTATAGGTAAATTTTTGTATTTGAGCACTTAAGGGGAAAAGGCAAGTGGCATCAAGGCTTAAGGTAATAAGTCTGTATTTTGCTAGCATAAGAGATCTTATGGTAAGGAGGTTAAGGCATCAAGTGGAGAGCATGGAGGGAAGGGGTTCAAATCCCATCTTTTGCAAATTTTGGATTTATTTTTGTGCTATTCATCCAAAGTGTCGGTCAAGGCTTTAATAAGGTAAGAAAGACTTTTTAATTTGAGAAAGATGGCTAAGGAATATGGTAAGGAGGAAGACTAGGGAAAAAGAGGGAAAGAAATGAAGGAAAAAGGTAAGAGAAGGGAACATGTTGGCCTATTATGTGGAGGATGTTTTGGAAAGATTATTTTGGGTCAACATTCATTTTTGGTAAAGATGATACATGGTTTGGGAGGTGTGTTTAGGAGCATATTCGGCCATTAGTATGTGAGTGTGCAAAAGAAAGTTGTTGGCATTTTTGTGCATTTTGAAGACTTTTACTTCAAGCTTTTTGGGTTATTTTCTCTCAACTTGTGTTGTCAAATTTCTTTGTGATATTTATTTCTATTCTCAACCCTTTCTTCAGTCTTCTTTTTCCTTCAACCCATAACCGAAACATCAACTTCATCTCATAGCCAAAACTTGGTTCTTGTGGTTGCCGAAGCTTCTTTGTCTTTTCGGTTTTTCGGTGGTTGTAAGGCCGAATCTATTCTTTACTACTTCCATCTTCTTGGTTCTCTTGGTGTGGGCCGAATCGGTAGAGTGTTAGCTTACACTCTCATCATCTTTCTAGCCTTAAGGAAATCGATAGAAGGGGATCTATTATTGTCAAGGTAAGGGATTCGTCTTGGTTCTTTTTGATCTTTTTCGTTGATCTGTTAGTTTGCTAAACGATATAGAGGTAATGACAAATCGTTTATTTTTAGGGACCAAATCGCTCGATCACCTATCCCTCGTAATAAGAGACTCGGATTGTTGGTAAGTGATATAGATTGTTAATCAATCGCAATACTTGGTTGAAGTTAAAAATTGGGCTTTGGACTAATTGTTAACCGATTGTACCTTTAGGTGCCGCGGAGAGTATCGTGTTACGGATTCCGAATAAGGTGTGTAATCCCGTACCCTTCCGAATACATGTTTGAAATGGTGTGTAATCTCATACCTCTCTGAATGTTTGTACGATATGTTCTATGATTCAGTCGAAATACCAAAGAAAACTGGAAATCGGCATCCGTGACCACTCGGGCGTGCGTATGTTCGTAGTAGTAACCATATTTTGCAATGAAACAGTTTGGTCAGCAGCAGTAACGTGATTTTGAAAAATCACGAAAAATAGGAGAAAGGGAATTAGAAAGCGAATAAGATATTGAATTAAAGCTTACTGTGTCTATTTTTATATGAAAGAAACAGGGGAGGAAAAGGTGAAACACCCCAAACCCGGCCCACGAGCTTTGACCAGATTTGGTATGTTCCTCAAGTAAACCGGTTCAAAATTCTTTTGTTACTTAGAAAAAACTTGTATGATTTTTAAAAAATATTGTTTGGGTTGGGCTTGAGTTGAAAACAAATTTATCTTATGTTAAAACCCATTTATTTAAGGTGACAAAACATTTAGAGTTAATTTTAAAAAGGAATTTACTTAAACTTTAATTGATAAAAATCCATAAACATAATAAATAAAAGAAAAATAAAGTAAACCACAATGGCCTTATTATATCAATGATCCCAAAGTAAAACTTAAAATACTTAAAATAAATTGAAAGTCCAAATCATAAATTTCTTGCTATGCATGGCCACCTTTAAGCTCCTGCCACCCGGTCCATTATCGCTCATCACACTGAAAAATATTCCCAAGCGGGGTGAGTCAACAGACTCAATGTGTACACAACACTAAGTCATAATAGAATCAGGCATGCAAATGATACACATTCAAATCATAGAATACAATTAATGATGCATTCCCAAACCCAAACCTAATTAACCATCCGCTACACACCACCCGTACTCGCCGGTCACACCGTGGGGACTACTAAGTCAACCCTCCATCCGCTACACACCATCGAAGGCGATCCGCTGCAATGACGCGTGCTCATCGTCCATATAATTTGTGTCATTAGACACCATATTCAAATAATGTAACCGAAGTTACCAAATTCGAGATAATGTAACCGAAGTTATCATATTCAAATTTTGTGACCGTAGTCACCATATTCGTTGGTGAGACCCAAGTCAACACCTTCTTCCCTTTCACATAGATCTCGAATGCCCCATAAATTTTATATCATGCATAACATACTTAATTCTCATTCATGTTACTATTCATATGTTCAAAATATATCATATTCATAATCCTATCGTAAGTAGGAAACGTACCTGGGTACTTTTACCACATTTGTGGTAGTTAGCCACATTCACATTCTTATGCATATTCATATATTAAAATAATTGCCATATGATATATCGAAGGTTAGTATGAGTACACACATTCTTAATAATACATTTAATTTAAACATAGCCATGAACCTATCAAAACTTAGAGTAGGGTACACACCGATTTGCTTAACGAATTCCTTGAAATCCCGAAATCGATCCATCGCCTTAGATCTCAAATTCCTACATTTGATTAATCACTTACTAATTTAATAAAAAGCCATTCGGCCATAAATCCAAATCCTAGTAGGATTAGTATTCTTAAAACTTACCTTGAAATTCTCAAATCCCAAAATCCTTGTATCCTCTCTGTCGAAATCCCTATAACTACATGTTAGATCAATTTCTAACATTTATTCACAACAAATAACCCTTAGCCGTATGTTAAATATGACTTACCTTAGATTCTTAAATCCCAAATTCACCGAATAACTAGGGAACACGCGGCTTATGTTTGTATCTTCGGAAAAGAACTTCTCCTTCCTTGTAGTCGACACTTAGTAAATCCCGAAAGATCTCTCTTGGCAACAGATATTAAGGGTATTAGAATCTTAATTTCGATGACCTTAAAAGAAATAGAATGAGAATCTAACCTAATCTTACCTTCATGAAGAATTTGATGGAACTCTTGCTTGAACCCTTAGCGAGATTCGGCTATGGCTTTGATGTGGATAACAATTTCGGCTCTTGAGGCTTAGTGAGAAATCGACTAGGGCTATTGGTATCTTTGCTTTTGATTGTGTTTGTAATAGAAGAAGAAAAGAAAAGAAAAAGAGAATAATGGCAGAGAAAATTCGGCAGAGAGAAGAGGAGAAACTTTAGAGAATTTTTGCAGAGGTTTTCTTGAAAAGAAAAGAATGAATGAAGAATAGCCTTACTCTTCCTTTTATAGCCAAAATTACTAGCTAGAGTCCTTTACTTGGCCACCACTCTTCTATTTTGATAGCTTTATCCCTTGATTTATCACTTTAATAAAACTTAATCCAATAATTATCTCTTATCTCTTAATCAAAATAATACTAATAATAATCCTCTTTTATCTCTTCCTTATCTATCAAAATAAAAGAAATAATATCCACATTTATCTCTTGAAAATAATCTAAAATAAATCCATTATTTATCCCTTATTTATCCACCCTTTATCTCTTAAAAATAAAAGAATAAAAGCTCCTAATTTATAGCCATGTGCCGTCCACCTCACTTCTTCCTGGAAGCAAAATAAAATTTCTTTTATTTGCTTCCCATGTGACTCGAACTCAGCCCAACACCTTGCATGTGGCGCCATTTCCAGAGGCCCTAAGTGGCATCTCAGGCCACTTTTCCAAGCCTGTTTGTGTGTCAAATTCCTCATATTATTTTTCTTAAGGCCACCTTGCCTTAGTTTTCTCTTTTAAGCCTTAAAACTTGACATTTCTTTACATTTCCAAGTTTCCAAAAATTTTCGTTTGGCTCTTTAAACTTGACATTTCCTTACATTTCCAAGTTTCCGAAATGTTTACTTTCCTCTTTTGAATCATTTCCACATCATTTCCTTACATCCCCTAGTTTCCAAAAATGTTCACTTTCCTCTTTTAAACTTAACGTTTCCAAAGCATTTCCTTACATTTCCTTACATTTCCATACATTTCCATACATTTCCATGCACCTTAGGGTTCCTAGAACTCCTCGTAACACATCCAACACACCCACTCGAGCCCACTATCTCATGAATTACACACGAACGCATAACCCCTAATCTAGGATGTTACGGTTCTACCCTCTTAAAAATAATTTCATCCTCGAAATTACTTATTAACAATTTGTACAATCCTTCTCACCGCACTATGCTTTCATTTGCGCACTCTGATCTTAATAGAACCATCATACTTTCTAGGCACAATCCCTAAGTTCACGTCCCCTAGAACTTATTTCTAACATCGCGATTTAATCCGAGTAAAAAGTTTTATGAATTAGTCCTTGTTTCACTGATTATTCGCGAAGAATTTTTTATGGAAAAATTTTAGGAGTGGTTCTCTCGTATCCATACATGCACACAGTCTTTACATTCATACATCCATCAATCAATTATGAACTTTCGTTCATTCAGAGAAATGTTGTAGTTTTCATTGTTGTTGTTTTTCCACTACCCAGGGGTATTTTCGTAATGTGTCCTGCAGGGGTATTTTCGTAAATTTTTCCAAAAGAAAGAGTTCCTTGGTGATTTCGTCATAAAGTATTTTGGTATTTTTAAATTCCTGGTATTTTGAAAAATTTTGAAATCCAGGGGTATTTGGTAATAAACCATGGTAAATTTGTAGAGTTTAATATTTTGGGGTATTTCCAAATTTTGCAAAACTTTGAGGGTTCTTTTTGAGAATTTTACTTTCCAAAACGGTGATGTTGCAAAAATTTTGAAAATCAGGGTCATTTTGGTAATTTTGTGAGTTAAGGGCAATTTCGTAATTTTTCTCCAAATCAAGGTATTTTTGATAATTTGCAAATTAGGGTTTTTGAACATTTTATAAAGTAATGAAAATTTTGATAAGAACTATGGGTATTTTGGGAATTTCATAAACCAAAGGCAATTTAGTAATTTTGCAAATAGGGGTATTTTAGTAATTTTTATAAATCAAGAATACTTGAGAAAATTTTATAGAATCATGTTTGCAATTCAAAAGGATAATTTTAAGAGTTTTAAAACTAGGTTTTTTTTTTTTTTTGAAAATACGGCTAGTTCCCTTTCGGGTTTTAGTTAGGGTTTAGCCTATGAATAAGTCCTCTTGGTTAGGGTGAACCGAAGCTACGCACTGCAGGATTCTGCGAAAAGGAGGTGAGTCACTAGGACCGCTTAAATACTGTGCTCTTAGGATCCAATCCTAGACATGCGCACAATGGTTGCCACACCCTAACTCTCGGCGACTTAGTCATAGGTTTGTTTAATGGTCCTTAAGTCTTATGCACTTGTGTTTGAGTAGTCTAGTCCTAGGGTTCAAGTTCCTATCATTCTATTCTACGTTCCATGCTTGTTCTACCCTTTATACAGTTCATAAATCACGTAATCACACATAATGTTAGGGGTACTTACCGGTGGATCATGGTCTGGAGACTTAGGTGCCATGCCATAAAACTCGCTTATGTTCAAAGAATCATTTGGGCTCGAATTCAAAATGTTTTGGGCTTTAGCCCACAGGCCGAGAGTTTAAAACTGGGCTCTGATACCAAATTGAAACACCCCAAACCCGGCCCACGAGCTTTGACCAGATTTGGTATGTTCCTCAAGTAAACCGGTTCAAAATTCTTTTGTTACTTAGGAAAAGCTTGTATGATTTTTAAAAAATATTGTTTGGGTTGGGCTTGAGTTGAAAACAAATTTATCTTATGTTAAAACCCATTTATTTAAGGTGACAAAACATTTAGAGTTAATTTTAAAAAGGAATTTACTTAAACTTTAATTGATAAAAATCCATAAACATAATAAATAAAAGAAAAATAAAGTAAACCACAATGGCCTTATTATATCAATGATCCCAAAGTAAAACTTAAAATACTTAAAATAAATTGAAAGTCCAAATCATAAATTTCTTGCTATGCATGGCCACCTTTAAGCTCCCGCCGACCCGGTCCATTATCGCTCATCACTGAAAAATATTCCCAAACGGGGTGAGTCAATGACTCAATGTGTACACAACACTAAGTCATAATAGAATCGGGCATGCAAATGATACACATTCAAATCATAGAATACAATTAATGATGCATTCCCAAACCCAAACCTAATTAACCATCCGCTACACACCACCCGCACTGCCGGTCCACACCGTGGGGACTACTAAGTCAACCCTCCATCCGCTACACACCATCAAAGCGCACATCAGCTGCGATCGACGTGCTCATCGCCCATATAATTTGTGTCATTAGACACCATATTCAAATAATGTAACCGAAGTTACCAAATTCAGATAATGTAACGAAGTTACCATATTCAAATTTTGTGACCGTAGTCACCATATTCCGTTGGTGAGACCAAGTCAACACCTTCTTCCCCTTTCACATAGATCCCGAGTGCCCCATAAATTTTATATCATGCATAACATACTTAATTCTCATTCATGTTACTATTCATATGTTCAAAATATATCATATTCATAATCCTATCAGTAGGAAGCGTGCACTGGGTACTTTTACCACATTTGTGGTAGTTAGCCACATTCACATTCTTATGCATATTCATATATTAAAATAATTGCCATATGATATATCGAAGGTTAGTATGAGTACACACATTCTTAATAATACATTTAATTTAAACATAGCCATGAACCTATCAAAACTTAGAGTAGGGTACACACTGATTTGCTTAACGAATTCCTTGAAATCCCGAAATCGATCTCCATCGCCTTAGATCTCAAATTCCTACATTTGATTAATCACTTACTAATTTAATAAAAAGCCATTCGGCCATAAATCCAAATCCTAGTAGGATTAGTATTCTTAAAACTTACCTTGAAATTCTCAAATCCCAAAATCCTTGTATCCTCCTCTGTTAAATCCCTATAACTACATGTTAGATCAATTTCTAACATTTATTCACAACAAATAACCCTTAGCCGTATGTTAAATATGACTTACCTTAGATTCTTAAATCCGAAATTCACCGAATAACTAGGAACACGCGGCTTATGGTGTATCTTCGGGAAAAGAACTTCTCCTTCCTTGTAGTCGACACTTAGTAAATCCAGAAAGATCTCTTGACAACAGATATTAAGGGTATTAGAATCTTAATTTTGACACCTTAAAAGAAATAGAATGAGAATCTAACCTAATCTTACCCTTCATCAAGAATTTGATGGAACTCTTGCTTGAACCCTTAGCGAGATTCTGGCTATGGCTTTGATGTGGATAACAATTTCGGCTCTTGAGGCTTAGTGAGAAATCGACTAGGGCTATTGGTATCTTCGGCTTTTGATTGTGTTTGTAATAGAAGAAGAAAAGAAAAGAGAAAAAGAGAATAATGGCAGAGAAAATTCGGCAGAGAGAAGAGGAGAAACTTTAGAGAATTTCGCAGAGGTTTTCTTGAAAAGAAAAGAATGAATGAAGAATAGCCTTACTCTTCCTTTTATAGCCAAAATTACTAGCTAGAGTCCTTTACTTGGCCACCACTCTTCTATTTTGATAGCTTTATCCCTTGATTTATCACTTTAATAAAACTTAATCCAATAATTATCTCTTATCTCTTAATCAAAATAATACTAATAATAATCCTCTTTTATCTCTTCCTTATCTATCAAAATAAAAGAAATAATATCCACATTTATCTCTTGAAAATAATCTAAAATAAATCCATTATTTATCCCTTATTTATCCACCCTTTATCTCTTAAAAATAAAAGAATAAAAGCTCCTAATTTATAGCCATGTGCCGTCCACCTCACTTTTTTTCCGGAAGCAAAATAAAATTTCTTTTATTTGCTTCCCATGTGACTCGAACTCAGGCCCAACACCTTGCATGTGGCGCCATTTCCAGAGGCCCTAAGTGGCATCTCCAGGCCACTTTTCTAAGCCTGTTTGTGTGTCAAATTCCTCATATTATTTTTCTTAAGGCCACCTTGCCTTAGTTTTCTTTTAAGCCTTAAAACTTGACATTTCTTTACATTTCCAAGTTTCCAAAAATTTTCGTTTGGCTCTTTAAACTTGACATTTCCTTACATTTCCAAGTTTCCAGAAATGTTTACTTTCCTCTTTTGAATCATTTCCACATCATTTCCTTACATCCCCTAGTTTCCAAAAATGTTCACTTTCCTCTTTTAAACTTAACGTTTCCAAAGCATTTCCTTACATTTCCTTACATTTCCATACATTGCCATGCACCTTAGGGTTCCTAGAACTCCTCAGAACACATCCAACACACCCACTGAGCCCACTATCTCATGAATTACACACGAACGCATAACCCCTAATCTAGGATGTTACAGTTCTACCCTCCTTAAAAATAATTTCATCCTCGAAATTACTTATTAACAGCTGTACAATCCTTCTCACCGCACTATGCTTTTTCATTGCGTACACTGATCTTAATAGAACCATCATACTTTCTAGGCACAATCCCTAAGTTCACGTCCCCTAGAACTTATTTCTAACATCGCGATTTAATCCGAGTAAAAAGTTTTATGAATTAGTCCTTGTTTCACTGATTATTCGCGAAGAATTTTTTATGGAAAAATTTTAGGAGTGGTTCTCTCGTATCCATACATGCACACAGTCTTTACATTCATACATCCATCAATCAATTATGAACTTTCGTTCATTCAGAGAAATGTTGTAGTTTTCATTGTTGTTGTTTTTCCACTACCCAGGGGTATTTTCGTAATGTGTCCTGCAGGGGTATTTTCGTAAATTTTTCCAAAAGAAAGAGTTCCTTGGTGATTTCGTCATAAAGTATTTTGGTATTTTTAAATTCCCGGGGTATTTTGAAAAATTTTGAAATCCGAGGGTATTTCGGTAATAAACCATGGTAAATTTGTAGAGTTTAATATTTTCGGGGTATTTCCAAATTTTGCAAAACTTTGAGGGTTCTTTTTGAGAATTTTACTTTCCAAAACGGTGATGTTGCAAAAATTTTGAAAATCAGGGTCATTTTGGTAATTTTGTGAGTTAAGGGCAATTTCGTAATTTTTCTCCAAATCAAGGTATTTTTGATAATTTGCAAATTAGGGTTTTTGAACATTTTATAAAGTAATGAAAATTTTGATAAGAACTATGGGTATTTTGGGAATTTCATAAACCAAAGGCAATTTAGTAATTTTGCAAATAGGGGTATTTTAGTAATTTTTATAAATCAAGAATACTTCAGAAAATTTTATAGAATCATGTTTGCAATTCAAAAGGATAAATTTAAGAGTTTTAAAACTAGGTTTTTTTTTTTTTGAAAATACGGCTAGTTCCCTTTCGGGTTTTAGTTAGGGGTTTAGCCTATGAATAAGTCCTCTTGGTTAGGGTGAACCGAAGCTACGCACTGCAGGATTCTGCGAAAAGGAGGTGAGTCACTAGGGATCGCTTAAATACTGTGCTCTTAGGATCCAATCCTAGACATGCGCACAATGGTTGCCACACCCTAACTCGGCGACTTAGTCATAGGTTTGTTTAATGGTCCTTAAGTCTTATGCACTTGTGTTTGAGTAGTCTAGTCCTAGGGTTCAAGTTCCTATCATTCTATTCTACGTTCCATGCTTGTTTTACCCTTATACAGTTCATAAATCACAGAATCACACATAATGTTAGGGGTACTTACCTGGTGGACTGCGGGTCGGAGACTTAGGTGCCATGCCATAAAACCTGCTTATGTTCAAAGAATCATTTGGGCTCGAATTCAAAATGTTTTGGGCTTTAGCCCACAGGCCGAGAGTTTAAAACTGGGCTCTGATACCAAATTGAAACACCCCAAACCCGGCCCACGAGCTTTGACCAGATTTGGTATGTTCCTCAAGTAAACCGGTTCAAAATTCTTTTGTTACTTAGGAAAAGCTTGTATGATTTTTAAAAAATATTATTTGGGTTGGGCTTGAGTTGAAAACAAATTTATCTTATGTTAAAACCCATTTATTTAAGGTGACAAAACATTTAGAGTTAATTTTAAAAAGGAATTTACTTAAACTTTAATTGATAAAAATCCATAAACATAATAAATAAAAGAAAAATAAAGTAAACCACAATGGCCTTATTATATCAATGATCCCAAAGTAAAACTTAAAATACTTAAAATAAATTGAAAGTCCAAATCATAAATTTCTTGCTATGCATGGCCACCTTTAAGCTCCTGCCGACCCGGTCCATTACTGCTCATCACCTGAAAAATATTCCCCAAACGGGGTGAGTCAACAGACTCAATGTGTACACAACACTAAGTCATAATAGAATCAGGCATGCAAATGATACACATTCAAATCATAGAATACAATTAATGATGCATTCCCAAACCCAAACCTAATTAACCATCCGCTACACACCACCCGCACTCGCCGGTCACACCGTGGGACTACTAAGTCAACCCTCCATCCGCTACACACCATCAAAGGCGATCATTTGCGATCGACGTGCTCATCGACCATATAATTTGTGTCATTAGACACCATATTCAAATAATGTAACCGAAGTTACCAAATTCAGATAATGTAACCGAAGTTACCATATTCAAATTTTGTGACCGTAGTCACCATATTCCGTTGGTGAGACCGAAGTCAACACCTTCTTCCCCTTTCACATAGATCCCGAGTGCCCCATAAATTTTATATCATGCATAACATACTTAATTCTCATTCATGTTACTATTCATATGTTCAAAATATATCATATTCATAATCCTATCAGAAGTAGGAAACGTACCTGGGTACTTTTACCACATTTGTGGTACTTAGCCACATTCACATTCTTATGCATATTCATATATTAAAATAATTGCCATATGATATATCGAAGGTTAGTATGAGTAAACACATTCTTAATAATACATTTAATTTAAACATAGCCATGAACCTATCAAAACTTAGAGTAGGGTACACACCTGATTTGCTTAACGAATTCCTTGAAATCCCGAAATCGATCATCGCCTTAGATCTCAAATTCCTACATTTGATTAATCACTTACTAATTTAATAAAAAGCCATTCGGCCATAAATCCAAATCCTAGTAGGATTAGTATTCTTAAAACTTACCTTGAAATTCTCAAATCCCAAAATCCTTGTATCCCTCTGTCGAAATCCCTATAACTACATGTTAGATCAATTTCTAACATTTATTCACAACAAATAACCCTTAGCCGTATGTTAAATATGACTTACCTTAGATTCTTAAATCCCGAAATTCACCGAATAACTAGGAACACGCGGCTTATCTTTGTATCTTGGGAAAAGAACTTCTCCTTCCTTGTAGTCGACACTTAGTAAATCCCGAAAGATCTCTTGACAACAGATATTAAGGGTATTAGAATCTTAATTTAATGACACTTTAAAAGAAATAGAATGAGAATCTAACCTAATCTTACCTCATCAAGAATTTGATGGAACTCTTGCTTGAACCCTTAGCAAAGATTCGGCTATGGCTTTGATGTGGATAACAATTTCGGCTCTTGAGGCTTAGTGAGAAATCGACTAGGGCTATTGGTATCTTCGGCTTTTGATTGTGTTTGTAATAGAAGAAGAAAAGAAAAGAGAAAAAGAGAATAATGGCAGAGAAAATTCGGCAAAGAGAAGAGGAGAAACTTTAGAGAATTTCGGCAGAGGTTTTCTTGAAAAGAAAAGAATGAATGAAGAATAGCCTTACTCTTCCTTTTATAGCCAAAATTATTAGCTAGAGTCCTTTACTTGGCCACCACTCTTCTATTTCGATAGCTTTATCCCTTGATTTATCACTTTAATAAAACTTAATCCAATAATTATCTCTTATCTCTTAATCAAAATAATACTAATAATAATCCTCTTTTATCTCTTCCTTATCTATCAAAATAAAAGAAATAATATCCACATTTATCTCTTGAAAATAATCTAAAATAAATCCATTATTTATCCCTTATTTATCCACCCTTTAACTCTTAAAAATAAAAGAATAAAAGCTCCTAATTTATAGCCATGTGCCGTCCACCTCACTTCTTCTAGAAGCAAAATAAAATTTCTTTTATTTGCTTCCCATGTGACTCGAACTCAGGCCCAACACCTTGCATGTGGCGCCATTTCCAGAGGCCCTAAGTGGCATCTCCAAGCCACTTTTCCAAGCCTGTTTGTGTGTCAAATTCCTCATATTATTTTTCTTAAGGCCACCTTGCCTTAGTTTTCTCTTTTAAGCCTTAAAACTTGACATTTCTTTACATTTCCAAGTTTCCAAAAATTTTCGTTTGGCTCTTTAAACTTGACATTTCCTTACATTTCCAAGTTTCCAGAAATGTTTACTTTCCTCTTTTGAATCATTTCCACATCATTTCCTTACATCCCCTAGTTTCCAAAAATGTTCACTTTCCTCTTTTAAACTTAACGTTTCCAAAGCATTTCCTTACATTTCCTTACATTTCCATACATTGCCTTACATTTCCATACATTTCCATGCACCTTAGGGTTCCTAGAACTCCTCAGAACACATCCAACACACCCACTGAGCCCACTATCTCATGAATTACACACGAACGCATAACCCCTAATCTAGGATGTTACAAAAGGAATTGTATATTCTGTGATATCTTAATTTTAGTGAGACTGGTTCTGATTGACTTCGTGGTTCCCTGTTCTGTCTTGGAAAAATTGTTTAAAATTGTACAAAGTGAATTATTAGTTATAAGTTATATGTATAGATTCCTTAGTGAGCCTATTTTAAATAGAAACAAGTGGGAGCAACATATGAAAACCGTACAGTGAGATATTTGAATTTTGGGTAAGAGAGGTCAGAACCGTTGGTCAGTGAAACAAGGGAATCTTTAATGAATAAACTGTACTAAACGGCTAAGCCAAAAATTCTGGAAAAATTGTAGTAAGAAGATATATGAGTCTAGTTTCAAGGAAAATTTACGGATCTAAATTTCGAGTTTCCTAACTCGAGTTATAGTCAATTTAGTCAGTATGACGTAAATGGACAGTTTCGATTTTTATGCCCCACATTAGTAGTTAAGTCTAGGTTGCGGAATTACCATAATACCCTTAGAGGGTAAATTACCGAAATACCCCTGAGTTGCGAGATTACCAAATTACCCTTAGTGGGTAAGATTACCGAATTACCAAAATGCCCTTATGGGCCGAATTACGAAAATGCCCTTACGGGCCGATTTACAAAAATGCCCCTATGGGCCGAATTGCTAGAATGCTTTAGTGGGCCGAATTACAAGTTCTATAATTGGCCGATTTACCGTAATAAATTACTAGATTAATGATTGTTTTTTATATATGTGGATATTATGCTTTATTATGTATGTTGCATTTACATATTTTGTATGGGATGGGAAAAATGTTGAAGAGAAGTGTAGCCTGGTGGCTTTGCCACAAATATTATGAAAAGCAGTTTGACTGCAGCGATACATTTTGATTCTGGTGGCTCAGCCACAAATTCTGATAATGGCTATGTGCCAACCTAAATATGGCTTTGTGCCATCGGGATTATGGCTTTGTGCTAAACGTATTTACCCGGGGCTATGTGCCTAACATATGAATTAACGACTCAGTGTTGATCATTTTTACCAAGGCTGTGTGCCGGTTATATTACCGTATATGATATTTCGGTGGCTCGCCATTAATCAGTATAGTGGCTATGCCACGCATAATTATGACTCTGGTGGCTTTGCCACAAAAATTATGAAAAGCAGTTTGACTGCAGCGGTGGCTTGGCCACAATATATATATTAAATGGCATCTTGCCTGCGATTGGTGTGTTTAGCGGGGTTGGTTGACTTGATCCCCACAGGTGTGATGGGATGGTACGGGTGGTGTGTAACGGATGGATTACTAAGATGGGTTGGGTTGCATACATTGCACATATATAAATATATTCTATTTTGTAAATGGGCTTCAGTCCAAGTGTATGTTAAATGGGCTTAAGCCCAAGATAATGCTAAATGGATTCAGGCCCAGTGGATAACGGTAAGGGGATTATACACTGAGTTCTTGTAACTCACTCCCCTTTTCCTTAACCCTTGTAGGTAATGCCCGTGGCGAGGACTTGGGGCCATGGATGACTCGATGGAGGCCATACTTCAGAAATGGTGTTCTTGAACTTTAGAATTTCTATTTACGTTACTTTATTTCTTTTACTATTTTGGGTTTTTAAGTTGTAATAAGGCATCTGGAATATTTTATTTTTGCATTATGTTTGACGTATTTATTATTTTGCTTGAATTATTTTAAATGGGGATTTTCTAAAAGCATAACCAACGGTTTTCCAAAATTGATTAATAAATGGATTTTATAACAAAATTTTACAAATATTTTAACTCGGAAACTTTCTCTCGAATTATCAACAATATTTTCAAAAGCCACGGTTTTAAAGTTCACTACCTTGATTTTTGATTCATCAAAACAACCTCTCAAATGTAGTTGTATTTTATCAAATATTTACATCCAACCTTGTTTTCTTAACCATAACCAAATAACATTCAATTTAGTACAAATCACAAGGACTTTATACGTTTTCCTCATGTGACATGTCAGATCTGGTCGTAACGCATGGGTCGGGTTTGGGGTGTTACAGGGACAAAGAATTGACTTTGTCATATTGTTAGGTGAAATTGGTGATAAAATTTTATTTTTATAATAAAATAAAGAGAAGAAAAGATATCATCTTTTCTTTCCCTTCTCTCCACCGAAATTTCTCAAGAAAAATAGCCATGGGAGCTTGAAAATTTCCATCCAAGCTTTCTTCCTTACAAGTAAGTGATTTTGATGGTTTTAGTTGATATTTTTTGTACTTTTGGAACCCCAAAGCTTAAGCTAGCTAATGAGGGGACTAAATTGCTAAATGGTTGAAAGTCTAGGGACTTGCCATGAGAGAGTTTATGTTGTTTTCTGAGTTTTTATGGAAGAAAATGAATGTTAGGGAGATGAGAAACAACTTTTGTGAAATGTGTTATCATGACAACACCTAAATGGGACTAAGTTGTAAATGTTGTAATTTGGTAATAAATGCATGAAATAGTTGGATTTGTGAGTAGTTGTAAGAGAAATAAATGTTCAGCTAGGCTTTTTTTAATAAGAAAATATGATGAAAAATGATTTACGAGCCTAGGGGCAAAATCATAATTTTGCCATAGTACAAGGGCAAAATGGTCATTTTTGTCTAAGTAGAGATTATGTTGTAATATGATCATAAAATGATTAAATGAGTAAATTTTGTTGTTCCAGATCAAAGAAAACGAGATTCAGACCTAGAATGGGAGAAAAGAAAAATATGGACAATTAGGTCCATTTTCGCCCTTTTCGATATCGAGGTGAGTTCGTGTGCTAATAATTCAACTATAGTGAAGTATTTAATATTTCGATGATGTATGAATTGTATAAAGACTCTATGAATATATTAAATACGTATTGACGAGATGTCAAGAATTGAAAGTCTTCAATTGAATCTAAGAATAGAGGGAATGCAAATAGCATGATACAATGATAATTAAGGTCCCGTGTAAGACCATATTTGGAATATGGCCTCGGTGTGAAATTTCGTATAAGACCATGTCAGGGACATGGCATCGATATGATATTTCATGTAAGACCCTATCGGGGGTATGATGTTGATTTGGTACTATATGTATGAAATTCAAGAGTGTTCTTTAGCATTTGAATAATTCAACAGGTATGTTGAAAATGAGAAAGTATGAGGTTATACTATGAGAGGTACAGGTATGTGCCTAGAACTCATTTGAGGTGAATTCGGTATATGAGGAAACCATGGTGAGTTATGTGTTAACGATGCACCCTGATTGCATATGTTATATTTATAAATGCATTTTGTGAATGCGAATGATTATTGTAGAAATCTATTTAAGAATGATAGTGTGTGAGGATATTCCTGGATGAACATTTGAAATAGGAAAATGTACGTGGATAAATATCCGTGAATGTGTAATAATGGTGGGCCGTGTGCGGTACCACCTTATTAATTATTAAATGGTGGGCTATGTGCGATACCACCTTATTAATTGTTAGCGATGGGCTGTGTGCGATACCATCGCCAATATTATCAATGGTGGGTTGTGTGCGATACCACCTTATTAATTATTGAATGGTGGGCTATGTGTGAAACCACCGAGTATTTATTATTATTCCGGGGTGATATAGAGAAACTTGGCTAAGTGTAATTTGCATGTGGCTTTGTGGTGATAAATGCATGGTATAAATGCAAGTAAAGATGAACAATGTTTTACGAAATGAGTTTGTGACAGGTGAAAGTTTAGAATGAGTAAGCATTATGAATGATTGAATGGGTAACTATTACCTTAAGTGCAAATCTCATTATATTACCTTGTGGTTGAGGGTAATAAATAAATGTCAATAGTTGCTTGTCATTTGCATATGAACTTACTAAGCGTTATTGCTTACTCCTCTTTCTTTCCCATCTCTTATAGGTTAACTTAACTAGCTCGGGTTGGAAACCGCCAGAGATGCTTTCACACTATCGAGCAGACACTTGGGTATGAGATTCAAGTCTTCTTGGGATATGGCATGCATAGGGATCTTATTTTGGTTTAATTAAGTCATAGTTAAAGTAGTCAAATGTGTTGGCCTAAAAGAGTTTATGGTTCGGTTGTATATAGCCATAGATGATGGCTTAAGTCGTTTGTAATTGTACTAGTAATAGTTCTCCCTCGTATATGGGATGAAGATTTGATTTTCATGATTCAAATATGATAATTCAAGAGTTACAATTGATGATTTGAAAATGTATTGTGGTGATGTGTGAATGTGTGCAAGTGAGGGTGGCTAAATGGCTTGGAAAATAGCCTTGAATTGGTCCACGGGTAGACACTGCAGGCGTGTGTCTCAGACAGTGTGTGTGACACACTGATCGGTCCCATGGGCATGTGACTTGGGTGTGTGTCCCTCGCATGTTAGTGTTGCAAGTCGTGTCGACCACGGGCTAGACACATGGGCGTGTGCCTAGGCCGTGTGCCCATAAATGGGTTGCTGACGTCACAAATAGAATACTCAGGTTTTTACACACGGGCGAGGACACGGGCGTGTCTAGGCCGTGTGGAGCATACGGGCCAAGCACACGGGCGTGTGTCCGGCCGTGTGAAAACCCCTGTAGGTTTGAAAAGAAAATAATTCTACACGGGCATGGAACACGGGTGTGTGATATGTCACACGGACGTGTCCCACTCTTCACACGGGCGTGTGGTCAAATTTTATGTCAAAACTTTTACAGTGTGTAAAAGTTTCGGTTTGGTCCTCAGCATCCCGAGTATATGAAAAGGGTCTTGTAGACCCATGATAGGGACGTTACGATTGTAAATGAAAAAGTTTTAAATTGGGACAAATTTTATAGCCCAAAGTCGAATGCTCAAGCAAGTCAAGTCCGGTAATGCCTCGTACCTGGTTCCGGAGTTGAATACGGGTAAGGGGTGTTACAAATTTACTTCGGCTTGGCCGATGAGACACTGGGTTTCAATTATTTGCTTCGAACTATCCGATGAGGCATTGGGTGCCATACTGGAGTGTTTGGTTGGATCCATGTATCCGCCAAAGTCCGAGTCTTGTTAATAGGGTAACGAATGAAATGGTAAAATTGAATGAAAGTAAATGATCTTGATTAAGAAATGAAATAAGAAATTGAAATTGAGAAATGAGAATGAATGAATGAACCAAAGGTTCAGGGAATGATTGATGAATCAATGAAATGAGATTATGAAAATGCATAGTATGAATCATTGTTCACGAATAGACAATAATGTATTGATGAATGAAATGAGTAAAGAAAAGCTATTTAGAATAGCTACGGTTGTTATGTAATGAATAAGTATATTTTGTTGATTTGTAAATTTTAATAAGCATGATTTGTATGTTATATCAAGTAATTTGAATTATAGTAATACCACTGAGTATATCCATACTCAGCGTACGGTTGTTTTCCGTGCGCAGATTAGTTGAAGTCAAACGATCCGGTCCAGCATCCAGAGCCGATCCCGACCTTAAAAACTTGGTGATGTATATATTTTTTTTTGGTAAAGGTGACATGTACCTAGGTTATGTATATGTGTCATGGTGGATTTTGGTTGTAATAGATGACATATGTTATTTTGAATAGACATATGAAAGAATAAGAAGATAAAATGACACATATGATACTAAACTTTGAAATGGAAATAGAATGAAATTTCTAAACTAATCTTAATGTTGCTTGTGAATGTTTAGTGAATAGATTATCAGGTTGATGTCTTGATATGTTTTAAATGTAATTGTATAGAAAATTGTAATGGTTGTGATATTGGTTTGAATTGGGTATGTTTTAAGTTTGCAGGGTTGGTTAGATGATTGTAAAGGGGTTATATTGAGCCCACACGGTCCAGTCTACACGGTATGAGCCCTGTTTTTAAAAAAAAAATTAGAATTTCATGAAAAATTTCTTTAGCACTCGAATTAGTCCCGATTCACTTCTAAGACGTATTTTGGGCCTCGAGGGTCCTTAAAAGGGACATTATGAATGTTTTACAATATGTATGTTATTTATTTGTATAAGGTTCGTAATATTTCTAAAAGGTCCGATAATGCTCTGTAACTCTGTTCCGGTAACGGTTTAGGGTTAGGGGGTGTTACAATACAAATGAATTTAACTCTATTCAATATAATTCATATTCAATTTAGTCCAACACATTTTTGGCAAAATTATTATTTTTCCCCTATACTTTTAATTTATTACAATTTAGTCCCTAGGCTCGGAAAATGACTTTCATGCAATTTAATCCTTACTCAAGCCTAGTTAATTTTTATACATATTAATAGCAGCCCACAAAATTCACAATTTCACAATTTTACCATAAATGTATCATCTTTTTCAATTTAATCCATAATTGATAATTTCATCAAAATTCTCTTTATAAAAGTTGTTTATCTAACAACAACTTTTCATTTTTTTTTTATCATAAAGCTTCAAAGTTCAAGCATACTCATCAATGGTAAAACCTTAATACTCTATCGATTTTGTAAATTAATCTCCGAGCTAATTAGATTAAGCTACTACGATCTTGGAAACATAGAAATCATAAAAAAGGGGACAAAAATACATACCTAATTAAGCAAAACAAGCTTGGTAATATCTCAAGCTTCCATGGCTAGGTTTTCTCTTTCTTTTTTTTTTTGGTGGTAGATGATGATAATAGATTTTATTTTATTTTATATCACTTTAATTGATAATTTCTAAAATTAACCTTAATGTTTCATGAAATTTCCAATGATGACTATTCATGCTTAACCACTAAGCATTTTAATGGTGTATTTACTATATAAGGATCTCCAATTTAGAATTCTATATCTATTTAATACCTTTAGCTAGTAGAACTCAACTTTTGCACTTAATGCAATTTAGTCCTTTTCATCAAATTAGGTATGTAAACGGTAAAATTTATTAACAAAATTTTTATATTGTATTTCTATCATATAGTAGAACATCAAAATAATAATAAAAATAAATTTTTCAGACTTCAGATTTGTGGTCCCAAAACCACTGTTCCGATTTTACTAAAAACGGGCTGTTACAAGAATGCCATACAATAACGATTTTAAAAATTCAAACTTTTGAATAGTTAAGTTACCATTTTGTAGTTTTCTGAAGTTGAGTGACTAAAACGTAAACTTAGTAATAGTTTAGTGACCTTGAGTGTAATTTACCCATATAAAATTTCTAATTATTTTTGGCATAATTATAACTTTAACCTATAATATTTATCCATTTTATATCACTTTGGTCCTAATTATTTTCTTAGATCACTTTGTCTATGAAGCTTCAAAATATATGGAGAAATTTAGTCAAATAGTTTTTTTTTTTTTTATGGAGAAATTTACTTCAACTATTAAAATATTTAAATTTTAACACCATTAACATAGTAGTTCATGTGAACTTTGTAAAAATACATAAAAATATTAAATATTCAAAAAAAATCATACATTTTAAAAAAATATCATTCATGTCAACAATAAAATATATGTGAACTCTCATGCAAGTTATCACGTTAGTGCTATTTAAAATTTAAAAAATCAGTTTAGTTAAATTTTGAATGTTGATGGTTAAAAGTAATATAAAAAGATTAAGGTCAAAGTATAAAATAATGTAGGGTACACTACACCCGAGTTCATTAAACTCTTATTAAATTTATGTTTTGGTCATTAATTTTAAAAAATTACAAAAATGTCATTGAAATATTCAAAAATTTTCATTTAAGTCATTAGGCTGTTAAAATCAATGTTGTATAGCCTTCTCTGCTCGCACCATCTACACCAATTGAATTTTTTTTTTATGAAATAGCTTTAAATGCCACGAATCTGTGAATCAAAATTCATACAGCTTGAAGTTTGGGGCATTCTGGATGGAATCCTTTTTCTGCTTAATAAGGGCTATAGACGGATCATTATCATGACTGACAACCTTGAAGTCGCCCAGAATTTGACTGATGTGAATTTGGAAGACTCAAAGATTACTGTGCTTCGAAGAACTCAGCACATCATGAAGTCATATCCCAAGAAATCAGAATTTGATAGCGGATCGTCTTACTAAACTCAGTTTGAGCTGGAAATCAAGCTTACAAGTTATTGATGAGGCTCCTAAGGAAATTTTAGATTTACTTCAAGTTGATAAAATTAATGGTTGTTTTATGTAGTTGATGTATTTCAATATTTCATTTCACAAAAAAAAAAAAATCATACAGCTTTCTTCCTTGATCTTTGTCAATATCAACTTGAATTTAAAATATATTCTTCTACTCATCGTTGAGTGTTGATACACCGTACCAACCATATTAAAATTATTATTTTAAAAAATAATATTCATTAAAAATGTTTACTAATTAATATTATATCTAATATAGGACCCTCTTCTTAAAAAAAACTGAGGAAATGATATTTTTCTTTTATTTGTGGTGGAAGTTGTAAAAGAAAGGGAGAGAAAGCAGCGGCAGACAAGGAGGTGCAGACACATCAGGAATAGAAAAAGCCAAGACATCTAATCCATTTTAATGCTTCCAAAGTCAACACAATGAATCACAGCAGTTACTTTCCTTTTTATTATTATTATTTATTAAAAATATTCAGTGGCTGAATAAATGATGGCTTTCTGGGAAACTTACTCCGCACATTTATTACTCACCTCTTTATCTTATTCTTATAATTAAAATTTAAAAGGTAAAATTATTTATTTATTTTTAAATTAAAATACTAAGATTCAGTTCCCCCCTAGATCCCTATGTATTTTTCTACAATAAATTACTTAACTATTTTAAATATCATTAGTTTTAAGATGAAAATTTTATATATAATTAAAAAAATTTCTTCAATTTTTTAAAAATTACTTAATTTTTTTAAATTTTTTTTATAAAATAATTTAATTTTTACCCACGTCCTCGATGTGACAAATTCTAGTTCCAATAACATCTTGACTAACTTGATGTTATTTGACTCAATGAAATTAATCCAATTAAGAAAAAAACATTAAATATTTAAAATAAAAAATTACAAATATCTTTTCACTTAAAAAAACCTTATTTATTTTCAAATTCAATTTTTACGTGTATATTTTTAGTCAAATATTGATTATTGATTTTTTATTTCATAATATATAATAATTAGTATTTGTTCTTGACAATATATACTATTCTACAAGTGGCTGATATGAATTTTTTAAAATATTTATTTTTTAATATTTTACTATACTTGTCAATATCTTGATCCTAGTTGTAAGGTCTAAAAATTTCACTAACAATGTATCAAATATTTTCCCAATATACAATTATTTAACTTTCTTTTGAAAAGAATTATTTAACTTTTTTTATTCATTTTTTTCAAATATTTTTATTTATCTATATACTTATTATAAGCTTTTGATTAGATTGATGTCATGAGTTAATTGAATATCAACTTAATAGAAAAAAAAATAATAACCTCACTTTACAAAATAAATTGAATTATTTTGAGGGCAATTTCGTCATTTTATATATTTTATTTAGAAAATAAAAAAAAATATATAATTAGATTTAAACCACCTTACCAAATGTAATGTTCCAATCCATTATGTTATGTATGTAGAAATAAAGAAAGGGTCGAAAAGGATATTATTTTGGACAAAATAGATGGGCTTAGGCAAATTGGGTTTTATCCTTAGACTTGGCCCTCAAGAGCTTCGGCTTATAACCACTCTCTAGCATCTTCTCCACCTCCTCAATCGGCAACCCTTTGGTTTCAGGCACAAGCCAATAAATGAAACTAAACCCAATCACGCAAACCCCACCAAATAAGAAGAATGTGCCAGCCGAACCAAGAGCCTTGGTGAGGCTTAGGAATGTCAAACTAACTATGAGATTGGATATCCAGTTAGAAACAGCCGCCAAACCCCCACCAATGCCTCTGTACCTCAGTGGATATATCTCCGAGTTCACAATCCATGGAACAGTTCCCATTCCTGGTGAGTAGGAAAGGATGTAAAATCCTAGGAAAACAACCGCCAGGAACCCGAATTCGCTTGGACAACCGGCTTTGAACCATGTCCCACGGCACCAATCTCTTTGTTTCGTGGTGAGTTCCAGGCATGTTCCAGGCGAGTACTGCGCAATGAAATGAATAAATCAATCACTGATGTAAAATGGATCATGTCAATGGCTGAAAATGGAATCTATGCTTGCCTCGTTTGCTGTATTGGAGCAGAATCCGCAACCGGCTTTCAAGCAAGACATGCAGTTCCATGATGAAGGTTTCGGGGTTGATATATAGCTACGACATATGTAGTGTTGGGTATGGAATTAGTGTCAAGCTGGTTGACTTTCGGAGCATGATTGGCAGCTTCGAGGAATATTATCGATAACGACACGAGGCAAAGGATGATACCAACCATGGAAACAAGCATCAACCTTCTCCTACCATATCTGTCAACGAAAACCATACTGACGATTGAGCCAACGGCATTAAGACCGGAGGTGATCAACGAAAGTGCCAATGCTGTCTCGTTTGAAGCAAATCCTGCAAACTGAACAATTGTTGAGCTGTAATACATAACTGTATTGATTCCTGAGAACTGCTGAGCCACTTGAACCGTTATACCAGCATAGAGTCCTCTTCGGACTACAACATTGCTCAAAGCACCCTTCAGCTTCTGTATCAGGTTGTCACCAATAGCATGCTCATCGGCTTTTTCCGCTTCGACGGAGAGTTTCAAGGCATTCATCTCATCATCAACTTCGTTAGCCGGAAATATTTTCTCTAAGATGGATCTGGCCTCTTCCTCCTTGTTCTGAACAACAACAAAATGTTATAATGTGAATCGAAGCATACCAACAATGCATACAACATAAGTTTCAAGATTGCATATAAAAGCAACGTTGTAACTTGTCTGTAAAGCCATCTAGGGGACTCGGGAAGTGACAGCATCAAGATCAATTGAAAGAGTGCTGGAACCGCTGCGATCCCGAGCATCCAACGCCAGGTCCAACTTGTCTGGAACAAAGATTGCATATTGCTCATCAAACCTTCCAATGTACCTGAACTTCAATTGACAAGGAAATATAATTTTCTGATTTTAGTGATTGTAACATTTACCTTAGTGAAGGCCAGATTGATAAGGTAAGACAGAAACTGTCCTTCTGTAATGAGCAAACCGTTAGTACTAACTAATGCGCCTCGAATACGAGCAGGAGAAGCTTCGGAAATATAAAGAGGTGCGGTCATTGAAGTCATTCCGACCCCTAAACCCACTAAAATCCTTCCAAGAATAATCATTACTGGTGCTGGAGCAAATGCCATAACTAAGGCGCCCACAGCAAATAGTACATCGGCAAGCAAAATTGATCTTTTCCGGCCAAACCTGTCGCTTATCCATCCTCCAATTGCTGCACCACCGATAGCACCAGCTACAGCCATACTCACTATGAGCTCCTGATAATCAGCACATAATAGAACACTTAATCAGCAAGTAAACCAGCAATGCTTTTGTTATTTCAGGTAAGTGAAGCAATGAAGAGTATGTAACCTGTAACCATGTTTTTCGGTCGACTTGTTCGAAGTCCTCACGGATGTAAAGCAGGGCACCCGAAATTACTCCTGTAATTCAACAACATTTACAAATTAAACTGACATTTTGTTGAAAAATATTCATCAATTTAACTGACCAAGAACACGACTTGAATAGCTTGATATGTATTAAACACTGTATATTTTGCCATATAGATTAAACAAACTTTTTTGTTAGCCGATAGAAAAACAGGGAACAAAAAAGAACAAACCAGTTAAATACTCAACTAAAATCATAGAAAGAAACTTTTGAAAAATCAACGAACGTTAGAAAAAGAAGTTTTTGAGAAACCAAAGAAGAGCATTTGAAAGACGAGCTTTTGAGAGAACCGCACTTATCATCACGCGCAGGGAAAAGAATCGATCCGTTTGAACTAAACTGAGCTTTCGGGTTCAGGGTCGTGCGCCCATACTCATCCTCCTATTTTAGCTTTTTAAAATCCAAAGTAAAACAATAATATATAAACATCATCTTGATAGGTTTATGTGAAGAATGTGTGTGACTTGCATAATTTTTTGAAATACATAAAACTTCGAACGCATTTATCATTCATCATATAGAAGAAGACCTCATCTTACCTGTGTCATAACCAAATAAGAGGCCTCCAATACCAGCTGACGATGCAAGCCTCATAATGTATGGAGTTTTCCATGTTGTTTTCCAACACTCAGTGAACTCTGTCTTGTCTGGTTTTGATATATTACCACCTTCCGCCATTTTTTTTTTTCACAATTTCTGCATACCGGAAAGTTCCTCTGCTGTGAAAGTTGATGATATGTTCAAAAGAAGCACCTGCAGAGAAACAACAACAAAAAAAAAAAGAAGTTGGATGTTCTTATTAGTTGCCAAAATATCAGCAGCATAAATTGTATATGGAGCATGAACCTTTTTCGTATTAATATATATTTCTTTCAACTCAGTGATTTATATATTGTATTGCAGTACTAAAGCTAAATATTCATTTCACTTGAGTAAAACTTAGATTAATCATATGATTGAAGCATTTATTTTGGTGCTGAAAATTATGGACCACAATGAAAAAGCATTAGTCAATAATACAATTATAGTATTAGGGAGCATAATTATTTTCCCGAATAGCAGCTTTAGGTAGTGGAGCAAAACGAAACCCTGAAAATTGTAGTGTTTGGTTCCATGGTTCCTTTACGACTTCGCTTTGATTGTATCCTCTTCTCAAAGTGAAATGCAGATATATGCAAATCTATCGGGCCCGATGCTCAACTATGGGGCGAAAAGTTTGGCGCTATGGCTACTGAATAATCCTTTTTTATTCCGTTCATCACAAAAGGATGCTTCTAAGGGATAACCTTATTATTTTAATTATTAAGATTTTTTATTGGATGCTTTTCTAAGTAAGTTTCTCGTTTAAAGATTATCACATTAGGGTTTGTTTGATTCGTTGGATTTTTTTATATTTTTATTATGTGGATTATTTTGGTTAGGTTTTTTTTTTATTATTATTATATGATGGATTTTTAAATATACATATTGGGATAAAAAATATGGTTTACAATTCATTGTTGTAAGTGTTAATCAATTTAATGAATCAAGAATAATAGTTGAATAGTTTAAGGTATGTTTGGCACTGTTTGTAAGGATATTTTGTTGTATAATGTATCCCTAAGATTCGACAAGCTCTTTCGTTATAAAACGGGAAACAATAATTTAGAAAATACTCAGCAAAATCAAAAGGGGGAGAAAAAGAGCGAGATGAGAATGATAGATTTTTTTAAAGTGAAAATGAGTCATGATATATATAGGTGTTTTATCGACTAAAATGCGCAAAGGTAATAACTGGATTAGATTAGTTAAAAATAGTTTGAAAATGATTCAATGAATTTGGACTTAACTAAAAATAGCTTCTCTCAGTTAAGCTATTTTTAGGTTGGCTAGATATAAGTATTACAAGTTAAGATGTTCACTTTTCTTTTGGCTCTAAAAAATAATTTTAAAAACAAAAGAGTTCAAATGCACATTACGTTAACCTTTTGAGTCCAATACATGAGTTCACTCTCACAACTTGGTTTTTATTACTCTAATAAAATATAATGATTTATAAACAAGCATTTCAAGTTCTTTCTTTAAGAAGGTGAGATTTTATTCTTTCGAGATCATAAGGCATAGAGTTTATTTTACTTGAGAAATTTTAGCCATTAGTATATATTGATGTCTATCGTTTATGTGAGGCCAAATCAATTATAAATAAGGTTTCCTAAACCTCATTTGTATCATCAGCTATCTAGCATTTACAAAAAAAAAAAATGTATGAGGACATGTTTAATGTGTAAATTTCTTCAAAAAAGAATTTTAAAAATTGTAGATGGGAAAAATCCGATAAAAATGATTTGAAATAAAAAAATTAAGTTTCAGAAGCATTAGTAAATTTCAATAATGGTATCAAAATCTCACCTGAGAGGTTTTTTAACCAAAATTGGCATATAGAGTTCTGATGCTTATATTGTGTAGTTATGGATTTTTTATTATTATTATAAAACTATCCTTTTGTTATCTATACAAATTAATTAGTTATAAGTTGTTATTTTATTAATTTATTTAGAAGAAAAAGTAGTACTCAATTTAGAGTTGAATTGCGGCTAAATAATATTGTAAACAGCACTAAAAATAACTCTCTCTTTTTTTAACTTTTATTGAGACTATTTTGAGCAATTTTTGGTTTTAGATGAACCCAAAATTATTCTTAATTTCTTCAGAAAGCATTTAAATAAAATATTATTCCAAAAATGAGGTAAAAAAATGGGAGCAAAGTGAACAAAAAGTTGTCCATACATGTTATAGTTAGGGGTAACTAAAATTCGATTCGATTTGAAAATTTTAAAAAAAATTTTAAAATTTTCGAGTTAAACAAATCAAGTTATTCGAGTCAACTCGAATTTTTTTTTCAAATTTCGAGTTCAAATTGAGTTGAGTTTTCGAATTCGAATTTGAATAACTTGAATAATTCAAATGAACCGAATATCAAACTATAATATTTTACATTTTTACCCGAAACCTTTTTACTTTTTCCCCAAAACTTTTACTCATTTCTACTTTTCCCCAAAACTTTTACTCCCCTCCCATCCTATCCCCATCTATCTCAAACCCATCCCCAGTTTTTTTTTAATATTTTCCCTCCAAAATTTTACTTCTTAATTTACTTTCTCCCAAAATTTTACTTCTTAAAAACCGTAAGAACTTTTTATTTTCCTTCAAAACTTTTAATCCATCTTATTTTCCCCTCAAAACTTTTACTCCCCTCCCATCCTACCCCCATCTACCCCAAAACTTTTACTTCTCACCCTTTACCCCAAATCAAAAATCAAAATCATCCAAAAAATCTCTAAACCTAAATAGTAATAATTTTACTTATACCTACTATTTATTTTATTAAATTAAATTTCACATTTTTTACTATTTATATTATTGAATTGTTTAATCATATTGAATCTTTATATTAAAATTGACTTATTAATGATGCCATAAAATATTTATGTTAAAATCTTTATATAGTCCTTAGGCAAATGTTAATATAAAAAGGAAAAATATATTGTTTATTTAAATCAAAATTGAAAATTTGCAAAAATCTCAAGTTCGCCATGTAGTTGAAAATGTCATGGACAAAGCCAAATACGATAAATCATTATAATTTACATCATAATTGCACACACTTTCATTTTTCCAACAATCAACATAATAAGTCGTGGATTCAATAGATAAAAGGATCTATATTATTATCAAATGATGTATATATGATTATAGCATGCCATTTTTGTCATAATTAATCAAAAACATGTTACTGTCAGGTTGTGTCTTAGCTAGATAAGTTGTATTAAGATTTTGGATATAAAATTTTATCATGGACTAGTATCTCTGCATAGGGTTTTATTTTTTGAAATAGTAAACAATTTGTGTAAAATTATCTGAAGATGAACCTCAAAGTAGAGGAATACAAATCTTACATCACGAATAGGGTTAATTTTCAAGTTTAAAGTATTTGACTCGATTCAAGATTTATTCGATGTTGGATTTAATGTTTTTATCTGATCAAGTTTTTAAGGATTTGAACTAAACTAAATTTTAGATATCGAACCAAAGTGAATGCAAGTTAAAATATAAAATAGGATGGATGCTACTAGATGTATTTATATTGATTGAAAGAAGATTTGTGAATAAAACTGATGACCTCTATTATTGGTCTCTCTATGAATGCAAGGTAATGCCTTGGGTTAGTTCCTACTTGACTACATGGGCAAAGCCACTCAAAGCATTGTGGGGTCCCACAAAGATAAAAGTGAAAAATAATTACTTAAAATTATAATTGGTGAATTCATCCCACAAAAAATTTAAAAATGACCCATCAAAACTTTTGAAAAAGAATTTTTATTTTTTATAAAAATAAACCAACTTCTCTTCAATATTGAAACCCAAAATCCCTATTTCTTTTATTTTCCTTTTACACTTGTCACTTTTCTTTCGAATCTCTTTTATTTTTTCACACAATCTTTCTAGAATTTTAAAAAGATATATGATCACCCTAATTCAGTAGCAACTAGGATTGTGACTTTTTGACTTTTTTTATAATAGATTTAGATTTTTATGCAAAATTTAGTTTTATTTATTTATTTATTTATTGAATGAGTTTGAGATATTTATTTTTTTACGAGATTCTTAATATCTTCATTGGGTAATAATTTTTTGAGGTTAATACAAATTATTGAAGAAATTAGGATTGATTGTTTTTATAATCTCGAATTTCTTGAACATTGGTTAGAAATTTAACATTTTTATTTAGAAATTGTTATTGCTTGCTTGTGTGATTACTATGAATCTTATGCTTGAAAATTAACATATTGCATTCTCATAATATCAAAAAGCACTTAGTGATTTTTATTTTTGTGAAGGAAAATTACTAATTGTATGTTGGCTTCGTGAAAACCTTTGTGTTTAATGCTTAGATTTTTGGTTCTAACTGTTTAACAAGAATGAAAAATAAAATAAAAGAAGGTCTACTAGTCAAGTAGAGTATTTTCTAACAGAAATTCTTAGATTTATTTTTGTTTAAAATGTTGGCTTGTGTTGATTTTGTTAGTTGCTATAACAAGTGTGGAAAGAAGATTTCTTGCAATGAAAATTATGAAAGATGGTTTAAGTAATCGAATTGGAGATCAATATGTTGAGAATGATATTGAAAATAAGAAGATAAATTAACGGACATGAGAAAGAATTGTGGACAATTATAAAACAAGTACATATTATTCAAATTTATTTGATGTAGCTTTTAATATTGTTATTGTTTTGATAATTTTGCAATAATCTTACATTTAATCTAATACATTGGTTTATCAACGATTAATATTATGTGAGTTTTATAATAATAATAATAATAATAAAAATCTCTTCCGCATTTATGTTTGTTTTTTAGAAAATAAGAATAAAGTCAAAAATAAAAACCCCAAATCTGTTGGGAACAAATTGATTTGATTTATTTTTAAAACCCAGATAAATGTAAACATGGGTCCAAATTCATTTTTGTTAGTTGTTGAAAGCACAAATTATTCTGAAGCCCAGATTTGTTTAAACTCTAATCCATTGCATTTCGAGGCCACAAGGCCTCATGCTTTTTCAATTTTCCAGCTAGGGTTTTTGAACCCATGGAGAAAAAACTGTTTTTAACCTTAAAACTTCAATTATATTAAAATTTACCTACCTATGGTGGATAAAATTTGAGATTTAATCCATACAATCTCAGTCCTATATATTTATTATGCGGTGGCTTCATATAAAGAAAAAGACAGTTTGAAGTTGGACTGTGATGCAAACTAATTTGTGGTTTAAAATAAGGATATAATTACAAGAATCCTTCCAAGCTCCGCTGGCCCCAATACATCACATTGCCATGTACTCCATATAAAAACAAATTAGTATTAAAAAAATACACAAATGTATATACCAATATCTCCAATCTTTTTTAGCACAACATAATTATTGAATTCCATCCCAATTCAATTATTGAATTCCCTTAAAAACCCTAAAATAATTTCTCTTTCTTTTGTTTTGCTTAGTGGCGGTGTCAACCTCTGGATTGGCTAACGCCCGCTTTTTTCCTCTCCCATCAACCCTTTTGTTCTTTTTTTCTTCTCATTCGCTACACATGTTTTCTCTCTTTTTAGTTTGCAAATCTATTTTGTGGGTATTTTTGTTGTCATCACAAGTTGGATGACAGTGCATGTTGTTCGCTAAAACTCTTCCGGCCACTAGTAGTTTTTATTGGAAAGTGGGTAGTTCTTTATCAACTTCTTAATTTGTTTTTGTTTTGATAGTATTTTAGAATAATAAATGATTTCACGTGTCGATTTAGACTCGTGTTGTCTTAAGTTTTATATATTTTTTTTGTTTCTTTTTCCATTGTTTAATAAGTCTTCAGTTTTAAAAGTTTTTGTCTATTCTTGTAGCACGTTTTTTAGTCTTGCTTATGCTTGTAATATTAGTTTTACAAGTGATTTTAGGGATGCTTTTGTTGTCGTCCTCTCTAGTTTGGTGAATGCTTTTTCTTTTGTCGATTTTTGCTTGCCGCTTTGGACCATCCAAAGCTGATTTTCTTATCGTATTAAGTGCTTGCAAACACTCTAGATACGTCGTGCTTGAGTTGTAACAAAGCCAATTGTCAACGTGTCATAATGTTTTATTGATGCTAAAACTAAAGTCTTTGTTGTGTTGTTGGAATTTGTCGTGTTAACTATTTTTTTTTCTAAATTGCATGATTCTATTTAATAAATAAACTAATGAATTTACCTTTAAAAGTTTTTTATTGAATTCACTTTAAAAGAATAAGTATATCATTTAACAAATAGATTAAAAGATTCCACTCCTTTTAAAAACCATCACTCTTTCAAAATTTATCTCTTCCATTACAAAATACAATTCTTTTAAAATTATTGCTTTCTTAAAAACACTATTATCAAAAAGTATCCACTATCTCCCTTTTTTTATTATTTAAAAAAAAAAACTAGTTAAAATATAAAATTTTCATTTAAAGGAATACCCCTATAATTTCTCGTGAGTGTGCATATATCTAATCTAAAATAGGATTGCGTCATGATAACATGCACAGGTACACATATCCCCTATTACCAAATCTGCTTAATTTATTTCCTAAACTGACCCAATTATTGCTTTAAATGTGAACCCAAACAGGGATTCTCTCTTTTGGCTTAATTATAAAATTACCCTCCAAACTATATCATTTTACTTAAAAAATGCACTTATTAGCTGGAATCATATTTTACGATAGAATGAAACAAATTTTATGTGATTGTGTAATGGTTAAGAATATTTATCGTCTCAAGTGTGATTTAAATTTAAATCGCACTAATCATATTTATAGTTTAAATGTCGTCCTATTATTATAATTAAAAGAAAAAAAAAAAAAAGAGAGTAAGATATTGGTGTGGGTTATTGCAGTGTGAGTGAGTTAGGCAACAATTAATACTTGTGTCCAAAGTTAAGAATATCAGTTTAGGTTGGTTAAAAGAAAATATTAAAAATAATAAGAAGACAAAGTAAAAGTCGCCTGAATTCAATCTCTATCTCTTATGTTTTAATTATAAAAAAGAAATAAACCGCTTAAAAGAACGGAACAGAAAAATACAAGAAGAAGAAAGAAAGAAACAAAAGACAAACTACTCCCTTTGAGTGATCAACACTTGTTCTCTTCTGTTCAAAAACCCAACAATGGGTTCGGTCTTTGCCGACATCTATTAACCTTGCCTTTCTTAATCATTTTTTCTAACCAGTTTATGGCTGCTCAAAAACCTGTCAGAAGTGATTTTTAGTGTTTCGAATGTTAAAAAATTAAAAAAAAAAAAAAAGGTAGGGGGTTGTACTATATGGTCATAAATAATTGACTATCTTAATAAGGTAATTTAATTTATATACTATTCTAAGATAAAAATAATTAAAAAGTGGTGTTACTTTCAAATTAAACAAGGCAATACAACAACTATGTTTTTAGGATTATTTTAGTAATTCAATTATTATTATTTTTAATTAATCACTTAACTTTTCAAAATCAAATATTTTAGTCACTCTCTCATTAGTTGTCATTAGATGAGTGACATGAAGTTGACGTGGGCTCTTTTTATTATTTTAATAACAAATTTAGCCTTCCAATATTTGCACATTCTATCAGTTAAATACTCAATCAAAAAATTCAACAAATTTAGTTCTTAATGTTTACAAAATTTGTCATTTTTAGTTCTAATTCAAAAAAAATTCAATAAATCTAGTCCTCAATATTTACAAAAATTTTCAATTTAATTCTAAAAATTAAAAAAACAAAAAAAATTTTAAAAAGTTCATAAGAAATGCAAAATCAGTTTTCGGGCCACTAAATCAATGCGTCTAAAACCCAAATTTTCTTTTCTCATAATATGGACGTTCGGAGGAAGAGTTAGCAATACAAATCAGCAGAAAGCTTGGGTTTTAAAGGGTCTCAGACTTGGGAAAGTAGTTCCTTTTTTCATGAACGGGTTAAAAAGGATATGTATAATTTTATTGTTGAAAGAAGTATGTAATTTTCTCAATCGATGGGACACGAGGCTTCTTTGGTTGGTAGGTCATATCATTTTAGCAAGACCAATGTTACTCTTAATCTCGAATTATTTTATGCAGACAACTTTGCTCCCTCTAGCTATTTGTAAAGAAATTGAAAAGATTGCTAGAAACTTTGTGTGCGGATTGACAAGTAATACCAAGAAGCTTGCCCTTGTTAATTGGGAGCAGTGTTTTCACCCTTTATCATATGGTAGCCTCGGTCTTTAGAAGCTTAAAAATTAGAACATTGCTTTTTATGTTCAAATTGAGTTTTTAAATTATGATCAATATGAGTATTAGTAGTTCGCAATGTTAGTAATCCTGTAACGCCCCAAAAATTTGAGTTTTAATTGCTAAGTTGTGTCAATGAATATGTGTCTGCTTCTGTGGGTGTGTGTTCTGTTTGATTATTGAAGGTTCGAGTCGCATAAATTATGGAATTTTGTTAAGTTCCTTACTTAAACTTTTAACTTAGGATTCCTTGTTTAAATTGAATTCGGTGCATTTTTATGTCAAGAATGAGCCTGCTGGTTCATTGGTTAAGCATTTGTCTATTCCTTGGTTCCGTGTTTGAGTCTTTGCATGCGCAACAAGGATTATATTTTTGCATTTTTCTGTTAAAAACTGAAATTTTAAATGCTTCTTCCCTCTACTGTTACTTAACGTTTATTTTATTCTATTTTATTTCCTTATTTCTTATTCTCCCAAAATTGTTTCTTCTGTTTAGCGTTCTTCCTAAAACTTTTCTTTTTGATATGTTCGCTCTGTACGATTGTTGCATTGGGTAGTGAAATTGCTTGTTCCAGTGTGCTTAAGGTAAGTTGAGTCAATTGTTTTCGATATATTGCATTATTGCGAATTGGGAGTTTTTTTCCTTAAACTTGAACTTTGATAATCTTGTTGGCATTGTGTTTCGATGTGTTAGGGGAGACTCAAGGGATGTCTAGCGCCTTCCGTTTTACTTAGTAATGGATTGTGTACCGAGAATTTGCGGTAAGTAGACTTACACCATTTCGTGAGGTGAGTCGAAGGTTTCGATGGAACCTAATTGTCGATATTGTGTGATTTGTGAATGTGTTGTTGATTTGAGTGTTTGAGGCTTGTTTTAGGCTTGTTTTATCCCAAATCTGGTGGATCCGAGAAGAAGGCGTGCAGTTGTGAAGTTCTATGTTTGACGCAGTGTAGTCCGCCAATTTACAGTCTTCTAATGAATAAAAGTTAGTGTAAAGCATCCGTCGTAGAAGTAATTAAATATTTTTTTATCTTAGATTATTCTGCTATTTAAAAAAAGAATATGACAAATGAAGAGTAAGCCTGGTAAGAGTTACTGCCAAACGTATAGTATGCCCGATTTGCTTGAACACTGTGCTAAATGGGTTTTGTAACGTGATCTGGTTAGAAGCCAACTGAATTGATTGGTCAAATAGCATTTGTACATGATTCTCATTTATATTTCTCTCGAATTTTGTAGGCCATTTTTTTAGGACAATTTCTGAATACAATCGACACTTGTCAAGTTCCACTAAGGGAACTGGGTATATATATGGTGAGAAGGGTTTGTCTGAAGGGTTTTTCTTCCTTCAATACTACTATTTGGTTCTTCTTCTTAAACTTATATGTTTTCTTCTCCTTTATTAAGTTAAAAGCTAAGATTTTTAAATTAATCAGTAGATGTTCCACCTCCTGGTAAGTCTGATAGCTCAGTATGTTAAGTTTTTGAAAGAATAAGGATATTAAGAAGCAAATGAATAGTGAGTTGTGAATAAGAGACCCTGCACGGGGGTCGTTTGTAATTGAGATATTAGCAATTTGTCTATAAATGGGTTTTAATGGTGGTCCCATATTCTTTAAGCAGTTGTTACTGCTGGTTCGAGAAGGATGTTCAAGTTTGGAACTCCAAGCTACAGTATATGTGAGTTTCAAGTGATTCTCTATCCCGGATCCTGCATGTAAACTGTTCAAGTAGAGATATATAAGATGATAACATCTCAGATAACTGGTAAATGTGTATGCGAAGTATGGTAAAGATTCTGCATGTGTAATGATGATATGTGCGAGGTATTGTTTGCATAAGAAGTTAAATGATAAGTATGCATGTAAAATCTGATATGAGAAAGTAAGAATAAGTCAGGTAAGATCTATATATATATCATCTGGAAAGATCTGGAGTCAGCCAAGGTGTGAAGTGAGAGTTGATACGTTAAGTATGGTAGTTGGCGTATAGGTATATATCAAATATATAAAAGTATCCGCCAAAGACAAAGATGTGATCCAGAATTTACAAGATGAGGAATTCAACTAAAAAGGTTCCCAAGTATTCTGTGCTAAAAACTCACAAAGTTCGCATGAACTTACAAAGTGTTTGTTCTCGGTTCAGGTCTTGCTATGAGAGTAAGTACACCAGGAGGGATCAAGCCAGGAATGCACCAAGGAAACTGCGAGTTGGGTTATTATGCATACAGATGATATCTTAGGATTACGGCGTATAGTATACTATGCCAAGATTAGTCTGTCTTTAATGAGCTTTTGTGTTGTAATGTCTTACATTATTTTAAAAGTCTGTTGTATTCTTGGATGTCTTCTTTATTTATTTTATTCAGAAAATATTTAATAATACAAAAAGAGATATGTTAAAAAACGATCATACGCAGATTGTTTAAACATTTAGGCTAAGTGTTTGTATGTCGTAACATCCAATATTCAGACTCAATGATTCATGTTGGGTAGAGGGTGTTACAGGTGGAGAAAAAACAACCATTTCTCTACTTCTGAATCTCATAAGTTTATTTCGGCTATAAATCATTTCCATGAAAAAAATTTTCGAGAGTTGTACGGTAGTTGTCGTGTCCTCAACAGGTTTATCTTTTCTCTGGATACTGCTGTAAGGTAAATTGTTGACGAATGCAAAAATATGTTGCCAAGGTATGATTGATGGTCCTTGCACAGTTTGTGGGAATTCCACTAAAACAACCTTTCATTCGTTCAGGGTTTGTCAAGTGGCGAAAACAATTCGGAGGTAGTTAATCCTCCAGCATATAGTTGATAGGTTCTTCTCACTTCTATTCAACTAGTGGTTACTGAAGAACATTTTCAATAAGAACAATATTAACCAAAGTAGCATGGACTGGGGGATCCTTTTTGTGGCCATTTGTTAGTGGACATAGAAGCAACAAAATGCCTTTATTTTCAAGAATGACAGCTACAATTCCCAAGAGATTATTACTCAAAGTAAGCATGGACCATAAACATTGGGATGGCTAGAGATGGAGATCATTTTGGGATGAACTCACAAGTTTCCATGGTCAAATGAAGTTTTCCAAAAAGTGGTTGGATTAAATTAAATGCAGATGGTGCTATCCAACGACATAATCATAGAGCTACAATAGATGGGGTGCTTTGGGATCACGCTAGAAACTAGCTATTGGGTTATAATAGGAATGTTGACTGTACTAGCATTGATAATGTAGAAATGTGGGCAATTATGGATAGTCTTTGCTTCGCTTGGGAGTTATGATATAGGAAAGTCATGGTTGAGAGTGACAACATGGGTGTGGTGTAGATGCTAACAACAAGTATAGATGTGTCAAGTAGTCAACCCTAGTGCGAAGGATCTTGGAGTACCGTAATGGCCCATGGGACATATCATTTTCTCGCATATTTAGAGAGACTAATGCAACAACGTATTATATGAAAAATTTGAGTTTTAATTGCTAAGTTGTGTCAGTGAATCTGTGTCTGCTTCTGTGGGTGTGTGTTCTATTTGATTATTGAAGGTTCGAGTCGCATAAATTTTGGAATTTTGTTAAGTTCCTTACTTAAACCTTTAACTTAGGATTCATTGTTTAAATTGAATTCGGTGCATTTTTATGTCAAGAATGAGCCTGCTGGTTCATTGGTTAAGCATTTGTTTATTCCTTAGTTCCGTGTTCCAGTCTTTGCATGCGCAACAAGGATTATATTTTTGCATTTTTCTGTTAAAAATTGAAATTTTAAATGCTTCTTCCCTCTACTGTTACTTAGCGTTTATTTTATTTTATTTTATTTCCTTATTTCTTATTCTCCTAAAATTGTTTCTTCTGTTTAGAGTTTTTCCTAAAACTTTTCTTTTTGATATGTTCGCTCTGTACGATTGTTGCATTGGGTAGTGAAATTGCTTGTTCCAGTGTGCTTAAGGTAAGTTGAGTCAATTGTTTTCGATATATTGCATTATTGCGAATTGGGAGTTTTTTTTCCTTAAACTTGAACTTGGATAATCTTGTTGGCATTGTGTTTCGATGTGCTAGGGGAGACTCAAGAGATGCCTAGCGCCTTCCCTTTTACTTAGTAATGGATCGTGTACCGGGAATTTACGGTAAGTAGACTTACACTATTTAGTAAGGTGAGTCAAAGGTTTCGATGGAACCTAATTGTCGATATCGTGTGATTTGTGAATGTGTTGTTGATTTGAGTGTTTGAGGCTTGTTTTAGGCTTGGATTTTACAATTAGGTGCTTCTACAGCGTCGGGTAACAGGTGGGTATCGAAACCCTATTTTTTCTACATTTTTACCGTAAAAAATGGGGTTGTTGATAGCACACGGGCCTGTGGGTCACATGCCCATACGAGATCCCGTGTAGTGGACTGTGTAACTTATTGAGTTTGAATTTGAGGTCACACGGGCATGTCACACCGGCGTGTGTTCAACCGTGTGTGAGAAGTGAGGTGCAGGGGTCACATGGGTGAGATATAAAGGCGTTTGTTTAGGCCGTGTAATTCACTAAGTTAAGATTGGAGTCACACGAGAAGGAGACACGGGTATGTGTCGAGCCGTGTGACGTACACGGGCTAGCATATGGGCGTGTGACCAGGCTGTGTGACTCACTGATTTGATAAATAGGGTACACGGGCTAGCACACGAGCGTGTGACCAGGCCGTGTAACTCATTGATTTGATAAATAGGCACACGGGTGACCACACAGCCGTGTGCCAGGCTGTGTGGAGTGAGAGGGGCCACTATTTGGGCGTGTGAGCCCAAATCGCCAATTTCAGTAATGCCGTAATTACCGTTCGGGCGAGTGTAGACTATCTATAAGATAGGTATCACTGTATTAAACTGTATGATTTACTTAATTATGACTATAAGCTGGTTCTATTATACTTTATTGTACTGGAACGTGTTATTGTATTAGTATTTGAAATACAAATTGATATTTGTTGTTTGTTCTGCATCTGCATGAGGCGAGAGTTATGATTTGAAGAAAGTATAATGTAATGAACTGGTGGTCAAACCACCCCAATATTATCTGAACTGGTATTGAGACTGTGAACACTACAACGTGACATACCGACACTATGATGTGTGTAGGGATGGATGGATATTATCATACCTATTGGTGTGTAGGGTGGATAAAGATGGTGTGTAGCGAATGGAATAGGAAATTGCATCTATATCTGTACTGTATGACATGTGTACCTAGTCGTATTTGTGTTATACGTGCATCTGTATTAATCTGCTACGTATCGGGACTGTTATGCCTGAATTCATTTAATTTGTTGATCTGCCTGAGGAGACCGAATTGATATCTGAACAGTTATTAATATCTGAGTTCTTGCATGTAGGCCAGTTCGTATATGCTGAGTTTTACAATGTAACACACTAACTGTTTGAATGAATTTTAGGAAATGCTTAGGAGTAAGTGGCCGGTGGACGTGAGACTCGGTCACCTATTAGATTTATATATGTGTGTAAACTTACGTTTTAATTCCGTAATGTTTTTATTAACTTCTAGGATTTAACTATGTTTTGAATATTGGATGTTTATAACTTTACAATGGTAAAAGGCTCGCTTTATGTATAACTGTGTTCTGAAAAGACATCGTGACATTCTAAACTTAGCCTTGTCGTCTAGGCTGGGTTTAGGGTGTTACAAATCCTACATTGTAAAGAGATATATAGTATAAAGAATATAAATATCAATTTCTTCATGACTTATGTGAAAAGGCCTAGCCTATTAATTAGGTGGGCTTGTCTATTGGGTTTTATGTTAACTCTTGGGCTTGAGTATGATGTTGTAATAATATTTTTGTAATTATTTTTTGCAATAATTGAAATCAATGTTTTTCCTGAAAAGTTTCAAATTGAAAAAAAAAAACGTAATTTTCTATGTAAAAGTGTTTATGAAAAAACATACATTGTGCCAAAAAAGGGTATGTATCAAATGACTTTTTTTGGTGTATAAACTTTCAGTGTCTATACAAAACTTAGATTTTGCCATTTTCATTACTCTATTTTTGTTGTTTTATGACTTTTTGTATCCTAAAGGCAAACTAAAACCTTAAGGAAAGTGAATTACGCATCAAGTCTGGTTTTTATTTTACTTACTTTTATTTCTTACACCAAAAGTTTTTTTTACAATAGGTGCATATTAGGTGCAGGTTCTAAGAGCGAAGTATAAAGTTAAGAACCATTGCCTGGTTTCCAATACTCCTTTTTCTGGAAATCCATATCAAAGATATGGGAGGATTTACAAAGCTATATACTATGTCAGTTGGTGATGGCTTGTAACATCCTAGGAAGGGCCTATGCATTTTTCAGATCAATTGTATGAAATGACAAGTCTTAAGTATTATGAATAAATTTTTGATACTTTTGGAAACCTAGAAATGAATGAAAATGGAAATGAAAATGAAAATGGAAATGAAAATGGAGATGGAAATGGACATTTTTGGAAACTTAGACATTTTTGGAAACCTAAACATTTTTGGAAATGATCCAAAAATGGAAACTTGAACATTTCGGGAAACTTGGATATATGAGAGAAATAAAGGAGTTTTATTCACATAAATATGTGAATAATAAGAGATAAATAAAGGAGTTTTATTCACAAAAATATGTGAATAATAAGAGATAAATAAAGGAGTTTTATTCACATAAATATGTGAATAATAAGAGATAAATAAAGGAGTTTTATTCACATAAATATGTGAATAATAAGAGATAAATAAAGGATTATTTTCTAATGAGATAATTGAGAGATAATTGATGGATTAAAGGCTTTTATCTTTTAAATAAAAGAGATAATATTATCAAAAGAGGAGTGGTGGCCAAGTAAAGGACTCCTAGGGTGATAACTTTGGCTATAAAAGGAGGACAGGAGGGCTACTCATCAACATTTGCTCCCTCTTCCTCTCTCGCCAAAATTCTCCTAGGCAAAACCCCTCTCTGCGAATTTTCATTAAGCAAAAATCCCTCTCTTTTTCTTCTATTTTCTCCGTTTCTCGTTGTTAAATTTGAATCTTTGTGGATTCTAAGAAAGAGGGCAATCATCCACAACATCAAAAGGGATCTTTCGGGAAATCTAAGGATCTAAGGTAAGGATTATAAATATAAATATGTGGTTAAAGATTATGATTCACGTTTTCAAAGTTAGATCTAATCTAACACGAAGTTATAGGATTTCAACAGGCTTATAAAGGAATCCTCTTTGATTTGGAATCCCATCATAAGGTAAGGGATATTCGGCCAAGGCATAAATTGTTTAAGTGTTTTCCATTATTTCAAAACCGAAAATCGACTTGGTTACATACCTAGTATTAGCCGATTTCAAGGAAGAGGAATTCTAGCAATCTGTTGGGACTTGATTAAATCAATTCGGCAACTAGGTAAGTAATTCTACTTCTAGTAGGATTTGGTTTTAAGACCAAATAGGTTTATTTATATGTTTTAATTAATGGCCGAATATAGGAGTGAAAGATCTAGATCGGTAGATCGCTCACGAGAATTCACAGAAACTATTAAGCGAAAAGGTGTGTACTCTTACTAACTTTCAATAAATTGCATGGCAATCATTAAATATATAAATATGTAACAAGTATGTGAATGTGGCTAAGCACCACAAATGTGGTAAGGAGTACCAGTGCACGTTTCCTACTTTTGATAGGATTGTGAATGTGATATATTTTGAACATGTGATTAGTAACATGAATGAAAATTAAGTATGTGAAATATGTTATGAAATAATTGGGGCATTCGGGATATTTGTGGAGGAAGAAAGTGAAGGTGATGACTACGGTCTCACCAACGTAAAGTGGTGACTACGGTCACATAAAGTGAAAAGTGGTAACCGGTTACATCCAGTGAATACTGATGTCTAATGACACAACATAAGTGGGCGATGAGCACGTCGATCGCAATGATCGCCTTCGATGGTGTGTAGCGGATGGAGGGTCGACTTAGTAGTCCCCGCGGTTATGCAAAGTTGGTACGGTGGTGTGTAGCGGATGGACAAATAGGTTTGGATTTGGGTTGCATCATCCTTTATTTTGTATGAACATGATATTGATATGACTTGTATGCGATTTGTTGGAAATTAGTACTATGTACACATTGAGTCTGTTGACTCACCCGTTGGGGAATTATTTTTCGTGTGATGAGCGGTAATGGACCGGGTCGGCGGGAGCTAAAGGTGGCCATGCATCGCTTGAAGAAATTATTTGGAATTTGGACTTTATGAAATTTTAGTACTTTAAACTTTATTTTGGGTTTGAATGATGTAATAAGGCCATAAGGCCCAATTGGATTTTCTTTATTTCATTTATTTTTATTTGAATATGATACAATTTGTGTTTGATTAAAGATAAGTAAATTTATTTCTTTTAAAATAATAAACCAAAAATTATTTTGTCACCTTATTTAAGTTGGATTTCAGAATTTATTAAATAGGTTTCAAATTAAGCCCAACCCAAAACAAATTTTTTTACACAAATTTTCTCTAAGTCATTTAGAACATTGAAAACCGATTTATTTAAGGAACATACCAGATCAGTTCGAGCTCGTGGGCGGGTGTGGGGTGTTTCAGATTGGTATCGAGCCCGCTTTAAAACTCTCGGCTTTGTGGGCTCGGGCCCAAAACGTTTTCAATTCGAGCCCAAATGAATTTCTTTGAAATAAGCGAGGTTTTATGGCATGGCACCTAAGTCTCCGACCCATGATCCACCGTGTAAGTACCTTTAACCATCCGTGTGATTATGTGAATTATGAATTGTAAAAGGGTAGAAAAGGCATGGAACGTAGAATAGTGTGATAGGAACTTGAACCCTAGGATTAGACTACTCAAACACTTGAAACTCATAAGACTTAATGAACTTAACAAACCTATGACTAAGTTATTAAGCTAGGTGTGGCAACCCCAGACGCATGTCTAGGATTGGATCGGAAGAGCACGGTATTTAAGCATCCTAGTGACTCACCTCCTCTTCGTAGGTATCCTACCTGGTGCGTAGTAGCTTCGGTTCGCCCTAACTCGAGAAGGCTCGGTGGTGTGGCAACCTGCATGCGCATGTCTAGAAAGGTCGGTGAGAGCTTGGTATTTAAGCGATCCGCGTGACTCACCTCCTCTTCATTCGAATCTGCACAGTGCGTAGCTTTGGTTCACCACGACCAAGAGGGCTCGGTCATAGGCTAAACACAAAGAATAAAACCGAAAGGGACTTAGCCGTTTTTCTTTTATAAAAAAATAAAAAAATGTATAACCAAAATTTAGTTTTAAAACTCTTAGAAACTTATGAGAACTATTTTACAACATTTTCTTCTAAAAAAAAATAATACCCTTGGTTTATAAAATGACCAAACCACCCATAGTTTTAACAAAATTTCATTACTTTATCAAATGTTCAAAAACCCTAATTTGTAAAATATCAAACTATCTTGATTTTGGAAAATTACAAAATTGCCCCCTAACTTACAAAATTACCAAAACGACCACGATTTCCAAACTTTTTGCAATATCATTGCTTTGAAAAGTGTAACTCTCAAAGGAACCCTCAATGTTTTACAATCTTGGAAAATATCCTAACTTATTAAATTTTACAAATTTACCCCGATTTTTGGAAAAATTATCAAAAAGGCCCCGAGATCAAAAAATTACCAAATACCTGGATTTCAAAATTCTTCCAAAATTTCCCGGAACTTTAGAAGTACCAAAATACTTTCGTCAAAATCACCAGGGAACTTTTTATTTCTGAAAATTTACGAAAATACCCCTGTAGGATAAAATTACGAAAATGCCCCTGGTAGTGGAAAAGCAAAATAACGAAAACAACAACAAGAATTACAACGTTTCTTTGAATGAACGAAAGTTCATATTTTTTGATGGATGAATGAATGAATGCAAGATTGTATGCATGTATGAATACGAAAGAACCACTCTTAAACTCTTCTTCATAAGATATCATCATGGGTAATAAGTGAAACAAGAATACTAATACATAAAATTCCTTAATCAGATCTAAATCGATAATGAGCTCAAGAGGACGTGGTCGTCGTGGAAGAGGTAGAGGAAGGATGGTGTTAGATCGGGACAAGGTTCGACAATGAGATACCACCACCACCATCACCCCATTTGTCAATGTTGAGCAGCGAGGCTCGCATGAGGAAGATGCCGTGTCGCAGTCGTGTCGCGAGTTTTGGAATTGGTGGTGGTGCAGAAACAATTCAGAAATCGTAAGTTCATAGGCTCGAGCAGCTCCGTGCTAATGGAGTGAAATGTTTAGAGGAGTATCGGAGTGGCACCCAAAGATACTGGTGATCTTGGTTGGAAGCAACCGAGCGCATCATGGATGAGCTCGACTTGACCCCGAGGAGAAGTTGAAAGGGATGACGGCATCATTACGCGATGAAGCGTATCAATGGTGGTTAACCGTTTCGAAGCAGTGCCACGGCGGAAGATCGACCTAGGAATATGCTAAGGAAGCATTTCGTAAGAAGTATGTGGGAACCAAGTATATAGATGAGCAAAGGAAGGCTTTTTCGGGGTTGGTACAAGGAAGTAAGTCCGTCACCGAATATGAAGCGGAATTCTTGAGGTTGAGCCGATATGCCCAGGAGTAGTGGCGATCGAGCATGAACGCCGTGTGTTCGTTTTGAGGGACGGACTTAGGGATGATTTGAGAATTTTGATAGCACCGCATCGTGAGCGGGAATTCTCTACCTTGGTGGAAAAGGCTAAAGTGGGTGAGGAATTAAGGACGCCACCAAGCGGTGTGGGTAAATAAGCCCAAAAGAGGTTTTGGGCCATCCGAAAAGGCCACAAGAGGCCTAGAGTTTGACAGCCACAAAGTCAACAGCCGATGTACGGTGGCAATTTCGCCCTTGTGAACATTGTGGAAGGAAGCACGGGGAGAGTGTTGGAAAAGGCGGGACGATGTCTCAAGTGTGGGTCCAAGGACCATATGATTAAGGATTGCCCCAAGCTATTAGATGAGAGCCAACCGCCAGCTCGTAATGCTAACCAGGTGGTAGAGGGCGACAAGCAGACCTCAAAGAGGTCGTGGGTCGGCCAACAGAGGTAGTGGCAGAGGCCGTGGAGCTCGGGGCCGAGGTGCGGCTAACGCCGAAGCAAGGCAACCGGTTTGGTTCACGCGGTTCGCCAGAGGGAAGAGGAGACGCACGGATGTTATAACCTGTGACGTTCTTTATTCATGACAAACCCTATTTTACTCTTATTGATGTGGGCTCAACTCAGTCCTATGTTGCATGTAGTGTGGTTGAAACACTAGGCCTAGACTCTGAACTTTCTAATAGGCAGATAACTGTAGTAAGCCCTTTAGGCCAAACGGTGAGGATAGATAGGATCTTTCGGAATGTACCCACAGAGATTCAGGGAGCGAACTTTTGGTGACTTAATGGAATTACCCTTCGGAGAGTTTGAGCTTATACTTGGAATGGATTGGCTAGTAGAGCATCGAGCCGTGTTGATTGTGCGGCTAAACGTATGGAACTAAGAACCCGGAAGATGAGGTAGTAGTGATGATCGGAGAAAGGAGGAACTACTTGTCTAACGTAGTTTTGTGACCTTGAAGGCCGAGAAAATGGTTAAGAAAGGATGTAAGGCATTCTTAGCCTTCGTGAGTGCGTTAAGAGGAGAAGAGGAAGGTGTTAAGGGAGTTAGAACAGTAAGGGATTTTGAGTATGTATTTCCGGAGGAGTTGCCCGGAATACCCCGGATAGAGAAGTGGAATTTGGAATAGATTTGCTACCAGAGCGACTCTGTGTCAATCGCTCCCACCGAATGGCACCAAAGGAGTTAGTGGAGCTCAATGCTCAAATCCAAGAGTTGTTGGATCGTGGGTTCATTCGACCCAAGTGTGTCTCCGTGGGAGCACAGGTTCTCTTTGTGAAGAAGAAGGATGGAACTATGCGGATGTGCATAGATTATCGTCGATTGAACAAACCGACCATCAAGAACAAGTATCCTTTGCCAAGGATAGATGACTTGTTCGACCAACCGAAAAAGGCATTTGTGTTCTCAAAGATCGACTTAAGGTGGGGTATCATCAATCGAAAGTGAAGGAGGTCGATATTCATAAGACCGCTTTTAGGACAAGGTACGGTCATTTTGAATTTGTGGTGATGCCGTTTGGGTTGACGAACGCACCGGCCGTGTTCATGGATATGATGAATAGGGTTTTCCAACCCTACTTGGATAGATTCGTCGTGGTGTTCATCGACGACATTTTGGTGTATTCCAAGACGGAGGAGGAGCACGATGAGCATCTCCGAGTTGTGTTAGAAGTGTTAAGGGAAAAGAAGCTTTATGCCAAATTCAGCAAGTGCGAATTTTGGCTCAAGGAAGTGGCGTTCTTAGGACATGTGGTATCCGCAGAAGGAATAAGAGTGGATCCTAGGAAGATCGAAGCGTTGTTGGATTGGAAATCACCTAGGTCGGTGGTGAAATCGAAGTTTCTTAGGCTTGGCAGGCTATTACAGAAGGTTCGTGGAAGGATTCTCGTCAATAGCCGCACCTTTGACAAAGTTACTAAGGAAGGAAGTACCGTTTGTGTGGACGGATAAGCAACAGGAGAGCTTTGAAAAGCTTAAAAAGGTCTTGTGAAGCTCGGTGTTAATTCACCGAGGCGTAGTGGACTTCGTAGTATATTGTGATGCTTCGCACACGTGGTTAGTGTGTGCTAATGCAAGAAGGAAAGGTAGTCGCTTATGCATCTCGACGATTAAGGCCGCATGAGGTGAACTACCCAACTCATGACTTGGAACTCGCGGCAGTGGTTTTCGCCCTCAAAGTTTGGAGGCACTACCTTTATGGAGAAAGGTCAGTAATTTACACGGACCACAAAAGCCTTAAGTATTTGTTGACTCAGAAGGAGTTGAACTTGAGGCAACGAAGGTGGGTGGAGTTATTAAAAGATTATGACTATTCGATAGAATACCATCCGGCAAGGCGAATGTGGTAGCCGACGCCTAAGTAGGAAGGTTGTGTCGGATTTAAGGGCTTTGTTCGCTCACTTAAGTTTGTATGATGACGGAAGCCTGTTGGCAGAGTTACAAGTCAAGCCAACCTGGCTGAAGGAGGTGAAAGAGGGACAGTTGGCGGATAAGGACTTAAGTACTAAGTTACACAAGTACGGCAAGGAGGATTAAAGGATTATGGCGTCAATGATGAAGGAGTCTTGTGCTACAAGGAAAAGGTTTGTATGCCGAGGGATAAGGAGTTGAGACAAAGGATTCTTCAGAAGCGCATGGTAGTCCTTATGCTATGCATCCGGAGGCATCAAGTCGTATAGAGATCTAAGGGAACAATTTTGGTGGTCGGACACAAACGAGAGGTGACTGAATTTGTGGGAAATGTTTGACATGTCGACAAGTAAAAGGGTGAACACCAAGTCCCATCAGATTGCTTCAACCAATTGAGATTCCCCAATGGAAGTGGGAAAGAATTACCATGGACTTAGTTAGTGGGCTTCCCCTTACGCCCACTAAGAATGACTCGGTATGGGTGATAGTGGACCGTTTGACCAAGTCCACACATTTTATCCCTGTGAGGATCGACTATTCCCTTCAAAAGTTAGCCAAGTTATATGTGGCGGAGATCGTGAGGCTACACGGGTACCGATGTCGATCATCTCGATAGAGACCCAAGGTTTACGTCTCGATTTTGGAAAGCACTTCATCAAGCATTAGGCACTAAGCTAGACTTCACTACGGCTTTTCATCCACAATCGACGGCGATCCGAACAGGTTATACAAGTGTTGGAAGATATGCTAAGAGGTTGTGTGATGGATTTCGAGGAAGTTGGGAAGATTACTTGCCTCTAGCTGAGTTCGCCTACAACAACAACTATCGTGCAAGCATCCGGATGGCACCATACGAAGCATTGTATGGAAGGAAATGTAGAACACCAACTTGTTGGACCGAGTTAGAGAACGCCGCGTTTTGGGTCCAGAGTTAGTGGCGTAAACCGCGGAGAAGGTGGAATTAATTCGGGCACGGTTGAAAGAAGCTTCGATGAGGCGTAAGTCGTGCACGCAGACCTTAAGAGGAAAGAAATTGAGTTTGAAGTAGGAGACGAAGTGTTTCTAAAGGTCTCACCTTGGAAGAAGGTTATGCGGTTCGATGCGCAAAGGAAGCTAAGCCCAAGGTTTATAGGGCCCTATCAAGTACTGAAGCGAGTTGGGCCAGTGGCATACCAATTGGAGTTACCACCAGAGTTGCATCAAATGCACGACGTATTTCATGTGTCCATGCTACGTCGCTATCGATCGGATCCGTCTCATGTGGTACCTGTTGAAGAAGTGGAGTTAAGGCCGATCTATCCTACGAGGAGGAGCCGATTCAGATCTTGGAACGTGACGTGAAAGCACTACGAAAGAAGTCGGTGCCTTTAGTCAAGGTGTTATGGCGCAATCATGGATCGGAAGAAGCTTCGTGGGAGCCAGAAGAGACAATGCGACAGCAATACCCTCAACTGTTTAGTTAGGAAATTTCGAGGACGAAATTTTATTTAAGGGGGGTAGAACTGTAACATCCTAGGAAGGGCCTATGCATTTTTCAGATCAATTGTATGAAATGACAAGTCTTAAGTATTATGAATAAATTTTTGATACTTTTGGAAACCTAGAAATGAATGAAAATGGAAATGAAAATGAAAATGGAAATGAAAATGGAGATGGAAATGGACATTTTGGAAACTTAGACATTTTGAAACCTAAACATTTTTGGAAATGATCCAAAATGGAAACTTGAACATTTTGGGAAACTTGGATATATGAGAGAAATAAAGGAGTTTTATTCACATAAATATGTGAATAATAAGAGATAAATAAAGGAGTTTTATTCACATAAATATGTGAATAATAAGAGATAAATAAAGGAGTTTTATTCACAAAAATATGTGAATAATAAGAGATAAATAAAGCAGCTTTTATTCACATAAATATGTGAATAATAAGAGATAAATAAAGGAGTTTTATTCACATAAATATGTGAATAATAAGAGATAAATAAAGGATTATTTTCTAATGAGATAATTGAGGAGATAATTGATGGATTAAAGGCTTTTATCTTTTAAATAAAAGAGATAATATTATCAAAAAGAGGAGTGGTGGCCAAGTAAAGGACTCCTAGGTGATAACTTTGGCTATAAAAGGAGGACAGGAGGGCTACTCATCAACATTTGCTCCTCTCCTCTCTCTCGCGAAATTCTCCTAGGCAAAACCCCTCTCGCAGAATTTTCATTAAGCAAAAATCCCTCTCTTTTTCTTCTATTTTCTTCTCCGTTTTCATTGTTAAGTGAATCTTTGTGGATTCTAAGAAAGAGGGCAATCATCCACAACATCAAAGGGGATCTTTCGGGAAATCTAAGGATCTAAGGTAAGGATTATAAATATAAATATGTGGTTAAAGATTATGATTCACGTTTTCAAAGTTAGATCTAATCTAACACGAAGTTATAGGATTTCAACGAGCTTATAAAGGAATCCTCTTGATTTGGAATCCCATCATAAGGTAAGGGATATTCGGCCAAGGCATAAATTGTTTAAGTGTTTTCCATTATTTCAAAAACCGAAAACCGACTTGGTTACATACCTAGTATTAGCCGATTTCAAGGAAGAGGAATTCTAGCAAGCTGTTGGGACTTGATTAAATCAATTCGGCAACTAGGTAAGTAATTCTACTTCTAGTAGGATTTGGTTTTAAGACCAAATAGGTTTATTTATATGTTTTAATTAATGGCCGAATATAGGAGTGAAAGATCTAGATCGGTAGATCGCTCTACGGGAATTCACGGAAACTATTAAGCTTAAAAAGGTGTGTACTCTTACTAACTTTCAATAAATTGCATGGCAATCATTAAATATATAAATATGTAACAGTATGTGAATGTGGCTAAGCACCACAAATGTGGTAAGGAGTACCAGTGCACGTTTCCTACTTTTGATAGGATTGTGAATGTGATATATTTTGAACATGTGATTAGTAACATGAATGAAAATTAAGTATGTGAAATATGTTATGAAATAATTGGGGCATTCGGGATATTTGTGGAGGAAGAAAGTGAAGGTGATGACTACGGTCTCACCAACGTAAAGTGGTGACTACGGTCACATAAAGTGAAAAGTGGTAACCGGTTACATCCGGTGAATACAAGTGTCTAATGACACAACATAAGTGGGCGATGAGCACGTCGACCGCAATGGCGCTTCGATGGTGTGTAGCGGATGGAGGGTCGACTTAGTAGTCCCCGCGGTGTACAAAGTTGGTACGGGTGGTGTGTAGCGGATGGACAAATAGGTTTGGATTTGGGTTGCATCATCCTTTATTTTGTATGAACATGATATTGATATGACTTGTATGCCGATTTGTTGGAAATTAGTACTATGTACACATTGAGTCTGTTGACTCACCCGTTGGGGAATTATTTTTCAGGTGATGAGCAGTAATGGACCGGGTCGGCTGCATGGAGCTAAAGGTGGCCATGCATCGCTTGAAGAAATTATTTGGAATTTGGACTTTATGAAATTTTAGTACTTTAAACTTTATTTTGGGTTTGAATGATGTAATAAGGCCATAAGGCCCAATTGGATTTTCTTTATTTCTGTTTATTTTTATTTGAATATGATACAATTTGTGTTTGATTAAAGATAAGTAAATTTATTTCTTTTAAAATAATAAACCCAAAAATTATTTTGTCACCTTATTTAAGTTGGATTTCCAGAATTTATTAAATAGGTTTCAAATTAAGCCCAACCCAAAACAATTTTTTTTTTACACAAATTTTCTCTAAGTCATTTAGAACATTGAAAACCGATTTATTTAAGGAACATACCAGATCCGGTTCAGGCTCGTGGGCCGGGTGTGGGGTGTTTCATGGCTATTGCATTAAATTCTGGACAAATAATTGGATCAATGAACTTGGTTTGTTAATGAATTCTACATGAATAGTTAAGGGGGAAATATTGAAACATCAATTCGTGAGATGGTAGGTGATGAGGTAATTGAAAATGGGAATTATTTTCTAGGTGGTTGTAATATTCAGTTGTTCTTCATATAGTTGGGACATGCCCACCAAAAGATAACATTGGACCTGATAAGTGTATTTGGAAGTGGTGTCATATCCCAAATCTGGCAGATCCGAGAAGAAGGCGTGCAGTTGTGAAGTTATCTGTTTGGCGCAATGTAGTCCGCCAATTTACAGTCTTCTAATGAATAAAAGTTAGCGTAAAGCATCATTCGTGGAAGTAATTAAATATTTTTTTATCTTAGATTATTCTTCTATTTAAAAAAAAGAATATGACAAGCGAAGAGTAAGCCTGGTAAGAGTTACTGCCAAATGTATAGTATGCCCAGTTTGCCTGAACACTGTGCTAAATGGGTTTTGTAACTTAATCTGGTAAGGAGCCAACTGAATTGATTGGTCAAATAGCATTTGTACATAATTCTCATTTATATTTCTCTCGGATTTTGTAGGCCATTTTTTTAGGACAGTTTCTGAATACAACCGACACTTGTCAAGTTCCACTAAGGGAACTGGGTATATATATGGTGAGAAGAGTTTGTCTGAAGGGTTTTTCTTCCTTCAATACTACTCTCTAGTTCTTCTTCTTAAACTTATATGTTTTCTTCTCCTTTATTAAGTTAAAAGCTAAGGTTTTTAAATTAATCAGTAGATGTTCCACCTCCTGGTAAGTTTGATAGCTCTGTATGTTAAGTTTTTGAAAGAATAAGGATATTAAGAAGTAAATGAATAGTGAGTTGTGAATAAGAGACCCTGCATGGGGTTCGCTTGTAATTGAGATATTAGCAATTTGTCTGTAAATGGGTTTTAATGGTAGTCCCATATTCTTTAAGCAGTTGTTACTGCTGGTTCAAGAAGGATGTTTGAGTTTGGAACTCCAAGCTACAGTATAGGTGAGTTTCAAGTGATTCTCTATCCTGGATCCTACATGTGAACTGTTCAAGTAGAGATATATATGATGATAACATCTCAGATAACTGGTAAATGTGTATACAAAGTATGGTAAAGATTCTGCATGTGTAATGATGATATGTGTGAGGTATTGTTTGCATAAGAAGTTAAATAATAAGTATGCATGTAAAATTTGATATGAGAAAGTAAGAATAAGTCAGGTAAGATCTAAATATATATTGTCTGGAAAGATCTGGAGTCAGCCAATGTGTGAAGTGAGAGTTGATACGTTAAGTATGGTAGTTGGCGTATAAGTATATATCAAATATTATAAAAGTATCCGCCAAAGACAAAGATATGATCCAGAATTTGCAAGATGAGGAATTCAACTAAAAAGGTTCCCAAGTATTCTGTGCTAAAAACTCACAAAGTTCGCGTGAACTTACAAAGTGTTTGTTCTCGGTTCAGGTCTTGCTGTGAGAGTAAGTACGCCAGGAGGGATCAAGCATACAGATGATATCTTAGGATTAAGTTGTATAGTATACTATGCCAAGATTAGTCTGTCTTTAATGAGCTTTTGTGTTGTAATGTCTTACATTATTTTAAAAGTCTGTTGTATTCTTGGATGTCTTCTTTATTTATTTTGTTCAGAAAATATTTAATAATACAAAAAGAGATATGTTGAAAAAGGATCATACGCAGATTGTTTAAACATTTAGGCTAAGTGTTTGTATGTCGTAACATCCAATATTCAGACTCAATGATTCAGGTTGGGTAGAGGGTGTTACAGGTGGAGAAAAAATGACCATTTCTCTACTTCTGAATCTCATAAGTTTATTTCGGCCATAAATTATTTCCATGAAGAAAATTTTGGAGAGTTGTACGGTAGTTGTCGTGTCCTCAATAGGTTTGATCTTTTCTCTGGATACTGCTGTAAGGTAAATTGTTGACGAATGCAAAAAGATGTTGCCAAGGTATGATGGATGGTCCTTCTTGCACAGTTTGTGAGAATTCCACTAAAACAACCTTTCATTCGTTCAGGGTTTTGCAAGTGGCGAAAACAATTCGGAGGTAGTTAATCCTCCCGCATATAGTTGATAGGTTCTTCTCACTTCCATTCAACTAATGGTTACTGAAAAACATTTTCAATAAGAACAATATTAACCAAAATAGCATGGACTGGGGGATCCTTTTTGTGGCCATTTGTTAGTGGACATAGAAGCAACAAAATGCCTTTATTTTCAAGAATGATAGCTACAATTCCCAAGAGATTATTACTCAAAGTAAGCATGGACCATAAACATTGGGATGGCTAGAGATGGAGATCATTTTGGAATGAACTCACAGGTTTCTATAGTAAAATGGAGTTTGCCAAAAAGTGGTTGGATTAAATTGAATGCAGATGGTGCTGTCCAACGACATAATCATAGAGCTACAATAGGTGGGGTGCTTTAGGATCACGCTAGAAACTGGCTATTGGGTTATAATAGGAATGTTGGCTGTACTAGCATTGATAATGTAGAAATGTGGGCAATCATGGATAGTCTTTGCTTCGCTTGGGAGTTATGATATAGGAAAGTCATGGTTGAGAGTGACAACAGGGGTGTGATGTAGATGCTAACAAAAAAGTATAGATGTGTCAAGTAGTCAACCCTAGTGCGAAGGATCTCGGAGTACCGTAATGGCCCATGGGACATCTCTTTTTCTCGCATATTTAGAGAGACTAATGCAACAACGTATTATATGACAAAGTTATCTCTTAACAGGGCCCTTGGTTTGTACAAATTCAAAGAACCTCATCCTGGTGGAAGAACATTTCTGTTTGATGATATTTTTGATGTTGCTCATCTAAGGAGCTTTTGCATAGTTAACTGAGATAGGATTGTATGAAGTTGGGATACCGTATCATTTGTATCGCTTTCCAATAGTTTAATGTCATTTCAACATTTTCATCTTAAATTTCAGTACATCATATTGGATTTGATTTTTTTAAGGATGAAATTATTGAAATGACATTAAATTATTGGAAATAGATACAAATGACATGGTATCCCAATTTTATATAATTCTTTCTCTAATTAACTAAATTTTTTTGGTTGAGTATTGTTACCAAAATTGAATAGTGAGTTGGCGGAGAAAATTAAGGGGAGTAATGGGTTGAATTTTTTTTTTTTTTAACAAGCTGTCATGCGAAACTCAAAATATATATAGTATAGATATATTAATATAGATATAAATTTAGATCCAATTTAATCCACCTTATAAATAATTGAAAATTGCAATCACATACCTTTCTATGCTACCAAAGTCCAAACTTTGTTTTGGCCGCCCACTGAAACAAAAATATATGTAAAAAAAAAAAGAAAAAGAAAAATAACGGTAGTTTTTAAAAGATAATGGTACTTATTTCCCTTAAAATAGTTTTTAAGTGAATAATATTTTTAGAACATTAATTTTATTATATTTATTTTTTTAATATAATGCCTAGAATTATCTATAATTCCTTTTTAATCTTTAAATAGGATGATAATGCATTTCAACACACGTAAACTTAATATTGTTAGAGATATTTTTTTTATATAAAAAGAATTAGTTTTAAGTAATTTTATCGTGTATTACATATTATAAGATTTTAAACTCTCAGTTGATGTGGAAGATTTAATTTTTTTCACATGAATGCTTAAAATTTGAGTATAGAATTTGTTGATTTTTATCCATTTTAAAAAATATAAAAACTTAACAATTATCTCTTTTTAGTATAAAATAATAATAAAAGAGATTTTAAAAACATTTTTTTAAACGAAATTAAGTGGCGTAGCTTTCAAAAAGGATCGTAAGTGATTTGTCTAATTTAAAAGATAATTTATATTTATATTTTATTTTGGTTTTCATTATACTTATTTTTATTAAGCTTTTATATATTTTTCATTTACGTTCTTTTAAACATTTACAGTTGAAAGTTATTAATAATTTTATTCTATTTAGATTTTAGTTTTTTTAATTGGATGTATAAGATTATATATTTAAAAATATCAAAATATTAATTTTATTCAATTAAATGAGGGTAAATTACAAAAATAATCACTTTTGTTTACTTCAGATTATATTTTTAGCCACTTATGTTTAAAATGTTACGTTTTAGTCACTTACATTATCATTTTGTTACGAACTGATCACTCTACCATTAAGCTCCGGCGGTCCTACACGGGTTTTAAATGCTAACTTGGATGTATTATGTATAATATTTTTGAATAAAAATGCTAATAATTTTCTATTAAATTGTGTTATGTATTATATATAATTAATAACAATTTCAAATTTTTATGTTATTATTGTTTTGAGACAAATATTAGAGAGTAAGGGATTTACAATTTAGATAATGTTAATATATAACAAATATTGTAAATACTTATGAATTTGAGTGGTTTTGATTGTATTAGATATATATTGTTTCTAAAATTAAAAATTATTTTAAACTTAGGTGCAAAAGCCAAGCTATTACAAAGAACATAAACCAGCAAGCACTCCATCTAGTGGTGCCTGCAGAAACCCAACTCCTAACAGTCCATCATACGCCAGCTTTGATGGCATATCTGCAACTGCATTACACTCTTTCTAGCAACCATCTCCGAATGTGCCTGAGCAAAAGCGGTTCATCTCCCATACTCTCCTTGCCTAACATATTGGACACCCATAGATTATCCATCTCTAAAACCAGCCGTCCGATGTTCAATGTCCAGGCTCTTTGGATACCTTGAAGACCCACAACTTGGCTTCCACTTGCAGAGCATATGCCAAAATGTTTTATCTTTCAAATTTTCTTTCTCGTAATATTACATTTAAAAACACTTAAATTATATTTTTAAATTATTTATATCTTTCAAATATTGTTTCATCAATAAGTTTTCAATATTTTCTTAAATGAGTTGGTGCATAGTTAAGAATTTTTATAATAATAGAAATATATGATACTTATATATAAAAAATTTAACTAAATTGATTTTACGAGTGAACACCGATTCGATTAAAAATAATATCATAAAATTATTTTAAGTCTGTAACACCTTTAACAAAACCTTAATCATTGTCTTAGAAGAAACTTCATCCTAAAGACTATTACTATTTTATAAAGTAAGTACTCCCACTCAAATAAATAAAAGCACCAATAACTTGAAAGAAAGAGTTTTTAAATTTTATAAAACATAATATTAGGGTTTTTACTCACATAATAATCTATATTCCAAAGGACAAACATCGCTAATATTTTGTTTTTGGTAAAATGAGAACGTGAATTAAAACCCTAAAATGTTTAGGTGTATTTATAGGTAAAACTAATTTATCATGTATGGGTGAAATTAGAAGGTCGTTTTTCATGCAATGAATGTGCGTAAAAGCTTTAGGTACATGGTGGGAGACAATATCATTGTACATTATATTGTATACAAACACATGCTTTTGTGAAAACACGACACGTGCATAAAGTAAAGGTTTGTTCTATGATTATAATCGCCGTCACCATTTTGATGATAATCTCTTCCATAACATGAGGCCACCATTCCTTCTCAAAATCAGTCTTTTCTTCTCCTTTTCCTAAAGTTAATTCAACACGGTTTATGTGGAATTAAACCCCTCATTTCTCTACTAGGCGAAAAATAATAAAATATAGTGGCGTAAAGGTTTCGACATTCATGCATGCCCAACATATTGCTAAAAAGCGAACATAAATATGAATTTGGATTCCCACACGTCACAACTCTATTTGTGAAAAATCCACACATCCGCCATACAGACTTGTACACCACATCCGCCAAAGGTTTTTGAGAAATGTAAATATATTTTATCCATATGAAACAAATAAAAAAAAAAAAAATTGGAAGTGGTAACAACCATATCCCCCTTTTACGCCTAAATTCTAAAAAGCAAAAAAAGTTTCTTTAAACCCATCATATTTCCTTTTGACTTTTTTTTGGGTTATATTTATTTCCAATAGCATCCCTCTCATATTTTATCAAATTTGGGGTCAATTAGGGTTAGTCTGCCTCTATGAACGGTGAAGAATTCCTAAAGTTTTGTTCTTCAGGGCCTACAATAAAAGTGCTCTCTCAGATTACAAATTAAATACAAATGGTAACCAACTTTGACGCCATCAAAACTCCTCTTCCCATCATTGCTAACAAGAATATAATTTTATGGCTTTGTATTCCCTTTTTTAGATTCGTTCATGATAAAAATATTTAACTGAGTTGAGGATTTAGAATTAGGTTAAAAGTCATGATAAATCTAATTTTATAGATGTGACTAATCAACCCAAAACTAGGGGCACCTTAAAATAAATAAAAAAACATTTTTGTAATAACTAAGCACATTGTTAGTGATACCAATATTTGGATTGATTCGCATTTATTTAGTGGAAATTGATTTTTATACCATTACACTTTCGTTTTATCTTTGAACTTTTACAATCTTTCCCAGATAATATTTTATTTTTGGCTTAACCTAAAATCTAGTGCTCAACCATATGATTGGAAATTTGACAGTTTTAAAACCCAATTTATAAAAATAAAACCAAATGGAGTTTGGGCCATGTGCGCCGTCTACTAAATCTCCAAAAACCTTTGCAATTTCATATAACCTCATGCTTGGTTGTTGAATTTATTTAACACCCTCTTTTATTCTCTCTCTTTAGCCACTCATTTTTTATATACTAAAATTATTTAAATTTTTTATAAAGTCTTGGTACTATTGTTCACATTTTATTTTATTTTTTGTATCGTATTTATATTTATTATTTTTCGTATCGTGTCGTATTTTAACGAGTTTGTTTTTATCATGATATGGTCCCTATATCTCTCTCAATCTTTACTTTCTCTCTGTTTTCAATTTTGGAATCTAATTGTTTTAGCAACTTGGAAAGTAATGTGTTTTTTTGCTTTTGTTGGTTACCAAAAAAGCTTTTATTCACAAGCTCTACTACCAACAACATGATCAAGTTTGATAATAAGAAGATAAGGACCAAAAATAAATTAAAGAAAAAGTAAATATCATTTCAAATAATTAATTAAATATATCAAAAAGCGTCCAACATGCCCCTTCTGCTATACTATTAACAGTCAACTTTAAGTTAAATTTTTTTCTCAACTTATTAATTTCTTTATACACAAAATGTGTGGTTAATAAATACTCATTCAAGAAAGCCAGAAAGTAAGTTGAAATTCAATCTTGGTAAGGAGAGTTCTTCAACTCTTACACAACATGTTTTTAAAGAGGAGAATAGAGTTGCAGATTCGCCGGTAAAAATGGTCTCTAACAAAAAGGATGATGTTTAGGTTTTTGAGGAATTTTTTGAGAGCTCTTACATCTCTTGGAGTTCGATAGTGATAGGAATTCTTTTGTTTTATATTAGTTTGATATAATAGTTTGCTCGTCTTATCACAAAAAAAAAAAAAAACAAACTCATGTGACTAGGGGTGAGCAAAATCCGATTCGATTCAAAAAACTCGATAAAAAATTTAAATTTTGAATTAAATAGTTCCAGTTATTTGAGTTAATCAAGTTATTCGGATCAACTCGAATAAAAAATTAAGTTTTTGGTTTAACTCGAATATGAATTACACAATTCGAGTTATTCGAAAATCCGAATAAGAAAAGGCAAAACTACGTCATTTTGATAAATGTTTACCTTTTCTAAAGTTAAAAGTCAAAACTATTAAGTTAAAAGGCAAATTACGTTGTTTTGATAAATATTTACTCATTAAGTTAAAAGGTAAAACAATTATATTGTTTATGTAGTTAAATAATATTGTACTTCATCTACTAGTTAAATAATCGGTCCATATAAACGTAACATTGAGTATAAATAATATGATTCGTTAACTCGACTCGACTTAACTCGAAATTTTTTCACTCAATTCGAAAAAAATTCAAATTGAGTTCGGTTGCTAAAATATGATTCGTCAACTCGACTAACTCGAATTTTTTTGACTCGATTCGACTCGACTCGATCGAATACTCACCTCTACATGTGACTAATAAAAAAATGCATCATAATATTTTATCAAATCACGAGGGTTAATATTTTTATCAGACATCCATTTGACATTTGACGTAGCTTTAAATTATGTGATTTCTTCCTTTATTACAATATTAAAGAAGTTTATTTGAATTTGATTTACCCGAATTTAAATTAAAAAAACTAAATTGAAGAGTATATATTAATAATAATTTAAATAAAAAAAAAAAGAAAGTTGAAAATGACATTCAAAATTCAAAATAGGTGATCGGTTGTGGTTATGCTATTACATCTTCCTTAAAAGCAGTAAAAGTCGAGTTCTGTAGTAACCATCTCATAAAAACCCAAAAACTTAACATTCTCTTGCGCTGTGATCAGTGATCAAAATCATTGGCATCAAGGATACCGATAAAGAAGGAATCTCATACAAGCTTATGCTAGTTTTGATCCCAGAAGATAAAAAAGATTTACATACAATGATTGGGATTTTGAAAATTTTAAAAGCACAAATAAAAAGAAAGAAATAATTACTTTTTTTTTTTTTTTTCTTAGATGTCCCAAGAGAATGGAACTGCCGTAAGCTTTTTATTTATATGGAAATGTGTGCATATTTGGAAGGGAAAATAAGCCAAGAAGTTGCTTACACAATTCTGACACGCACCAAATATGGAGCATTGATTCTCTTGGCGGAAAAAGAGAAAAAAAAAAAAAACCAGATTTACAATAATTGGAAATATTAATTTGTTTATTAGCTGTAATAAATTCAGTAGTCCCCTGGCTGTTATAAATACATTTGAAGAGCAAGAGGAAGGGAAGAAGAAGAACCAAGCAAAGTTGAAAGAAAAGAGTGATAAACATGGTGCCTGACAACAATAGGAATGAGGTTGAGGATTATAAGTTAACTGTTCAAGTCCCTGAAACTGCCCATCAAGTTAGCACTGGTACAAATAAATATATATACACACATACATATTATAGCCATTTTCTATGTAAAAGATTGCTCCTCTTCTTTTTCTTTTTGTTCATTCTGGGTTCTTCTTTTTGTCTTCTGTTTGTATTTTAGTTGAGATTTTTGGGATGCTGCAACACCTTTTTATGGCAGTTTTTTTGTTTTTTCTTATTTTCTGCAAACTGCAAATTGCAGAGTAGTTTCATTTTCCATCTCCAGTGGTTTTTTTGTTGTTGATATTTTTTATGCCATAAAAATAAAATATTTTCTTTCACATTAAACAAAATTTCTTTCTTGGTGTTGTGTGTTTGTATGAATTTCACTGTGTTAATAAATTTTTTCTTCAATAAATTCTGATATGTTTTAAGTGTCCATGTCATTTCTAAAATCATTAGCTTTACTAATTGTGTTTTGATGCTGAAGATTTTTTTTTCCTTTGCAGCATTTTCATAGACATAACAAAATTTCTGTTCATTTTCTTTTTCTATTTGGGGTTACTGTATTAGGATAGCGCCAACAGTCTCTTTTTAAAACTTTTTTCCTTTTTCCTTTATATTATGTTTTCGAATTAAGTTCTTCAATGGCTTCTTGATTTGTTTATTTTCCTTTTCTGTAAGATGCTGAATAAATAGTGAAAAGTTGTGTGATGTTACTTTACCAGATGGGAATATTTCAAAATAGTGAAACAAATTGGAATAAATTCTTCAGAGTACCTGTTCTTGGGGTGAATTTGTCAGATGATGATCTATTTTTCCATTAGAGCTCATTGGACCTTGTTGTTTATTATACAGATTCATGGCTCCAGGCCGGTTTTGTCTTGACAACTGGTGTTAACAGTGTATTTGTGTTGGGATATTCTGGGACAATCATGGTCCCTCTTGGCTGGATAGGAGGCATAGTCGGTTTGCTTTTAGCCACCGTGCTGTCGCTGAACGCCAACATGCTTGTTGCCAAGCTCCATGAACATGGGGGAAAGAGGCATATCAGATACAGAGATCTTGCAGCACAAATATACGGTGCGAGGCTTAACTAAAACGAAAACGAAAACGAAATCTCATAATCTCGCTTAGTTAAGATCTTCACGTGTAACTATATGTTTCATTTATGCTTGATGAACACAGGTAGGAGAGCCTATACTATTACATGGGCAATGCAATATATCAATCTGTTCATGATTAACATTGGGTTTCTCATTTTGGGTGGTTCTGCTTTAAAGGTAAGACCATATTGTTTAAATTCACTTATTTTACTTGTCAAATCTACATTTTGAGTTGAAGATAGTTGTTACAAACGGTTGCAGAACATCCTAAAGACGATTCAATAGTCTGCTATCCCGACATTTCCGACCTTTTTCTATGCTTATCCGCTCCATGAATAAGGACTCGGTTTGGTGATTTTATATAAAGGTTCATATAGATATCATAGTCCCTAAATCTTTTAACATGTGAATATGCAAATGCAGGCTTGTTTTGCCCTTTTCAATTATGAGCACACCATGAAGCTTCCATACTGTATTGCAATAACTGGGTTTGCTTGTACTTTGTTTGCCATATCGACACCGCATCTGTCAGCTCTAAGAGTATGGTTGGGATGTTCAACAGTTCTCAGCTTGATATATATCATCGTGGCATGTGTGCTTGCAGCTAAAGACGGTAAGTTCTAATATTTGATATTCGCACTGTTCGGTTTATCACATGGGATGTTTCATTTTACAATCTGAAACTGACGATTGAACTGCAGATAGAACACTTACTAAATCAGTTTATTACTGCATTTTCTTGTAAAGAATGAGCCCTAACATACAATGATCCCTAGTCAATGAACAATCTTGCTTTACAAAGTATAGAAAATATTCAAGCCCTTTGACAATTTGGTTCTCTTGTGTGGAATAAAATGTACGAAATACAAGCCTCGGTTGATTTCCGGCGTGCTGTTTGGGCAGGTTTCCAGCCTCTATACCGGGGTGAAAGGGAGCCGGCTTTACGTGAATCAGTAAGAGAGGGCTTTCCAAGAGGGTTAAAGCAGTGCTGACCTTTGTAGCCTATTTAGGTCAGTGTTACCCTGTGGGAATGGGAATATTGGCTCGAATAATGAGTTAAGGCCTTCGGGTGTTTGTCGTTAGCTACCTTGAACTTGAAGCTAATCACTTTAGAGCTTTAGATTATGCATCTGAATATTGCAGTCAACTAGATCTTGATGTTGCCAATTTTGAAAACTAAAATCACTTTAGAGCTTTAGTCTAGTAAACTAAAATCCTAATTGATGTTTCCAATTTTTATAGCCTTAAGAAGTTTTTGAGCTTTCATATGCATGAAATCAACTAGATCTTTGCCTGTCATCTACCAAATAAATTGACACTGTTTAGCTCCTGCAACATTGAGGGAAATTTACTTGATTTTCCGATTAAGGCTGTTAGCTTACCTTGATGGATACGCTAGGAAATATAAGAAATAACTAATATTGGGTTAGATTTTACCTTATACATAGACTATAGCCTTACATACAAGTGGCGGGTGTTAACATCATTCAGATTGAGTTGAGTTTGATTTGGATCCCTGATGTACCCTGTTTGTGGTTCTGATATTTTTTCTGCGTTTATATGACAATAACAACTCCGATGCTGTTATAGGAGCTAATGCACCACCCCGAGATTATAGCATACATGGGGAATCTTCTAGCAGAATTTTTACAACTATAGGAGCATCTGCAAATCTTGTGTTTGCATTCAATACTGGAATGTTACCAGAAATACAGGTAGGCCAGATTACAAGTTCATCCATCCACTGCTCCTTCATAAAAACCTTGAAACTTGTTCCTTTACCACTATGAATTAGTTGCTGCACAGGCAAGCCTTCTTTTTGTTCATTTTGCACTTGAGAAAATGTTTACATCTTTCTTTGCATGCACTTTAGCTTTGTCCAAATGATGACAAGACCAAGGTTCTCACGCATACATCAGTTTTGCATATGGAACTTCTTGTTTGCTTCATATTTGGTTTACCTTCTGAAATCAGTCAGCTCAGCCATACTGACCCATCCGCTTGTGTTTCGGTCTGGAGGATATGTCTTGAGAATCAAGCAAAGATGGATGGATTAGGGTGGCTCCTACATTTAAATCTTACTCGCATCGAATAATGCCTATGAAATTTGTCGAAATCTGATTTCTTCTACCCTAAGACTTCACATAGGTTGAGTTTGTGCCCATGTTTTCTCTGCTGCTGAAACCTTGTTCTCTTAACAGGCAACAGTGAGGCAGCCTGCAGTGAAGAACACGCTGAAAGCTTTGTACTTTCAGTTCACCATCGGAGTTGTACCGATGTTTGCCATTACCTTTATTGGCTACTGGGCTTACGGAGCTTCAACATCCACATACTTGCTTAATAGCGTAAGCGGTCCACTTTGGGTGAAGGCGGCTGCTAACATTTCTGCCTTCCTGCAATCCATCATTTGTTTGCACGTGAGTAAACACTTGCTTGTTTGTATCATTAACCATCTTTAGCAATGCTTCACAAACCTCTGAACTTCCTCCGCTGGCTGCTGCAGATATTCGCGAGTCCAACTTATGAGTATTTGGACACCAAGTTCGGCATTAGAGGAAGCGCCTTGCAGCTTAACAGCTTGTCCTTCAGAATTGCAGCAAGAGGCGGGTACCTCGTTATCAGTACACTGGTGTCGGCTCTTCTACCGTTCCTCGGAGATTTCGAAAGCCTTACGGGGGCATTGAGCACGTTTCCACTAACATTTATCCTAGCAAACCACATGTACATTGTGGCAAAGAAGGACAAACTGAGTACCTTGCAAAAGTTCTGGCATTGGCTCAATGTCATTGTCTTCGCTCTCATGTCCATTGCAGCAACGATTGCATCTTTGAGGCTCATAGCTGTTGATTCCAAAGAATACCATGTGTTTGCTGATGTGTGATATCTACAAGGGCTGAGAAAAATGCCTAAAATTAGCAGAAATCCGATTCGAAATTAGCCTTCGCTTCGGTTTTGATTAGACTAATAATATCAATGTAATGTATTCATTCGGTTCTCGGTTCATAACTTTAAAAAAAAAAAAAAAAAAAAACACAAATATTATTAAAACAGAACAGAAAAGAGCCGAACCGAACCGAATTTTATTTTGATTTAATTTTAGCTAGTGTTTAATTTCTGATGGTATAAAAATAAATAAATATATTTTATTTCTAAGTCTACCCTTAAAATTCAATTTGGTTGTTTATGGTGTTTAATTACACACACAGTTAGATAGTAGACATCAGAATGATAGAAATGGTGGAGCCTTCCACTATTTCTGAGTTAGACACAAACCTAAAATTCGATTCTAAAAATGGGGGGATACAACCTGACTTTACAAAAAGGAGATGTAGGAGCTACTTTCTCAACTTGATGCTTGTTTCTTTCTCGAAAAGTCGTGTTTCCTTGGTTCAACAGATGATGATGGATCACATCAAATAAGGGTGGGATCAGATGTATGGCCTCTTAAGATAGTTGACAAAGCAATCAGTTTCGTGATGGATACCCGCGATTCCAACTTACGTCTAATTGTTTAACCCCCACATGTCCCTGCAACTGGTTGCAGAATCCGGTAAATAAGCCTCCAATGTGGATATCTCCGATTTTCTCTCATGTATTTGATTAGTAGCAGACATAAACATCTTACCTGGAAACCAACTTTACAAGAATGCAGATTGCACTGAGTAGTAGGAGAGGAACTCTCTCGTATATTGCTTGGCGTAAATGGGTCTGCCATTCTGAGTTGGGAGCAACAAAACCAGCCTCCTTTAATATTTGCCACCGGACCCCATTTTCTGCAATAACAAAGGGTTACCATCAATCTCCATACACTGTCACACTAGGATAAGTAAAATCCCAATTGCTACATTTTCAGTTTCAGCTAGTGAATGCAAACCTAACCACCGTTTCTTTTCCATCCATACTGCCCTTAAATGACTTAAAAACTATTTCTTTTAAGAATTATTATAATAATTCCTTTTGCTATTTTTATGTTTAGATATCTAACCCCAAAATAATTATCTATAATTGATAAGTCTTTTATAAATATAGTTTTTTCATAAATTTTTTTGGAGATGACATCTAGCTCAAACTCGTCTCATCTCAATATATTTACTAAAATTTTCTTATTTTAATTTGTAACAAAATTCTAATTTTTTTAATTTTATAAATATTTTATGTATTTTAAATATTACGATTTCTTGATTTTATAAAATTTTATAAAAATTAACATAAAATAAATTACTTTATAAAACTTCGAATCAGGTCAGAGCCTCGAGATCATAGTATAGTGCTAACATATTAAACAAGATTAAGGGTAAAAGGGATTCAAATATTTATAAGTAAAAATCAAGTTGAGGTCAAAGCAGGCAAAAAAAACTGTAGTTAAGTGTCATTACAAGCAACTTCAGAGAGCTCGCCCTTTCTCTTTTGCAACTATTAATGAAAATTTCAAGTAAAGTGATAATAGTCTATGAGAGTTTCACAACTTTAAATGTAAAAACATTTAACTATTCATCATATTAAATTTTAAATTTGTATATCCATGTTACGACACAAAAGTCAAGGATTGCTTGTTATGGCAAGTCACACCATAAGGGTACAAAGAATCGCTAAAGTAGAGATAATTCACACTGTAGATGGTGCAGAAAATCATTAAGATTTGTGGTTTTTGGGTATCTCGAAAGCTTGGAGAGATTTGGCAGAGCTTTGGGATATATCCTAGCGCCCTCTTTTTTTATGGTGAAGAGAGCTTTTATAAAGGGGAGAGAGTTTTGACGTGGGTCTCACTAGAATGATGCCCTACTATACATATGGTGGCTAAAGAGGCATAGATGTTCCACTAGAATGTGATGGGATGACTTGATGATGATATGTAAGAGTAGGTATAACTATTGCCCCCTCGTAGTCAAAAGAAGTTTATAAAGTGAGGTTCTTTGAGAATGTAATGTTGGGGCTACATGGTGTCATTCCTTTGGTGAAGGAAGATGCTTTTTTCCATTTGGAATGAGGTTTAATTGCATTATACTTAAAAACTACTTGGGAAGAAAATTTGTCGTAGTCGGCCTAAAGAGGCAAAATAAGATGCCTTGTTGGCATATTTGGTGAAGTAGTCTTGAATAGGTGAAATACTTGGGAAGAAAATTTGGAAAAGACAGACTAAATAGGCAAAATAAAATTTCCTAAAAGGTAAATTTGGTGAAACAATCTTGAATAGGTGAAAGATAATGCAAATACTTGGGAAGCAAATTTGGAAAAGTCAGACTAAATAGGCAAAATAAGATGACTTAGAGGTAAATTTGATGAAGTAGTCTTAAAGAGGTGAAATATGATGCCTTGGAGGTAAGTATGAAAGAATAATGTTATGACGCCTTGGAGGCGAGTATGGAAGAACAATGCTAATAGGTCTTCTTTTCATGTAGTCTTGCATGCATGGTCATGCTAGATACATATAAGGAGATACACATAAATAATAAAGTCATACCTTAGAAGTAAACATACAATGAACTCTTCCCTTAAGAGGTTTACCTAAGTAGGCAAAATAAGTAAATGATTAACATTATAAGAGTAGATATATAATAAACTCTCCAAAGAAGGGGTTTGCCTAAATGAAAGAACTCTATAATAGTAGATATATAATGAACTCTCCAATAAAGGATTTTACTTAAATGAGTGAACTCCGAAAGTGTAGATATATAATGAACTCTCCGATGAAAGGGTTCACGTAAATGAGTGAACACCATAGGAGTAGACATATAATGAACGGTTCGCGTGAATGAGTGAACTTCATAAGAGTAGATATATAATGAACTCTCCAACATTGTTTTCAATGCCTTCTATTCTTTTTTATTTATTTATGTAGCCTTTCTTCTACTTAGATAAATTTATGTCAATCTTATGAATTGTTTAAAAATATTCCTATCTTACTTGGCATGTTGTATTGTTTTCCGTTGAAGCCTTAAAAAGCTATTTCCTCTTCCGCGGGATTCTGCCTTTACTGCTCGTTCCGGTACCTAGTAGGGATGACATTTACTTTTTAGTGAGTTGGGGCCTTAAGAGGCATCACCCAACGAGGAATTGGAGCCTTAAAAGGCTTCACTAAAAGTGCCATTGGGGCTCTTGAAAGGCCTATGCCATGAACGACATAGGGTACTTTAGATGCCTCACTTGATGGGGCACTAGAGCATTAGGAGATTTCACTGGAAACAATATTCAGGCCTTCAGAAGGCCATTTTTGTTAAAAATTTACTTTGCTAGTTATCATATTTTAACGAGTTGAGGCTTTAAGAGACCTTGCTTGATGAGGCATTAAAGACTTAGAAGGCTTTATCGAAAATGATGGTGACACCCTCGAAAGGCTTATGCTCGATGGGACAATAAAGCCTTAAGAGGCTTTGTCAGGGGAAACATTGGGCCTTAGAATGTCATAGTTGATGAAGAGTTACTTTGATGAAGGCTTCTTCCTTTCGCAATCATATTACCATACTTACCAAATTATGTGACACACACCTAGTAACTATCTTTCTTATTTCTATGAACATATATTTGGGCTTACATACCTAAATGAAGGGGCATTTTACATATAACATCTCTTTAATTGCCTTATGTTCCACTTCTTAAGGATGGGTTAATCGTTGAGCCATAAAAGTGTTGGAAAAAAAAAATAAAAAACAACGTTTTTAGCATAATGGAATTTTAGAATTTTCTTACAATCAAGCCTTCTGGTATTTATATTAATAAACCCTTAACTGAATTATTACTTGTGCATTGCGTAAGGCGTTCTAAGTTACTTTATGATTTTTTACCAAACAATCTTTTCCGCTATCTTTGAACCCTTAATTACTTTGTGTATGGGTTCAAACAAAACAAACCAAATGCACAAAATGAAAACTCTTATTAACTTTCAATGGGGAAGTTAATTTCTCTTGATGGGAATCGAAAACTTTGAGCTTTCTAGAAAATAAAATTTATTCTTGTAATAAATTACCACTATTTTCTAACAGAGAAATTGATAGGAAAACGATACAAGAGTCTTACTTGAACAAAGGGTAATTAAATAATAATATTTTAATATAAAAATATAATTTCCCCTATTTGGGAAACCCTAGAGGCGACGGGAACCCTAAGGGATACTAAGGTTTGCTGCTCCTCTCACATGGGATGGGCTCATTGGGCTCATTTCATGTACTGGGTACAATTATATGTGTTATCAGGACTTTTAACCAACACTTATCATTTATCCAATCCAATAACTATTTTATATTTCCCAAAATATTAACTAATTAAATTAATTAATTTATCCAATTAAATTATTTTCTCAACCCAATTGTAATTTCATTAAAATCATAGCTTTTTCGTATTAGAGTCTATGAGGAAATATATTTATTTGCCCTAATCAATAAAACTATAATGATTAATTAATTTAATTCTCACTTCAAACTTCAATTATTTAATTGCAATAAATTAAATAATAATTCGAAGAAATTAATTTAATTTCTATGTCATGTTTTGTACTTAGCGAGAAAATGCATTCATAGCGGATGATGATACATGCAATCTATTTATCTCAATCATTGTTTTCATTCATTTCATAATATCGATTCTACATGCATTTCATTTTGGGTTATATCGAGTTAGCGAATGGGTCGATTGGACATATAATTAGGGCTTAAATAATTTGTAATTAATTTTTGAATCTTCGTCTATTAATTACAACATTATTTAGTTATGGAGTCATTCCACTAAAGTACAATGATTGGACATGCCATTGACTACAAATAGTGTTGCATGTGATTTATTTATCTAATTATTCATTTTCATTCATCTCATCAATTTAAATGCAAATCATCAAGGTTGTACCGAGCTAGTAGAGGGACCGATTGGACATATATAATTAGGGCTCAAATAATTTTAAATTAAGTTCTGACTCTTCACCTTTTAATTACAACATTATTTAGTCATGGAGTCATTCTACTGTAGTACCAGGACTGAGCTCTCGCTATTATATACCATTACGAAGGCAACTCACTTAGTGTTAGTCCGATGACCTTGTCATATGTGTGTTACCCTCATAGGTTATCCTTGATATCTTAGGGTTAAATTCATTCACCTAATATGTTCCTATTGTTGGATCTAGTGCCCTAAGTGTAGTATATTCATTTTGCATACTTGTATTTTTCGAATAAATTGGTTTGATAAAATATCCATTGTTTACATTAATATTCTTTGTATATTGTCCTCAACAGTTTTTGCACGTTATGCAAAATGAAAACAAATATTGGCTCACTGATTGTTTAACATTTAACTAATACTAAGCAGTATTACGTGATCGGATTGTAATACGGAAAGACAACTTGTATTAGTATATAATCTAAATATGTCCTTAGTATAATTGAAAATGAGAAAATTGATTAAAAGATTGATATGTTGTCTATCAAGTCCAATTGGGGAGATGTTTTGTTTTAAGCATCGAAGCGGATGACTCCCAGAAGACAGAGACATAGATGCGACTGAGACTTGTTGGACTGAGACAGGACCCAAGTAGAATAGATCCTAGATTTGTATATGGACTTATTCACTTGTGACATTTGTAGTGTGGCGTGCCTTAATCTTATGTTCAACTAGATAAAGAGCCAAAAATTGGTATGTTGGGTATACGACTTCTGTAGTATGTAACATCATTTACAATAGTGGAATTCAAAGCCCAACTAAAGGGTAATGATATCCTCTCATTGGCATTACATGATAGATGAAAAGTAAATGTGGCTATTGGTCGTTTGTCTTTATGATAAATGACTTGATTACTATTTGAAAATAGTTGACTTTTCATGAAAGAAAATGTAATGGTTACCATGAGATAAGATAGGATCATATTGGGAGAACAAATTTATCCCAAAGAGACTAAGGATATCCTATCAGGGTAACACACTTATGATAAAGTCATTGGACGAGCACTTATTAAGTAGCTTTTGTAATGGTATACAATTAAGGAGAGCTCAGTCATGATACTATAGTGGAACGACTTTATGACTAATAAGTTTATAATTAATAGGCAAAAAGTTGGAACTTAAATATAAATTATTTAAGCCTTAATTATATTTGTCTAAGCAGTCCATTGTTGGATTTGGAGCCGTAAGTGTAGTATTTTTGTCTATGTACACTTGTAATTTTTTCGAATAGATTGGTTAATAAAATAACTCATGAATTTCATTAACATACTTTGTATAATGTCATCATGTGATTTTTACATGCAAACCAAAATAGAAGCAAATATTGTCTCACTGGTTGTTTAATGTTTAAATGAATACTAAGCGGTATTATGTGGTCGGATCGTAATACGGAAAAGCAACTGGTATTAGTAGACGAACCTAAACATGTCCTTAGTCTAATCAAAAATGAGCAAACCAATTGAAAGAATAATATGTCGTCTATCAAGTCCAATTGTAGAGATGCTTTTTCTTAGGCATCGGAGCGGATGACTTCTAGAAGATAGAGACATAGATGTAACTGACTGTGCTGACAGTACAACGAACATGACCCAAGCAGAATAGATCCTAAATTTTTTTATGGATTTATTCACTTGTGACATCCATAGTATGACATACCTAAATCTTGAGTGGATGGCGGACTATGTATGCGTGACTCATACACTTTAAAAAGAGAAAAAGCTTGAGTTCAAATAGATAAGGAATCGAAAGCTGGTACGTTTGGTATAAGACTTTTACAATATGTAGCGCCATTCAAAATAGTGGAATTTATAGCTCAAGATATGAGTAAATGATATTCTCTCATTGGCATTATATGGTTGATAAAAAGTAAATGTGGTCACGGGTCGTTCATCTTTGTGGTGAACGACTTGATTACTATTTGATAGTAATTGATTTTTCATGACAGATTATGTAATGGTTACCATGAGATAAAATATGATCATATTAATGATATTCTATGAGGGTAAAACACTTATGATAAGGTCATTGGATGAGCACTGATCAAATTACTTTCGTAATGGTATGCCGTTGGAGAGAGCGCAACCACGATACTATAATGGAATGACTTCGTGACTAAATGAGTTTATAATTAATATGTGAAAAGTTGGAACTTAATTATAAATCATTTGAGCCTTAATCGCATATGTCCAATCAATCCCTCCGCTAGCTCGTTGAAACTAGAAATAAATTGCATATTGAATCAAATGAGCAGAGATGGATAGAAATGGTAAAAATGGTAAAAATGGAGAAATGAAAAATATTTGGAAATGAAAGTGGTTTTCTCCAAAATGAAAATGACCTGGAAATGAATTTATAGTTTTCGAATAAAATGAAGTTCGAAAATGAAAATAAATCATTTGGTAATAGTGAATCTATTGAGTATGGAAATATTAAATATATTTTCTCATAGATTCTTTTACGGTAAAGTCGTCATGATTTTATCAGAATTAGAATTGGGCTGAGAAACTTATTTAATTGGGAGAGATGTTTATTATGGAAAATAGAAAAACAAATATCGGGTTGGATCAAATTATAAAGTACTATGTTAAAAGTCCTAGAAGTACTTGTAATTGGATTGGATATGGGAGAGATATTGTTATTTTGCTCGAAAATAGTGAGTTTTATTCTCTGTGTATAAATTATATTTTTTGGAATAACAATTCTACTCGTTTCTATTAGAGAGAAATTTTACTCACACTGAAAGTAAAGAAAACTATTTCTGGTTTTATGTTTGATTCGAATTAGTCCTGCTCATACTCGAACCAATTCATGGTACAAGAATACGGAGAATGTCATTTGGTTAAAAGTCAGGAAAAACAAGGATCCGTCTAACCGAAACCACATGTGCGATTTCGATAAAGGGTTTATTGCTGTAAATATCACAAATAGGCTCAGTTTTCAAAATTTTTATTTTTCGCTATGCAAGAATATTGTTTTCGAACCGTATTTTTCCAATAATTGATATCGGAGCCAGGTTGTGCTATGTTTAAAGTATAAATCAAAATCAAAATTCTCTCTTCTTCATGTGTGATTAATTTTGACAAGATGTGACATTCTTGTAATTGTATGCATGTTTAGGGGAATGTATGAGAATGATTGTATTTTATTATTTTATTATTATGTATGATTAAGTAATTTTCTCAAACTTGTGATTCCTAAAAAATTAAATGTAATTTATTAATTTCTCGGGCATGTATAAATCAGATCATTGACTATCATCTCCACGCATGGTTTAATTTTATTATTTGAGAATAAAATATGTGAGCTAAAAGTGAACATAGAATTTATGTAACTTAAATTTTTCCACAGAACTCAGAGAACCAAGACACATTAAAAAAGATTGAGACAATGCAAACCCGACCTAGCCAAACTGGCAATAGACCGATGGTGGTTCGACAACAGGAGGCTATCGGTGGTTCGACGATAATGGCCGGTGGCAGTCGACGGTGGGTGACGATGACCCAAGATAGGCCATCGTTGGCTGACAACAGTAGATCGACGGTGGTCACTAATGGCAGAAAGGCGATGACGACGAAACATGAACCGATACTGCAACAGAAGTTCGTAGTGGCAAAATGAGAAGAACTAAAGTATGCTTTGGGGTGAATTTTATAATTTTTTATTTTATTTTAATTTTTTTTAGGATGAAATCATGAAAACTTTGGCTGTGTAGGGTTATTTAAATTTTTATGCATTTATTTATGTGATAAGCATGATGATATTTATTGGATTGCGAATGTATGTTCATGCATATGTATGATAAGCATGCCATATAGTTTAGGGAAGAATGCCACATGTACTTGTCATGCATATATTGATCATTCATGATTGAAATAGGACATTAAAAACCTTGCATTTTTTTAAAAATTGAGTGGGAGAAGGTCCTACGACTTCCATCAATGGCCTCTTGTGATGACATGGCAGTTTAACTACCCCACGATATGATTGTCATGTGGATCTCATTGAGGAGATTTTTTGAAAGTAAGTAGAACTGTCTTGTAATCGTATGATAGTTGAAACGACCTCTGTGGTAGGTATTATCATACGATACAACAATAAGTTTTGTCTTCAAAGAAGACAACTAGTCACAACATGTTACTCGATGAGATTATCCCATGATGACTCATTTGTGGTACATGATGCGATAAATGTTGAGTTGATGGTTATACACACAAGATCTTCTAGTTAAGTAACTTCCCACGAAGCTCTACTTATGTTAAAATGATGGCCAAACATTAAATGATTATTAGTACGTGTGAATATGTAAAGAGTTAGGTTCACGAATTGATTGGATGAAAATCCATGTTCTCACTAGTTGATCATAATCACCCCACAGTAGCTTGATTTAATAGGTGTAGGAATTATCGTTGCAACAACTTACAAATGTTTTCAAGGTTTAATGTTAGGCGCATGTATCATTTTAATGCATATCGTAATGTTGTAAAATATTTTTAAATATTTGCTTAATAAAAATATATTAATGAATGTTTTATTTTTAGTTTAAAAATGACACCTACTCCCTTATTAAATATACTCACCGAGAACAATTTGAAAAAAAAATAACTATAAGAAATGGAAAAAGAACCTAATTGATTGTCCTAAGTTGTGAGAAACTTAAAATAATTCTTGATAATAGTGCCTTATGACCACCCAAGCTGAGGCTAGAAAATGCTAGAAGGAGTCTAATGAGATAACTCGTTGCTATATGCTAGCAAGCGTGACCAACACCTTTTATAAGCAACTGGAGAGTTGTAAGATTGCCACATCGATTCTAGACAAACTTGAAGATATGTTCGAAGGCCAAGCTGCCTTGGCTCGAAAGTCGACTATTACTAGCTTGATGAATGCCCAACAAAATCTTGTCATTCTGGTAAAAAACCATATGATCATTCTTATGGGGTATTTTGTCGATGTCACGGATAATGAGTCCAATTTGGAATAGAACACTCAGTTTGAGATGGTGTTCAAGAGCTTCTCCAAGGCTTTTGCAGGCTTTCGGGTCGCATATAACCTTGTGAACAAAAACCTGACACTTACACAACTCAATAAGGAATTACAATCCTATGAGTTGATGTGTCAATCGGTTTGAAGAGTAGAAGGAAATATAGTTGTCTCTTCTTCATCAAAATGGAAGGGAAAATGTGCTAAGGTCTTTGGGCCACCACAAGTGGAAAGGAAGAGAACCAAGAAGCCTAAAGACTTATCTAAGTCTAAATGCTTCTTCTGCAGTAAGAAATACCTCAACACTAAAGGCAAAGGTAAGAAACTCTTTATGATATAAGTTTTTTTAATGGAAGATTCAATAGGCTAGTGGGTCATTGATTCAAGAGCCATTAATCACGTATGTGTTTCTCTATAGGTTTTTGAGGAGATGAAAGATCTTAGAGATAAAAGTTTATTGTTGCGGACTGAAAATAGGACAATTGTGGTAGTTAAAGTAGTGAGAGATGTACATATTTACTTTGATAATTTTAGGAAGATTATTTTGAAAGACGTTTTTCTATGTACTAAGTTTCAAAAGAAACTTGGTTTCTGTTGCATGTTTATATAAAGACGGCTTGACCGTGTTTTTTAATAATAGTATTGCAATATTTAAAAATTGCAAACTAATTTGTAATGTTTGAATTTCAAATAATTTCTATTTCATCAAACCAAAGATGTACACACTACTTGAGATTGAAATTTCGAATAAAAGACTTAAAACTTCTCATTCTAATGAGGCATACCTTTGGCATTTGAGACTTGGTCATCTTAACCAAGAAAAATCATTAGACTTGTGAAAGATGACACTTTAAGTTCGATTAAAGAAGTCGATCTTCCACAATGTGAATCTTGCTGGGAAGGTAAGATGACTAAGCGATCTTTTAAATGCAAAAGGAACGAGGGTTATGAAACCCTTAGAGTATTAGTGTGAGAGGTGGTTATGAATACTATGTAACCTTTATTGATGATCATTCTAGATATAGTTATATGTATCTAATGCACCGCAAGAGTGAAACCTTTGATAAGTTCAAAGAGTTTCGTGTAGAAGTGGTGAAATAACTCTGCTTACCCATAAAGGCATTTCAGTCTGATCAAGATAGGAAATATTTATCAGATGAGTTCTAAGGGTACCTCATAGAGAATGAAATTCTATCCCAGTTAATTGTGTTGGGCACTCCACAATAGAATGGCGTGGCAGAGAGAAGAAATCAAAGGTTTTTAGACATGGTTCATTCGATGTTAAGTTATTCAAATCCAATCTCTTTTTGGGGATACGTGGTATAGACGACTTGCTATTTTGAATGATGTACCAACTAAGGCAACATCGAAAAATCTACACGAATTTTGGAAAACCATTTAAGGATTTGAGGATGCCTAGCCCACGTATTGGATTCACGAATAAAATTGTGCATGTTTGTAGGAAATCTAAAAAGAACAAAGGGTGATTTGTTTTGTAACTCGAAAGAGAAAACTGTGATAGTGTTAACTCATGTTACTTTCCATGAAGAAATTTACATGAATGAGTTCAAACCTCGAAGTAAAGAAGTACTCGAGAAACTTTCAAGAAATATGAAAAACCCTAAAAAAAAGTTCGAAAACCAACTTTTAGTAGTAGACATGCAGACGATAAGCATCATAGGGTGCTTTATCGTAGTGGGAGGGTCTCTCGTAGGCCTGAGTTCTTCCAATCTGGTGGAAGTGTTTGAAACATTGAGTCTGCTGAATAGGAAGATATTAACCAACTCACATAAGATAAAGCAATGTAAAGTGCTGAATCGAAGCTCTGAGAATTAACTATGAAAGCTGAGATGGATTTTCTGGATTTATCAAAAGGGATAAAGCCCAAAGGGTATAAGTAGATCTAAAGAAGAAAATAAATGCAGATGGAAAAGTGGAAACTTATAAGGCCAGATTTGTAGAAAAGGTTATACTTAGAAAGAATGTATTGATTTTGAAGAAACCTTCTCTCCGGTTGCCATGCTCAAGTTAATTTGCATATTGTTATCCATTGCGGCGGCTCTCGATTACAAGATCTGGTAAATGGATGTCAAGATAACGTTCTTGAATGACTATATTGAAGAGAGCATATACATGATGCAACCTACTAGATATATAGCTAAGGAAATCAGCATAAAGTTTGCAAACTGCTTAGATCCATATATGGACTTAAGCAAGAATTCCGCTCATGGAATCAAATATTTGATCAAGAGATCAAGACTTTTGGATTTGAGCAAAACATAGATGAACCTTGTGTTGATAAATATTTAGGGGATGAAAAGGTAATCTTTCTCATTCTATATATCGATGACATTCTACTCATTAGGAATGATGTAAGGACATTGTCGATTAAACTATGGTTAACCCAACAGTTTAGCATAAAAGACTTGGCAGAAATTAATTTTGTTCTAGGTATTCGAATCCTAAGGGATTGATAGAACAAAGTGATAGCACTATCTCCAGCTTCATACATAGACAAGATATTGGAACATTTGATTCGAAGAAGGGAAATCAACATTCTGTATCAGGATTTCATCTTTCTTTGGAGGACTGTCCTAAGACAGCAGAAGAAAGAGAAAGCATAAGAAAGGTCCCTTATGTTTCGACAGTTGGAAGTCTCATGTATGCTATGTTGTGCACACGTCCAGATATTTGTTTCGCATTGGGATTGGTGAGTCAATATCAAGCGAATCCAGGACTAAGACAGTGGCAAACAGTCAAGCATATACTTAAGTATTTACGAAGAACGGGGGATTATATGCTTGTGTATTATGGAGGAGATCTTACTCTTATTAGATATACTGATTCTAACTTCCAAATGTGTCATGATTCGAGAAAATTAACATCGGGTTGTGTTTTTGTCCTAAACTACAAGTTCAAAGTATGAATAAGTGTCAGGTAAGGCTACATTACTAACTTCACTATGAAGGGTCATAGTATGAATAAGTGTCAAGTAAGGTTCATAGTATGAAAATTTGTGGCACTATAATAGTGCAGATATAGCTAAACCTCAAAGAAACCACATAAGGACAAAACACATTTATAGAAAGTATCATAAATGAGACATTAGTGTTTGACAGAACAACGGATGTAGTCAAAGATCGTATCTGAGGACAAAACCTGGGGATTTTTTTTACCAAGACTCTACTACCTAGAGAGATATTTAGGAAACATATGGAGGGCATAAGAATGTGAAACATGTCTCATCTACTTCACTAGTGCATGGGATATTATTGGACCTGGTGCCTTAAGTGTAGTAGTTTTATCTATGTACACTTGTATTTTTTTTCAAATAGATTGGTTAATACAATAATTCATGGATTTCATTAGCATACTTTGTATAATTTCCTCATGTGGCTTTTGCATACAAAGCAAAATAGAAGCAAATATTGACTCACTGGTTGTCTAATGTTTAAACTAATACTAAGTGGTATTATGTGGTCGGATCATAATACGGAAAGACAACTTGTAGTACTAGACGAACCTAAACATGTTCTTAATCTAATCGGAAATGAGAAAATCGATTGAAAGACTAATACGTCATCTATCAAGTCCAATTAGGGAGATGTTTTTTCTTGGGCATTAGAGCGAATGACTTCTAGAAGATAGAGACATAGATGTGACTGACTAGACTGATAGTATATCAGACTGGACCCAAGAAAAGGAAATCCTGAATCCATTTATGGATTTGTTCAATTGTGACATTTAAAGTGTGACATACTTTAATCCTAAGTGGGTGGCGAACTATGTATGCGTGAATTGTGTACTTTGATGTAAGTAAAAGCCTGAATTCAAATAAATATGTCACTGAAACATGGTATGTTGGGTATATGACTTTTGCAATATGTAGTGTCATTCACAATAGTGGAATTCATAGTCTGAGATATAGGTAAATGATATCCTCTCATTGGCATTACATGGTTGATGAAAAGAAAACTTGACCACAGTTTGTTTTTCATTGTGATGAATGACTTGATTACTATTTGAGAGTAATTGAATTTTCATAAAGGAAGATGTAATATTTACCATGAGATAAAATAAGATCATATTGGGAGAATGAATTTATCCCAAAGAGATTAAGGATATCCTATAAGGGTAACACACTTATGACAAGGTCAGTAGATGAGCATTGATCGAGTTGCTTTTGTAATGATATTTAATAAAAGAGAGCTCAATCACGATATTATAGTTGAGTTCAACATGTTTATTTTATCATTAAAAAAAAAACTAAAAGCTACACATTGAAAAACTTCTATAAGAATAAAAAATTTAAAAATAGCTATTTCATTTTACATTATGGATGAATGAATAAGTGCTCTAATTTCTTTCAATAGAGGATATGGTAATTAACTGAGATAAAATTATTATTGCAACCTCAGTCAATTTAGGAGTTCTTTATCCATAAATCCCCCCACTATTCAATTGCATCTCGTAGCATCTAAAAGTGTGCCAAATGTGGCAAAGTGTCATTTACACATAAAAACCATAACATTGTTTCCATAATAATATCGTCTCTTGAGAACCACTTGCTATTTTTTAAATTGCCTTTAAAATCTCATACATCACTTCCATATTCTCATTTGGTCTATTTTTAGCTATTCCATGAGGTACTACAGTGCTAAGGTAAGCGAGATCATAAAATCTAGGAGATAAAACAAATTCAAGACAGTGCACAGAAATATTAATTTTTTTCCCTATCTATCCATCACTATTTTCTCAATCTTCAATCTTCTAAGCTTATTATCCTTCCCTTCACCAACAGGAGTTGGGTGTAGTGGTAAGATGCATTGCACTCTCAAGGTGAAAATGTGGGTTCAAACCTTAGAGGTGACATTGTTGGGAGGACAGCCACAAACCCGAACATGAATCATGAAACGAACATGAGGAATACAAAAAATGATCCGTTGTATTTCACTTATAATTGGACCATTCTTATCACAAAAACTAATTAAACTATAAATTGGTATTGTGATAACTAACGAATAATGTACCTCATCCCAAAATTCATCATCCTATATCTATCTTTAGTGATCAAAGTGCCCATAACTTTTTATAAGATTACAACTATTTTTCTCCACTTTTCCATAAATTCAAAACAAGAGTTATTGCTAAGGTCCCGTAACAGTAACAAGTCTTTGAAGTATAATATAAAAAGACAAATCTTATCTTAGCAACTTTCAAAAGTTCCAACTTTGAATGAGTTCTAAAACTTGCCAATGCATGAGAGTTATCGGTAAATTATTTTACAATTTTTTTGCCCTTAAAATATGCATTCTCAAACCATTTAAAAGTGCGAGTTAGTTCTTTAAATATCAAATTCAATATATGAAGAACACAAAGGGACCAAAAAGTATATGTACTTTAGTAACTTTTCTCCAGCTAATTTACAATTTGATGCATTATCAATGACGACTTAGATAACATTAGAAGGATCTACCTCATCCATTCCTTTCAATAGTAGTTCATCAATTTTTGCATTCGATTCGTCAACCATTGAACAATTTTCAATATAAAGAAAAATTGCACCATGACTATTTATAGATAAAATATTAATTAAGGTTTTTTTTTTTACTTTTAACCAACCATTTGAAATATAGAAACCCTTCAATATACAAAATCTTTCACATAAATCAATTCTTTATTTATTGTTGTTTTCACATCATCTAATAAAAAAGTTCAATAATTATGTTTTATAGCCTTTAGGTGCATTATTAATGGAATTTATAACCTTACAAAATTATGGTGCTTTATATCCTTTAGTTGCATTATTGATGATATTACATATTTTACAAAATTGAAGATTTTGAAGAACATTAAAAGGGATGCCACTAGAAGATAATGTAGTGACAATTTCCTTATCAACTTGATGTTGGTCCATGTATTAAAACTTTTCTATAAATGTACCTTTATTTTTGGGCAATCTATGAGTTGTGAAATTCAAATTCTTCAAAGAATGTGACATGCCTCTTTTCTTTTCTTTTTCTACTTTCTTTTGAATTGTCATTGGTTGTTCAACAAAGTAGAATATCTCTTACTTTTTTTATTCTTTTCGTGTACAAGAACAAAAAAAATTGCATGGATATGACTGTATGCACTAGTAAAAGTATTATTGCAATGCTTACACAATTAAACTTTTACACCTAAATTTTTTATACTTGGAACACATTCATGATAACTTCATCTAACAAAGGTTTGCAAGTCAAATTCATTCACTTTATTGATTTTTATTGACAAGTTGTAATAGCACTGATCTATATATCATTCACTTCAAGATTTTTAATATCATGCTCATCATTGTCAAAGTACTCTTCATATTTAGATAATATAACATCTTCAATTTCTTCAAAGTTATCTATTGAAGAAAGATCATTAAATCGTCTCTTTTTTTTTTCTTCCAAAAGCTGTGAAAGTGTTTTTATTTAATCTGTCTTTGATTTTTGTTTTGAGTGTGGAAGAATTCAGTTAAAAGATAGTTATTATACAACATAAATTGTGATTAGATAATAAATTTTAAAATTTAAAGTGTAAGATTTAGGTAATAAAGTTTAAATTAATTAAAAAATTGGAATCTAAAATTTAGATGATAGAATTTTAATCTAAATATAAATTTTGTGTTTCAATAACAAAATTTTAAAATATATCTAATGATTCTACAAATTAATGGATCAATACTTAACTTGTTCATAGAATTTTAGAAAATTTAATTTAAAAAATTAAATATACATTCCAATTAGCTAAACACTTTAAAAAATAATTGTAGCGCCCACCGTTTGGCACTATTTCATGAGCAATATAATATTTTGAAGAAAATTTAAAAGTGAGTCAAATAGAAGAGGAAACCAAATAAATTAATTTGATATCAAAGAAAAAAAAATCAATGTAGAGAATTATGAATGTAAAATTTAGAAAAAGGACGAAATTAAAATTTTTGAAAAGTATGATGATCAAAATGTAATTTGATCAAATTGAGAATATGTGAGACAATAATAGGTGTAACACTCCTATCCCGTCTCCGTTGCCGGATTAGGGTTACGGAGTAGTATTGATCAAAACAGAACAATTTCTTCATAGTAGAAACAATTATACAATTTAAATGCTAACATATCACATTTGGATCTAATCATAGCAAAAATACATTTATGGGCATTAAATCGAGCATACGAGGCCTTAAAAACAATTTGGGAAGAACCTGGGATCAGACCAAAATAAATCAAAAAATTCTGGAAAAACATGAAAATTTGGAAAATGAGGGTCACACGGTTGTATGACATAGCCCAGACCGTGTGAACATTCGAAGTCTAGACACACGGCCGTGTCCCAGATCATGTGTTTATTTGAAATAGGGTCACACGGTCGTGTCGTAGGCCATGTGCCAAACCGTGTGTGTATTCGATGTTGGGTCACACGGCCGTGTGCCAGGCCGTGCTACATACTGACTTGAAACACACAGCCGTGTTGCATGCCTTGTCTCAGACCATGTGAAACATGCATCTAAAAAAATAAAGACACACGATCGTGTGGAGAGACCGTGTGTGGCACACGACCATGTGACACACCCATGTCTCGGGCCGTGTGCAACCTAAATTTCCTTTCAATACAAGCCATTTCAACATCGATATGTTAAGCCAAACCATAACCAGTTATAAACATGCTTTCAAAAACCTATAATTGAGTCCAAAACATACTTATTTCATACAATTTATGTGCCTAACCAATGTGTCCTCATTGACACCTCAATTTAAACATATACATTAAAACATTTCATCTAAAAGATCACCATCAAGCACTTGCTATCCAACTATTAACCGTGTTCTCAAATCTTCAAATACCACATGCAAACCCAAAAGTAAAACTAACATGTCAAATATCATAAAATGCCTACCCAATTGACCTTACCAAATTTTCATAATCATGAGAGTTACCAAATTAAAACAATGCTTACCCGAAAGCCCAAACATTTCCATACCAAAATACTATCAACTTGAGACTTAGCTTACCAAATCTCAACCATAAGAACTTAGTTACAATTCAAATAATAAATTAACCATAACCACATCAAGTCCTATATACACGCCACGACCAAATGACTCAAAGACAAAAGCTACTAAAGAGAGTCTATATAGTGTGAGCGTTGAAGCTGATCCATCCCAACTTTTCCTCAAAACGTTAACTACAAAAACAAAAACAAAAATAGGTAAGCTTAAGAAGCTTAGTAAGTCCATAGCTAAAGTTTCAAATCATTTTACCTCATTCTATAAATGAATACTAAAACAACATTAGATCTCTAAACCTAACAATCATTTCCAAAATCACATAATGTCAATACCCGAAACTTTCATTTAAGCGATTCATAAACCACTGTAGTTCAAATCAAAACAAATCATTCTTTGCTATTTAAATTCATAACTCTGTCACCAAAATCGCATTTACAAAGCATGAGTTTCATACATATATCTTTAAACTTTCCCTACGTGACAATATTGTTACAAACATCTTTTAAACACATAATCATTAATTATTCAATTTCACCACTTAACATCTCCATGTTCATCCAAACATATCATCTAAAAAACATTCATGAATTAAATATCAAATTAACTTAAACAAAATAGATAATTAAAAGGATTAATCTCTGATTCCTGATAACCGAATGCAAAATCATAACGCATTAGTATATAATCATAAATAACATAATGATACTTTTCAAAAGAACTAACCAAATTTTTTCAATCTTCATATCTTCATGTACTTATCAACATTTATACATAAACATTTCATAGTGCTATTTATCACATAGTAGCAATTTAAACATTCCATAGAATTGAGAAGTAAATAAGTTTTAAGTCAATTAATACATAGCTCGATGAACATTAGTAACACTACTTGGATACTCAGGTAACTACACCACACCATAGGCATCAAAGATGCGTAACAAAGGCACTGAAGTGAAAACAGAGGCACAAATGTGCAATCAGAGGCACCGAAGTGCAATCCCGTACAAGCGCGCATTCTAACCCTATTGGCATGTCAATCGTATCCTAAGCGTTTACTACGTTCAACCGGGCACTATACGTAAATTCATTACATTCATACATATCCATCATTTAGAGGCACTTCATTATTTTCATACACATACTATAAAAACTATTACATTCGTTTCAGTAATTTGCAATCACAAGAATTGCCACCACCAATTATTCATTTTCATATGTACTTATTTGCAACATTTAATAGTATATAGGTAACTAATGAAACTTCACATATATATATATATATATACAATTTACTATTAAACAATGATATAATCATAAAGAAACTTGCATCTACATATCATTACACTATGAACTTACCTAGAATATGCTAACGATTGACTCGTATGGACTAATCCGTAATTTCTCCTTTTTCACGATTATTCTCCGTACGATTCTATTCTTGATCTAAATATGATAAATTTCATTTAATTAACCAATCCAAATACTTTAATCACTAAAATATACATATATGATCTTTAATCAATATTTTACACTTTTATCCTAAACTTTTACATTTTATTCAATTTAGTCCCTAAATCCAAAACTCTCAAATTGAACACATTTAATCCCAAACCATGCTATCCGAATTCTTCTTAATCCCTATATAGTCCATATTTAACATATTTTCACAAAAAAATCATAAAATTTTACTATTTTAACGATTTAGTCCTTTAACTAAAACTATCAAAAATTACTTTACAAACTAATCCTAACTAACAACTGTCGAAACCATTTTTTTTTGTTTGGAAAATGGGCCGACTTTAAAAAGGAAAATGGAGTCGCCACCAATCTTTTTTGAAGTGTGATTGGGTCACCTTATAAAATATTTTGGTCTGCGAATTTTAAGAAAACAGGTCAGGAGATAAGATTCACATACGATAAAGGATTAGCACCCCCGCAACGCCCAAAATTGGTACCGTATTGATTGATTAATGTCCAAATATCGAAAATTAGAAGAGATTTTAAAATATGATTCTTTTAGAAAATGTTTGAATAATTCGAATTGGATATCAAAATTCTCTTGTTCAGGAAAGACGAAATACCGCATCCAGCACGATAGGACACGATGTTTCAAACCCTCGATACCAAGATCATTTCATGATTTCCAAAACTCATGCATTGCATTTTTAAAAAGGTATTCCACTATTTGGCCAAACTAAAAACCGAACCCAAAGCCACGATTGGGCACGATTCCTTGAATTTCTCAAACATGAAATATTGCCTTTATTTAAGAAAACCCGGTCAAAATTTCTGAAGGATGTTTGGTCATTTGGATGAATGGAAAATCGAAACCCAGCACGATTGGGCACGATCTCTCGAACTTCCAAACACAAAACATTGCCTTGTTTAAAAAACACGGTCAAAAATTTTTAAAGGATAATTGGTCATTTGGACGAATAGAAAATCGAGACCCAGCACGATTGGGCACGAATCTCTCAAACTTCCAAACACGAAACATTGCCTTATTTTCAGAAAACCCGATCAAAACCTTTCAAGGATATTTAGTAATCTAGACGAACGAAAAACCGAAGCCCAGCACGATTGGGCACAAATTCTCGAACCTCCAAACACGAAATATTACCTTTATGAAACCCTTTTTATGAATTTTGAAAAAAAAAACAAAAACAAAAATGTTGAAATGTAAACACGATAATAATGAGGGATAATAATAGTAAATACAAAAGGGGGAAAGGAAAATAAACAATAATGTTATAATAGCAAAAATAATATGTGACAAATAAAACAAATAGTAATAATTATAATACTACTAATGGAACTAATGAATATAGTAAAAAAGGTAAATATAATACTAAAATAATAAATATAATAATAGAATAATTACAACAATAAGCAAAAATAAAAAATATCAATAAAAAAAAGTAATAATATTAGAATAATAGTACTAATAAAAATAGTAGTAGTAAAAAAAGGTATATTGATAATAAAATATAGATATAATAATAATATACAAAAAAAAATTAAAGTAAGGAAAATAATATATATAATTATAGTGAATATAATAGAAATAATAAAAATAGAAATAATAATAGTATGTACGTATATAGTAAAAAAAGTAATAGAATAGTATAAATAGTGATAATAATAATAATAACAAAATGAAAATAAGGAAAAATAATAATAATAATAAAAGTAATACTAGTAGTAATAGTAAATACAATAATAATAAAGTTTAAAAAAGAAATAGTAATAATAGTCACAATAATAATATTAAAATTAATAAAAGGGTAAAAAAGGACGAAATTGCAATGCGCCAACTAAATAGGACTGAAAACGCAATTATTCCAAGCCTTAAAATCATGTGCTCGAATGCGGACCAAATTGAGACGCTCAACAAATTCTTTGTGGGTGAATTTAAAAACAATGAAAGATAGCAAATGGGGCTGCATTGAAACGGATTAGCAAAGCAGAGGGATCTGGGCTGTAAATAGCCCCATTTGATAAAATACACGGATCCTCCTTGTAGGCGGGTCGGTCGTCGCGTTTTGAAGCTAAACGACGTCGTTTAGCGATTAAACCCTTGCACCAAAACGGTGCCGTATCACCCAGGGTATTTATTTACCTTTTTCAACAAAAAAACCATTTGTTCCTTCATTTTTTTTTTAAAAAAATTCTTTCATTCTTTCTCTTTGAAAGAAATCCTCTGGGGGCGACCTACCGTCCGGCGATCATCCGTCATATCCCCGTCATGGCCATCATTGGCTGCCACCGTACTGGTGGCGGAATACCCAAAAATAGGTACTCTTCTCCCTTTTTTATACTTTAATATGTTTATATTGTAGTTTCAAAAATAGAACAAAAATAAAAGAAAGAAAACAAAAGTATTCGAATTCGAATAAAAAGAAAAAATAGGAAAAAGGAAAAGTAAAAGTGAATAAACCTCTACTGATTTCTAAATCTGACTTTGTATTGACTTCTTTTGATATTAAATGTATAATCTGCGTACTCTTCTGTGTATCAAAAAAAAAGATCCTATACAAGTTTTACTTTAGGTATTTATAATGAAAAATCCCTAAAAATAGAATAAAATCCAAAATACAATCTGTTTGTTGTTTTGCTGGCTTTTTCCCTTCTTTTCTGCAAGTGAAGGCAACGTGGAGGCGCACGCTGCGGAGGGCATGTGGCGTTGAGGGTTGACGTGGCTGCTGGCGGCGTAAAGATACCCTAGAAGTCTCTAGGGTTTTCTGATTGCTAAAGAATTCGGGCCGTTTGGGCCTTGCCATGCATTGGGCTAACATTTGGGCTTTGGGTTTGGTATTAATGGACTGTTTTTTAATTTTGGTTAATGGACTGTGGGCTTATTTTCATTGAGGGTCCGGGCAAATTTTGCCCATTACAACAACCATTACTTCAAATTCATCATTTAACATAAAAAATAATAAAGATTCATCAATGGAAAAATTCAAAATCCTTAGCAGTTTCAAAAATGGAGGTACGGGTTAGCTAGACCTAATTACAAAAATCTCAAAAACATAAAAATTATAAGAAACGAGTGAAAATTTCACTCACATACATAGAATTAAAGTTGGCCAAACTTCAAGCCTTCAATGGTGGTATCTTCTTTTCAATTTTCGGCAGCCAAGGCTTTTTGGAAGATGATGTTTCAATTATTTTTATTTTATTAAAGCTTTAATCACTAAATTACAATTTTGCCCTTTACTAAAACATTTATCTTAACTAAAACAAGGCCTCAAACCATCCATTTAAATTCATTATGGACTAATTATCTCAAAAATACTCCTTATGATAATTAAGCCATTTAATCATTAAAATTCAATAACGACTAAGTTATATGTCTTTTACAATTTAATCATTTTTAATTATTTAACTAATTAAACATTAAAATTTCCGAACCAAACCTTCACATATCTAAATAGTATCCCTGTAAATATTTAGTAAAAATATTTACGAGTTCGGTTTACGGATATGAGATCCTGATACCTCATTTTCCGAAACCACTTGACTTTCGGGACAACTACATATACTTAACCATTAATACAATTAACTAAAATTCTTCAAATAAAAATTCAATATGAAATTATAATTAACTCATATAAATTAAATACTAATTATTACAGGTTTACTAGTCGGACTAGGGGTCCCGAAATCACTATTTTCGACACCACTGAAAATGGGTTGTTACAATATGGCAGAGAAAAAACCCGATCAAATTGAGAAACTGAGTCAAACTGGAAGCTTGGTTTGGTTCAGCTCAAATTTTTTATAATTCAGCTTAGTTTTGGTTAAATGATGTCATTGAAATACATTAATTCAATTCGTTTCGATTTATTCTATTGGAGACCAAAATGTCCAAAAAAAAACCCAATTAAAAATTCTAAAAAATATCAATATTTTTTGAACATATAATTCAAATAAATAAACCCATTTAAAACCCAAAATAAAACTCATTGTATCTAAATTCTAAATACAATTTTTATTTTACTTTTAGATATTCTATAATTAAATAAAAAATAAAAAAACCTATCTTATTTCAGTCTTAGACTCTCATGAATTCATTGCTTATTTATATTGTTGTTAAAACTTCCAAGAATTCAAGTGTTTATCTCTTTTCTGCTTATTATGTAACGCCCCTAATTTGGGCTTAGAAGGAAATAGGTCTTGAGCGTGGGAACACAAAAAAATTTATGTGTGCAAAGAAATGACAACTTGCTTGTTTGTTTTAGTGGCTAAGTGATTTAGGAAGAGTTGGGAGTGTTGGAGAAGTCCTGGGTTCAAGCCTGGGCTTTAGCAAAATTTTTGCTTTTTGCTCTTAAGTGAATATTGGCCTTAGCTTTAAGGCTTTATAAATAATATTGGTGAAATCATGACACAAGGAGTCTACTGGTAAAGGTGGAAAGTGGCGTATGGAGTGTACTAGTGGTCTGAGGTTCAAATCCCTTGCCATGCAAAAGAATATTTATTTTATTTCCTTGCAGCAGGAGAAGTGGAGTTGGACTGAAACTCTGCAATGTGAAGTTTGAATTGGTCTTGGAGTTGTTATGGAGTATATCAAGGAGGAGATTGGGGAGAAAATCAAGGAAATTTGAAAATGGGAGGTTGGGAGGGTGTTGTGGCTGATTGGGACTCTAAGGCTTAGTGAAATTCGGCTAAAGGGAAGTGAGGGAGCATTTTCGGCAGAAGGCAATTCTTTGTTCGATTTTGAGATGGTTGAAAGGACGGTGCCGAATGTTCTTTAGGGAGTTTGCTACCATTCGGGGTTCCTTTCGGGTTTGCGTTTTAGCTATTGAAGTGACCAAAATTTCCTCTACTTTCCTTTTTCCTACAATTGCTGAATAGGTAACCTTCTTTTTGGTTTCTTTTTCTTCCTTTGCTTTGCCGAAATCCCTTTCCTCTCTCACTCTTGGTTCTACTTCTTCTTTTCCTTCTGAATCCTTCTCCTCTTGGCCTCCTTTCTAAACTGAACCTACTCTCCATCTTTTTCTTCTCTGCTTTCCACTCTCTTCTAATCATAGCCGAATTCTTCATAAGGCTTTTTGTGTACGTTCAGTTTATCATCTTTCCCTATTGTGCTTGGCCGAATATACCTAAACTATTCCAACTGATCCCATCATCATCAATTTTGGTAAGTCTTCCAACTTTTTCCAAGTGAGTTATTTCATTAGCACTGTGTTTCCAAGCCACGCTTATTTTGTTCTTAGGGTTCTAAAATCTCTAGAAGAGAAATGTAGGTTTCCGATAATATGTTGCATAAAGAGATATCAATGGTGACGAGTAGTAGCCATTCTGAGGGAGGATTAGGAATGGTGTCAGCTGAGAATGGGCACGTAGCCCCTGCCCCTAAATTTAAGCAGCGTAAAGTGTCAGCTGTTCGGGATTTTTCGCCGGGTGCGGCAGGGTGGCTGCACCAATATCTGGATCAAGTGGGCAAACCACAACCGATTGATCTAGTCAAGGGTGAGGTAATCTGTTGGACAAGTATTTTCAGTAGAGGCTATTTTTGATAAGTTGATTGGGATTCGATTAACCCGATTGATAGGTGATTAATTGACTGCCTTGATTGAATGTAGGTTGGAGTTCTCGTGGGTCATTCACACATTTCGCAATCAGGTGTGTAATCACACTATCTCCTCTGTGAATCGACAAAAGCTGAAAAGCTGAAACCTCGGCAGTTGAGGCCTCACGAGTGTGCGATCGCTCGTGTGGTAAACCGAGCCCACAATCATGGGCGATAGACTGTAGAGGCCACCACGAGCATTCTCGTGCTCTTGGGCCGTTATGGGCCTCGTTTGGCTGAAATGGGCCGTGTGGGCCCAATGGGATCGTGGGCCCCACATGAAATAAATCTACGATAAGGGGCAATTACTGAACTAGGCTATAACGTTCACATAGCCGTGACTGAATTTGGGCTAAATGGGTCACACGATCGTGTGGGCCCACTTGGGCCGAATATTGGGCTTTGGGCCCATTTACACCGTTTTGACTATATATGTTATCTGTGTTGCTCGAGGCGACTGTAGGCCTTTGGAAAGGTCGTAAACTGTACCGAGACCCCTGTAGGGTAAAATGACCGTAATACCCCTGTAGGGTAAAATGACCGTAATGCCCCTGTAGGGTAAAATGAACGTGATCCCCCTGTAGGTAAAGTGACGGTAATAACTCTGTTAGGTGAATTGACCGATATACCCCCAAAAGGGTAGAATGACTATTTTGCCCCTCGGGGGTAAATGATGGATTTGTTTGCGATGTAAATGATTGATTTGTCTGTGACGTAAATGACTGATCTGTTTGTGATTTAAATGATTGATTTGTCTGTGATTTGTATGACTGATTCTGAGCATGGCATTTTGTATGACATATTGCATGGGGTTGGGATACTGTTATGGAGGAAGTACTGTACTGGTGGCTCTGCCACAATCATTGTTACTGGTGGCTTTACCACATATACTGTATTCTTCGCGACTTTCTTTGTGATATCATATCGCGCCTTTCTTCGCGATACCATTGCTTGCGACTTTCTTTGCGATGCTCCGATGGTCGTGTGTCGATCATATCATCGCTCATCGATAGCTTTGTGTCGATCATATTACTACTACCGATGGCTTTGTGCCAATCATAATATCGTACTCATGGCGTTATAGCTATCTCATTTACGCTCTTAGCCATTCTAATTATTGGCGACTTTCTTTGCGTCGCGAGCATCGATTAGTGCCGCAATCGGTGCCGATATTGGTGTGTTGGCGGGGTGGGTCGATTTTATCCCCACATGGTGTGTTGGTTGGTACGGGTGGTGTGTTGGTTGGATTGGGATGAGTTGCATGATTGCATTGTTGCATTCATCATATCGACATCACATTGTATGTGGGCTTAGGGCCACATGTATTCTGTTTTTGATTCTGATACTGTAATGGGCTAAGGCCCACACTACACTGTTATTGTTTTGGGCTAAGGCCCACACTGCACCAGCATCTTGAACAAGGCTCGTGCCCGCATCATTCTGCATGTATTCATCGATTGAGTGATAGGGGATTACTGCATCGAGTTCTCGTAACTCACCCTTTTCTTTTAAGCTATCATGAGTAATCCCAGTCTTAGGCGATTTAGAGCTGCGAGAGACTCGGAGGGGGCCACACGATCAATGATGTCTGTTTAAATGTAGTTATTTAAATATTTTATATTGGGTCGATATTTTTGTAATAAGGCCTCTGGTGATTTTTAATTTCTTTTAATTGGGCATTTAATTTCTTATTTTGAAACTGCCAAACGGATACAAACAAGTTTTCACAACTAATAACTGTTTTACAAGGCAAACACATATTTTCAACTTCAAGATAACCGCAAATAGAGTAGCTTCCGCGATTTTAAACCAGCAGTAGCAAACATGGTAATCGTTTTACTAAGTGTTGGTTTTTATAACTTACCAACTGTTTCCCAAGAAATAAAAACTAAATGGATTTTAACTCGAATGATTTCTCCCAACAAGCGTGATTTCGAAAAGCACTTCGATGTGACACACCAGATTCGGCCATAACGTCTAGGCCGGGTTTGGGAGTGTTACATATTATATACTGTGTTCTTTAATCTATTATTATTGTTGTTAAAACCTCTAAAAAATTGGTTATCATTATTAGCATTTTCAAGTTGGGTGCTTTTTGTGTACATATTATGAGTTATAAAATACAAATAATTTAACATTTTATTATATTAAGAGAAGATTGAGAGTGATTAAATTAAGGTTTAATTATATTCTTTTATAAATATTTATAATTATAGATTTTACAAATTATTTTTTAGATAAATATATTAATTAAGATTTTATGTATAATTGATTTTTTTAATTATAAAAAATATATATTTTTTATAAAAAATACATAATAAAATAAATAAATTATAGTAGATTAATGAAGTATTATTTTTAAGTAATTAATTATATTTTCAATCTTTACTTTTATTTTTTCAAAAAATATAATTTAATTTACCGTGTGGGATTATTTTTTGAGAAAACAATTTTTCACTATATACTAATTCTATACTAATTCTCAAGTCACATCCATTATATGTTTTTTTACGTGTTTATTTTTTAATTTTATTAAATAATATATTTTATCATTTTTAAAAAGGTAATTGACAATTAAATGAGAATTGGTCTAATTTATAATAAAAGGCTATTAATTTTTAAAAAATAATTGAGAGAATAAAATAACACTTTAGAAGTAATGAAAATAAAAAAGTGGAAAACAACTGATAATAAAATATTAAATAAATGTTGAGGGTTCTTTGATGAAGAGAGGAAGTGTAACACCTCAAACATGACCTAAACGTTACGATCGAATCTTGAGGAATTACATAAACTTGTTTTAAATTCTAGATTTTGAAATAGAAAAGTGTGTTTTCCGAAAAATGTTAATTTTGACAAATCTCTTGCAATCTTTCAGGAAAATACGCGTAAGTCTTATTTACTTAGTATAAAAATAGTTAATTTGTTACTTAGTTATGCAACGGAAGTTTCAGAGTTGATAGTTTGTAAAGCGCGATTTCAAAATGTGAAAATGAATAATTTTGCAATTTGTTAAAAGCATAATCCAGTAGAAAACCCAATAAAAACCGAAAATAAAGTCCAAAATATTGAAACAGTCCAAAAAGTCAAGAGTTAAATTTAAAACATAAATCGACTCATTTTATTAACTGAGAATCTAATCCGAACTCTTGCATGCCGCCCTATCCTAAGTTTGTTGATTACCTTAGAAGATAAAAAAATATAGGGTGAGCTAACAAAGCTCAATGTGCAACTCAACTCTCATGCATATAACAAATATCAGATAATCATACAGATTTGGTAATTGAACAGACACAAATGGCATGGCAATTTTATGCAATGCAACATTTTATACAAATGGCATGGCATAACATATGATGCAACATATTTCACATATCAGATACATGTCCTGCCCCTATCCGCTATTCACCATCTCTGTCCATCCCTACACACCAATTAGGGTAATAAATACCTATCCAACCCCACACATCGTATGTCACTGTACTGAATTGTATAGTCGAGGCTGCCAGAAATAATATGGTAATCCGCCAAAATCAGATAAGCATGGTCAAGTCACTAGAATAGATATATGGTTAAACCACCAAATAGGGTAGATAATTAAACTGCCAACACTTCCTCCGTCATATAATTATCCTACCCCAATGCACGTGCTGAAACATAACACATACTTAGATGCTCATAGATGAATCATGCTTTCACATATCAGAAACATGCTAACAGAATACTCAAATTTATATATCAGATGCATAATTTATACTACAGACATGCTTTTAGATGTTACATATACAATATCAGTACCGTAAATTTCATATATCTGAATCACACATATCACATAACAGACCATACAAAGTAGCTAACCACAAAAACACTTCCAACACGACCCTAACTAAATTTTACTGAAAATGGGTCGACATGCCCGTGTGGCCCACACGGCCTACTTGCCCCAGCCTGTGTGGTCCACACGGCCTACCTACCCCAACCTGTGTGGCCCACACGGTTTGGTACATGGCCGTGTGATGTCGATAGTGTGATTTTTGACTTTACGTTGTTCACTGATTTTTCGAAAATAGAGTTACACACCTGGATCGAAACTGGAAAATGATGCTACGACACACTTCGAGACCCTAAAATCAACATCCAAAATGATTAAATTTTAAATCTTTTATTAAATTTTTCTTCAATTTATTTTAAATTAAAATTGAATAGTAAAACCAGCCCGTTCTAGGCGTTCGGATACTTACCCTTTAAAGTAGAGATTTTTCCTAGCACACTTAAAGCAGGCCTTGTGGGGGAACACAGATGTGTTCGAAAATGAAGAATCTTAGAGGGATACAGAGATGGCTAGTAAATAGCTCTGATAAGTGGTATGAAGACACAAGAAAATTGGTTCTTCGGAACTAGGATCAGAAGCTAGCACAAGGAAGAGAGTATATGGGAAAAAGGGTACATGTGTAGAAAGTATTAGTGCGCATTGCATGAAAAGGAAATAGTAAGTCTGACAATATAAAAAGGGTAGTTCGCGCAAGTGGCGTACACGCAAAGAATATGTGCCCATGTCCGCCATAGGCGAGTTTCCAAAAATAGATGGTGTCTGCTAGTAGGTTGAGTTTGATTACAGTATTATCCGACAGTGGATACTACAGACCAGTGAGTGTTTTACTCGCCAATTATGGCGTACTAATTTGCCAGTTTGAGTTTATTCTCTTAATGTTTGATGGTATATATATTATGGGATGTATGTCCTATGAACTCTCTAAGTTCTTACGGACTTACCTAGTTCTCTTCCTTTTAGGTTCTTAGGTTAAATGTGGTAATTGAAGGGAACAACCATATTAGCGACCATTTGTGAGCCTTTTTGTTTTTCGTGGGTAACATGTATTTGCTAGGGGTACTAGGTCGGTTGTTAGATGCCGCCATTTAAAAGTTACTGAACTGTAATTTTTAAAACGATATTTTGTACCTTGAATGTTTACTGATAGCCTTGCTGGCTTTTATTTTAACATGTTTGTGGCGATATTAGATTAAATTGAGTTGATTTTTAAATTGTCACTCAAGTAGTAATTCGAAAGAATATTTCGTGCAAACTTGTAAATTTTTCCTAAGCTGCAGTCAAAGGCTATTTGTTTGTACCTTTAATCCTTAAAGTGGCATTATATCATTTTAAAATCTTGCTTTCAAGTATATTTATATATTCGTTTTCAAATTAACGGTGCATTTCTTAGGCAACGGTTACCCGCTAAATCGCAAAGTTAAAAAAACAAAGAAAGAAAATAAAATAAAATTTTTGTGCTTCAACAGTTTAACTCATGACGCTCCATACCCGAATCTGATGATTGGGTCGTGTAACACCCCTTACCCGTATTCGATGCTGGAATAGGGTACGAGGTATTATCGGACATAAACACAAGCAAACATACATTTCCGAATCATAAATTTCCATCCAAATTAGAACTTTTCATACACATTCATATCGTCCTTAAAACGAGCCTACGAGGCTCAATGCATGCTTTGGAAGTGGTTTGGGATTAAACTGAGAACTTTAGAAAATTTTACAAAGCTTAGAAAATTTTTCATGTTACAGGGCTCACACGCCCGTGTGGTCCAAGGGACACGCCCGTGCTACAGGCCGTGTTCAAATTAGGGTGCTCTCTGACTTATGCCACACGGCCGTGCCACACGCCCATGTGCTAGGCCGTGTAGCACACATGGTTGGGACACACGCCCGTGTCTCTGCCCGTGTGCTCAATTCTGGATATTCTATTTTTCAAAATTAAGGTGCAAGGGACACACGGCTGGAACACATGCCCGTGGGGCAGACCGTGTGTCTACCCGTGTGGACAAAAACAAGGCTATTTACCAAGCCATTTTGCCACCCTCACTTGCACACATCTATACAACATCTCATGGCACAAAATCAAGCATGTGAGAGCAACCAAATAACCACAACCAAGACAATAACATATCATTCTCATGACATTATTTATCATGCTTAAAACATCATACTTAGCCCATTAAAAACATACTAATTTCACATTCTTGTCATAAATCATATTTCCATCATTCACCAAGTATACCATGTTCATATCACCAAAGACATTATCACACACACACATATATATATATATATTTAGGCTTACAATCATGATAGCCCAAATAAACCAATTTACATGGCCAAATATCAAAACAAGCATTTGACAATCACAAGCCAACACATTGGCTACAATCACAATGGCACATTTAACAAATGACTAAGTCCCTATACATGCCATAGACTTAAAATACTTGAATTCATTTATACCCAGAATGACAACTTGATATTGTGATAGGATCTCCGGCGAACTCCAATTCGAGCTAGCTCAATAACCTTTTAAGACATTGGAAAGGAAAGGGGGTAAGCTATATATATAGCTTAGTAAGTCCGTACGAAAATATTAAGCAACTCTTACCAATCTTTTATCAGGTCCAACAATATAAACATAAAATAATAATAATTGCTTTAAAACTTACAGTTATAAATTTTCATTCAGCCATAATGTTTACTCTATCAACTTATAAGCATAATTTAACATATCTTGGCTTTAGCCTAACAATCATAATTTCTCCTTTGTATCAAATTACAGCAAATAATGAATTATTTCAAACTTCATAGTAACCATGCACATTAATTGTTAGTATTTACATTTCAAGCATATACTTTAACATCTTTCAATTGCCTAAACTCTTATCTTCCCATACTTCCATAACCATTTCAACAAGCAATTATGCCAATCTTCCCTTTTTCTCATATCCAACAAATCACAATTTGTGTGAATAAAACATACCACATCATAACTCAATTTGGCCCGAAAGCCAATCACATAATCGTCAATTGAATTTACCATGTATTTCATACATCACAAGTATAGACCAAAAATCACAAGGTTTTCACAAAAACATTCTCATGGAAATCATGAACTCACAATTTCATGAAGTCAATGCTTATAAACTTTACGTACATACCTGTACCAACTTGTAACATAATCACATACCTTCTCATCTTTGACATACCCATTGAATTTCCCGTTGAACCATTTGGAATATTAAAGGATACTCAGGGATCTCGTACACATAGTACCGTACCGATGCCATATCCCAGATATGGCCTTACATGTAATCTCATATCGATGCCAATAGCCCAGCTATGGTCTTACACGAAGTCTCACATCGATGCCATATCCCAGATATGGTCTTACAGATAATCTTAGTAACCCTAATGTCATGACATTTATATTCTATCTATTCCTAAGGTTCAATCGGGACTTTCGCTGTACCGAATCTCTGTCGGTCATTTCCGTAGTATTGTACTCAATAACATTCACATTTCATTTCAATAATATAACATTTACCATAATTATATCAATTAAGCATTTATACACATATAATTTAATGCTTATTAAACATACGAACTTACCTCGACATAAAAATGGCGAAAATGACTAAATCGTCAAATACTCGTTTTTCCCTGTTCTAGGTCTAAACCTCGTTTTTCTTGATCTATAATATCACATTTAACTTATTTAATAAACATATTATTCATTTCAGTCCAAAAGTCACATTATGGAAAAATTACATTTTTGCCCCTAAACTTTTGACATATTTACAATTTAGTCCCTAGGCTCGTAAAATGAAATGTACTCAATTTCTTCAATACCCATACCTAGCCGAACCTTATACATTCTTATAACAGCCCACAATTTTCATTTATTCACATTTTTACACCATATTTTATAACTTTTATAAATAAGTCCTTTTAGGCATTTTCACCGAAAATCACTTAGCAAAAGTCGTTTACCATACACCAAACATGCATTTTCTACCATTAGACATCAAAATACACAAAAATCCATCATGGGTAAAATTTTAGACCTTGACATCTCTTCAAATTGATGGTAGAAATAGAAAGATCGAGTTACAACGACTTCAAAAATGTAAAGAGCATTAAAAACAGGGATAGAACGGACTTACAAGCGAGCTTGGAAGCTTGAAAAACCCTAGCCATGTCTTCTCCATGTAAAATTCAGCCAAGGAAGAAGAAGACGGACAAATTTGGCTTTATTTTGGCTTTTTAATTCATTTTAATTACCAAAATGCCCTTAATAAAAAACTTTGAAAACATACCAAACCATGTCCATTTTTGTCCACCAACTTAACCAATGGTCTAATTACCATTTAAGTACCTCTAATTTAAAATCTCATAGTGTAACACCCCAAACCTGGCCCAAACGCTACAACCGGATCTGGTATGTCACTTAAGAGATTTTACATAACATGTCGCATTTTGGAAAACAATTACTAGGTTTACACCTTTATTTCGAAAGCTTAATAATTCATTAAAGTATAAAATATTAAGTAACCAATTATCTTGGTAGATTTTAAATAAAAACCGAAATTTCATGCAGGTCTTAACTTAATTGAAAACGTAAAACTTAAAACCCAGTAATAAAAGCCCAACAAGATCCCGAAACATAAATGGTAGTCTAGTGGCCCATGGCCTTATTACAAGGAAATTTGAACCCATTAATTAAATGAAAATAAAAAAAATTAGACTAAGTCTTTTTTTGAATTCTCAAAGCTCTGTCGTATGGCCACCTTGCTCTCTCTCTCGGCCCTGGTCCGTTGCCCTAAGTGTCACCCGAGATGGTTAAAATTAAAGGGTGAGTCGCGAGACTCAGTGTGCAACCCTCATGCACCATTAGATTTGGGCTTTAGCCCCATAAAACAGAATAATCAAAATATAAGTAACAAAAATAATATGCAAAGCCCAACCCATATCCTAGGTGTCCATCCGCTACACGCCCGTACCGACCATTCACACCATTGGGGATTTCTACAATCAACCCACACCGCTACACGCCTTGATGGCGATCGTGCCGCTCATCATCAGATCATGGTCAGTAGCCACTACAACAGCATCACGCAAGCCACTACAACAGATCACACGGTAAGGAACCGCTACAAATGAGATCACGGTAAAAACCGCTACAACATATAACTTCCTCCTTTCATCAAACCCAACCCATGCAATCACATAAAATCAGTATACTTATAACATTTAATCGATCATTTACTAACTTGGTGATTTGCTTTACCCTCTTTGGGTTCCCGTCAAAATCTTTGAGGTTTAGACATTTAACAAAACATGTAATACTTATTTTCATATATTAATCAAACAGATCTAGATGGTGTGGAGAATTACACACCTGATATTGCGAAATCCAATATTCTTAGTCGATGTCCTTACTATATGGATCTATTATCCTCAATCTATAGCCTTGCTTAAAAGCCGGAACAATTGCGAAAATAGGCCTCTCCTATATTCGGCCATGGTCTACCCGATTTTATATATATAAATAAACAAATCCTCTTACCTTGAAATCCCGAAAGTAACACGATTCTATAACTTAGAGATCTATTCGATTGGCCTCCTTCTTCAAATCCCGAAATGCCGAAAAGAAGAGTGAAATAAGAGATTAGTTTCTAATAGCCATTCGACTAAGGACTTTTGAAAAGCCGAAAGAACATTGAAATCCCGAAATCAATACTTACCTATTGTTTCCTTCAAGATTCGGCACAAGCAAACTCCTTTGAAGAGAATTCGGCAACTTCAGGAAGTGAGATCTAAGAATTTCGGCTTTTAGAAGATGTACGAATTGAAGAGATGGATAAGAGAGATTCGACCAATGAATATTAAGGAGAAGAATAGAATAATAGAGATGTGATTTTGGCTTTTAGGATTAAAAGAAGTATAACAATAGAGGTTAAAAGATTCGCCAACCAGAAATTTTAGAGAGGAAGAAAGGGTGAAGAAGATGGTGATTTTGGCTTTTGAGAGGAAGCAGATGAGAAAAGAAAATAAAAGAGAGGCTTCAAAATTTGGCACACCCCCTCTTTATATAGAAAACCGATTCCTCCATTTAGCAGAGATTGATTTTCTACCAACCCCCGCCACACATGATAGCTCCTATCCCTTTTCCCTTATCTTAATCATTATCTCCTCAAAAATAGCCTTTATCCGCTTATTATCCTTAAAGACTAAATCCCTAAATAATAGCCTTTATCTGCTTATTATCCTTAAAGACTAAATCCCTAAATAATAGCCTTTATCTGCTTATTATCCACATGAAATAAATATAATAAGATTCCCAAAAAAATAGCCTTGTGTCGTCCCCCCCTTACTCAATTAAGTGCCGAAATCTAGCCCTATAACTTGAGCTTCAAGCAACCAAAAATTTGGGCCTTCCTCATGCACTAGTGACGCCACTTATAGCTCACCTTACTGTGCCCCTAGCTGCTGGGCCACGAGCCCAATATGTCAATTAAACTACTACAACTTCAATTTAAGCCCTTAGAGTGTCTAAACAAAATATTTAAAACAAGGCCTCAGCCCAATTTGAGCCCCAACTGTACCTCAAATTCTCAAATTAATATTTTAAGCATCCAAACACATAAAATGCACAGACCCAATTATTCAGGATGTTACACATAGCAATTGGACACCTTTAACATATAGAATTCAAGTTTTGCACTTTTTGTAATTTAGTCCTTTTAACTAAATTGAATGCCCAAACGTCAAAATTTTCGAACGAAATTTTTACGAAATCGTTCCATAAAATTGTAGACCATAAAAATATAATAAAAATGAATTTTTATTCGTCAGATTTATGGTCCCGAAATCACTGTTCTGACTCGACCCAAAATCGGGCTATTATAGGTCGGGTGTGGGGTGTCACATTGTCAGCGCTCCAATCCAATCTCGTGTATCATGCTTGCTCAAGTAAAATTTTTTTCTTCAGTTTGTTTTGTTTTTGTTTAGTTCGCTTGAGGGCAAGTAAAGACTTAAGTGTGGGGGTATTTGACTTGACGTCAAATGTAGTAGTTATTTTGGTATATTTCCGCACTTAAGGAGCTTGTTTTCTAGCCATTTTATTATTAATTATTACATTTTCGATATTTAGTAGTTTAGTAGTAAAAGTTAATAAAACAAGTGTTTTTACACATTTTGTGAGTGTTAGTGACCTATTAGGCCGACACGGGCCCTAGGTAGTTCTAATTTGTGTAATTGTGTGTGCAAGATGCTTAATTTAGGTCCCAATGGACGTAAGAACTTGGGACAAGTGATGCACAAGCTTCTTGAGCCGCTAAAGCACGACACGAACCAAAGAATGCATAAAATCATTGTCATGTCGCGCCATGCAAGGCCTATGGCGCGACATAGCCTCGACGTGGTGCCCAAGATTTTCGAGGTTATTTTCATCCGCACAATCAACTTTATACGAAGACCTAGGACGTGCCGAAGACCTAATTCGACTGCCAACAATCTTATAAATAAAACCTTAGGGGTTTGATGTAACTAAGTTGTCTTAGACACATCCAAAAACCCTTGTAGTTTAGGAGTAGGATTTAGATTAAGTTTCCTTTTGTTTTTCATAAATGTTTTACTCTTCTCTCTTGGAATCGGTTTCGATCCAAGATTTATTTTATAATATCGAAGTATTTAGCTTATTTTCTCTTTCGCAAGAGAAAAGATTCTTTATTCCAATAGAGAGATTCGTTACTCCACGCTCCAATCGACATCAAATCAAGATTATTCTAAATCTCTTCTCTCTTCTGATTTATTCGTGTTATCTACATGTTTAATTCAATTGAGTTTGGGATTATGAATACAATGAGAAATTAAATCCCTTAGGGGAGATTAACGAGTGGATGGGGATGTGTTATCTTGGTTAAGAAAGTAAGGTTGAGTATCAACCAATTAATTAATCAGTTAGATGCCGGGAGGTAATAATTTTTTTTTGAATTTTTTTTATTTTTTTTTATTTTTATAATCTTTAAATTATTTGTTTACATGGTATACAAGATAAGTAGTGTTATGTTAACATAAAGCACACGTGGGCTATTGCGTAAGTTGCCGTGCTAATATCATTAAAGAAGTAATGTTTTAGTCATTATTTCCGACAAAAGAAAGTAATTTAATTTTTTTTAAAAAGATTAATGACTAAATTTAACTAAAAATAAATAAAAACATCATCACGCTAATATTCTAAAATGTTATATATATAACAAATATGGCATTTTAAGATTGGGGCTGAAAGCCAAATGTAAATGAAGGGTGATAGATATACAAGAATTTTACTCCAAAAAAAATTAATAATAAAAGAAAATACAATAAAGAAAAAAATAAATGTGGAAGTGCAACTGGGTGGATCCAGGTTCAACAAGACAGTGAACCTATTGAATTCAACTTCACTAATATTTGCTATGGTTGACACGATCCATCATCTTTTTAGCCTACTACTTCCTTGTGAACCGGACCCAATCCTGGGTTTTTTATCTAAACTAGGCCTGACCAAATCAATGACCACTTTCAAATTAGACCCAAAAAGAATCGGCCGGTAGAAGCTTAGGCTGGCATTATGTCCTATTATGCAGCTTCTTCTCCACTAACTTTGATAGTTTGACTTATTCTTTTTTCTTTTTTTTTTCCTTTAAAAAAAAGCTATTTGTACATTATATTATATTTATTTGTTGGGTACATTTGATGTAGGTGGAGAGTTTAATAATATTGGAGAAATAATAAATGAAGATAAGAATAGTCAAGAATCTTTTTTAAATATTTTTAAAGGGTTGTTCTAACTAGAGGTTTTAAGTCATTAGGTTTTAAATATTTTCCTATAATTAATTAACATGTACAACCATTGATTTATTTTTTTGAGAAACATTAAAATCTCAAAAGAATATACCTTTTGGTATACTAACTAGCATAATTGAAAAGATTATGACAAATTTTGGTTGGTCCAATGTATATAAAAGAAATTTGATGAATGGAAACAAAATGAATGATTTCTTGACTCTTTGTAATGTGATGTATAGATATTGATAGTTTATACTCTATATCCACATTATTATCTTTAAATATATCTAATAACTTACATTACCTCAAATTCAATCACAATTGTTAAATTGAAAAGTTAGAAGTAACAAAAGAAATAGAATATTAAAGTAATGATTTGTTAAAATGTATATATTAACTCATACTCAAATAATAATATATTAATCAATGACGAAGTAATATTATAATATTTTTATTTTTATTTTTTTATTAAAATAATTTTTTAACTTTTTAGTTTTTAAATTTCAAGAAAACAATTTAAGCTTTGATGTTTAATGATACTATGGTTAGGGCTCAGTGACTGTGTCTTGGCGTGCATGTACTGAGGTTATGAATCAACAAAAGTACAATAAAAAAAATATAGTGTTGTACTTCAAGTGTGACAAGTTAGTTGTAGTATTTATAAGTGTTATAATGGAACACTCCGAGTATTCCAAGGATCAAACCAAAGAGAGTTTGCGTGATAAAATGATTAATAAGAAAAAGTGTAACACTCATAACCCGATCCGATCATCGGACCCGAGTTACGAAATGTTACAGTTATAAACGGAATAGAACACATTCAATTCACATTGATTATCTTAAATAAACATAGAATACTTTGTAAATGCATAATTATTATTTAAATTTAACAAAAAATGTCCAAACATAGTTAATTCAATTTATGATTAACAAATACGTCATTTCTCATATCATATAGGGGTTTATGTATACTCCATTACCATCCATAATTTAACTAGGACTAATTTGCTGCATTCTCAAAAATTCAATTCAATTATAAATCAAAATAATTCAGAGCTCGATGTAGTCATCATAAGTCAATAGTCAATCATTAATCATAGTATATATGCGAGAACGGAACTTAAATCAGGTCTATGGAACCTTAAAATCAGTTTATAAACAAACATGGACTAATCTGAAACAAAACAGAAAAATATAGGATCACATGGTCGTGTGGCCAGGCCGTGTGATAGAGATCAGCCCATATGGCCTCAAATATGGTCGTGTGGCTATTCCACATGCCCGTGTCCTCAGACCGTGTACAATTCAAAATAGGGTCACACGGCCGTGTAACACACTGAACCTGTGTGGAAAGTCCTGCACCTAAAATCAATAAGACACATGGCCATATGGAGTAGTAGCCGTGTGTGGGGCACGGCCATGTGATAGCCCGTGTGCAACCAAATGAGTTCATTTTAAAGTCAATTCAACCACCATCTCTTAAGTATTAAACCCAACCATTTTCACCTATTCAAAACATATCCAAACATGACAAAAACATACCAAAAAATACTCAACCTAAGTGCCTAACCAATGTACCCTCATTGGTACCACAATTCAAATATTTAGAATCTAAATCACATGTATCATTTCTCAAATCACAAAACATGTATCTATCAAGCATTTCATAATCTTAAATCACAATCAAAATCAAACTTGCAAGGCATGAATCTTGCCACTTATATACATATAGTCAAAACATACCAAAAAAACCAAATAAACACAACTACAACATCACCTAACTAAGCATGAAACAACATACCTAATAACAAGTAAATTTAAACTCCTAGTACATGTCACCTATAACCTAATTCAAAATAACCACAATTTATACCAAGTCAAAGAACGAATAGTGTGAGCTTCGACTTGAACTTCCAACCGACATAAACCTCCGACAATCTACAAAAAGAACAAACACAACAGATATAAGCAAATTTTGCTTAGTAAGTTCGTATAAAATTAAAATTTAACTCACTAAATAAAAATCAACTTAAACAAACCATGTCTAACCACACTAATTAGCTCATATTTTTTATTTGTCTCCTATACACCATAAATCTCTATAGTTAGTGAGATCACAAATATAACTATGTAACCTTATCAAGACATAACACTTATAAGTAAATACACATATCACTTCAATTCATCCATCATATGATCATTTAACTTATTATATTCCATCTCAATTATCCGTTTTAAAATTTTTTCCATTTACATATCAAATTTCATATAGCCATATCATATTTTCGTTTATACTCAATAAACCATGGTTAAAGGGCTAACATTTACGAAACAAATGACTTTATCATGGCATAAACATTATAATTAAACACATTTAGAACTCATTTCCACCATCACTTATTCATTTTCCACCTAATGAACCAAAATGAATTAATGTCGAATACGTAGGAACAATGCTCACACAATTTTCAGTGAATTTGTAATACTTGTAGGATTTCAAACCATTAGTGTGGTATCCATCACTAATACATATTACCTCAAAAACAATTGTTCAAAGGGTGCCATAGCGTCTTTCAGCCACGATCTTATTTATTTTTGACATGATGCTATAGTGTCTTTCAACTATGGTCTTAAACATTTTTCGTCATGTTGCCATAATGTCTTTCAACCACGGTCTTATTTATTTTCCGTCATGTTTCCATAGTGTCTTTCAACTATGGCCTTATACGTTTTCGATATAGTGCCATAGTGTCTTTCAACTATGGTCTTACACGTTTTTTATATAATGCCTTAGTACCTTTCAACTATGGTCTTACATGTTTAAATCGTGATACCATAGTGTATTTTAGCTATGGTCTTATTCATTTAATTCGTGATGCCATAACGTCCTTCAGTTCTAGTCTTATTTGTTTTTCAACCAACGATCCGATCATCAAAAATATATAGGCATTAATTAGGAAAACAACATCTAATTAATTTAACTAAATTACGAACTTACCTAGATAGAAACAATTACGAACACGAAATCGACGACTATTCCGCTACTTTGGCTTTCCGCTATTTGAGTCCAATTGATTCGTTTCTTGATCTAAATAATAGTTTTCATTCAATTAATCTATTCAAAAATCTAAAATAACTAAATTTAAGCATATAAGCCCTTTCCTTATAAATTTACAAAATTACCCTCACATTTTATCTTTTGTGCAATTTAGTCCCTAAACCAGAAACTTTCAAATTAACCATATTTAATTAAAACCCATGCTAGCTGAATTTCTTAGAGACTCACTACAGCCCATATTTATCACTATTTTACCAAAATTCCATGAAGTTTTACTATTTTAACAATTAAATCCTTAAACATTAAAATTACCAAAATTCACTTAACAAAATACTTTTATTTAACTATAAAATTCATGAATCTATCAATTAAGTTCATAAACATATTTAAATAATTCATGGTAGATCCCTAAAATTTTAATAATTTTACGAATTAACCCCTGGATTAGCTGGACCTAATTGCAAGGATTTCAAAAACATAAAAATTACAAGAAACAAGTGAAAAATGGCTTACCATGCATAAAATTAAAGCTTGGCCTAAGCTTTGCTTATTTTGGCTATGGAGTTTTGGTTCGCACAAAGAAATGAAGAAGATGATGCTTATGTTTTTTTATCTTTTTTTTTTATACTTTATTAATACTATAACATTATATCTTTTCAATTAAAACATTTTAATCATATAATTATAAATTTTTCTACCCATTAACCGTCCGCACTAATTAATTATGGCCAATTTGCCGCATAAGGCCTTTCCAACCATGATGTTGTAGCCATTAAGCATTAATAAATTCATAGCGATTAACTTTTGCAGCTTTTATGATTTAGTATTTTTTACTTAATTAACTATGTAAACGTTAAAATTTTCGGACCAAAATTTAATACTTATATAGTCACTCCATAAATATTTAATAAAAATATTTATGGCCTCTGTTTACAGAAACGAGGTCCCGATACCTCTTTCCAAAAACACCTGACTTTAAGGACAAACCACATGTACCTATCTATTTGTTCACTTAGCAAAAATAATCAAATAAAAATTTAATATATTTTTATATTTGACTCGTAAATATTAAATAATAATATTTACGAACTCACTTACCGGATTTGTAGTCCCGAAACTACTGCTTTAGACACCACTAAAAAATTGACTGTTACAAAAAAATGCAACCAAGAAGTCTAGGTAGCTAGTTGCTAAATATTATAGTACGACAATTCATATTGAAGGAGTAATTACTACTTAACTATCTAACACTAAAAAGGACTAAATTGTAAAATAATTAAAATTACACAATTAACAATTCAATGAAATAAAGTGGTTGGTTGACATCCATGTTGTTGGTTGATTTTTTATTAGGGATATAAAGGGCTTAAACTTCTAATTGGTTCAATTTTACCTCTCGTTCACCATTTTATCAATTTAGACAATTTAGTTCGGTTTACCTCTCGACCTCACCAAACTAAACCAAGACAACTAAATTGGTTCCCAATAGGCTCTCCTCTTGGTGTTACCTACCTAAATATTCACCTAGAATCGTCAATTCTAAGTTTTGAAGTTTATTTGATTTAGTCCAATTTTTACGATTTAACCTCTGTACCAAAAACTAACCAAGCAACATTTCTATTAACCAACCACCATAGATTAAGTTACCAGTCATCATCATTATGCAAAAAATAGTCAAACACATGCTCAATTGGTTTATTAAAGTAAACACAAAAGCGAAGTTAGAGGAATCTTATCAGTTTTTGATGACTGCTTTAAAGAGGATGATAGCAAAACAATGGAGGTGAAAACACAACTAAAGTTAAAATTTTTATACTTTTGAAAGCTAAACAAGGTTGAAATATATTGAAAAATTTAAAGAGAGATCACAATACAAAGTAAAATTTGAGTACTTAATTTCAAAGAAAAGGAAAACTATAGTAAAAACTAACAAACTAACAACTACACCAACTAAGCTCAGAAAAGTAAATAACCTAAACCTAAAAATGGAGAGGAAGCTAACAACTAAGCTAAAAAGATGAAAATAAAGTTGGCTAATTTAAGTTGATAGCCAAAAGGTCTTTTAAATAGTTGAAAAATTCAATCCTAACAATGAAAAAATTTCCCTTAAATATGTGTTGACTTGGGTCAGTGTTGAAAAAAGACTACCCCTACAGCAATTTTCACCCCGTCAGGCAGCGGTGTAGCAACATCCAAGCTTCAGTGTCATGACACCCTCAAAAGTGGCACACTTTTGGCTCTAGGATTCTCGATATCGCGACATCCACTGACTGATGTCGTGACATCCACTGGCCAATGTCGTGACATCATCCTTGGTGGTGACCACTATTTCTTCACTTCACAACTTTCAATGATATCGCAACCTTGAAAGTTTGGTGTCACGACTTTGGGCTCAATGTCGTGACCCTCTCAACAGTCGGCTCCAGGCTGATTTCTTGTTGAAGTCTTGCACCCTCAAGGCAAGGGAACTCAGTATCGTGACATCTATAGCAACAATGTCGCAACACCCATGTCAAATGTTGTTTTCCTTAAGGTCGGGCCATTATTGTCTCCCTTGTTGGATCTGGTGCCCTAAGTGTAGTATATTCGTTTGTAAACTTGTAATTTTTTTAAACAAATTGGTTAATAAAATAATTCATGGATTACATTAATATACTTTGTATAATATCCTCATGTGGTTTTTACATACAAAGCAAAATAGAAGTAAATATTGACTCACTGGTTGTCTAATATTTAAACTAATACTAAGTGGTATTACATGGTCAAACCATAATATGGAAAGACAACTTATGTTAGTAGATGAACCTAAAAACGTCCTTAGTCTAATTGGAAATGAGCAAATCGATTGAAAGACTAATATATCGTGTATCAAGTCCAATTGGGGAGATATCCTATCTTGGGCATATGAGCGGATGACTCCTAGAAGATAGAGACATATATGTGACTGATTGGATTGACAGTACATCAAATTGAACCTAAGTAGAATAGATCTTGAATCCATTAATGGATTTATTCACTTGTGACGTTTATAGTGTGATAAATCTTAATCTTGAGTAGATGATGAACTATGTATGTATGACTTGTATACTTTGATGTAAGTAAAAGCTTGAGTTCAAATAAATAATGAATATAAAGTTGGTGCATTGGGTATACAACTTCTGTAGTATGTAGAATCATTCACAATAATGGAATTCATAACCCAAGACACGGGAAAATAATATCTCTCATTGGCATTACATGAAAGGTGAAAAGTAAAATGTGACCACGAGTCGTTCGTCTTTGTGATGAATGACTTGATTACTATTTGATAGTAATTGAGTTTTTATGAAGGGAGATGTAATGGTTACCATGAGATGAAATATGATCATATTCGGAAAGTAGATTTATCCCAAAGAGATTAAGGATATCCTATGAGGGTAACACACTTATGAAAAGGCCATTAGACGAGCATTGATCGAGTTGCTTTGGTAATGCTATGTCATTAGGGAGAGCTCAACCACGATACTACAGTGAAATGACTTTGTAACTAAATAAGTTTATAATTGTAACAGTCTGGTTTATACCCTAGTCGGAACAGTGGTTTCGGGACCACAAATCCGAGTCTGTATAATATTTTAATATTATATTCTGTGCCGTTGATATGTGAATAAGTATGTGGTAAATTTCCGTGAGCTAATTTGTATGTCTGTGTTTTTAATTTGAGCAAAGGATTGATTTGTATTAAATGTGAAAGTTGTATGTTATTTGTTAAAATACCAATGTGTTGTGGCTTTGTAAAGGTGGAGGCCTTGTATGGCAATTAAGCCATTATTGAGATAGTGGATGGTAGAATGTCATAATAACCTTAATATCAATTTGTCTTATATGACTAATAGATGGGCAAATTGGTTAGTTGGCATTAATATGAATATTAAATAAAAGAAACATAAGAAAGATGAATGTTATCATCTTTGAGTGCCGAAAGTTTGAAGAAAAGAGAAAGAAAATATCTAAGCTAGGTTTCGGCTATTAAAGTCTTTGATTCAAGGTATGTTTGATTTCGGTTTTTGATAATTTCTATGTTTTTGTAATCGTTACTTTGTGCTCTACAAAACCCATGCTCAAATTTTGTGAATTGATGATGTGTATGAAATGTGCCATTGATGAAATGGTGAGCTTTGTGATGAGTATTGGTGTTAAATGAAAGATATATGTTTAATGAACATACTTTGTTCTTGAAATTTTGATGAATTTAGCTATTTATGGCTAAATTGAGAAAATAGTAATTTGAAGGACTAAATTGCAAATTTGATGGAAAATATGGGCTTGTATGAGATGTATGAACATTCGGCTAAGCATGAGTATGTGATGATTTTGTGAATTTAATGTTTTGAGAAAAATGGACTAAATTGATAAATTGTGCAAATGTGAGAGTTAAATTACAAATAGCCCTAATTGTGTGTCCTTGGATTGAATTGGATGAGTTAGTGAATAAAAGAATTAATTCTGAATATGTTTAGATCAAGAATCGAGGAAAATAGACTTAGACCCAAGGAAGGCGAAAGTAACCGAGTAGCCGTTTTTATTTCCGATAAATCGAATCCGAGGTAAGTCATATTACAAATAAGTGTAATCGTATTGAGTTGAGTATACTCATATGCTTGTAGTTGAAAATGAATGCTTATGAAATGTTATGCAAATGAATTCTAAGATAAGATCGACTGAGCGACAATGTCCGAAAAGTCTCGTACGAACCTAGGAATACATAGGTACCTGTTCTGTTTACCATGCAAGACTACGTCTGGGACATCGGCATTGATTTGAGATTTCATGTAAGACCATGTCTGGGACGTTGGCATCGATATGATCTCTTCGTGTAAGACCACGTCTGGGACGTTGGCATCGATATTATCTGTACGAATAAGACCACGTCTGGGACGTTGGCATCGATATTATCTTTACGTGTAAGACCATGTCTGGGACATCGGCATTGTTTTGATTCATGTAAGACCCTGTCTAGGACAGTGGCATCGATATTTGAATGCATGTAAGACCTCGTCTGGGACGTTGGCATTGTACTATTATTCTGAGCTTTCTGAGTATCCAATTAGTTCCTAACGGTTCAACAGGAAAGTCTGTGATATGAATGGCTAAGTGAATTGTAAATCCATTTCAGGTATGTTGATTTATACACTAAGTGTGTATATAAGGTAAGTACCTATGTGATCATACTATGATGATTATGTATATGGGAATAAAAATATGATATGTGAGAGTAAGCATGAATGAACTATGTTTATATAAGACTTTGAATTGATTAATGTGATAAATATGGTCAAGTACATGGACCAAAGTATATATGTGATAGTTGCTAAGTTTTTTTGTATTTATGACTTACTAAGCTTTTGGAAAGCTTACTCTATGTGTGTGTTTTCTCTGTTTTATAGGTCGTTAAAGCTACTAAAGGCTCGGGACCGTCAAGGATCGTCATCACACTACTAAACTCATTTTTGGTACACTTTGGATGTGTATATAGCTTGATATGGCATGTATAGGCTAGTATTTGATATGAGTTGTTAGATGAACTTAGCCATGTGATTTGGCTAGCTATGGGTTGAGAATTTGCTTGAATGTATGTGATATATGAAGTATGTTTTTGGCATGGTTAGTTGATGCATGAAATGGTCAAGTTTTGATTAAGAAAAGGAATGAATTATGTTTGTGATGAGATGAGTTTTAGCCTTGTAATTTGGATGGTTATTTTGGTATGATTTTGGTTCTCAAATAGGCATGAGATGTCTTGATGATTTTACTAGTAGGTATAACCCATAGGGCGACATTTTGGCATTGCAAATGGCCTATAATGTCACACGGTTGTGGCACACGGGCATGCCTAGTGACCGTGGGGCTAAGTCAGTAGTTAGCCTAGTAGCACACGGCCAAGACACACGGGCGTGTCTAGTAGCCATGTGAGAAAGTCGGTATATGGCCTAAGAGTACACGGCCTTAGCACACGGGTGCTGGGTGGCCGTGGGTGTAAAGTCAGATTCCACCACGGCCAAGGCACACGGGCGTGCTTGGTGGCCGTGGATGTGAAGTCAGATTCGATCACGGCCAAGGCACATGGGCGTGCTTGGTGGCCGTTGATGTGAGGTCAGATTCGACCACGGGGAGGACACACAGGGGTGTCCAGCAGCCGTGGGAAGCACACGGCTTGCCTACACGGGTGTGTAACCCCTGAAACTTAGAAAAGTTTTAGATTTCTAAGAATGTTTGTATGTGTTTTGGTTTAGTCCTGACCCGGTTTATAAGCATGTTTTAGGTCTCGTTGACCATATTAAGGGACATTATGTTTGAGATTGATGGATGAATGTATGAACTTCTAAAAATGTTTCTGATCTGTCCGGTAACGCCTTTAACCCTAATCCAGTGACGGATACGGGTTAGGGGTGTTATATTTGGTTGGTATCAGAGCTACGTTTTAGTCGATTCTCGGACTAACGTAGCGTGTCAGAGTCTAGCTATACATGCCATATTTTTGAATTATGATAGTTTGATGAATCCTGTCATATAAATGTGATTTCTGTATAGTAATGGATCCCGAAAGAGCCGTAGTCGACGCACGAGAAAGTAATGCGCTCGCTGCCCCGCGCAAGGACACGCCCTCCGATCGAGACCGACTACTAGCGATTAAGGGGAAGAAGCTAAACAAGCTTTCTTCCAGATGATGAGTGAATGGTTCACTCAATTCGTAAAGAATAAAACGACTGTTTCACAACTCTCGCCCCGATTAATCCCCTCAAACCTCGGCCAGCCTCCGGTGATGGGTATAAATCATTGAACAAGCCTCCCAGAGACAAAATTCGCAAATACTGAGTGAAGAATTCGGGGCTACTAATGATGATAATGCTGAAAAGTCCGAATTCTGGTTAGAAAATACTATCCGGGTATTTGACGAAATGTCTTTGACTCCGAAAGAATGCATAAAATGTGTTGTATCTTTGCTTAGAGACGCGGCTTATCAGTGGTGGAAAACTCTGATATCTGTTATTCTGAAAGAACGGGTGACATGGGATTTCTTTCAGATTGAGTTCCGGAAGAAATATATGAGTGAGAGATTCGTTGATCAGAAACAAAAGGAATTTTTGGAATTGAAACAAGGCCGTATGACTGTTACGGAATATGAACGAGATTTTGTCAGACTGAGTCAATATGCTCGTGAATGTGTATCTACTGAGGCAATAATGTGTAAAAGATTCGAAGATGGCCTTAATGAAGATATCTGTTTGTTAGTCGGGATATTAAAAATAAAAGAGTTCGTTGTACTCGTTGATCGAGCGTGCAAAGCTGAAGCACTCGGGAAAGATAAAAAGAAAGCCGAGTCTGAAGTTAGAGATATGAGAAAGAGATTTCAGAATAGATCGTTTCAGTCCACTTCAAAGAAATTTAGAGATGATCAAATCCGTTCGAAAGGTAATATGGGATATTCAAATAGAAATCGAGATAGATCACAAATGAATTTCAAAGCTCCAGCAACTTCAGTGGCAAGTGTTGGGAATATATGATCCGAGAAACCAGAGTGTAAGCATTACGAGAAAAGACATCCGGGAAGCTGTAGAATGAATGACAGAGCTTGTTTCAGATGTGGATCACTTGATCATTTTATCCGTGATTGCCCTGAGTCTGTCGGGCCTGAGAATGTTCAAAATCTGAGATTTGATAATGCACCTGTGAGAGGTAGACCTTCGAAGAATGTAAAGAATGTCAGTGGTAGTCAGAGAACTATGAGAGATATTGTTGCGAGATCCGAAGCTAGAGCGTCTGCCAGAGCGTATGCTATTCGAGCTCGTGAGGAAGCTTCTTCACCAGATGTTATAACGGGTACTTTTACACTTTATGATACTTCTGTGATTGCATTGATAGACCCTGGTTCTACGCATTCGTATATATGCATGAATTTAGTGTTCAGTAAGACTTTGCCTGTAGAGTCTACTGAGTTTGTTATAAAAGTATCGAACCCCTTAGGTAAAAGTGTCCTGGTTGACAAAGTATGCAAGAACTGTCCATTAATGTTTCGAGATATTTGTTTCCCTACTGATTTGATGCTTTTTCCATTTGATGAGTTTGATATCATTTTGGGTATGGACTGGTTGTTTTTGCATGATGCTATTGTGAACTGTAAAAGAAAGACTATTGATTTGAGATGTCCGAATGATGAAATTGTACGGATTGAATCTAATGATTTGAATGGTTTACCTACTGTGATATCTGTATTGAAAGCTCAAAGTTATGTGAAAAAGGGTTATGAGGCATATTTTGCTTATGTGATTGATTCGAAAGTGTCTGAGAAGAAAGTCGAATCAGTGCCTATTGTCTGTGAGTTTTCTGATGTATTCCCTGAAGAGTTACCGGGTTTGCCTCCGATTCGTGAAGTTGAGTTTGGTATTGAGCTATTACCTGGTACTACACATATATCGATAGCTCCGTATAGAATGGCACCAATAGAGTTGAAAGAGTTAAAGTCACAGTTGCAAGAATTGACCGATAGAGGGTTTGCTAGATCGAGTTTCTCACCTTGGGGTGCTCCTATTCTGTTTGTGAAAAAGAAAGATGGCACGATGAGAATCTACATCGATTATCGTCAGTTGAATAAAGTGACCATAAAGACAAATATCCGTTGCCCAGGATTGATGATTTATTCGATCAATTAAAAGGAGCTACTGTATTTTCCAAGATTGATCTGAGATCGGGATACTATCAGTTGAGAGTGAAAGATTCAGATATACCGAAAACTGCTTTCAGAACGAGGTACGGGCATTACGAGTTTTTAGTTATGCCATTTGGACTAACCAATGCTCTTGCTGTTTTTATGGATTATATGAACAGAATTTTCAGACCGTATCTAGATCGATTTGTTGTTGTATTCATTGATGACATTTTGATTTATTCATGTGATGAAACTGAACATGCTGAGCATCTGAGAATCGTATTGCAAACTCTACGAGAAAAGAAATTGTATGCGAAATTTAGCAAATGTGAATTCTGGTTGCATGAAGTTAGTTTTCTGGGGCATATTGTGTCAGCTTTTGGGATTCGAGTTGATCCGAGTAAGATTTCTGCTATTCTGGATTGGAAACCCCCGAAGAACGTATCTAAAGTCCGTAGCTTTCTGGGCCTAGCTGGTTATTACCGTCGATTTGTGAAAGGATTTTCAGTGATAGCTACTCCGTTGACTAGATTGCTTCAGAAAGATGTTAGATTTGAATGGTCGAACAAATGCCAGAAAAGTTTTGATCAGTTGAAAACTCTGTTAACAGAAGCTCCAGTGTTAGTACAACCAGAATCGGGCAAAGAATTTGTAATTTATAGTGATGCTTCATTAAACGGTCTGGGATGTGTTTTGATGCAGGAAGGCAAAGTTGTAGCTTATGCTTCGAGACAATTGAAGCCTCATGAAAAGAACTATCTGACACACGATCTCGAGCTAGCTGCGATTGTGTTTGCACTAAAGATCTGGCGCCATTATTTGTATGGTGAGAAATGTCACGTGTTTTCGGATCATAAAAGTCTGAAATATCTGATGACTCAGAAAGATTTAAACCTGTGTCAAAGAAGATGGCTAGAGCTGTTAAAAGATTATGAACTTGTGATAGATTATAATCCGGGTAAAGTAAACGTTGTTGCTGATGCATTGAGTAGAAAATCATTGTTTGCACTATGTGCTTTGATTGCTCAGTTAGATATGTTTGATGATAGCTCTGTGATAGCTGAATTAAAAGCAAAACCATTGTTTATACAGCAAATATGTGATACTCAGAAATCTGATAATGAGTTATTAGCAAAACGAGCTCAGTGTGATTCGAATTATGAATCTGAATTTCGAATGGTTGATGATTGCTTGAGATTTCGAGATCAGATCTCGTGTTCGAGAAATCCGAATTGATTCGGGGATTGATTTTGAGTGAAGCACATAATAGTCATCTATCTGTTCATCCGGGGAGTACTAAAATGTACCATGATTTGAAGGGACACTATTGGTGGTCTGGTATGAAGCATGATATTTCTGACTTTGTTTCAAAATGTTTAATCTGTCAACAAGTCAAAGCTGAACATCAAGTTTAAATGCAGGTTACTACAACCGATTTTGATTCCTGAGTGGAAATGGGATAGAGTGACAATGGATTTTGTTTCTGGTTTGCCTCAGACTCCGAGAAAAAAAGATGCGATATGGGTCGTAGTTGATCGATTAACAAAATCTACCCATTTTATTCTGGTAAGATCTGACTATTCACTTGATAGATTAGCCGAGCTTTATATTTCTTAGATTGTTAGATTGCATGGGGTACCATTATCTATTGTGTCAGATAGGGACCCGATGTTTACATCGAGGTTTTGGAAGAAATTACAAGAAGCTTTAGGCACAAAAACTGCACTTCAGTATAACTTTTCATCCACAAACAGATGGTCAATCCGAGCGGATTATTCAGATTCTTGAAGATATGTTAAGATGTTGCATCCTTGAATTTAATGGTTCGTGGGAACAGTATTTGCCATTGATTGAATTTGCATACAATAATAGTTTTCAGTCGAGCATCAAAATGGCACCATATGAAGCTTTGTACGGTTGTAAATGTCGTACACCTCTGTATTGGACCGAGCTCAGTGAAAATAAGCTACATGGGGTCGATTTGATAAAAGATTCAAAACAGAAAGTGAAACTGATCCGAGACTGTTTGAAAGCAGCATCTGATCGTCAAAAGTCTTATGCGGACTTAAAGCGAAAAGATATAGAATTTGAGGTCGGCGACAAAGTATTTCTGAAAGTGTCACCGTGGAAGAAAGTACTTTGTTTCGGACGTAAAGGCAAGTTGAGTCCGAGATTCATCGGGCCGTATGAAATCATTGAGCGAGTTGGACCTGTTGCATATCGATTGTTATTGCCTTCCGAGCTAGAAAAGATACATAATGTATTCCATGTTTCGATGCTCCATAGATATCGATCCGATCTGTCACATTTGATTGCTCTATCTGAAATTGAAATCCGATCTGATATGTCATACAAAGAAGAATCGATCCGTATCTTAGCTCGTGAAGTAAAAGAGTTGAGAAATAAGAAAATTCCGTTAGTAAAAGTATTATGGAATCGACACGGAATAGAAGAGGCTACGTGGGAGCCCAAAGATTCATTCAGACAGCAATATCTGACTTTGTTTAACGGTAAGATTTTCGGGGACGAAAATTCCTAAGAGGGGGAGAATTGTAACAATCCGGTTTATACCCTAGTCAGAACAGTGGTTTCGAGACCACAAATCCTAGTCTGTATAATATTTTAATATTATATTCTTTGCCGTTGATATGTGACTAAGTATGTGGTAAATTTTCGTGAGCTAATTTGTCTGTCTGTGTGTTTAATTTGAGCAAAGGATTGATTTGCATTAAATGTGAAAGTTGTATGTTATTTGTTAAAATACCAATGTGTTGTGGCTTTGTAAAGGTGGAGGCCTTGTATGGCAATTAAGCCATTATTGAGATAGTGGATGGTAGAATGTCATAATAACCTTAATATCAATTTGTCTTATATGACTAATAGATGGGCAAATTGGTTAGTTGGCATTAATATGAATATTAAATAAAAGAAACATAAGAAAGATGAATGTTATCATCTTTGAGTGCCGAAAGTTTGAAGAAAAGAGAAAGAAAATATCTAAGCTAGGTTTCGGCTATTAAAGTCTTTGATTCAAGGTATGTTTGATTTCGGTTTTTGATAATTTCTATGTTTTTGTAATCGTTGCTTTGTGCTCTACAAAACCCATGCTCAAATTTTGTGAATTGATGATGTGTATGAAATGTGCCATTGATGAAATGGTGAGCTTTGTGATGAGTACTGGTGTTAAATGAAAGATATATGTTTAATGAACATACTTTGTTCTTGAAATTTTGATGAATTTAGCTAATTAGGGCTACATTGAGAAAATAGTAATTTGAAGGACTAAATTAAAAATTTGATGGAAAATATGGGCTTGTATGAGATGTATGAACATTCGGCTAAGCATGAGTATGTAATGATTTTGTGAATTTGATGTTTTGAGAAAAATGGACTAAATTGATAAATTGTACAAATGTGAGAGTTAAATTGCAAATAGCCCTAATTGTGTGTTCTTGGATTGAATTGGATAAGTTAGTGAATAAAAGAATTAATTTTGAATATGTTTAGATCAAGACCCGAGGAAAACGGACTTAGACCGAGGGAAGGCGAAAGTAACCGAGTAGCCGTTTCTATTTCCGATAAATCGAATCCGAGGTAAGTCATATTACAAATAAGTGTAATCGTATTGAGTTGAGTATATTCATATGCTTGTAGTTGAAAATGAATGCTTATGCAATGTTATGCAAATGAATTCTAAGATAAGATCGACTGAGCGACAATGTCCGAAAAGTCCCGTACGAACCTAGGAATACATAGGTACCTGTTCTGTTTATCATGTAAGACCACGTCTGGGACGTCGACATTGATTTGAGATTTCGTGTAAGACCACGTCTGGGACGTTGGCATCGATATGATCTCTTCGTGTAAGACCACGTCTGGGACGTTGGCATCGATATTATCTGTACAAATAAGACCACGTCTGGGACATTGGCATCGATATTATCTTTACGTGTAAGACCATGTCTGGGACATCGGCATCGTTTTGATTCGTGTAAGACCCTGTCTGGGACAGTGGCATCGATATTTGAATGCATGTAAGACCTCGTCTGGGACGTTGGTATTGTACTATTATTCCGAGCTTTCTGAGTATCCAATTAGTTCCTAACGGTTCAACGGGCAAGTCTGTGATATGAATGGCTAAGTGAATTGTAAATCCATTTCAGGTACGTTGATTTATACACTAAGTGTGTATATAAGGTAAGTACCTATGTGATCATACTATGATGATTATGTATATGGGAATAACTGTAACATCCTAGATTAGGGGTTATGCGGTTGGAGCGTAACTCAAATGTTAGTAGGCTTTAAGTGTGTTTGGTGAGGTTTTAGGAGTTTTTAGAACCCAAGGATGAAGGGGAAAGCTTTGGGAAAATGTTGAATTTTAAGTATAAAAGGGGGAGCTGGGTGAAGGAGCCCTTAAGGAAAAAAATTTGGGAATTTCTGGACATGAAAGTCCAGGTGGTAAAGTGGCTCCCATGCGCCACTTAAAGGCCTGGAAGTAACGCTAGTAAGGGCTTGGGTTCGAATCAAGGTGGCAGCAAGGTGTTTTATTTTTTTTGGGTTTTGGCGTTAAAAGGAAGGAGGCCTTAAAAGAAGCTGGGGCGAGTCTTTGACACAAAACGGCGCCTTGGCAAAGTGGTTCCTATGCGCCACTTAAGAGTTGGAGGAGAGAATGGGTGCAGGTCGCAGTTTCGAGTGGCTGGAGCAGCGTTTTGCATTTTATTTTCTATATATGCGGTGATGGGCTTAAGTAGGAAGGCCTTATAATTAAATAAAGGAGGTTTATGACACGAAAGTTAGGTTCGGTGAAGTGGCAAGGGGCGTGGCTTAAGGGCCTTTGTATGAGGTCTCGGGTTCGAGACATGAAGGAAGCAAGGAGTTTTATTTTTGGGCTTTAGGCGTTGAAGGAGTAAGGGCCAGGAAGAGGGCTTTAAAGAATTTCGGGCAAGTGTTGATCATGAAAGTCCAAGTGGTTGGAGTGGCTTGGAGCGCCACTAGGAGTCTGGAGGTGGCGTTGAGCAGGGAGCTTGGGTTCGAGCTACCTATTATGCATTCTGGGAGTTTTATTTTCTTTTGCATTAAAGAGGGATCGGCCTAGGATGGCCTTATAAATAAATGGTGGGAATATTTAACATGAAAGTCTAAAGGGAAGAGTTGGTTTGGGGCGCTTAAAGGTGGCTGCTGCTGCTGTTGCTTGGGGTCGCTGGTTCGAGTCCAAGAAGCAGCATTTGGATTTTTATTTTTTTTCCTCTTTCCTGCTGGCGTGAAGGAGAGAAAGAATTGGCATGATTTTGGACTCTTCAAAGTGATAGAGTTTGAGCTTATTTTTTTTTAATTTCGGCTGGAAGAGTAATTAATAGTATTTTATTTTCATTATAATTGTTTAAGGAGGATTAGGAGATAAAGATGTGAGATAAATCTTGCATTTTTGAAAGCTGGAATTTATCACCTAAAAGGGAGGAATTGGCCAGCATTGGGACTCCTTGGGGGGCTGTTCAAAATTGATTTTTGTACAGCAAGAAGTGCCCAAAAAATTCCAGCAACTATTTCTTCTTCTTTTTCCTCTACTGCTGCCGAATTTCCCCTAGGAAATCCTTCAAAATTTTCCAGCATCTTCCTCTTTTACTTAGCCAAAAATCACCATTGATTTCCCCTACATATTTTCTTTTTCTTTTCTTCCTCCATTAGCCGAACCCCTACCATCTTGCTACCGAAATTCCCTTAGACAAACTGCCCAAAATTATTCAAAATTTCCAGCATCTCTTTAGCCGAATCTACTCCTCCCTATTTGCTGTAGTTTTGGCCGAACATCAAAGAAAAGGGTGCTCTCTTCTTCCCCAATCGGTTTAGGAGGAAGGTGTGGCCGATTGTCGGGGGGTGAACCATCGCTTGGCTCGGGATTTGGTAGGAAACCAAATCATTTGTAAGGACAAGAGATCTAGCGACGTAGATTGGACCTTCGGGATCTAGGAATTCCGGTAGAAACAGGTGTGTAAACTCTTTACACACTTTATTAATAAACTTGCTATATTATTGTCTTGAGTATAAATTTTGGTAGTGATCTATGATATGCTTGTGGGCTTAAACATGGATTCCGGGTAAGTCCCCTAACTTGTGATTTTTGATATATGTTTGCATGCCATCACATGATGTTTAATACTATGACATGATATATGAAATTTGATGTGTAAGCATGTGATGGTGGGATTGATGAGAGGAGGGGATGAATTATGGATCATCGTCGGTGGTTTTGACCACAAGATGGGTTGGCCCCATCAGATTATTGTGACCTATGGTCATCAGTGGTTTTGACCACAACGATTGATTATTTGCGACTAAGTCCCAGTGGTTTGGTACCACCAGTGGTTTTGACCACATTTGATATATTGTGACCTATGGTCATCAGTGGTTTTGACCACACGATGGGTTGGCCCCATCATTTAAATTGTGACTTTAAGTCATCAGTGGTTTTGACCACACGGGGTAGAAAAGGAGTATGGATGGTTAGGTTGGGTTGCATGTGCATGTTTATTAATGACTTGTGTATGAGTTATCTTACCGGGTGGGGGATTACACACTGAGTCTTGGTGACTCACCCCTTCCCTTAACATTTTGCAGATGGGTAGATCACGGAGATGGAGCTGGATGGACTCGAGGTGGCCATGCAGTGGAAATCTTAATTAGATGAACTTGGATTTTGTTTTATTTTATTTAATGTTGGTTTTATTTTAACTAAGTTGTAATAAGGCCTCCTAGATATATTTATTTATTATTCTATGTTTTGGATTAATTTGTTTAAACTATTTCTTAACATTAAATTAAGTCCACATGTTTCCTAAAATTTAATCGCAAAATATTTTATCGTACCATCGGGCACATCTGAATCGGCTACAATCTGGCTTAATAAATATTTTAGAATAAACCTAAGTATGGATTTTATACACCTCAAATGTTTCAAACAAAATAACCATCTTTTACCAAAAGATAATTCGACTTAAAAGGATTTTCAAAGATGTTTTCTCTGTAGCACACCAAATTCGGTCGTAGTGTTTGGGCCGGGTTTAGGGTGTTACAAATTGGTATCAGAGCCCAGTTCAAAGCTCGGCTGTGGGGGCCCAAGGCCCAAAAATATTTTGGTAGGCCTTTTTGAATTGTTTTTGGGTTTTGAACAGCATGGCACCGAGTCTCCGGCACCTATCCGCCCAGGTAAGTACCTCTAACTTCTGTATGAATTATTATCTGTAGAAGGGTATGGTATGGAACGTAGATAGTATGATTAAGTGGTTGAACACTAGGATTAGTTTACCCCAAACAGAGTACATAATACTTTAAGTGCCTAATTAAACAAACCTACGACCAAGTCACCGATTTAGGGTGTGGTAACCCTGGTGCGCATGTCTAGGATTGGATCCGGAAGAGCTTGGTATTTAAGCAGTCCTCGTGACTCACCTCCTCTTCGCGGGATTCCTACCTGGTGCGTAGCTTCGGTTCACCCTAACCAAGAGGACTCGGTCATAGGCCAAACACAATAAATAATACCCTGACTTTGGAAATTACGAAAACACCCCTGTAGAAAAATGACGAAAATACCCCTAGGATAGAAACGGACAGAAATGCCCGAAGAGTGAATGTGTATGAAAGGTATTAAGGAATGTGATATTCCGAAGTAGAATAGTGAACTCGAACTGAACCTTTGTGTGATCGAAAGAACAACTTCTGAAAACTTCATTTCATAAAAATTTCTCGCGGATAATCAGTGGAACAAAATTCTGATGCATAAAACTTTTTAATCAGACTAAATCGCGTTGTAGAAATGAGTTTGAGGGTACGTGGTCGTCGCGGACGTGGTCAAGGTGGAATAATAGCTTTAATAAGATCAGAGTGCGCAGCAGTGAAGTAAGTGTGGTAAGTTAGGATGTACGGATGATCGTTAGTAAGTAATTTCGAGGACGAAATTATTTTTTAAGGAGGGTAGAATTGTAACATCCTAGATTAGGGGTTATGCGGTTGGAGCGTAACTCAAATTGTAAGTAGGCTTTAAGTGTGTTTGGTGAGGTTTTAGGAGTTTTAGAACCCAAGGATGAAGGGGAAAGCTTTGGGAAAATGTTGAATTTTAAGTATAAAAGGGGGAGCTGGGTGAAGGAGCCCTTAAGGAAAAAAATTTGGGAATTTCTGGACATGAAAGTCCAGGTGGTAAAGTGGCTCCCATGCGCCACTTAAAGGCCTGGAAGTAACGCTAGTAAGGGCTTGGGTTCGAATTAAGGTGGCAGCAAGGTGTTTTATTTTTTTTGGGTTTTGGCGTTAAAAGGAAGGAAGCCTTAAAAGAAGCTGGGGCGAGTCTATGACACAAAACGGCGCCTTGGCAAAGTGGTTCCCATGCGCCACTTAAGAGTTGGAGGAGAGAATGGGCGCAGGTCGCAGTTTCGAGTGGCTGGAGCAGCGTTTTGCATTTTATTTTCTATATATGCGGTGATGGGCTTAAGTAGGAAGGCCTTATAATTAAATAAAGGAGGTTTATGACACGAAAGTTAGGTTCGGTGAAGTGGCAAGGGGCGTGGCTTAAGGGCCTTGGTATGAGGTCTCAGGTTCGAGACATGAAGGAAGCAAGGAGTTTTATTTTTGGGCTTTAGGCGTTGAAGGAGTAAGGGCCAGGAAGAGGGCTTTAAAGAATTTCGGGCAAGTGTTGATCATGAAAGTCCAAGTGGTTGGAGTGGCTTGGAGCGCCACTAGGAGTCTGGAGGTGGCGTTGAGCAGGGAGCTTGGGTTCGAGCTACCTAGTATGCGTTCTGGGAGTTTTATTTTCTTTTGCATTAAAGAGGGATCGGCCTAGGATGGCCTTATAAATAAATGGTGGGAATATTTAACATGAAAGTCTAAAGGGAAGAGTTGGTTTGGGGCGCTTAAAGGTGGCTGCTGCTGCTGCTTTGGATTTTTATTTTTTTTCCTCTTTGCTGCTGGCGTGAAGGAGAGAAAGAATTGGCATGATTTTGGACTCTTCAAAGTGATAGAGTTTGAGCTTTTTTTTTTTTTTCGGCTGGAAGAGTAATTAATAGTATTTTATTTTCATTATAATTGTTTAAGGAGGATTAGGAGATAAAGATGTGAGATAAATCTTGCATTTTTGAAAGCTGGAATTTATCACCTAAAAGGGAGGAATTGGCCAGCATTGGGACTCCTTGGGGGGCTGTTCAAAATTGATTTTTGTACAAGCAAGAAGTGCCCAAAAATTCCAAAGCAACTATTTCTTCTTCTTTTCCTCTCACGCGAATTTCCCTAGGAAATCCTTCAAAATTTTCCAAAGCATCTTCCTCTTTTACTTAGCCAAAAATCACCATTGATTTCCCTACATATTTTCTTTTTCTTTTCTTCCTCCATTAGCCGAACCCCTACCATCTTATGCGAAATTCCTTAGACAAACCGCCCAAAATTATTCAAAATTTCCAGCATCTCTTTAGCCGAATCTACTCCTCCTATTATTTTTGTAGTTTTGGCCGAACATCAAAGAAAAGGGTGCTCTCTTCTTCCCCAATCGGTTTAGGAGGAAGGTGTGGCCGATTGTCGGGGGTGAACCATCGCTTGGCTCTGGATTTGGTAGGAAACCAAATCATTTGTAAGGACAAGAGATCTAGCGACGTAGATAGGACCTTCGGGATCTAGGAATTCGGTAGAGAAAACAGTGTGTAAACTCTTTACACACTTTATTAATAAACTTGCTATATTATTGTCTTGAGTATAAATTTTGGTAGTGATCTATGATATGCTTGTGGGCTTAAACATGGATTAGGGTAAGTCCCCTAACTTGTGATTTTTGATATATGTTTGCATGCCATCACATGATGTTTAATACTATGACATGATATATGAAATTTGATGTGTAAGCATGTGATGGTGGGATTGATGAGAGGAGGGGGATGAATTATGGACTGTCGTCAGTGGTTTTGACCACAAGATGGGTTGGCCCCATCAGATTATTGTGACCTATGGTCATCAAAGTGGTTTTGACCACAACGATTGATTATTTGCGACTAAGTCCCGGTGGTTTGGTACCACCGATGGTTTTGACCACATTTGATATATTGTGACCTATGGTCATCGCTGGTTTTGACCACACGATGGGTTGGCCCCATCATTTAAATTGTGACTTTAAGTCATCAGTGGTTTTGACCACACGAGGTAGAAAAGGAGTATGGATGGTTAGGTTGGGTTGCATGTGCATGTTTATTAATGACTTGTGTATGAGTTATCTTACCGGGTGGGGGATTACACACTGAGTCTTGGTGACTCACCCCTTCCCTTAACATTTTGCAGATGGGTAGATCGCGGAGATGGAGCTGGATAGACTCGAGGTGGCCATGCAGTGGAAATCTTAATTAGATGAACTTGGATTTTGTTTTATTTTATTTAATGTTGGTTTTATTTTAAATAAGTTGTAATAAGGCCTCCTAGATATATTTATTTATTATTCTATGTTTTGGATTAATTTGTTTAAACTATTTCTTAACATTAAATTAAGTCCACATGTTTCCTAAAATTTAATCGCAAAATATTTTATCGTGCCATCGGGCACATCTGAATCGGCTACAATCTGGCTTAATAAATATTTTAGAATAAACCTAAGTATGGATTTTATACACCTCAAATGTTTCAAACAAAATAACCATCTTTTACCAAAAAGATAATTCGACTTAAAAGGATTTTCAAAGATGTTTTCTCTGTAGCACACCAAATTCGGTCGTAGTGTTTGGGCCGGGTTTGGGGTGTTACAATAACAATATGATATGTGAGAGTAAGCATGAATGAGCTATGTTTATATAAGACTTTGAATTGATTAATGTGATAAATATGGTCAAGTACGTGGACCAAAGTATATATGAGATAGTTGCTAAGTTTGTTTGTATTTATGACTTACTAAGCTTTTGGAAAGCTTACTTTGTGTGTGTTTTCTCTTTTTTATAGGTCGTTAAAGCTACTGAAGGCTCGGGACCGTCAAGGATCGTCATCACACTACTAAACTCATTTTTGGTACACTTTGGATGTGTATATAGCTTGATATGGCATGTATAGGCTAGTATTTGATATGAGTTGTTATATGAACTTAGCCATGTGATTTGGCTAGCTATGGGTTGAGAATTTGCTTGAATGTATGTGATATATGAAGTATGTTTTTGGCATGGTTAGTTGATGCATGAAATGGTCAAGTTTTGATTAAGCAAAGGAATGAATTATGTTTGTGATGAGATGAGTTTTAGCCTTGTAATTTGGATGGTTATTTTGGTATGATTTTGGTTGTCAAATAGGCATGAGATGTCTTGATGATTTTACTAGTAGGTTTGACCCATAGGGCGACATTTTGGCCTTGCAAATGGCCTATAATGTCACACGGTTGTGGCACACGGGCGTGCCTAGTGACCGTGGGGCTAAGTCAGTAGCTATCCTAATAGCACACGGCCAAGACACACGGGCGTGTCTAGTAGCCGTGTGAGAAAGTCAGTATATGGCCTAAGAGTACACGGCCTTAGCACACGGGTGCTGGGTGGCCGTGGGTGTAAAGTCAAATTCGACCACGGCCAAGGCACACGGGCGTGCTTGGTGGCCGTGGATGTGAAGTCAGATTCGACCACGGCCAAGGCACACGGGCGTGCTTGGTGGCCGTGGATGTGAAGTCAGATTCGACCACGGCCAAGGCACATGGGCGTGCTTGGTGGCCGTGGATGTGAGGTCAGATTCGACCACGGGGAGGACACACAGGGGTGTCCAGCAGCCGTGGGAAGCACACGGCTTGCCTACACGGGCGTGTAACCCCTGAAACTTAGAAAAGTTTTAAATTTCCGAGGATGTTTGTATGTGTTTTGGTTTAGTCCCGACCCGGTTTATAAGCATGTTTTAGGTCTCGTTGACCGTATTAAGGGACATTATGTTTGAGATTGATGGATGAATGTATGAACTTCTGAAAATGTTTCCGATCTGTCCGGTAACGCCTTTAACCCTAATCCGGTGACGGATACGGGTTAGGGGTGTTACAATAATTAATAGGCGAAAAGTTGGAACTTAATTATAAATAATTTGAGCCCTAATCACATATGTCCAATCGGTCCCTCCGTTAGCTTGTCGAAACCAGTAATGAATTGCATGTTGAATCAAATTAACACAAATAGATAAAAATGATAAAATTAGAGAAATGGGAAGCATTTATAAACAAATATGGTTTCTCTAAATGGAAATGATCTAAAAATTGATTTATGGTTTTAAAAATTATTAATTAATTAATTAATTGAAGTTCGAAAATGAAAATAAATTAATTGGTCATAGTGAATCCGTTACATGTAAAAATATTAAGTATATTTTCTCATAGATTCTTTTACGGTAAAGTGGTCATGATTATAACAGAATTAGAATCGGGGAGAATATTATTTAATTAGGAAGCTTATTCATTTAAAAAAAATATGATGTTTAATTTGGGAAATAGAAAAAGCAAGTATTAGGTTGGATTGAATTATGAAGTACTGGGTTAAAAGCTCAAGAAGTACTTATAATTTGACCTGATACGGGAGAGGCCTCAAAGCTTCTCATGTTGTTACAAGGGATGACAAACCCTAGTATAATTAACTAGGGTCGCCGCCCCTAATCCTAGTTAAACTAGGAGTACGTTAGTATTTCTATTGAAATATACTTGTACAATTCAACAAGGGTTTCACTTCTTATTCTTATAAATAGATGGAACCGGTAGGGCTACATATAGAAAAAAGTTTTACACAACTTTGAGTTATTGTTATTTTGCCCGAAAATAGAGAGAATTTATTTTCTAAGTATAAATTATATTTTCCAAGATAACAATTCTACCGGTTTTTATTGAAGAGAGACTTGCTTTTCAACTGAAAGTAAAGTAAATAATTTTTGGTTTTGTGTTTGGTTTAAATTCGTTCGAGCCCACACTCGAAGTAGTTCATGGTACAAGAATAGCGAAGAAGACCGTTCGGTTGAAATTCGAGAACGACAAGAATTTTTCTAGCAAAAAACACAGGTGCGATTTCTGTAAAGGGTTTATTGCTATAAATATCACAAATAGACTCAGTTTTCAAAATTTTAATTTTTTGTTGTGCAAGAAAATCATTTTCGAACAGGACTTTTCCAACATCCCTAAACCAACTCAAACACATCATTAGGTTCTCCATGGCACCATTTTGCCAATTCGTGTATCAAAATGAGTAAAACTAAGCAAAAACAATTATTCATAGTAAAAACTAAAAATCAACAAAAATATGGAAAAGACTTGTAAATTGCTTGAGAATAAGCTCCTCAAGTGTTTCGGAGGGCCTAATTTGATACGACAGGTCACTAAGCAAGAAAAATTGATAAATAAAAAATTGGTCTAACTTGAAATATTTGGAAGGTTTATAAAATGCAAGTTAAAAACAAGTATTACTTAAATCAAACTGAATTCTATTCTTTTATGTAAATTATAATCAATTTTTTAATTTTATGATGTAAAAATAAATATTTTATATTTAAATTAGTGCAAATAAATATAAAAAAACATGTTTTCTACCTAAAATGTTGTGAATTTATTTTTATTATTTCCCAAACTAAGTTTCTTAAAAAAATATTTTCTAGAATAAGTTTGTATTTTTTGTGAGATTACTTGGACACTATGAGTTACAAGTTTAGTATAAGGTTTTGAATACTAAATTTCATTGGGATCAAGAAAAAAAAGCTTTGATTGACAAGTTTGACTATGTCTTCCATGAGTGTCTAAGTTTCATTTATTTATTTAAGTTTGACTATGAATACCAATGGTACTTAAAGTCCAAAGTAGAATTAAATAAATAAAATGGAACTCGACACCCATAGGAGTCAATGTCCAAAGTTAGACTTATCAGTTGAAATTCGCTTTCCTTGTCTCCTTCTCGATCCTAATGAAGTTTAGTAGTCAAAGTCTTATAAAAAGCATTATGAAATTAGCTTTTGGGAAAACTACTTGGGTGGTCACCTAACTTTTGGGTAGATTCTATTCTAGTCACTCAATTTTAAAAATTTTCAATTTCATCCTTAACGTTTTTAAAATTTAAAATTTTAGTAGCCCAACATTAAGGGCAATTTACCAGAAAATACCAATTTTTTAAAAAAATTTATAGAAAAGGACCGAAAAAATAATTATTTACCGGAAAGGCCATTTCCCAAAAACGCGTCCGTCGGTAGCGTTTTGGGGGATAAAGAGAAAACGCGTCCACGAGGAGGAGTTTTCGCCACATTAGAAAAAACGCTTCCTTGAGGGCGCGCTTTGCTGATGTGGCAAAAATGCTCCCCCAAGGACGCGTTTTAGCCCGTGTTTTAAAAAAAAAAACTATTCTCGAATTAAATTTTCAAAAAAGGTCATTTTTTAGATATTATAAAAATAGACCAAATTTTTTAAAAATTTACGAGAATAAACATTTATAAAGACTCAAAGTGACAACACCATTTTTTTTAAGGTGTCATCAATTAATATGGAAATATAACTTACAAAGGAAATCTTTATATAGACCCAAAGTCTCATTTCCCTTGTTTTCTTGAGCAATGTGGGATATGAGATATGTGTATATATAGACTCAAGAACAATTTTGCAGCTTGTTCCTAAACAATGTGGGATTTCTTCCTCTTTTAACTAACAACATGAGATGAAATGCTACACTATATTTGATTTTGTTTTACTTAGAGTTTAAATTTTTTTACAAAAAGTTAACATTTGTTACATTATAAATAAAACTTTTAAACTCTATAAGTAAAAAAAAATATAAAATATAAAATGAGTATGGTAAAATATTAAAAAATAAATATTTAAAAAATTACTAATAGTTGAGTGATCATTTTGTAAGTTTTTATAATTCGATAGCTAAAAAATATAGTTAAGTGACTACTAATGTAATTTAATCTAGATATAAAATATGAAAAATAATTATTATATTTTATGTATAATATATATTTCTATAAAAAAAACTAATTTAACATAATTATATACTATGTTTAAATAGATTATCTATCTAGTCAAAATATATCTGAAATAAATTTATCGGCATTCATTAGGTGATGAAAATTAAATTAAATTAGAATTAAAAAAATAATTAGTATAGTAAAATATTAAAAATAAATAAATATTTAAAAAGATATATCAATTTTTTAAAATTACAAAAAAATACTATTTGAGTACCAAATACTCACCATTTATTTATTAATCAAACATTCATAATATAAAATAAAATAAATAATAAAAAATTAAAAGTATAACTTCTAAATTTAAATAATGGAAAATCATTTTAAAAATTAGAATTGCATTGGTATTAACTTCAAACATTTAAAATTGAATAGAAGATTATTGCATGTACAAGTTTCATATGTGCAATTTCTTCTATTTTTTTTAATAGTTCTTTTGTATATGTTAACAATTCTAAAATGCAACATGATTAAAGATCTCAAAAGATAATTTTATAATATAAGAAAATGTTAACAAAATATAAAAAAAAAGAAATTATTTTGTAAAAAAAATATCAAATATAGTCTAGCCTTTAATCTCATGTTGTTAGTTAAAAGAGGAAGGAATCCCACATTGTTTAGGAACAAGCTGCAAAACTATTCATGAGTCTATATATACACATATCTCATATCCCACATTGCTCAAGAAAACAAGAGAAATGAGACTTTGGGTCTATATAAAGATTTCCTTTGTAAGTTATATTTCCTTATTAATTGATGACACCTTAAAAAAAAAGTGGTGTTGTCACTTTGAGCCTTTATAAAGGTTTATTCTCGTAAATTTTTAAAAAATTCGAGAATAGTTTTTTTTAAAAAAAAAAACGGGCTAAAACGCGTCCACGAGGGAGCGTTTTTGCCACATCGCAAGCAGCGCCCTCAAGGAAGCGCCGATGTGGCGTAAAACGCTCCTCGTGGGACGCGTTTCCTCGCTTGCATCCCCAAAACGCTACCGACGTGGACACGTCGCGGGAGAAATAACCCTTTCCGGTAAATAATTATTTTTTCGGTCCTTTTCCATAAATTTTTTTAAAAATTGGTATTTTCTGGTAAAATACCCCAACATTAATTACTTAACAAAAAGTTAATAACAAATTTATTCCTCCAATGTTTACAATTTTATCAATTTGATGCTAAATCTAAAAATTCAACAAATTTAGTTTTCAATGTTTACAAAATTGATCATTTAATTTTAATTCTTAAAAATTTAATAAATTTAACCCTAAACATTTAAACACAATAATAATACCATCCTTACTAGCTCTTCATAGTTTGCAACTTTTAGGCAGGGGATCCTCCACTTTTGAGTGCCACCTTTAATCTCATTATCTCATTCTAGTTGAAGTTGTCATTTTAGGTTTTTGAAATCCACCATTGTAAGTTTGAAAAACACATCTCCAATCATTAAAAGGTTTTCCTTGGTTATTTGTTGAATGGGTAAGTTGTGAGTTTGTACCCCAAACTTGGACGTAGTGAAGCCTACATCCTCAATGCTACTATCGATATTCCACTCTTTTAAAATCAAATGGCAATCCACGACAGATAATGGGGTGGTATTAAGAACCTTCATCTTGTTATTCTCGCTTTTGAACACACAAATAAATATGTTCTTCTCCAAATCATGTACCTTAAATGGTCATTGAGTGAGCCAAACTTTCTTCAAAATATGCATCATTGGCACTTTTTTGAACTTCTGTATCAAAGTTCGCTTTTTTGACGAGGGATAGAATACTGATACGATCATTCGCTTTTGCAATAGTCTCTAAAAAAAGTGTAATGTGATAATTCTCCAGATCTACATCACAACATTGTGAATGACTTGGGACAGAAGGACACTAAAGATGATTAGAATAAACCTTGAAGTGTGGTGGTTGCTTATCTCATTCTTTGATCATGAAGTTGGGAGTTCGATCCTCGCCAATAGGAGTTCGTTTTGGCAGTAGGGCTTAAGTCCAAAACGGCTCCGTTTTAAAACCTATATAAATAGCCCAAGTTAGAAAAAAAAACATTTCTCTTTGTGTTTTAAAAAAAATATTCTGAGAAAGCTCTCAGATGCTCACAGCGATTTCTAGCGTCTCGCGAGGCTCGACACTGCCGTCACACTGCGCGAGAAATTTAAAAAAAGGTAATTTTTCACTTTTTTATATTTTAATATATATATTGTATAGATTTAAAAAAAACAAGAAATAACAGTATTCGAAAATAGAGAGGAAAAAAATAAAAAAAACGAAAAAGAAATCCACTGAAATAACCTCCGCTCTTGAGTTTCTCTGTTTTTATTATTGTATATATCTCGCTTGTGTATCTGTGTATTTTTTTCCCTTGTTACAGGTTTTGGAAGGCTTTTATAGCATTCGAAATAAACAAAATAAAAAGGAAATAAAAAAAAATTGCCATTGTGTTGCCATTTTTGCTGTGGTTCCTTCCTTTTCTGTGTAGGTCAAAGGCGAGGATCTTGGAGGCGAGGCTGTCCTGTGCGTTGATGGCGGAGTGGCCGAGGGCTGATGAGGAGCTGATTGCGGCGTGAGGCTAGGGAGAAGCTTGCGGCGCCTAGGGTTTCAAAAACCCTAGGCTGAAACTATTTAGTGTTGGGCCTCTTTGGGCCATTTCTGTTTTGGGTCTGGGTATGGGTTAGTTTAGGGTCTGAGTTAGTTTAGGTATTGGGTCTGTAAGTGGGCTCGGGTAGTTTAGTGGTTTGGGCTACTGCTAATTGGTTTTGGGCTATGGTTGTACATGGACTGCATAAATGGACATTGGTTTTTTTTTGTTATATTTTTTTGTTTTTGAATTGTGTACGGGCCCGAGCAAAATAGGTTATTACAGCTGCCCCTCTTTGCTCATTGTCGTGTAACGAGAATAGAGCAAAGACTTATAAAAGGACCAATTTTTCCCGGTCTTGCCAAATCTTGACCTCTTGGCCCTCGTCTTCTCCAGATGGCTTCCAACTCCACTGTGATGGTATTGGAACTTCATCTTGATTTCAAATAAGTCTGATAGCTTCAATTTGCTTCACTGCAACTTCAGGAAGGCAGTATCCACTATCTTTCAATCTGCTCCACTGCAAACTCAGGGAGACAAGATTTGATGTCTTCGATCTGCTTCCTGTAACTTCAGGAATGCCAGATCTGCTATTTTTAATATGCTCCCTGCAAACTCAAGGATGCCAGATTGGTATCTTCGATCTGCTTCACTGCAATCTCGGGAATGCCGATCTACAATCTTGATCCGCCCACTACTATCTCGAGAGGACAAAATCTGAACTTTTCAGTCTGCTTCCTTACTATCTCAGGAAGACTTCAATCTTCAGCCTGCTCCACTACCATCTCGAGGGAATAAAATCTAAACTTTTAAATTTGCTTCCTTACTATCTCAGGAAGACTTCAATCTTCAGTCTACTCCACTACCATCTCGAGGGAACAAAATCTGAACTTTTCAATTTGCTTCCTTACTATCTCAGGAAGAATTCAATCTTCAGTCTGCTCCACTATCATCTCTAGGAAACAAAATCTGAACTTTTCAATTTGCTTACTTACTATCTCAAGAAGACTTTAATCTTCAGTCTTCTCCACTACTATCTCTAGGGAACAAAATCTGAACTTTCCAATTTGCTTCCTTACTATCTCAGGAAGACTTCAATCTTTAGTCTGCTCCACTACCATCTCGAGGGAACAAAATCTGAACTTTTTAATTTGCTTCCTTACTATCTTAGGAAGACTTCAATCTTCAGTCTGCTCCACTACCATCTCGAGGGAACAAAATCTAAACTTTTTAATTTGCTTCCTTACTATCTCAAGAAGACTTCAATCTTTAGTCTGCTCCACTACCATCTCGAGGGAACAAAATCTGAACTTTTCAGTTTGCTTCCTTATTATCTCAAGAAGACTTCAATCTTCAGTCTGCTCCACTACCATCTCTAGGGAACAAAATCTAAACTTTCCAATTTGCTTCCTTACTATCTCAGGAAGACTTCAATCTTTAGTCTGCTCCACTACCATCTCGAGGGAACAAAATCTAAACTTTTCAATTTGCTTCTTTACTATCTCAGGAAGACTTCAATCTTCAGTCTGCTCCACTGCAAACTCAGGGATGCCCGACTGATGTTTTTGATCTGCTTCCTGTAACTTCAAGAATGCCAGATCTGCTATCTTCAATCTGCTTCCTGCAAACTTAGGAATGCTAGACTGCTATCTTCAATCTAACCTACTACATTGTCCTCTAAGGAACATAACTTGTAGAATAGGTGTATGCCTATGCAAAATGATTAGGATGTTATGATCGAAATAAATCAAATGCTCCTAACTGAATGTGTTATTGTCATGAGAATGATTCCTATTTAAAGTGTCATCACTCCTCAGGGTTTCATTTTTGTTCCTCTCGAAGTATCTATCATATTCTGCTCAAATAATTTGCCCCATGGTAATTTCAGGACCCACTCCACTTGAACCTTGGGACACAGGGCTTGTACCTCCTTCAAACCAACCCACCATGATTTATAGAATTTGAAACTTTTTAATCTATTCCTATTGCCATTTAAGGGTACAGGATCTGTTTCAACTTCAATCCAGTCCAATGTAATTCAAGGGTTTTGAATCTTCTCCCATCAATTTGGTCCGTCATACCATCGAATGTTATGACCCAATGAAAATGCTTTGCAAAATGATCCTCTTTTAGGATTGATATTGCTCAACTCATTATTTTGTCCAATCACCATTTTGATAGAAAATTCAAAGAAATAGTCCCAATCTAGACTTTTTCTCAAGTATTTCCAATCCTTACACATGGAAATTTTTAAATAATTGTCATATTTCAGTTTCTTGTGTATTATCTAGAAGCTTCCAGAGTAATATGCGAAACTCCTTTTATGAAAGTATTATTAGTCCATTAATCTTTACTTCAATATAAAATGCTTGAAAAAGATCACAACAATGGACGAGAAAGAAATTAATCAAGAGCATAGCTCGAAATAAATAGGTTAATCAAAGATAGTCAAAACAATAAAAGAAAATTGATTGGGGTGTATCTTTGAAAAGAATAAAGCAAATTCAAAAAATGGGTAAGATAGAAGCTAGGTGCCCTATATATCGCAGCCTGAGCTTCTCTGTACAAACTTCTTAAGGACCATTTTGAGCTCAATACATGTTTAGAAGATCCGGAGTACTTTGTCAACGTCCCAAGACGTAGCATACTTCCTCATTGTTAATTCAGGCATAGCAAGACTACCACATGCCCTATCTTTGATCAAAATTTGAGCCACCCTTTTCAGGTTTTTGACTCAAAACCCCTTTGGTCTCAAAGCGCCCTTTGCGGGTTTTCGCCATGGCCTCTCCTTTTTCTTTTCTTTTCTTTTCTTTTTTTGAATAAATTTGAGCTCAAGGCGCCCTTTGCGGGTTTTCACCTTGGCCCTTCCCTTTTCAGGTAGAATCCTTCTTGACTGAACCTGAATTCTCCGGATTAGGCAATTCTCTTGGTATTCATCTCGGTCAATATCAATGCTCCTCCAGAACAGGCCTTCTTTACAACATAAGGTCCTTCCCAGTTTGGCATCTGCTTTCCTCTGGAGTTCTTTTGTATGAGAAGAATCCTTCTTAATGCCAGGTCCCGATCATGAAATTCTCTTGGGCAAACCTTTTATCATAAGCTTGTACTATCCATTTTTGGTACATTCGACCATGGATACTTTCAATCATACTTACTAAAGGCATTCTGCTTCATCCAATTCTATCAAAGCTTGGAGAAAAGGAATCTTAACCTCCTACAATTGCTTCCCTTTCATAAACCAATGGGAAAGATATTGCCCCGGTGAAAGTCTCAGCCATCGTTCAAGAAACAAAGAGGGTAAATGGTGACTTCTTTATGCCAACTTTTACAAATCTCAATCATGATTCTTATTTTTTTATTTTTTCCTTTTGGCTGCCTTCGTTGCTCTATGATATAGCGTCTGATCTTTGAACAGACTACAAATTTTTGACATTGTCCTTTTTGGCATTCTTTGTCGACATATTTTTTTTTGTAAATTTGATAACTATCGACTTTGTAACATTGGCATATGAAACTACTTCCACCTTCTTAGTAAAGTAAACAACGACCACGATGATGAATCAATATTGGCTAAAGCTATTGACGAGATTGGCCCCATCACATCCATGCCCCACATATGGAAAATTTGTGAAGAATTGGAGAAGACACATGAATCTTGTCTCCTTAAATACATCATAGCTCCATCCCCTTCTATGTAGATTAACAGTACCCAAACCTTATGATTAGCTTGACTATTGTATAACCATTAGCATATTCTCTAAACACCCTTATGGACCTCTTTTAAGATTTTCCCAAGCGTGTCTTGATATGATCGTGCGAAAACATTCTTGAAAATAACTCAATGATGTCTCGCCTTAGTTCTGTGATGAGCTAGGCTACAATCTTTACCTCTTTTCTAGGCTCATAATATCCAATGACCCTTTGTAGAGTAAGGTCTTTTTCATCCTGTTCTACCATCCTTAACAAATCAGAAGGTAGGTTACAATCTCTGTCATCTTCAAAGTCCTAAGATCCCCTAAACACATATCTTACCTGAAAGGAAACTCTGAGTCAGTGACAGCGTTGCTCACATTATTGATATCTGGAGACCTAGTGTAGGTTCGAAGGAAGATTTCCAAGGAATAAATGATCCAAAGAACGGTTATTTGTATAGTCATGAATAAAGAATGAAAGAATATTTGAAAGAAAGTCCAAAGAACAAGAAAAAAAACAATTGTTTGTACAGTATGAAATGAAAAATAAAAGAATATTTACTCAAAAAGATGCATTTTATTAAAATAAAAATTCTGGACATAAGCCTATTTCACAAAAGAGTTCTTATTGCCTCTAGGCTTAAGGCAACAAGCATGTTTCGAATATTACTCTAGTTTAGCTCTAAAAATACAGGATCTCTTCCACAGTCCCATTGTTCAAAATACTCCCAATTATGTAAGGACAGATGCTTGGAAAAAAAAATCCAGTTCTTTTTTTCAGATACATTGTTAATATTCAGATTTCCCAATATCAGGTTTTGCACTAAGGCCCTAAACTCGATGCATTCTTGAATCTCATAGATCTCACCCTTTTATCTAAATGATTGAGTGACAGATTTTCTGCCCCGGAGGGATCATCGAATTTGACAATACCCATTTTGACAAGTCTTTCAATCATCTTTTTGAAAGCGGTGCAGTTCTCAATCGAATGCCCTGTGATCCCCACATGGTATTCGTATTGAGCGTTCGTGTCGTACCATTTAGGGTATGGAGGTTGTATAGGTTTTAGGTAGAAAGGGGATACTACATGTGCATCAAACAACATTTGGTACAGCTCCTTATACGTGATTGGAATGGGTGCGAACTGAGGTTTCTCTGAGTTCTGTCTTGAATTGGATTCTTGCCTTGGGAAGACCTGATGGCTGGTAGTTACCGTCATTGGCTGGCTTACTGTTATCGGCTCTAAATGGCCCTTGTAATACCTTCTCGTACTACTTACCTTATTTTCCTTTTTCTTCAGAGTTTCTGCCAGTACAATCGGTTTAACTTGACCATCATCCAAGTTAATACCTGAACCCATCGGTAGGTTCAATAGGGCCGAAGTATTAGTCTAACATTGGGATCCAATAATGACGGGTACCCCATGCGAACGCGTGTCTGGTTGAGTCGGGACACCTATTGGGGAATAAACGATGTCTTCATCATCGTCCACATTGTTGACCACTGGGCCACTCCTTTTTTCAAGTCCTCCAGCTGATAACTGGGTTAGCCGGCCTATTATATTCCTTTGGAGTTCTAGCATTTTTCCCGTATTTCTTGTTGAATCTCGGTCAATTGCCCCTGCATCTGTATTTGTATTTGCTCTATTCTCTCCAACCTTTGTTCCATGTTTTCCAGGTTAACTGAAATATTTTTACCTAATTAGGGTCCTTTTGTAATAGTCTAATGCAAATGATGTAATGCAATGCAAATGCATGGAATGAATGCAAAAGAAAGAGAGACGTTGATTCTGAATTCAGTTACATTAGAACAACTTTTCTAGAAAATAAATTCCTTTACATAAAACGAATTACATACGCGGCCTTGCCCTCATATTCCAAAGCAAAAACATCAATCCCCTTCTTTGCAAAGGTCAAATCTTGCAAACTTCTAATAGATGCCTCTATTAGCTCCTTTTTGCTTAGGCCGCGACTCATTACTCCCTTATCCTCGCAATGCTCGTTAGCCTCTTCAAGAAAGCCGAAACGTGGTGATTCTCGAATATTCTTTGTCATCTTGAATCCTTGGGCAATAAAGTCTTGTATTCCTTCACGGACTATCAGTCTTCTCTTGTTTACTTGGACCATATTCGGACGACCGTATTATAATCCACTTTATCAAAAAATTCATTTTCTTATGACAAACTATTCTATTTAGCAATCGAATTTAAATCAACACCTCTTTTCTATGATGTGAATGCAATGCAATCAAAACAAAAGAGAACACGTTAGCATAAAGAAATAGATAACAAAATAGGGCACCTATCTGGGTGACCACTAGGGTTTGACATAGTTCTACCTAGGGTAAGCCCTTAGGTTTTCTACATGTGGTTTAGCTCTAAAGTTGAGGTACGAACCACAGATTCCTCGATCCTCACCCATTATAGGCTCATACGACCGAGTTGGTTCTGTCAGGGAATACATTTCCCTATGGTCGCACTGAGGTGAAAACCTCACGAAGACATAGGTACAGATGTATCCCGGAAGCAGTCCACTAGCCCATGCGGAGGTGAAAACCTCACGAAGGCATAGTTTCTCACTCCCACTTAAGGGTGTGACCACAACGGTAATGCAATATGATGCAAGAGTACCCTACGAGACTCAAACCATAACAAACATATGTCACAAACTCATGCGGTGAAAGAATCAAAATCAAATTTTAAAATCAAAATCAAATTTTAATTTTCGATAAAAGGACAAAAATAATCAATTTATGGCTTGACTCTATGACGATGTCCCCAGTGGAGTCGCCAAGCTGTCGAAACCATTTTTAAAGTGTTTATAAAAACGGGGATCGACTTAAAAACGAAAACGCGAGTCGCCACCAATCCCTTTTTAATTAGGTGGGATCGGATCACCTTATAAGACGTTTTATTTCAAAACATTGATTTTTGGTCCACAAAATACCAAAAAATAGGTTCGGGAGTCGGTTACGTACGAGGAAGGGTTAGCACACTCGTAACGCCCAAAAATTGGTACCTAATTGATTAATTAATGCCCTTATGTCGAGAATTTGAAAAAGATTTGGGAATATGATTTCTATAAAAATTTGGACAATTTGAGTTGAAATTGGAGATTCCTTTGTTCCGAAAGCATACAAACATCACATCCTGCACGTTAGGACATGATGTTTTAAACCCTCGTGACCAAAATCATTTCATGATTTACAAAATTTATTAAAAGGATATTTAGTTATTTGGACGAACGAAAAATTGAAACCCGGCACGTTAGGGCACGATTTCTCGAACTTCCAAACACGAAACATTGCCTTGTTTTCTGAAATCCTTATCCCGAGATGACAAAACGTCATATCCAGTGAGTTAGGACACGACAATTTTGAATTCTCGAGAATAAGTTTTTATTTTACTTTTAAAAGGAAAGTAATAGGTTCTTTGGACTCGAGGAAGAAAATCGTAACCCAGTAAGTTAGGGTACGATTTCTTTCGAACCTTAGAACGCAGAGTATTTGTTTATTCAAAACCAAATTTTTGATGCATCGAAGAAAATATAATATGATTGTAATAAAATGAAAAATAAATCATAATGTCAACATGCTCAACGGAATAAAAGTGTGGGTAACAATTTACATAATAATAATGAAGGCCATAATAATAAAAATATTAAATAAAAATAATAGTAAGTAAATATCAAATAAATAAATAAAAGAAAAGAAAATAATAACAAAAAATAAAGCTAATATCAAATTAACAAATAGATAAATAATATATACAATGATTTAAAGATAATAAAATAATAATAATGGTAATAATAACAAAATAATAATAATAATAAAGGAAATATGTTAATAAATAAATAATAATAAAATAATATTAGCAATTATAAAATGAAAATAATTATAGCAAAAAAATAGTATTATTAATAATAAAATAATGTAAGGATATTAAAATTAATAGTAATAATAATATAAAAATAATAGTATTAATAATGGTAGATATAATAATAATAATAATAAATATAGCTATAATAATATATATATATATATATATATATAATAGTCATAAATATAATAATAATAGTACGTATAATAATAATGGTACTAATAATAATAGTAAAAATAATAGTAAAAAAATAATGAAACGATAAAAAAATAATAATGATAATAAAAATAACTAATAATAATATTATTATTAAAAAAAATTGATATAATAACAAGAATAACAAAAGGGACAATAATAACAAAAAAAATAATAATAAAAGAAAATAAAAGAAAAGACTAAATTAAACTTAAAAATAAAAATTTGGGGTAAAATCGAAAATAAATAAAAGGGGAAGGATTGAATTGTAACACGCGCGCAATGTAGAGGGACTAAAACAGAAAATAACCCCACCCTTTGAAACGGTGCCGTTCGAATGTGGACCAAATTACAACAAAGGAAAATTTAAGGGCTGAATTAAAAATAAAAGAAAAATTAATTAAAAAAACTAAAAATGCGGAAGGGCCAAATGCGCAAATAGACCCTTCCTCCAAAACACGCGGATCCTAAGGCTGGGGTGGGTCGGATTTCGGGTCTTTAAACGAAACAGCGTCGTTTTGGCAGTAGGGCTTAAGTCCAAAACGGCACCGTTTTAAAACCTATATAAATAGCCCAAGTTAGAAAAAAAAACATTTCTCTTTGTGTTTTAAAAAAAAAATTCTGAGAAAGCTCTCAGATGCTCTGCGAGCGATTTCCTAGCCTCTCGTGAGGCTCGATCTGTCCGTGTCACTACTACGCGTAAATTAAAAAGGTAATTTTTCGCTTTTTTTTTATATTTTAATATATATATTGTATAGCTTTAAAAAAAAGATAAAAGAAAATAAGAAATAACAGTATTCGAAAATAGAGAGGAAAAAAAACGAAAAAGAAATCCACTGAAATAACCTCCGCTCTTGAGTTTCTCTGTTTTTATTATTGTATATATCTCGCTTGTGTATCTGTGTATTTTTTTCCCTTGTTACAGATTTTGGAAGGTTTTTATAGCCTTCGAAATAAACAAAATAAAAAGGAAATAAAAAAAATTTGCCATTGTGTTGCCATTTTTGCTGCGGTTACTTCCTTTTCTGTGCAGGTCAAAGGCGAGGATCTTGTGGCGAGGCTGTCCTGTGCGTTGATGGCGGCGTGGCCGAGGGCTGATGAGGAGCTGATTGCGGCGCGAGGCTAGGGCGAAGCTTGCGGCGCCTAGGGTTTCAGAAACCCTAGGCTGAAACTGTTTAGTGTTGGGCCTCTTTGGGCCATTTCTGTTTTGGGTCTGGGTATGGGTTAGTTTAGGGTCTGAGTTAGTTTAGGTATTGGGTCTGTAAGTGGGCTTGGGTAGTTTAGTGGTTTGGGCTGCTGCTAATTGGTTTTGGGCTGTGGTTGTACATGGACTGTATAAATTGACATTGGTTTTATTTTTGTTATATTTTTTTTTTGTTTTTGAGTTGTGTATGGGCCCGGACAAAATGGGTTATTACACTACCGATGTTGGTATAAAAGTAACCTTAAATGTTAGCAATCTAGGATGATAAATAAGAGTAAGATACTAACAATTTTTACACAACTAGTCAATACGTTTAGACTTGAAGGAAAAGGTGAGAAATTTAAAAGAAAGCATTTTTGTTTTTTAAAGTTAGTTAAAGCTCCCTTCTGATTCCATACATTTCCCTCCATTAGCATTGACCTTTCAAGCTTACCTCCAAACAAATAAAAGAATAGTTAAACTAAAAGTAACTAAATAAAATAACTCTCTTCGGTATCCAAAACAAAAAAAAAAAGAAAAGCTAAATAAAATAGCTCTCAAACTTCATTAAATTAATAGATAATAACCAAATAATAAATAACATTAAAAAAAAATACGCACGCATATGCGTTTACCTCTCTGCTTTAAAATCATCCTTCTTCGCTCAGAGAAATTTGCAGTGGCAGTCACATTCTTTTCCTTTTCCTTTTCCTTTTCCTTTGGACTTCCTGAAAACAAGATTCTTTTTTCTCAGTCAAAATTCTAAATTTTCTTGTCTTTGGGAGTCCTTGATCTTGTAATGAGAAACTTGAATCAGATCCATGGAAGCTAATTCCAACGAATCATCCCAAAGTTATCCTTTTTTTCCCACCAAAATAACCCATAATTCCCCCAACTCCACCCAGATCCGCCTTCATATAATACCAAGTTCGTTCATTTTTTCATTACCAGCTCATTCTTTCTCAAAATAAAGATACCCAGATCTTCAGTACCCCAAAAAGAACCATGAAAAACACATCCAAATTGTTCACGATCGGGCTGGTAGCATCATGGTACTCGACCAACATTGGTGTCTTGTTGCTAAACAAGTATTTACTAAGCAATTACGGTTTCAAATACCCAATCTTCTTAACCATGTGTCACATGACTGCTTGTTCATTGTTAAGCTACATCGCAATTGCATGGATGAAGATGGTTCCAATGCAGACCATTCGATCTAGGGTTCAGTTTTTCAAGATCTCGGCTTTGAGTTTGGTCTTTTGTGTATCAGTGGTGTTCGGCAATATTTCTCTGAGGTTCTTGCCGGTTAGTTTTAATCAGGCTGTTGGTGCTACGACGCCGTTTTTTACGGCAATTTTCGCCTACTTGATGACATTGAAGAGGGAGGCTTGGCTTACTTATCTTACCCTTGTTCCTGTTGTTGCTGGTGTTATCATTGCCAGTGGGGTAGGCATTTTGTTTACATTTTTTTTTTCTTTTGGGTTAATGAAATTGTTAGCTGTTTTTAAGGAAATGATTTGCCTTCATTTTGTTGGAATGTGGAAGTTGGTTTTGCTCTTTTTTGCTGAATTATTTGGTGGTTTATCTGCTAATTTTGTCACTTTTTTTTTTACCATTTAATGGAAAATGGTAGCTTTTCTTTAGCGGATTTGATTGGAATGTGGAAATTCTTTACTCCATTTCGTTCAAACTTGTGTTGATTTTCCAAAGCTTTAAAATTATTATTACATAATGGAAATTAAAATTGTTGTATTTATGGGGGGAATTTTAATAATGTTGAAAGGATTTGCTTTACTTTATTCAATTCTGTTGGTTTAATATGAGAGGGAAATGATGTGGGAATCTGACGCCATTTCCCCTCATGATATTATGGCATTTCCCCTCATGATATTATGGCTAATATGATTATTTTGATGTGAGATGAGAGGGTTACAGTCATGTTCTAGTTGTAAAGATGTGGATTCTTAAAGTCTAATTTGGATTCCATGAGCATCATTTAGCCTAAAGAACATTAATGGTTAGGGGTTGCAGTACCTTGGAAGTTGGAATTATGAATTGAGGTATTTGCTTTATGCTCTGTTCAGTTGCTGAAACACGGGCTGCAAGATTTAAAATCAGATACCTTGTTCTTTTGAACTTGGGAATTCCAAATTTTTTAGCTTAATCTGGAGATTTTTCAATAATAATGACCACAAGTTGTGTCTTATCTATGCTTAAATCATTAACATATTGTTTATGATTCATCAATCCTTGCATTTCTCATATTGTATGTTCTGGTTGCGGCATTTAGAAGTGAATAGTCTGGAACTTTGCCCCTCTATTAGATTTAAAAACCTTCAAATTTCTTTGTTTTTTATCTTTATAATTTTTAAAGTTTGTGTTTTTGCATATTTACAATATTACAGTTCATTTATTTAATCTGATTTTTGATTGTTAGTTTCCATTTTTCTTGCTTGGCCACAGGGTGAACCGAGTTTTCATCTATTCGGTTTTATCATGTGCATTTCAGCTACAGCTGCAAGAGCTCTCAAGTCAGTTTTACAAGGAATTTTGCTTTCTTCTGAAGGGTGAGGAATATTTCTGCCTTTGCTTCCGCTTTGTGGTTGATGGCATAATTTATTTATATTTACATTATTTCAAAGACTATAAATTGGTAGTGAGAATTTCTCGTTAATTTTATTTTAGAGAGAAGCTGAATTCCATGAACCTCCTCCTCTACATGGCGCCATTAGCTGTTGTATTTCTACTTCCTGCAACGCTTACTATGGAAGAAAATGTGGTCGGTATTACCCTTGCCCTTGCCAGAGATGACTCCAAGATCATTTGGTATCTCCTATTCAATTCAGCGCTAGCATATTTTGTGAATTTGACCAACTTTTTGGTCACGAAACACACCAGTGCCCTGACTTTACAGGTATGACATCTGTGATACTTATTTGAGGCTTTTCTCAAATATTGAAGAGGAACGGTTCTTTTAAGTCTTTTATGGGGTAGGAAGTTAAAGTCACATAAGTGCCCCTTATTAAGAAAGATCAAATAAGAAAGTGAATTCTGAAGGGTTTTTACTGCTTTTAAATACTATGATTATGAAATGTTAGTTCTATTAATACTTAACATGGGAATGACTGTGTTAATCTTAAGCCTCTTGAGTTACTGAGATGTTTTTGTCTTGCAGGTTCTAGGAAACGCGAAAGGAGCTGTAGCTGTGGTGGTTTCGATTTTAATTTTTAGAAACCCAGTCTCTGTTACCGGAATGCTTGGTTATGCACTCACAGTCTTTGGGGTTATACTCTACAGCGAAGCCAAGAAACGAAGCAAATGAGGCATCATCCTGGGAACGCAATACATATACTTTGTTTCCTTTATCGCAAGGACACCAACAATGTTGAAAGAAGCAGGTACGTTTGGGGCCGTATGGTATAGCATATGATGCCATGGATTTTGCGCCCTGGATTCAATCTTTTGTTTACCCTCCAAGCCTGGGAAGCTGGCTTTTCTTTCGAATTGGCTCCAGCTGCAGGATTTTAGTAAAAAAAATTATAAACTCCAATAAATGACTGATTGGTCTCTACCATTCCCAGCTTGGGGGTTGTAGAAGAGGAATATCGTTTTTATGTTTTTTGATTCTTTCATGGAAAGCAAAAGCTTTAAAATTGGTGTTTGTACACAAATCGATCTGTTGTTACAATTTCTATTGTTGATTAATTAATGAAAAGAAATCTCATAAGCTTACAATTTTATTTGCCTATGTTACTCGAACTCAGATGCCGGCTTACATGATCATGGGACTTTAAAGAAACGAAAATATTCACATAGCTACATATAGTAATATAGCATTGCAGCTTGCAAGTGTCATTTTACAGCTTGGGGAATGCATTTCTGATCCCATAGATAAATCAAATACTGTAACATATACGCAGATGAATGTTAAGCCATAAGCATAAATCAGCACAGGGCAAGAAGAAAATACATGATGAACAATTGAATTCAAGCTTCTGGAACAGACGCAGACTTGATAAGATGATTGTAACTTCCTTTCTCTTTGAAATGCTGGGAGAAGTGATGTTTGCAATACAAAATACCCTCCAGATGGACTTATAGGGCAGCCACCATTACCTGTCGAAAATATGGCCAAAAAAGAAGACAAACCAGATTAAGCAAATTCAATGATGTCGTAAGCAATTACAGTTGCAAAATCATGCAGTAGCTTTAATTTAGTGAAAGTTTATTAATGCATCAATTGTAAGGTGCCTTTGTGACAGGAACAGCTTTCACATGACCATGTAGACTGAGCTTATCCTTCATCTTTTAAAGAAACTATTGTTAGTACAAATCTCCAGTGAGGAAAATCTCAAACACACGAATGAAACTCGAATAGAAGAAGAAATAGGACAAGGCTCCAAGGCGTGTATCAAACCACTATCTTTAAGGTTATATTTGCCCCCATCTATCTTCGGTGTGCAAACGAGTTCCAAGCAAATTAATCTCGAGGATACAATGAAGCCAATGACTATTTGCATTTTGCACTGACGAGAATAGCCCAGTACACACTGAGGAATGTATGACAAGAAACTCAATTTCTATAAAGGATTTCTGCAGTAATACTTTATAGAATAATCTAATAATATTAGAAAATGAAGGAAGGAAAGAAAGAATATTAGAATTTGTTGGTATAATTTCCAATTGAAATCTCATTCCTATTTATAGGAATTTTCATGTCTCTTCAGAGAGACATCTTTCATCAATAGGTGTCTTTCTGAATAATAATGTCTTTAAAATAAACACATAATCATTCATTTAGTTATAACTATTCAAATAATATTATTTAAATAGTTATAATTCTTTTTCAAAAAATCAAATAATATAATATTTTGATTAATTACACCCATTCATTTATAGTTACTAGAACACTATAAATATTTGAAAATGTTCCAACAATCTCCCCCCATTTTCAAAATATTTTAGATTTTGATATTCTTAGAAATCAATTTGCATAAATGAAGGTATCTTATGATTGAACCTTCACTTAGTGAAAACATGTTAAAGTTAATCGAAATTGCATGGTAGACTAAGCTTTGAACCAACAATTTCATTTGATTAACCGAACACATCTCACACAATGATTTCAACATCGGTCAATGCATAGTATCTAGGGACACTATTATGGCCATGTGCGTGTCCTCTTTTCATGAGTCTTTGTCGAGCCAAGCCCTTGAGCTCCTAGAAGCGGCCACACTTCCACTCACATAGGTAGATCCCATTAAGAGTGTTCCCGTAATTATAACACTCTAACATATTTATGTTATGGGTCCATTAAGAGTACATTGCTCATCCTTCCCTTATCATTACGGGTACCTAGCACTTTATTCTTAGAATGGATTTATTTATAGTGCTAACAGTCACATACTAATGATGTACTTTGTCTCATTGAACTCAAGACTTGACGTTATACCAAGCGTTGAGTCGAGTTTCCATCATGGGTGACTCTAATTAATGGGCTTGAGTCCCATCCCTTTTGAGGTCCTTTTTACTACATCTCTAGCAAGACTTTTTGTCAAAGGATCCGCCAAATTTTCACTTGACCTCACATAATTAATAGTGATCACTCCATCAGAGATTAATTGTCGGACATAACTATGTCTTAATCCAATGTGTCTAGACTTTCCATTATATACTTGGCTATATGCCTTTGCTAGAGTAGCCTCACTATCACAAAGGATAGAAATAGGTGAAATTGGCTTAGGCCATAAAGGTACATCATAAAACAAATTTCTTAACCATTCTGCTTCTTTAGATGCACAATGGCTAATGCAATAAATTTCACTTTGCCACGGTGGAATCAGTAATACATGTTTGTTTCTTGGAACCCCAAGAAATGACTCCTCCACCAAGAATGAAAATCCATCCACTAGTAGATGCATGATCTTCCAAACTTGTAATCCAACTAGTATCCGAATACCCTTCTAAAATTGGAGGATATCCATTATAACTGTAACAGTCCAATTTTGACCCTAATCGGAACAGTGGTTTTGGGACCACAAATCTGAGCCCGAAAAATATTTTAATATTTTTTTTTGTGTTAATTATGTGTGAAGTTTACATGTGTGAAAGTTTCATGAAATAATTTTATTGTTTGTGTGCTTAATCTGGGAAAAGAGCTTAATCGCGTAAAATGAAAATTTAATGGTTAAATAAGAAAGTGCCTAATTGTTGTTGTCTTTATAATTTGGAGGTTTTATGATGCAATTAGGCCATTATTAGGGATAGTGGGTGGCAATGGACTATATTAACCTTATAATATATGTTTTATGTATTATTTAGTAAAGGTTAAAAAGGTAAAATAATAATAAGGTTAATATATGTTATAATATATCAAATTAAAAGCCATGTTCATCTTTTCTTTGTGTCGAAATTAAAAGAGAAAGAAAATAAGAAATTTAGCTAGGTATTCGGCCATTGTTCAAGTAAATTGAGGTATGTTTCGGTTTCAGTTTTTGATAATTTTTACGTTTTTGAGATCGTTGTTATGAAATGTACGAAGCCCATGCTTTAATTTTTGATTTTTATGAATATTTGGAGTTAAGCCATTGATGAACTCATGTGATTTTTGTTGTTAGATGATAGATTATGGAAGATATGTTTTGAATTAACATATTTTGTATTGGAATTTTTGGTGAATTTGAGTAATTAGGGCTAAATTGTAAAAATAATATTCTGAGGGACTAAAATGTGAAATAAATGAAATGTGTGGACTTAGATGGACTATAGGAAGATTCGGCCTAGCTATGGTATATGCAAATTTTGTGTATTTTGTGTTTTATGCAAAAGGGACTAAATTGCAAAAAGTGTAAAATGTCAGGGGTAAAATGGTAGTTTACCCATTTATGTGTTTTTGAATTTAATTGAATGAATGTGTGTTTAAATTAGTTAAATTTGAATTTATTTAGATCAAGAATAAAAGAAAACAAAATTAGATCAGGGGAAATCGAAAATAGTCGAATAGTAGATTATACCGTCCGACAACATCCGAGGTAAGTCTATAAGCATTTAAATGTTGTTATATTCACGAATTTATAAATGTTATGTGATAAATTAAATTGTTTGAATATATATAAGCCTTGGCCGAATGTGAATATGAGATAGGGAACTATGTTTCGAGTTCGATTCGATCGAGATTCAACGTCCGAAAGTCCCGTACGAACCCTAGGAATAGATAGGATACATATGTCATGACATAGGATTTCCTATATGTGTTATCGTGTAAGACCACGTCCGGGACGTTGGCATCGACTTGTGTTTACGTGTAAGACCATGTCTGGGACATTGGCATCGTATTTGATTCGTGTAAGACCCTGTGGCATCGATATGTGATTACATGTAAGACCACGTCTGGGACGTTGGCATTGTACTAGCTTCCGATCATCGGCGTATCCTTTTTGATTCTGAACGGTTCAACGGGCAATGTGAAGGTAAGACCGAAAGTGAAATTGAATTAAAAGGCTCAGGTATGTACTTATATTAAGTTGTGGAAACGAGGTAAGTTGGTTATTTGAATTGATATTATGTATGTGAATATGATATATGTGTTAACATATTTGAACATATAAGTGATTTGGCCATATGATATATGTGTATGTGAAGGTTAAATGTGAAATAGTAAAGAATGATAACTTGTACACAATATTATACAAATTTGGCCTTGTTTACAAATTGTTAGTATGTAATTGTTGATATATATATGTGTTTTTGCTTATGACTTACTAAGCTCAAGTAGCTTACTGTGTGTGTTCTTGTTTGCCTCTGTTTTATAGATTTCGAAGTTACGTTACGAGCTCGGGGATCGTCAGCAAAGCCTATCACACTATCGACTGTTTATTTCAGTATTTTGCTAAGTTGATTTTGGGCATATGGCATGTATAGCATAGATGGAATGTTTGATTTTGGGACATGTATATTTTATAAATAGCCATGCGAAAATGGCTAAATATGATGTTTAAATTTATGAAATTTGGTCCTAATATATATATGTGTGCGATATGCTTGCTATGATTTGCCATGGTGGTTGATATAATTTGATTCAAGAGAATTAGGTATGGTTAGTGAATGAGTATTATGTGATTTGGCTAGTTGAATGATTGTGATGTGTATGAGTGATTAAGCTATATGATGTTTTGTTTGGTATGGTTTGTTAGCTAATGAAATGGTCAAGGTGATAGTAAGCTAGTTTATGCAAAATTAGTATATATGTTTGATGAGTAGATGTCATATTGTAGTAGTAAGTTGCGGATAATTTAAGCTTAGAAATGCTTGTAAATAAGTTGAACAAAATGGCATATAAGTTGGTATGTTTGAAGAGTATTTGAATGAGTTAAAAATGATGACTATTTGGTATGTTTTTGGTTGCCAATTTTGTTTGGTATGATACTTGTATGTGCTTGTATAAATGACCCAAAGTGTGGGTGGCATTTTGGCCTTGCAAATGGCATATATTTGCCCACACGGTTGAGCACACGGGCGTATGGCTCGATCGTGTCCTTCGTGGTTGTATTTCAAAACAAGTCAGACTCGACCTCGGGCTGGACACATGAGCGTGTGGCTGGCCGTGTGGTGCAAGTCAGTGTCGACCACGGGTGAGGCACACGGGCGTGTCCACGGCCGTGTGGACAAGTCAGTATGTATGCCCTGTTTTGACACGGCTTAGACACACGGGTGTGTCTGAGGCCGTGGGAGGCACACGGCCTTCCCACACGGACGTGTAACCTCTATAACTTTGAAAAATTTTTAATTTTTCGAGAACTTCTGTATGTGTTCGGTTTAGTCCCGGCCTATACAAGGCCTATTTAAGGGACACATTGATGTGATTTGTCAAATTTTGTTATGAAAAGTCTGTGAATGTTATCCGTTTGTTCGGTAATACCTCTTAACCCTATTCCGGCAATGATTACGGGTTAGGGGTGTTACATCTGATTGGTATCAGAGCTACGGTTTAGTCGATTCTAGGACTAACTTAGCATGTGTGATTCTAGCTATACATGCCATATTTTATACTGCAATAGTGTGATGACTTCTGACATTTGAAAATGTGTTTTCGTATAGTAATGGATCCCGATAGAGCCGTAGCTGATGATATTGAGAGTATAGTGCCTGTTCCCGCGTAAGGGACAGCGCCAGTTGAATCTCGACCGACTTCGAGTAACCAGGAGGGAGAGGCTAGACAAGCCTTTTACCAAATGATGAACGACTGGTTTACTCAATATATCCGGACTAATCTGGCTGCACAACAACCTCCAACCCCGACTAATCCATCTTCGATACCTGTTATACCTCAAGTGAGTGATCCGTTGAGATTGCCTAAGCCTCCTGTTGATAAATCCAGAAAACACGGAGCCGAAGAGTTTAGAGCCACTGATGATGATGATGCTGAGCGAGCTGAATTCTGGCTCGATAATACTATTCGAGTGTTTGATGAGTTATCTTGCACCCCTGATGAGTGCCTAAAATGTGCCATATCTTTGCTACGAGACACTGCATATCATTGGTGGAATACACTAGTATCGGTGGTTCTGAAAGAATGAGTGACCTGGGAATTCTTTCAGACTGAGTTCCGTAAGAAATACATCTGCCAGAGATTTATCGATCAGAAACGCAAAGAATTTCTTGAATTGAAATAGGGTCGGATGACCGTGATAGAGTATGAGCGAAAATTTGTGAGACTCAATCGGTATGCCCGAGAGTGTGTTTCGACCGAAGCTATAATGTGTAAAAGATTTGAAGATGGGCTGAACGAAGACATTAAACTGTTAGTTGGCATACTTGAGATAAAAGAGTTCGTGTTACTTGTTGAGCGAGCTTGTAAAGACGAAGAGCTCGGGAAAGAGAAAAGAAAAGCTGACTCTGAAGCTAGAGATTCACGTAAGAGACCATTTAGTAATTCATTCCATTCGACATCAAAGAAGTTTCGAGATGATGCTAGCCGTTCAAAGACTACTGCGGGTTATTCTAGACGTGATCGGGATAGACCACCTGTGAGCTCGAGAGCTACCTCAGTAGCTAGTGTGGGTAATGTCAGATCAAATCAACCTGAGTGTGAACATTGTGGTAAACGACATCCAAGCAGTTGTAGATTGCATGACCGGGCCTGTTTTAAATGTGGATCGATGGATCATTTCATTCGTGAGTGCCCAGAGTTAGCGGAGCAACATCCGGTACAGAATACGAGATCGAGTAACACTGCAGCTCGAGGTAGACCACCCAAAAATATGGGTAATGTGAGTGGCAGTCAGAGAGGGACCAAAGATACAACTGTTAGATCCGAGGCTCGTGCACCTGCCAGAGCCTATGCTATTCGCGCACGCGAGGAGGCCTCATCCCCGGATGTTATTACCGGTATTTTTACTCTCTATGATACTAGTGTTGTTGCATTGATTGATCTTGGTTCGACTCATTCTTATGTGTGTGAGACTCTAGTATTCAGTAAGACTTTTCCTGTAGAGTCTACTGAGTTTGTGATTAAAGTATCGAACCCCTTAGGCCAGTGTGTTTTGGTTGATAAAGTGTGTAAAAATTATCCGTTGATGATTCGAGATTCATGTTTTTCGGCTGATTTGATGTTGTTGCCATTCGACGAGTTTGATATAATTCTGGGTATGGATTGGTTAACTCTGCATGATGCTATTGTGAACTGCAAATGGAAGACTATTGATTTACGGTGCCAGAATGATGAGATTATTCGGATTGAGTCTAATGATCTGAATGGTTTACCCGCAGTGATATCTTCAATGTTAGCTCAAAAATATGTAAGAAAGGGCTGTGAAGCTTACCTTGCTTATGTGCTCGACTCTAAAGTAACCGAAAGAAAGATTGAATCAGTACCTGTTGTGTGTGAGTATCCGAATGTGTTTCCTGAAGAATTACCAGGTTTGCCACCGATTCAAGAGGTAGAGTTTGGTATTGAGTTAGTGCCAGGGATGACTCCGATATCGATAGCTCCGTACAAAATGGCACCTAAAGAATTAAAATAATTGAAAGCTCAGTTACAAGAATTGACAGATAGAGGTTTTGCGCGACCGAGTTTCTCCCCTTGGGGCGCACCAGTTTTGTTTGTGAAAAAGAAAGACGAAACTAAGAGAATGTGTATCGACTACCGACAGCTCAATAAAGTGACTATAAAGAATAAATATCCGTTGCCACGGATTAACGATCTGTTCGATCAGTTGAAAGGGGCTACAGTGTTTTCAAAAATAGATTTGAGATCAGGCTACTATTAGTTGCGAGTTAAAGACTCTGATGTGCCAAAGACTGCTTTCCAAACGAGGTACGAACACTATGAGTTTCTGGTTTTGCCTTTCGGACTTACTAATGCACCTACTGTTTTCATGGATTTGATGAATCGGATCTTCAGACAGTATCTGGATCGGTTTGTGGTAGTATTCATAGATGACATTTTGATCTACTCCCGTGATGAAACCGAGCATGCCGAACATCTGAGACTTGTGTTACAGACTTTGCGAGATAAACAGTTGTATGCAAAGTTCAATAAATGTTAGTATTGATTACGCGAAGTCAGTTTTCTGGGCCATGTTGTATCAGCATTGGGTATTCGGGTTGATTCGAGTAAAATTTCAGCTATACTTGATTGGAAACCTCTGAGAAATGTTTCTGAAGTTCGAAGTTTTCTGGGACTTTCTGGTTACTATAGACAGTTCGTGAAAGGTTTCTCTATGATTTCAACTCCGATGATGAAACTATTACAGAAAGATGTTAAGTTTCAGTGGTCAGAAAAGTGTCAGAAAAGTTTCGATCAGTTGAAAGCTCTTTTGACCGAAGCTCCAGTATTAGTTCAGCCAGAATCAGGTAAAGAATTTGTCATTTATAGTGATGCATCTTTGAGTGGTTTGGGTTGTGTTTTGATGCAGGAAGGCAAAGTCATAGCTTATGCCTCGAGACAGTTAAAGCCACACGGAAAGAACTATCCAACACATAATCTGGAATTGGCAGCTATTGTGTTTGCATTGAAGATTTGGCGCCACTATCTGTTCGGTGAAAAATGTCATGTTTATTCTGGTCATAAAAGCTTGAAGTATTTGATGACTCAGAAAGATCTGAATTTGAGACAACGTCGATGGTTAGAATTGTTAAAAGACTATGAGCTTGTGATTGACTATCATCTGGGAAAAGCTAATGTTGTTGCTGATGCTTTAAGTCAAAAATCATTATTTGTTTTGCATGCCATGAATGCGCATATGATTATATCTGATGATGGTTCGATAATAGCTGAATTAAAAGCAAGACTGTTGTTTGTTCAACAAATTTGTGATGCTCAGAAAGTTGATAATAATTTGTTAGCAAAGCGAGCTCAGTGTGAATCGAATGTTGAATCTGAGTTTCGAGTTGATACAAATGGTTGTTTGAGGTTCAGAAACTGAATATGTGTTTCGAGAAATTCAGAGTTGATTCAGATGATTTTGAACGAAGCTCATAGAAGTAAGTTATATGTTCATCCGAGTAGTACGAAAATGTATAATGATCTGAAACAGCTTTATTGGTGGCCTGGTTTGAAACGAGACATATCTGACTTTGTTTCGAAATGTTTAGTCTGTCAACAAGTAAAAGCCGAGCATCAAGTACCTTTTGGATTACTTCTGCCGATTATGATACCCGAGTGGAAGTGGGACAGAGTCACGATGGATTTTGTATCTGGTTTACCGTTGACACCGAACAAGAAAGATGCAATCTGGGTTATTGTGGATAGATTGACTAAATCGACTCATTTATTCTGGTTCGTACAGATTATTCGTTTGATAAGTTGGCTGAATTATATGTTTCTCAGATTGTGAGATTACACGGAGTGCCTATTTCTATTGTTTCAGATTGAGATCCGAGGTTCACATCGCGATTTTGGAAGAAATTGCAAGATGCTTTAGGTACGAAACTACACTTTAGCACTGCTTTCTATCCGCAAACAGATGGTCAGTCCGAACGAATGATTCAGATACTTGAGGATATGTTGAGATGTTGCATTGTCGAGTTCGAAGGTACGTGGGAACGATACTTACCTTTGATTGAATTTGCGTATAATAATATCTTTCAATCTAGTATCAAAATGGCACCTTACGAGGCTTTGTTCGGTCGTAAATGTCGTACACCATTGTATTGGACTGAGCTCAGTGAAAATAAGATACATGGGGTCGATTTGATCAAAGAGACTGAACAGAAAGTGAAAGTGATTCGTGATAGTCTGAAAACAGTATCGGATTTTCAGAAATCGTATGCAGATTTGAAAAGAAAAGATATAGAGTTTCAGATCGGAGATAAAGTGATTTTGAAAGTCTCACCTTGGAAGAAAATATTCAGATTCGGTCGTAAAGGCAAATTGAGTCCCAGGTTTATTGGGCCGTATGAGATTATAGAGCGTATCGGCCGGTTGCTTATAGACTGTTGTTACCACCTGAGTTAGAAAAGATTCACAATGTATTCCATGTTTCGATGCTCCATAGATACCGATCCGATCCTTCACATGTGATTAGTCCGATAGAGGTTGAGATTAAGTCCGATATGACATATGAAGAAGAATCAATTCGTATTCTGGCTCGTGAGATTAAAGAATTGCAGAATAAGAAAATTTCGTTAGTTAAGGTACTGTGGCATAAGTACGGAGTTGAGGAAGCAGCTTGGGAGTCAGAGGATACAATGAAAGAGCGATATCCAAACCAATTCATCGGTAAGATTTTCGGAGACGAAAATCCCTAAGGGAGGGAGAGTTGTAACAGCCCGATTTTAACCCTAATCGAAACAGTGGTTTCGGGACCACAAATCCGAGTCCAAAAAATATTTTAATATTATTTTTTTTGTGTTAATTATGTGTGAAGTTTACATGTGTGAAAGTTTCATGAAATAATTTTATTATTTGTGTGCTTAATTTGGGAAAAGAGCTTAATCGCGTAAAATGAAAATTTAATGGTTAAATAAGAAAGTGCCTAATTGTTGTTGTCTTTATAATTTGGAGGTTTTATGATGCAATTAGGCCGTTATTAGGGATAGTGGGCGGCAATGGACTAGATTAACCTTATAATATATGTTTTATGTATTATTTAGTAAAGGTTAAAAAGGTAAAATAATAATAAGGTTAATATATGTTATAATATATCAAATTAAAAGCGATGTTCATCTTTTCTTTGTGCCGAAATTAAAAGAGAAAGAAAATAAGAAATTTAGCTAGGTATTCGGCCCTTGTTCAAGCAAATTGAGGTATGTTTCAGTTTCGGTTTTTGATAATTTTTACGTTTTTGAGATCGTTGCTATGAAATGTACTAAGCCCATGCTTTAATTTTTGATTTTGATGAATATTTGGAGTTAAGCCATTGATGAACTCATGTGATTTTTGTTGTTAGATGATAGATTATGGAAGATATGTTTTGAATTAACATGTTTTGTATTGGAATTTTTGGTGAATTTGAGTAATTAGGGCTAAATTATAAAAATAATATTTTGAGGGACTAAAATGTGAAATAAATGAAATGTGTGGACTTAGATGGACTATAGGAAGATTCAGCCTAGCTATGGTATATGCAAATTTTGTGTATTTTATGTTTTATGCAAAAGGGACTAAATTGTAAAAAGTGTAAAATGTCAGGGGTAAAATGGTAATTTTCCCATTTATGTGTTTTTGAATTTAATTGAATGAATGTGTGTTTAAATTAGTTAAATTTGAATTTATTTAGATCAAGAACAGAAGAAAACAGAATTAGATCGGGGGAAATCGAAAATAGTCGAATAGTAGATTATACCGTCCGACAACATCCGAGGTAAGTCTATAAGCATTTAAATGTTGTTATATTCACGAATTTATAAATGTTATGTGATAAATTGAATTTTTTGAATATATATAAGCCTTGGCCGAATGGGAATATGAGATAGGGAACTATGTTTCGAGTTCGATTCGATCGAGATTCAACGTTCGAAAGTCCCGTACGAACCCTAGGAATAGATAGGATACATATGTCATGACATAGGATTTCCGATATGTGTTATCATGTAAGACCACGTCTGGGACGTTGGCATCGACTTGTGTTTATGTGTAAGACCATGTCTAGGACATTGGCATCGTATTTGATTCGTGTAAGACCACATGCCGACAAAGTGGCATCGATATGTGATTACATGTAAGACCACGTCTGGACGTTGGCATTTTACGAGCTTCCGATCATCCGCATATCCTTTTTAATTCCGAACGGTTCAACGGGCAATGTGAAGTTAAGACCGAAAGTGAAATTGAATTAAAAGGCTCAGGTATGTTCTTATATTAAGTTGTGGAAACGAGGTAAGTTGGTTATTTGAATTGATATTATGTATGTGAATATGATATATGTGTTAACATATTTGAACATATAAGTGATTTGGCCATATGATATATGTGTATGTGAAGGTTAAATGTGAAATAGTAAAGAATGATAACTTGTACACAATATTATACAAATTTGGCCTTGTTTACAAATTGTTAATATGTAATTGTTGATATATATATATGTGTTTTTGCTTATGACTTACTAAGCTCAAGTAGCTTACTGTGTGTGTTCTTGTTTGCCTCTGTTTTATAGATTTTGGAGTTATGTTACGAGCTCGGGGATCGTCAGCAAAGCCTATCACACTATCGACTGTTTATTTCAGTATTTTGCTAAGTTGATTTTGGGCATATGGCATGTATAGCATAGATGGAATGTTTGATTTTGGGACATGTATATATTATAAATAGCCATGCGAAAATGGCTAAATATGATGTTTAAGTTTATGAAATTTGGTCCTAATATATATATGTGTGTGATATGCATGGTATGATTTGCCATGGTGTTTGATATAATTTGATTCAAGAGAATTAGGTATAGTTAGTGAATGAGTATTATGTGATTTGGCTAGTTGAATGGTTGTGATGTGTATGAGTGATTAAGCTATATGATGTTTTGTTTGGTATGGTTTGTTAGCTAATGAAATGGTCAAGGTGATAGTAAGTTAGTTTATGCAAAATTGGTATATAAGTTTGATGAGTAGATGTCATATTGTAGTAGTAAGTTGCGGATGATTTAAGTTTAGAAATGCTTGTGAATAAGTTGAACAAAATGGCATATAAGTTGGTATATTTTAAGAGTATTTGAATGAGTTAAAAAGGATGACTATTTGGTATGTTTTTGGTTGCCAATTGTGTTTGGTATGATACTTGTATGTGCTTGTATGAATGACCCAAAGTGTGGGTGGCATTTTGGCCTTACAAATGACCTATATTTGCCCACACGGTTGAGCACACGGGCGTGTGGCTCGATCGTGTCCTTCATGGTTGTATTTCAAAACAAGTCAGACTCGACCATGGGCTGGACATACGGGCGTGTGGCTGGCCGTGTGGTGCAAGTCAGTGTCGACCACGGGTGAGGCACACGGGCGTGTCCACGGCCGTGTGGACAAGTCAGTATGTATGCCCTGTTTTGACACAGCTTAGACACACGAGCGTGTCTGAGGCCGTGGGAGGCACACGGCCTTCCCACACGGGTGTGTGACCTCTATTACTTTGAAAAAAATTTTAAATTTCTTAGAACTTTCGTATGTGTTCGGTTTAGTGTCGGCCTATTTCTTAAGCATGATTAAGGTCTTGTAGACCTATTTAAGGGACACATTGATGTGATTTGTCAAGTTTTGTTATGAAAAGCTTGTGAATGTTATCCGTTTGTTCAGTAATACCTCTTAACCCTATTTCGGCAATGGTTACGGGTTAGGGGTGTTACAATAACACAATCCATAGTTAATAGTTTTCTTTAAGTATCTAAGTAATCTATTCAAAGCTTGCCAATGCAAACTACTTGGATTACTTGTGTACCTACTCAATTTCCCAACAGCATTGCAATATCTGGTCTTGTACAAGTCATTGTATACATAAGACAACCAATTAGACTTGTATATTTCAATTGATCAATTTTCCTACCAGCATTAGATACTAATTTTATTTGAGGATCCTTGGGTGTAGATGCTGGCATACAACTGAAAAGATCAAACTTTTTAAGCACCCTTTCAATGTAATGTGATTGTGATAAAGCTATAGTGCTTTCATCTCGGGTTATTTTAATCCCAAGAATAACATCTGCTACACCCATATCCTTCATAGCAAAGTTGTTTGATAAGAATTTCTTTGTGTCTTCTATTTGTTCCAAATCTGTGCTAAAAATGAGCATGTCATCTACATATAAGCAAATTATGACACATTTTCCATTTTCAAATTTGCTATATATGCATTTGTTGGATTCATTTATTTTATAGCCATTAGCTAAAACAACATTGTCAAACTTTTGGTGCCATTGTTTTGGTGCTTGTTTAAGTCCATATAAAGATTTAACAAGCTTACATAGCTTATGCTCTTGTCCTGGAACAACAAATCCTTCCGGTTGTTCCATGTACACTTCCTCTTCCAATTCACCATTTAAAAATGCAGTTTTAACATCCATTTGGTGAACAACCAAATTATATATAGAGGTAAGTGATATTAAGAGTCTAATTGTAGCAATTCTTGCTACTTGAGCATAGGTATCAAAGTAATCAATACCTTATTTTTTGTGTAAAACCTTTGGCTACCAACCTTGCTTTAAACTTATCAATGGTTCCATCGACCTTCATTTTCTTTTTGAAGATCCATTTACAACCTATTGGTTTGGAACCCGGTGGAAGATCAACTAAGATCCAAGTTTGATTTCCCATTATTGAATCCATCTCATCATTTATTGCTTCTTTCCAAAAAGTAGAGTCTTGAGATTTCATTGCCTCTTCAAATGTAATAGGATCAGATTCCGTATTATAACAATAAGGTATCTTATTGCATATACTTTCACCTTTTCCTTCTACAAGAAACATAATGAAATCTGGTCCAAAATCTTTGACCTTTTTAATCCTCTTACTTCTTCTTAATTCTTGACAAGATTCATCATTATTATCAATTTGTTCTAATGGAATCTCATTCTCATTAGAAGAATGAATCAATTATTGTGGCTGTAATTGTCTTAATATAGAATTAAATCTATTTTCATCAAAAATAGCATCTCTTGATTCAATAACAGTATTAATTGAAATTGAATCATTTGGTTCAATTACCATGAACCTATACGCCTTGCTATTATGTGCATATCCTATAAATATGCATTCAATTCCTCTTTCAACTAACTTTTTACGTTTAGGTGTTGGAACTTTGACAATAGCTCTACAACCCCAAACCTTCAAATAATTAAGGTTTGGGTTCCTTTTCTTCCATTGTTCTTAAGGGGTTATTTTAGTTTCCTTATTAGGAACTCTATTCAATATATGACAAGCTGTTAGAACAACTTCTCCCCAAAAACCTTGTCCAAGACCTGAATATGATAACATTGAATTTACCATTTCAGTCAATACTCTATTTTTCCTTTCAGCTACACCATTTTGTTGTGGTGTGTAAGGGGCTGAAACTTGATGGACAATCCCAGTGGATTCAAAATAACTTGGATATTCTCCACCTCTATCCGATCTTAAGCACTTGATAAATGATTCACGCTGAAATTCAACTTCAGATTTATAAACTTTAAATTTATCAAGCGCTTCATCTTTTGAATGCAATAAATATACATAACAATATCTAGAACAACCATCAATAAAAGTAACAAAATATTTCTTTCCACCTAATGTAGGAGTATTATGTATGTCACATAAATCACTATGTATCAAATCAATCAATTTTATTTTTCTTTTAACCTTAGGAAGGGTTTCTTGTAATTTTAGTCAACATACATGTATTGCATTTTTCAATATTATTATTAAAAACATGAATTAAATCTAACTTATACATGTCATTCATTTTTCTATAATTCAAATGACCTAATCTATAATGCCAAAAACAAAAAGATTCAACCATATAAGCAGAAATAGTATTTTTATTCTTATTAATAATATTCAATTTGAACATACTCTCATACATATACCCTTTCCCTACAAAAATTCCTCCCTTGGACAAAATAAACTTATCTGCCTCAAAAACAAGTTTGAAACCAAACTTATTTTATGAGACTTCAGATACTAAATTCTTTCTAACTTCGGTACATAATATACATCATTTAAGGTTAAAACCTTTCCAGTGAATTGTAGTTTAATGATCCTTTGCCTTTGATTCTTTGCGGTGGAAGAATTTCTCATGTACAAGACATTGTCATTTTCACATTGTGTGAACTTTGTGAACATGCTTTTGTCTTTGCACACATGTTTGGTTGCTCTGGTATCAATCCACCATGTATTATCATCTTGTGCCATATTAATTTCAGATATCATTGCAACGAACTTTTCGTTATTATCAGCCTTAGAAGATGATTTCTTCTTTAAAAATTGACATTCATTCTTGAAATGTCCCGGCTTACCACAATGATAGCATGAGCCCTTTTGTTTCTTTTTAAACTTAGGTGCTCTATCAGTCTGTTTGAACTTTCTTTTGAATGGTTTAGTAGTCTGTATTTCCTCCGTAACATGCACTTTGGCATTTTTAGAATTTAGATTCTGATCTTGCTTTCGATATTCTTCTTCAATACGAAGATGATTTGCCAAAACCTCAAAAGATATTTCCTCTTTCTTATGTTTTAGACTTCTTTTAAAGTCTTTCTAAGATGGAGGAAGTTTGTCTATTATGGAGGATACAACAATCATTTCATCCATTTTCATATCATATTGCTTGAATTGATTCAGCATCTTTTCAATATCACGGAATTGTTCCATAACAGAACGACCATCAACCATTTGATAATTATTGAAACAACTGACAAGAAATTTCTTACTTGTAACATATTCGGTCATGTATCTTGTCTCCAATTTGTCCCATAATTCTTTAGCGGTGACCTCGTTTTGGTAGGTGTCGAACAAACTATTAGATAAACCACTCAATATGTGGCCCATGCACATGTAATCAGCATTGTCCCATTTTTGTCTTTCTCAAAGTTGCAAAGAACAGATTTGTTTTCATCTCTCACAGTCTTGGAGTATCCAAAACATAAGCAATCTTCAAAGTTGATAATAAGAAGTGCATCTTTTTCTGCCATCGTCAAAAATTGCCACCATCAAACCGATCAAGTTTGACAAAATTGGAAGCCAACTCCCTTAGTGTTCCACTTTCATGAGTTGTGGTAGTCATCATGAAATATAACCTTAAAACTGTTAGTACAAATCTCCAGTGAGGAAAATCTTGAACACACGAATGAAACTCGAACAGAAGAAGAAATAGGACAAGGCTCCAAGGCGTGTATCAAACCACTATATTTAAGGTTATATTCGCCCCCACCTATCTTCGGTGTGCAAACGAGTTCCAAGCAAATTAACCTCGAGGATACAATGAAGCCAATGACTATTTGCGTTTTGCACTGACGAGAATAGCCCACTACACATTGAGCAATGTATGACAAGAAACTCAATTTCTATAAAGGATTTATACAGTAATACTTTATAAAATAATCTAATAATATTAGAAAATGAAGGAAGGAAAGAAAGAATATTAGAATTTGTTGGTATAATTTCCAATTGAAATCTCATTCCTATTTATAGGAATTTTCATGTCTCTTCATAGAGACATCTTTCATCAATAGGTGTCTTTCTGAATAATAATGTCTTTAAAATAAACACATAATTATTTATTTAGTTATAACTATTCAAATAATATTATTTAAATAGTTATAATTCTTTTTCAAAAAATCAAATAATATAATCTTTTGATTAATTACACCCATTCATTTATAGTTATTAGAACACTATAAATATTTGAAAATGTTCCAACAACTATTACATGCTCTCTTTTAAGACCATGCCTGATTTCATTGGTTCAAAAACTTAACCAGCCAGAAATTTTACTTTGAAATATTTGAGTCTTAACTCCCTTGAAAGAAAGAGCAAAAAAACAGGGATAATCCATGATCAACTCTTAAACAAAAGTGGCACACAACATACTTCTTCAGGAGTAAACCTTGTAAAGATTAAGATAAATGTGCTAGGCCCACACGGACCAATAAGTTGTGATTACATGTTTGAACATAAAAGAGTAAAGAAGAGGACAGATGCAGCCAAAAATCAAGGTCTCGTGATTGCAGAAAGAATGCATTTTATTTCGAAATTCTACTTTCTCAAGTGGATAAGCAGTTTTGCCGCAAGCAGCGCATTTTTCTTGTGTCCCTGAGAACATGCTGGCGACTTTGCTAGGCGATCTTGTCTGAAATCAACACAAGCTATTTGGAATTAGGAAGAATATCCAGTACCCTATCACACACCATATAATCAATTTTTTTCTCATTTAATAAAACATCAAACACATGCAGTGTTGGAAGGGAGATTTACCAGCTCGGGAGCTAACTTTTCAGCCGACTTTGTAGCTTCTGACAATAAAATTTACGCCACATTAAACCAAACCTATAAATAAATAAAGGGTTTTACGTACCAGAAAGAGAAAAGGACTTACGTGACGTGAAGTTACCCGTCTCCTTGAAGAGTTGCTCAAAACGAGGCTTGCAATAAAGGACACCCTCCATTGAGGAGTAAGTACCCAATTGGAAATATGTAAGACAGGCTACAAGGTTAGGATCAGAAACTTCATTACATAAACCAACATAGTTGGCCAACAGGATCTATCATGTGAACCTATAGACTCAAGTATGAGTGTCGGGTACATCGGACAATACCAATTCTCTCTAAATAATTTGAGTATTTAACACCGAAGTTTCGTCCTTACATGCATTGGACATTCTAACTATTAGCTACTAAATTAACCAGCAAACAGAACCAAAAGCTTAGCAGCTTCAACAACAATCAAGTAAATGGCAATAGCTATATCATATATCATTTACTTTAAACCTAATCAATTTACAAAACAAGCAGTGTCAACTATATCGAGAAGCGATTAAAAAGCACTACCTTTAGTGTCCCTTTGCAATGACTGCACTTGAAGCAGGATTTACGGTAAGGAACTCCATCAGCTGACAAAAGTTCCACAGGATAAACAGTCTTCTCTCAAGCCTTGCATTTCTGCTGGGTAAACAGAGGCCTCCTATATGTAACCTTATTGTTCTTTAGCTTTAATTCAATTCCCTCTCTTATATTAACTGCTCAAATATGTTAAATAAACAATCAAAATACACAGTTCAAAATCACGTTTATGTCAAATTCAACAAAATTAGCTATGAAGTTCAAAATATAAATGCAAATCCATAGATCAAGTGAAAGCAGCATAAACGAAACATAAATCTCAGAAACTTCCTTCTTAGAATATCCTAAAATCCCATGCAAAACCCAGTTAGCTGATCTAACTCGAAAAACTTAATAATAATAATAAAAAGATCAGAAGATGGTAAAAAAAATAAAAAAGACAAGAAAAAGGGTCAACCACTGAAACTTGAGAAGGGAATTAAAAAAGGTACCTTCTACTGATCTGAAGAAACAGAAACAAAAGAGAAAGGAACATAAATGAAATGAGGGTAAAAAAATGGGTTAAACCCAGTATTGTGGTAGAACAAACTCGACTAAAGGTAGCTTTGGCTATTGCTATGTGAGACTAAATCCGACAACGTTGACACTTGTGTGAGTGAGACAATTACGGTTGTCTTTTTTGCTTTACGTTACTTTTAAGTTTTAACTAAATGCCGTCCTTGTTAGCACTTTTTCTTCTGTAAGAGATATTTATTTGATTACCCTATAAATTTTATTTTTAAATCATCTATTTAACTAAAAACTCAACCAATGTTTTAGTTATATACATAATAGAATTTTTATGCCTATCATTAAATAAAATAAAAAATAATGAAAGATTTATAAATAAATATTAATAATTTTATTTAAACATAATTAAATAATAATTAATTATAAATAAATGTTAAAATCCTAAATTTAAAGCCCTAAATCTTAGATTCTATACCCGGGATCTTAGACCCTAAATTCTTAAAACTCAAGATCTTAAATTTAAGAGTTATTAATATTTATTTATAATAGTTATATTTAAATAAAAATATTAGTACTTATTTACAAGTCCTCCATATTTTTTATTTAATTTAATGATGACGTGTTATGTTATTATTTATTGATGGTGTACGAGACTTTTCACCAACGGAGCATCAAATATTATTCCATAATTATTTCATATATATATATATATATATATATATATATATATTAAGTCTCATTTTATTTCCAAAGGATGAAATGGTATAATCAATGTATTGAGATTAAGTATGTAAGTTTGAGTTTCACTTTGTGTAAATTCTATATGTTCCTTATCTAGAATTATTCTAGATTAAATCCCGTTATGTGTGAGTTGTGTTGAAAAGTATTCTTTGTATTTGTCTATAAATATTTTTATAGATATACTCATTTTGAAAATATTTAAAGGTTTTCTTAATTATATTTATGGGTGAACAAATAATTAAATTGATCGGTTGGGTTGATGCTTTTACTTAATCGAGCTAATTGACATTTTCTTTCTATAATCGAAACAATCAAATTTCATAGTCTTGACTAACTTAATATCAGTCAATTTGGTTGGTTAAATTGATTAACTTACTTATATTATATGTATTTATTTTATATTATAAATATATTTACAATAACTAAAAATAATACTATATTTATTATATATTAAAAATAATATATAGATAAATCAGTTAAGTGGATGAATTTGATTATAAATTTCAATAATAGACCAATAAAACTTCTTAACTAATTTAATTGATAAAATCGAATTAACCTAAATCAACTTAAGTGAATTTAATTAATATTTTAAATATGAGTCCAGTGAAGTTATTTAATGTTACAAAAATTAAATTAAATCGATTTTAAAATTTTTTTGATAAATTTGAGCCATTGGATTTCAGATGAGTAGTTTGTGGATTTGCTTGCTACCAAAGCTTCTGCTTGAGGTTACAATTAGGTCTAATTTGAATTTCATCCTTACGAAGTTAATTCAATTGGATAACAATGCTAAATTTTGCCATTAAATGGTTGACTTGTAAATCAACAAGTGAACAATTTATAAGCATGAAATTAGCAAAATCTAGTAATTTAACAATTTATATGCAAGAAAATTGCCAAAATCAATAGTTCAAGTTATGTATTCAATTAAGTAGAAGGAGTCCTCTGAAACCAAGAGTGCTGTCCACAGAGTCCTAGAGAAAGCAGTTTCTGTTGCGGCTTGGGATGGAGGGGAGTGGTGGTGGAGAAAAGGATTCCGGCGAGGAGATCTCATTGCTAGCGGAGGAATTGGTCCAACTGTCAATTAAGAGATCAATGGTGACACCTTCTAATAAACCTACTTTGCTTTGTTCGGTCTGGACAACGAAGCAATTTAATTCTGAAAGCTTCAAGGCGCAGATGAGGAGCATCTGGAAAACAAAAGGAAAGTTTGATATCAGATTAGAAGGGCAGAATTTATTTTCAATTATTTTTGATTTAGAAGATGATTTGGAACAGATTTTGGAAGGACGTCCATGGTTATTTTGTAAGTATCTTATCCTTTTTGATAGATTAGTTAGCCCAATTGATAGAGATTTAATTTGTCTTACGTTATCACCATATTGGATCAAGATTGGTCCCTGCTTACCAGATTTTGATAAAAAAGATCTGTTACATGCAATTGGTTGTACTTTTGGCGGGGTAATTAGATCTGAGATTTTTGATGAGTTTTGTCGGTTGAAAGTTATGCTTGACGTCCAAAAACCCTTGAGGAGAGGTATTTTTGTTTCTAGTGGAAACAGGGTTCATACATGGGTTCCTTTTAAATACGAGAAACTACCAGTTTTTTGTTTTGGTTGTGGGAGATTGGGCCATGGTCTTCAAGACTTTGTCATTCTGAGTTTGGAAGAAAAAATACTATAAAAGATGATCCCCCTTTTTTCTGTTGCATTAAAAGCGGAACCCAAGGTTTTGGAAAAATAATTTTTGAAGTTCAATGCTTTCACAAAGAAGCAGGGAGTTCAACGTTCATATACAGGGAGTGTGAAAGAGGGAATTGTTGGAGCACCTAGAGAGGATGGATCCACAAACACATTTGGAAACTTTAATTAATGGCCGTCAATTGTCATCCTGTGAGGATGGGCTTAAACATAAGAATGAGGATTTGGATTTGATGGAGCAGGGAGGGATAGCCATGCCTTTGAAAAAAAGTATAGCAGCACACACAAAAACAAAATGGAGAAGAATGGAGGCGAGAAGTAAGGGTGAAATTAATATGAGTGAACTGGTGGGGGTCAAGAGAAAATTTAGTGTGGATGGTAGTGATAAAAGTTATGAGGGAAGTGTTGAGTCAGGGGGTGCGAAAAAGATTAAAGTTGGTGGAGAAGATGTTTTGTTGGAGAGTGATATTGTTGAGATTCAAGTTGATTATGCAGATTCGGACACTTTTAAATCGGCGGCTGCCATTGGGCAAGCCGACCGAACGCAATGAAAAGCTTATGTTGGAATGTCCATGGATTGGGGAGTCCGCGGGCAGTCCGAAGACTGTGCTACTTAATTAAGCAGCACAATCCCCCGTTGGTCTTCTTAATGGAGACAAAGTTGGATAAGATTAGAATGGAGAAAGTACGAAGAAGATGCGGTTTTGTTAATGGAATTGAAGTTGCAGCTGAGGGTTCTAAGGGAGGTCTTTGTTTAGCGTGGAAGGATGAACTTAAAGTTACTTTGAGAAGTTTTTCCAGATGGCACATTGATGTTTTAATTAAGGAAGATAATGTGGAGGAATGGAGATATACCGGGTTTTATGGTTCTCCTTATGCCAAAGACAAAAATGCAGTATGAAATATTCTTCGCAGTATTGGAAGAGAGGTTGACTATCCTTGGTTGGTAGTAGGTGATTTTAATGAAATTCTTTATTCTTTTGAGAAAATGGGAGGAATTCAACGAGACATCAAGCGTATGGAGGCCTTTAGGGAGACATTAGAAGAGAGTCAACTGATGGATATTGGGTTTTCAGGGGTCTGGTTTACATGGGAGAGGGGAAACTTGCCGAAAACTAATATTCGAGAGAGGTTGGACAGGGCAGTTGTAAATGAAAGATGGTCAAAGCTTTTTCCGTTGGGTATTCTTCAGCATCTTCCTTATTCAACTTCAGATCATTGCCCTCTTTTATTGAATACAAATAAGTCTCTTTTGGTTAAAGGGAAAAGGAAATTTCATTTTGAAGCTTGTTGGACCATAGAGGAAGATATCGAAATGGTTATTCGGGATTCTTGGGAGGCAAATGAAGGTTCGTTATTGGAGAAATTAGCAAAATTACAGCGTTGCTTAGAGGACTGGTCACGTCATAATAGGAGGAATAAGGAGGGCTTAAAAAGGAAGTTGTTGAAGGATCTGGAAGTCATGTTAGAAGGTGAGCTGAATGATGACTCTTTGGCAAACATCATTGATACTAAAATTCACTTAAATCTTGAAATTGATAAAGTCGAGATGTATTGGGAGCAGCGAGCAAGACAGAATTGGCTAAAGCTTGGGGATAAAAATTTGGCATTTTTTCATAGATGTGCTTTGGCTCGAAGGAAAGCTAATACAATCTCTAAATTGGTTATGGAGAAGGGAAGGGTGATTGAGGAGGAATCTGAAATTTTGGTGGAGGCTTCTTTGTTTTTTCAGGATCTTTTCAAGTCGAATGGTGGGGCAGATTCTTGCAAGGTTTTAGAGGGCATTGACAGCGTTATAACACAGGAGGATAATCTTTTCTTACTTGATCCTTTTAGGAAAGAAGAGATTCAGATAGCTTTGGAAGAAATGGGACCCACAAAGGCGCTTGGAGCGGATGGTTTTCCAGCTTTGTTTTTCCAAAGGTATTGGCACATTGTTGGCCCAGATGTCACTGATTACTGTTTAGGTGTTTTGAATAATGCACAAGACTTTGGAGATTTCAATAACACAGATATCGTTCTCATTCCAAAAGTTCCTAACCCTACACAGCTGGTCAATTTCAGGCCTATCAGCTTGTGTACTGTTATTTATAAAGTGGTGGCTAAAGCTATAGCTAATCGACTGTAAAAGATTCTTGATAAGTGTATTGATGAGGTTCAGAGTGCTTTTGTACCAGGGCGACTCATTACCGACAACGTGCTTTTAGCATATGAAATTCTGTATACGATTAAGCAAAAACGTATGGGAAAGAAAGGTGTTATGGCTGTCAAATTGGATATGAGTAAGGCATATGATAGGGTGGAATGGAAGTTCATTGAAGACGTAATGAAAAAAATGGGTTTTGCTTGTGAATGGATAGAGCTTATAAAAAGGTGTTTTTCTACTGTCAATTACGCGGTTAACATTAATGGAACAAGGGAAATTCGTTCAAGCCATCGAGAGAGGTCCGAGACAGGTGATCCTTTAAGTCCTTTTCTTTTCTCGATTTGCGGTGAGGGTCTTTCATCTCTCATGAGAACAAAGAAAGAGCCAAGGATTAGTCAAAGGTGCTAAAGCTAGTAGACGAGGCCCAACGATATCACATTTGTTATTTGTCGATGTTTGTATCCTATTTGGGGAGGCAACTGATAAAGGAGCAGTAATTTTGAAAGACATTTTGAAGGATTATGAGAATTGCTCGGGCCAATGTGTGAACTTTTCGTAGTCCACTATTTTTTTCAGTCCAAATACTTCTGAAGACAAAAAGGTAGTTGTGTCAAACTTGTTAGGAGTTAGAGTGGCGGTGAATCCGGAAAAATATCTAGGTCTCCCTAATATGGTTGGCAGGAAAAAAAGAGAATCATTTCAAAAATTCCTTGATAGTATTTCACAGCGTATTGTGGGGTGGAGTAACAGATTGCTATCTCTAGGGGGTAAGGAGGTTTTTATTAAATCAGTCTTACAGGCTATCCCAGTTTTTGTTATGTCGTGTTTTCTATTACCAATTTTTTTGTGCAAAAGGATGGAAAGTATTTTCGCTCAGTTTTGGTGGCAGAAAGGAAAGGGCAGGAAAGGAATTCATTGGTGTCAATGGGCCCATTTATGCAGATCAAAAAGCGAAGGTGGCATGGGTTTCCGTAATATGGCCCAATTCAACATCGCAATGTTGGCTAAGCAAGGCTAGCGTTTGATAGAAAATCCAACTTCTTTAGTTTCTTGAGTGTTTAAGGCAAAATATTTTCCAAAAAGCGATTTTCTTAATTCGCAATTGGGTAATAGAAGCTCATATGTTTGGCGAAGTATTTGGTCTGCTAGGGGTATTTTGGAAAAAGGGTTGATTTGGAAAGTGGGTACGGGTACCAGTATCTCTATTGGTAATGATGCGTGGGTTCCAGATCTTGTTAATTCCAGGTTATTATCTTCTTTTACCGGTTCAAATGATAGTAAAGTTGCTGTACTTATCAATGGTCCAAATAGAGAATGGAATAAGGAAATGGTGGAGAATACCTTCGATGCTGTTGAGGCGGAGATGATTTTGCGCATTCCTCTAGGCCAATTTCCGCATAAAGATATTCTGGCATAGAGAGGCGAACCGACCGGAGTTTTCTCGGTCAAAAGCTCCTATAAACTATTACAGAGATATGATCCTAGCGCTTATGCGGTACATCCAGACTACATTGATTTTTACAAAAAGTTGTGGTGCATTGACCTTCCTACAAAAGTAAAAATCAATGTGTGGAAAGCCTCCTGGAATTATTTACCAACAAGGGTAAATTTACATCATAAAAAGTTAATCTCTGATGCCTTATGCCATCGTTGTGGTCTGGAAACGGAAACGCTGACTCATCTGTTCAAAGCATGCCCAATATCAGTTGACATGTGGTCACATTTATCTGAAGTAAAATTGATGCAGGATAGTAATGTTGATTTCAAACAGTGGCTTACCTCGATGATTGTTTTTCTTTCTTAAGATGTGTGCAGACTCTTCTGCGGAGCTTTATGGGCTATATGGGGAGACAGGAATGCTCGAATTCATGAAAAAACAAGTAAAACAGGTCAGGAGATCGCAATGTTTGTGAGAAATTACATAAAAGAACTGGACGGGGTAAAATACAGAGCAACAGAAACATCAAAAGTGGTAACTAGATGGAAACACCCACCTTCTTCGTTTGTGAAAATTAACTTTGATGGAGCATATGATGTGAAGAACCAGTTATCAGCTTCAGGTATTGTGGCCAGAGACAGTGAAGGGGAAGTCCTTGTTTCTAAGTCAAAACTTCATATGGCTGTGGCATCTGTGTTCGCGGCTGAAGCTTTGGCTTACCGAGAAGCGGTCTAGTTAGGGGTTGACATGCAGAAAAGAAAAGTCATTATCGAGGGGGACTCACTTACAGTAATAAGAAAATGTAGAAATGTTTTCTCAGACAGATCTCAGATAGGTGTTTTCATTCATGATATTCATCAACGGAAGGCAGATTTTTCAGAAATAAGGTTCGATTTCATTTCCAGAACAGGGAATATTTTAGCACACATGCTCGCAACAGATACTTTGAGAAAGAAAGAGGAACTTTACTTGGAGGGTCGAGTACCAGCCTGTGCTGAAATCGTGAGGCGAGATGAAAGCATAAGGGAACCAGATTGAAAGCAGGAGAAAAGGAACAGAGCAACTGGAGCAGAGGGAAGCAAATGAATCTGAAAGTTTTTTCGGTTTCAATTTCAAAACCCCTCTTTTTTTCTCAAGAAGCATTAAACACGGAGTGATTGACGTTACTGATGCCAGACAGACGCGACTGCTGATTGGACGCTTGGACGGTTGCAATTAATGGTTTGCAGCCTTCTCGATTTTTCCTTTCTTTTGTCAGAAGATATCTTTTTTCTTTAGGGCCGATTTTTGTTATGTTTTTGTAATGGGCCAATATTCGGTCTGGATCCTTTTAGTGTTTGTTTTTATTTTTTCTCAATAATATAAGCCCAATCTGTTTTAAGCTCAAAAAAGTTATGTATTCATTAATAAATTGATTAACTTCTAGTTTTCATAAAATATAAGAATAAAATTCTAGCAAATTAAAGTAGAGGTCTGATTTCGAGTTGCACTAATCGTATTATTGTTAGGGCTTTGTCCTCTTCTTGTAATTTTAAAAAAAAAGTATAGAGACTAACTTTTCAATCTTTATAATATAAAGAGACTAAGTTCATTAATGATAAAAATAGCTCATTTTGACAATCTATATTACCAATATATAAAAGGAATGACACCTTCCTTATCCACCTTGTTCATTTTTTTTTTCATTATAAGATAATGGTAAAATTTTAATTCTCATATTTCTAGCATGTTCACATTTGAGATTTAATTTCTACATTTTAATTTGGTTTAAAATATGTCAGAGTTCCTATACTCTTCACAAATTTAAAATTTAGTTTATGCACTTTTATTTTTAGAAATTTAGTCTCTTTACTTTTCAATTTTCAAAATTTAGGTTCAATTGTTAAACTTGTTAATTTTTTTTATTAAATTTGTTGGTGTGACATTTCATAATAATAATAATAATAATAAAACTCACTTAGTAACCATATAACTAAAAATCTAGTTGTAATAAAGAAATTTAATAATTGTAATAAAGAAATTTAATTATTTTAAACATTAATTAGAACAAATTTATCAAATGACAAATTCAATCACGATACTAATGGAAGACACTTAATATGAATCTAGTCGCAGAAAGCATCATTTGGAGGAAAAAAAACATGGCAATGATAGGTAATAGCAATTGTTAACAAATGAGTAACTAATTTACTACTGTAGCATAATGAAAATAAGTGTTAGATTGTAACATCTTTTTATTGATTAACCAAAAATTTCTAAAATCAAATAAAACAATATAATAAAGAGAAGCTAAAGTGGGGAGAGAGAATGGATTAACATTCACTTCCCTTGAAATTAATGTAAATGATGGGGTTAAAATTAAAAAATACAAACGGAGTTTTTCAAAAAAAATAATTGATTTCATAAAAATAAATAAAAAATAAAGTAAAGAAGGCAAAATAAGGCCTAAAGGTCGTTTTTTTAAATTAGGGTTTTAGGTCGATTTTAAATTTAATTAGTGATATAGGTCGGTTTTGCTAGAAAGCTCATCCAGCTGGACACATATTCCAATTCTCTCCTATAGGGTTAGGGTTTTTATTTTATTATGGTTAGGGTTTTTGTTTAGGGTTTAGGGGTTTTCAAAAAAAATTCTTAGGCAGTTTTGAGGGGTCGAGGATGTGATAATGCGCCTCGGCACACATACAATTCATATGTCATGGCGGGATAGGACCATGATCTTAGAAACCCATAGTGGGGAAATCTGGTTTCGGGGTAATAATGCTTGATACGATTAGGGATCGAAGTCAATGTGAAGGTCCCAGTCGGTACCGTGATGTGGTCACAGGTTTGAGTATAACCAGGGGGCCAAGTGTGTAACGACCCAAAACTTACTGTTATTAGAAAGTGTATTTTCGGGTCTCCGTTTTCGTAAAACGGATTCGTAAATATTTATTAAAAATATTTACGAAGATAGTTGTGTGTTTAATTAGGTTTTGACTAGGTGAATTAGCTTGAATTAAGAGAAATTAGGTATAATGACTAGATTGCAAATATGGTAAAAGTTGAATTATATAATAGAGAAAAGTTAAAGGACTAAATAAGCAATTAAACCAAAAGTTGACAAGTGTTTGGTGTAGATGATGACATGTGGTAAAATAAAATTCATATACTAGTAATAATTATATATTTACTTATTATTTAAGTAAATGTTATTTTATTATTATATTATATATTATATCATTATTAATTAAGTAAATAAAAGAAAAAGAAATAAAAGAAAATAAACATAGAAACGAAACAGAGAAGCAGAAAGGAAAGAAAAAGAAAAAAGGGAAAGAAATGAGAAATTAGGGTTTTAAGGTTCAAAGCTTAATTGGTAAGTCAATTTAGTCCATTTTCTTGTAATTTTAATGTTTTTAGAATCATAGAACAAAATACTACTTGATTTATATTGAAATTTTAGAAGTTAGTGAATTTTTAGAAGTTGTTCATGTTGAATAAATTGAAATGTTAGGGGTTAAATTGATAGAATTTCAAGTTAGAAGTGAAAAAGGGATTGAACTGTAAAATAAAGTATAAGTTTTGAGTAATAGGGACTAAATTGAGAGAATTTTGAAATTTAGGGTTTTATGGTGAAATTAGAGAGTTAAGTTTAGTTTTAAGTGGGAACTGAATGAAAATAAAGAATAAACTGTGAAGAAAATAAAGTTAGTCTTAGTTAGGGACTAAATTGGAATTTAGGCAAAAGTTGAGTATAAATTGAAATATTCAATGTGAAATTGTGTGTATTGATGATTTTAAATTATTTTAATTTCCGTCGTTAACGTCGTGTCGGAAACATCGGCTAAGAAGGGAAAAGAGAAAGTCGACGAGGAGTGACTCAGAAATTACGGTTTGTATTTCTGTAATCCGAATTTAATAATTAATTGTTATAATTATTATTTCATGTGTATGGTAAGTGGATAGAGGCGAGGATGGGTATTATGGTATTGAAATGAATTGAATTGAATTTATGAGTATTTGTGATTATTTGAATTGAAATGTATATATTGGTTGGAAATTGAAAAGTGATTTGAAACCATATTAACTATATCGGGCTGAGTCGGATATAGTTGGCATGCCATAGGATTGAAAGTGTTCAGGGATACTTCGATTTCGAGTCAATGAGACAGTGGGTGTCACATTATTACTTCAGATAAATTCGATGAGGTACTGGGTACCAATTTACTTCGGCATGGCCAATGAGACACTGGGTGTCAATCTATTACTTCGAATTATCTGATGAGGCACTGGGTGCCAAACTGGTGTGTTTTGGTTGGATCCGTATATCCGTCCGAGTCCGAGTCGTGTTTATAGGGGTAAATAAATGAATTGGCAACATGAATGATTTTGGATATGAAATTGGAATGGGATATGGAATTGAATTATTAAAATGAAAAACAAGAATCATGGATTCATGGAATGGATATTGATATTGAAAATGAATTGTGTATCCTATTGAGAAAGGCTATTTGAATAGCAATTATGAGATTGAAATAGCAAGAGATGAGAATTGAAAGTGTTATGAATAATGTGTTTATGAAATTGATTATTTGTTTGAATGATCTTTGTTATGTGTGATTAGATATATAAATATTATAAATTCTTGCTTAAAAAATATTCGGATTATAGAAATACCACTGAGTTTATACTCAGCGTACGGTTTGTTTTCCGTGCGCAGGATTAGGTACTTAAAGTTGATTGTCGAATCAGCATCCACAATGATTCCGATCTCAAAACGTGGTGAAGTTTATTTCTTTTTGGTAATGGCATGTACCTAGGATGTTTTATGTTGGTCATTTTGAAAAATGTTTGTAAATGATATTATAAGATGTTATTGGTTGGTTATATACAAATATATATGTTATATTGAGTTAAATTTGTGGTATGTTTAAGTTGATACCTAAGCGGATATGAAATAGGCAAAAATTAGGGTTGAAATGGTATGAAAATTTGAGTTAGCTTGAATGATGTTTTAACGGTTTGTTTGGACAGTATATGTGAAGTACCTATGAGTATACATTGGATAGGTCATTAGGTTGATGTTTTTGACATGTTTTAAAGATGTTTGATCGTGTTTTGAAGTGGTTGAACGATTGGTTTTTGAGTTGCTTGTTGTTTAAGTTTACAGGGTTGGTATACTTGATGTTTAAAGTTCATTTTGAGTCTACACGGCTAGCATACGGGCATGTGCTCTGACCGTGTGAAAATCGCACCTAATTTTTGAAAAAATAAATTGACCACACGGCCTAGCACACGGGCGTGTGGCTTAGCCGTGTGCGGTAAGTCAGAGAGTTACACGAGGTAGGACACGGCCTGAAGCACGGGCATGTCATGGTGTCACACGAGCATGTCCCTTGGCCACACGGGCGTGTGTGTCCTACACTTAGGAAGCATTTTGAGGTATCGCGAAAATTTTTTAAAGAACCCGAATAAGTCTCGAATTGTTTCTAATACATATTTAGGGCTTCGAGAGCCCAATAAAGGGATGATATGATTAATTTATAAAGTGAATGCTAAGAGATTTGTTTAATGTTTGTATTTGATATAAAAAGTCTGGTAATACTCCGTAACCCTATTTTGGCAACGGATAAGGGTTAGGGGGTGTTACAAGATGACGGTCATTATGTGGTCAGGGGTGTTACATTTAGTGGTATCAGAGCTTTACAAGTTTAGCCGATTCTCGGACTAAATCGAGCTCAGAATTGAGTCTAGAGGTACATGCCATAATTGAGTCAAATTGAGTCAAATTGAGTCGGGATTGGATATTGATATAATTGTTTGTTTCTGTTTTATAGTTAAAGATGTTGGAAGAATATATTGATGACACTGATCAAGAAATGTATACTGGAGACGATGAATCTTATGAATTAGATGAAACAGAGTCGGCAACTCCGAGTGTAAACCCAGTGGGTAATCAACCACCTATTGTTGAAAGAGGTAATGTTAAAGAAATGGATGACTCACAGTTACTTAGGGTTATAGCTGATGCTCTTCAACGAGTAGCAGGAACTGTATCTGCTACAACATCTGTTCCTACTATCCGTCGAGCCCCGATTAAAGAATTACGTAAGTATGGTGCAACTGAATTTCTGGGTTTAAAAGGAGTTGATCCATTTACAGCTGAAAATTGAATGGAATCTACAAAAAGAATTCTGCAGCAACTTAAGTGTACTCCACGGGAAAGTTTATTATGTGTTGTACCATTATTGCAAGGGGAAGCTTATGTTTGGTGGGAATTAGTAACCTGACATGTACTGGCAGAATAGGTAAACTGGGATTTCTTTCAAAAAGAATTTCAGAAGAAATATGTGGGTGAGTTTTACATTGATGACAGAAAACAAGAGTACTTGATATTAAAACAAGGTGAGATGTCAGTGGTTGATTATGAACGGGAATTCTCGCGACTCAGTAGATATGCAGCTGAAATTGTGCCAACCAAAGCTGACAGTTGTAAGTGATTTTTGCAGGGTTTACGTGATGAATTAAGGGTACAACTGGTATCACATAGAATTACAGAATTTGTGGATTTGGTTGAGAGAGCAAATATGGTTGAACAAGTACTGGGTCTTGACAAAAAGCCTGAAAATACTCGTCCGGTTGGGAAACGTTATGGAGCTACTAGTTCAAATCCACAACCCAAAATATCAAAAGAATCTCGTGGTAGTTGGAGATCGAGTTTTAGATCAGTTAGGGGTGATAGAAATCATGGAACGCAGATGACAGTTTCTACTGGTAGCGTACGAAGTCCATCCCGAGATACTAAAATTTTGGATTGTGAACATTGTGGGAAAAAGCATCGAGGTGAGTGTTGGAAATTGACTTGAGGTTGTTTCCATTGTAGATCTACAGAGCATTTCGTTAGAGACTGTTCGAAGAATGAAAATACTGCACCTGTTACATCTCAGAGATCTGTGCCTACTTCTAGAGGTCGAGGATCAGGCAAAAGTGGTTCGTTTTCCAGAGGTGGTGCTAGAAAAGGAAGTGATGTTGCTACCTAATAATCAGAAGCCAGAGTACTAGCTCGAGCATATGTTGTACGGACCCGTGATGAGGGTGATGCAAATGATGTGGTGACAGGTATATTTTTATTGCATTCGAAACCTGTTTATGCTTTAATAGATCCGGGATCTTCACATTCATATATTAATACTAAATTGGTTGAGTCGATAAGTTTAAAATTCGAGACATCTAGAGTATCAATAGCAGTGTCTAGTCCATCGGGGCAAACTGTGCTAGTGGATTAGGTGTGTAGGAGGTGTCCTCTAATGATACAAAACATAATTTTCCCTGTTGATTTGTTGATAATGCCATTTGGTGATTTTGATGTAATACTGGGAATGGATTGGCTTTCAGAGCACGGGGTGATTTTAGATTGTTGTAAAAAAAAGTTTATTGCTCAGAGTGAAAATGGGGATAAGATTGAGGTAAATGGTATTCGAAACAGTGGGTTAACTCATATCATTTTAGCGATTCAGGCTAATAAACTTCTTCATAAGGGTTGTATAGCTTTTCTGGCTTATGTTATTAATTCGAATTCTGTTGAAAGTCAATGCAGTAAAATTCGGACTATTTGTGAATTTCTTGATGTTTTTCTTGAAGAATTACCGGGATTACCACCAGATCGGGAGGTTGAATTTGCAATTGAAGTATATCCTGGTACAGCTCCAGTGTCAATACCTCCGTATCATATGTCACATACAGAGTTAAAAGAATTGAAAGTACAATTGCAGAACTTACTGGATCGTGGTTTTATTCAACCTAATACTTTACCTTGGGGAGCTCCAGTACTGTTTGTTAAAAAAGAAAGACGGTTCAATGCGGTTGTGTATTGATTATCGGCAATTGAATAAGGTGACGATCAAGAATCGATACCCATTACCCCGTATTGATGATTTATTTGATCAGTTGAAAGGAGCTTCTATGTTTTCAAATATTGATTTGAGATCGGGTTATTATTAGTTGAAGGTGAAAGAAAGTGATGTACCAAAGACGACATTTCGTACCTGGTATGGCCATTATGAATTCTTAGTAATGTCTTTCGGATTAACAAATGCTCCAGCCGCTTTTATGGATCTTACAAATCGTAATTTTCAATCGTACTTGGATCCGTTTGTAGTAGTTTTCATTGATGATATTCTGGTTTATTCGATGTCTAAATCTTAACTTGAGCAGCATCTCAGAATTGTTTTGCAAATATTACGGAAGAAACAGTTGTACGAGAAGCTTAGTAAATGTGAATTCTGGTTATCAGAAGTTGTGCTTTTGGGGCATGTTGTTTCAACGGATGGAATTAGAGTTGATCCGAAAAAGATTGAAGCAATTGTCCAGTGGAAAGCACCGAGAAATGTATCAGAGGTTCGTAGTTTTCCTGGTTTGGCTGGTTATTATCGAAGATTTGTAAATGGATTTTCAAGGATAGCTTTACCGATGAAAAAGTTGTTGCAAACTAATGTTCCGTTTGTCTGGGATGATCACTACCAGGAAAGTTTTGAGTAATTAAAGCAAATGTTAACTGAAGCATCGGTTTTGAAATTACCAGAATCGGGAAGGGACTTTGTTATTTATAGTGATGCTTCTTTGAATGGTCTTGGGTGTGTTTTGATGCAAGATTGAAAAGTAATTGCTTATGCATCTCGGCAATTAAAACCGCATGAATGTAATTACCCGACACATGATTTGGAACTGGCTGCTGTGATTTTTGCATTAAAGATTTGGAGACATTACTTTTATGGTGAGAAATGTTATATTTATACCGATCATAAAAGTCTCAAGTATCTTTTATCTCAAAAGGAGTTAAATTTGAGACAACGTCGATGGATAGAACTTTTAAAAGACTATAATTGTGTTATTGATTATCATCCGGGAAAGACAAATGTTGTAGCTGATGCATTGAGTAGAAAAGAAGCAATTAAATTACGAGCAATGTTTGCACAACTTGGTATCAGTGATGATGGAAGTCTGTTGGCCGAATTAAGAATTAAACCAGTGATGTTTGACCAAATAAAGTCAGCACAGTTAGAAGATGATAAGTTAATAAAGAAGAAAGAAATGGTTCAGAATGGCATGATAGAGAATTTCAGCATTGATGAGCATGGTTGTTTGAGATTTCATAATCGGATTTGTGTTCCAAATGTTTTAGAATTAAAAGAATTGATACTTCGGGAAGCTCATGATAGTCCTTTTGCTTTGCACCCTGGAGGAACAAAAATGTATAGAAATCTGCGAGAATCATATTGGTGGTCGGGAATGAAAAGAGATATAGTTGAATATGTGGCTAAATGTTTGACTTGTCAATGAGTAAAAGCAGAACATCAAGTTCCTACTGGACTACTTCAGCCTATTAATATTCCTGAATGGAAATGGGATTGTATTACGACGGATTTTGTAACGGGGTTACCATTATCAGCGAGTAAGAAAAATGCTGTTTGAGTGATTGTTGATCGGCTTACAAAATGGGCTCATTTTATAGAAGTCAGAATTGATTGGTCACTTTAGAAACTTGCTGAAGTTTATATTCGAGAAATTGTGAGATTGCATGGTATTCCTGTATCGATAATCTCTGATCAGGATCCACGATTCACATCAAGATTTTGGAGGAAGCTGCATGAATTACTTGGTACTCGACTCAATTTTAGCACAGCTTTCCATCCGCAGACTGACGGACAATCTGAGCGTGTTATTCAAATTTTGGAAGATATGCTTCGAGCTTGTGTTATTGATTTTGAATCAGGTTGGGAACGTTATTTATCATTGGCTGAATTTGTATATAATAATAGCTTCCAATCAAGTATTCAAATGGCTCTGTATGAAGCTCTATATGGTCGTAGATGTCGATCACCTGTGTGCTGGATGGAATTGAATAAAAGAAAAATGATTGGGCCGGAGTTAATTCAAGAAACAGAGGATACTGTTAAGAAGATTCGAGAAAGACTGAAGGCACCTTTCGACAGACAGAAATCATATGCAAACTTGAAACGTTGGGATATTGAGTATTCTGTTGGTGATAAACTATTTCTTAAAGTTTCGCATTGGAAGAAAATTTTGAGATTTGGTCGAAAAGGAAAATTGAGTCCTCGTTTTATTGGGCTATATGAGATTGTGGAAAGAGTTGGACCAGTTGCCTATCGTTTAGCCTTACCCCCGGAATTACAGAAAATTCATGATGTTTTTCATGTTTCTATGCTCAAAAGATACAGATCAGATCCTTCTCATGTTATTTCGACAGAAGATATTGAAATTCGACCAGATTTGTCATATGAAGAAGAGTCGGTTGAGATTTTAGCACGAGAGGTAAAAGTGTTACGTAATAAACAAGTTTCGTTAGTAAAAGTATTATGGCATAGCCATAGTATTGAGGAAGCAACTTGGGAACCAGAAGAAACTATGAGATCTCAGTACCCCTACCTCTTTTCATGTAAATTTCGAGGACGAAATTTATTAAGGGGGAGAAATGTAACGACCCAAAATTTACTGTTATCGGAAAGTGTATTTTCGAGTCTCTGTTTTCGTAAAATGGATTCGTAAATATTTATTAAAAATATTTACGAAGATAGTTGTGTGTTTAATTAGGTTTTGGCTAGGTGAATTAGCTTGAATTAAGAGAAATTAGGTATAAGGACTAGATTACAAATAGGGTAAAAGTTGAATTATATAATAGAGAAAAGTTAAAGGACTAAATAAGCAATTAAACCGAAAGTTGACAAGTGTTTGGTGTAGATGATGACATGTGGTAAAATAAAATTCATATATTAGTAATAATTATATATTTACTTATTATTTAAGTAAATGTTATTTTATTATTATATTATCTATTATATTATTATTAATTATGTAAATAAAAGAAAAAGAAATAAAAGAACATAAACATAGAAACGAAACAGAGAAGGAGAAAGGAAAGAAAAAGAAAAAGGGAAAGAAAGGAGAAATTAGGGTTTTAAGGTTCAAAGCTTAATTGGTAAGTCAATTTAGTCCATTTTCTTGTAATTTTGATGTTTTTAGAATCATAGAAGTTAGTTGAAATTTTATGTTGAAATTTAGTCCATTCACATAAAACTTGATTTATGTTGAAATTTTAGAAGTTAGTGAATTTTTAGTGAAATTTTAGAAGTTGTTCATGTTGAATAAATTAAAGTGTTAGGGGTTAAATTGATAGAATTTCAAGTTAGAAGTGAAAAAGGGATTGAATTGTAAAATAAATTATAAGTTTTGAGTAATAGGGACTAAATTGAGAGAATTTTGAAATTTAAGGTTTTATGGTGAAATTAGAGAGTTAAGTTTAGTTTTAAGTGGGAATTGAATGAAAATAAAGAATAAATTGTGAATAAAATAAAGTTAGTCTTGGTTAGGGACTAAATTGGAATTTAGGCAAAAGTTGAGTATAAATTGAAGTATTCAATGTGAAATTGTGTGTATTGATGATTTTAAATTGTTTTAATTTCCGTAGTTAACGTTGTGCTGGAAACATCGGCTAAAAAGGGAAAAGAGAAAGTCGAAGAGGAGTGACTCAAAAATTACGGTTTGTATTTCTATAATCCGAATTTAATAATTAATTGTTATAATTATTATTTCATGTGTATGGCAAGTGGATAGAGGTGAGTATTGGTATTATGGTATTGAAACGAAGTGAATTGAATTTATGAGTATTTGAATTATTTGAATTGAAATGTATATATTGGTTGGAAATTGAAAAGTGATTTGAAACCTTATTAACTGTATCGGGTTGAGTCGGATATAATTGGCATGCCATAGGATTGGAAGTGTTCAAGGATACTTTGACTTCAAGTCGATGAAACACTGGGTGTCACATTATTACTTCGGATAAATTCAATGAGGTACTGGGTACCAATTTACTTCGGCATGACCGATGAGACACTGGGTGTCAATCTATTACTTCGAATTATCTGATGAGGCACTGGGTGCCAAACTGGTGTGTTTTGGTTGGATCCGTGTATCCGTCCGAGTCTGAGTCGTGTTTATAGGGGTAAATAAATGAATTGGCAACATGAATGGTTTTGAATGATTTTGGATATGAAATTGGAATGGGATATGGAATTGAATTAGTCAAATGAAAAGAATGAATCATGGATTCATGGAATGGATATTGATATTGAAAATGAATTGTGTATCCTATTGAGAAAGGCTATTTGAATAGCAATTATGAGATCTAAATAGCAAGAGATGAGAATTGAAAGTGTTATGAATGATGTGTTTATGAAATTGATTATTTGTTTGAATGATCTTTGTTATATGTGATTAGATATATAAATATTATAAATTCTTGCTTAAAAAGTATTCGGATTATAGAAATATCACTGAGTTTATACTCAGCGTACGGTTTGTTTTCCGTGGGCAGGATTAGGTACTTAAAGTTGATTGTTGAATCAGCATCCACAACGATTCTGATCTCAAATCATGTTGAAGTTTATTTCTTTTTGGTAATGGCATGTACCAGTAATTAAGCCGATGTTTTATGATAGTATTAAGTAAAGAGGTTGTTTTCGTAAATCCTCTACAGTTTCAAGTTCCTACGGGCTTTAGTTTCACTCTAACTAAAAAGCTTTAGTATAATCATCTAAAGTAGCCCACTAACTATCTACAGTATATCAAGTGCAATAACAAAAAAACTTACTTGGCTCGACGTCGAGGGCTCGGTGAACCACACTTCAAGAATCCTGCAAAAACTTTTTAATCTGCTTGTTTTAAAAACCCAAAATCTAAGGCCCATTTCACAGCCCGAGCTTTGCAATCGAGCTCTGATACCACTAAATGTAACACCCTAAACCCGGCCCAGACATTATGGCCAAATCCGGTGATGTCACGTCAAAAGGATAATTCCAAAACGACTTTGCTTAGTTAAAAAAACTTAAGTTTAAGATTTAGAAACCCAAAAATCCTTGCAACTTGTTAAATTACGATAAAAGCCCATGTTTTAAGAAAAACATCCATATGTTATAGTTATTTCGAAAATCATGTTTAAACTTTAGAAATTTATTTAAGTTTAATAAATAGGCAGTTGAAACAAATAAGAAAACCCAAATGTAAAGTCAAATCAGAGATACAAGGCCTTATTACATCCCAATGAAAATAAGGTAATTAAAATAAATTCATTCGAAACAATAAACATAAACTTCAAAGTAACTTGCAGTGTGGCCATCCCCGAGTCCTCTCCCACGTCGAGCCGTCTACTGAGGATCACCTAAAACATTTAATAAAAGGGTGTGAGTTTTGAAACTCAGTGTGTACGACCCTTGGCAATCTAATCATTATCACATTGGGCCTAAGCCCTAACAAAATCGGTGGTCTTGGGCCTTAGCCCACAATGACCTCATATCACATCAGTATCACATGAATGTAATGCTCCCATCCCAAATCCAACCCTGCACTCCATTTCCCTTCCAACCCTACACTCCTATGGGGATATAAATATCAACCCACCCATCCCTACACTCCAAAGGTAGCACCAACAGCGGCACTACTCAAACGTTGCAGCAAGGTTGCTAAGCATATAATGGGCTTAAAGCCACCGGTGGATCCACGGTCGTCAAGCGACTATGCGATCCTCACATATCTTCCTCCGTATCATCAAACTCACCCAAGTGCAACATATATTTTTATGAATGCAACATACATATTTTCACACATTAAGCACCTAGGGGCATTTTAGTCATCTCACTACCCAGGGGTATTTCCGTAATTCTACCTTATAGGGGTATTTCCGTAATTTCTTTCACCTCAGGTTTTAGTTATGAACCTTGGCCCATCAACAAGTCCTCGCGGCTAAAGTGAACAGACACTATGCACCAGGTATGATCCTAGAGAAGAGGAGGTGGGTCACTAGGACCGCTTAAGTACCAAGCTCTCCCTAGATCCAATCCTAGACATGCATATGTCAGTTACCACACTTTAACTAATCGACTTTTCCACAGACATGTTTGATTAATAAATTAAGTCTTATGCAATTTTAAGAATTTATCAGAACTAGGCCTAGAGTCCATTAAACCCTAACATACATTTCTAAAATCCCATAAGGCCCACTAAGCCCAATCATGTTTATATAGCCCATTAGGCCCAATCATAATTAAATCATACAACCATCCATGTCGATTCATTATTTAAGTTCACATATCAATCTTTGCCGATTTGGGCCCACGAGCTCGGCAAGCCCATTTAGCCTCTTTTGGCCCGGTTGGCCAAACAGTGGCCCGAGACCATGAGATCGCTCTTTTGGTCCCGGTAATCGTATCAGTGTTCTCACACAAATGTTTGCACGCTCGTGTGGTTGCCGGCGCTAACCTTTCGGCTTTTCAGCTTTTCGGCATTCTGGTTTTTAGGATTTCGGCTTTTGCCGATTTGTTGTGTGTGAAGTGTATGTACACAACTGGTAAATGAGACGTGTTACACTATCCTCAGCCTTGAACCTACAACCAATACCAACCTCCAATCAATCACACACTTAACCACAATATTTACCAAAAACCGAAGCCTTACCATAACCTTACCGTGTGCCACCAGTTCTAATAGCCCTTCCTTAGCTACTATTCACGAATATCCCCTAGATCTGCATCCACACATATACTATCAAAAATCAAGTGACTCATATTCCACACAAGTCACCTCTATAAGCCACACTTACATTCGGCCATTTACTAAACCACAATTGAGACGAGTACACTTACCACTTGCTAGCGATCCTTACCACGCTTGCGATCTTTGAACCCTACCCTTGTTAATACAGGGTTAACGAATAGAAAGAGTTAGATAGCCCTCCGACTTTTACCAAAACACACTAAAGGAGGTTGACTAAGTACTTACCGAATCCAACCTTTAATCCTGCGGCCTAGATAGTTACTGAACGAGATCCGGCTTTTAAAACTTGATTAAGAGTAGATAACAACAACCGATTTGTGATGGAGGAAAAACAACAAGGACTCGGTAAAAAGATAGGGCTATTCGATTATAAGGGAGTATTCGGCTTTCAGAGAAAGAAGAAGAACGCAACACCAATAGGGATTTCAACAAAAAGGAATGATGGTTTTTCGGCAATGGAAGAATTCGGCAACTGAAAAAACAGAATGAGGGGGAGAAAAGAAAAGTAGTGGAAAACTCAAGGAACCTTTCAAAGGAATTCGACACCCCCCTTTTATAGCCAAAAGCCGAAACTACCTTCCCCCAGAGTCCCATTCGACACCAACACATCCATACCTCAATCCCCTATCTTTTCTCTATTATCTTTACCTTAAATTTCTCTCCTGAACACTCCCTTCCAGAGTCCACTCTAGCGCCACTACCTTCCTTCCATGTGCAAAAAAATAAAGCCCCTAAATTCATCACTCTTCACACTTCTCAGCTCCTAACTTTTCTCCCTGATAACTCCTCAATCTCATCCTAAATTTTCTCTAAGATAAGCTCCTTTATCCCTTCCTTAATTTCCTCCACAACCATCTCACAAGACCAATTCAAACTCTCCAAGGCTAGAGTTCAAAACCAACACAACCTTTGGCCATCCAACCTACAAAAATAAATACCCCAATAACATACCATGCCCACTACTCGAACCTTGGACTCCCTTGCCTGCTAATGACGCCACCTTCCTGCTCCCTATGTGGTGCCACTTTGCCACTACACCACAAGCTCCTCTTGTGTCATTTTTCTTCTTCATTTATTTAAAAGGCCTACTAACTGCAGTCACAGTTCCCTTGGGGCTAAAACCAAAATTTTTCCTATACCCTTACTTGATCCCAGGACATCTCCAACACCCCTAGACACTCCAAATTCATTAACCCTCAAAGCCCACATGCCAATTGTCATTTTCTTGCTCACTTAAAAATTTTTCGAGACCCGAAGCCCAAAGCCCAATAGGCCCAATTCTTCTAGGCCCAAATTCGGGGCGTTACAGGAAAAATCATCAATAAAAGTTAGCATATAATTAGCTCAATCTCTCGAAGGCACTCTGGATGGCCCCCACAGATCAGAATGAATATACTCCAATGTTTCCTTCGTGTTATGGATTCCTCTAGAGAATCGTACTCTCTTTTGCTTTCCAAAAACTCAGTGCTCACAGAACTTTAGTTTGCAAATTCCTTGCCCATCAAGAAGTCCTCTTTTGCTCAATTCTTCCATGTCATTCTCACTCATATGCCCTAGGCGCATATGCCAAAGTTTAGTAATATCATCATCTGAAAAGGAAGAAGAAGCGACAGTTGCATCACCAGTTACAGTAGAATCCTGCAAAACATATAACTTGGCAGCCTTTCTCTACCCTTTCATCACAACGAGGTAACCTTTGGAAATCTTTAAAACCCCACTTTCAGCTGTGTATCTGTACCCTTTTGAATCAAGAGTACTCAACAAAATTAAATTTTTCTTCAATTCTGGAACATGTCGCACGTCACTAAGTGTTCTGACAACTCTGTCAAACATCTTAACTTTAATCGTTCCAACACCTGCAATTTTACACGAAGCATTATTTCCCATCAAAACAACACCTTCAGACATTGTTTCATAAGTTATAAACCAATCCCGATTGGGACTCATGTGGAAGGTGCATCCCGAATCAAGGATCCACTCCTTGCTCACTTTAGAATTATTGACAGAAGCGACTAGAAGTTCACCATCGCTGTAGTCTTCTACAACACCAGCTTCACCGAAATTTTCTGGTTGTTTTCCCTTTTGATTCGCAGCCTCCCTTTTGATCTTATTCTATAACTTATAGCACTCAGATTTAATGTGCATTTTATTCTTGTAGAAGTTACAAGTTTTACCTCTGTTTGAATACTTCATTCTACCCTTAGATTTACCGTGAGGATTCCGTTCCTGTGTCCTTCCACGATCATCATCAGCATTCCGATCTTGTCTCCCACGAACAATGAGACCCTCTCCCTGAGAGTCGGGTTTAACCACAAGATGCTTTATCTTATTATACGAGGTCAAAAAATCATAAACCTCATCAACTGTGAGAGACTCGCGGCTATATAAAATCGTGTCACTAAAGGTTGAATAAGACGGGGGCAACGAACAAAGTAGAATCAACCCTAGATCTTCCTATCATACTGAACCTCCATGGCCTCCAAGTTTGAGAGAATTTCTTTAAACACTGTTAAGTGTTCGTGCACAGACGCACCTTCCTTCAAACGATGAGCATAAAGACGTTACTTCATATGCAACTTGCTGGTTAGAGTTTTCGATATACATATTTGTTCCAGCCTCTTCTATAATGCAACGGCGGTCTTCTCCTTCATCACATCTTGCAAAATTTCGTTAGACAAATGCAGATGTAATTGTGTTAACGCCTTTCGATCCTTGCGCTTCTTCTCTTCCTCCGTCAATGTCGAAGGCATCTTATCTACCCCTAGCAGGGCTTCCTCTAAGCCCTTCTGTGCAAGAATTGCTTGCATCTTTATCTGCCACAACACAAATCTGGTGTTGCGATCCAACAACGGAATTTCATACTTCAAAGACGCCATTACCATGATCGAGATGAACAACCCGGAAGCTCGGATACCAATTTGTGAAAAATAGAATGTTGGTAATGACAATATATCTCAAAGAAAAGAGAAATAAAAATAAGAACACACAGATTTTTACGTGGAAACCCTTTCGGGAAAAAAACCACGGGCAAAGGAGAAGAAATTCACTATGTCGAATTCGAATGATTACAAGAGGAATAGACTATGTCTATTATAGGTTTGTAAAACCATATTCTAATAGGAGTGTAGTAAGATTGAAACACCTTATTCTAATCAATATCAAATAGATGGAGTTTAATAATGTTTAAAAAACCTTAATCTAAAATAAAATAAAAGTGTAGTTCTATATGGATTTTACTTTTATTTTATTTTACCACTGTATTTTATTTAAATAAGGATTCGGGTCACTTAATTCTAACATATGTGAATAAGGAAATAATGATAAAATTTTAATTAATGTGTTATGAGATGATGAAATATACATAAAAAGTGAAATTGTGGAAAAAATATGGAATTTTTATGATGACAATGACTAAATTGTTAAATTTGAGAAAATATGTGGATGAAATAATAGAAGCGAAATACATAGAAATTTGATATGTGAAACAAGATATTGAGATAAATTATATGATTAAAATGTAACAAGAAAGAAAATTGATTTAATATGATTAATTAGTGAATATTGAACTTTTTTTGATAAAAAGGGACTAAATTGAAATGTTATGAAAGTTTATAAGAAAATATTAAGAATGTAACATCTTGGTGCTTTGACTTGATTTTCGGGTCGGGTATGGGGGCGTTTCAGTGAACAAAGCCTTATCAATTTGGAAAATGTCTTACGGGAAAAAAATTAGTATGACATTTTACAGGAATAATGGAGTAATTTTAAGTTGACTGGAAAATCTTTTACATTGACCATCCTATTTTACATGAAACAAACCTTGGAAAAAATTGAAAATATTTTTCATAAAAACTTTTTTGTTGAAACAAATGGAACCTAAATAGTGTAAACTTCCTCGCTCTAGATTGGTTGAAAGATGATGCAGTCAACAAGATGAGGAGGTGGTTCTGGATCAAAGAAATTCCAATTGCAATGGACACAGCATCAAACAAATATGTTAATAAATTTGAAGCAAGCAACGTTGGTTTCGATTATGAAGTAAATTTCCAAAAAATTAAAAGAAAGAAAAGAAAATAACTCCACACCGGTCATTTAAGATATATAAACTCTTTTTATAAATTTTAATTTTAATAATATTATTATATTTTTTAACATTTTAGATTAAATTTTATTATATGTTTGCAAACATATTTTTGAAAAGTAATTAAAATTGGTAATTTTTTTTAAAAGACAGTTTTAAAACCGTTTATACTTTTTTTTTTTTGGAAAAAAATATTGTTTAAATTTTTTTTTTAATAATCTCATTATAAGTTTTGATTGTATTTGTTTTATATATATATATATATATATATATATATATATATATAATACCTAGAATTACTAGTATCTTCTCCCAACCCATAAATAGAAGATAATGCACTTCAGCGCACTCAAGCCCACGTCCTTTTGTATTGACAATAATACATATGCCAATTAAACTAAAACTCAATCTTTTATAGAGTTAAATTTACTTATGGTTTAAAATGTATTATTTTTAATCAATTTTAAAATTATTTTAAAAATTCTAATTAAGATATCGTTTCTAATTTAATTTAAAAATAGTAAAAGCTTTTTTTTATTAATAATATTAAAAAATACTGATAAATTTAAAGTATAATATATAAAATCATTTAGTAATTTTTAATAGATTTTGTAATTAAACATTTGATCTATAATTATGATATATATAAGACCATTAATATATTTAGATTTTAGTACAATGCTTTTAAAATCGAATTGGTGGTCGAATTGGTCAGGCCACTAGTTCAATTAAAAAATTATTAAAAATTCACAAAAATAAATTTATTCATACCGGTCAGTGGTTTAATCAATCTGATACCATTCTCCAGATCGGTCCAATTGACTTATTCTTGATGCAATCAATCCAACCAATTAATTATTTGTCCAGCTAATTTGATAGGCCAATCCGATCCTATTCAAACGTAATAAATTTTACAAAAACTCTATGTTTAAAAAGCTTTTATTCAACCCTTTATAATCCTGATGAAAAGAAAAGGTAAAAGAAAAATAATGAGGTGCAATTTGGAGTAAAATAGTAGAAATTTATGAGTCATGAAGGGGTGAATAAAAGGTTGCAGATGGGGATTATAAAGGGCTGAATACAATTTTTGACATAATCACATGCATGGTATATAAATAAATAAAAAATATGGAAGCAGCACTTGTCGCATATACAATGTATGTACATCAATCTTCCTTTATAAAATAAAATATAGTTATGTTGGAAGACGTATGAAAAGTTTTACAAAACCCCAGAAATTGAAGAAGAAAAGGTGAAAAAGAAAGAGTAGGCAGGTTGAGGTATTATATTGAAGAGTGCAAAAACACCCATGCAATAGAATCCCTCATAAGTTTCAAAACAGCTGACCATTGCTTTGATTTTATCCCATAATATATCTCTCTTTGAAAGCCATTTCTCAACTGTAACCTTTTCTATTCTTATTTATCAACATCAATGCATTGACCACTACCTACCACCATGATTGCCTATTTCCTTCTATATCTTTCTACATTTCTGGATGGATACAATCTTTCTGCCTGCATATTTACACTTATATTAAACCCTAAATTTATTTAATTACAAATTATAAATATAATGTATTATTCAAATTAATTGTTTAAAAAGTATTTAAAAGCTATATTTCATATATTATAATTTTAACAATGCTTTACCTTTAAATATTTTTATTATAATTTAGGTTGATTACTTATTAACATGACATCAAGGTAATAATAATAAAGACACAAAAGGAAAAACATTTACTTTGCAATTTAGTCAACTATTTCATCCTTTATGTTATCTTTATATGTGATTTCAATATTAAAAATATGATTTATGTATTGAAATTAAATTTTATGAATGATTTTACTAATTGCTCATATTTTAATATTTTTTAAATTAATTTACATTTTTACTTTATATGTCTAAAATAAACATTTTATTTTTTCATAACATTTTTTTACAGCAGTACTAAATATTCCGCTCTTCAAAAATTTAATTTTCTAACGCATTTTTAATGAAACTTTTTCAAAATTAATAATAAATTTTAAAACTTTTATTTATTGTATAATTAAGGTAATTTCTATGTTAATTTTACCGTTCATGAGGATCTTTTTAAAGTTGGTGAATATTCCTTCAAATAGTCTCTTAAAACCTATTTTGAATAACATTAAGAATTTATTTATTTTTCTTTACAAAGAAGATTCGAACATGAAGTAAATGGAGTTATAGATGGGGAGCTAAGAAATTTGTTAAATTTCGTATCTTAAAAATAATTACGTCAAATATTTTAAATTAAACCTCGAATTTTACCAGGTTTTTATATAAATAATACCAAGAAATTTACGAAAATTGCATTGAATTTAGAAGCTATTTTTGTCAGGCCGCACTGACAAAAATTATTTTTTTCTCGTATTCTTTTATTCTCTTGTACATAAAAAAAAATATATAAATTTTGTTTTAAGAATTTATATTAGTTCCACTTACCATTAAAAATCAATTTTTTAAAAATCACATATGATTATGAAAAAAGTGGGATGGTGTTATCTGACACCCACATTTACTACTTATATAGAAAACCCAAATTTACCTCAATTTCACAAGTTAGGGTTAGACTAAGACTAAGGTATATCTATCTTATCTAAAACATGATAATCATTTATGCCCTCACAAATAATATAATGACCTTCTAAATACCTACTTCCTAGTAAATTTATATAAAAAACTATAGGGTCCATTGCCATTAAAAAATGGAATTGTAATAAACAATGTGGTACATATGATATTACAATCTTAGTCGATAGATGGTATGTTATTTTCATAATCTTTTTTTTTTTTAATATTAAGACGAAAGGTACAGGAGAAAGGGTTTCCTAAAGCTACACGAAATTCAACGTGATTTGCAATAAAGAAGAAACAAGAGCTTGAAAATAGGATAAATATATGTATTTATATATGTAGTTGAGAGATACAGAAAGATGTGCAGATAGGACTATCAATCAGTTGAAAAAAAATGGCAATTCAGTTGAGTTTATTAGCTCAGTTTCAAACATGAAATTTATATTTAAATTGCCATTTCCAATACAGATGTAAATGATGTTACCTAACCAGGTAAAATTGACATGAGTCCTTTATATATGAAAGTATCAGTCAGACATTTATTTCTTCTAAATATAGCTGCAAATAAATCAAGCTTGGAAGACACATAAGAGTTTTAGAGACATAGAAAGAAAATATGTTTATGTCTTGGGTTCAGATGTTGCTGTTTGTGCCTCTTCTATTTCCAACATCGGTTCAGTCAGAGATTCGGCACTACAGTTTCACTGTAAGTTTTTCATTTTTCTGTTAGGAAATGTTTACAAATTATGAAATTTATCTTCATTATGTTGGGGACCAGGTGGTGTTGAAAAACACAACAAGGCTTTGTGCCACCAAGCCTATTGTAACAGTGAATGGGAAGTTTCCAGGGCCAACTCTTTATGCAAGAGAGGACGATAATGTACTCGTAAATGTCACCAATCTTATTAAAGACAATGTTACAATTCACTGGTAAGCAAGTTTATGAAAACAGGTCCCAGTTGAAGTTGATAACTAATATATCTACCCTGGTGTGGTGACTTTTGTCTTTGTTTGTTGGCAATGGTCTTTCAGGCATGGGGTGAAGCAACTTCGAACAGGGTGGTCTGATGGACCAGCATATATCACACAGTGTCCGATTCAACCGGGTCGGAGCTACCTATACAACTTCACCCTTACTGGACAAAGAGGGACACTACTTTGGCATGCACATATTTCGTGGCTGAGGTCAACCATGCATGGTGCCATTGTTATATTGCCAAAGAAAGGTGTTCCTTACCCATTTCCCAAGCCTGATAAGCAAAAAGTAATCGTATTAGGTGAGTTTGAGTTGAGTTGACGTATATATTGTGAGAGTAAAATGCTAATAAAGTGGAAGTTGTTGATTGAATTTTAGGGGAATGGTGGAAATCAGACACGGAAGCTGTGATCAACGAGGCACTCCAAACGGGTTTAGCTCCAAATGTATCAGATGCACACACAATTAATGGGCACACTGGGCCAGTTCCTAACTGTTCCTATGGAGGTACTATAGTCGCTTATATAAATAAATACATACATCTATCTATTTTTATCAAAGATATGTCGTCCAAGTCATTCTATATAAATAATAGAAAAGGTAGAGGCTGCTAGAGCCTGGACACCTCAAAGTTTTTGAAATTTGATTTTTAGCCTCTAAAATTAATTAATATATAAAAATAGAGGACAAATCTACTTGCACATATGAATATGTAAAACTAAAGTGATTTTTCACATTTTTATATCCCTTTGTACAATTAATATTTTAACAATCTAATCATTGAATTTATTGATATAATTATATTTATTATGCATGTAAAATTTTGAACCGTTCTGATATTTCTATCATAGCGATGTAAAATTATATATATTAATATTTATTGAACAATTGATTTTTTTACATAAAATAAATAGTTAAAAACTTTAATTTATATCAAAATTGACATTCATGATTTATATGAATGAAATATAAAATATGACAGTTGAATCATTAAAATATTAATAGTATAAAAAATACGAAAAAATATAAAACTAAAAAGTATAAGTGAATCCTCACCATAAAGATGTAAATCATGTTAGGCTCTCCCAAAAATTTTTGGTTTAAGTTTTTTGTGTGTGTCTGTTGTTTTAATTTGATTTATTTTTATAGAATTTGTAGTTTTATACATTAAATTTGGTAATTATTTTAAGTTTAAATCACATTAATTTTATAAGTTTAATTTATTTCTTACCTCTTCGATCAATAAAATAGATATATTTGCATTACTTATGGTATTAATTTTTTAGGTGCTTCTTTGGTTAAATTGTTGTTTTTAGATGAAAAAAAATTGTTACCAGAAATCTATATATTATTTGCAATATTAATAACAAGCATATATCTAAATTAATATTTTCATACTCAAATTTTTTATTAATGTCACATCAAGTCAAGTTTGGATAGAAAAATATTTATCCAAATCCTAATCTAACCAGTAAGGCCTTTGAGTTCTTCTTTTTTTTTTTTAATATTCATAAATTATTTATTAATTTTAAATATATTTTAAATTAAAACAAAAATAGGATCGATATATTTTACAAGTCTTAGGATCGATATATTTTACAAGTCTCTTTGTAATATTTTAGCTTTTACTTGAAATCAAAGATGAAATAAGAAATTTTGTATTGGGGATCGAGATAAAATTAAAAAAACCAAAAGTTTTAAAAAAATTAAATTAAAATAGTCTAAATTGAATAAATAATCTTTTGTAGGGGCAAAGATTCAGACTTCCCATTCGGTCAAAGCTAACTTAATTATTATTATTATTATTATTTTTTTTTGGTGAAAGCTAGCTTAATTTTTAAGAGAGACTAAAAGGAAAATTATATCGAGACCAAGACCTACCTGCTCCTGGCTTTGTCTCTGCCTACCATATATATTGTGTGACCTCATTTACAATATTTCTAGTTTTGCTACTACATGTCCCTTTTTTTTTTTAATATTTATTTTTTAAATATTCTACCATATACGCTTATAAGTTAATTGTCAAACTTTTTATTGTGTTTGTTGAGTCTAAAAATTTGATTGATTAATCAAAGTAAAATGAATGTGTGAATGCAGGCGCATATAATTTACATGTGGAAAATGGCAAGACCTATTTGCTGCGAGTTATCAATGCAGCTCTAAATGATGATTTATTCTTCAAAATTGCTGGACACGATCTGACTGTTGTTGAAGTTGATGCATCTTACACTAAACCCTTCAAAACAGATACATTATTTCTAGGTCCAGGCCAAACCACAACCGCCCTTCTTACAACTGATCGGGGCATTGGAAAGTACGTAATAGCCATTTCTCCATTCATGGACACCGTTGTTTCTGTCGACACCTTCACTGGAACAGGTTACTTAATCTACAACACCACCCTTCCCTCTATTCCAACTACCATGACCACCATGCCTCCTGTAAATGCAACATGGAAGACTTTAGTTTTTGCCGAATCTCTTCGAAGCCTGAATTCCAAACAATATCCTGCAAATGTTCCTTTAACTGTTGATCATTCACTGCTTTTCACCATTGGGGTTGGGATTGACCCTTGTGCTACATGCTCTAATGGTTCTAGGGCTGTTGCAGCTATTAACAATATCACTTTTGACATGCCAACCATTGCTATCCTTGAAGCACATTACTATGGCATAAAAGGGGTTTTCACCGATGATTTTCCTGGAAAACCTTTGATGCCTTATGATTATACCGGTGTTCAGCCAACCAATCTACAAACAATGCATGGCACCAGGGTTTACAGAGTGGCCTATAATTCAACAGTGGAGCTAGTGATTCAAGGGAACTCTATGTTAGCCCCAGAGAGCCATCCAACCCATCTGCATGGATTTAACTTCTTTGCAGTTGGAAGAGGGTTAGGAAATTTTAATCCAACGAAAGATCCCAAGAAATTCAATCTAGTTGATCCTGTTGAAAGGAACACATTAAGTGTACCAACTGCAGGATGGACCGCAATCAGATTCAGGGCAGATAATCCAGGTACCCACCAAGCCATAAAAAATATTTAATGCTTGTTTGAATATTCATGAACACAAAAGAAAAAGAAAAATAATCATGAGTTGGTGGTTTTGTGTAGGGGTGTGGTTTTTCCATTGCCATTTGGAAGTACACACAACATGGGGGCTAAAGATGGCATTCCTGGTGGAGAATGGGAAGGGGCCGGACGAGTCAGTGGTACCACCCCCGAGAGACCTTCCACAGTGCTAGAGCTAAGATAAAAGTTCCATCATGGCTTTGAGAATCAAAGTTTGAGGGTAGAGATATCAAATATATATATTTTTTTGTGATTGAAAAAGAAAGAATAAAGAGATTTCAGGAAGCTATTAGGCAGCAAGGATGATTAGTAAACATTTTAAGTTATACACACATAACCTGAATCCAAGTAATATTCCCTTATATTTTCAATCTCTCGTTTGGGGAGATGGAGTGTTAAAAATGTTAAATTGTTTCTTTTTAATTGAATAACGATTGTGCATTTTACAAACAAAGAAAAAGATTCAAAACGCGCCAGATAGGGGTCGAACCTATGACTTTCTGCTTAGGAAACAGACGCTCTATCCACTGAGCTACAGGCGCTTCTATTAACAACTTACTTTTATATCTTTAAATAATTACTTTTTACTTTCACATATAGCCTATATGTTACCTATAAGATTGATTTTGATATATGACGAAGATGCTTGGACAAAACCGACTATTTGTCAAAAAGGGTTATTTCCATTTCATTCAGCAGAATTAACAATAATAATAGTAAAGGGTTTCAAAATTTTAAGAGTGAAAGACAAGCATATTACATGATAATAAAGTCTAGAAACCATATGGAGCCCACTTAAAAAATTAAAAAGAAAGGGTACAAACTTTTATCAACCGGTGGTGGATAAGAGAGATAGAAAATGGGTCAGCTTTACAGCAGCCATATTGAATGGTCGTTTTAGGCCTTAGGAGTCTTTTACGTTGTTTCTAGTTCAAACTACTTCAGGTGTGTTCCGAAAACTTGACTTATTACGAAATTCAGACGTCAGGAAGCATGGCTGTCGACGCCACACGGCCATGTGCCAGGCCGTGTGGTAGGTCGTGTGAGCCAAACGGTCGTGTGCTAGGCTGTGTAACTTACTGATCACGAATTAGAGACACAAGGGCTAGGGACACGGTGTGTACTTGGCCATGTGGCAGGCTATGTAACTCACTGTTCACAAATTAGAGACACAAGGGCTAAGGACACGAGCGTGTGTCTAGACCATGTGTGTGAAAGTTTAGTGCAGAGTTCGCACGGGCTAAGGACACAGCCGTGAGCCTAGGCCATGTAACTCACTGTTCGCGAATTAGGACCACACGAGCCAACTATCCATGCTGTGTGAAACCACACAGGCGTGTGGATCAATATTGGGCCTCGGGTATCATTTGAAACGACTGTAGGCCTTCCGTATGGTCCGTATGAACCGAATTAGACTGTATAATTTGACATTCTATGATCTGAGACTGAGTATGGAATATCTACATACGTGTTGTGTGTGACAACCATTAATGAGATTGTTATATTCTGTGTAAGTATAAATTGTATCTGAATGATCGTATGCATCTGTATTGGGGTGGGAATTTGTATAAAGAAGGAAGTGCTCTGTTATGAATTAGTGATTAAATCACCAGTATTTGTAATCTAATCTAGCAACTAGCCTGCAATTACTGAAACGTGTCATATCGACACTATATGGTATGTAGGGTTGGATGGGCATTAATTACTCATTTTGGTGTGTTGGGTTGGTCGGAGATGTGTGTAGTGGATGAGGGTAGGATAATTGCATCTCTTCTAATCTGTTCTGTATCTGACAATGATTTGACTCATTATCTGTCTAGTCTGTCTGATCTGTTATGGTTTGTTAATTGAACGAATTGCCTCTTGAGTCTGATTCAGAATCTAAACTTGGAACCTTATTGGTTTACTCACAACTCTACTAATATGTAATTATTTCCTCATTACATTGTTAATTCATTTTGTTTGTTGATTGAATTACAGGTAACACACAGGCTTGATTAGGTCAGCAGATCGGGAGCTCGGTCATATTATTTATTAGCTGTTGTTATTATCCATGTTAGTAGTTTATTTTCAGTATATTCGAGAAATTCGACTTACTAAGATTGTGAACCTCAGATTCAACTTTATGTTGTTAAATTTTTTTAAGTTCTGGATGACTTTAAAAACTTAGTTTCGGGAGTTTTGTTTTGATAAATATTCTTAGCTCTCTAGTCTTGGCCTGGTCATCTAGGCCGGGTATGGAGTCTTATAGTTTTTCTCAATAATTTTCAATTCAGAAACTAGATTTGTGTTTCAAATCTCCAGCAAAGGTATGATTTTTCACCAATTTTTACAGCTCAGTAATAAATATAAACTTTCATAGATTATGGTAGCCTGTAAATGAAAATAACATTTCGAATCACATATATAAATACTCTGAAATGGGTGCATCAACCATCAGCATCAACACTCCATGTTTAAGCTTAAAAGGCTCCCTCCCACTCAAGCATATTATGAAAGAAAATTTGATTTTTCCTTCCTTTATATCATAATCTTGACAGTCGGTTTGAAAGGGATGGGTCTGATCACAAGCATGTGGTATAGAGTTGCCAGTGCTGCATCAATGAATGGATCTGCCCAGAAAATCCACTGCAACCAAACCGAAACATAGTCAGTTTCTAATCTGTTAGTACTTTTCTGGGAGGGCAACAAAAGTACTAATAAAGTTAAAAGCAGTTAGAAAGTTGTGAGGGGGGCTGGGCTTTACTTGGTCTTTCCAAGCATACTTCTTGTTGTACAACAATGTTGTAACAAGACTACGAGCAGGGTTAATACTGGTTGCAGTAATTGGGATGGTGGCTAAGTGCACCAAGAGCACCACGAACCCAATTGGCAAGGGTGCCAAAATCTAGCATCACTAACACAAAGTTAATTAAACTCACAATCCTTTACACAATCCTATAAATTTAGCATTAACCACTCATCTCAAAAATTGCTTACAGGGACGTGGGAGTCTCTGGCACTGCGCTTGCCATCGGTGGCTGACAAGACGGTGTAAACTAGAATAAAAGTGCCCATAATTTCAAAACCAAGCCCATCTCCTTTGGTGTAGCTAGGAGAAACAGAGTTGACTTCACCACCATATAAATCGAATGTGTTCCCAATGAATCCTTTTAACCACACCAGCACTGCATACGAATCCCAGGTATTGTATCACCATGTAGAAAACTGCTCTTGTCATGGTTAGTTTCCTTGCCAAGAACAGCCCAAATGTCACCGCCAGGTTGATGTGATCGCCTATCCACCACCATCACCGTACTGCGTCAAACAAAGGAAAGAAAGAGAGACATAAAGAGATGGGTGGTTACCTGAAATTCCAGAAGTGCAGTAAACAAGAACAAAGATGGCACCACCAAAAGCCCAAGCAATGCCTTCAAACCCCACAGTTGAGAACCTATTTGTTTCCTAAACAACTCCCAAAATAGTCAAAATTTTTGAGATTACATGCTTAGATTCCTGCCACTTAGTTTTTCCTGTTATTGAATTTGAATAAGTCTCCTTTATTTTAGGAGTTTAGTTTCCATTTTATTTACTGATTTTTAGGCTTATCTTTTGATTTTTTTGGTTGTGAAGACTACTATATAAGTGCTGTAAGTATTCAACAAAAAGATTAAGTCTTCAATTATTTTCTCTCTAAAAGCCCCCTTTCTCTTCTTTCACTTAAAATCTCTCGATCAACCATTAAAGTTGTGTTCAAATCACCAACAGTTTGGTAATCAGAGATATCTTCTTAAGGGATCTGTGAGGTTATTTGTTTAAAATGGAAGGAGAATCAAGTTTTTCAGTTGCTGCACCACCAGTCTTCGATGGAGACAATTATCAGATGTGGGCAGTTCGTATGGAAACTTACCTGGAGGCTTTGGATCTTTGGGAATCTGTAGAAGAGGATTATGAGGTCCCTCCACTTCCAGCAAATCCTACTGTGGCACAAATTAAAGCACAGAAGGAGAAGAAGACAAGAAAATCAAAGGCAAAAGCTTGCCTATTTGCAGCTGTATCTCAAATGATCTTCACACGAATAATGTCCCTAAAATCAGTAAAGGAAATCTGGGATTACCTCAAGGCTGAGTATGCAGGAGATGAGAGGATCCGTGGAATGAAAGTCCTGAATCTGATCAGGGATTTTGAGTTGCAGAAGATGAAAGAGTCTGAGTCAGTGAAAGAATATTCTGACAAACTCCTCAGCATTGCCAACAAGGTGAGATTGCTTGGTTCTGAGTTAAAAGACTCTAGAATCGTGGAAAAGCTGCTGGTCACTGTTCTAGAGAAGTTTGAAGCCATCATTACTACTCTGGAAAACACCAAGGATCTGTCAAAAATTTCTCTTGCAGAGCTCTTGAATGCTTTACAAGCACAAGAGCAAAGAAGGTCTATGAGGCAAGAAGGGGTGATTGAAGGTGCCTTACCTGCCAAGCATCAAGACAACAGCAGGTATAAAAAGAAGAAAAATTTCAAAACCATCGACAAGTGGAGGATCATCAGCAATTATCGAAGAGCAAAGGTGAAGGTGCCAAGAAATCCTACCCACCTTGTCACCATTGTGAGAAGAAAGGTCATCCACCATTCAAGTGTTGGAGAAGACCGGATGCCAAATGCACCAAATGCAATCAACTTGGACATGAAGCTGTGATTTGTAAAGTCAAAAATCAAGTGCAAGAAGTAGATGCACAGGTGGCTGATCAAGAAGAAGAAGATCTATTATTCGTGGTCACTTGTTTCTCAAGCAGAGAATCAAGTGAGAGCTGGTTGGTTGATAGTGGGTGCACAAATCACATGACATATGATAAAGAGCTCTTCGAGGAGATAAGAAACACTGAAATCAAGAGAGTGAGGATCGGAAATGGTGAACACCTGGAGGTTAAGGGAAAAGGCACAGTAGCTATAACAAGCTATAAAGGTACAAAGTTCATTTCAGATGTTTTGTTTGTACCTAAAATTGATCAAAATCTCTTAAGTGTTGGTCAGTTACTGGATAAAGGCTATAAAGTGCTGTTTGAGAATAAATAGTGCTTGATTAGAGATGCTAGTGGCAAAGACTTGTTCAATGTCAAAATGAAGGGAAAAAGCTTTGCTCTTGATCCAATGGAGAAGGAGCAAGTGGCCTTTAATTCCAGAGCCAGTGCCACTGAGACTTGGCACAAAAGACTAGGGCACTTTCATCATCGAGGATTGCTTCAGATGCAGTTGAAGAAGTTGGTTGAAGGACTCACAGACATTGATGATGACATGCCTCCTTGTCATGCTTGTAATTTTGGGAAACAACATAGGCAACCCTTTCCTAAACAAGCATGGAGAGCCTCGAAAAAACTGCAGCTTGTTCATACTGATCTTTGTGGCCCCCAGGGAACACCATCATTAAATGGTAATCTCTATTACATTACTTTTATTGATGATCTAACAAGAATGTGCTCGATCTTCTTGTTGAAGCAAAAGTCAGAAGTTGCTGGTGTATTCTGGAAATTCAAAGCCAGAGTTGAGAATGAAAGTGGGTGCATGATTCAGACCTTAAGATCTGATAATGGCAAGGAGTACACTTCAGAAACCTTTAACAGGTTTTGTGAAGAGGCTGGAATTGAGCATCAGTTGACAGCACCATGCTCTCCTCAACAGAATGGAGTAAGTGAAAGGAGGAACAGATTCATAATGAAGATGACGAGATGCATGCTTCATGAAAAGAATCTTCCAAAAAGCTTTTGGGGAGAAGCTGCAAACACTGTTGTGTACTTGCAAAATTGGATTTCAACAAAAGCTGTGAAGGATCAGACACCATTTGAAGCTTGGTATAGTTACAAACCTCCTTTAAAGTTTCTTAAAGTATTTGGCTGCCTTTGTTTCACTTACATTCCACAGGTCAAGCGTGACAAGCTTGACAAAAAGGCAGAAGTTGGCATATTTGTTGGGTATAGCACTGTATCCAAAGCTTATAGGGTCTTTCAACTACACACTGGACGTGTTATTGTGAGTCGTGATGTTCATTTTGTTGAAAATGAGCAATGGAACTGGGAAGATTCGACCAAGGTGAACCAGATTTCTAGTGCACCAAACAATTTTATCATTGGCGCATGTCGAGAAGAACTCAAGATGAAGACCAAGATGTTTTGACGATGATACACTGTCGAGGCACAAAGTCATTTATCTCGATATTTATCAAAGGTGTAATGTAGCTATTTGTGAGCTCTGCAGGTTCGATGATGCAAAAAGGGCCAACATTGGATGGCTGCAATGCGAGGAGCTTTCGATGATAGAGAAAAACAAAACATGGGAGCTGGTTGATCGACCCCTGGACAGGAAGGTAATTGGAGTCAGATGGGTGTTTAGAACCAAACAAAATCCTGATGGTTCAGTCAACAAATTCAAAGCAAGACTTGTTGTGAAGGGATATGCACAAGTCTTTGGAGTTGACTATTCAGAAACATTTGCACCTGTTGCCAGGCTTGACACTGTAAGATTGTTGCTTGCTCTTGCTGCTCAAAAAAATTGGAAAGTATTCCAGTTAGATGTTAAATCTGCATTCTTGAATGGAGTCTTACAAGAAGAAATTTTTGTCGAGCAACCTGAAGGTTTTTTAAGCAAAGGCAATGAAGACAAAGTTTACTTGCTAAAAAAGGCTCTATATGGCCTAAAACAGGCTCCACGAGCTTGGTACAGTAAATTTGATGATCACTTGATGAGCCTTGGCTTTCAGAAAAGTCAATCTGAGCTCACACTGTATGCCAAGCATGAAGGTACAAACACCTTAGTCATTTCTCTTTATGTGGATGACTTATTAATTACAGGGAACAATCTTGATCAAGTTAACCAGTTCAAACTGGAGATGAAAAAGGTCTTCGAAATGACAGACCTTGGTCTGATGTCATATTTCCTTGGCATTGAGATCAAACAAAGCCAAGATGAAGTGTTCATATGTCAAAGAAAGTATGCAAATGGGATACTTAAAAAAGTTCAGATGGAAGATTGCAAAGCAATGAATACTCCTATGAATCAAAAAGAGAAGCTGGTCAGAGATGATGGTTCTCCAAAAGTTATTGAAGCTGAGTTCAGGAGTTTGGTAGGTTGTCTAATGTACTTAACAGCAACCAGACCTAACATCTTGAATGCTGTAAGTATTCTCTCCAGATTCATGCATTGTCCCAATGAGACTCACATGAGAGTTGCAAAGAGAGTTATCAGATACATCAAGGGGACATGGAATTATGGAGTGAAGTTTTTAAAGCACAGAGAAATAAAGTTAATTGGTTTCTCCGACAGTGATTGGGGTGGCTCAACTGATGACATGAAGAGTACATCAGTTCTCGCTTTTTGCCTTAGATCAGGCATGTTCTCTTGGAGCTCGAAGAAGGTGAAAGCGTAGCTCAATCCATCTTTGAGGCGTAATTTATAGCCGCAAATGACAACGATTAATCAAGCTCTCTGGTTAAGGAAGATTCTTGTTGATCTAAACATTGAGCAGAAGCAAAGCAGTGAGATACTAGTTGATAACCAAGCCGCCATTGCAATCTCCAATAATCCAGTCTTTCATGGAAAGACTAAGCATTTCAACATCAAGTTATACTTTGTTCGAGAAGTTCAAAAGAATGGCGATGTGTCTCTTTGTTATTGCAAATCAAGATCAAATTGCAGATATCTTTACCAAACCTCCGCCACTTAGCAAGTTTGAAAATTTCAGAAAAAGCTTGGAGTTTGCAAAGCATCTAAACAAGGAGGAGTGTTGAGATTACATGCTTAGATTGCTGCCACTTAGTTTTTTCTGTTATTGAATTTGAATAAGTCTCCTTTATTTTAGGAGTTTAGTTTCCATTTTATTTGCTGATTTTTAGGCTTATCTTTTGATTTTTTTGGTTGTGAAGACTACTATATAAGTGCTGTAAGTATTCAACAAAAAGATTAAGTCTTCAATTATTTTCTCTCTAAAAGCCCCCTTTCTCTTCTTTCACTTAAAATCTCTCGATCAACCATTAAAGTTGTGTTCAAATCACCAACAAAAATGGAGATAAACAAGAGAAGGAAAGTAGCCATGAACTCAGCAATCCCCGCCCTGTAAAAAGACCAAGAGGTCAACTCATGAGGCTCATAAAATGGTGCTGTTACTGCTTCGGTGTAAGCTTTTCTATCATCTTGGGTCTGAGCTGCAGTCTCAATAGGGTGCCTCTCTAAAAACTTGTTGGCTCCCAATCTAACATCCTCTTCTTTGCCCTACATTCTCCTTCTTCTTAGTTCATCTTTAGAATTAGACTATAAAAACCAAATACTATAAGCTAAAGAAGGAAGACTTTGTGTTTCTTGAGTCAACGATGCGATAGAGTTTTAGGCCTAAACTGGATGTGAAAATGGAGGGTGGGGGATCTTCGAAAAAATGAGTAGCAAAAGCTATTCAATTTACGCGAAAATTTTTTTTACTAAATTTTTGGAAAATGCCCAATTTTTTTTTAAAAAATTATTAGATTAGATCGTTTTTTTTTTAAAATTATGGGAATGGGCCAAAATAATGAAAACGCTTTCGGCGGGAAGCGTTTTCAGTTGATTTGCATGAAAATGCTTCTAGCTGGAAGCGTTTTCCCTAACGGTCACCCCTCCCAACGACTACTCCCCCTTTTAACGACTCCTTTCTCTTTTCTATATAAACCCATACAATTTTCTTATTTTTTGAATTCAATCTCAACTATCTCTCTCTCACATTCACAAATCTCTCTCTTAATTTCTCACTCAAATTTTATTTCTCTCTTAACTATCTTTTTTTATTAAAATTGTATTAAGATTTTCTTAAATTATTTTTTCTATTACAATTTATTTCCTATTTTTTGAAATTAGTAATGAAAAAATCTCTAATCCATTTGGATGACAAGTACATTTCGGTCGATCAATTGCAAATGGTAAGAATATTTTTTATATTTAATCTAATTTAATTTAAATATTTTCTTGTTATATTGAAATTTAATATTTTTTATATTTTTTTTACATATTGCCGAAGTATCAGATTTTGGAGACGTATATTCGTAATCTACCAGCTCCTCCATCACCCTTAATCGAACCTTAGTTGAGAGATGCGAGATTTTTGCACGAGGCTCTTATGGGTAAGGGGTGTAAATTGGACTCCACACTTGTAAGTGCATCTGTGGAAATGTGGAGACCCGAGAAACGCACATTCCATCTTTCATGCGGTGAGTGTACTATCACTCTCAAGAATGTACAGTTACAGCTCGATTACCGGTGGATGGGCCGGTAGTGAATGGGTCAGTTGTCGGAGCCAATTGGAGAGATGTATGCAAGCAACTTTTGGGGAGGGCTCCGAAAACGATTTATAGAGCCTGGATGGATATGAATTGGTTAAGAAGAAACTTTGGTGGGCTTGATGCGGATTCGAAAGAAGTCAAAAGAGAATAACATTTTCGAGCTACATCCTTATAATCATCGAGGGTCTCCTAATGCTTGATAAGTCATGAAATCTTGTCCATTTAAGGTGGATGCTAAAACTCGTCGACTTTAGAGAAGAGGACGGACTCAGTTAGGGGTCAACTGTGTTGGCGATGTTATACCAGGAGATGTGTTGGGCGATGGAACCATAGAAAATTAAAATCGGTGGTTGCATACTACTGTTGCAATCATGGGCGTGGTACCGACTGTCATTTTTACATCCTCGAGCAGACCACCCTTATATATTCCCACTCTTAACAAGGTAAAATTCATTAAATAATATATTTACCATAATAATTTTTTTTAATTTTAAATTATTGTATTAACATATTATTTCAATAGGTGGAACTATGGGCCGAGTTACATGAGACTACCGGATGAGCTTTGAGATATACAACATTTGTTAGACCAACAATCGGAATTAGAGGTATGTATTTTTTAAATTTGAATTATATAATAGTAACATAGTTGATTAAAAATTAAATAGTATATATAACTAAAATTTTTATTGTTTTAATATAGTTTGAATGGACGCTATACTCCAATCCGAGAATTCAAGAATGCATCACGTCTGAATTCTTGGTGAATCCTAATTTATGGCACGTGAAGCTACCATTGGTAGTGTATGTTACAGTAGAGATGCATGAGTCGGAAAGAGTGTTGCGAAAGTTCGAGTTTAGGTAAACAATTCCGTTGACACCCCAAGACATCGAAGATCTGCACCATATTGACTTGCGAGGGAGAAAGGATGTGCTGGGAAATGTGCCCATATTGTAGTAAACATGTAACTATTTTCAATTTATTTGAACGATTAATAAACAAATAAAGTTAATATTACATTTCTCTATTATGTCTTTTGTATTTATGTCTTTTATATTTTGCATGTATATCGAAATTGTGGCAAGCAAATATTAGCTCATTGATTGTCTAAAGTTCAAACTAAAGATAAGTGGCATTGTAAAAAATGTTTACATTGCCAGAAAGACAACTTACTTCAGTAGATAATCTAAATGAGTCTGTAATCTCGTGAAAGAATTGAAGTAAGCATTTGATTCAAATATTGAAAAGGATTATTATGTTGTTTACAATTCCAATTGGGGAGATGGCTAGTCTTGGCTATCGGAGCAGTTGACTCCACGAGTAGAGACATAGATGTATTGATTAGTAGAATGATACATTGGACTGAACCCAAGGTAAATTAAATCTGAATTCGTTTGTAATTTAATTCACTTGTGACGTTCATGGTGTGATTTACCTAAATCCTGAGTTAGTCATTGACCGTGCGTATGCAATTCATGTTCTTTGAAATAAGTGGAGGCTTATGCTCTAAGGATGATCGAGCCCATAGCCGGTATGTTGGGTACATAACTTGTGTATGGCATGGTTTTACTAACAACAGTGGAATTCATAGCTCAATTAAAGAGTTAATGATATCCTCTCATTGGCATTGCATGGATTGATAAATATGGAACGTGACCACAGGTTGCTAGTTCTCAAACGAGCAATTTATCAAAGTTATTTGTTGACAGTGATCATATTAATCATTAAAAAGACACAATGCTGACAATGAGACAAAATAAGATTGTATTGAGTGAACGGATTTAACTCAAAGGAATCAAGGATATCATATGAGGGTAACACACACATGACGAGGTCAATGGACAAAGCAATTTGATGAATTGCTTTCGTAAATAGTATACAATAAGGAGTTTTCAATCATGGTACTTATTGTGGACTAACTCCATAATTAAGTAATTGTGAATTATCAGAACAATGCTTCTGGACATAATTGCAATCGCTAGAGCCTAATTGTATATGTCTGATTGGTCCCTCCGCTAGCTCAACAAAAGCTCGATCAAACTGCATTTGAATCAGAAAAAAATTCTACGACTTTGGGAATAATTTAATTGAGTCAATTTATTCAATGTGAAATTAAATTAGGTGGTCGTAAGAATTGTTCAACTAAAGAATTTGATTAAAGAATTTTCTTGAAATATTAATTTGGAAAATCTAAGTGATTTTTGGAAAAATTAATTTTGATAAAGTAAAATTAAATTAATCAAATCAATTAAAATTAATATGATATTTTTGGAAGTTAATTTTCAAGTTAGACAACTGGCCTAATGGGTAATTGAATTTGAAAATTGGACCTGAGATCGTAATTTGGGCCGGGAGCCCAAAATCGAGACCAAGACCTAAAAATTGGTCGAACCGAGCCGAAGGTCCAATCGGTGGCTAAATCGGATTGATCGAGTCGTCATTGACCCGAACCGAATCGACAGTAGCAGAATTGACTTGGGGTGCTGTAAGGGTGTTGCACCTGCATCACCGAACATGGTGGTGCCAGCGATTAATCATCGGTGGTTGATCAGTGGAAGAGTTACACTCCTACTGGGACTCTACCAAAGAATTTGAGTTCAGATTCCCTATTCCAAAAATAATATTATTTTAATAGTTTAATATTAAATTTAATTTAATGCTTATCTGAATAATATTTTATTAATTTAATATTAAAGTGATTATCTTAATATTAAATTTAATTTAATGTTTATCTACATGATAATCATTTTATTATTTTAATAAGATTTAATATTAAAATTAATCTAATATTTATCTTGATAAATATTATGTTAATTTAATATTAAAGTAATTAAGTTTAATCATAATTGAACTCTCTAAACACTCCCTATATAAAAAGAGCCTTGGGTCATTATTTACACACACTTCAATTCAAGAGAAAATTGTAGAGAGAAAATTATTTGTAGAGATTATTTTAGAAAATTTCTAGAGATATTTTTCTGATTTACAACTTAACCCAAAATTTTAGAGAAATTACTAAATTACCCCACTGGTAATTTTTGTGAAAAATATTCTGATTCGAAGCGAGCTCACAGTCGGCAGACGTGAGCTTAAGGATATTGGAGAAGACTACTCGGTCAAAGCGCTCATTCTAGACGAATCTAAAAGGTAAAATTTTGATTAAGTGTTTATTACTTTAGATATCACAACCAATATCTTGTTTTGGAAAAAAAATTTAAAAACTCTAGTTTTTCCCCAAATTTATTTTTCGCTGCGTTTTCTAAACTCGTTTTTCCAACAATCGATATCAGAGCCACGTTGTGCTCTATCTATAAGTATAAACAGATAATCAAAATAAATTTCTCTTCTTCTTGAATGATTTGATTACATAGAAAGTGACATTCTTTAGATCTTATGCATGTTTTGAGTTATATATGGGAATGGATGTGATATTATATATTTGTTATATAATTGTTTTGTGGTTATTAGGAAATAGACCGTGGACTTTCATCTCTATGTAGAGCTATATTTTTTAAAAATTCATAGAATTCTTGTGAGCCCGAAACGAACATAGGACTTAAATGTAATTTTTTCAAAAGGAGTCCATAACGAGAAAAAGATGCGATGGCGGTTGAAGACCCAAGGAATGCCTTGTGGTGAAAAATTATGTAATTTTATTTTTCAATTTATATTTTAGAAATAAAACCATGGAAACATTGGCTGGAAATTTTATTTTAATTATCTATCTCATTATATATATTTTTATAATTGTTTATAATATTTATATTATGTAATGTTATAATTGTAAGATATATATGAGATGATCCATAGTTGATCGATTAAAAATAAGAAGTGTGGTAGTAAGAAAATATATGTGTTGTATTGTTCTATCCACTTCTTTAGGTTATTCGATAACTGTAAGAAGTGTGGTAATGAGAAGGTACATGTCTAGGATTGACTCTAGCTAGGAAAGACTTTATTTTTAAGCGGCCAAATTTGACTCACCTCCCTTCCTAGGACCCTACCTGGTGCACGTTTTGCATTCACTTCTTCGATTTTTCCCTTAAAAGAAAAACTATGGAGAATCAAATTTGTTTGTTTTTATGATTGATTGATTCTTATGAATGAATGTGAATATTATACAATTTTCATAGCATGTCATGCATATATTGGAAGCATTAGATTAGGTAAGAATGCCACTAGGACTACTGTATGATCATTCTTGAAATTTGGGATAAAAACCTTGCATGTTTTTAAAATATTAAGTGGGAGAAGGTCTTTGAACAAGACCTATGGCCTCCACTGATGGTCCCTGAGTGATAGCATGATACAGTTTTGAGCCGGTTCCTACCTTGGTACACCCCAAGGTAAACTTTGTCATGTGGGTTCACTAGATGAGATTTCCTTTTAAGGACAACTACTCATGCATGACTTTCAGAGAGATTGTCCCAAGATGACTCACAAATTAAAGCATGTTCATGATGGATGTTGAGTCAATGGTTACACACTCAAGATCCTCTCTTATTAAATAGTTTCCCAATAAATGATATTTAAGCTAGAGATGATAGCCAAACGTTAAAGGTCGTTAGTTCGTATGGAGTCTTGAGAATTAAGATTCACGAATTGATTGGATGTAATCCATGTTCTTGCAAGTTAATCATGGGACCCCAAGGCGACATGGTTGATGGGTGTAAGAATGATTGCAGCAACGAAATTTTTTTTTTCAAGGTTTTAATACAAGATGCATGCATCATACTGCATTCTTGATATGTTGCTGAAATGAAAAATATTTTCTTAATACAAAGATAGTAATTAGTGAAATCTTTATTTTTTTTCAGTTCAAATATATCTCCTACTCCTCTTATTAACATTCTTACTGAGAATAAATTAAATGGGGATAAGTTTCAAGAGTGGAAACGGAACTTGCTGATAGTTCTTAGCTGTGAGAAACATAAATTCGTTCTTGAAAAAACATGCCCTCTTGAAGTTCAACCTAAATCGAGAAATCGCTGGAGAGATTTTGACTCAATTGCTCGATGTTATATGTTAGTAAGCATGAGTAGTGTGTTACAAAAGCAACACGAGAATTTTCGTACTGCTAAAGAGATCATGACAAATTTGGAGGATTTTCTCGGAGGCCAAGTCACATTGGCTCGACAATCCGCTATTACAAATTTGATGAATTCTCAACAGAAAATCGGCACTCCGTTAAAAGAACATATGCTTAAGCTTATGTGATTCTTTGCGGAAGCGGAAGATAATGGGGTTGAACTAGACGTGAACACTCAAATTAAAATAGTGTTCAAATCCTTAACCAAAGAGTTTGTTGGTTTTAGGGTCGCTTACAACTTGGGGAACAAGGCACTTACCTTAACTCATACTCATAAAGGAATTACAATCTTATGAGTTGATGCTGAATGGTGGAAGCCGGTTCAAGAGAAACCTGAGGCAAACTTAGCCATTGGCCCCTCGACCTCTAAGGGGAAATAGAAAGCTAAGGGAAAGAAGAAGCCGACTAAGCCTTTGAACCCACCTCATCTGAATAGGAAGAAGGCTAAGAAGTCAAAAGATCCTAAAAAGATCAAATGTTTCTTCTGCAATAGAAAAGGGCATCTCAACCCAAACTGTAAGAAGTATGTGGATTAACTAACCAAAAAGGGAAAAGGTATGGAACTCTTTGTGGGCTTGTTTAGTGGAAGAATCAATTGACAACTGGGTTATTGATTCTTGAGCCACTAACCATGTGTGTGCTTCTTTACAAAGGTTCAGCAAAATGAGAGGTCTGCGTGACAGGAGCCTCTCATTGCAGACCGAAGATGGGAGCTATGTTTCAGGCGAACCAATGGGAGAAGTTATTTTACACTTTGAGAATTTTAGGAAGATTATTTTAAAGAACGTGTTTTATGTACCTCATTTTAAGAGGAATTTAATTTCTGTAGCATGTTTATTTTATGATGGTTATACCGTAACATTTAATAAAGGGTTTCTATTCACAGAAATCGGTCTTTAATCTGTAATGGAAGGATGGAAAACAATCTCTACTTTATCAAACCAAATAACTAATGAGGGGTACCTATGGCATTTAAGACTTGGTCATATTAACCAAGAAAGAATCACTAGACTCGTGAAAGATGGTTCCTTAAGTATGCTTAAAGAAGTTAGTCTTCCACAATGTGAATCTTGCTTAGAAGGTAAAATGACTAATAGGTCTTTTAATGCGAAAGGTACAAGAGCCAACCAACCTTTAGAACTTGTGCACACTGGTGTATTCCCATGAGCATAAGTGCTTGAGGAAGTTACGATTATTACGTGAATTTTATCGATAACTATTCTCGATACAGATATGTGTATCTAAGGCACCGCAAAAGTAAAACCTTTGATAAATTTCGAGAGTTTCATGCAGAAGTAGAAAAGCAATTAGATTTATCCATAAAGAATCTTCAGTCTGACCGAGGTGGGGAATATTTGTCCAGTAAGTTCCTAGGATATCTTATAGGGAATGAGATTTTATCCCAATTAACTGCCCCAGGCAATCCACAGCAGAATGGCGTAGCTGAGAGAAGGAGCAGAACCTTGCTTGACATGGTTTGTTCAATGTTAAGCTATTCATAACTTCCTACTTCCTTCTAGGGATATGCGATACAAACGGCTTGCTATATTCTGAATGGTATGCCAACCAAGTTTTCTTGTAACACCCCATAACCGGCCTAGACGTTATGGCCGAATTTGGCGATGTCATATGGAATGGAATTTGAAAACGAATTTCTCATGTTAAAACCTTTACCATTTATTAGCTTCTACTTATCTCATGTTGTTTCCAAAATCGCTTACTTATGTAATCGATTGTTTTAAAACATAACTCGTTGCGGAAGCTTTAGAAAATCATTTATTTTATGAAAAACCGAGTTAATTAAGTAAATCCGTCCATTTTAGGAAAACCCCTTTGTTTTAGAGAAAACCATTTGTTCGTTGAGTTTGTGCAGTTATTAAATCCATGAAAACCTCAATAAAGTAGAAGTCCAAGGAAAGTCCCAAATTACATCAAATATTTACCCAATAATAATAGTAAAAATATAACCAGAAATCAAAACTGAAAGTTTTATTAATCGTGGTCACCACTGAGTTCTCCGCCGCACCGATCCGTCTAAGTCTGGGGATTACTTGTACAGATAAAACAGAAAGGGGTGAGTTTACGTAAACTCAGTGTGTAATCCCCAGAAATCACATGCATACAAATCGGTCACAACAAGCAATCAAATGCGATGCGGGCCTAAGCCCATTTCGATTCGATAAGATTCGGGCCTTACCCGCTTTGAGTTCGTGAATGAGATATGCATTAGGGCCTAAGCCTCACACCGTAATGAGATCGAGATATGCATTTATCGAATGTAATCCTACCCAACCAGGCTCTACACACCATCTCCGTCCATCCCTACACTCCATGTGGGGTTTAAAACACCCACCCATCCCTACACTCCAAGTAGTACCGAATGCGGCACATTATCAGTAGATTTACAGCTGAGCTGCCAGATATTAGGCTTAAGAGCCTTTTAGTACACTTCCTCCATTTATCATCATCCCACCCCAATGCAATGAAAACATACAATAAATGACATGCTATTACATGATTAACAGTCCACACACAGTTCAGTATACATGCATATAAGCATCATGCTCAATACATACATCATGCATTCAATTTACGCATATAGGGGTCCAAGTAGTGCTTACCGACCCTACAGTAGGTTCACAGTCGACTTGGGCGACCCGTGCAACCTTAGAATACATTTCAGTTAAATAGGCTCACACGGTTATGTGGCCTGCCCTTGTGGGCCCACACTCCCAGATTGGCCTTGGCCCGTGTGGATCACACGGCCTGGCCCAAATTCCCACACGCCCGTGTGGATTACCCGTGTGGCCCATACGGCCCGAATTAGTCTAGCCCGTATGTCGTACACGGCCTACCTGGCCATCACACGATCGTGTCTTGCGCGTACGGCCTGGCCTCGTTGATCACGCGCCCGTGTTAGGGCACAAGCCTACAACACGGGCAACCACACGCCCGTGTGGTGTTGACAGTGGGGTTTTCGGCTTTCGCCAAAACCCCGTTTTTTGCGTAATCGGGTACACACTGGTATCAGTTCGTTGCAATAGCACCCCTGTAAAGACCAGCACATAAAAATCGATATTACAACCTTTTAAAATAAGTCACAAATCTCGATTAAACTAAAATTCTAAAAACAATATTAGTTTAAAAATAACGTTTAACACTTACCCCGAACCCCCGATCGATTCCAACTAAAGTTGCACAAAAGAAGAGCTTCGTCCTTCGCAAATCGCTGCTGCCAGAACCCAAAATTAAACTAAGGAAAAACAACAACACGATAACGATACTAAGAGGAAAAACCCCTCCTTAAAACGAGTAAAACCTTACCCCCACTTACCGAAGCACATGCAGTTGAAATACCGGAAAATTAGAGTTGCACGAAGGAATTTAACAACAAAAGAAAACGAAGGAAGAAAGAAAAGATAGAGACGAGAAAAGAAGACAAAAACATCAGTGAGGTTGGGAATTTTCGGTAGGGAGAGGAAAAATTAGCAAAAGAAAAGTCAAGGGATATTCCACAATCCCTTAATTCTCTCCACTACCCACACTATCAGAATTCAACTTCCATCCAAACTCTCTCTCAAAAACGAACCAAAAAGAGACTCCCCTGCTCGTGCGGGGATTCGAACACAAGACCCTTCACACACCAACACTCCACCTAACCACCAGACCAGTAGGCCCATATCAGAAAAATAATTTAATATAATCCCACTGAATAGAGATAGGGCTTATATCAGAAAAATATCAAAATTTGCCAAAGCTAAGGCTTGAACTTGGAACCTCCCACACATACCCAGAACACCTATCCACTGAAGCAGATACACAGTTGTGCCATATTTTAACAGAAATAGAAATAGAAATTTTGGGGTGTTACAAATCTACCCCCTAAAAGAAAATTTCGGCCTCGAAATTTACCTGATTAGAATAGATGGGGATACTGCTGACGCATCACATCCTCAGGCTCCCACGTAGCCTCATTAGTGCTATGATTCTACCACAACACATTCACTAAAGGAATGGATTTCCTCCTCAGATTCCTAACGTCGCGATTTAGAATCTGAACCAACTCCTTATCAAAGATCAGATCTGGTTAAACCTCAATCTCCTCAACAGGGACAATATGAGTAGGATCAGAGCGGTAACGCCTCAACATCAAGACGTGGAATACGTCATGAATACGGTCTAGCTCTGGAGGTAACTCACACTGATAAGCAGCCGATCTCACTCGCTTCAGAATTCGGCAAGGCCCAATAAACCTAGGGCTCAACTTGCCCTTGCGACCGAACCTCAGAACCTTCTTCCATGGCGAGACCTTAAGAAACAGTAAGTCTCCCACAGAATACTCAATCTCACGTCTCTTCAGATCAGCATAAGACTTCTATCTGTTAGAAGCCGCCTTTAGATGATCCCGAATCAGTCAAACCTTGTCCTCTATCTCAGAGACCAACTCAGGACCCAATACACGTCGCTCACCCAATTCAGTCTAACATAGCGGTGTATGACACTTACGACCATACAGAGCCTCGTAAGATGCCATCTGGATGCTAAACCAGAAACTGTTATTGTAAGCAAATTCGGCTAGCGGCAGGTAATCCTCCCAACTACCTCGGAAATCAATCGCACAACTCCTCAACATATCCTCCAGTATCTGAATCACCCTTTCAGATTGACCATCTGTCTGAGGATGGAATGCAGTACTGAAGTCCAATCTCGAACCCAGAGCCTCATGTAACTGTTTCCAAAACTGAGACGTGAAGTGAGGATCCCTATCAGAGATAATTGAAATCGGTACCCCATACAGTCTCACTATCTCAGAAATATAAAGTTTCGCCAGCTTCTGCAGAGAATAATCTGTCCTAACTGGTATGAAGTGCACAGACTTAGTCAATCGATCCATGATGACCCACATTGAATCCTCCTTAGTGGGTGTTAGAGGCAACCCACTGACGAAATCCATTGTTACTCGCTCCCATTTCCATAACGGAATCTTAACCTGTTGCAGCGAAGCCGAAGGTGACTGATGCTCAGCCTTAACTTGCTGGCATGTCAGACATCTAACCACAAAATCAGTAACTTCTCACTTCAATCCTGGCCACCAATACAACTCTCGAAGATCTCGGTACATCTTATTCCCACCAGGATGCATAGCATAAGGGATATTATGCGCCTCGCTCAAAATCAACTGTCTCAAAACCGAATCGTTTGGCACACATACCCGGCCTCAAAAACACAACACCCTCTCAGAGTTCAACCCAAAGTTCGTAGTAGTACCACCCTCAATCTGTCGAAACCTCAAGCTCAGAGACTCACCTTCTAGCTATTTACCCTTAATCTGCTCGATCCAAGTTGGTTTGACTTGCAGTTCAGCCAACAAGCTACCATCGTCGAACAAGCTAAGTTGAGCAAACATCGCTCTTAGATCAGTCATATCCTTACGACTCAATGCATCGGCCACCACATTGGCCTTGCCAGGATGGTACTAAATGGTACAGTAGTAATCCTTAAGCAAATCAACCCATCTACGCTGCCTAAGATTCAGCTTCTTCTGAGTAAAGAGGTACTTGAGGCTCTTGTGATCAGTGTAGATGACACACTTCTCACCATACAGATAGTGCCTCCAGATTTTCAGAGCAAAGACTACGGCGGCCAATTCCAAATCGTGCGTGGGTAGTTCACCTCATGCGTCTTAAGCTGACGAGACGCATATGCTACCACCTTACCATCTTGCATCAACACATATCCCAAACTGACATGTGATGCATCACTATAAACTGTGAACTCCTTTTTAGGTTCAGGCTGTATCAGAACAGGAGCCTCAGTCAGTACAGTCTTAAGCTTCTCGAAGCTCTCTTACTGTGCGTCAGACCAGACAAAGGGTACACCCTTACGTAACAGCTTAGTTAAGGGTGCTGCAATCAGTGAGAAACCTTCCACAAACCGTCGATAATAACCTGCCAAACCCAGAAAGCTGCACATCTCAGACACATTCTTAGGCTGTTTCCAATCCACTACAGCCTCAATCTTTCGAGGATCAACTCGAATCCCCTTAGCAGACACCACATGACCCAAAAATGTCACTTCACGTAACCAGAACTTGCACTTGCTGAACTTAGCATAAAGCTGCTTTTCCCTTAAAATCTGAAGAACAATCCTAAGGTGCTCGTCATGCTCATCCTCAGTCCTCGAATAAACCAATATGTCGTCGATGAACACCACCACAAACCGATCCAGATAGGGCTAAAACACTCGATTCATCAGGTCCATGAAAGCTGTCGATGCGTTAGTCAGTCCAAATGGCATCACTAGGAACTCGTAGTGACCATAACGAGTCCTAAATGACGTCTTATGCACATCAGCCTCCTTAACCCTCAACTGATGATACCAAAACACAAATCAATCTTAGAGAACACAGACGCCCCACAGAACTGGTCAAACAGATCATCAATCCTCGGAAGTGGATACTTATTCTTAATAGTCAACTTATTCAGTTGTCGGTAGTCAATACCGGCGCTCCCCACGGAGACACACTAGGGTGGATAAACCCTCGATCCAACAACTCCTGAATCTAAGCCTTAAGCTCCGTAAGCTCTTTCGGTGCCATTCGATAGGGAGCGATAGACACCGGAGCTGTACCAGGGAAAAGCTCAATCCCAAACTCGACTTCACGATTTGGAGGTAAACCGGTAGCTCTTCAGGAAAAACGTTCGGAAAATCTCTTACAATGTGGATATTCTTTACAGTAGAGTCCCAAAAAATAGAAACACTTTCATAGGCCAAATACACCTCACATCCCTTACGAACCAATTTCTCATCTACCAGTACAGAGATCACGTTAGCCAAGTAATTCTGACGTTCTCCTATCACAACTACCTCATCATCATCCTCAGTTCTCAATACGACCCTCTTAGTCGCACAGTCCAAGCTTACACAATGCTTGACCAACCAATCTATCCCTAATATCATATCAAATTCCCCAAACGGAAGCTCCATCAAGTCTGCCAGAAATACCATCCCTTGAACCTCTAAAGGAACATTCCTATACAGTTTGCTAACTCTAACAGATTGCCCGGTAGTGGCTCAAAGACTGATCACCTCACTCGTAGTGCTCTCAATCGGAATCCCCAGATTTTTGGAAACAGAACAGGTAACATAGGAATGCGTAGATCCTATATCTATCAATGTAGTGTAAGACACATCATAAATAAGAAACGTACCCGTGATGACAGTTGGAGTGTCTCTGTCCTCTCGGCGGCGTACAACATAAATAAGAGCAGACTGCCTCACCTCAGTCTGTCCAACACTTCTGCCCGGTGCCCTCTGTCCATGATCCATGCCCTTACCACCCCTAGCCTGACCACGGCCCATCGGTGGCTGTTGTGCTACTCTCTGCGGCTGCGTAATACCAGTACCCTAAGCTTGCATCTGATCGGCCCTCAACGGACACTCCCTAATGCGATGAGCCAATGATCCACACCTCAGACACGCCCTAATCCTCCTCCAACACTCGTCCTGATGGCGTCTACCACAGCCGGCACATGGCTGTGGTCCCGTAGCGATAACGGGGCCCAAATTTCTAATCGCCCATCAGGTCCGACTTTTCTAAGGCCTCGAGATGTAACTCGAGGGCTCCAAATCCCTATTGTTTTTACCCCTCTCGCAATCTCTATTTTGGCGCTCAGCGCGCTTAACATCATCCACAATCTTAGCTTTCTCAACCAGTACAGCAAACTTTTGCTCCCTCTGTGGAGCAATCAAAACCCTTAGGTTATCCCTAAGCCCGTCCTCAAATTGGACACACCTCTCATACTCATCTGTCATCATGCCTCGAGCATAGCGGCTTAGCCTCAGGAATTTGACCTCATACTCGGCCACAGATCGATCTCCCTAAGTAAGGTTCAGAAACTCCATCCTACGAGCATCAATGTAACTAGCTCCCACATACTTCCCTTGTAAGGCAGTCTTAAAGAATTCCCATGTTAGGCGTTCGGGCTGAGTGCCCTCCTTAACAGTCAACCACCACTGGTAAGCATCATCACGCAACAGAGAGACTGCACCCTTCAGTTTCTGCTCAAGGGTGCAATCCAGGTCATCCATAATCAACTCCGTGGCCTCAATCCAGTACTCGGCCACATTAGGGGCGACTCCAATGACACCTCTAAAAACCTCAGCTCTATTGGACCGGAGTCATTCCATAACTGACCCTCGGCACCCAGATCCAGTATTAGGTCCAGCGACCCTCTCAAATATCCTTAGCATAGCCTGGGACAATGCGTCGTCCCCAGCCATGCGATCTTGAGACCTAGTCTCAGTAGCAGGTGACACTGGCGTCTCACTCGTATCTAAGTTCAGCATGCTGCCCAGAGAAGAGGACTCAGCTCAAGCCCCCTACGGCCTCTACCTCGGCCTCTAGTACCACATCCACAGATACCTCGAGCACTCAAATATATTCAGATTTGTCTGTATTACAAATTTTATGTATCAGATACAGTTCTAGTATTTATTAACAGATATTTTATGCAAAACAGTATCATAAATTCAGAGGTTGTTTTACGCAGGTAAAGTCTCTATCAGTTTCAGTTTCACTACAGTTTCAGTATACACTTTTAAAGTGTTTCAGAACAGACTATCTATAACAGTTTATCAGAATACTTACAGGATCGGCGTCGGAGACTCGGTGTACTACAATCTCAGTCAAGTCATTTCAAATCATTTAAAAATCAGTTCTTAAAAACTAAGTTTTAAAACCCAAAATCCACAGCCGAGTTTTGCAACTTGGCTCTAATATCACTAAATGTAACACCCCATACCCGTCCTAGACGTTATGGCCGAATTTGGCGATGTCACATGGAATGGAATTTGAAAACGAATTTCTCATGTTAAAACCTTTACCATTTATTAGCTTCTATTTATCTCTTATTGTTTCCAAAATCGCTTACTTATTTAATCGATTGTTTTAAAACATAACTCGTTGCGGAAGCTTTAGAAAATCAATTATTTTTTAAAAATCTGAGTTAATTAAGTAAATCCGTCCATTTTAGGAAAATCCTTTTGTTTTAGAGAAAACCGTTTGTTCGTTGAGTTTGTGCAGTTATTAAATCCATGAAAACCTCAATAAAGTAAAAGTCCAAGGAAAGTCCCAAATTACATAAAAAATTTACCCAATAATAATAGTAAAAATATAACCAGAAATCAAAACTAAAAGTTTTATTAACCGTGGTCACCGCTGAGTCCTTCGCAACACCGATCCGTCTAAATCTGGGGATTACCTGTACAGATAAAACAGAAAGGGGTGAGTTTACGTAAACTCAGTGTGTAATCCCCACAAATCACATGCATACCGTCAATCACGACAAATCGTCAAATACAGTCTGAGCCTAAGCCCATTTTAGTTTCAGTAGCAGTTCAACCCTTAGCCCGTTTCAGTTTTAGTAACAGATATGCATTAGGGCCTAAGCCCGTCACCGTAACAATAACAGATTTGTATTTATCAATAACAGAATCCTACCCAACCAGGCTCTACACACCATCTCTGTCCATCTTTACACTCCATGTGGGGTTTAAAACACCCACCCATCCCTACACTACAAGTAGTGCCGAATGCGGCACATTATCAGTAGATTTGCAGCTGAGCTGCCAGATATTAGGCTTAAGAGCCTTTCAGTTTACTTCCTCCATATATCATCATCTCACCCCAATGCAATGTAAACATACAATAAATGACATGCTATTACATGATTAACAGTCCACATACAGTTCAGTATACAAGCATATAAGCATCATGCTCAGTACATACATCATGCATTCAATTTACACATATATGGGTCCAAGTAGTGCTTACCGACCCTACAATAGGTTCACAGTCGACTTGGGTGACTCGTGCAACTTTAGAACACATTTCGGTTAAATAGGCTAACACGCCCATATGGCATACTCGTGTGGGCCCACACACCCAGATTGGCCTTGGCCGGTGTGGATCACATGGCCTAGCCAAAATTCTCACTTGCCCGTGTGGATTACCCATCTGGGCTCACACGCCTGTGTGGCCCACACGGCCCAAATCAGTCTAGCCCGCGTGTCGCACACGGCCTACCTGGCCATCACACAGTTGTGTCTTCTGCACATGGCCTGGCCTCATCGATCATACACCCGTGTTAGGGCACACGGTCTACCACACGGGTAACCACACGCCTGTGTGGCATCGACAGTGGGGTTTTCGGCTTTTGCTGAAATAACTTTTTTACGTAATCGGGTACACACCTGGTATCGGTTCATTGCAATAGCACCCTCGTAAAGACCAGCACCTAAAAATTGATATTACAACCTTCTAAAATCAGTCACAAATCTCGATTAAACCAAAATTTTAAAAATGACATCAGTCTAAAAAGAGCGTTTAACACTTACCCCAAACCCCTGATCGATTCCAACTAAAGTTCCACAAAAGAAGAGCTTCATCCTTCGCGAATCACTGCTGCCAGAACCTAGGATTAAACTAACGAAAAGCAACAACACTATAACGATACTAAGAGGAAAAACCCCTCCTTAAAATGAATAAAACCTTACCCCCACTTACCGAAGCACATGCAGTTGAAAAGCCAGAAAATTGGAGTTGCACAAAGGAATTTAACAACAAAAGAAAATGAAGGAAGAAAGAAAAGATAAAGACGAGAAAAAAAGAAAAAAATGTCAGTGAGGTTGGGAATTTTCGGCAGGAAGAGGAAAAATTAGCAAAAGAAAAGTCAAGGGATATTCCACAATCCCTTAATTCTCTCCACTACCCACACTATCAGAATTCCACTTCCATCCAAACTCTCTCCCCTGCTCGTGTGGGGATTCAAACACAAGACCCTTCACACACCAGCACTCTACCTAACCACCAGACCAGCAGGCTCATACTTTTTTATTTTTACCAATAATTTAATATAAGCCCACTGAACAAAGATAGGGCTTATATCAGAAAAATATCAAAATTTTCCAAAGCTGAGGCTTGAACTTGGAACCTCCCACACACACTCAGAACACCTATCCACTGAAACAGATACACAGTTGTGCCATATTTTAACAGAAATAGAAATAGAAATATAAATTTTAGGGCGTTACATTTCTTATAAGACACCTTATGACCTATGGCATGGAAAGAAACCCACTCTTAATCACTTTAGAATATGAGGGTGTCTAGCACATATTTTGGATAAGGATGCAATGAAGTTGGATGCACGAACAGAATTGTACATGTTTGTATGATATCCAAAAGGAACAAAGAGAGGATTATTCTACAATTCGAAAAATAATATGATTAAAGTTTCTACTCATGCTACTTTCCTCGAGTAAAGCTACATGGATAACTTTAAGCCTCAAAGTAACGTGGTACTTGAGGAAATTTTAGGAGTGGTAGAACAATCACCAAGTTCAATTCTCAAGAAAGTTGTAGAAAAACCTACAAACGATCAACAGTAAAGGGGAATTTGTCATAGTGGGAGAGTTTCTAAGAAGCCGGACTTCTTCATCTATGATGGTAGTATTTATAATACGAAATCCAATCATGAGAATGATGATCCACTCACTTATGAGAAGGCTATACAAGACGTTGATTCTAAGCTCTAGAAACAGGCCCTGGATGCCGAGATGGATTCTATGAAATCCAATATGGTGTGGAAACTTGTAGACTTACCGATTAGGATTAAACCCATAGAGTGTAAGTGAATCTACAAGAAGAAGAGAAATGTGGAAAGGAAAGTTAAAACACACAAAGGTCGACTTGTAGGGAAAGGCTACACACAAAAAGAAGGCATCGGTTATAATAAGACCTTCTCTCTGGTAGCCATGCTCAAGCCTATCCGCATACTCTTTGTAACACCACGAATTTTGGGGCTAGAAGTTTTGGGATTTCGAGGTTGGGTCATTGAGAAGGTTACGCTAATGTGTTTAGCTGTACGTTTAGGTGTCAAAATGGGCTTACTAGTCTGGTGGTTGAAGGAGTGTTAGTATACCTTTAGGTTCTGGGGTTCGAGTCTTGGGATGTGCATTTTAACTAATATATATATTTTTAGTTGTTATTTTGTATATATATTTTATTTGTTTTATTTATTTATGGAATTAATTTTTATTCTTATTTTTTTCTCTCTGGACGTGCTTTGTGGGGGTTCTTCTTCTATTTTTTTCCTCTTTTTGCTTCTTCTTCATTTTTCTTTCATCGAAGGGTCACTTTCTCATCGTCAAGTCGGTATCGAAGCGTTTTCGATCACGAAATAGGTGTGGGTTTCAAAACTATCCTATTTTATTTTGTGAATTGATAAATTATTTTTGATAGAATGTGACAACTTTGGTGGTTCTTGGAATTGGTTGTTAAAGTATGGTAGTACTGTTAAATGGTGTGAAAATCCGCTTAGGTTGCTGTGCTACTGAGTTTGATCGACTGAGGGTCGATTTAGTTACCGGGAAAGCTTGATTTTCAGGCTAGTTGGGGGTGATTTTGAGGCCACACGGGCGTGTATTGGGTCACACGACCGTGTGGAATTAGGGATTAGGGTTTTTCGGCAGGATTTGGTGCCACATGGCCGTGTGGTCGACTTGGGGATTTTATCGTTCTCACACGGCCGTGTCCCTCGGGTACACATGCCTGCGAGTTTGGGGATTAGGGTGTGAGTGATTTGATGTCACACGGCCTGGCCACATACTCGTGTAGCTAATTTGAGGATTTAGAGATTCCACATGGGCGTGTGTTTTGGAACACACGGCCGTGTCTGGTGGGCACACGGGAATGTGAGACCCTCACACTGCCGTGTCAGCCCTGTACTCGAATTTAGTACAAATGGATAGAGAGTTACAAGGCCTGTTCCCACGGCCATGCCCACAGTCAACACGAGCGTGTGCTTCAGTCACACGACCGTGTGCCTCTCTTCACACGGGCATGTGCCACGGTCACATGGCTGTGTGCCCATTTTTACACGGGCTTGTGACCTCCCACACGGCCTAGGAATGTCCACACGGCCAGAGTACACAGGCGTGTGGCTCTAGGACACCTAATTTGATTCTGTGTGTTTTTTATCTGAGCATCTGTTTGTGTGTTTTGCCTTGGCTGATCTTTAGTCAGGGTGGCTAAGAATTCTGACCTGGGCTTTGGCCTGAGTGTATCTGTGTGACTATCATGTGAAGTGTTTGAATTCGAATCTATTTTGTTGGGTGTGTGTGCACAACTGTTCTGTCTGACTGTCTGATATTGTGTCTCTGTTCTATGAGATTGTTTGCATACATACATATGTATAAAATATTTTGGGTTGGAATTGTGAAGAGAAGGGAGACTGATTTTGATCTGATCTGGCAGTTAAACTGTAATTTACCGATATAGCAGTTTATCGCATCGCATTGTACCGTATGTACGTTAGCTATGCTACGTATCCTTGTCTGATCTGGCAGTTTAAGCTCTAATTTACCTGTATAGCGGTTTACCGCATCGCACTGTACCGTATGTACGTTAGCTATGCTACGTACCCTTATCTGATCTGGCAGTTTAATTGCAACATGGTATCTGCAAATGGATTATCGCATTACCTTTGTACTACACGTGCGTCGGCTTTCTTTGCGTACTATTATCCGATTCGGCTTGTCTTTGCGGTTTACTCGCATTGCACAATCTGACACATATGCTAGCCCTGCTGCGTATTATTATCTGAGTGGCTTAGTCCACGTATGTGGTGTGTAGGGTTGGATGGGCCTTCCGAGGTCCTAATTGGTGTGATTGGTTAGATGAGCTTTAACAGCTCTTATGAGGTGTGATCGGGGGACGGAGAGGTGTGTTGGCTGGATGGGTGGGTTATATTTTCTGACTACATTTCATATGCATATTTGTGCGTGCGCTCGAAAGCGCACGAATATCTATCATCGTGTTCTGGTTATGCGAACCACCGTGTGTAAGTGTTTTGTGTATAGGGTGTGCTCTGCCCGATTGCGTTTGGTGTCTGCTTCTGCTCATGACTGTAAGTCTGTTACACTGCTAAATTAAATTATGAGTTTCTGCCTTTAGTATTATTTCAGACTCACACTGAGCTCGAGTAGCTCACCCCCTCTTAGTGTTTCCTTTGCAGGTACATTTCAAAATTTTGATGCTGGACTCGGTATGCGGAGGTCTCAGGCAGTTTCGGAGGAAATAAATGATTATCAGTTTATATTTAGCTAAACGATTTTTGAACTGTAAGATTTTATTAAGCTGTGGTACAAATTTTGAGCTAGTTTCTAATCGTTTTATTTCCGCTTACATATACATATACTATCTAAACTGAAATTTTAATAACTGGTTTTAAACGATCAAGTATTATGATTCGACATGAAAATTATTTTGTAAAAATTTTACCTACGATCACTTTGGTGATCAATGTAGCATCCGAGATTCGGTCTAAACTTTTAGGCCGGGTTTAAGGTGTTACACTCTTATCCATTATCGCTACTCTTGATTACGAGATCTGACAAATAGATGTCAAGATAGCATTCTTGAATGGCTATCTTGATGAGACCATTTATATGGCTCAACCCACTGGCTATGTTGTCAAAGGAAATGAGCAAAAAGTTTGCAAACTGCTAAGATCCATTTATGGGTTTAAGCCGGCGTCTTGCTCATGGAATAAAAGATTTGATCAAACGATCAGAACTTTTTTATTTGAGCAAAACGTTGATGAACCTTGTGTTTATAAGTGTATAAAGGACAAAAAGGTGGTATTCCTCGTTTTGTATGTCAAAGATATTCTACTTATCGAAAACGATGTAGGAGAATTGTCATCGGTTAAACTGTGGTTAGTTCAACAGTTTAGCATGAAGGACTTGGCTGAAGCTAGTTATATTCTTGGAATTCAAATCATTAGGGATCGAAAGAATAAAACGATAGATTTATCTCAAGCTTCATACATTGATAAGGTAATGGAACATTTTGCAATGACCGATATGAAGCTAGGCGTTCAGTCGACTGCATCAGGTTTTCATCTTTCTTTAGATGACTGTCCTAAGACAGCAGAAGAAAGAGAACATATGAGTAAGGTTTTATATGCTTCAGATGTTGGAAGCCTTATGTATGCGATGCTTTGCACATGTCTAGATATCTTTTTCACAGTAGGAATGGATAGTCGATATCAGATGAATCCAGGTCTCAGGCATTGGCAAGCTGTAAAGCATATATTAAGGTATCTTAAAAGAACCAATGATTATATGCTTGTGTATTCTAGGGAGGACTTTACTCCTGTTTGATACACAGACTCAGACTTCCAAACCTGTAAATATTCAAGGAAATCAACGTCAGGAAATGGTATTCATTGTAGGTCGTGGAGCCATGGTATGGGGAAGTGTAAAACAAACTTTCATTGTTGACTCTACTATGGAGGCCAAGTATGTGGCTGCTTCTGAGGTAACGAAAGAAACAATATGGCTTCAAAAGTTCTTAACCGAACTTGAAATTATTCCTAGTATGAAAAAAGCTATAACACTGTATTGTGATAACAGTGCTGCAATAGAAAATACCAAAGAAATAAGAAGTCACAAGAGGACGAAACACATTGATCGGAAGTATCAGTAGATACGAGAGGCAATAGCCGAATGAATTGTAGATGTGATGAAAGTACCTTTTGAAGATAACCTCGCGGATCCGTTTACTAAAACTCTTGTAACTAGGAGTTTTAACAAACACGTCGAGGATATGGTAATTCGAAACATGACACATTTACTTCACTAAGGAAAGTGAGAGATTGTTGGGAAATGCGTCCATATTGTAGTAAACATGCAACTGTTTTCTATTTATTTGAACGATTAATAAATAAAGCTATTTCACATTTCACTATTATATCTTTTGTATTTATGTCTTTTATATTTTGTATGCATAGCAAAATTGTGACAAGCAAATATTAGCTCATTCATTGTCTAATGTTCAAATTGAAGATAAGTGGCATTGTAAAAAACGTTTACATTACGAGAAAGATAACTTAATTTAATAGATAATCTAAATAAGTTTGTAATCCTGTAAAAGAATCGAAGCGAGCATTTCATTCAAATACTGAGAAGGATTATTATGTCGTTTAAAATTCCAATTAGGGAGATGACTAGTCTTGGCTATCGGAGCAGTTAACTCCACAAGTAGAGACATAGATGTATTCATTAGTAGAATAATACATTGGACTAGACCCAAGATGAATTAATTCTGAATCCGTTTGTGGATTAATTCACTTGTGACGTTCATGGTGTGATTTACCTAAATCCCGAGTTAGTCACTGACCATGAGTATGCAACTCATGTGCTTTGATATAGGTAGAGGCTGATGCTCTAAAGATGATCGAGCCTATAGCCGGTATGTTGGGTACATGCCTTGTGTATGGCATGGCTTTACTAGCAATAGTGGAATTCATAGCTCAATTAAAGAGTTAATGATATCCTCTTATTGGTATTGTGTAGATTGATAAATATGAAATGTGGCCACAGGTTGCTTGTTCTCGAACGAGCAATTCATCACAGTCATTTGTTGACAGTGATCATATTAATCATTAAGAAGACACAATGCTGACAATGAGATAAAATAGGATTGTATTGAGTGAACGGATTTAACTCAAATGAATTAAGGATATCATATGAGGGTAACACACACATGACGAGGTCATTGGACAAAGTAGTTGGATGAATTGCTTTTGTGAAGAGTATACAATAAAGAGTTTTCAATCATGGTACTTCTTGTGGACTAACTTCATGATTAAGTAATTGCAAATTATCGAATCGATTCTTCTGGACATAATTGCAATCGCTAGAGCCTAATTGTATATGTCTTATTGGTCCCTCCGCTAGCTCAACAAAAACTCAATCGGGCTGCATTTGAATTAGAAGAAAATTCTACGACTTTGAGAATAATTTAATTGAGTTGATTGATTCGTTGTGAAATTAAATTAGGTAGTCATAAGAATTGTTCAACTAGAGAATTTGATTAAATAATTTTCTTGAAAAATTAATTTGGAAAATCTAAGTGATTTTTGGAAAAAAATTAATTTTGATTAAGTAAAATTAAATTAATCAAATCAATTAAAATTAATATGATATTTTTAAAAATTAATTTTCAAGTCAGACAATTAGCCAAATGGGTAATTGAACTTGAAAATTGGACCTGAGATCGTAAATTGGGCCTAGGAGCCCAAAACCGAGACCAATACCCACAAAATGGTAGAATCGAACCCGATATGTGAAACCAGGCCGACGGTCCAACCGGTGGCTAGACCGGACCGGTGAGGTCGTCATTGACCCAGGCCAAACCGGCAATAGCCGAATCGACTTGGGGTGCCATAAGGGTGTTGCACCTGCATCACCGGACAAGGTGGTGTCAGTGGCTGCGACGGCGATGTCCCGGTAGCCAGCGGCGATTGTTCATCGGTGGCTGAGTTGTGGAAGAGTTACTCCTACTAGGCCTCTACCAGAGAATTTGATTTCAGATTAATTATTCCAAAAATAATATTATTTTAATATTTGAATATTAAAATTAATTTAATACTTATCTTAATAGTATTTTATTAATTTAATATTAAAGTGATTAGCTTAATATTAAATTTAATTTAATGTTTATCTTGTAAATAACATTCTATTATTTTAATAAGATTTAATATTAAATTTAATCTAATATTTATCTTGATAAATATTATATTAATTTGGTATTAAAGTGATTAAGTTTAATAATAATTGAACTCTCTAAACCCTGCCTATATAAAGAGAGTCTTGGGTCATTATTAGCATACACTTGAATTCAAGAGAAAGTTATAGAGAGAAAATTCTCTGAAGAGATTATTTTAGAAAATTTCTAGAGATATTTTTCTGATTTACAACTTGACCCAAAAATTTAGAGAAATTGAAATTTTTTTGTGAAAAATTTTCTAATTCGAAACTAGCCCACACTTAGCAGATGTGAGCTTGAGGATAGCGGAAAAGACTACTCGGTCGAAGCGCTCATCCTAGACGAATTGAAAAGGTACAAATTTGATTAAGTGTTTATTACTTTAGATATCACAACCAAGATCTTGTTTTGGAATAATTTTAAAACTCTAGCTTTTCCCTAAATTTATTTTTTGCCGCATTTTCCAAACCCATTTTTCCAATAGTTTTTACCTACTCGCGAGACTATTATCACTCCGAAGTTAGCTTGGGATCCGGAGTACATGTCATGGTTTAGGGTCCATGACAAGCCATATCTGTTAGCGGAAGAGGCAAGGGGTAGGTAACCGGATATGAGGAGGCCACGATGATCACCTATGCATCCAAGGTCTAGAGCAGCTGTTGAGACAGGTCCATCGTCTACACCTACACAAGAACCGAAACCGGTGGCCGCACCACCCCCCGGTCAGTATGGCTCAACTTATTCTGGTGCTTTCATTAACCCTGTCATTTTTATACAAGCACCACTTCTTGCCTGTTTCTACATCAATGCCAAGTTTTATTTTTGGACCTCCGTCTCCGATATATTACACACCGATGCAATCGATGTTTCAGACGACAACAATTTCGATGACAACGTATAGACCATCTATGTTTGGGGCACCGATCGGAAGTCTGATCGTTATGCCATTGGTGTATGGGACACAATATAATTATACGCCTACGCCGGTGGTGTCGCAAACACCTCTGTGGTCACTGTTCTACCAAGGTGGATCATTTTCTCAACTAGAGGTGAGCGTTCGATCGAATCGAATGAAAAAAAAACTTGAGTTAATCGAGTTAACGAATCCTATTTTATCAACCTAACTCGATTTGAAATTTTCTCGAATTGAGTCGTGTGAGATGAAATTTTAATCGAATCGAATCGAATATATTTGTTCGAGTTAAATTAAAAAAATGATTTTGGATCCTTGTAATCACTGTCACCCACCGTAATCAAATTTGCCCGCCTAATCAAATTTGTTATTAACTTTCATCCCCTCATAATTTATTTATTAATCTTTTATATATGGGTTAGCTTCTTTGCTTGTTTAGTTGCTTCAATTATCTTTTGGTTCTTGTCACTATGTATTTTGAAATTAAAAAAATATATTAAATGTAAAAAATATATTACTATTTAGGTTTAGGGATTTTTTTGGATAATTTAAATTTTTTATTTGGGGGTAAAAGGTAAGAAGTCAAAGTTTAGCAGGAAAATAAAAAGTTTTTGGGGTTAAGGTAGTAAAATTTGGGGGGATATTCAAAAAAAATGGGAGGGAATGGGTTTGGGGTAGAAGGGGATGGGATCGGAAGGGAGTAAAAGTTTTGGGGGAAAGTAAAGAGGTTTGGGAGTTTGGGGTAAAAAATGTAAAATATTATAATTTGATATTCGGTTTATTCGAATTCGAAAACTAAACTTGATTCGAACTTGAAATTCGAAATAAAAATTCGAGTTGACTTGAATAATTTGATTAATTCGAATAATTCGAATAATTCAATTATTTCGAATAACTCGATTTGTTTAACTTGAAATTCAAATTTTTTTCCGATTTTTTCAAGTCAAATCAAGTCTTGCTCAGCCCTATTCTTAACCACCTATTCCTAAAACGAAGGATACATGATGGCAATCGAGGAGAAACCGATAGCAATCAGCCACAGACAAAGGCAAAGAAGATGAGAGGCCGAGATAACAACTTGTACCTAAGTGTAGATGTAACGATGAAAGCGAAGACATCTAGCTCACAACCGATGATCACCCTAATGTGGCACACATTTTGATCGAAGATATGAATGATTTTTTTTTTCTTTTTTGTACTTCTCATGTAAATTTTATTTGTTTAGCTAAGTTATAGTTGATAAGATTGTATCGATATTGGATATGGAATGTTTTCAAATAAATATCGTTTTTGCATCAAAATTGGTTGTCGTTGTCGTTGTCATTTCATTTTATTAAATCATGTCTGGACAGGAAAAATGGAATAAAGTTGTATATTATATTGTTTTCTATAGTATAATAAAAATGCGTGTCTACAAAATACAAAAAAAAATTGAGTATCAATGAAAAATTAATAAATCAGTTAATGAGGTGTTGTCCTTTCAGTGCTTTTTTCGAACAGTGCAATGAAAATGCGTCCTACGTGTAGCGTTTTCCCTTTAGCACTTTCAACTCCCCACTTTCTCCCAATGAAAATGCGTCCTACGTGTAGCGTTTTCCCTTTAGCACTTTCAACTCCCCACTTTCTCCCACTCACCCTTTAGATATCCCAAGATTCTCGGGATATATTTTCTGAAGAAAAATGCACTGAAAGTTCGAAAATAATGCACTAAAAAACCTGATCGACCTCAACCTCTCGTAAAAAAAAGACTGATTAAAACTCATTTGCATTCAAAAAAATTGAAAAAAAAATACAAACTAAGATTTAGTCAAATCGAGTAGTTCGAGTTTCGTCTATGAATCAAATTGAATTTTACAATTTAAATAATTTGAATATACAATTAGTGTAAATAAGATGCTTGTAAATATCGAATTAAATAATTATTAAATTTACATCTCAAAAAATTATAAAAAAAACTAAAGAATATGTAATAAACTTAAAATATATAAAAAAAAAAACTCAAAATCCTACACAACCCTAAAAACCACAAAACACTAACCCTACTTTAAAAAAACAAAAACCTAACCTTAAAAACACTAAACAAAAGGAAAACGAGCATTTTCCTTCAAATTAGCTTAAAATGCTTCTAGCTAAAAGCATTTTCGTTATTTCAGCCTAGTCTCGTAATTTTTTGAAAAAATGCATAATCTAGTAATATTTTTTAAAATATGGGTATTTTTCAGAAAATCAGTCAACAAATTTATTGGGATTAAAAGATCTACACTGTTACCTTCATTTTAAATTTTCCTTTAAATTTTAAAATATTTTAAAATTATCAATGTTATATCAATAATGTAATGCCCTCAACCCAACCCGATTCACCAGATCCAGATCTCGGGTATTACTTCATATTTTACTTAGCAAAATTTCAAAACAGTTGGTGGGTACTCCTTACTTAAAACATATTGCTTATCATTTTTTTTAAAGACTCGATACCAAAGAAACAAAGAAAAATACTTAAAGTTAAAATAATACATTAGACTTGTTACAACTTATTACAACACAAAAATTTAATAAAGATAGACTCTCTACGGCATAATCCTACAATATGTCACTTTTTGAAATAGTCCCCTGTATGCATAATAATTCGAATCACTGCTTCCTTGGCATATTCCTGGCATCATCCCTCCTAGCATATTCCCTTTTACCATAATACCTGAAACATAAATATAACACTTGTAAGTTACACGAACTTAGTGAACTTTAATATAAAACACCTTGGCGAATGCTTTTATAATATCTTTTGCGTGCCTGTACATCAATTTCCATACTTAACCTATCATTCATGTTTTGGCAGACACTTTCAGAACATTTAGACATAATAGTCATTCTTAACGTATCAGTTTCCACTTCACTATATGGTTGATTTCAGATCTTACTAGACAATATTCCACTATCATTTTATTCATATAACCCCGAAGATACTTCTCGAAGGAATACTTCTACAGAGTTCATTTCTTACGATTTTTCTCTTCAAACTAACACTTAAAATTTTCCCAGAATAGTTTATCACAGTTACTGTCCACGGGCGAATACTTCCTATATAGATTCACGTTTGATGGATTCCCAGGCTGAGTTTTAGTTAAATAATATCAAGCTACTAAACAAATCATAACCTAGTCCAAACATAACATATACTTATACTGATAATGAATTATCCAGATCATTGAGAAGAATTCTACACATATTTGTTACAAAACACAAGAAAACCCAAGATGAAAAACAACTTAGATTTCATACGATTCCAGAACAAGACATGATGCTATTCAAGTAGCATACCAATTGACACATATTTCAATTCTATTTATCGCAGGCGAACTTAAACCAACAAATATTATCTCTTTCATATCTACGAATACGCCTATATTCTAAACTAACAGATTACTATGGCAGATAACCTATTTGAACATACAAATACACACTTCTTTTCAAGAATTTCCCTTAAGACTTATTCGATTACATCATATAACTAATTCAACAAAATTTAACTTCAGACGTATCATAACCTTATCTATCAAAGAATTCTAAGAACTCACCACAAGGGTGGATAACCACATTCTATCACACAGATATCATCGAATACACCAATAAGATGATACATAACTTACCACAAAGGCTTAGTACATCACGCCACATAGGCAAACATATAGAATCACGTGTATACTGTCCCGACGGACTTTCACAGAAGGTGCCATGGGTTTCTCTCTAAGGGACTTATACATAACTTCATGTCGTGATCTGCCAGTTCGATCTACACATTACCGAAGGTGTAACACCCCTAACCCATGTCTATCGCCGGAACAGGGTTACGAAGCATTATCGAAATATATAGAAAAATACAGACATTTCATATTATTTAACATTCATGTCAGAAATTATTCATAAAGGCCCTTATATGAGCCCTCAAAGCCCAAAACATAACATTAGAAACAATTCGGAACTAAATCGGGTACTCGTAGAATTTTTTGCAAAATTTCAAAATTCTTCCTAGGAGCAGAGTACACACGCCAGTGTGGTCAGGCCGTGTGAATAGACACGCCCGTGTCACAGGCCGTGTGGGCATTTGAAATGGGGCACACGGTCATGTCCCAGCCGGTGTCTGTACCCGTGTAACTCTCTGACTTGGGTCACACGGCCAAGTCACATGCCCGTGTGTAGTTGCTGGGGTCACACGGCCAAGCCACACGCCCGTGTGCCAGGCCGTGTGAAAAATCCTGAGCATTCTATTTTAAACTTTAAATATGCAGGGGACACACGGACAAAACACACGCCCATGTGACACACGGCTGAGACACACACCCGTGTCTCTGCCCGTGTGGACAAAATAAGGCCGTTTCCAAGCCTTATTTCTCACCCAATTTGTCTTCCACCTACATCAACACTTTAATACATTCTCAAACCAATTCAAGACATTAAAACCAAGCCAAAACTAAGTCTTATACATGACATATTATCATATATGTTCAAGTGTTCAAACTTACTAAATACACATATGTGCATATATGCATATTTTACCAATTATGCTACCTCAAACCAATCATCAATAGGTCTATGTACTTTTCACCATTTAACCATTTCAAACACACACATCAAACATGTTTAGGCCATATATTTACATATCAAAATATACCAAACACAAGCCATACCAATGGCTAGTTTCAACCAAATATTTATATGTCATCATTTGGCCAATTTAACCTATACATGCCATTATACCCAAAAGAAATTTTGCTATTTATACCAAAACGAGTTGAGGGATAGTGTGATGTTGCTCTGACTCGCTTCCAACCTTTACGAGCTTCTGTATACTATAAAACAAAGGAAATAAAACAGAGTAAGCTTTAAAGCTTAGTAATTCCGTATAACAGGAAATTAACTTACCATTTATTTCAAATTAAGGTAAGCTAACTAAACATGCTCAAATCAATTTGACCAATTGCCTAAACACATATCCTCATCAAGCATGTTAGTCTTATAATTCACATAAATACCAAGAAACATGAATGAACTCGTCAATATTCAATTTCCACATACATGTATTTATCACTTCAAGTATACATGAACATGTACATATCATGTCTTTGTACTTCAAATATTTCTCATAGTAATTCATCTCGAATTCATATCATCTCATGTGAGAACTTTACCCATTGAATCATTTAAAATATCGATGGATACAAGGGTAGTACACATGAAGTGTACGAGTCTGAAATTCGTCAATTCATATTCAGGAATGCTCATTGAGCATTTAAACGGGAAGCTCTTCCAAGCCAAGTAACAGAAGGCTCATGTGAGCTTGTAACGGGAAGCTTATCCGGGCTTAATAACAGGAAGCTCATAAGAGCTTAAATCAGAAAGCTCATGCGAGCTGAATGGGTAACTCCGAAGAGCTATTATAAGGAAGCTCATGAAAGAGCTTTTAATCGGCAAGTTCCGGATAGCCATATATCGGGACACTCATAAGAGCTGCGGTGTGTCCGCAACACATGCAAGATCACTATCGATCAGAATGCTCATAAGAGCATATAAACGAGAAGCTTGGAAGAACCATGTATCAAAAAGCTCAAGAGAGCTTATATCAGGATGCTCATGTAAGCTATAACGGGACGCTCTTGTGAGCTAAGGTGTGTTCGCAACATATGCAGAACCACAACCACTCCGGGAACCCTATATCCATCTAATTTCATTTGTTCAAACGAGATTTATTTCTTGTCGGTCATTGTCGGATATGTGATTTATTTTCATACTTAACAATTATACAAATCACATACATATAAATCAAGCATATCACATAAATATACAATTTAGTTACACGAACTTACCTTGATAATGTTCGTGTTTGTAGGGTACTAATCCGATACTTTTTGTTTTCCTCGATCCAATTTTGTACTAGGTCTATCCGGATCTATACGAGTAAATTTAACTCAATTTAATACAATTTATATTCAATTCAATTCAATTCACATCCTAGGCAAAATGACCATTTTGCCCCTATACTTTTAATTAATGGCAATTTCGTCCCTAACTTCAGAAAATAAAATTCATGCAATTTAATCCTTATTTCAAGCCTAACAGATTTTTACATATAACATTTGCAGCCCATGTAATTCATAAAATTTAGGATTTTTCATGAATTTTACATCTTTACAATTTAGTCCCTAAATCACAATTTCATGAAAATTCACTTTACAAAAGTTGTTTATCTATCAACAACCTTTCATTTTCTACCATAAATATCATAATTCATGCATATTCATCCATGGAAAAACCCTAGTACTTTAATAACTTTGAAAATTAATCCCCGAGATAGCTCAATTAAGCTATTACGATCTCAGAAATATAAAAATTACTAAAAACGGGACAGAAAAACATTCCTAATTGATCAAAATAAGTTTGTCTATCTTCAAGCTATCAAACTAGGGTTTCCATGGCTTTTTATTTAGGAAAGATGATAAAAATGATGATATTTTCATTATTTTATCATTTATCATCATTTATTATTTTACTTTCCAATTTCATCATTTCCTTTATTTAATTTTCCATGGATGAATCATCAAACTTATCTACTAACTCCTCTTAATGGTCTATTTTTCATATAAGGACCTCCAGTTTTGAATTCCATAGCTATTTGATCCTTTTAGCTACTAGAATTCAACTTTTGCATTTTATGCAATTTGGTCCTTTACTAAATTAAACATGAAATTGGTAAAATTTTCTTAACAAAATTTCTATACGATATTCCTATCATAATATAGATCATGAAATAATATTAAAATAATTTTTCTTACGGACTCGGATTTGTGGTCCCGAAACCACTGTTCCGATTTCACTGAAAACGGGTTGTTATAGAAGGCATCACCATGAACATTCATACAGTCATATCTTACCATGGGTCTCAACCACATGGACTTACACATTTTCATGTAGTGATCTACCAGTCCAACATTTATCTTACTGGAGGCATCACCATGAGTGTTTTCATATCATACATTGTCATGGGTCTCAACCACATTGTCTTGCACTTATTTTCTTATCGTGATCTGCTAGTCTGGTTAGCAATATACATGCCCTACCAGAGGCATCACAAGGGATGTTTTACCTAGAATTTACTTACCCAGATTTTCTCACACACCTAGTTGGTTCGTACTTTTTCTTATCAAACTTTACCTGTATAATCACCACTTACTATTATCATTACACATGCAAAACTTTTACCATACATCATTTACACCGTTACCAGTCATCTGAATATTATTAGCATATATATACTTCAACTGGAACAATACACATACAGGAGTCAATATAGAGACTCACTTGATGCTCACTTAAACTGTAGCTCGAAGCTCCAGACTCGGACATCCATCTCAACCCAACAGCAACAACAAGAGGTGGAACAACCACTGATTAAATCAAGATCCTAAGATTCCAGCTTAATGGGGAGAAGATAATATTTAATTTAAGAAAAGAAACAAATAGCAATATTAAAGGAAAACTAAACTTTCTGACGAACCCCTCACACACACATATACATAACTCATTTCCTCATAGTGGAAATTAACAAGTGCCACTCGAATCTAGAATTTGTTTTTCTTAATGGCCTATAGATTCCAAGAGAAACATAAATGAAAATCCTGCATAATTGATATTTGTCCACTCAATCTAGTTGGCTCTTAATCAGATCACTATACAAAACCCATTCTGCACAGTACTCACATAACTGGGCGAACCATACTTTTGGCAATAACTCTCACCCGACTTACTCTTCACTTGACATATTCTTTTCTTACATAGCAGAATAAACTAGAACAAAACTCCTTAATAATTTTCCCGGTGGATACTTTATGCCATCCCAAATCCGTTCGAAGACTGCTAATTGGCAGATTACACTACGCCAAACAGATAACTTCGTGGCTTTATGCTTTATTCTCGGATCCGTCAGGCTTGGGGTGTGACAAATAATGTTTTTTTGTTACTAAAATCATTGATTTAACTATTAAATGAAACATTACATTTTTATGTGACATAATTTAAAATGAAAAATTTAAAGGAAAAAAAATCATAAAAATGGATGTTGTAAAAATCTTAGTTTTGAGGTTTTCGAAGTTTTTACAGTCCTTCACACTTATTTTTATCTTACTTTATTTTTAGTTTTAATTTTAAAAGTTATGCAATAATATCTTACTTTACTTTAAGGCTTTGCTTGGTAAGGAGGAAATAAAATTTGAAAAAAGAAAAATTGAAGGGACAAAAAAACAAAATGATGAAAAATATAATTTTTCTTTCATAGATGTGCTTGGTAAGAAAGATAAAAAAAATTTTCTTTCCTCCCAGAACTTGGTAGAGTTGAAAAATAAAATGAAAGAAAATAAAAAATTTAAAAATTATATTATTTTGAATTAACATACACATCTCTCTTATTTTTTTTCTTCTCTCATCATTTCAATTTGGAAGGATTGAATTTTATACATTAGGATGAAAAATGATTATCACTTCTATTTTCTTTCCTACCAAGCACGCTCCAAATTTATTTTCTTTTCATTTTTTTCACTCCCTCCTCCCATCCCTACACTTTTCCACCCAACTAAGCACACCTTAAATTTTTTATTTTAAATTATGTCACATAAGATTTTACATGTCATCTAATTGTTTAATTATCAGTTTCAATAATAGAAGGGTCTGGTTGATTTAACCTCAATAGTTTGAGGATGTAATTAGAATGTTTAGAAGTTTGAGGACCAATTTAGAATGAGAGTCATAGGTTGGGGATGTCTAGTGCAATTAACTTGGATTAAAATGAATTCTTTTAAAATCTACTTAAAATTGAGCTAAATGCACATTTTAGTCCCTAAAGTATATTGTATTTCTCACTTCAATCCTTAAAGGTTTTTTGACCTGCTTTAGTCCCTAGCATTATTAGAAGTTCTTAATTCAGTCTTTTGGACATTAAAAGCTAATGGATATTCAAATATTTCAAGACAACGGGTGCGCATGTTTATAGTTTATATATCCACTACACTTTTTTTGAGCAAAACATACTGTTTAGATTAATTAAAGGGGCTGAAAAACAAAATAAGAGATCCCAACACTGTCCAAGAGAAACCCAACAAACAACAGGGTTTATAAAACATGAAACAATAAAGGCAATTAAAGAAAAACAAAAAAATCTAGAAGCTTCAAAACCAGGCCCTTGCAGAAAACTCAAACCCTAAATAGTGAAAAGTCCTTCCAATGATTTTGGTGAACAGAAAAACAAACTGGAAGGGGATTGAGGTTACCTTTGCAATATTTCAAAAATAGCCCCAACCCACAAAACAGAGCACAAAGTCCAAGTTATTACGGTGGTTGTTGAAATCGGTTGTCTGCATCTGCCAACTGTTTAGCTTCCATCGATGCATCCTCAACCAAGAAGTAGTCCTCAAGCCTCCTCATGCCCTCCTCCGCTAGTGCATGTGCAACAGAATCACCTTGGCGCGTAGTAAACTGGAATCGACAACCAAAGAAAGACCTTAACCAGACCTTTGCATCCCAGGTAACCGATCTCATTTCTGAATATTCCTCACCTGGAAATGTTATGTAACACCCCTAGCCCTTATCCGTCACCGGAACAGGGTTACAGAGCATTACCAGACCTTTCCGATCAAATACGAACATTTCATATCGTTTAACATACATATCAGAAACTAATCATAATCACTCATATTGTCCTTTATATGAGCCCTCGAGGCCCAAAATACACGTTGGAAATGAATCGGGACTAAACCAGAAACTCAGAGAATTTTTCGCAAAATTTCAAAATTTTCCTTAGGTGCAAGAGACACACGCCCGTGTGGCCAAGTCGTGTGGCTCACACGGCCAAGAGACACGTCTGTGTCTTAGGCCGTGTGGGCATTCAATATAGGGCACACGGCCATGTCCCAGCCCGTGTCCATACCCGTGTAACTCTCTGACTTGGGTTACACGGCCAAGCCACACGCCCGTGTGCTAGGCCATGTGAAAATACTTGGGCATTCTATTTCTCAATTTTAAGGATGTAGGGGACACACGGTCAGACCACACGCCCATGTGCTAGGTCGTGTGTCACACACGACTGAGACACATGCCCGTGTCTCTGCCCTTGTGGACGAAAATAGGCCATTTTAAGGCCACATTTCTCACCCCTTCTTTATTTCAACCTAAACACCTTAAATTTCATGCTCATAGGCCATAACAAGACTTTCAATACAACCAATTCTTAGTTCTAAAAATATCATATTATCATATATATCCTAACATTCTAAACTAACGCATTAATCAATTCACACATTTGATTACTCACAACAACCATATTTTACTAACTCATTCACCAGCATGCCCATAATTTATCCATTAATTAACCACACCCAAACATTTATCAAGCATGATAAGACTACACATACATATTTAATTTGTATATGTGAACAAAATATCATTCATAATACACACCAACCCTATACATGCCATATAAACCGTAGTGTACGTTTCAAAGACTACCGGAATGAGCTGGATAGTGTGGCTTGATGTGTTGATCCGATCTCCCGACCTCACGTTAATCTACAAGGACATTAATCAATACAAGTAAGCTTAATGAAGCTTAGTAAGTTCGATGGGTTAAACGTAAATCTTACCGAACCTAATATAACAAATCAAATAAGCAAATTATTCATGCAACCTCTCTATCAATCACAACTTTAATCAAAGATCACACTTCTTTCAAATCAATATCAATAATAAATAATAAATCTTTCAATTTCAATTACATAAGTCACTTACCAAATTTTTCCAAATCGGAGAACGGCTTATGGATAAGAGTACATCATTTTCAGAAGCCCGAAGGCTGAACGGAAGCACATAAGTGCTAAACAGAAACCCATAAGGGTTGAACGGAAGCTCATAAGAGCTGAACGGAAACCCATAAGGGTTAAACAGAAGCTCAAAAGAGCTGAACGAAAACTCATATGAGTTAAACAGAAGCTCGTGAGAGCTAAATGGAAAGTAAACATAACAGTTCGCAACAAATGCTGGATCTCAATTTACTTGGGAAAATTTTCACATTTTCCTCCGATGCCGTCAATTCGTCGAATGCCGAATGTACTCAAATCCCACGTTCCAATCGTTTCGAACGTTCAATTTAAATTCATAATTTTAACAATATTTTATTTCCAAAAATAGATATGAATAAACACATAATACCATTTATTAATTCAATATATAAATATATATTAAATTTTAACCATACGAACTTACCTGGTTTAATTTGTAATATTTGTAGAAGTTCAGGGACTATTCTGCTAATTTTCCTTTTACACGAGTGTCTACGGGCTCTTGATCTAAAATATAAAATTATTCATTCATTAGTATATATTTCAGTTTCAATTCACTTCAAAATTAATACCCCTCAATTTTTTTCAAATTTACACATTTACCCCAACTTTTACAACTTTTACAATTTAGTCCTTAAGTATTTAGTCTAACTAATTTTTCTCAATTAATAATTTATCTAAATATTCTAGGCTATCATAAAGCCCTTGATAAATAGAAATTTAATACCAAGCCCTAATATTTTAACCTTTTCACAATTTGGTCCTAAAATCAATATCTATCAAAATCACTTTATAAAATCATCATACAACAAATTTAAAGTCCATGTTATTTCATCAAAAACATCCAGTATTCATCAATGGTAACTTTCAAAATTTCCAATAAAATCAAAAACTAATGAAATAGTTTGTTAGACCTAATTGTAAAAGTCTAAAAAATATAAAAATTACAAGAAAAGGGCAAGAATTAAACTCACATGGAGCTAAAATATGAAAAACCAGCTTAAGAAGCTCTCCTATGGCTATTTTTGGCAGAATTTTGGAGAAGAAATGTCTAGAAATCAATTAGCCATTTGTTTTATATTTTTTTTAATTTCAACTAAATTACCATTTTGCCCTTATTTCATTTTATTTTATTTCCTTCCCTGCTTATGCCGCCTCATGCCTATATTTTAGGCTTAATTGCTCCTTAAGTCCTCCCTTATTTATTTATCAAGCCATTTAATCACTATTTCTTTTAATTAGCAAGTTCTGTACCCTTTTTAAATTTAGTCGTTTTTAATTAATTAACTATCAAAACGTTAAGATTTTCTAACGAAACTTTAATACTACCTTAATGACACTCCATAAATATTTATAAAAATATTTATGGCTCAGTTTATAGAATCGAGGTCTTGATACCTCATTTTCTAAACCGCTTGACCTAATAAATCCTTATAAAACATAATTTACTAATGCAAAAATCTTTCTAAAATCACATTTAACTCGTAAATACTAAATTTTAAAATCTATGAGCTTACTCGTCGGATTTGGTGGTCTCAAACCACTATTTTTCGACACCACTGAAAATCGGGTTGTTACATGTTCGGTTCTTAATTGTGAGTTTTGAGTCACTCTCCAAAATAACCTGCGAAAAACCCATATCAGATGCAAATTGTAATCTATGGAGCGCTTCTATTGCCTCTGCCATTGTAGCTGTAGTGACCAAGTTATGAACTTGGAACCTAGAGCCCAGAATGAGCCCCTCTTCATTTCTTATAACAAATCCTGATGTGGCCAACTATTTTGTAGCCGAGAAACCAGTGTCAACATTCACTTTTACCCAGTTCGATGGAGGAGGGTTCCAGTGGATCATCTCATGCGGTCCTGGATGTTGCAGATTATTTGTTAAGTCTCAATATTCACGACCATACCCTATAATGAAGGTAATAACCTCATCAACAGTCTACTTTTTCTTCTCATGAAGCAATTTGTTTCGGGCAAACCAAAGAGCCTAGATAGTAATAACAATTTCCTCTTTTTTATCACTAGCAATATTATTAGAAGCCCAATATAACCACTCAATAATACTGGACTTTGCAATTAAAACTGGCCACTGATAATTGAGCTTCGACCATATTTCTTTTGCAAATAAACAATCACAAGCAACATGAATGTTTGATTTACTAACATCATGACATCGGAGACAACGATTCTCCAAACAGATTCGTCGAAAATGTAAATTTTGGAATGTTGGGATGTAATTTCGCAGAAACTTCCAAACCAAAATTTTTATCTTCGTTGGGCAATTGAGGCTCCAAATTTGCTTGTATAAATATCTTTCCATGTTAGAAGAGTTTGAATGCTCCAACAGTAATTTATAACCACTACGAACCAAGTAAATACCAAATTTCTCCCCAAACCAAACTAACTTATTAGGTTGATAAGAAAGTGGAATAGGAATACGACCAATTTTCTTCACTTCATCATCAGAGAAAATTCTGGTTATAAAAGCATGATTCCAACTGTTTGAGCCAGCCAGTCTCAAGTCACTAGCCTAAGTCAACCCCCCAACTGGATTAGTAACAATCCTCTCCCGATGAAGCCCTAGAAGCCAATAATCATTCCAAATTGAGATAGACTGACTCGAACCAATCCTCCATTGAAGACCCGATTCAAGCAAAGCTTTAGAACTCCAAATGCTTTTCCAAATGAGAGATGGATTGGATCCCAACAATGCTGCCAAAAAAATTGAATCATGGAAGTACTTAGCTCGAAAAAGTCTTGCCGTTAGAGAAGTAGGATTTTCCATTAACCTCAACCCTTGCTTAGCCAAAAGTGCGATATTGAACTTTGATAAATCCTGAAAGCCTATTCCCCCATCAATTTTTGAAGCACACAGGGATTTCCATGAGCACCAATGCATTCCATTCTTATCGGCTTTTTTCTACCACCAAAACCTCGCGATCACTGCTTCCAAACTCTTTACAAAAGGAACTTGGTAAAAGGAAACAAGACATCGCATATAATGGGACTGTTTGCAGCACTGCTTTGATTAGAACTACTCTACCCCTAATAGAAAGCTTCCTCACACTCCAACCAGTCACCTTTTACTTAATTTCTCCTTTATCTCCTTGAACGCTAACTTTTTGTTTTTACATACAATCGACAGTAACCCAAGGTATCTCTCGAGATTGTTGCTCGAATGAACTCTCAAAATTCGACAAACATTCTCCCTTTTTTCCTAACTTAACATTTGCACTGAAAAATGATCCCGGTTTATCAAAATTTATTAGTTGTCCTAAACAATCGGCATAGTTTCTCAATAAATCTTTAAGAGCCATAGCAACCTCAGTTGTAGCCTCTTCGAAAATTAGATTGACATCCACAAAAAGTAGATGAGTGATGAGTGATGAGTGGGGCATGTCGATTCACACGAACTCCCTTAAGTACACCCCTCAATGAGGCTAAACGGAGCAAAGCCAATAACCCCTCGCTGCATATGAGAAATAAGTAGGGGATAAGTAGATTGCCTTGTCTAAGCCCTTGAGATGGAAAAAACCTTTCGCCGATCTGCCAATTCAAAACCACTGAATAAGAAACTGATTCAACACATCTCATTACCTTTTGAACCCAACCTTCAGAAAAACCCATTCTTTGAAGTATGATCATAAGAAAAGGTCATTCCACCCTATCATATGCTTTGCTCATGTCAAGCTTCAAAGCAAATGAGCCCAATTTCCCCCTCTTCTCTTTGACATCGAATGAAGAATTTCATAAGTAGCTAGTGTATTATCAGAAATAAGTCTACCATGCACAAATGCGCTTTGCGCTTCATCGATACAAAAGTGTAAAATTGACTGAAATCTGTTAACTAGCATTTTTGCAACAATTTTGTATAGAATATTACAGAGGCTAATAGGCCGAAAGTGAGTCATTGAGCTAGGATTATTGACCTTAGGAATTAAAACAATACGTGTTTGATTTAAATCAGAAGTATTGTGATCACCATTAAACACTTCAATACAATAGCTTGCCCACAATGTTCCAAAATCTTTGATGAAACAACACACCCAAATTGTCTTCTCCCGACGCCTTAAGTGGGCTCATATTTTTAAAGGCCAAGCACACTTTTACATAAGAAAATTTCCTTGCAAGATCAGCATTCACAGATTTCGTAATACAAGGATCAAATCCCTCAAGAATAGCATCAGCATTTGCAACTCCTATTGACGAAAAAAGGGCATCAAAATAACTAGTGACATGTGATAGAAGGCCTTCAGTACAATCGTAAACATTCCCATTAGAATCAACTAACTTATCCACATTACTCATTCTTCTCCTCAAGGTGCTGCTTTATGGAAAAAGTTTGTGTTTCGATCACCATTTTTCAACCAGTTTGCTCTAGCTCTTTGTTCCTAATACAACTCTTCTTTATCAGCCTCCAAACTTAAAGCTAACTTTGTATCAACAATGTCCCCCAAAACTTCATCAGAAGGAGTCAACTCATTTAATCTTTGGAGCTGTCTCTCAAGATCATTTCTAGAGATGGATCTTTCACATTTAATTTGAGCAAACCATCTATCCAGCCCATTCCCAACCTTACTAAGTCTCGTAGGAATGGTGCCCAAACTAGCTTCCCCCAACTTCTTCACCTCTATTTCATAAGAATCCTCCAAAACCCATGCCACCTCAAAGCGAAAATGATTCACTTTTTTGTTTAGACTTCCCACCTTCAAATTTAGAAGTAAAGGATAGTGATCCGAAAAGAAGTGTGGTAGGTGAGACACTTTGTAATTCAAAAATAATGACCACCATTCGTCATTAGCAACAGCCTGATCGAGCCATTCATGGATATTATTAGAAGCGTTGTGCCCCTTCTCCCAAGTGAACCACTATCTCGTGTACCCAAGATCAGAAAGTACACAATCAGATAACATATCCTGAAACTTCCTCATTTGACTTTCGCGTCTAACTAAGCCACCCCGTTTATCTAACATGTAAGTTATTTCATTAAAATCCCCGATGACTACCCAAGGTATTTGTTGACAATCATTGAGAGACCGCAAAAGATTCCAAGAAGCCTCTCTTTGGTTTTCTTCCAGAGCTCTGTAGAAGCCAATGCACCTCCAACTCAACCCCTCCGAATCTTCATCAATCATAATATCAATATGCCATCTAGAGTACGATCTAAGCGACACCTTGCAATCACTTTTCCAACCCATAGATAATCCTCATTTCTTCCATCCGAGTCAACATCAATTCCATTAATTTAGCCACACTTACACCTGATCCTTTCTATTCTCCCTATAGTTTTGTTTCAATCAGAAAAACCACAGAGGGATTAGAGTCTCTCAGCATACGCTGGAGATGTTGAACTATTCGAGGTCTCCATAAACCCCGAAAATTCCAGCTAAAAAGCTTCATTGCTTCCGGCTGGCCTCATTATCAAGGCATGTTTGTCTAACTTGATTAGTTACCTGCATTAGAATACCCAAAACTTTAGTTGAATCCTTATTAAAAGAAACTCCCGAAGCAAATGAAAGGGTCCTAGAACGCTTTAGCCCATCCAAATTGTGCATTGGGCTATTTTTTTCTTCACGAATTGCCATTTCATAATCAAAAATACCATTAACTGTGTTAACACTATGGCCCAGTCCACTCCTAACTATAGGTCCAGTTAATATAAAAGTATTCGACTTTCCTTTCGAAGGGAGAGAAGGATTAGAAAAAAATCCCTTAGATACTCCTTGACTTACGAATCCGTCTTGTAAATCCCTCAGATTACTCTCGCCATTATTAATATTAGAATTGCCATAACTTGAGCCTTTTCTGCCACCATCCTCCACCAACCACTGACTCCTCCATGCCATAGTTCTTCTCGACTGATCACGGAGTGAGATATACCACTTAAAATCACATTCTTGATTCGGATTAATTGCCCTTATAAGGAAAAAACTCTCACCATGCCCTAATTTGTTACAAAGAAAGCAAAAGAGAGTAAGTTTCTCATATTCAAAACAGATGTAGACAAACGTAGCATTTGGGAGAAAAAGTTTCTTCTTTCTTTTCAAAAGGCTACCAACATCAAGCCGTACTCTCAACCTCATTATTCCTTTGTACACTAATTGGACTGCAGAAGTATCATATTCAAGAAAAGTCCCAACAAAATTCCCCAATTATTGCTCAACACCCTTAGACATGAAACCATGAGGAATATCATTAACCAAAATCCAGAAATTCACTTCTGTTAATTGCACAGTCAACGGATTCTCCCCTTGTACTAAACGATGAAGAACCAACAAATGAGAATTAAAATTCCACGGGCCATTCCTTCCACTCGATCCGCATCAACTTCAAAATAAAACCGAAATAAAAACTGACCATTCTCAAGATCCGATATAGAAACTCCACCAATAGGGTGCCAAACATTGTCCAAAGTAGATCTCATCACTTGAAAATGAACCACACTGAAGGTGAGGAACATTCCAACAAAACAATTCGCATAAGAAATTCCATTATCCACCGATTCAGCCCCTAACTGAATAAAATCCTCTTCCACCTCCTCTAGAGAAAGACTTGCCATATAGTCTTCCATTTGTGAAAAACTTCAGAGAAACACGTAGATTGCAGAAAAATCAAGAAAACAAAACTGTAGGCAAAATAAAATTAAACGTGCTACCAGGAGCAGAACAAAACATGTCAAAAGACAGAGAGAAATAGCGTGTCAAAAGACAGAGATATATCCACTACACATTTAAAAATTTTTATTTGTGAAATTAAATATTGGTCTAGAGAAAAATAATTTGTCTTAAGATAGTAAAATATATTTGGAATAATTAAAATATTTTTTAAATAATTATTTAATTGAAATACTATTATTTTTCATTATTTAAATAATTTACAAAAGAACTTATCCAAATTTATCACCTAAAAGGATCTACCAATTATATATTCTGATTGGTTGAATTAGAAAGCAATTATCATATATGGTATCCTTACAAGATACAATGATCTCATGTTCAAGTTCTAGTTTATGTGATTTATAAAATTTTAAAGGCTTAAATAAAAAATTGGCCCCTAAACTATAGTTTTTTTTCCCACTTAGGTACCTAAACTTTTTTTTTTGTTAGAAGTGGTATCTAAACTTTGATTTCGTTAACACTTTTGGTCCAATCATTACTCTCTGTTAAAAAAAACTATTAACCAATCATATTGTGCCATGTGACATTTTAAAGCAATAATAGGGACAAAAGTAGTAAATAAATGAGGTAAAATATCATATAAGAAATAAGAAACTCGGAGGGATTTATGTTACAAATAACCCTTTTACTTATTTTCTAAATTAAAAACTCAACAAAGTCTTATATATATATATATATATATATATATATATAAAGGTTATGTTTTCTTTCAATATAGAAAAATCTTACTTTATAATATATATATCTTATAACATAAAATTGTAAGCATCAATAATGGTCGATTTTTAATACCAAAAGCAAAAATTTTAATCCATTTTAAATATCCTACATGTAATTTTTTTAATTTTCATTTGTTAAAATATAATTTAAGGATATATGTTAAATTCTTAACCCTAATTTTGTAAATTTTTTTCCTAACAATAATGCAAAAGGAGAAAATTTGAATCAAATGAATTTCAATACCATTATTATTTATTTCTAATTAAATATGTGGAAGAATATTTCATTTATGGTTGATCATGAGTTGTATGAGTTTAGAGTAAGGTATCATCATATGTACTCTTCATATAGTTAATATAAATTTATTTATTTGAATGAGCAAAGAAATAAAGATTATCTTATCACCAATTAATATAATTAATTAAGAGATAAATAATAAATAAGAGAGTTAACTTTTGTAATTCATTCATTTAGAGAAATTATATCCTATGAGAACCCTTTCATTGGTACTATAAAAATAGATCACCTCCAAGTCACTCAACCTATGTTTACAACATCATAAATCTATTTAAAATAAACCACTATAACTCAACAAGAGCTCTACCTTGTTTTCCTATAAATAGATGGCACCAGTAGAGCTATTTACAAAACTTTTGAGAGATTGTTATTCTGCCGAAAAATAGAGAGAATTTATTCTCAACTTATAAACAAATTTTTCAGAATAACAATTTTACTGGTTTCTATTAAAGAAGAGAGAATTCTCGTTTTCACCATAAAGGAAAACTTGTTCTAGTTCTATGTTTTGATTCAATTGGTTTGAACCCACACTCGAATCAATTCGTAGTATGAGAATAGCAGAGAAGATCATTTGGTTGAAAGTCAGAAAACATCAAGGATCCGCATATCTAAAAACAAAAGTACGAATTCAGTTAAGGTTTATTGCTATAAATATCACAAACTGGGTCGATTTTAAGAATTTTAATTTTCCACTGTGGAAGAAAACTATTTTTAAACCGAGTTTTTTCCAACAATATTAAGGAATTTTTTTCATGTCTATAGATTCTTCCTATTTCGTAAAGTTTTGGTTTTTTTTATGATTAAATAATTCGTTTTATTTTCATTTAGCCAAAGAAATGAGAGAAGGTCTCAGTACCAAAGGGAAGGAACCCGTAGAGTAAATAAAGCTCTAAGTAAAGAAATTTGGTGAGTTCCTTCGTACCTTGAGTCTAATATTTGTGTTACTACATTTAACCTTTATCATTGCACATCCAGGTAAGTGGCTTTGTCCTTTCGCTCTGATGCTCGTGTCTAAGGAAATGCATTTAGAAAGTCAGTGCATGCAAAGGTATAAACGGTTAAACAGACTCAAAAACCTTGTAACCTCCCAAACCTGGCCTAAACATTATGGTCGAATCGGGAAGGCCACACTGGACACCTTAGTGTCAAACTTACCCTAATGATAGTTAAAAACCTTCAGGTACTTCTTTTTATAAAATCGTGGTTTCTATTGTTAGCTTTGGAAAACGTCCATTTACTTAGTCCAACCATGCTTAGATCAAATTAGCAAATTAGGTGAGTTTTTTTAAAACCTTACTGACGGTGTTGCCTTTGAAAAATCATTTTGTTATCTTCTTAGTAGTAGAAATGTACCATTACTAGTCAGATTATTAATTTAGTCATATATCATGCATAGTCCATTTCAACATATTATAAAAATTTCAACATATTATAAAAACCATGTATCTATACCAAATATGTGTGTCATGCATGCATGAAAAACCCAAAAATCTCGAACAGTCCCAAACCACAGTTTAAAGAAACTTTACAATCCAAAACTAAATAATAATAATAATAAAATAACCTAAAAATATAATTAAGTTAAAATAATATGACGAAGTAAAGTCCGAAGCCCGTATACGTCCGCATGCCAATTCCGATCCTAAGTTCGATCATTACCTAAGAAGTTGAGATAATGGGGTGAGCTTAACAACCTCAGTGTGAGACTAACCGAGTATTAAGCATTCATACAGGCAATTTCATAGAGGTACCAATAGCACAATCAAACATTAACAATAATAATTTTCAAATGCACATGACCGTGAAAAATGCACGTGTGAGATCCTACCCATACCATTCGCTGCACACCACGAATTCCCCAGAACCTGTCTGCCAAACTCCAACGTATGTGAGCAATGCTCGATGTGGTAAAACCACCAATAATCAATAATGCAGTGAAACTACCAAATATATAATGCAATATAATCGCCAATCCCCTCGATACTCCAAATGCAGTGCACTGACTAAAAATATATGCGAACTTAATATGCCGCCGATACTCCATAGAACTCCTCCGTTAACCACAAAATCCCATCCCAATGCACATGCAATATGTCATACAAATTCATACACAATCACATTTTAATACTTTTCACTTTTATTCGACATGCTCAACATGTCCTCAATAATCACAAACTTTCAGAGAAAGGAAACAATGTTCCAATTTTCAAATTACCATTAAGATGGTAAGGAAACAATGTTCCAATTTTCAAATTATCATTAAGATGGTATCCATCAATATCGTTCAATTCACATACTTTGCGAATTTCATTGTGCACCAATAGCAACCTCACGTATATATATCATAGTAAATATTTCATGTATTTAAATCATGCATAAAACTAATATCTCAACATTTCATACCATTCCATCAAACATTCTCATACCACATAATATAACTATGCATAACAATCTCAATTACATATTCATACAGTCAAACTAGCAATTTTGCCAACACATCAATCTTTTAAGGCTCGAAACGTACCTGGTTCGGCCACTCGCAAAACTAATTTTTTGGCTACTATTGTAATAGCCCGATTTTGGGGCTAGTCGAAACAGTGGTTTCGGAACCACTAATCCGAGGTTGGAGAAATTAGTTTTAATATTATTTTATGTGTTATAGCATGATTATATGAATGCATGAAAATTTTGGTGCATTAATTTTAGCGATTTTATGCTTAATTTCGAAAAATGACTAAATCGCATAAAGTGCGAAAGTGTTGTTCTACAAGCTAAAGGTGTCTAATAGCTATTGAATATTAAACTGGAGGTCCTTAATGTGCAATTAGACCCTTAAAAATAGGGCTGGCCGGCCATAGGGGACAAGAAATGTCAAAAATGGTCAAAGTTTGTGGATTAGGTGGATTATATTGATGAAATAAAATAAAATAAAGAAATAGTGATATCATCTTTGTTCATTTTCTTCTACCACCGAAATTATCAGCAAAAATAGGGGTTTGAGAGCTCAAAAATTTCAGCAACTCTTCATCCTTGCAAATCAAGAAACACGAAGCTCGGATCGAAACCGAGGCAAGGACAAGGTCGTGGACTAAATTGAACAATTCCACATATATTTTGGTACCGAGTATCGCCAAGCTAGCTCGGGGACCGTAGGACGTCAGAGTTCGGATTACACTATCGACTTCTCTTTGGTATAGCAAAGTTTGATTTATTTTGAGTATGGCATGTATAGGAACTCGGTTATTTTGTGCTATGTCATATTTGTTAGCCAATGTGTGGCTATTAATGTCATTCAATTCATTTTGTAAATGGTCATTGGAAATTGGCCAATACTTGATAAGTTTATATATTCAATGATGATGAAGTTCATGAAGTGCATGCTTGTGTGATGGGATGAGTAATGAGTGAAGTACACACATGATGAATGTAGTGTAAACCTATGTCTGGATGTCTTGATTTTGGGTTTTAGAAGTACCTTATGGCCATGATGTATGTTGCATGGATATGGTATAAGTGTGGTTCTTCTGGGTGGCAATTGGCTTGGTGAATAGCCTTATAATTGTCCACACGGGTAGGCACACGGGTGTGTGTCTAGGCCGTGTGTGACACACGGTCAGCCCCATGAGCGTGTTGATAGGCTGTGTGTCCCCCAGCATACTAAGTTGGTAAGTCAGAATGCCCACTAGTAACCACACGGGCTGAGGCACGGCCGTGTGTCTCAACCGTGTGGAAGACACGGCCATAGGACATGGGCGTGTGCCCAGGTCGTGTGAAGTCTGCACCTGAATTTAGGAATTTAATTCGCCACACGGTCTAAGGACACAGGCGTGTGCCTTGGCCGTGTGACCTTAATAGGAAGATGACGTCAGAAACAGAATGTTAAGGTTTTTGCACACGAGCTAAGACACGGGCGTGTCAAGGCCTGTGAGGGACACGGGCCATGGACACGGGCGTGTGTCCGGCCGTGTGAAAACCCCTGTAGGTTCGAAATGAGAAATAAATCTACACGGGAGTGGAACACGGGCATGTAATGTTCCACACGGGCGTGTCCTTTCTTCCACACGTGCGTGTAATTTTCTAAGTCTTTCTAGAGATTTTTTTTAAAGAATTTGATTTGATCCCGAACCGTTCCTAAAGTGTGATTTAGGCCTCGTATGCTTGTTTAAGAGGTGATATGAAAAGTTTTAATTTTGAGTGGAAAGTCATGTCTCGGTTTTGCATGATTGCTTGTGTATAAGTCTGGTAACGCCTCGTACCCTGTTCTGGTGTCGAATACGGGTAAGGGGTGTTACAACTATGCCAAACCAATCAGCAAGCTAATTATCAAATATAACCTAAAATTTATCATTATCAAACAAATTTTACAAGTTTAGGACCTACACCTTATTTTTCGCTTTCTCGTAGCACCCTAGTGAATCTTCCAATTTTCTTTAATAAAACTTTATACGATCCTAAACCAAAATTCAGTATAAATTAAATCAATTCACCATTAAACCAGCCCCCAAACACCCACTTATGATTTCAAACCAATTGTCGAATTAATAACTATTTTACGAATTCAACTAGTTAGATTCCTTACATTGTATCGATGCGAACAGTACGTACGATCGTTCTTCGGCTTTACTTTTGATTCGAGGCATTTGGATCAGAACCTAATTCCATAATATAATGGAAAATCAGTAGCTAATACTCATTCAATTCTTTCATTTAATCAATCCATAACATTTACCCTACAACTATGTCGAAGCAACAATTAATTTTACACTTAACCGCACTTACGTTTCCCGATTTGTGAGATTCGAATGCCCAAACGATCAAGAACGTTTTTTCCCTAATTGACATGGGTTTAATAGATGATTAGGAGGGTTCAATAACTCAAATTAAGGCTGGAATTAATTGGGCAAAATTAAAGAAACAAAACAGCCCCTATTCTACACATATGCGCACGCACCACTGCCCATGGTGGCTGAAATTAGGGTTGAATTTTAAAATGATTTGAAACCTTATTAAAATATAGAAAAATACATTTAAAACCATTTAAAATCCCCTAAATTCCAGATCTGGAAATTTAAGTTTTTAATGGACAAGATTAATTAAGAAATTGAAGAGAGAAGAGACCTTACACAAGCTAGTCGAGAGAAACGGTAATGGCACTTCTAGGCGATGTTTGGGATTGATCTTGGAGTTCAAAATTTCAAATTTAGGGCTAATTTAATTGAGGGAAAATTGGAGAAATATATAAAAGGAGATGGTGCACAATCTTGATGCAAAAAGAAGAAGAATATGATGATGATGATAAAAGAGGAGTTGTAGGCAATGACAACAATAGAGGAAAAAGGGAAAAGAAAAAAAATAGAGATGAAGAGAGGGAGAGGGGGTTAGGGACGGCTAAGGTGGAAGAAAATGGATTAAAAGGCTGATTATTTTGATAAAAAATTGTATTTATACCTAGGTTTACTAAACTTGGATGCCAACATATAAAAAAAAACAAGGGGATTTGCAAAAAATTAATTTATTTTGTAAAAGTTGAGAATTGAACTTGGGACCTCCAACTAACCTTCAAGCTTTCACATTTAATGACTAACCATTGGGTCAATTCCCTACTTTTGATATATTTCTAAATTTTATGGAGCTAAATTTGGGATGTTACAGCTTTACCCCCTTAAAGAAATTTCGTCCTCGAAATTACCTGTTTCGAAGAGATGAGGATACTAAAGCCGAATTGAGTCCTCCAGCTCCCAAGCAGCCTCTTTGATGCCATGATTTCTCAACAGTACTTTAACTAGTGGAATTTTCTTTCGTCTTAGCACTTTGGTCTCACGTTCTAATATTCGAACCAGTTCCTCTTCAAATGATAAATCCGGTCTAACCTCAATATCGTCAATTGGAACAATATGCGAGGGATCAGATCGATATCGTCTCAACATCGAGACATGAAACACATCGTGAATACGATTTAAATCAGGTGGCAACTCCAGTTGATAAGCCATAGAACCAACACTTTTAAACACTCGATAGGGACCAATGAATCTAGGGTTTAACTTGCCCTTTCGACCAAATCTCAAAATTTTCTTCCATGGAGAAACTTTAAGGAAAACGAAATCCTCCACATTGAACTCAATGTCCTTGTGCTTCAAATCGGCATATGACTTCTGTCTATCAAAAGCTGCCTTCAATCTTTCTTGAATTAATCAAATTTTATCCTCAGTTTCTATAACCAATTATGGACCAATCAACTTTATTTTGCCCACTTCAGTCCAACATAAAGGCGAGCAATATTTACGACCATAAAGAGCTTCGTAATGTGCCATTTGGATACTTGACTGAAAACTGTTATTATAGGAAAATTTTGCCATCGGTAAATTCTCCTCCCAACTGCCTTGGAAGTCGATTACACAACTCCTCAACATATCTTCCAATATCTGAATGACCCTTTCTGACTGACCATTGGATTATGGATGGAAATCCGTACTGAAATCCAATCGAGTACCCAAAGCCTCATGCAACTTCTTCCAGAATCGAGACGTGAATCTAGAATCCCGATCTGAAATAATCGACACTGGTACACCATGTAATCTCACTATCTCAGAAATATAAAACTTAGCTAACTTCTGGAGAAAGTAATTGGTACGAACAGGAAAAAATGGGCGGACTTAGTCAATCTATCAACCATAACCCAAAACTGAATCTTTCTTAGTAGGCGTTAAGGGCAACCCACTAACAAAGTCCATTGTCCCTCTCTCCCACTTCCACTGTGGAATTCGAATCGGTTGGAGCAACCCTGATGGAAACTGATGTTCAGCTTTAACCTGCTAGCAAGTTAAACATTTGGATACAAATTCGTTCACTTCACGTTTAAGACCTGGCCACCAATACACTTCCCTCAAATCATAATACATCTTAGTACTACCAGGATGCATAGCATAAGGGTTGTGATGTGCTTCCTGGAGTATGGGTTGTCTCAAATTTTAATCATTAGGCACACAATATCTTCCCTTAAACCATAAAATTCCATCAGAATTAATCCAAAGTCCTCAGCCAAACCATCATCGACCTGTTTAAACCGAGTTGTTAGAGTTTCATCCAAACTTTGTTTATCCTTGATTTCCTGAACACACGTAGGCCTTACTTGCAATTCAGCCAAGATACCCCCATTATCAAAAAGACTCAAGCGAGTGAACATAGCCCTCAAATCAAACATTGCCTTTCTGCTCAAGGCATCAGCCACAACATTGGCCTTTCCGGGGTGATACTCAATTGTACTATCATAGTCTTTTAACAACTCAATCCACCTCCGCTGCTTCAAATTAAATTCCTTCTGGGTGAGTAGATATTTGAGACTCTTGTGATTGGTGTAAATAATACACTTCTCATCATACAAGTAGTGTCTCCAAATTTTGAGAGCAAAAACAACAGCTGCCAACTCCAAATCATGATTGGGGTAATTACATTCATTTGGCCTAAGTTGTCTTGAGGCATATGCTACAACTTTACCATCGTGCATTAGAACACAACCAAGCCCAACATGCGAAGCATCGCTATACACAACATATTTCTTACCAGATTCTGGTTGAATTAAGACGGGAGCTTCTGTCAACACGGACTTTAAGTTTTCGAAACTGGCTTGTTGTTTGTCTTCCCACTTAAATGGAGCATTCTTCCTCAACAACTTAGTCAATGGGGTTGCTATCAAGGAAAAACCCTCGACAAACCTTCGATAATACCCAGCAAGACCCAGAAAACTCTGAATTTCTGAAACATTCTTCGGTTGCTTCCAATTTAGGATAGCTTCAACCTTCTTGGGATCTACGCGAATACCCTCAGTTGATACCATTTGACCCAAAAACATTTCCTTCAACCAAAATTCACACTTACAAAGTTTGGAAAAAAGTTGTTTTTCACGGAGTATCTGCAAAACCACTCTTAAATGCTCATCATGCTCGATTTCTATTTTGGAGTAAACAATGATGTCGTCAATGAAAACCACGACGAACTGATCAAGGAAAGGTTGGAAAACACGATTCATAAGATCCATGAAGGCTGTTGGTGCATTAGTCAACCCAAAAGGCATGACAAGAAACTCGTAATGTCTATAACGAGTCCTAAAAGCAGTTTTGGGAATATGGGGTTCTTTCATTTTGAGTTGGTAATACCCAGATCTTAAGTCAATTTTGGAAAAGATAGTTGCACCTCTAAACTGATCGAATAGGTCATCAATCCTTGGTAGAGGGTACTTATTCTTTATAGTTAATGTATTCAGTTGCCGATAATCAATGCGCAACCGTAAGGTTCCATATTTCTTCTTTACAAATAAAACTGGTAAACCCCATGGCAAAACACTGGGTCTAATAAAACCCTTATCCAACAATTCTTGCAACTGCACCTTCAACTCCTTAAGCTCTTTCAGTGCCATGCGGTAGGGAGCGATGGACACCGGTGTCATTCCCGGAAACAACTTAATTCTGAATTCCACTTCCTTCTCCGGAGGTAACCCTGGCAGTTTATTAGGAAACACATCAGGAAATTCCCTCACTGTATGAATACCTTTAACTACAAGGTCAATGAAGCTTGCATCTCGGACATAAGCCAAAAACGCTTCGTACCCTTTTTGAACCATCTTTTCTACTACTAAAGCAGAGATTATATTAGACAAAAAATTCTGACATTCCCCTACCATAATAACTTCTTTCCCAGACTCAGTCACCAAAGTCACCATCTTCAATGTACAATTTAATCGAACTTGATGCTCAACCAACCAGTCCATCCCCAAAATCAAATCGAATTCATTGAAAGGAAGTTCCATAAACTCGGCAAGGAATATCTCTCATTGAACATCTAAAGGACATCTTTTATAAACTTTATTCACAAGTGTAGAGGATCCTAAAGGACTAACTACAATTACAGTATTTTCGGTTTCCTCTACCTCAAACCCCAATTTTACAGCAACATATGAATGGGTAGATCCTATGTCAATCAAAGAAAAATAGGGTATCGAGTAAACAGTGAAGGTACCTTCTATGATATCAGACGCATCTCTATCCTCTCGACGCTTAGCCGTATAAATCAAGGCAGGTTGTCTCACCTCAACTCGATTCGCACCTTGTGCTGGTGCTCTCTGACCCCGATTACCATTCCCATTTCGATTCTGATTACAGCCCCTCTGAGCACTCTGATTACCTCTCTGATTTTGACACCCAACTGGACCTTGATTCTGAGCCAGAGCTTGCACCTGATACTGACGACGAGGACAATACCTAATCTCATGCTCTATCGAACCACATACCAAACAAGCACCCATCCTCCTCCAACACTCGCCTGAATGGCGCCTCTGACAATACTGGCAAACCTGAATCTGCCCTTCTTTAGGGTCCACTGCTTCCCTATTCTGCGGTGGCCTAGCCTCTCTGGCACGCTTAACAGGTTGCAGATTTGGGCTAGTAAAGCCCGTTTCTCTTTTAGGATAATCCCTCTGTTTCCCTTTCCTCTCGCACTCCATGCGTTTAATCTCCTCAATAATTTTGGTCTTCTTAACCAAAGCCTCAAACACACGTTCTCCGTGTGGAGCTACCTGAACCTTGAGGTCATACCTTAGACCTTCTTAAAAACGGAAACTCTTTTCCTACTAAGATGCCACCATACCAGGTGCATAGCGGCTCAACCTTAGAAATTTCGCCTCACACTTAGAAACTGTCTTGTCTCCCTATTTAAGTTCAATAAATTCCAACCGTCGAGCCTCCACATAATGAGGGCCCACATACTTACCCTGAAAGGCCCTCTGAAAATAAGCTCAATCAATATGCTCTTGCAGCGTTCCTCTAACCACTGATTGCCACCACCGATATGCCTCATCCCTTAACAGAGACACGGTACCTTTAAGTTTCTGCTCTGGAGTGCATTTCAAATCCTCTAAAATTCGTTTGTTTCCATCCAGTACTCAGCCACAGTAGGAGTAGTTCTAACAATACCCCTAAGCAATTCTGCCCCACTAGAGCGGAGCCTTTCAGCAATCGTCCCACGACTAACACCTCCTATTGGAGCCCCAACAACCCTATTCAAAGCCCTCAATAAAGCCTACTTACTGGATCATTACCAACATGGTCATCATTCATATTCCCATTTTCTATATTCCCACCCTCAGTAGTGGGTTCATTGTTAACCATATTATGTTTATTACCCAATTTTGGCCCTAATGATGCAGCTGACTCAATCGGGGCCCTCAGAGGTCGCCCCCTACTGCCCCTCCTACCACGAGTTATCATTCCACGTGCATTCATTTCGGTGTTTTATGGATCTACAATTTTACAAGTAAGAGTTTTTAGTACATTGTTTTAGTCTATGCACTCACATTTTATAATTATTTTATAAATTTTTTATGCAATTGTCTCTATAGTCTTAATAGATTTTCATTACTGTTTCTATGGACTTGGCATCGGACCTTTGGACTTCATCGTTTCCTGTATAAAACATTTTCCAAATCCATTGTGGTTTGTTTTTCCCCAAAATTTTCCCTTTTCATGTATGTTTGCTTGCAGACTAACTTAAGTAGATTTAAAATCTCAATATGAGGTTTTGAATCAAGGCTCTAATACCACTAAATATAACCTCCCAAACTCGGCCTAAACATTATGGTCGAATCGGGAAGGCCACACTGGATACCTTAGTGTCAAACTTACCCTAATGATAGTTAAAAAACTTCAGGTACTTGTTTTTATAAAACTGTGGTTTCTATTGTTAGCTTTGAAAAATGTTCATTTACTTAGTCCAACCATGCTTACTTAGTCCAACCATGCTTAGATCAAATTAGCGAATTAGGTGAGTTTTTTTAAAACCTTACTAATGGCGTTGCCTTTGAAAAATCATTTTGTTATCTTCTTAGCAGTAAAAATGTACCATTACTAGTCAAATTATTAATTTAGTCATATATCATGCATAGTCCATTTCAACATATTATAAAAACCATGTATCTATACCAAATATGTGTGTCATGCATACATGAAAAACCCCAAAATCTCGAACAGTCTCAAACCACAGTTTAAAGAACCTTTACAATCCAAAACCAAATAATAATAATAAAATAACTTAAAAATATAATTAAGTTAAACTAATATGACAAAGTAAAGTCCGAAGCCCGCCATACGTCCGCATGCCAATTCTGATCCTAAGTTCGATCCTTACCTGAGAAGTTGAGATAATGGGGTGAGCTTAACAAGCTCAGTGTGAGACTAAACAAGTATTAAGCATTCATACAGGCAATTTCATAGAGGTACCAATAGCACAATCAAACATTAACGATAATAATTTTCAAACGCACATGATCGTGAAAAATGAACATGTGAGATCCTACCCATACCATCCGCTACACACCACGAGTTCCCCAGAACCCGTCTGCCAAACTCCAACATATGTGAGTAATGCTCGATGTGGTAAAACCACCAATAATCAATAATGCAGTGAAACTGCCAAACATATAATGCGATATAATCGCCAATCCCCTCGGTACTCCAAATGCAGTGCACTAACTAAAAATATATGTGGACTTAATATGCCGCCGGTACTCCACGGAACTCCTCCGTCAACCACAAAATCTCATCCCAATGCACATGCAATATGTCATACAAATTCATACACAATCACATTTCAATACTTTTCACTTTTATTCGACATGCTCAACATGTCCTCAATAATCACAAACTTTCAGAGAAAAGAAACAATGTTCCAATTTTCAAATTACCATTAAGATGGTATCCATCAATATCGTTCAATTCACATACTTTACGAATTTCATTGGGCACCAATAGCAACCTCACGTATATATATCATAGTAAATATTTCATGCATTTAAATCATGCATAAAACTAATATCTCAACATTTCATACCATTCCATCAAACATTCTCATACCACATAATATAACTATGCATAACAATCTCAATCACACATTCATACAGTCAAACTAGTAATTTTGCCAACGAATCAATCTTTTAAGGCTCGAAAAGTACCTGGTTTGGCTACTCGCAAAACTAATATTTTGGCTACTATGCCAAACCAATAAGCAAGCTAATTATCAAATATAACCTAACATTTATCATTATCAAACAAATTTTACAAGTTTAGGACCCACACCTTATTTTTTGCTTTCTCGTAGCACCTTAGTGAATCTTCCAATTTTCTTTAATAAACCTTTATACGATCCTAAACCAAAATTCAGTATAAATTAAATCAATTCACCATTAAACCAGCCCCCAAACACCCACTTATGATTTCAAACCAATTGTCGAATTAATAACTATTTTACGAATTCAACTAGTTAGATTCCTTACCTTGTATCGATGCGAACAGTACGTACGATCGTTCTTCGGCTTTACTTTTGATTCGAGGCATTTGGATCAGAACCTAATTCCATAATATAATGGAAAATTAGTAGATAATACTCATTCAATTCTTTCATTTAATCAATCCATAACATTTACCCTACAACTATGTCGAAGCAACAATTAATTTTACACTTAACCGCACTTACGTTTCCCGATTTGTGAGATTTGAATGCCCAAACGATCAAGAACGTTTTTTCCCTAATTGACATGGGTTTAATAGATGATTAGGAGGGTTCAATAACTCAAATTAAGGCTGTAATTAATTGGGCAAAATTCAAGAAACAAAACAGCTCCTATTCTACACATATGCGCACGCACCACTGCCCATGGTGGCTGAAATTAGGGTTGAATTTTAAAATGATTTGAAACCTTATTAAAATATAGAAAAATACATTTAAAACCATTTAAAATCCCCTAAATTCCAGATTTGGAAATTTAAGTTTTTAATGGACAAGATTAATTAAGAAATTGAAGAGAGAAGAGACCTTACACAAGCTAGTCGAGAGAAACGGCAATGGCACTTCTAGGCGATGTTTGGGATCGATCTTGGAATTCAAAATTTCAGATTTAGGGCTAATTTAATTGAGGGAAAATTTTAGCAATATAGCAAAGGAGATGGTGCACAATCTTGATGCAAAAAGAAGAAGATGATGATGATAAAAAGGGAGGTGTAGGCAACGACAACAATGGAGGAAAAAGGGAAAATAAAAAAAATAGAGATGAAGAGGGGGAAAGGGGGTTAGGGACGGCTAAGGTAGAAGAAAGTTGATTAAAAGGCTGATTATTTTGATAAAAAATTGTATTTATACCTAGGTTTACTAAACTTGGATGCCAACACATAAAAAAAACAAGGGAATTTGCAAAAAAAATAATTTATTTTGTAAAATGTGAGACTTGAACTTGGGACCTCCAACTAACCTTCAAGCTTTCACATTTAATGACTAACCATTGGGTCAATTCCCTATTTTTTTATATTATTCTAAATTTTATGGAGCTAAATTTGGGATGTTACAAACTTGGTATATACATGATGTGAATACTCCTTCCTTGGTTCACCAGCTCTGTATCCAGACTGGTGTAAGGAGGCATCAGAGGAATGCTATGTATGATGATTAAAAAAACACAGGATAATATGTTTTGCCTCCGTTATGACACTCTGGTGCAAACCATGACTGGTGAAAACCCGACCTTATGAGGGAACACAAGTGTGTGTTCGAAAACAAGAAAGAATGTTAGGGGGTACGGAGGTGATGAATGGTAAATAACTCTGATGAGCGATATAAAGATATAGGAAAATGGTTCTTCAAAACTAGGATCAGAAGCTAGCACATGGAATGGAGTATGTGGGAAAATGGGTGTATGTGTGTAAAATAAGCAATGCACATTGCATGAAATGTAAACAGTAAGCCTGACAATTAAAAAGGGGCAGTCCGCATAAGTGGCGAATACACGGAGCAATTGTGTCCATGTTTGTCACATGCGAGATTCCAAAAACAATTAATGACTGCCAGTAGGTTGAGTCTGATCGTGGTAGTATCCACCAGCAGATACATCGGATCAGAAAGAGTTATGTATCCGCCAAAAATGGCATGCTAGTCCATTAGTTGGAGTCTAACCCCCTTGTTGTCTGATGGTGTTTTTAGGGGATCCATTTTTCAAGAACTCACTAAATTCTTTCAAACTTACCTAGTTTCTTCTTCTTACTTTCAGGTTGTTAATTGAATGTGGTGATAGCAAGGGAACAACCAGACTAGCGACCCAATTGTGAGCCTTCTTGATTTTCTTTTTGTGACATGTAATTGTTGGGGGTATTAGGACAATTGTTAGATGCCGCTATTTAAAAATCATTGAACTGCATTTTGAAAACGATATTTTGTACTTGTGAATGTTTATCGGTGGCCTTGTCGGCGTATTATTAATTATGGTTTATGGCATTATCAAATTAAATTGAGTTGAATTTTAAACTTTAGCTTAAGCGGTAACTCGAAAGGAAATTCCGTACGAACTATTGGATATGGTTCTAAGTTGTCGTCAAGTGGCGTGGTACCATTTTAATTTCGTTTTCAATTATATATATTCAAATTTACGGAACACCGCTCTAGTTAATGGGTACCCCACCAATTCCGAAAGTTGGTCTTAAAAAGAAAAGTTTAGTGATTTCACGGTTGACTCGTGGCGTTCCATACCTAGTTCCGACGATCGGGTAGGGCGTAGGGTGTTAAAAAAAATTCTACAAGTTTAAGCTGCTAGCATGAAATGAATAAGGGATTTAACAACCTTGAATTTAGGAAGGAAAGTTAGTGAGCAAATAGTTGGGATAAGGCACCTCCCCGAGCAATCTTCAATAGGGAACATAAGGCTTATAAATTCCTGTCACATGTCAGAAACGAAGGCACATATACCTTTTGACTCCAAAACTTTGTCTCACATTAATTTTTCTTATAATATTATCAACTTAAGTATTGAACGGTGTTCTAAAGGTCGAAGTCTGGCGCCTTCTAACTGATTTCTCCTTTTATAAATCGCTTATAGTTGACTAACAAAATAGAGATCAACAGACCATTTCTTACATCACCTTGAAAATCAATCAAGTAATGATTTCTTTGCACTTTTGATGTGATCAAATTTCCTTAAATAGAGATCATGTTTCTAAAAGAAGTCTACTCCTAGAAAATGCATATTTGAAGACTTGCTCAAGTGCAATTCAAGGAAAAAGGAAGTTCAAGATTGAAGTGTTGTAAGCATTAGAGAAACTTTGTGTTCAATTTGTAACTAATCTTTAAAAAGAAAATTTAATAGAGGGGGAAGGGGAGGCGATTAAGTTAATATATAGAAATAGTATTGTAACTTGATTAGTGAATTAAATGTGAATCATTAAATTTATAGTGAATTATAATCGAAATAATACCTTATAAACTTAAAAATATTTCAAATTGTATAACCAAAATTTTATATTATCTCTATTTTTTACTATGCTAGTTTTCGTTGCAATTAATTTTCATAAAATTTAAATGGATATTATTCTATAAGAAAGTTAACAAATTTATAGTAATTGGATACAGTTTTATAAATAATGAATTTCTATTTTACAAGAATAAGTATACAAAAAGAATTAAATATAAAAACAATAATCGACTCTCAAGCATCAAGACTAGAAAGAATAATTAATCTTCCGCTTCTTTTCGATCTTCCAATCTGTGCATTTATCTTTAGTTTCTAATCAAAATGAGTGGCACCGAGTCATCAGTTCTTCCATCGAGTCAACCCAGATCCACCGAGTTCATGATTCCAAAACTCGCCCAAAAAAGTCTTAGCCGCATCCAAACTAGGGAAATAAGTAGGCTCTAAGAATACCTGGCTCAACGAATCGACCGAGCCGGAGCCGGCCACGACTCGGTTCCCTTTCGCTTCTAAACTCCCCATAACCACCACCAACACCTGCTTATAACCGTAAAAGAACCGTTTTAAAGCTCCTTCGATGGCTTGCAAAGCTTGTACGAGGAAGACCTTATTGCCCTCCTGCTTCTCTGAGTACAATCTCATCGCAGCTTCTTGGATCCTGGGTCCGCCTTTAGGATCCACCTCCACACCCAATATAAACGGAACCTTGTGTTTCAACTCCTTGGACATTTTCGTAATTTCAACCAAGCCTTTCGACCTGAAACAAAACGCTTCCGTTTCATTTACCGGTTTTATCAGTAGCTGACTTTTGAGGTGAAGGAAATCGTCGGGGTCCATTAAGAGGTGGAGATCTTCGATTTCCGCTAGAAGCTTCCAGATCCTTTCCATCAAATAACAATCGCTCGCGGCGGTTTCGAAGATTTCAGCGTCAATCCTCGAAGCGATGCGTTTCAGTACTTGTTTCGCCGTTTGGATCCACGATTCCAGGATCTGATGCGTCGTGAAAAGCGTTGCGTTCTCGTGGTTCTCGATGCAGTGGTCGTACGGGCTCCTTTTAAGCGCGTGGAGGTCGTTTGGCTTGCAAACGGCGTCGTAATCGAGGCTCGGTTTGCCGGACAAGTTCGGCTCTCCTAAACCTAGAGTGTACGGACAACGCCTCATCTCGCACTCAATGGTGTAAAGGATTTTCTGCGCGGCGTCTTCAGATTTCTGCCACGTGGCGAGTCGAGGCAACAAGCTGTCTTTGCTGGTTCGGCTGACCACCGTTGTTTCTCCATGAAGCTTCCAGACCTCGGCGGAGCTGCTCTCGCGAGCTAGTACTCCGTTCGAAGAAGTTAGATCGACTATTGGCGCCGTGCCAGCGGCCGTTTTGTCCTCGTTTTCGTCCTCGCAAAGCATGGCGATGAGTTCGATCTGACTCGTGGTGAGTGACTCGAGTCGACGCTTCCATTCGCGACGGTTCGAATACGATCTAGGATCAGACAAAACAATCGAAATAAACCTGAATGTGATCTCGAGAGCATGCAAAGCTGGCTTCAAAACGCGCTCGTTTTGCCAAGCTGGAAACTCCTTTGTTTCCCATAACTTCCTCAACTCCGGTAGCCGGAGATAATAATCGTAAGCGGTGGAAGCCGAAGCTGAAGTCGAAAGTGGAGATGAAATATTGGAGAAGCGAAACGGCGTAGGAATCGAAACCTGAAGCTTATTAGAAAGTTTTGGGGATTTGTTTGGGATATCGGAAGAGACCATCTTCGCTTTCCAATCTAAATCAACCATTTTCTGGAAACGAATGAGAAAAAAGAAAATGGATTGTAATTTTATTTTTCCTTCAGTTTTGGGATTTTAGATTCACTAGACTGATTTGGAAACGAAGGGAGATCGGGTGTGCGTGTGTATAAATAGGGTGGGCGTTTGGGCAATAGGAAAATGGCGTGTGGAAATGTCGAGGTTTCTGAATTTTTTTTTATTTTTATTTTTTTTTGCGGGAAAAATTAAAAAATAAAAATGAACCTTATCCAAAAATTCAGACCGAAGTTTGGTCGTGTTGGAATGGGTTGAGGTAAAAGTGGGAGAGAACTGTTTGAAGATTGACTTGGGTCGTTTCTAATGTCCCGCTTAGACCGTTGATCAACTACATTTCTTCTTAGCTGATCCACTCACCTCATACCGCCACTAATTCACCAAATTCATTTTATAATTTTAAATACGCATTTTGGACGTCAACTAACCAAATAGTCTGTTTCTTTTTACATAAAACCCTTAAATCATTGCGATGTAAATTGTATTGGATAGGGCATTATTTGATCCTTTTTAAATACAAACATTGAAATAGTCCAAAGGATGCCAATTTAACATTCAAACATAGAGAAGAGTCAAAGCAATCACAACAAATTTGAACATATTTTAGACGAAATTGGTAAATGTAGAAATGAATTGGCAGGGTCGTTGCTGATGTTTGACTTTTAATTCCTCTGCAATTACATGGGATGCTTCCTCACTCTTCTTGTCATAAAGAAACACAGAGACAGACAAGCCCTCCAGTCGGGTCAAATCTCAAACGCTACCTTACTTTTCCAAATTTATGCCTGTCCTTATCCACTACTTACCATCGTGCCATTGTCGCTCTCCGTCTTCTCTGCCGAAAATTATAATTAATTAAAAACTTCAAATTTACCGCTGCTTTTTTTTTTTATGTTGTTGGGTTAAAGTGAAAACGACGGCCGCCCACCTTCTTTATTCACTTGAAAGCTGCTCCAAATTTCAGTTTATTTCTCTTAACCAACGCCAAAAATTAATTGCACTATTAATATATACATTTAGTAAAATAATAAATTATGCATATTAAAAAATATATAAATGTTATCAAAATAAAACTTTCATTAATTAGTTAATTTAGTATTTTATTAATTTAATTAGTGTAAATTTAAATCCTTTTCTATATATATTTTTTGTTTTTATTAAAAAATATTTAATTAATTCATAACGTGAATTCAATAAAAGTTTTTTTTTTTTTTTAAATAGATACTAATTATGTATTTTAAAATTTCTGCATAACCAAGGTGACGAGGTCCTTGTTAATAGTATAGGTATTAAATTTAAATCACTTTTTTCTCCGAGCCGATAGGATCGAAATGCTATCCAACACGGTGGCGCATTGTTTCGCCTAATAATCACGCGTCCCCAAACACGTGGCTATTCTTTATTGGTTAACATCCATCATGCTTGTCACGTGCATCACCCACTACACCCCTCTTCCTCCTGTCGGCTCCTATCAGGTTCATTTGGCGGTGCAGAACAGAGAATTTGGGTCTTGGCACGTGGCATTTAATTGCCTTGTACGATCAACTTTAACCCGTTGATTTATGGAGCGCCGCCTAATAATGAGTATAAAAATAATTATTAATTGTAGTCCTAAAATCCTTACAAACTTGTGACATTTGGCGAAAAATAAAGTTTATAATTATCTTAAAAGCAAAATAGAAATTATATGAAAAGAAGAATGGGGTATGTTATGAATGGGGCAATGTAATGTGGTGGTGTTGGTTTGACTTGGAAGTTGGGAATGGTTTTCTTGAAAAGGGAGCATATTTCAAGGCTGATTTCAGGGGGGTTAACATGCACCATCATGAATCTCATTTCCCTACTTTATCCACTTCTTGTTCTTAATTAATCTTTTTATTATCCAATTTTAGATATGGAATAATATAAAAAAAAATTGAATTTTAAATTATTTGATATCGAGTGTAAAAGAATATGAAATTCAACTTGTTTAAAAGATTGAAAAAAAATTATTAACAAATATAGAAAAGGGTTGATGAAATTTACATAACATAATTGAATGAGATTTGAAAAACATAAATTAAATATAAGAATACCTTAAAATACTATCAATAGCATTTTCTGTTGGGCTAAGGAAACCATTGGTTGGGGTTAACTCTGTCATACGTTATTTATAAACTTAGCGAGTCAAGGGAGGGGGGCTTACAACTTGCATATTAAAACTACCCCGCCCAGTTTTATTTTTCTTTTAATTTTAGTAAAACAATAGAAAATCGCCATGGTTTTGTTAGAAAATTTATTTCATAAATTAAATCCACCAACTGGGTTTTTTACCCTAATAATATAATAAAAATTAAGTACCAAAATAGTACATTTAAAGTGGTGGAGGGTGGTGCATAGGCGGCACCACCTTCAATTTCTGACCGATTACAGTAAAAAAAAATAATAATAAAATAATGGAGTGGAGGGTGTCAGGTAGGCGGCACCAGTTGTGCCTATCTAATAGTCAGCACCCTCTAGTATATTCCCCCCCAAGTCCCTCATCTGACTCGTATCAGTTAGGAAAAAAATTTTACAAAACAAGAGAGGGAGAAGAGAAGAGAAGAAAGAAAAGAAAAAGTAATTTTTTTATTGTTATTTTCAGATATAATAGATTATGATAAGAAATTTTTTTTTGTTAGTATTATATAGTTTGTTTAGTGTTATTTTTATATTTTATTTTAAAGTTATTTTGTTTATTGTGATTTGTTAGTAAGTTTTGTGTTAGATTATTGAGAATGTTATCTTGTAATTTTTTTTAATATATTTGATATTATTAGAAATGGCAATAAATTTGATATTGTTAGAAATAGACTATTATCATTCATTAAATTTTTTATGTAAGTATTTTTATGCTGTTCGAAATTGTTTTGAGATTTTTTTGTTAATTTTTTAAAAGATTGAGTATTGAAGATGGATAATCAATTTTCGTATGCGTTTATTTCGATGGAATCATCTTGACAACAACCGTTGGATGTATATTTGAAACACGGCAACAAATAGCAATGAGATTTAATAGAAATGTCTCGTTGGATGATATGAAGAGAAGGATTAACGCAAAAATTATTAGACGTTGTGGGAGAAGGATCTCGAAACTTTTCTACAAGTTTTCAGTTTCGACAGATCCCATCAAATTCACCGAAATGGAACTTGTAGACGACGAAGACGTAAAGACAATGATCACTCTTTACTGTGGGAATCGGAGTGACAAAAATGCACCGATTCACTTATTTGCTTAGTTAGCCGGTATGGAGCAAAATGAAGATCTCACTACATATGGTGAAGAACATGGAGCTCAAGAACTGTGCATGGTGGCTCCAATATCGTACGTTGATAGTGAATCGACTATACGCGGGATCGATATCGATCTTAATGTTACACCCAATATTGATGTGGTTGGTGATGATGGATACGATAGTAGTGATCCTTGTGATCAAGAGGTCGATAGTGATAGTGATCCCGATGTGGACGATGTCCCCGATGATATTGACGACGAAGACGTGAATGACGATGGAAACATTAATGCGTCTTCAGTCGGGAACCAGATTCAACGTATTGTGATACACAATAATCCTGGGCCACACATGTCGCTCATAGACCCCGACGTGGCGCAGTAGCCGAGTTCCCAGAGTACCCTGAAATACTTCATGCTCACCGGCTGATCGTAAATTCTGATCCTAAGGAGTTGTTCGTAGGCTAGAGATTCGAAAGTAAGGAAGAGTACGTATTTGTTATTAAGCGGTATAGCATGAATATATTAGTGGACTACAAAGTCGCAGTGTCTAAACCGACATTATATATTGGGGAGTGTTGGAAGTTGGCAGAAGGCTGCAATTGGCGGGTACGAGCTGCATTTATTCAAAATTCGCAAATGTGGGAGATACGAAAATTTGTTGAGCCTCACACATGCACATCAACACGTATGACAGAAGATCATCGAAAACTTGGTTCCAAAACTATCTGTATGTGTATCATGCCAATGGTTAAGGACATGCCGACCATTAAAGTTTCGGTACTGATTGCCGAAATACAGGCACGATTCCAGTATCAAGTATCATACCGAAAGGCGTGGACAGCTAAACAGATGGGAATGGAGCAATTGTACAGAGATTTTGATGCATCGTATAACGAGCTACAGGGATGGATAGTCGCTATGCGAGAGTATGTACCAGAGACTGTCATTGAGTTACAGACATGACCTTATTACGGCCCGGATGACCAACTACAACCGAAAAAAAGATTTTTCCATTAGATGTTCTGGACGTTTGATCCATGTGTGCGTGCATTTCCCCACTGCAAGCCGTTTGTGTAAGTGGATGGGACCTGGCTATATGAAAAATATACACAGATCCTACTTCTTGCGGTTGCTCAAGACGGCAACAAGAATGTGCTCCCAATAGCATTTGCCATCGTAGATAAGGAGAACATGAAATCGTGGGAATTCTTCCTTACCAACCTGCAAAGGTATGTTATTAGCAACGATAATATTTGCATCATCTCCGATAGAGGGAAAGGATTAATTGCCGTCATTAGGCGTTCCAGTGTGCCATAAAGATCCGTTTACTGCAACCAGCACATTGCGGCTAACTTTCATCGAGATTATAAGAATGCAGACTGGAAGAGACAAGTTGTGAGAATGGGTAAAGGATAACCTTATCTTTTCAATATAAGTTTTAATGTTTTAGTGCAATACTGTAACTTATCTTTTCTTAATACATATACAACGTACGAGCCAGAGCCACATATTTTCCGCCAAAGAATGACTCGACTTGAGAGTGACATGGAGGGTCAAACGAACACATCTTTCTGACAGTGGTTGGGTACCATAGAGCCGTGGCAATGGGCTCAAAGTTTTGATGAGGGCTTTTGTTATGGTCAAATGACCACAAACTTAGTGGAGGGGATCAACGCTGTGTTGTTAAAAACACGACATCTTCCGATTTCATCTGTCTTCTCGGCTACATTCTACAGGTTGGCTACCTTGTTGCCAAGAATGGGTTAGCAACAAGTCAACCAGATAAGGTGAGACATGTGTTTGTCGAAGATGTCAGGGATGAATTGGTTGCAAACCGTCGGATGGCCAGGTCGATGAATGTAGAAATATATTCACGATGTTTTGAAACGTTTCGAGTTACGGAGATCATCAGTCGTCGACCCGGTATACCACATTGGTCTTATGGAGTTGATCTCCGGAACAGACAGTGTGATTGCAGGAGGTTCCAAACACTTCATTATCTATGTGCGCATGACGTGGCAGCGTGTGCTAAAGTCTCGCTCAATGTTGAAAAAATTGTCGATGATGTGTACACACTCGAGCGCACGTTGCGTGTCTGAGAGAATGAGTTCCCCGTCCTGCCTGACCTGTCTACGTGGGAAGTGCCTTCGACGACTTTCGAGCTTGTCCCAGACAGAGGGTTGCGTAGGAATCCGAGAGGTCGTCCGTAATCATCCAGAATCCGTAATGAAATGGACATTAGGGAGAAATCTGACGGTAAGCATTATAGATTATGCAGATTTGCTGGTCATAATCGGAGCAATTGCTCGCAGTGAAACTATCATGTTGGACAATCGTCACGATCGGGTAGGAATTGAGCTTATGTAATTTATATAAAAAAAATTATATTATAAAGTTTGTTCTAATTAGATTATGGTTGTAATGTTTTTAATTTATATAACATAATTTATATTACAAAATTTGTTCCAATTAGATTATGGTTGTAATGTATGTCGAAACCATTTTTCGAGTTTAAAAAACGGGGATCGACTTTAAAAATATGGAATAGAGTCGCCACCGACCTTATTTTGAGGTGTGATCGGATCACATTGAAATTGATCATTTTAATAAAACTTTGATTTATTAAAATGTATTTTGGTCTATAAAAACTCGAGAAAATGGGTTCGGGAGTCGATTACGTACGAGGAAGGATTAGCACCTCGTGCGCCAAAAGCTCGGTACCAAATTGATTAATTAGTGTCTTTGCGTTGAAAACTCAAAAATGTTTAAGGTGTGATACTTTTTAAAGAATGTTAATTAATTTTGAATTGAATCTCAAGATTCACTCGTTCCAAAGGAATAAAGACATCACATCCAGCACGTTAGGATATGACACGTTTATATCTCGACACCGAGCTCATCTTTGATTTTCAAAATATACGATTAAAAGGATATTTGGTTATTTGGTCAAACAGAAAACCGAAACCCAGCGCAATAGGGCACGATTCCTCGAATTTCTAAACACACAAATATTGCCTTATTTTGAAGACATGGACAAAATTTTAAAAGGATATTTGGTTATTTGGTCAAACGGAAAACCGAAACCCAGCACAATAGGGCACGATTTTCTCGAATTTCCAAATATCAAATATTGCCTTGTTTTAAAACTTTTAAATAGGCGCTTTAAAGCTAATTCAAAACATTTGGTTAGGAATTGGATGAAAATTGGAATTAGAAGCATGATACAATAATAAAAAATATACATGCATAATTACAAACATGAAATATGGATTTACAACAATGACATTTATACAGAATGAATAACAACATCAACATTAACATTTGAAAAATAATAAATTAAATTAAAAAAAAACTAATTTCAGAAAGAAAAACCGAATCAATTAGCACAAATAAAGTGTGACAAATTAAAAAAAACAAATAATTTATTAAAAGAACGAATTGAAATCATTGATACATATAAAAAACAAATGGCATATATGACAACTTAAGAATCAATAAGACATGAAGAGAACAAAAATCGTAGATTAAATAGTAATATGTAAAGAAATTTCAAAATAAACATTATGTATGTAAAAAAAAAGATGTAATGTATATTAATTTAAATAAATAGTATATATGAGATGAAAAGTTCATTATAAAAATGTATATATGATAGCAACATGTAAAAGTATTTGAAATGAATGAAAACGTACAATAAAATGCGATCTCTAAAAAAATAGACTATATACTAAATTTAAACGGAAATATATATATATAATATTATGAAATCAACAATATATACATAAAATAATTTTAATAATAATTATATATATGTATGTATAAATTAATAACATATAAGAGTATTTGAATTGAATACTATACCAATCTTTAAAACAAGAGACATAAAAAAATATTTGAAGTTAAACAAATATATAATAGATAAAAAAAATACAAATGGAAGCATAAGACAAATTAAAACATTGAAATATCAATCAAATAATTTAAAACAATTTATATAATAAATAATAAATAAATTTAAATACCATAAAAAAATGCGAAGATTATAAACAAAGACTAAGAAGATACTCAATTGAAATAATAATAAAACTGACAGGCTACTTTATAAGTAAATGGAATGATTTAAATAAAATTAAGGATCAAATTAAAAAGCGCTCAAATAATCGGGGGTTAAAATAGCAAATATTTAAACAACCAAAACGCAGCGTGCCGATTGGACCCAGTTGAAATGGCGCACAAATTACAGAGGTCAAATAAAAACAAAGAAAATGTATAACAGAGTTAGTCAAATAGCAGCACGAAAGAACGGGACCAAAAGCGCAAATATCCCTTCACCGCAGAAACGCACGGATCCTGAGGGTGCTCGGGTCGGGTCAAGTCGGGTCGTCTAATACGACACTGTTTTAGAGCCACTGAGTCAGGCCTAAACGGTGTCGTTTCCTGCGTTTTAATAAAACCCAAAACTAGACCTAATTCTAAGTTACCAGTCCCTTAAAACAGAGAAGAAAAGAAAAACCTAATTCTACACCTCGGATTTCTCTTTAATCCGCCGCCCCAAATGACCATCCGACTACCCCATACTTCAGAAATCAGTGACGACATCGGATGGAAACAAAGAATAACCCCTTTTCTGTGTTAACACACAGAAATATTTCAAAGCCGAACCCCCACTCCGACTTCGATTTCGACGAAGCGCGTAGGAATCCGGCGACGGTGGTAAACAGGTAAAACACTCTTTCCGTTATTCAGTTTATTCGCATGCAAAGGAAGAAGCAAATCGAATACCAGTAGAACAAAAAAAATCAAAAAAATTAAAATCGAAAAGGAACACCTTTTGATTCTGATTTCTGAATTCCTGAATTTTTGTATTATGTCTATCAATTAGTATTCGTAAAAAAAAAACGATACATGATATTGATGGCTTTTTATAGCCATCGAAATACAAATTTTTAATTTAATATTTTTTGTACATTTTGTTGTTTCTCTGCTATTGGAGCCCCTGTTTTACAGGTACGGATGGCGCGGACGTGGTGTACGGAGGCGCATGGGGCGTGCGGGGACACGAGCTGTGGAGCGTGTGGAGGCACGCACAGGGGAGGCTGCGGCGCTGGCTGATTCCAGAACCCTCTAGGGTTTCTGGAACGTCAAAAATATTGGGCCATTCGGGCCATTTCCAGAATTGGGTTGGGGTTATTTATTTGGGCCCTAATGTGGGTCATTGTAATTGGGTTTATTGGGCTATTTAATTTGGGTTTGTAATGGCAGAGGGACTGTTTTGGACTTTTATTATTTGTTTTTAAATTTCTGGTTGTTTTTGCTTTGGTTTTATTTTTTGTTTGTTTAATTGGGCCCCGGGCGAAAATAGGCTTTTACAGCTGCCCCTCTTTGCTCGTTGTCGTGTAACGAGAATGGAGCAAAGACTTCAAAAAGGACCATTTTTGCCCGGTCTTTAAATCTTTAACTTCTTTCGGTGCTTTTCTTCTTCGAGTAGCTTCGTTCCGATTCAAGGAATTTAGACTTGTAGCTTCAATCTGCTCCACTGCAAACTCAGGGAGACAAGATCTAATGTCTTCGATCTGCTCCTGCAACTTCAAGAATGCCAGATCTGCTATCTTCAATCTGCTCCTGCAACTTCGGGAATGCCAAAGCTGGTATCTTCGATCGCTTCCATTGCAAACTCAAGGAGACAAGATCGAAGTCTTCGATCTGCTCCTGTAACTTCAGGAATGCCATATCGCTATCTTCATCTGTTCTCGCAACTTCGGGAATGCGGATCCGCAATCTTCAATCTGCTCCTGCGCAACTTCAGGAATGCCATATCTGCTATCTTCAATCGCTCCCGCAACCGGGAATGCCGGTGGTATCTTCGATCCGCTCCCATTGCAAACTCGGGGAGACAAGATCTCGAGGTCTTCGATCTGCTCCTACAACCGGGAATGCCAAATCGCTATCTTCAATCTGCTCCGCAACTTCGGGAATACGGCATCGTATCTTCAATCTGCTCCTACAACCCGGGAATGCCATATCTGCTATCTTCAATCTGCTCCTGCAACTTCAGGAATGCCAGACTGGTATCTTCGATATGCTCCACTGCAAACTCAGGGAGACAAGATCCGAGGTCTTCGATCTGCTCCTGCAACTTCAGGAATGCCAAATATGCTATCTTCAATCTGCTCCAGCAACTTCAGGAATGCCAGACTGGTATCTTCAATCTGCTCCCGGCAACTTTCGGAATGCGGTGGTATCTTCGATTTGCTCTCGCAACCGGGAATGCGGATCTGCTATTTTCAATCTGCTCCACTGCAAACTCAGGGAGACAAGATCTGATGTTTTCGATCTGCTCCTACAACTTCAGGAATGCCAGATCTGCTATCTTCAATCTGTTCCACTGCAAACTCAGGGAGACAGACTGGTATCTTCAATCTACCTTACTACACTGTCCTCTTGAGGACATAACCTGTAGAATGGGTACATGCTTATGCCTAATAATTAGGATGTCGTGATCGAAATGAGTCAAATGCACCTATTTTAGACATGCTATGATATATAAATGCGAAAATGTTATGAGAATGATTCCTATTTCAAGTGTCATCACTCATTGTTTATCAGAGCTTTATCACTGACGTATTGTGATGTCATCTTGTTCGGCTGGTATTCTCAACAGAAAACCCAAGAAGACAATTATATTTTTTTCAACAAATTTGCTCCACTGTAACTTCAGGGTTCATCTCATTGTGACTTAGGGGTACAGGATCTGAATCTTTTCCCATCCATCCCATGGACTTCAAAATATAGGATTTGTTTCTTCTTCAATCCATCCCACTGCTATTCAAGGGTACAGGACTTGTATCATTTTCCATCCGTACCACCGTAACTCAAAGGTAGAGGATTGTAACTTGTTCAATCAACTGATCTCTGCCCAGGTGACCTAACCAAATGTGTATGCATGATATTTGCATGGATGCAGAATATCATTTTTACTCGCGAATGATCCCTCTTTTACACTTGGGTTAACATTGCCCATTTTTCATCAAGATTGTATCACCGACGCAACATCTTGTCATTTTGTTCAACCACCATTTTTGACAAAAATCCGGAGAGAAAATCTCAGTTTAGACTCTTCCTTAAACTTGGTGAATTTTAAACAATAGTCCCGTTTCAAATTCTTGTATTATTTAGAAGCTTCCAGAGTAATATGCGAAACTCCTTTTATGAAAGTGTTATTAGTCCACTAATCATTATTTCAATGCAAAATGCTTGAAAAAGATCATAACAATGGACAAGGAGGAAAATTAATTAGGAGTATAGCTCGAAACAAATAAATTAAGCAAAGCTAGCAAATGCAATCAAAAGAAATTTATTGGTAGCATTCTTTGAAAAGAATAAGATAATCCAAATAACAAATTTGAAATGGATAAAATGGAAACTAGGTGCCCCAGATATCGCAGCCTGAGCTTCTCTGTTCAAACTTCTTGAGGACCATTTTAACCTTGATATGCGTTTAGGGGATCCGTAGTACTTTGTCGATGCCCCAAGACGTAGCATACTTCTTCATTATTAATTCAAGCGTAGCAAGACTACTGTATGCCCCGTTTCTGAACAAAATTTGAGCCGCCCTTTTTGAGTTTTCAACTCAAATCCCCTTTGGTCTCAAAGCGCCCTTAGTGGGTTTTCGCCTTGGCCTCTCCTTTTTCTTTCTTCTTTTTGATGAAAATTTTTATTGATATTTTATTGATTTTTTTTTAAGAACTCAAGGCGCCCTTTGCGAGTTTTCACCTTGGCCTCTCTTCTGATGAGATCTGAACTCCCTGGCTTGAACATATCTTTACTATCCATCTTGGTCAAAGTTAATGATCTTCCAGAACAAGCCTTCTTTACCACATAAGGTTTTGCCAAATTTGGCATTTAATTCTGAAGTCCTTTTGGATGAGAATAATTATTCTTAATGCTAGGTCCCCATCATGAAATTCTCTTGGGTGAACCTCTTTGTCATAAGCCCGTATCATCCATTTTAAATGCTTTCAATCCAGCTTACTGGAGACATTCTGCTTCATCCAATTCTTAATTCAATCAAAGCTTGGAGAAAAGGAATTTTAACTTCCAACAATTGCTTCCCTTTCATAAACCAATGAGAAAGATATTGCCCCGGTGAAGGTCCTGACCAACGTTCAAGAAACATAGAGGGTAAATGGTAACTTCTCTATGCCAACCTCTACAAGTCTCAGTCATTTTTCAAAAAATTTTGAATGGTTTTTTTGGCTGCCTTTGCTGCACTGATATGGTGTCTGATCTTTGAACAGACTGTAAATCTTTGACATTGTGCAATTTGTTTCTTTCTGACATTCTTTATTGCCACTTTTTTTGAATTTGAATTTAAATTTGAATCTGGATTTGGATCTGGATTTGAATATGAATTTGAATTCGGATTTGAATATGAATTTGATGACTGTTGACTTTGCAACTTTGGCATATGAGGCGACCTTCACCCTTTTAGTGAAGTAATTGACAACCACAAAGATGATTTGGCGTCGGCTAGATGCTTTTGACGAGATCGACCCCATAACATCTATGCCCCACATATAGGAAAAATAGATGAGGCACATAAGTCTTGTCCTCCTCAGTTTGGCGTAACCGATGCAAATTTCCTTTCTTGGTAAACCAGTAGCCCGAATCTCTTGATTGGCTTGGCTATCGTAAAACCATTGACATTTTATAGCATCCTCATGTGTAGGCGTATCTTGATGTGATCATGCAAAGATATGACGTCTCGTTTCATTTCTGTGGTGAGCTAGGTTTTGATCTTCATCCATTTCCTAAGCTCGTAACGTCCACTGTCCTCTTGCAAGGTAGAGTCTATTTTCATCTTGTTCTACCATCCTTAACAAATCAGAGGATAGGCCACAATCTCGACATCTTCAAAGTTACGAGGTCCTCTCAGACACATATCTCACTCAAAAAAGGAGTCGATGAACAACGTCGCTCATGTCGTTGATATCCGGGTACCTAGGTACGAAGGCAAAGAATCCAAAGAATAAATAATTCTAAGGATGATCATTTGTACGGTATGGTCATGAATAAAGAATGAAAGAATATTCTAAAAGAATGTATAATATGAAATGGAAAGAATGAAAAAAATATTTGCTTAAAAAGATGCATTTTATTGGAATAGAAATTCTGGACACAAGCCTATTTCACAAAAGAAATCTTATTGCTTCTATGCTTAAAGCAACAAGTGCGTTTTGTACATTACTCTAGGTAGGCTCTAAATAATACAGGAATTTCTTCCGCAGTCCGATTGTCCAAAATGCTCCCAGGTTCATATTTCTGCATTTGGCGCGTCATCTAACTTCACAATACCCATGCTGATGAACTTTTCCACCAACTTCTTGAAAGCAAGGCAAGTTTCTATCGAATGCTCCGTGATCCCTACGTGGTACTCACACTGGACATTTGGGTCATACCATTTTGGGTATGGAGGTTGTATCGGTTTCGGGTAGTGGAAGGACACAATGTGCCCATCAAATAAAATTTGGTCTAACTCTCTATACGTTATTGGAATGGGTGTGAACTGGGGTTTCTCTGAGTTCAGTCTTGGATTGAGTTCTTCTCTCGGGGAGACCAGATAACTGGTAACTGCCTTCTTTGGCTGGTTTACTATAAACGGTTTCGAATGGCCCTTGTTATACCCACTCGTATTATTCACATCCTTGTCCTTCCTCTTCGGGGCCTTTGAAGCCCACTCCCCCCTTTCCTTTGTTTCTACCAGAACAAACAGTTTGGCTCAATCATCCTCCGGGTTAAAACATGAACCCATCGAGAAGTTCAATGGTGTCGGGGTATCAATCTGACATTGGGGTTTCATAATGACAGGTGCCCCATGCAAATGCATGTCTGGTTGAGTCGGGATACTTATGGGGGAATAAATGATGTCTTCATCATCATCCACACTGTTGACCACTGGGCCACTCCTTTTTTCAAGCCCTCCGACTAGTAATTGGGTTAACTGGCGCATCATATTCATTTGATCTCGCATATCCTGTTGGATTTCGGTCAACTGCTCTTGCATCAGTATTTGCCTTTGCTCTAATCTCTCCAACCTTTGTTCTATGTCTTCTAGGTTAACTGAAATAATTTTTAATTAATCAGAGCCTTTCTACAAGTTTTAATGCATATGATGCGATGTAATGCAAATGCATGAAATGCAATGCAAATGCATGGAATGAATGCAAAGAAGGTGTCGATCCTGATTCAATTCCATATAGAAAACTTTATTAGAAAACAAAAGTCTTTACATAAAAGCAGACATGAGATATGGCTTGGCCTTAATGCCCAAAACCTTAATTTTCCTAAGTAGTGAAGCTAACTCCTGTCCGCGACCTGACTGTGACTCATACTGCACGCTCAATATATCCGCTTGTAACGCCAAAGTCTACAAGTAATCAACTATCTCTCGAATTTGGGTTATGGCTTCTCCCATAATGTAATCCCTGCTTCCGACTTGACTCTGCGACTGATGAAGCTACTCCCTCCACCGTTCTTCACTTGCTTCGAAGGACTCAATCCGCATTTCACAGCTTCTCAATGCTACCTCTAATCCTTCTATTTTCCCTTTTATTTCTTCTATCTTATTTAAGCTCACTCTTAATTCTTGTACAGAATTACGGCTTCGGTGATGATGAAGAGATCTTTCGAGTTCCGCGACTCTAGCCTTTAACTCGTTTTGTTTATTTCGGCTTTTTGAGAAGCTTTTCTCCACAGATTCATTTCGTGCTTGTGCCTCTCGGAATTTCTCCTCCCATTGATCAGCTTTAGTCCTTTCATTTTGAATCTCCTAATGCCACTACTCCGAAGTTTTTCCTAAACCAGTAGTCCTCATCGATAGATGCATCTTCTTATAGTCGGCCTTTAAACTGTCCAAATCCTCTTCAACCCGGTTTTTTTCTTTTTCTGAACTTTTCAGCCTCTGCCTTCTGCACTTCTACGTCTAATCTCAAGTGCATTTTCTCTTCCTCTAGCTGTTCAATCCTTTTCCCGAACTCGAGACTCTTCTTTTCAAAGTCCTGTCTTATAATCTCTAGCTCTGACGGGACTACTCGCAAGCATTCCTCCATTGATCGAGCACCTTCTACACTCGGCCCAAGAATATTATCATTGATCCTTTAGCTAAACCAATCGTTATATTCCGGCGTCGTCATAGAACCAACAGCTAATCTCTTCATCCAGGGAGTCTGCTTCCAAGCATCCGAAATCTCTCGAACCTTTTTCTTATAATTGTCTGCTTTATACGAGAACTCACATTGAGCAAGCCCATAAGTTGCCGGTATAAATTGCCTCGACTTGTACTGCCTTAATGCAATCAACGGAGTGTATCCAATGGCCCCCCAAACCCCGAGCAATGGCACATAATCAAAAATCCCACACCGATAGAGGATCTCGTTAGGGACCATCCAAAAGGCTCTCCATTCAACGTCCTCTTCTTTGAGATTTTGAAGAATCATCATCCACCTTTCTTCTGAGATATCGCTTCTCCTTTGTGTAGCTACTTCTTCTTTTAATGGGGAATAACTTTCGGAGAAGACCTGGTAAGAGACCTTGTCCACCTTCCAAAAGTGTCCGTGAAACCATACCAGTAACAGCTGTGCACATCCAATAAATCTACCTTCACCTGCCCTCCGACATAGGCTCAAAGATCGAAATGTCTCAGCCAGAATTGTAGGTACAGGTGTGACTCTTTTATCAAGGCGATTGAATAAATCAGTAACTGCTTCATCAATATGCCCTAGAGCTTTAGGAAAAATCACTAAACCATAAATGCTCAAGGCGAAGATATCAACTTTCTTCTTTACATCCGAATGGGCTAAGATCAAGTCTCTCAAAATCGCCCAAGGAATACATTTACCATCCCCTTTCTGCTGAATTCGAGCCATAACCCAAGGCTCATTCATCCCAGTAATACTTATTAACTTCTTCACAAAAGTTGGGGCATTAGCGGCCTTAGAGTAAGCTCTATCAACTTGGATCTTTGGAAAATGCAGCAAGGTCGTATATTCTTCCACAGTGGGCACCAAGTCCACCTTCCCGAAAGTGAAACAGCTATAGGCGGGGTTCTAAAGCGAGTCATAGCCCGAAAGCGGATGCTTGTCTACCTTAACATCCAAAGCAAATAGGGTATATCGCCATAATTCACGGTAGAACAATTTCTTAGTTCCCTCATCCCAATGGGCCCATATATCTCTCAACTCTTACAGCTCATTTTGTATCACACTGACGCGGGTAAAGTCCCACAGCTCCAATGTGTATCCTTTAGCTAAACTATCCCCTTTTTCCAATTGCAAATCTTCTGACCACGTGCGAACAGCCGTATTGTCCTCTACTTTATCAAGAAATTCGTTTTCCATGGCAAACTTTCTATCTTAGCAACCGAACAGGAATTGACACCTCTTTAATATGAAATGACATGCAAATAAGAAAACAAATCAAAACACAACAAGTCAGTATCGCATAATAAAAATCCAAACAAGTAAAATATTATCAAACCTCCATCCGGGTAACCACTATAATTCAGAATAGCTCTACCTAGGGTGGGCTCTTAGGGTTCACTATATGTGGTTTAGTTCTAAAGAGAGGGTACCTAAACCAGCAAATTCCTCAATCCTCACCCATTATAGGCTCATATGGATCGAGTTCGATTCAAGGGAATACATTTTCCTACGGCCATGCGGAGATGAAAATCTCACGAAGCACATAGGTACAAATGTATCCCGGAAGCAGTCTGCTAGCCCATGCGGAGGTGAAAACCTCACGAAGGCATAGTTTCTCACTCCCACTTAAAAGGTATAACCACAACGGTCATGCAATGCAATGCAAGAGTATTTTATGAGACTCGACATTATTGCAATTATAGCACCAAAAATGTATTAAAAGAAACACGATTTTTTAAAACAATTTTCCAAATTTTCAACCAAAAGGACAAAAATTAATCAATTTATGGCCTGACTCTCAACCAGTCCCCAGCAGAGTCGCCAAGCTGTCGAAACCATTTTTCGAGTTTAAAAAACGGGGGTCGACTTTAAAAATATGGAATAGAGTCGCCACCAACCTTATTTTGAGGTGTGATTGGATCACATTGAAATTGATCATTTTAACAAAACTTTGATTTATTAAAATGTATTTTGGTCTATAAAAACTCGAGAAAATGGGTTCGGGAGTCGATTACGTACGAGGAAGGATTAGCACCCTCGTACGCCCAAAAACTGGTACCAAATTGATTAATTAGTGTCTTTGCGTTGAAAACTCGAAAATGTTTAAGGTGTGATACTTTTTAAAGAATGTTAATTAACTTTTAATTGAATCTCAAGATTCACTCGTTCCAAAGGAATAAAGACATCACATCCAGCACGTTAGGATATGACACGCTTATATAACACCGAGCTCATCTTTGATTTTCAAAATATACGATTAAAAGGATATTTGGTTATTTGGTCAAACAGAAAACTGAAACCCAGCGCGATAGGGCACGATTCCTCGAATTTCCAAACATACAAATATTGCCTTATTTTGAAGACATGGACAAAATTTTAAAAGGATATTTGGTTATTTGGTCAAACGGAAAATCGAAACCCAGCACGATAAGGCACAATTTCCTCGAATTTCCAAATATCAAATATTGCCTTATTTTAAAACTTTTAAATAGGCGATTTAAAGCTAATTCAAAACATTTGGTTAGGAATGGGATGAAAATTGGAATTAGAAGCATGATATAATAATAAAAAATATACATGCATAATTACAAACATGAAATATGGATTTATAACAATGACATTTATACAGAATGTGTAACATCCTGAAAAGGGCCTATGCATTTTTGGTTTAATTGTACGAAATGACATATCTTATGTGTGATGAATATATTTTGAACACTTTTGGAAACCTGGAAATGTATGGAAATGTTAAGTTTAAAAGAGGAAAGTGAACATTTTTAGAACCTTGGAAATGTAAGGAAATGTCTTGTAAGGAAATGTCATGGAAATGTAAGGAAATGTCTTGGAAATGTAAGGAAATGTCTTGTAAGGAAATGTCATGGAAATGTAAGGAAATGTCAAGTTTACAGAGCCGATCGAAAATTTTTGTAAACTTAGAAAGGACCTAGAAATGACGAGTTTTAAGGTTTAAAAGGGGAAATTAAGGCAAGGTGGCCTTAAAAGAAAAAGTTTGTGAAATTTGACACACAAGCAGGCTTGGAAAAGTGGGCTGGAAATGCCACTTAGGGCCTATGGAAATGGCGCCATATGCAAGAGGAATGGGCCTAAGTTCGAAGTCACATGGGAAGCAAATAAAAGAAATTTTATTTTGCTACAAGGAGCAGAGAGAGGTGGACGGCACATGGCTATAAATTAGGAGCTTTTATTATTTTATAAATAGTGGATAAATAAGGGATTTATTTATCATTATTTTCAAGAGATAATTGTTGGATTAAATTCTTTTAATTTGAATAAAGAAATAAAGAGGAAAATAAGGGAGAAGTGATGGCCAAGTAAGGGACTTTGAGTTTAATAATTTCGGCTAAGTAAGGATAGTTGCTTTGAATTATCTTTTAATTTAAGTGATAATTAAAGGATAAAGTTATCAGATAGAGGAGTGGTGGCCAAGTAAGGGACTCCTTAGATGATAATTTCGGCTATAAAAGGAAGGAAGGAGGGCTACTCATCAATTTGTGCTTCCTCCTTTCTCTGCCGAATTCTTAGTGCTCTCTTCTCTTCTTTTCTTTCTTTTCTTTTGTCAAGTCGAGATTAAGTAATTGTTGGAACCTAGCCGAATATTTTCCTCTCCATTAAAAGCCATAGCCGAATCCTCCATCTTTATTCTTCCTTTTCTTTTCTTTCTAATCCCCCCGAAAGCCGAAAGTTGTGAGATCATCATCTAGCCATAGCCGAATCTCTAAAGGTTGAAGTGAAGGTGCAATCGATTTCTTCAAGTAAGGGTAAGATCTCATTCGGTTTCATCCTTTTTCTTAAGATTTGCCGAAATCTAGGACAAACCCCATTAATATCTTGTTGCCGAAACTTTGAAGAGATCTTTCGGGATTTACTAAGTGTCGACTACAAGGAAGGAGAAGTTCTTTTCCTGAAGGTACAGCATAGGCCACGTGTTCCCTAGTTATTCGGTGAGTTTTGGGATTTAGAATCCACAAGGTAAGTGTCTATAGCATTCGGCCAAGGCCATGTTTGGTAAATATATGTGTTCATTAATTATTCAAAAGCCGAAAACTAACCAAGTTAATTGATTCAATGCTTGGCCGAATGCAAGAAGAGTATAGCAGAGATTTCAAGACTTGATTCTTAAGTCAAACGGCAACAAGGTAAGTTTAAGTATACTAATCCTACTAGGATTTGGATTTATGGCCGAATGGCTTTTTATTAAAGTAGTAGGTGATTAATCAAATGTAGGGATTAAGGATCCAAGCATTAGATCAAGCTTTTCGGGATTTCAAGACCCTTTCGGTAAGTATGATAAGTTGTGGATATTTGGTTAAGAATTCGTATATTGATGATTAAATCGATTGTTCTGATTAAGTGTGTTGATGGAGGCGAATACCATTCAAGAAGGGAAAGGGAAGGTCTCTGTCCCCAAGTTTAAGAAGAGATCTGTTTCTGCAGTTAGGGATTGGCCACCGGGATGTGGACCAGCGTCAGAACAAGAAAGTAGGCAAATAGCCGTAGTATCGCCTAGTGATAGCATCAGTATCGAAAGCATAGTTCTCCAAGTGATCAGGTGTGTGATTAACCCACTGTTTTCCGGGTTTATGGTATATTGTATGTGTTGTGTAAATGCTAATATGTGCAGTGGCGATTGTGAATGGTTACCCTTAAGGGGTATATCGGAAATCAGGTCAGTGTTAATTATTAAGAATGTGAATATGCCAATGAGAATATGTTTGTATGTCGAATAGCATGTGCATGCATTATTTTACTATGTTATGACATTATCATATGTTGCATGTGCATGGGATGGGATATGAATGTGACTATCGAAGGAAAGGGTGTACTTTATGTATGTGGTCTAATGTTAGCCTTGTGTTACGTTAGCGCTTGATGTTAGCTATGTGCTTCATCAAGGGAGGTGTTGGCTAGGTGCCCACCTCGGCGGTTGATAGTTGTGTGCATCTTTGTGGGTGAATGATATGTGGGATCACTTAGGTGATCGGTGGCTCGACCACGGCCTTGAGCGACAAGTGCGCCAAGGTAAGATATGTGGGATCACTTAGGTGATCGGTGGCTCGACCACGGCCTTGAGCAGCAGGTCTGTCAAGGTAAGATATGTGGGATCACTTAGTTGATCGGTGGATTAGCCACGGCCTTGGGCGAGGAGTGCGCTAAGGTAGGTGTAACGGATGGACCCTAGGTTGGGTTGGGTGCACTTTGCATAAACTCATTATCTGTCATATGGGTTGATGATGAAATGGGTCAAGCCCAAAGTATGTGGAAATTATGTGGTTAGCTACCCTATTAGATGAATGTGATATGAATATGGGCCAAGCCCAGAATGTGATAACATGTGAATTTGATAATTGATATCTGATATATGGGTTAATATGTGGTTAACATGTGGGTGGAATTCAGTGGACTAATTACACACTCGAGTGTCCGTATGACTCACCCAATTTTTATTAAACATCGCGAGATGATTCGTAGTGATTGGACCGGGTTGGAGTGGATACGAGGTGGCCCATGCGAGAAGACATCTTCTTTATTTTATTGATTTATTACTAAGAACTTTTGTTTAATTATTTATTGTAATAAGGCCCAGTTAAAGTATTTAAGTATTTCTATTTGAGCATTTTTATTATGTTTAAGCTAGACGACCATTAAATTATAATTGGGAAGTGCTTTTAATTTTGGCAACTTATATTTTAAAAGCTTATAATAAAGTTTTAATTTGGATATTTTTATCAAGCTTATATTATTTAGAATTTTTAATTGGACATGGTTTTCAAATGACAAAATTTTTAATGTTTTTCCCAAAAGTGAAATCGGTCTTCAAACGTTTTTCCGCAATGGCATTTCAAATCGATTAAGTAACGAATGGGCCGGGTTTGGGGTGTTACAAATTGGTATCGAGCCGGTTCAAAACTCAGCTTTGAGGGTTTTGGGTCCAAAAATAATTTTTTCAAAGATGGGCTTTTCAAAAGTATGGGCTTTCATAAACTTTTCGAGTTATTCGGCATGGCACTGTATCTCGACCGCATGATCCACCGGTAAGTACCCTTGACTCTGAAGTGAAATGTGTATGTGAATGTTATAAGTATGAAGGAACGTAGATTAGTGAACTAGGATCTGTTGAACCCTAGGACTAGTGCACTCAAACACATGCATAAGACTTAAGGACTATTAAACAAACACCGTGAAGTAAGTCGTCGAGCTAGGGTGTGTGGCAAATGTGCGCATGTCTAGGAGTGGATTCGAGTAAGAGCTTGGTATTTAAGCGGTCCTAGAGACTCACCTCCTCTTTACTCGAATCCTACGCAGTGCGTAGTAAGTTCACCCTAACCAAGAGGACTTATTCACGGGCTAAACCAATCATTAAAACCCGAAAGGGACTAGCCATGCAGATTTTATAAATTCCTAGTTTTAAAATCCCTAAATTACCCTTTTAATTGTAGTAAAAGATTATTGTAAAATTTTTTCCAAAATATCTCAGATTTACAAAATTACAAAAATGCCCTTGTATTGTAAATTACTAAAATACCTTTAGTTTTTAAGATTTTCAAAAATACCCTCGACTTTTGTTAAAATATTTCTACTTTACAAAGATATCAAAACTTCTACATTTTACAAATAACAAGATACTGATTTGGAAAATTTACTTAAAGCCTTACGACTTCCAAAATTAAGAAATAACCTCGATTTACGAAATTTTTGCAACACCTCTCGATTTGGAAAACAAAATAACCCAGAGATTTTGTAAATTCTGAAATACCTTTAATTTGAAAAATATTTTGAATTGACCCGATTTATTACTAAAAATACCTGTAGGGAAAAGACGAAATTACCACAGGTAGGGAAATGGATGGAATGGCCATAAAAGTGTAGTGAATGATGTTGTGAATGAATGTGACTTCATGGAAAAATGAATGTGTCTCTGCTTATGAATGTGAATGTGACTCACGAGTTGGAGTAGTGAACTTGAACTAGAAACTTTGGTTGATCGAAAGAACTACTACGAACATCTCTTTTCATAAAGCCTGTCGCGAATAATCAGTGGAACAAAATTTCGATGCATAAAACTTTTTAATCAGATTAAATCGCGACGTTAGAAATGAGTTCTAGGGACGTGAACTTAGAGAGCGTGCCTAGAAAGTATGATGGTTCTATTAAGATCAGAGTGCGCAGCATAAGCGTAGTGCGGTGAGTTAAGATGTACGATTATTCGTTAATAAGTAATTTCGAGGACGAAATTATTTTTAAGGAGGGTAGAAGCGTAACATCCTGAAAAGGGCCTATGCATTTTTGGTTTAATTGTGCGAAATGACATATCTTATGTGTTATGAATATATTTTGAACACTTTTGGAAACACTGGAAATGTATGGAAATGTTAAGTTTAAAAGAGGAAAGTGAACATTTTTAGAACCTTGGAAATGTAAGAAAATGTCTTGTAAGGAAATGTCATGGAAATGTAAGGAAATGTCAAGTTTACAGAGCCGATCGAAAATTTTTGGAAACTTAGAAAGGACCTAGAAATGACGAGTTTTAAGGTTTAAAGGGGAAATTAAGGCAAGGTGGCCTTAAAAGAAAAAGTTTGTGAAATTTGACACACAAAGCAGGCTTGGAAAAGTGGCCTGGAAATGCCACTTAGGGCCTATGGAAATGGCGCCATATGCAAGAGGAATGGGCCTAAGTTCGAGTCACATGGGAAGCAAATAAAAGAAATTTTATTTTGCTACAAGGAGCAGAGAGGTGGACGGCACATGGCTATAAATTAGGAGCTTTTATTATTTTATAAATAGTGGATAAATAAGGGATTTATTTATCATTATTTTCAAGAGATAATTGTTGGATTAAATTCTTTTAATTTGAATAAAGAGATAAAGAGGAAAATAGGGGAGAAGTGATGGCCAAGTAAGGGACTTTGAGTTTAATAATTTCGGCTAAGTAAGGATAGTTGCTGAATTATCTTTTAATTTAAGTGATAATTAAAGGATAAAGTTATCAGATAGAGGAGTGGTGGCCAAGTAAGGGACTCCTTAGATGATAATTTCGGCTATAAAAGGAAGGAAGGAGGGCTACTCATCAATTTGTGCTTCCTCCTTTCTCTGCCGAATTCTTAGTGCTCTCTTCTCTTCTTTTCTTTCTTTTCTTTTGTCAAGTCGAGATTAAGTAATTGTTGGAACCTAGCCGAATATTTTCCTCTCCATTAAAAGCCATGGCAGAATCCTCCATCTTTATTCTTCCTTTTCTTTTCTTTCTAATCCCCCAAAAGCCGAAAGTTGTGAGATCATCATCTAGCCATAGCCGAGATCTCTGAAGGTTGAAGTGAAGGTGCAATCGATTTCTTCAAGTAAGGGTAAGATCTCATTCGGTTTCATCCTTTTCTTAAGATTTACCGAAATCTAGGACTAACCCCATTAATATCTTGTTGCCGAAACTTTGAAGAGATCTTTGGGATTTACTAAGTGTCGACTACAAGGAATGAGAAGTTCTTTTCCGAAGGTACAGACATAGGCCACGTGTTCCCTAGTTATTCGGTGAGTTTTGGGATTTAGAATCCACAAGGTAAGTGTCTATAGCATTCGGCCAAAGCCATGTTTGGTAAATATATGTGTTCATTAATTATTCAAAAGCGAAAACTAACCAAGTTAATTGATTCAATGCTTGGCGAGAATGCAAGAAGAGTATAGCGAGAGAGATTTCAAGACTTGATTCTTAAGTCAAGCGGCAACAAGGTAAGTTTAAGTATACTAATCCTACTAGGATTTGAATTTATGGCCGAATGGCTTTTTATTAAAGTAGTAGGTGATTAATCAAATGTAGGGATTAAGGATCCAAGCATTAGATCAAGCTTTTCGGGATTTCAAGACCCTTTCGGTAAGTATGATAAGTTGTGGATATTTAGTTAAGAATTCGTATATTGATGATTAAATCGATTGTTCTGATTAAGTGTGTTGATGGAGGCGAATACCATTCAAGAAGGGAAAGGGAAGGTCTCTATCCCCAAGTTTAAGAAGAGATCTGTTTCTGCAGTTAGGGATTGGCCACCGGGATGTGGACCAGCGTCAGAACAAGAAAGTAGGCAAATAGCCGTAGTATCGCCTAGTGATAGCATCAGTATCGAAAGCATAGTTCTCCAAGTGATCAGGTGTGTGATTAACCCACTGTTTTCCGGGTTTATGGTATATTATATGTGTTGTGTAAATGCTAATATGTGCAGTGGCGATTGTGAATGGTTACCCTTAAGGGGTATATCGGAAATCAGGTCAGTGTTAATTATTAAGAATGTGAATATGCCAATGAGAATATGTTTGTATGCCGAATAGCATGTGCATGCATTATTTTACTATGTTATGACATTATCATATGTTGCATGTGCATGGGATGGGATATGAATGTGACTATCGAAGGAAAGGGTGTACTTTATGTACGTGGTCTAATGTTAGCCTTGTGCTACGTTAGCGCTTGATGTTAGCTATGTGCTTCATCAAGGGAGGTGTTGGCTAGGTGCCCACCTCGGCGGTTGATAGCTGTGTGCATCACCGTGGACTGAATGATATGTGGGATCACTTAGGTGATCGGTGGCTCAGCCACGGCCTTGAGCAGCAAGTCTGCCAAGGTAAGATATGTGGGATCACTTAGGTGATCGGTGGCTCAGCCACGGCCTTGAGCAGCAGGTCTGTCAAGGTAAGATATGTGGGATCACTTAGTTGATCGGTGGATTAGCCACGGCCTTGGGCAGGGAGTCTGCTAAGGTAGGTGTAACGGATGGACCCTAGGTTGGGTTGGGTGCACTTTGCATAAACTCATTATCTGTCATATGGGTTGATGATGAAATGGGTCAAGCCCAGTATGTGGAAATTATGTGGTTAGCTACCCTATTAGATGAATGTGATATGAATATGGGCCAAGCCCAAAATGTGATAACATGTTGAATTTGATAATTGATATCTGATATATGGGTTAATATGTGGTTAACATGTGGGTGGAATTCAAAGTGGACTAATTACACACCGAGTGCGTATGACTCACCCAATTTTTATTAAACATCGCAGATGATTCGTAGTGATTGGACCGGGTTGGAGTGGATACGAGGTGGCCCATCTGAGAAGACATCTTCTTTATTTTATTCAGTTTATTACTAAGAACTTTTGTTTAATTATTTCTTGTAATAAGGCCCAGATTAAAGTATTTAAGTATTTCTATTTGAGCATTTTTATTATGTTTAAGCTAGACGACCATTAAATTATAATTGGGAAGTGCTTTTAATTTTGGCAACTTATATTTTAAAAGCTTATAATAAAGTTTTAATTTAGATATTTTTATCAAGCTTATATTATTTAGAATTTTTAATTGGACATGGTTTTCAAATGACAAAATTTTTAATGTTTTTCCCAAAAGTGAAATCAGTCTTCAAACGTTTTTCCGCAATGGCATTTCAAATTCGGTCGTAACGAATGGGCCGGGTTTGGGGTGTTACAGAATGAATAACAACATCAACAGTAACATTTGAAAAATAATAAATTAAATTAAAAAAAACTAATTTCAAAAAGAAAAATCGAATCAATTAGCAGAAATAAAGTGTGACAAATTAAAAAAACAAATAATTTATTAAAAGAACGAATTGAAATCATTGATACATATAAAAAACAAATGGCATATATGACAACTTAAGAATCAATAAGACATGAAGAGAACAAAAATCGTAGATTAAATAGTAATATGTAAAGAAATTTCAAAATAAACATTATGTATGTAAAAAAAAAGATGTAATGTATATTAATTTAAATAAATAGTATATATGAAATGAACAGTTCATTATAAAAATGTATATATGTAGATAGCAACATGTAAAAGTATTTGAAATGAATGAAAACGTACAATAAAATACGATCTCTAAAAAAATAGACTATATACTAAATTTAAACAGAAATATATACATAAAATATTATGAAATCAACAATATATACATAAAATAATTTTAATACTAATTATATATATGTATGTATAAATTAATAACATATAAGAGTATTTGAATTGAATACTATACCAATCTTTAAAACAAGAGACATAAAAAAATATTTGAAGTTAAACAATTATATAATAGATAAAAAAAATACAAATGGAAGCATAAGACAAATTAAAACATTGAAATATCAATCAAATAATTTAAAACAGTTTATATGATAAATAATAAATAAATTTAAATACTATAAAAAAAATGCGAAGATTATAAACAAAGACTAAGAAGATACTCAATTGAAATAATAATAAAACTGACAGGCTACTTTATAAGTAAATGGAATGATTTAAACAAAATTAAGGATCAAATTAAAAAGCGCTCAAATAATCGGGGGTTAAAATAGCAAATATTTAAACAACCAAAACGCAGCGTGCCGATTGGACCCAGTTGAAATGGCGCACAAATTATAGAGGTCAATTAAAAACGAAGAAAATGTATAACATAGTTAGTCAAATAGCAGCACGAAAGAACGGGACCAAACGCGCAAATATCCCTTCACCGCAGAAACGCGCGGATCCTGAGGGTTCTCGGGTCGGGTCAAGTCGGGTCATCTAATACGACACCGTTTTAGAGCCACTGAGTCAGGCCTAAACGGTGTCGTTTCTTGCGCTTTAATAAAACCCAAAACTAGACCTAATTCTAAGTTATCAGTCCCTTAAAACAGAGAAGAAAAGAAAAACCTAATTCTACACCCCGGATTTCTCTTTAATCCGCCGCCCCAAATGACCATCTGACTACCCCATACTTCAGAAATCAGTGACGACATTGGATGGAAACAAAGAATAACCCCTTTTCTGTGTTAACACATAGAAATATTTCAAAGCCGAACCCCCACTCCAGCTTCGATTTCGACGAAGCGCGTAGTAATCCAGTGACGGTGGTAAACAAGTAAAACACTCTTTCCGTTATTCAGTTTATTCGCATGCAAAGGAAGAAGCAAATCGAATACCAGTAGAACCAAAAAAAATCAAAAAAATTGAAATCGAAAAGGAACACCTTTTGATTCTGATTTCTGAATTCCTAAATTTTTGTATTATGTCTCTCAATTAGTATTCGTAAAAAAAAAAAAAACGATACATGATATTGATGGCTTTTTATAGCCATCGAAATACAAATTTTTAATTGAATATTTTCTGTACATTTTGCTGTTTTTCTGCTATTGGAGCCCCTGTTTTGCAGGTACAGATAGCGCGGACATGGCGTACGGAGGCGCGTGGGGCGTGCGGGGACAGAGCTGTGGAGCGCGTGGAGGCACGCACGGGGGAGGCTGCGGCGCTGGCTGTTTCCAGAACCCTCTAGGGTTTCTGGAACTTCAAAAATTTTGGGCCATTCGGGCCATTTCTAGAATTGGGTTAGGGTTATTTATTTGGGCCCTAATGTGGGTCATTGTAATTGGGTTTATTGGGCTATTTAATTTGGGTTTGTAATGGCAGAGGGACTATTTTGGACTTTTATTATTTGTTTTGTAATTTCTAGTTGCTTTTGTTTTGGTTTTATTTTTTGTTTGTTTAATTGGGCCCCGGGCGAAAATGGGCTTTTATAATGTATTTAATTTATATAACATAATTTATATTATAAAACTAAGTTTGTTGCAAGTTTTAGTGTTTTAATGTTGTAATGTTCCAATTAATCTAATTAAATATATACAAAAATTGTCCTTTTCTTGATTTATATTTTTTTAGAATAAAAAAGTAAAAACTTTGTAATATCAAAATCGCAAGAAACCCCTAAAATTGATGGTTTGATGGTGTGGTCCTAGAGGTATATTTCCGCGGGGGTTGACGTTCACGTTGTGGGTGATTGCGGTGATCAACATCCTCTTCAGTCACAGGTGGGGGTGTGCGAAACATGGAAGAAAAATCATATGCCCCAAACGCCATCGATGAACTTGAGCCGAGAGGAGTGCCATACTGCGGTGGATACGACCCAGGAAGAGTGGAGTACTACGGTGGATTCGAGCCGGAGGGAGTGCTGTATTGTGGTGGATACGGGTCGGGAGGAGTACTATACTGCGGTGGATATGGGCTAGGAGGAGTGCTGTATTGCGGTGGATATGACCCAAAAATATCAAACCCGGAATGGTATCCGTGTCCTGACGAGCCCGGGAAATAGTCATTGACCGGCAAATTCGGATGATAAGAACTATCAGCCGAACGTGTATGCGATCGCTCAAACTTGGCCTCCGGCTGTGGCTAGGGCTCGGGCTCGGGATCTTGCTCTGGCTCTGGCTCGGCCTCTATATCGACCCATCGCTCGTACGCCCAGTGTCTTTGCATGTGCGGGGATTCTGATCGATCGCCCACCAAGTAAATATAGCTTTTCCGTAGTAGAGTACCATTGTATGTACTCTAGCGATGGTTGCAAATCGGAAGAAATATCTATCTGAGGTCTCCGCGCCATCCGATTATCCCACACTGTAATATATTTCCGATGCACAACCCCCAATTATTTCCATGTTTTCCTCTTTTGGTGATCAAGTGAATATTCCCCACCTACATTGGCAGATCTGGGATATACTGGATGCAACCAAACTGCCGGAGTACTTGATCCCCGTTATACCACTCGAATGTCTGAAAATTGATAATTGGTGCGTTAATGCACCACGAGTGAGAATGAATGTGGGCAGATGAGGGTATAACAACCGCAATTTCTGGTCTCCGATACGGCATCCAAATAAACTGTACGATTAATAACATGGTTAAAATTTAACACGGTTTGAGCAAGATATACAAAGTAATTACATGTCACGAATATTAGAATAGCTTACCCCTTCCCCGGCATGTTGGTCAATCATCAGATGATATATCGGGACAGTGTACGATCTCCCGATACCCGGATAAAAACTCCATCTACGAAAACAAATTTCAAGTAAATATATATCGTTAGAATAGTATCATTATAAAGAAATTTTCAATTAATAACAAGTTAAATTTTATCATCTATTCACTAGTGGAAATATGTATGGTTGGTGTCTAACCAATGCCAAGAATGACATCCGATAAAGAGCCCATGACTGCAGCAATACAAGGCATCCGCCTATGTCTACGGCATCAGGCTTTGTCGTCCAACAAAGCTCACGATACAACATAGCCAGAACTACGGAACCCCAACTATACGAGCGAACATTCTGCAAATTAGCTAATATGGGTAAATACATCAAATGAACCTTGTTGTTGTTCGCATCGGGCATTAGTACACCCCCTATAATATGCATAATGTACGCTCGAGCTGCGCACATCAACTCATGCTCAGTGGCATTAACTGATAAATGTTCAAAATTGGCTTTCAACCATGTAAATTTCAAACCCGTAAAATTGGACGCATCATCGACGGACGAGACTCCTAGTAGGCTATAACAAAGGGCAGCCGGCTCAGCTATTGCACTTACGCCCGTTACGTCACTCCCGTCGATTGGGAGCCCAAGTTGTAATGCAACATCCTCCAGAGTGTCAGTGCACTCCCCACACGGCAAATGGAAAGTGTGGGTCTCCGGGTGCCAACGCTCGGCAAATGCAGATATTAAATCGCATCGCAAATCAAGCGTCGAATCAATCTTTGACCGAATCCGGCTAACTCCAAGTATGGCATCGATCGTGCATCAGGAGAATATCCTAAACCATTCACGACCCCTTAATGCGCGATGCGAGCCACGGCGATGATAAATTTACGAAAATAGTTATAATAACATAATTTATTTCCGTAAATTACGTAGATCATTTTTAAGGAACCCGTGATTAACAAATAACAATATATTACCATATTATTAAGCGTGTTTGATATGTGACCATCGTTTTTAATCAATGGAGCCATTGCGATACTGCAATTTCAAAATAAATTTCGGTTATTAATTTCAAAGTTTGATGGATTTTAAATATTTTTCAAAATACCTAAATTTTATCTTTTGCTTTTAATTACAAAAAAATACCAAACAGTTTTTTCCACATCAAAATATTAAAATACTAAAAATAATATGCTAATAAAAAAACATAATATAAACGATACATAATAAATACGAATATTTTTATTATTATTTTAAAATGATAATAAGTAAATTTTTATATTAAAATACTAAAAATAACATGCCAATAACAAAAACATAACATAAATGATACATAATAAATACAGATATTTTTATTATTACTTTAAAATGATAATAAGTAAAATTTTTTGGTTTAAAATATAATATATATAATAACACGCCAACTTAATTATTGTCAAAAATATAATTATTTTTCATAAAAGTTCAAAAGAAATTTCATTTTTAATATTTATAAAAAACATAAAATAAAATTTAAAAACATAAACTCTTATTCTCAATTATAAAATCTTAAAAAAATAAAACATATAAACTAATTCCTAATTTATCTCATAAATTCCAAATTCCATATCAATGGTCTCATCTTTTACCTACATAAAAAAATATTAAAATAATCAAAATAATAACATGCCAAATAAATTTCATAAAAAAAATTATCTAATCAACCTAAAACACACATAACAAATAAATTACATAAAATAATAAAATATTCTTTGTATATAACATAAATAGGCTTTTTTACTTCAATAAACATTAAATTAAAAATAAATTATGAATGAATAAAAATATAAAATAAATACAAACATACCTTAATAGCTCTTTTTAACCAAATAATACATTACAAAAATAAATTTTAAAATTAAATCCGAATTAAATCAACAATAATAACAACAAAAACAAATTAAATTAACATTAATCTATTAATTAATAACAAAAAAAAACCTTTTCTTTTCTATTTTTTTCTTCTCTTTCTCCTTCCCTCTCTCTATTCTCCTCTTTTTTTCTTTCTTTTTCCCTACCCTTCCCGCCCTCCCCTTCTTCTTCTTCTCTTCTTTTCTTCTCCTTCCCTTTCTTCTCCTTCACCCACCCACCAGCAGAAAATGAAATTGGGGACCATTATAAGGTCCCCAAACACATAAAAAAATCAAATATGTTAGCATGCAGCCGTCCCATCACTGCGGTGGGTGCCGCCTCTGACAGCCCCTCCACCGGTGCCGCCTCTGGCATCCCCTCCACCGGTGCCGCCTCTTCCCTAGGCACGTGCCATCATGTCACCATTTTTTTTTACTGTAACCGGTCAGAAATTGAAGGTGGTGCCACCTATGCACCACCCTCCACCACTTCAAATATACCATTTTGATACTTAATCTTTAGAACACCCTATTTTAGTATTTTTTTTTTTATATTATTAGGGTGAAAAACCCCACCAACTCGTATGTATATAAAGTATATACTTGGGATGTTTAATCTAACTTAACATATGACATGAAAAAAGAAAAGCGAGTAGGTGGCTGTAATTGGTAAATAACATAAATGATTCCACATACTATATGAATGAAAATATTTATATATTAAATTTATATGAAATTTTGATATAAAATTATATATCGAAATATTTTTTGTTTAAATTTTATACTTGGTTAGCAAATTGCGGAAAAATATTTTCGTAATTAGAATAAGTTATATTTTGTGAATAGTTTAGTCTTTTTATTTTAATAAAAAACAAGTAAAGCTATACATACAGTGAGATTTTAACTCACGTCAATTGAATTAGTGAAACCTTAAATTTATCACTCAACTAAAATTTTATTTTATTATTTTTATATATATATATTTTAATCTATGCTATTATAAAACCCCTGACCGAATTGGTGTCACAAGTCAACTCGAAATCAACTCACGATTGATGATAAAACCCTGATAAATAATTGTAGTGCATTTAGTATTATTTATATGATACATTTGTGTGTTTAAATGTCGTTTTAAATAATTTAATCTAATTTTTTATTTTAATATTGTACTTATTTCATATGTTATTATGATTAATTAGTTTCAAACCATATGTTTCTTTATATGTTATTTTTAAACACACATTTGTGTTCTAAATCTGTAATTTCCACACACATACACGTGTGATAGAATTTCTAATTCTTGTTATGTGTACGTATTTTCTAGATTTATCAAAATATAGAAAAAATTAAATGCCATAAAATTTATAGGCATAATGATAAATTTAGCCTATAAAGTTTACCTCTTTTGTCACATCGACCCTAATTCTATTTTTGGATCACTTTGACCCCCAACCTTCAAATTTTAGTCAAGCTGCTTTCTTAGATGGAAAAGTTGCCTTCACTATTAAAATCTTAATGGTACTAACGTGATAACTCGTGTGACAATTAACATATACTTCATAAAAATATTTTAGAAATTCAAAAGTTCATAAAAATTAAAAATATATATCCATGTAAGCAAAAGCAATGAGGTGCACATAGATTATTGCGTAAGCTACCACATCAATGTAGGTAAAATTTTAACAATTTAATAAGTTTTTTTTGCAAAAAAAAAAAATCGATTAAAATTATAATGTTTAGAGCTAAAGTGATCCAAAAATAAAATTAGGGTCAAAGTGACAAAGTAAACATTAAAAGCTAAATTTATCATTATGTCAAAATAATATTAATTGCATTGTAAAAAAAAAATTAACTTTTAAATAATTTCACACTGAGTTGAGACCATGATACCAATTTACTTAAAGCCCTAATATATACTATAGATTGTGAGATAAATTCATAAAATTAATTTCTCATTTGTTAATAAGTCCATGAGTTAGATTAACCAACCATTAATACAAAAATAAAATAACTAAAAATAGAAAAATGTATAATTGAAAGAAAATGAGATGGAAACTGCACCTATCTATCCTTATTACAAAACTTCTCCATGAACTAGGTTAATTAGCTATCAACTCAGTTGAAAAAAAATATATACATTTCATTTTAAATTATAACAAATATTATTAAGACGGTGATTTTGTCTTTTTATTATCTTTTCATAACTTTTTCAATATATAGTATGTGGAGTTTTGCCTCGCATTTTGGACTAAACAGTGTCTGACATCGCAACGAGGAAGTGTTCTTTGTCCCGACGAGCAACCGATGTCATGACGAGAAGAAAGCCCTCGTCCTGATAACGTGATGCCACATCATGACGTGACGACGTGCAACTTAAGTTTTTCGATTTTCTTCTCCAGTTAAACTTTGTTTTTAGTTTTCCACTTAAAATTTGATTATCCTAGGGGTTGTTGTAGTCATATATGCTACGAATTTCAGCCTGTAAATAAGCCTTAGTTACTCTAGGTTTACACACAACAAAAATATTCAGATTGAGAGAATTCTGTAATTGTTTTTGAAAGGTTTTGTTTTTGGGACTTCGAGTTTTTCTTTAATTCTCTCCATCTTTTGTACTCTCTTTTATTATAGTGAAATCTCCTTTTGCCCGTGGTTTTTTATCCTCATGTGAGGAGTTTTCCATGTAAAATTTACGTGTTCGATCTTTTCGATTTTATTTTATTTACTTTTTTGTTGCATACACGGATTAATTCCCTATAAAATGGTATCAGAGCTAGTTCAATTTTCGCATTCATCCTGTTCAGAGATGGCAGCATCAAGGTTTGATATCGACAAGTTCGACGGCATTGCCAATTTTAGTCTATGGCAAGTTTGCATGTCAGCAATTTTGATCCAGAGTGATCTTGAGAGGATCCTTGCAGCGAGGAAACCTGACGACTTGAAACTGTAACCTCTCAAACCCAGCCTAGGCGTTACGATCAAATCATGAAAACCATATTGGACACCTTAGTGTCGAACCTACTCTAATGACAGTTTAAAACCTTCAAGTACTCTCTTTTATAAAACTGTGGTTTCCATTGTTAACTTTGGTAAACGTTCCTTTACTTAGTCCAACTATACTTTAGTCAAATAGCGGATTCGGTGAATTTTTATAAAACCTAATTGTCGGCATTTCTTTAGAAAAATCATTTTGAATACCTTCTTAGCAATGGAAAAATATCATTACTAGTCAAATTATTAACTTAGCCATGTATCATGCATAGTCTAATTTCAATATGCAAGATTCGTAAAACTAATCCAAGTATGAATGTCATGCATGCATGGTAATGCCCAAAACACAAATAGTCCGAAACCATAGTTTTAAATAACTTACAATCCAAAATCTGAATAACAAAAATAATGAGAAAATAAACCAAAAATAAAATTAAAGTAAAGTAAAATAATATGAAGAAATTGAGTCCGAAGTCTATCGTACATTCGCATGCCAATTCCGATCCTGAGTTTATTCATTACTTGAGAAGTTAAGGTAATGGGGTGAGCTTAACAAGCTCAGTGTGAGACTAAACAAACATGCATTAAGCATTCATTCAAGCAATTTATAGAGATAACCATAGCACATTCAAACATGATCAATAACAATTTAAATGCACATCTGAGATCCTACCCATACCATCCGCTACACACCACAAGTTCCCTAGAACTCGTCTGCCAAACTCCAACAAATGCGAGCATAGCTTTGATGTGGTAAAACCACCAATAATCAATAATGCATAAAATCTGCTGAATATCAAATAGTGCGATACAATCGCGAATAACATATAATATGCGATAAAATTGCCAATCCCCTCGATACTCCAAATGCAGTGCACTGACTACGAATATATGCAGACTTAATATGCCGTTGGTACTCCACGGAACTCCTCCGTCAACCACAAAATATCCCAACCCAATGCATATGTAATATGTCACACAAACTCATACATATTCATATTTCAATACTTTTCATATTTATTTGACATGTTCAACATGTCCTCAATAATCACATACTTTCGGTAAAAGGAAACAGTGTTCCAATTTCCAAATTACCATTAAGATGGTATCTATTAATATCATTCAATTTCACATACTTTACGAATTTCATTGTGCATAAATAGCAACCTCATGAATATACATCATAGCAAATATTTCATGCATTTAAATCATACATAAACCTAATATCTCAATAATTCATACCATTCAATCAAATATTCTAATATCATATAATACAATTATGCATAGCAATATCAATCACACATTCATACTATCAAATTAGCAATTTTTCCAACACATCAATCTTTTAAGGCTTAAAACGTACTTGGTTTGGCCACTCACAAAACTAATATTTTGGCTATTAAGCCAATCCAATCAGCAAGCTAATTTATCAAATATAACATGACATTTATTATTATCAAATAAATTTACGAGTTTAGGACCCACACCTTATTTCTCGCTTCCTTGCAGCACACTAGCGAATCTTCTAATTTTCCTTAATAAATTCTTTTACAAACCTAAACCAAAATTCAGTATAAATTCAATAAATTTACCTTTAAACCAGCCCCCAAATACCCACTTATGGTTTCAAACCAATCTTCAAAATTATAACTATTTTACGAATCCAAACTAGTTAGATTTCTTACATTGTTTTGATGCGAATCGTATGTGCGATTGTTCTTCAGCTTTACGGTTGATTTGGGACGTTCGGGTCAACACCTAATTCAATAATGTACTGGAAAATCAGTAGATAATAATTATTAAATTCCTTCATCTAATCAATTCATAACCTTTACCAAACAATTATGACGAAACAACAAACTAATTTACACTTAATTGCACTTACGCTTCCCAATTTGTGAGTTCCGAATGGCCAATCGATCAAGAACGTTTTTCCCTAGTTGATATGGGTTTAAAGGCTGATTAGAAGCGTTCAAGCACTCAAATTAATGCTGAATTTAAATGGGCAAGATTCAAGAAACAAAACAGTCCCCTTTTCTACACATATGCGCACGCACCACCACCCATGGTGGCTAGAATTGGGGCTGAATTTTAAAACGATTTGAGATCTAATTAAAATCTGGAAAAAAATACCTTTAAAAAAAATTAAAAATTCCCCAAATTATAGATCTCGAAATTTAGTTTTTTAACTTACAAGATTACCCAAGAAATTAAAAGAAAAAAATGTCTTACACAAGCTAATGGAGATGGGCGGCAATGGCACTTTCTTGGCAAGGTTGGAGTTGATCTTGGAGATTCAAGATTTTAGTTTTGGGGCTTTTTCTAATTGAAGAAAAATGGCAGCAAGGTAGGGATGAAGATGATGCTCAATCTTGAAGACAAAAGAAAAAAGAAAAAAGAAAAACCAAGAGTGAATGGTGGTGATAGGTACGACGACAATAATGGTGGGAGAAAGAGAAAAGAAAGAAAGAAAAATAATGATCAAGAGAGGGAGAGGAGGTTAGGGACGGCTAAGGTAGGAGAAAAGAGAGTTAGAGGCTGATAATTTTGAGTAAAAATCATATTTATACTTAGGTTTACTAAGCTTGGACGGCAACACATTAAAAACAAGATAATTTTGCAAAAGATAATTTATTTTGCAAGAGTTATTTTGCAAGAGATGAGACTTGAACTTGGGACCTCCAACTAAGTTTCATGCTTCTACATTTAATAACCTTATTTTTTATTGAGCTAAATTTTGGGATGTTATAGGAATAGCCAAAATGGGATAGGTTAGATAAAAAAACTCTATCCAAAATTCAATTATGTCTAACAAATAATGTGTTACCAGAGGTTTTGAAGGAGGAAAAAACATATATGTTATGGAAGAAACTGAAAGCCTTGTACATGACGAAATCCTTGGCCAACAGGTTAATATTAAAACGTTTCTACACATTCAGAATGGCCGAAGGTGAGTCTATTAGAGCTCATATTAGTGAGTTTGTTACCCTTCTTAACGACTTAAAGAATCTCGAAGTAAAGATTAATGATGAGGATCAAACTATGTTATTGTTATGCTCTTTTCCCTCTTCTTATAAAACTTTCAAGGAAACTTTGATTTATGTGAGAGATCATCTCCCATTTGAGGACGTGAAGGGAATCTATTGAGTAAGGATAAACTCAACAACGAGTTAGGCCCAAACAGAAAGTCAGATGGGCAAGCCTCAAATCTAGTTGCAAGAGGCAGATAACAATCCAGAAAGCCAGACCGAAACATGTCTAAAGCGATATCTAAATCCAAGAACCGTGACAAATACTGTGGCTATTGCAAAAAGGTGGGCCATGTTAAGGTAGAATGCTAGAAACTTCAAAATAAAATTAAGAAGGATGTAAAAAATGAAGAGAAAGATAAGTAGAAAGCCAAAGTTGCTGATGCTAGTGTAGCCAAAGATAGAAGTGCTAATTTCTTATTGGTGTTGACAAGCAAAAGCTCTAAGCTTACTTCTGAATTGATCCTAAATTCAGGGTACTCCTATTACACGTGTGCCAACAAGGACTAGTTCTCCACATACAATTCGGTTGAAGGTGGAGTTGTGTTGATGGGGAATAATTCTTCATGTAAGATAACCAACACAGGAACCATACAAATCAGGATGCACAACGGAACAATTTTGACACTGTCAGATGTCAAGTATGTGCCTGAATTAAAGAAAAATCTTATCTCATTGGGAATTTTGGATTCTAACAGTTGTAGGATCGTTATTGAGTCAAACGGCTTAATTTTTTTTTCGTGAGGCTCTCGTTATGATGAGAGGATAGAAAAAGGGAAATCTATACGTTCTGCAAGGTTCAACAGTAACTGGTGCGGCTGCAATTACCGAAGAATAGCTAAAATCTTCGCAACATCGAGACAAGGAAGACCCCGACATCATGAGGACGTGACGTCCCTACAATGACATTCTCTACATCATGACGCCACGACATGATTCTTTCGCTAGCGTGTAACAACCTAATTTTCAGTGGTGTTGAAAACAATGATTCGAGATCACTAAATCCGACGAGTGAGTTTGAAAATTTAATAAATTAATATTTACTAGTGAAGTAAGATTTTAGAAATATTTTTGAATTAGTGAATTTTGTGATTTAAAATAATTTATTAGGTAAATTGGGTCGAAAAAGAGGAAACGAGACCTCGATTTCATAAATTGAGCAGTGTCATTGAGTTAGTATTAAAGTTTCGTTAGAAAATTTTAATGTTTTTGATAGTTAATTAATTAAAAAGGACTAAATTAAGAAAGGTGCAAAACTTGTTAAAATGAGTAAATAGGTTAAATAGTAATTAAAGAAGGATTTAAAAGGAAATTAGACCCAAATTATATGGGATGGACGGTATGGGTATAGAAATAGACAAGAAAACAATGTGAATTAAGGACAAAATTGTAAATTTTGTAAATTAAACAAATAAAACAATGACTAAATAGAAAATCTAGATGCTTCTTCATCATTCTTCAGCTAAAAGCGCCATAGGAGAGTCCTCTAAGCTGGGTTTTCATATTTTTTGCACCATGTAAGTTCAATTCTTGCTCTTTTCTTGTAATTTTTGTGTTTTTAAGACTTTTACAATTAGGTCCAACTATTTATTTCGCTAGTTTTTGATTCTATGGGTAATTTTGAAAGTTACTATTGATGAGTGCTGGGTATTTATGATGAATTAACATGAAATTGAAGCTTTAATTTTATTATATGATGATTTTATCAAGTGATTTTAGTAGAAATTGATTTTAAGACCTAATTGTGAAAAAGTTTGGAATTAGGGTTTGATGTTGAAATTATGAATATCAAAGGCTGTATAGTAGTCTAAAATAATTAGATAAAGTTTTAATTGAGAAAAATTAGCTCAATTGATGGGTTAATTGATCAGGGACTAAATTGTAAAAACTATAAAATTTAGGGTAAAAGTGTAATTTTGAAAATTGAAGGGCATGTTTTGTGAATTAAATTATAGTTGAATTAGATGCTAATGAATGAATAATTTTACATTATAGATCAAGTACCCGGCGATAAACGTGGAAAAGAGAAATTAACAAAATAGTCCCTGAATTTCTACAACTGCTACAAACTACCCCAGGTAAGTTCATATGGTTGAACTTTCATGATTAATTGTTAATTTAGGAATGATTTAATGTATTATTTCATATTATTGTTATTGAATTATGATTATTGTAATAATATGAAAATCGAATTGAAATTTCAAATTAAGTGGAACGCAGGATTGAGTACGATGTTTCTTGTTACAAGATGAATTGACGGATAAGACCATGGTTGGATCATGGTAAAGTGTTAAATATAAGACCATAGCTGGGCTATGGCATTTTAGTGAAAAGACCATAACTGGGTTATGGCATTGTGAACGTAAGACCATGGTTGGACCATAGCAGTTTATGTACAAGTGTAAGACCATAGGTGGGCTATGGCATCCTGATGATAAGACCATAACTGGGTTATGGCATTATGAGTGTAAGACCATGGCAGGGCCATGGCAATATACGTGTAAGACCATAGTTGGACTATGGCATCAAGAAAACGATGTACTCAAATCTGTAAGACGTTCTCTAATTTAACAAGTATTGGTAAGTATCATATGGATTTATTGTGAGAGAATCTATGAAGTATTTGATATTGAGTTCAACTAAGTGAATTATATTAATTGAAATTGTGATTGGCAGACAAGGTTAGTGAATTGCTATATTTAATGTTTTATTATAGTTTGTTCGATAAGATTTATTTTTTTTAAAGCATATGAACTTACTAAGCTTCTATAAGCTTACTCTTGTGTGTTTAATGTTCCTTGTAGATTGACGTGAGTTCGGAGGGTCGGATCAACACATCGGGCCACACTATCTAGATTTCTTGGTAGATTTTGTAATACAACCTATGGTTTATATGACATGTATAGGATTAGTTTAGAAATGAGTTAAACTTGAAATATGGTTGTGAATGATACTTATGTTTATGTTTGTATGCATATACTTAGTAGTAGTTTTTACTAATCAATGAATGGAATTAAAATAGTAAGTTTATGCTAATGAGTTTTATGATGACATATTGTATCTAAAACATGATTTTTGGCTTGTATTGGTTACTTGGTTGGATTATATTGGTATATAAAAGTGTTGTGTGTAGGTTGATAGTAAAAAGGGTGAGAAAAGTGGCCTTAAAATAGCCTATTTTCGTCCACATGGGTAGAGACACGGGCGTGTGTCTCCACCGTGTGTGACACACGGCCAAGCACATGAGCATGTAATTTGGCCATGTGTCCCCTGCATCTTAAAATTGAGAAACAGAATGCTCAAAATTGAGCACACGGGCAGAGACACTGGTGTGTATCTCAGTCGTGTGAGGTATACGGCCTAGCACACAGGAGTGTGGTTGGCCGTGTGACTTAAGTCAGGGAGTTACACGGGATAGGACATGGCATGAAGCATGGGCATGTCAAAAGGTCACACGGGCATGTTCCTTGGCCACACGGGTGTGTGTGCCCTGCACCAAGGAAAAAAATTAAAATTTTACGAAAAATTCTCTGAGTTCCCGATTTAGTCTCGACTTGCATATAATGCTTAAAATTGGGCCTCGAGGGTCCATTCAAGGGACAATATGATTATTTTTTTTATTATGAATAATAAATGACATGAATTATATGTAATTGTAAAAGTAAATTCCTGTAATACTCCATAACCCTATTTCGACAACAAACACAGGTTAGGGGTGTTACATAGCGATTCCAATTCAACTAAATTTTGGCACATGTGACTGGGTCATATGAGTGAGAAAGGTATGACAGTCTTGTGCAAAAAATGTCTTCTCAAAGATAATGGAGTTGGTAAGTTAGGTTTCTACGAGCACTGTGTTTTCGAGAAGCAAACTCGAGTCAGCTTCAATTCAACAGTGCACATAACAAAAGGGAATCTTGATTACATTCATTCCAATTTATGGGGCTTGTCTCCTAATATCTCAAAAAGAGGTAATAAATATTTCCTAACTCTTATTGATGATCACTTTAGAAAAGTTGTGGTTTATTTCTTGAAACAAAAAAGCGAAGTCTTCGGAATCTTCAAACAATGGAAGGCACTATTAGAAAAATAAACTGGAAAATCTATGAAGCGGTTGAAAACGGATAATGGCCTTGAGTTCTGTTCATCAGAGTTTAACAATTTCTACAAACGAGAATGAATTGAAAGACATCAAACCATTGTTGGAACTCCGTAGCAAAATGGAGTTGTAAAAATAATGAACAGAACTTTGCTGGAAAAGGTTTGATGAATGCTTTCTAATGCAGTCTTAGGGAAGAAATTTTGGGCTAAACTCGTAAATCAATCAAGTTATTTTATGAATTGATCTCCTCATCGAGCATTGAATGATAAAGTTCTAGAGGAGATATGGTTAGGTAATCCTCCCAATTATCCTGATCTTAGAATTTTTTGTTCTTCTGCTTATGCTAAAATTAGTTAGGGAAAGCTCGATCCAAGAGCCATTAAATGCATCTTTCTGGGATACTCTATTGGTACAAAAGGTTTTGATAAACCGTAAAAGTAACATATTTTAGGCCCAAATTTAGCATACTTTTGGATGATTTATCCCTTGATTTATGTAAAAAGGTTCTCTTAATCCTTTCTTTTCATGTTCTATACTCAGGAAAGCACCGGAGGATGAAAAGAACGCAAAACGGGCTTAAAACGGGACAAATGGGCCAAAGCATGAAATCGACACGGCCTGGACCAAAGATCACATGGCCGTGCCTCCTTAAAGATCTCGGACACGGCCTGGACCATGATTTACACGGCCGTGCCTCATTAAAGAAGTCCGAGCACGGCCTGGCCATGATCCTCACGGGCGTGTGCCATGGCCGTGTCTCTGTCGCTGGAAAGAGCAATTTCACTCGGATTTGGATGCTTGGAGGCAAAGAAACACACTTCAAAGTCTAATTAAACCCCCAATTAGGAATTGCACTCAAATTAGGATACTTGGAGGCCAAGTAACACATCTCAAAGCCTATATAAACACCCTAGGGGCAACTTAATCGGGAGTTCAATGAAACCCTGTCGAGGGGGAGCCCAAAGCCATCGTCTAGGGGCGTCGTGCTAGGCCAGAGAAGGCTGATTTGTGGGGATTCACTCAGGGATAGCCAGTTGATCCATCTCAAGAAGCCAGAATTATACTCAAGACGGAGAATCTCTCCTTCAATTCCTTCAGGGGGTTTTAGGGATTTCTTATGTTTTGTTTTATCTTTTCTCTTGAGATGTTTTCCTTTATTGTTATGAACTAAACCCTTGGATACATTCAAGGGGATGAAACCTATGATGAATCTTGTTATTGTTTTCTGAATTATATGATAAATACTTAGTTTATTCTTAATTATGTGAGCTTAATCCAAATTTAATGTGCTTAGGTGGAGGAGGAATAGACCCTGCCTAAGAGTAGATATAACATAATTAAGCGGAGTTGATCGCACGCCTAGAGATAGGGTGACGAGATTTTGCCGGATTAGGGTGAAACCTAATATGGGAATCCATAGATCGATTTACTGCTATTCTAGGGGGTTATTATAAGAGAACGAGAGTTCCACTAATTAACCTAGGGTTAGACGTTATTCGCCTCGAGAGAGGGTTTAATATACGTTAGGGAGTCTTACGGATCAAACTAAGTGAATAAATCGTATGGTTCAGTGTTAGATAACAAGTGAAGTCTAGGTGGATTCTTCCTAGGGTATCATCTAAATCAACTGAGTTTTTCCCAAGTTATTTTCCAAATTCATTCTTCTTTGTCTTAGAGTCTTTAGTTTAGTAGTTAATTAATTTAGATTAGATAAACAATCTCTCTTTATTTTTAGGCTAGATAATAAAAAAAAAGTTAGTATTAGTACTTTTAGTTCCTTTGGGTTCGATAATCCGGTCTTGCCTAAACTATACTACTGTTCGATAGGTGCACTTGCCTCAATCGTTGTCAGAGTTAGTTTCCAGGTTCGATCATTCTTTTTATAAATTTTAAAGCTCTGATTCACAGCGATCAGGTTTTAAGTTGTAATGTTTGAAATCTGACAAAATAATTGTTAGTAGAGATGTTACATTTGATGAAATTGCCATGTTTCGATCAGAAAATGAGACATTTCCTTTTAAAGACACGACAAATTAGAGTGTCTCGAGGAAGGTGGAGTCAAAAGCCAAAATAGAGGGTGATGTCGCGACGACGCGAAGAGCCTCGTCGCAACGTCACGATGAATAGGATCGTTGTCCTGATGAAAGAAAGCGACGACGTGACAAAATCTCGATTCTTGTGAAATTGAAGTTGTTTCGAATCAGTTTGGGACTTCATCTAACCCTTAGGTACCTTCACCATCTCAGTTAACTAATCATAAGTTAGCTCATGACAGGAAAATGCGAGAAATTTGACCACTACAGAAATATTTTGAAGGAAACCTAGTGGCTTATACTCTAAATGTTGCTGAAAGCATTGATTCAATCGATCCTTCTATTGGGAAATGTGCTCATATTGTAGTAAACATGTAACTGTTTTCTATTTATTTGAATGATGAATAAGTAAATAAAGTTAATGTCACATTTCATATTATGTCTTTTGTATTTCTATCTTTTATATTTTGCATGAATAGCAAAATTGTGACAAGCAAATATTAGCTCATTGATTGTCTAAGTTCAAACTGAAGATAAGTGGCATTGTAAGAACATTTACATTGCAAGAAAATCAACTTACTTTAGTAGATAATTTAAATAAGTCCATAATCTCGTAAAAGAATCGAAGTGAGCATTTGATTCAAATACTGAGAAGGATTATTATGTCGTCTACAATTCCAATTGAGGAGATTGCTAGTCTTGTCTATTGGAGTAGTTAACTCCACGAGTAAAGACATAGATGTATTCATTGGTCGAATGATACATTGGACTGGATCCAAGATAAATTAATTCTGAATCCGTTAGTAAATTAATTCACTTGTGATGTTTATCGTGTGATTTACCTAAATCCTGAGTTAGTCACTAACCATGCGTATGCAATTCAGGTGCTTTGATATAAGTGGAGGCTTATGCTTTAAAGATTATCGAGCCCATAGCTTGTATGTTGTGTACATGACTTGTGTATGGCATGACTTTACTAGCAACAGTGAAATTCATAGCTCAATTAAAGAGTTAATGATATCCTCTCATTGGCATTGTGTGTGTAAACAACCCATTTTGCCCGGGCTTGTAACAAACCAAAACTAAAATGAAAAATAAATCTCCAAAGTCTTACAGTCCATTTACAAGCAATGGCCCACCACTACCCAAACAGATACAACCAGCCCAATACCCCAAACAGACCCATTTACACCCGTGGCCCAATACCCTAAAAACAGACCCTGACCCGAACTACCTAGACCCATATATTCGTGGCCCAAAAGGCCCAATACCTAAACAAGTTTTAGTAGCCTAGGGTTTCTGGGAAACCTTAGGCGCCGCAAGCAAGAATCCCAAACGTCGCGCCGCAATAGATTCCTCGCGCCCAGGCCACCGTTCGCGCCGCAATCCTCGCCGCAGCACCCCAATCGCCGCGCCAAGCCTTCGGTCGCACCACGATCTGCGCCCGAATCGCGCCATCATCGCCGTGTTCTCCGCTACTCTCCTGCACAAGAAGGGAAACAACAGCAAGAATAGGCAACAAAAATCTTTTCATTTTTTATTTTTATTTTTCAAGGCTATAAAAGCCTGATTTATTTTGTAATGGGGACACACGGAGGGAAACAAATATACGCCGAGAGAAACAAAAAAAATACAGAAATACAAACAGAAAAGATTTTTTTTAGCAGAGGTGATTCTTTATTCTATTTCGATTCTTTTTATATTTTCTTTCTGATCTACACATTTTTATAAAAAAAACTGTTTCAAAAATACATAAAAAGACTACCTTTTGACTCGCGCTGAAAAGAGGAAAATCTTGGACCTCCGGTCGCCGTACGTAGCGGCGTTTGTGGTGGCGCGGGGGGTACATGAGCGGAGGTTGGTCATCGGAATCACTGAGTCCGGCCTGAATCGCGCAGAGGAGACTTTAGGAAGCCTACGATTTGTTTTTTTCAAAGGAAGTATTAAAATGATTTTTGGCCAAATTTTTAGCTTATATAGCTAAATAGAAACGACGCCGCGTTTTGGTTTAATCTAATAAGCTTAAAAGCGATGTCGTTCGGACTTTAGGATCCGCGTGTTGACCCGAAAACCCGGGAGGATCCGCGCGTTTTTGTTAAATGGGCTAATTGCCACTTTGGTCCTTCCGCTATTTTAATTTTTTTAAATTAAGTTCAATTTGAATTTTTATTTTTGATAATTTTGCCCAAAATCTCCCTTTCTGTTTTAATTTGGTCCGAAGGTCACTGAATGGCTAATATCAAACGATGTCGTTTTAAAAAAAAATTGGCACAATTGCCATATTGATCCTTACAATGTGACGCGTTGTTTTAATTTAATCCTTTTATATTTATTTAATATTTTTTTATTTTATTTTATTTTCTAAATATTATAATACTATATTATTTTTATCATATTAAAATGTTATATTATTATTTTATTAATTTTGTTAATAATATAAAAATATATTTTTGTATGTGTTATCTTTATATGTATTAAGTTATTATTATTTAATATTTCATTTGATTTAATATTATTTTTATTATATATTATGATTCATATTAATTATTATAATATATATATTTTATATTATATAATATTATATTATATCATACCTTATTTTTTTAAAATTTCATTTTTGTATAAAAACTATTTATATTATATAACATATTTTATTTATATTATTTATATTATGTATGTAATTTTATAATTAGTATATTATATATGTTTTTTTTTTTTATATATTGTTTACTAATTGTTTTTTTCTATTATGTATAATTATTTATATATGTATTGAATTATGTATTTGTTATAAATTTTTCTTTTTATTATTTATTTAAAACATTGTTTATATATGTTAAATAGTTTTAGAAATTATTATATTCCTTTTTCCATTATATTGTATATTCAATGCTTAACATAATTCTTCATTGTATTTATGTTATATTTTTTTATTTTATTTATTGTATAATTTGTAGTAATACTGTTATTTATATTATTCTTTTATTATTTATAATTTGTTATTTATTTCAATATGCATGTTGTAATATCTTTCTCAAATCATTGTTTTTACAAAATCTGTTGATTTAAAGCATTTTATTTCAAATGGTTTTCAAAATACGGTGATATGTGATATTTGAAAGATTTCGAGAAGAATTTTGCCCTAACTTATTGGGTTCGATTTTTCTCGTGAAACTTTCGGTATTACCTATCCCTTCTTTCTTAAAAAAAAAAAACTGAGATTTACCAATTTCAAATCAAAAAACCTATTCTTGGGAATTCAGATCGTTGTGCCTTAACTTATTGGGTTCGACGTTTTGCGTCTCGAGGTAGGAATTTTCTAAAATAAAGACGTGCTTAGTTTCAAAGTCATGAGATGCTATATCCTAACTTACTGGGTATAGTGTTTTCTTTCTTTGAGATAGGTAAGTCTGGGTTTTTTCTTCAAATAAAAGGTCCATTTTTTTGAATTTTTTTAAAGTTTCAACATTAGGGCATGATTTTATCGATTAGGTACCAATTTCTGGGCGTTATGAGGGTGCTAACCCTTCCTCATACGTAACCGACCCCCGAACCCGTTTTCTCATTTTTCGTAGACCAAAATCAGTATGTTTTAAAATAAAACATTTTATAAGGTGATCCAATCACACCTAAGTAAAAAAAATTGGTGGCGACTCCATTTTCGTTTTTACAAGTCGATCCTCATTTTTAAAATCAAACTTTTAAAATGGTTTCGACAGCTTGGCGACTCCACTGGGGACCAATAAGAGAGTCAAGTCGTAAAGTCGATAAATTCATGTCCTATTGTTGCAAATTTGAAATTCTGATTTGAAAAATCATCCTTTTTATTGCATGTGTTTTTTTTTAAAATATCTTTGAATTGCATTCGCATGACCGTTGTGGTCGCACCCTTAAGTGGGAGCGAGAAGCTACTCCTTCGTGAGGTTTTCACCTCCGTGCAGGATAGTGAATCGCTTTCGGAATACATCCGTACCTATGTCTTCGTGAGATTTTCATCTCCGTGTAGCCATAGGGAAATGTATTCTCCTGAACTGAACTCGGTCCATATGAGCCTATAATGGGTGAGGATCGAGGAATCTGCTAGTTCAGGTACCTAAACTTTAGAGCTAAAACCACATATAGAAAACCTAAGTGCTTACCTTAGGTAGAATTATGTCAAACCTTAGTGGTCATCTAGATAGGTGTTCTATTTTTATTTATTTATTTATTTATTTTTTCCTGTGCTAACGTTTTTTTATTTTGTTTTGATTGCATTGCATTCACATCATAGAAAAGAGGTGTTGATTCACATTCGATTGCTAAATAGAAAAGTTTGTCATAAGGAAATGGATTTTTTGATAAAGTGGATTATAATACGGTTGTCCGAATATGTTTCAAGCAAATACAACGAGAGAAGACTGATAGTTCGTGAAGGAGTACAAGAAGTTTATTGCTCAAGGATTCAAGCTGACAAATATTATTCAAGAATCATTGGCAAGGCTTTCTTGAAGAGGCTAATAAGCATTGCAAGGATAAGTGAGCAGTGAGTCGCGGCCCAGATCAAGCAAAAAAGAGCTAATAGGAGGCATCTATTAGAAGTTTGCAAGATATGACCTATGCGAAGAAGGGGATTGATGATTTTGCTTGGAATATGAGGGCATGGTCGTATATGTGATCCGTTTTATGTGAAGAAATTTACTTTCTAGAAAAGTTTTTCTAATGGAATTGAATTCAGAATCAACGTCTCTCTCTCTTTGTATTCATGCATTTGCATTACATCATATCATATGCATTTAAGTTTATAGAGAGAGTTTAATTAGTTGAAATTAACACACAGAGAGAGAGAGAAAGAGAAGGGAAATCTTGAAGCTGAACACCCTTACGGTACACGTGTCAAGTCAAAGAAAATAGGTCAGAGATTGGAACAATTCCAAAGAGACATACAAGACCAAAGTTTTGAGGGACCAGATGTTGGAGGCTCAAAAGAACATGATTGCTCAAATGGCCCAGATGATGAGTGGGATAATGGACAAAGGAAAGGGTCCCCTAGTTAATGCTGAAGACAATGAGGACTTTCCTAGGGGTTTCACCCCACCGCGTGTACAACTTTGAGGAGTATCCCCAAAGGCCCACTGTCACAATTAGGCCTCAACAGGGCAAGGCGATACTAGACCACCTATGAACTTCCAGGTTGGCTCAGGATCTAACCCAGGAGATAACCCTGCCAATCCCGTTATCCCTGATTTGGACATAGCAGAGAGAGAGGGAATAAGAATTGAATCTTCAAGGAAATTAGAGGATCGCTGTAGATGGTTGGAAGAAAAGTTCCAGGCCTTGGAAAATGCTGATCATCACCATGGTATTGACGCAAAAGACTTGAGTTTGGTTCCATATTTGGTGCTTCCTCATAAATTCAAGATGCCAGAGTTTGAGAAGTACAACGGGACTAGCTGCCCTAAAGCCCACATTACCATGTTTTGCAGACGTATGACCGGCTATGTTAGCAATGATCAACTCTTGATTCATTATTTCCAAGACAGTTTGGTGGGGGCAGCGTCTAGGTGGTACAATCAACTCAGCCGCGCTAACATTAGCTCCTAGAGAGACTTAGCTCAAGTCTTCATGAATCAATACAATCATGTCACGGACATGACGCCTGACAGAATCACTTTGCAAAACATGGAGAAGAAATCAAATGAAAGCTTCAGGCAGTATGCGCAAAGGTGGAGAGAGGTCACCATGCAAGTTCAGCCACCACTCCTAGAAAAGGAGACTACAATGCTCTTCATCAATACCTTGAAGGCTCCATTCATCACTCATATGATAGGAAGTACTACCAAGAGCTTTGCAGATATAGTGATGGCAGGAGAAATGATTGAAAACACCATAAGAGGTGGCAAGATTGAAGCAGGGGAAACCACTAGAAGGTCCACTCCTAGGAAAAAGGATGACGAGGTGAATAATACGAGTACATACAACAAAGGGTACTCAAAAGCAATTACTATTAATCAGCCAAAGGTAATCACTGCTGGGCAACAAAGGTCGACAAGACAAGAATCAGGCACCAGACAAAACTCTGAAAGGCTCTAATTTACGCTAATCCCAATAACGTACAAGGAGCTATATCAAAGTTTGTTTGACGCACACGTGGTGTCTCCATTTTATTTGGAACCATTGCAACCTCCGTTCCCAAAATGGTATAACGAGAATGCCCAATGTGATTACCATGCAGGAATATCGGGGCATTCCATAAAAAACTCCACTGCCTTCAAAAAGGTAGTTGAGAGGCTCATCAAAATGGCAATTGTAAAGGTTGACGATTTATCAAAACCTGATCACTTTGACGAGGCAGTAAATGCGATAATTGAAGGAGGAGACAAGAAAGTTGTGATCCCTTGAAGAAATCGAAAGCAAAGAGGGAATCAGAGAACGAAGTTTCCAAGCTCTTGCGTACTTGGGAGTGTCTTGAATAATAGGATTGTGGAAGAGATCTCTATATTTTTAAAAGGTTCTCTATAGTAATATGCAAAACATGCTTGTTGCCTTAAGCCTAAAGGCAATAAGAGCCCTTTAGTGAAATAGGCTTGTGTCCGAAACTTTATTTCAATGAAATACATTTTTTAAGCAAATATTCTTTTATTCTTTCCATTTCATACTGCACAAACAATTGTTCATCGTTTTTTTTTTCTTCTTTTGTTTGTTCTTTGGATTTTCTTTCAAATATTCTTGTATTCATTCATGATCATACAAATAATCATTCTTTGATTCATTTATTCTTTTGAAGTCTTCTTTCGACCCTACACTAGGTCCCCAGATATCAATGACATGAGGGACGTTGTTACTGACTCCCTTTTTGAATGAGATATGGGTCCAGGGGACCTAAGGACTTTGAAGATGACAGAGATCGTAACATACCTTCTGATCTGTTAAAAATGGTCCAGTAAGATGAAAAACAGACCTTATTCAACAAAGGGTCAACAGATATTATGAGCCTAGAAAAGGGGTGAAGATCAAAGCCCATCTCACCATAGAAATAATGCGAGACAACATTGAGTTATTTTCAAGAATTCAAAGATGTTTTGCGCGATCATATCAGGACATGCCTGGGCTACTAAGATGTGGGCTAAACAGGAGGATCGAGCACTGTCGATCTACATAGAAAGGGATGGTATCAGCTATGCTGTATCTAAGGAGACAAGATTCATGTGCTTAGTCCAGTTCTTCACAAATGTTCCATATGTGGGGCATGGATGTGATAGGGCCAATCTCGTCAAAAGCTTTTATTGATTTATCGCCATAGTCCTCGTTTACTTCACTAAGAGGGTGGAAGCAGCTTCATATGCCAATGTTACAAAGTCGAAAGTCATCAAATTTCAAAAGAAAAAAAATTCAAATGTCAGCAAAGAATGCCATAAAGGATCACGTTTAATAATGTATAAATGTACAAAGTCAAAGTTTACAGTTTGTCCAAAGATCAGGCAGCATATCACAGTGCAACAAAAGTTTAAAAAAAAAGGTGGCTAAGACTTGTAAAGATTGGCATAAGAAGTTACCATTTACCCTCTGTCTTATTGAACGTCGGCCAAAACCTTCACTGGGGCAACACTTTACCCATTGGTTTATGCAATTGAAGCATTTTGCCAATTGAACCTAATTGAAGAAAAGGTTAAAAGTTATCCATCACGGTCAGATTGTACGAGCTTACGACAAAGAGGTTCATTCTAGAGAATTCCACAAGGGGAATCTGATGTTGAAACAGATGTTTCTCCTACAAAACAACTTCAGAGGAAAGAAAATGCCAAACTGGAAAGGACTTTATGTTATAAAGAAGACCTGTTCTGGAGGAGTATTAATATTGACCGAGACGGATGGCGAAGACTTGCCCAATCTGGTGAATTCAGGTTTAGTCAAGAGGTATTTTACCTGAAAGATGAAAGACCAAGGTGAAAACCCGTAAAGAGTGCCTCGAAAAAAAAGGAGAGGCCAAGGCGAACACCCGAAAAGGGCGCTTTGAGACCAAAGGGGATTTGAGTTGAAAACTCGAAAAGAGAGGCTCAAATTTTGACCAAAAGCGGAGCATACAGTAGTCTTGCTACGTCTAAATTAGCAATGAGGAAGTATGTTACGTCTTGGGGCATTAACAAGGTACTCCAGATCCCCTAAACACATATTGAGCTTAAAATGGTTCTCAAGAAGTTTGAACAAAGAAGCTCAGGCTGCGATATCTGGGGCACCTAGCTTCCATCTTACCCTTTTTGAATTCGTTATCTTTGATTGATTTATTCTTTTTGAGATACACCCAAATCAATTTTTTTTTATTGACTTGGTTATCTTTGATTAAATTATTTTTTTCTAAGCCATGCTCCTGATTAATTTCTTTCTCGTCCATTTTTGTGACCTTTTTCAAGCATTTTATATTGAAATAACGATTAATGGACTAATAACACTTTCATAAAAGGAGTTTCGCATATTACTGTGAAAACTTCTAAATAATATGAGAATCTGAAACAGGACTATTGTTCAGAACTCACCAAGCCTAAGGGATTGGAAACATTGAAAAATGATTATCTCTGCGGTTTCTTATTGGATAAGACAATTTCGTTGGTGATACCATTTCAGCAAATGACAAATAAGGTCAATCCAAGTGTAAAAGGGGATCATTGTCGGGATACCCTACAGTCATGTAAATTTCAGATACATGCATCTGGTCATTACACCCAGGGGATGGTGTAATAGATCAGACTGGTGGAAAATGATACAAGAAACCAAATGTTATTCCCCTAAAGTTGCAGTGGGAGGTACCAACTTCCTGTCCCGAGGTTTAAGTGGAGAGGACTCAGAATTGCCATGGGGAAAATTATTTAAGCAAAATATGATCGATACTTCGTAAAGAACGAAGAAGAAACCTTGACGGATAAATGAGTGATGACACCTAAAGTAGGAATCATACTCATAACACTTTTGCATCATAACAAATCTCATTAGGAGCATTTGATTCTTTCCAATCATTGCATCCTAATCCTTTAAAAGGAATCATTTTCATGACATGTCACATTCGTGTCACTCATAATACATGCAGCTAGAAGCATTTGATTCATTTTGATTATAGCATCTTAGTCATATGATATAAACATATGGAATTGAGTCTACAGGACATGTCCCTCAGTGGACGGTGTAGCAATACTGGTGAATTTGCAGATCTCATCTTCCTGAAGTTGCAGGAAGCAGATCGAAGAGATTTTAGCCTTATCTCCCTGAAGTTGTAGGGAGTAGACTGAAGACAGAAGATCTCATCTTCCTGAAGTTGCAGGAAGTAGATCGAAAAGAATTTCAGTCTTATCTCCCTAAAGTTGTTGGGAGTAGACTGAAGACAGAAGATCTCATCTTCCTGATGTTGTAGGAAGTAGATCGAAAAGAATTTCAGCCTTATCTCCCTGAAGTTGTAGGGAGTAGACTGAAGATAAAAGATCTTATCTTCCTGAAGTTGTAGGAAGTAGATCGAAAAGCATTTTTAGATCTTATCTTCCTGAAGTTGTAGGAAGTAGATCAAAGACAGAAGATCTTATCTTCCTGAAGTTGTAGGAAGTAGATCGAAGACAGAAGATCTCATCTTCCTGAAGTTGTAGGAAGCAGATCGAAAAGAATTTCAGCCTTATCTCCTTGAAGTTGTAAGGAGTAGACTAAAGACAGAAGATCTTATCTTCCTGAATTTGTAGGAAGTAGATCAAAAAGAATTTCAGCCTCATCTCCCGGAAGTTGTAGGGAGTAGACCGAAGACAAAAGATCTCATCTTCCTGAAGTTGTAGGAAGCAGATCGAAAAGCATTTTCAGATCTTATCTTCCTGAAGTTGTAGGAAGTAGATCAAAGACAGAAGATCTTATCTTCCTGAAGTTGTAGGAAGTAGATCAAAGACAGAAGATCTCATCTTCCTGAAGTTGTAGGAAGCAGATCGAAAAGAATTTCAGCCTTATCTCCTTGAAGTTGTAAGGAGTAGACTAAAGACATAAGATCTTATCTTCCTGAAGTTGTAGGAAGTAGATCAAAGATCTTATCTTTCTGAAGTTGCAGGAAGTAGATCAAAGACAGAAGATCTTATCTTCCTAAAGTTGTAGGAAGTAGATCAAAGACAGAAGATCTTATCTTCCTGAAGTTGTAGGAAGTAGATCAAAGACAGAAGACCTTATCTTCCTGAGGTTGTATGGAGTAGATCAAAGAGAGAAGATCTTATCTCCCTGAAGTTGTAGGGAGCAGATTGAAATAGCAGATTTGGCATTCCTGAAGTTGTAGGAAGCAGATCGAAGACACCAGTCTGGTAATCCCTGAGTTTGCAGGGAGTAGATTGAAGATAGTAGATCTGGCATTCCTAAAGTTGCAGGAAGCAGATTGAAAACATCAGACTAATTGAAATCAAGACGAGGTTCCAGTACCCCTGAAGATGCAATTGGGATTAGAAGCCGTTTGAAGAAGGTGAGGATCAAGAAGTCGAGGCTCGGCCAAGACCGGGCGAAATTGGTCCTTTTATAGTCTTTGCTCTATTCTCGTTTACGACAATGAGCAAAGAGGGCGTACAGAAAAATGACCCATTTTGCCCGGGCTTGTAACAAACCAAAACTAAAATGAAAAATAAATGTCCAAAGTTTTACAGTCCATTTACAAGCAATGGCCCACCACTACCCAAACAGATACAACCAGCTCAATACCCCAAACAAACCCATTTACACCCGTGGCTTAATACCCTAAAAACAGACCCTGACCCGAACTACCTAGACCCAAATATTCGTGGCCCAAAAGGCCCAATACCTAAACAAGTTTCAGTGGCCTATGGTTTCTGGGAAACCCTAGGCACTGCAAGCAAGAATCCCAAACGTCGCGCCGCAATAGATTCCTCTCGCCCAGGCCACCGTTCGCGCCACAATCCTCGCCACAGCACCCCAATCGCCGCGCCAAGCCTTCGGTCGCACCATGATCTGCGCCCGAATCGCGCCATCATCGCCGTGTTCTCCGCTACTCTCCTGCACAAGAAGGGAAACAACAGCAAGAATAGGCAACAAAAATATTTTCCTTTTTTATTTTTATTTTTCAAGGCTATAAAAGCCTAATTTATTTTGTAATGGGGACACACGGAGGGAAACAAATATACGCCGAGGGAAACAAAAAAAAATACAGAAATACAAACAGAAAAGATTTTTTTTAGCAGAGGTGATTCTTTATTCTATTTCGATTCTTTTTATATTTTCTTTCTGATCTACACATTTTTATAAAAAAAAACTGTTTCAAAAATACATAAAAAGACTACCTTTTGACTCGCGCTGAAAATAGGAAAATCTTGGACCTCCGGCCGCCGTACATAGTGGCGTTTGCGATGGCGCGTGGGGTACACGCGCGGAGGTTGGTCGTCGGAATCCCTATCGGAGTCTGGCCGAAAATCGCCAGAGGGAGACTTTAGGGAAGCCTCTAATTTGTTTTTTTTTAAAGGAAGTATTAAAATGATTTTTTGGCCAAATTTTTAGCTTATATAGCTAAATAGAAACGGCGCCGTTTTGGATTAATCTAATAAGCGCAAAACGACGTCGTTCGGACTTTAGGATCAGCGCGTTGACCCGAAAACCCGGGAGGATCCGCACGTTTTTGTTAAATGGGCTAATTGCCACTTTGGTCCTTCCGCTATTTAAATTTTTTAAATTAAGTTCAATTTGAATTTTTATTTTTGATAATTTTGCCCAAAATCTCCCTTTCTGTTTCAGTTTGGTCCGAAGGTCACTGAATGGCTAATATCAAACGATGTCGTTTTAAAAAAAATTGGCACAATTGCCATATTGATCCTTACAATGTGACGCGTTGTTTTAATTCAATCCTTTTATATTTATTTATTATTTTATTTTATTTTCTAATTATTTTAATACTATATTATTTTTATCATATTAAAATGCTATATTATTATTTTATTAATTTTGTTAATAATATAAAAATATATTTTTGTATGTGTTATCTTTATATGTATTAAGTTATTATTATTTAATATTTCATTTGATTTAATATTATTTTTATTATATATTATGATTCATATTAATTATTATATTATATATATTTTTATATTATATAATATTATATTATATCATACCTTATTTTTTTAAAATTTCATTTTTGTATAAAATCTATTTATATTATATAACATATTTTATTTATATTATTTATATTATGTATGTAATTTTATAATTAGTATATTATATATGTTTTTTTATTATATATTGTTTACTAATTGTTTTTTCTATTATGTATAATTATTTATATATGTATTGAATTATGTATTTGTTATAAATTTTTCTTTTTATTATTTATTTAAAACATTGTTTATATATGTTAAATAGTTTTAGAAATTATCATATTCCTTTTTCCATTATACTGTATATTCAATGCTTAACATAATTCTTCATTGTATTTATGTTATATATTTTTTATTTTATTTATTGTATAATTTGTAGTAATATTGTTATTTATATTATTCTTTTATTATTTATAATTTGTTATTTATTTCAATATGCATGTTGTAATATCTTTCTCAAATCATTTTTTTTACAAAATCTGTTGATTTAAAGCATTTTATTTCAAATGGTTTTCAAAATACGGTGATATGTGATATTTGAAGGATTTCGAGAAGAATTTTGCCCTAACTTATTGGGTTCGATTTTTCTCGTGAAACTTTAGGTATTACCTATCCCTTCTTTCTTAAAAAAAAAACTGAGATTTACCAATTTCAAATAAAAAAACCTATTCTTGGGAATTCGGATCGTTGTGCCTTAACTTATTGGGTTCGACGTTTTGCGTCTCGAGGTAGGAATTTTCTAAAATAAAGACGTGCTTAGTTTCAAAGTCATGAGATGCTATATCCTAACTTACTGGGTATAGTGTTTTATTTCTTTGAGATAGGTAAGTCTGGGTTTTTTCTTCAAATAAAAGATCCATTTTTTTGAATTTTTTTTAAAGTTTCAACATTAGGGCATGATTTTATCGATTAGGTACCAATTTACAGGCGTTATGAGGTGCTAACCCTTCTTCATACGTAATCGAACCCCGAACCCGTTTTCTCATTTTTCGTAGACCAAAATCAGTATGTTTTAAAATAAAACGTTTTATAAGGTGATCCAATCACACCTAAGTAAAAAAATTGGTGGCGACTCCATTTTCGTTTTTACAAGTCGATCCTCATTTTTAAAATCAAACTTTTAAAATGGTTTCGACAGCTTGGCGACTCCACTGGGGACCAATAAGAGAGTCAAGCCGTAAAGTCGATAAATTCATGTCCTATTGTTGCAAATTTGAAATTCTGATTTGAAAAACCATCCTTTTTATTGCATGTGTTTTTTTTTTTTAAAATATCTTTGCATTGCATTCGCATGACCGTTGTGGTCGCACCCTTAAGTGGGAGCGGGAAGCTACTCCTTCGTGAGGTTTTCACCTCCGTGCAGGATGGTGAATCGCTTTCGGAATACATCCGTACTTATGTCTTCGTGAGATTTTCATCTCCGTGCAGCCATAGGGAAATGTATTCCCCTGAACTGAACTCGGTCCATATGAGCCTATAATGGGTGAGGATCGAGGAATCTGCTAGTTCAGGTACCTAAACTTTAGAGCTAAAACCACATATAGAAAACCTAAGTGCTTACCTTAGGTAGAATTATGTCAAACCTTAGTGGTCATCCAGATAGGTGTTCTATTTTTATTTATTTATTTATTTATTTTTTCCTGTGCTAACAGTTTTTTATTTTGTTTTGATTGCATTGCATTCACATCATAGAAAAGAGGTGTTGATTCAAATTCGATTGCTAAATAGAAAAGTTTGTCATAAGGAAATGGATTTTTTGATAAAGTGGATTATAATACGGTTGTCCGAATATGTTTCAAGCAAATACAACAAGAGAAGACTGATAGTTCGTGAAGGAGTACAAGAAGTTTATTGCCCAAGGATTCAAGCTGACAAAGATTATTCAAGAATCATCGGCAAGGCTTTCTTGAAGAGGCTAATAAGCATTGCAAGGATAAGTGAGCAGTGAGTCGCGGCCCAGATTAAGCAAAAAGGAGCTAATAGGAGGCATCTATTAGAAGTTTGCAAGATTTGACCTATGCGAAGAAGGGGATTGATGTTTTTGCTTGGAATATGAGGGCATGGTCGTATATGTGATCCGTTTTATGTGAAGAAATTTACTTTCTAGAAAAGTTTTTCTAATGGAATTGAGAATCAACGTCTCTCCCTCTTTGCATTCATGCATTTACATTACATCATATCATATGCATTTAAGTTTATAGAGAGAGTTTAATTAGTTGAAATTAACACAGAGAGAGAGAGAGAGAAAGAGAAGGGAAATCTGGAAGCTGAACACCCTTACGGTACACGTTTCAAGTCAAAGAAAATGGATCAGAGATTGGAACAATTCCAAAGAGACATACAAGACCAAATGCAAGAGCAAATGGCAAAACTTTAATAAGAGATGAGGGACCAGATGTTGGAGGCTCAAAAGAACATGATGGCTCAAATGGCCTAGATGATGAGTGGGATAATGGACAAAGGAAAGGGTCCCCTAGTTAATGCTGAAGACAATGAGGACTTTCCTAGGGGTTTCACCCCACCGCATGTACAACCTGAGGAGTATCCCCAAAGGCCACCTATCACAATTAGGCCTCAACAGGGGCAAGCTGATACTAGACCACCTATGAACTTCCAGGTTGGCTCAGGATCTAACCCAGGAGATAACCCTGCCAATCCTGTTTTCCCTGATTTGGACATAGCAGAGAGAGAGGGAATAAGAATTGAATCTTCAAGGAAATTGGAGGATCGCTATAGATGGTTGGAAGAAAAGTTCCAGGCTTTGGAAAATGTTGATCATCACCATGGTATTGACGCAAAAGACTTGAGTTTGGTTCCAGATTTGGTGCTTCCTCATAAATTCAAGATGCCAGAGTTGGAGAAGTACAACGGGACTAGCTGCCCTGAAGCCCACAGTACCATGTTTTGCAGACGTATGACCGGCTATGTTAACAATGATCAACTCTTGATTCATTGTTTCCAAGACAGTTTGGTGGGGGCAGCGTCTAGGTGGTACAATCAACTCAGCCGCGCTAACATTAGCTCATGGAGAGACTTAGCTCAAGCCTTCATGAAGCAATACAATCATGTCACGGACATGACGCCTGACAGAATCACTTTGCAAAACATGGAGAAGAAATCAAATGAAAGCTTCAAGCAGTATGCGCAAAGATGGAGACAGGTCGCCACGCAAGTTCAGCCACCACTCCTAGAAAAGGAGACTACAATGCTCTTCATCAATACCTTGAAGGCTCCATTCACCACTCATATGATAGGAAGTACTACCAAGAGCTTTGCGGATATAGTGATGGCAGGAGAAATAATTGAAAACGCCATAAGACGTGGCAAGATTGAAGCAGGGGAAACCACTAGAAGGTCTACTCCTAGGAAAAAGAATGACGATGTGAATAATACGAGTACATACAACAAAGGGTACTCAAAAGAAATTACTGTTAATCAGCCAAAGGTAATAACTGCTGGGCAACAAAGGTCGACAATACAAGAATCAGGCACCAGACAAAACTCTGAAAGGCTCCAATTTACGCTAATCCCAATAATGTACAAGGAGCTATATCAAAGTTTGTTTGACGCACACATGGTGCCTCCATTTTATTTAGAACCATTGCTACCTCCGTTCCCAAAATGGTATAACGAGAATGCCCAATGTGATTACCATGCAGGAATATCGGGGCATTCCATAGGAAACTGCACTGCCTTCAAAAAGGTAGTTGAGAGGCTCATCAAAATGGCAATTGTGAAGGTTGACAATTTATCAAAACCTGATCACTTTGACGAGGCAGTAAATGCGATAATTGAAGGAGGAGACAAGAAAGTTGTGATCCCTTGAAGAAATCGAAAGCAAAGAGGGAATCAGAGAACGAAGTGTCCAAGCTCTTGCGTACTTGGGAGTGTCTTGAATAATATGAATGTGGAAGAGATCTCTATATTTTTAAAAGCTGCTCTATAGTAATATGCAAAACATGCTTGTTGCCTTAAGCCTAGAGGCAATAAGAGCCCTTTAGTGAAATAGGCTTGTGTCCGAAACTTTATTTCAATGAAATGCATATTTTAAGCAAATATTATTTTATTCTTTCCATTTCATACTGCACAAACAATTGTTCCTAGTTTTTTTTCTTCTTTTGTTGGTTCTTTGGATTTTCTTTCAAATATTCTTTTATTCATTCATGATCATACAAATAATCATTCTTTGATTCATTTATTCTTTTAAAGTCTTCTTTCGACCCTACACTAGGTCCCCAGATATCAATGACATGAGCGACGTTGTTACTGACTCCCTTTTTGAATGAGATATGGGTCTAGGGGACCTAAGGACTTTGAAGATGACAGAGATCGTAACATACCTTCTGATCTGTTAAGAATGGTCCAGCAAGATGAAAAACAGACCTTATTCAACAAAGGGTCAACAAATATTATGAGCCTAGAAAAGGGGTGAAGATCAAAGCCCAGCTCACTATAGAAATAATGCGAGACATCATTGAGTTATTTTCAAGAATTCAAAGATGTTTTGCACGATCATATCAGGACATGCCTGGGCTACTAAGATGCGGGCTAAATAGGAGGATCGAGCACTGTCGATCTACATAGAAAGGGATGGTATCAGCTATGCTGTATCTAAGGAGACAAGATTCATGTGCTTAGTCCAGTTCTTCACAAATGTTCCATATGTGGGGCATGGATGTGATAGGGCCAATCTCGTCAAAAGCTTTTATTGATTTATCGGCATAGTCATCGTTTACTTCACTAAGAGGGTGGAAGCAGCTTCATATGCCAATGTTACAAAGTCGAAAGTCATCAAATTTCAAAAGAAAAAAATTCAAATGTCAGCAAAGAATGCCATAAAGGATCACGTTTAATAATGCTTAACTGTACAAAGTCAAAGTTTACAGTTTGTCCAAAGATCAGGCAGCATATCACAGTGCAACAAAAGTTAAAAAAAATAAAAAAGGTGGCTAAGACTTGTAAAGATTGGCATAAGAAGTTACCATTTACCCTCTGTCTTATTGAACGTCGGCCAAAACCTTCGCTGGGGCAACACTATACCCATTGGTTTATGGAATTGAAGCATTTTTCCAATTGAACCTAATTGAAGAAAAGGTTAAAAGTTATCCACCACGGTCAGATGATGCGAGCTTACGACAAAGAGGTTTATTCTAGAGAATTCCACAAGGAGAACCTGATGTTGAAATAGATGTTTCTCCTACAAAACAAATTCAGAGGAAAGCAAATGCCAAACTGGAAAGGACTTTATGTTATAAAGAAGACTTGTTCTGGAGGAGTATTAATATTGACCGAGACGGATGGCGAAGACTTGCCCAATCCGGTGAATTCAGGTTTAGTCAAGAGGTATTTTACCTGAAACAGGAAAGACCAAGGTGAAAACCCGTAAAGGGTGCCTCGAAAAAAAAAGGAGAGGCCAAGGCGAAAACCCGAAAATGGCGCTTAGAGACCAAAGAGGATTTGAGTTGAAAACCCGAAAAGGGCGACTCAAATTTTGACCAAAAGCGGAGCATACAGTAGTCTTGCTACGTCTGAATTAGCAATGAGGAAGTATGTTACATCTTGGGGCATTGACAAGGTACTCCGGATCCCCTAAACACATATTGAGCTTAAAATGGTTCTTAAGAAGTTTGAACAAAGAAGCTCAGGCTGCGATATCTGGGGCACCTAGCTTCCATCTTACCCATTTTTGAATTCGTTATCTTTGATTGCTTTATTCTTTTTGAGATACACCCAAATCAATTTTCTTTTATTGACTTGGTTATCTTTGATTAAATTATTTTTTTTCTAAGCCATGCTCCTGATTAATTTCTTTCTCATCCATTTTTGTGACCTTTTTCAAGCATTTTATATTGAAATAACGATTAATGGACTAATAACACTTTCATAAAAGGAGTTTCGCATATTACTCTGAAAACTTCTAAATAATATAAGAATCTGAAACAGGACTATTGTTCAGAACTCACCAAGCCTAAGGGATTGGAAACATTGAAAAATGATTATCTCTGCGGTTTCTTATTGGATAAGACAATTTCGTTGGTGATACCATATCGGCAAATGACAAATAAGGTCAATCCAAGTGTAAAAGGGGATCATTGTCGGGATACCCTGCATTCATGGAAATTTCAGACACATACATCTGGTCATTACACCCAGGGGATGGTGTAACAGATCAGACTGGTGGAAAATGATACAAGAAACCAAATGTTATTCCCCTAAAGTTGCAATAGGAGGTACCAACTTCCTGTCCCGAGGTTCAAGTGGAGAGGACTCAGAATTTCCATGGGGCAAATTATTTAAGCAAAATATGATCGATACTTCGTAAGGAACGAAGAAGAAACCTTGACGGATAAATGAGTGATGACACCTAAAGTAGGAATCATACTCATAACACTTTTGCATCATAACAAATCTCATTAGGAGCATTTGATTCTTTCCAATCATTGCATCCTAATTCTTTAAAAGGAATCATTTTCATGACATGTTACATTCATGTCACTCATAATACATGCAGCTAGAAGTATTTCATTCATTTTGATTATAGCATCTTAGTCATGTGATATAAACATATGGAATTGAGTCTACAGGACATGTCCCTCAGTGGACGGTGTAGCAATTCTGGTGAATTTGTAGATCTTATCTTCCTGAAGTTGCAGGAAGCAGATCGAAGAGATTTCAGCCTTATCTCCCTGAAGTTGTAGGGAGTAGACTGAAGACAGAAGATCTCATCTTCCTGAAGTTGCAGGAAGTAGATCGAAAAGAATTTCAGTCTTATCTCTCTGAAGTTGTAGGGAGTAGACTGAAGATAGAAGATCTCATCTTCCTGAAGTTATAGGAAGTAGATCGAAAATAATTTCGGACTTAGCTCCCTGAAGTTGTAGGGAGTAGACTGAAGACAAAAGATCTTATCTTCCTGAAGTTGTAGGAAGCAGATCGAAAAGAATTTTCAGATCTTATCTTCCTGAAGTTGTAGGAAGTAGATCAAAGACAAAAGATCTTATCTTCTTGAAGTTGTAGGAAGTAGATCGAAGACAGAAGATCTCATCTTCCTGAAGTTGTAGGAAGCAGATCGAAAAGAATTTCAGCCTTATCCCCTTGAAGTTATAAGGAGTAGACTAAAGACAGAAGATCTTATCTTCCTGAAGTTGTAGGAAGTAGATCGAAAAGAATTTCAGCCTTATCCCCCTGAAGTTGTAGGGAGTAGACTGAAGACAAAAGATCTCATCTTCCTAAAGTTGTAGGAAGCAGATCGAAAAGCGTTTTCAGATCTTATCTTCCTGAAGTTGTAGGAAGTAGATCAAAGACAGAAGATCGTATCTTCCTGAAGTTGTAGGAAGTAGATCGAAGACAGAAGATCTCATCTTCCAAAAGTTGTAGGAAGCAGATCGAAAATAATTTTAGCCTTATCTCCTTGAAGTTGTAATGAAGTAGACTAAAGACAGAAGATCTTATCTTCCTAGAGTTGTAGGAAGTAGATCAAAGATCTTATCTTCCTGAAGTTGCAGGAAGTAGATCAAAGATAGAAGATCTTATCTTCCTGAATTTGTAGGAAGTAGATCAAAGACAGAAGATCTTATCTTCCTGAAGTTGTAGGAAGTAGATCAAAGACAGAAGATCTTATCTTCCTAAAGTTGTAGGAAGTAGATCAAAGACAGAAGATCTTATCTTCCTGAGGTTGTAGGAAGTAGATCAAAGAGAGAAGATCTTATCTCCCTGAAGTTGTAGGGAGTGATTGAAATAGCGATTGGCATTCCCGAAGTTGAAAGAAGCGGATCGAAGACACTACCGTAATCCACGAGTTTGCGGGGAGTAGATTGAAGATAATAGATCTAGCATTCACGAAGTTGCAGGAAGCAGATTGAAAACATCAGACTAATTGAAATCAAGACGAGGTTCCAGTACCCCTGAAGATGCAGTTGGGATTGGAAGCCGTTTGAAGAATGTGAGGATCAAGAAGTCGAGGCTCGGCCAAGACCGGGCAAAATTGGTCCTTTTATAGTCTTTGCTCTATTCTCGTTACACGACAATGAGCAAAGAGAGGGTATCAAATGACCCATTTTGCCCGGGCTTGTAACAAACCAAAACTAAAATGAAAAATAAATGTCCAAAGTCTTACAGTCCATTTACAAGCAATGGCCCACCACTACCCAAACAGATACAACCAGCTCAATACCCCAAACAGACCCATTTACACCCGTGGCCCAATACCCTAAAAACAGACCCTGACCCGAACTACCTAGACCCAAATATTCGTGGCCCAAAAGGCCCAATACCTAAACAAGTTTCAGTGGCCTAGGGTTTTTGGAAAACCCTATGCGCCGCAAGCAAGAATCCCAAATGTCGCGCCGCAATAGATTTCTCGCGCCCAGGCCACCGTTCGCGCCGCAATCCTCGCCGCAGCACCCCAATCGCCACGCCAAGCCTTCGGTCGCACCACGATCTGCGCCCGAATCGCGCCATCATCGCCGTGTTCTCCGCTACTCTCCTGTACAAGAAGGGAAACAACAGCAAGAATAGGCAACAAAAATCTTTTCCTTTTTTATTTTTATTTTTCAAGGCTATAAAAGCCTGATTTATTTTGTAATGGGGACACACTGAGGGAAACGAATATACGCTGAGAGAAACAAAAAAAAATACAGAAATACAAACAGAAAAGATTTTTTTTAGCAGAGGTGATTCTTTATTCTATTTCGATTCTTTTTATTTTTTCTTTTTGATCTACACATTTTTATAAAAAAAAACTGTTTCAAAAATACATAAAAAGACTACCTTTTGACTCGCGCTGCAAAGAGGAAAATCTTGGACCTCCGGCCGCCGTACGTAGCGGCGTTTGCGGTGGTGCGTGGGGTACACGCGCGGAGGTTGGTCGTCGGAATCCCTGCCGGAGTCTGGCCGGAAATCGCCAGAGGGAGACTTTAGGGAAGCCTCTGATTTGTTTTTTTTAAAGGAAGTATTAAAATGATTTTTTGGCCAAATTTTTAGCTTATATAGCAAAATAGAAACGGCGCCGTTTTGGTTTAATCTAATAAGCGCAAAACGACGTCGTTCGGTCTTTAGGATCCGCGTGTTGACCCGAAAACCCGGGAGGATCCGCGCGTTTTTGTTAAATGGGCTAATTGCCACTTTGGTCCTTCCGCTATTTTAATTTTTTAAATTAAGTTCAATTTGAATTTTTATTTTTGATAATTTTGCCCAAAATCTCCCTTTCTGTTTCAATTTGGTCCAAAGGTTACTGAATGGCTAATATCAAACGATGTCGTTTTAAAAAAAATTGGCACAATTGCCATATTAATCCTTACAATGTGACGCATTGTTTTAATTCAATCCTTTTATAATTATTTAATATTTTTTTTATTTTATTTTATTTTCTAATTATTCTAATACTATATTATTTTTTCATATTAAAATGTTATATTATTATTTTATTAATTTTGTTAATAATATAAAAATATATTTTTGTATGTGTTATCTTTATATGTATTAAGTTATTATTATTTAATATTTCATTTGATTTAATATTATTTTTATTATATATTATGATTCATATTAATTATTATATTATATATATATTTTTTATATTATATAATATTATATTATATCATACCTTATTTTTTTTAAAATTTCATTTTTGTATAAAATCTATTTATATTATATAACATATTTTATTTATATTATTTATATTATGTATGTAATTTTATAATTAGTATATTATATATATTTTTTATTATATATTGTTTACTAATTGTTTTTTTCTATTATGTATAATTATTTATATATGTATTGAATTATGTATTTGTTATAAATTTTTCTTTTTATTATTTATTTAAAACATTGTTTATATATGTTAAATAATTTTAGAAATTATCATATTCCTTTTTCCATTATACTGTATATTCAATGCTTAACATAATTCTTCATTGTATTTATGTTATATTTTTTTTTATTTATTGTATAATTTGTAGTAATATTGTTATTTATATTATTCTTTTATTATTTATAATTTGTTATTTATTTCAATATGCATGTTGTAATATCTTTCTCAAATCATTGTTTTTGCAAAATCTGTTGATTTAAAGCATTTTATTTCAAATGGTTTTCAAAATACGGTGATATGTGATATTTGAAGGATTTCGAGAAGAATTTTTCCCTAACTTATTGGGTTCGATTTTTCTCGTGAAACTTTAGGTATTACCTATCCCTTCTTTCTTAAAAAAAAATTGAGATTTACCAATTTCAAATAAAAAAAACCTATTCTTGGGAATTCGGATCGTTGTGCCTTAACTTATTGGGTTCGACGTTTTGCGTCTCGAGGTAGGAATTTTCTAAAATAAAGACGTGCTTAGTTTCAAAGTCATAAGATGCTATATCCTAACTTACTGGGTATAGTGTTTTATTTCTTTGAGATAGGTAAGTCTGGGTTTTTTCTTCAAATAAAAGGTCCATTTTTTTGAATTTTTTTTTAAAGTTTCAACATTAGGGCATGATTTTATCGATTAGGTACCAATTTCTGGGCGTTATGAGGGTGCTAACCCTTCCTCATACGTAACCGACCCCCGAACCCGTTTTCTCATTTTTCGTAGACCAAAATTAGTATGTTTTAAACTAAAATGTTTTATAAAGTGATCCAATCACACCTAAGTAAAAAAAATGGTGGCGACTCCATTTTCGTTTTTACAAGTCGATCCTCATTTTTAAAATCAAACTTTTAAAATGGTTTCGACAGTGTGGATTCATAAATATGGAATGTGGCCACGAGTTGCTTGTCCTCGAACGAGCAATTTATCACAATCTTTTGTTGACAGTAATCATACTAATCATTAAGAAGGCACAATAGTGACAATGAGATAAAATAGGATTATATTAAGTGAACAAATTTAACTCAAAGGAATCAAGGATACCATATTAGGGTAACACACACATGACGAGGTCATTGGATAAAACAGTTGGATGGATTGTTTTCGTAAAAAGTATACAATAAGGAGTTTTCAATCATGGCACTTATTGTGGACTGACTCCATGATTAAGTAATTGCGAATTATCGGAACGATGCTTCTGGACATAATTGCAATTACTATAGCCTAATTGTATATGTTCGATTGGTCCATCTGCTAGCTCAACAAAAGCTCGATCATACTGCATTTGAATTAGAAGAAAATTATAAGACTTTTGAAATAATTTAATTGAGTCAATTTATTCGATGTGGAATTAAATTAGGTGGTCGTGAGAATTGTTCAACTGGAGAATTTGATTAAATAATTTTCTTGAAAAAATAATTTGAAAAATCTAAGTGATTTTTGGGAAAATTAATTTTGATTAAGTAAAATTAAATTAATCAAATTAATATGATATTTTTGGGAATTAATTTTCAAGTCAGACAATTGGCCCAATAGGTAATTAAACTTGAAAATTGGACCTAAGATCGTAAATTGGACTCGGGAGCCCAAAACTGAGATTAAAACCCAAAAACTGGTCAAACCGGGGCCAATATGTGAAATCAGGCTGACGGTCCAACCGATGACTAGACCGGACCGGTTGGGTTGTCATTGACCTGAATCAAACCGGTAATAGTCGAACCAACTCAGGGTGCCGTAAGGGTGTCGGACCTGCATCACCATTCACAGCGATGGCGGCTTCCTAGTTACCAGCGGCGGTTGATCTTCGTTTGTTGAGCAGTGGAAGAGTTACATTCCTACTGGGACTCTACCAGAAAATTTGATTTCAGATTAACTATTCCAAAAATATTATTATTTTAATAGTTTAATATTAATTAAATTAAATACTTATCTTAATAGTATTTTATTAATTTAATATTAAAGTGATTATCTTAATTTTAAATTTAATTTAATGTTTATCTAATTTTATTATTTTAATAAGATTTAATATTAAATTATTAATTTAATATTAAAGTGATTAAGTTTAATCATAGTTGAACTCTTTAAATTCTCCCTATATAAAGAGAGCCTTGGGTCACTATTTTACACCCACTTGAATTTAAGAGAAAGTTGTAGAGAGAAAATCCTCTGAAGAGATTATTTCAGAAAATTTCTAAAGATATTTTTCTGATTTACAACTTGACTCAAAAGTTTAGAGAAATTGTGAAATTACCCCACTAGTATTTTTTGGGAAAATATTTTTGACTCGAAGCGAGACAACACTCGACAGACATGAGCTTGAGGATAGTAGAGAAGACTATTCGATCGAAGCGCTCATCCTAGATGAATCGAAAATGTACAATTTTGATTAAGTGTTTATTACTTTAGATATCACAACCAAGATATTTTTTTGGAAAAAAAAATTAAAACTCTATTTTTCCAAAATTTATTTGTGCTGCGTTTTTCAAACCCATTTTTTCCAACACCTTCGTGTTATTATGAGGTAGTTCAAGCCTCCGACTTTAGCAAATGGCTCGTTGCAATGGAAGGAGAGATGGAATCGCTTCAAAAGAATGAGACTTGGCGGCTAGTTAAACTACACATCGATAAAAGAATCATTGGTTGCAAATTGGTGTATAAAAAGAAGGAAGGTTTGGGTTTTAACAATACTAGGTACAAGGAAAGATTGGTTGTAAAGGGCTATAGTCAAGTTGAGGGAGTTGCTTTTCATTATGTTTTCTCTCCCATTGTGAAACATACGTCTATTTGGGCGCTTTTGGCTCCTATGAATCTAAACAATATTGAATTAGAGCAGTTAGATGTGAAGACTACATTCTTTCACTATGACCTTGAGGAAGACATCTACATGCAACAACTGGAAGACTTCAAATTTGAAGGTATAGAAGATGTAACACCCCATACCCGACTAGACGTTACAGTCGGATTATGGAGGTCACATTGCAAAACAAAGAACAAAGAAAACAAATTTATTTAGTAGAAGAAAAATAGTTTTTATATGAGTTGAAAGTTACACCATCTTGTTATTTATAAATATTTCGATCATGTTAAAATCACAAGTTAAATTCTCCCATAACCAAATCATACCAATTCATTTTATTGAAAACCTCAAACTTAACTTGTGGCGGTTATTACTTGAAAACTTATCGTTTAATTTTAGTTACCTTAGATAGGATTATTAACCATTTGAGCTTTGACAAAATGAGCCATCTGAGTCCTAATGAAATATCCATAAGTTGTCCAAAGCTAACAACCAAAATAAAGTCCGTAATGTCCAATTAAGATGAACATAATAAAACCATAAAATACTGTGTTGAGGATGTGAAACCTGAGCCTCCCGAGACACTGTTCGTTGCTAGACCATAGGATTCCCTGAATCAAAACATATAGAATCATGAGCTAATAACCCAGTAAGCGATTTGGCCTATTACCCCAATTTATGCATTTAATATAAATTAATTTTATAGTAAAATATCACATAATGCATTTGTTCCAAATGTTTCATATCATATCAAATCCATATATTTATAGCTTATCATACAGTGGTGTAACATGTTAGATCACAACTTATCAAACCATAACACACATATCATAAACCTACCCCCATCCGTTACACACCATCTCCGTCCAACCAATCACACCACATTGGACTACAAAAGTCCATCCATCCAATCACACCAACATGTGGCGAGATGCCACTTAACAATCTGCAGGTGAGCTACCACACATATAGTGTTGCAGTCTAGCCTCCATATTTATAGTATAAATTGCCATAAACACTACCTCCGTCATACATATACCACCCCGACACATACATATCATACACATTCCTTATACAAATCGTAATATCAAATAAATGACATATTCACATATATCATATATTACATGTCATACTTATGTACATAAGTTACCGAATACATATTTAAACAGTTAGTTTTAATCCAAGTTTAACATATTTACCATGCTTTTCAAGCTGTTCGAACGTACTTAAAGACAAAACTTAAAGTTTCCCGACCTACGTGATGTCCTTGGATCCAAATATCTTCCCCCTAAACGACCTTTAATTGGGCCTTAAAATTTACTAAAAAGGCCCACACGACCCAAAACCCCAGCCCGTGTGGCCCACACGGTCTGTAAAGATCCACAAGGCTATGTGGCTCACACGGCCTAGCCACACGAGCTACACAATCTCACACGGCTGTGTACTACACACGACCATTGTGCATGGTTTGCAAAATCCCACACAGTCGTGTGCTACATACGGCCGCTACACACGGCCGTGTGCAAACTGGGCAGTTTCGTAGCAACCTCTATTTTGCGATTTTTATCAAATTTTAAATAGATTTTTGGGTTGTTTTCACCCACCTAACTGCTTAAACAATCAACCACGCTATCAGAATCCCACGAAACCTACAATCAATCATTAAAACAAACTAATTGCTCATCAATCATCCTAAAAGCCTACTCCAAAATACCCTCTTTTCCATACAAAATAGTTTCCAAAGAACGAGTTCAAACACTTACTCTTCACGCACAACGATCAAAATCAACGCTTACACCACCGGAGGATCTTGATTCACTACTCCTTCGCCTAGAAAGAACGAACCAATCGCACTAAGTATTAAAAAGAAATATTTATACATAACGAAACTAATCAATAAACTACCAAACAAAGATGAGTAGAAACGAACAATGCTATAAGAATACCCAAACAACTTACACCAATTTATCTTCCTACAGTCCACACAAATTCCACTGTACCTCCTAACCGTAACAGCGAAGCCCCCACAAGACGAAAGTGTCGAAAACTGAAATCAAAAGCACAAAAAAATGAGCATTGGAAACAAGAAAGCAAGATGAAAGTGTATAATAGCCAAACAAAAGATGAACCAAAAGAAGGAATTTTAAGTGGCAAATTGGCATCCAAAAGAAAGGAACGTGAAACCCAAAAAGAAGGGTTTAAGGTGGTTACAAAAGAATAAAAATAAGGGATATTTGATTTAATTAAAATCTAAATAAATTTGATAATATATTAATCCCCATCCAAAACACTACATGTTGAAACTTTTAAAATTTAAACTAAACTCTAGTTCTCAACAAGCCCTATGCAAAAGAAAAATATTCCACAATTCGTACCCAACAGGACTCGAACATAGGACCCAAAGCGAACTCCCAAGGCACTTAACCACCAAACTAAGACAACTTATCTGACAATCAAACACATTCAAAAATCTAAAAAATATTTGAGGCATTACAGAAGATCATGTTTGTCTTTTACAAAAGTCTTTGTAATGTCTGAAATAGTCTCCTCGACAGTGGTATAAAAAGTTCGACTCCTTCATGTTGAGTATTGGTTTTTCTTGAAGTAAGTATGAAAATTGTGTTTACCTACAATGTCTTGATGATGGCTCTTTTATATATTTACTACTTTATGTTAATGATATGTTAATTGTGACTAAGAATCCATCTGAAATTGATCGCCTTAAAATAATACTTAACTCTAAGTTTGAGATGAAGAATTTAGGTACAACAAAGAAAATTTTGGGGATGGAAATTTTGGGAAATTATTTTTATCGCAATAAAGGTACATCAAGAAGATCCTTGAGCGATTTGATATGCAAGATTCAAAATCGGTAAGTATTCCTTTACCTGCACACTTTAAACTCTCAATTTCAAATTCCCCATAAAATGAAGATGATGAAAGGTACATGTCAAAAGTACCTTATCCAAGTGCAATTGGAAGTTTGAAGTATGGAATGGTATACACTCATCTCGATATTTCACATGCTGGTAGTGTTGTTAGTCGACACATGGCCAATCTTGGTAAGTTACACTGAAATGCAATTAAGTGAATTTTAAGATATTTGCAGGGTTCTTGTAACATGTGCTTAGAGTTCGGAAGAACTGTCAGATATGTTGATTTTGATTATGCATAAGACTTAAATCGAAGAAGGTCTCTTACAAGTTACCTATTTACTTTTAGGAATTGTGCCATTAGTAGGAAAATGGCACTTCGAGCTACAATAGCTTTGTCGATTACTGAAGCAGAATACATGGCAATTACTGAAGCAATAAAAGAAATAATTTGATTAAGGGGACCGTTTAGTGAATTGGTAAGTGAAAAAGGGCAACTGTCGTATATTGTGATAGTCAAAGTGCCATAAATCTCACAAAAGATCAAATACATCACAAAAGAACGAAGCACATAGACATTCGCTATCACTTTGTTCTAGAGGTGATCATTCAAGAGGATGTTCAGATTCTTAAAATTGGCACAGAACACAATCCGATCGACATGTTGACAAAGAGAATTCCAGTTTTAAAGTTTGAGCATTGCTTGGACTTGGTAAGTATCCGGTGAAAAATCAGTTAGGATCGTAACAAGGCTTGACAAGAGAGTTAAGTCAAATACGAGTAAAGGTGGAGATTTGTAGAGTTGTGCCTTGCATTTTGGACTAAACAGTGTGTGACATCCCAATGAGAAAGTGTTATTTGTCCCAACGAGCAGCTGACGTCATACGAGAAGAAAGCCCTTGTCTCGATGACGCGATTCTCCTTCGTCCTGACGACGTGATGCTACATCACGATGTGGTAACATGCAACTCAAGTTTTTCGGCTTTCTTCTTCCAATTAAACTTTGTTTTTAGTTTCCCACTTAAACTCTCATTACCCTAGGGTTGTTGTAGTCATATATGCTACGAATTTCAGCCTATAAATAAGCGTTAGTTACTCTAGGTTTACACACAATAGAAACATTCAAATTGAGAGAATTCTATTCTTTGTTTTGAATGATCTTGTTTTTGGGACTTCGAGTTTTCATTTAATTCTCTCCATCTTTTGTAATTTCCTTTATTATAGTGAAATCTCCTTTTACTCGTGGTTTTTTATCCTCATTTGAGGAGTTTTTCCACGTATAATGTAACACCTTAAACCCGGCCTAGAAGTTTAGACCGAATCCCAGATGTTACATTGATCACCGAAGTGATCGTAGGTAAATTCTTTTACAAATCAAGTTATGATGTCAAACCGAAACATTTATTTGTTTAAAAATTTAGTCAATAAAATTACAAATAAGTTAAATATATATTCGGAATTAATAAGGAAAACGAATGAAACTTAAAAATAGAACTTGTACCACAGTTTTATAAAACTTCACAGTTCAAAATCTGAATAACAAAGTAGAAACTGAAAACACAAACTGGTAATCTATTTTCCACTGAGACTGTCCGAGACCTCCACATACCGAGTCCATTGTCAGAATTTGAAAATGTACCTGAAAGGGGAAACACTAAGAGGGGGTAAGCTACTCGAGCTCAGTGTAGGTTCGAAACAACACAAGAGACAGAATTATGGAATTCCAATCAGTAGCGCAACAGATTTTCAAATACTCACAGAGTTAGAAAGCACGCTTGGAACTAACGTCCCAATGGAACATAACAATCCGAGCACACCAAGTTCACACAGAAAACTCAACACAAACGCTGTTCAGATAACCAGAATACAGAAAACCAATCTTATAGTCAGAACACATAAACAAATGCGGATGAAATGCAGTCAGATAATAAAACCCACCCATCCAGCCAGCACACCTCTCCGTCCCCCAATCACACCTTATAAGAGCTGTTTAAGCTCACCCAACCAAAACACACCACTTAGGACCTCGAAAGGCCCATCCAACCCTACACACCACATATGTGGACCAAGCCACTCAGATGTTAATACGCAGCAGAGTCAAGGCGTATGTATGTCTTTATCTGATACAATACGGTAATTCATCAGATGATCCTATTGTAGTTATCTTTGCAGATCGGATAATAGTACGTAGCAAAAAGTCGACGCACACGCGATCTGATGCGATAAATTTCCGTACAATATGATGCAGTAAAACCGCCAGATCAGATCAGAATCAGACTCCCTTCTCTTCACAAACCCACCCAAAATCCTTTACTTTATGCAGGTGTATGCATGCACACAAATTCAAGGAACAAAGACACCTAAATAGATAGTCAGACAGAACATATATGCAACACACCCCACAGACCTGATTCAGAATCATACACCACACACAATCATCACAGATATCGAGTCTTGAACACCCTCCCTAAACTTAGCTAAGGGTCAGAGTACACACAAACACATATTCATATCAGAATTACACACAGAACCAATATAAGTGTCTTAAAACCACACGCCCGTGTGCTCTGGCCATGTGGTAATGCCTAGGCCGTGTGGGAGACCAAAAGCCCGTGTGAGGAGGGGCACACGCCCGTGTGAAAAGAGGCACACGGCCGTGTGACTAAGGCACACGCCCATGTGGACCAGGGACATGGCCGTGGGGTGTAACACCCCAAACCCGGCCTAGAAGTTAGGCCCGAATCTGGCGTGTCACATGAAAAAAAAAACTTGTTTGAGAATTACAGCCTCATTGTTAAAACCCAAAACACTTAAGCAATTTTTAACTACTTGAAAACGTAATTATCTTTAAAAAACCTTTTTGGTGGCGAAAGCATATTTGAAATAAACATTTTACAAAAATGTGATGTTTAGAAATAGAGTTGCAGAAGCATTTTGAAATCGTTATGAACGTAGATAAAATACAAGTATTTTTGAGAGATCGTTTGATGAGTTGAAAATCGAGGTAGTGAGCTTTAAAACCGTGGCTTTTGAAAATATTGTTGATAATTCGAGAGAAAATTTCTGAGTTAAAATATTTGTAAAAGTTTGTTATAAAATCCATTTATTAATCAATTTTGGAAAACCATTATTTATGATTTTAGAAAATCCTCGTTAAAACAATTCAAGCAATATTATAAGTACGACTAAACATAAAGCAATTTAAAACATATCCTGCAGGCCTTATTACAACTTAAACCAAAATAGCAAAATAATAAAATAAATGAAATAGAAATTTAAAGTTCAATAACACCATTTTCAAGTATGGCCTCCACCGAGTCATCCATGGGCCCAAGTCCTCATTACGGAGCATTACCTACAAGGGTTAAGAAAAAGGGGGGTGAGTTACAAGAACTCAGTGTGAAATCCCTTACCGTCATCCACTGGGCCTGAACCCATATAGCAATATCTTGGGCCTAAGCCCTTTTACATAACAATTCTTAAAATGAAGCAAATGTATGAATGTGTGCAATCCCAACCCATCCTAGATATCCATCTGCTACACACCACCCGTACCATCCATCACACCTGTGGGGATCAAGTCAACCCACCCCGCCAACACACCAATCGCAGGCAAGTTGCCATTTATAATATTTGTGGCTGAGCCACCAGAGTCATAATTATGCGTGGCATAGCCACTATACAGATTGTGGCAGAGCCACTAGAATATCATATACGGTAATATAATCGGCACACAGCCTTGGGTAAAGATGATCGACACAGAGTCGTTAATCCATATGCTAGGCATATAGCCATTATCAGAATTTGTGGCAGAGCCACCAGAATCAGAATGTGGCAGAGCCACCAGGCTACACTTCTCTTCAGCAATTTTCCCATCCCATACATAATAATGTATCAAATATATCATATGAATGTAATGCAATCCCAAACCAACCTAATAATCCATCCGCTACACACCACCCGTACCATCCATCACACCTGTGGGGATCAAGTCAACCCACCCCGCCAACAGACCAATCGCAGGCATTATGCCTTTTATAAGACATTTAATTGTGGGCAAGCCACCAGAATCTCAGAGTATCATATTATCAAACATATTTGTGGCAGTGCCACCAGAATTTCTTCTCTTCAACATTTTCCCAACCCATGCAAATTCATGTAGATGCATCATACATAGCAAATCATGATATTTACAAATATATCAACAATAATTAATTCAGACAAAAGTTCAGCCCATTAACACTTTACAAATCGGTCCTTTAAGGCAATTTATCAAATCGGCCCATTAAACAATATATCAATTCGGCCCATTAAGCAATATATCAATTCGGCCCATTAAGCCATATATCAATTCGGTCCATTAAGCAATATATCAATTTGGCCCATTAGGGGCATTTTCATAATTCGGTAATTTTACCCACTAAGGGTAATTCGGTAATCTCGCAACCCAGGGGTATTTCGGTAATTTACCCTCTAAGGGTATTTTGGTAATTTCGCAACTTAGACTTAACTACTAATTTGGGCAATAAAAATTGAAACTGTCCATCCGCGTCATACTGACTAAATTGACCATAACTCGAGTTAGGAAGCTCGAAATTTAGATCTGTAAATTTTCCTTGAAACTAGACTCATATATCTTCTTACTACAACTTTTCCAGAATTTTTGGCTTAGCTGTTTAGTACAGTTTATTCATTAAAGATTCCCTTGTTTCACTGACCAACGGTTCTGACCTCTCTTACCCAAAATTCAAATATCTCACTGTACGGTTTTCATATGTTGCTCCCACTTGTTTCTATTGAAAATAGGCTCACTAAGGAATCTATAAATATAACTTGTAACTCATAATTCACTTTGTACAATTTTAAACTATTTTTCCAATACAAAACAGGGAACCACGAAGTCAATCAAAACCAGTCTCACCAAAATTAAGATATCACAGAATATAAAATTCCTCTTCCTCCTCTGTTTCTTTCATATAAAAATAGACATAGTAAGCTTTATTTTGATATCTTATTCACTTTCTAATTTCCTTTCTCCTATTTTTCGTCATTTTTCAAAATCATGTCACTGCTGCTGACCAAACTGTTTCATTGCAAAAATATGGTTACTACTACGAACATACGCACTCCCGAGTGGTCACGGATGCCAGTTTCCAGTTTTCTTTGATATTTCAACCGAATCATAGAACATTTCATGCAAAAATTCAGAGAGGTATGAGATTACACACCATTTCAAACATATATTCGGAAGGGTACAGAATTACACACCTTGATTACGAGTTGTGCTTTCTACCGTTTCAACACCTATAATGATAATTGATAGAAGGTTAGTCTCTACTTTGATAATCGTAACTAAAAACACTTTACTAGGCTAACTCCACTTACCACGAATGTGATCTCCCTTAGTGCACCAAAATCTATCTTACCATTTGGCTACTGAAATCTCGTCCTAACAATATTTGGTGAGCGAAAGAGTCGTTAGCAATTATCCCACCTTTAACCAAAACAAATCTTATAAAAACGTTCTTACCCCACTTGCTTGACGAGTCGACGATAACGATTTGGTTAATACAAATCACTTGTGCTCCTTCACCTTGTTGAAAGCCCTAAGTCCAACGATGGCCATATCACGTAAAAGAATGTAACCTGCACTCCAACGAGAGAGAAAGAAGAAGAACTTTCGATTATTAAGGAAAAACTCGGATGAAACAAAGTTATTGACAAAGAGAGAACTACTACTTACCGATTGTTAATTTCCTTGTAGCGCCACTCTAGGGGAGAACGAGACAGTGATTCGGACAAGGACTAACTCACAAGATGCAATGAGTATATCCAAAAAAAATGATAGAGAGTGTTCAACTAAGAGAATTAAACTGCGAAGAAAATCGAATGATGTGGAAGGGAAAAAGAGGAAGAACCGATTAAGGATTAGGGAAGAGAGAAAAGGTTAGGCTATGGAGAGGAATGAGTAGGAAGGAAATCGGAGAAGAAAAGAGAGGGCTTAAGAATTCGACAAGAAAAAGATTAAAAAGGAGATGACCCGATATGCTCAAGGAAAAAGTACCCAAACCGTCACTCTCAAAAAGAAAGCCAAAAGAACACTCAAAAGCAAGGAAAAGTTTCGGTTTTCCCCCTCTCCCTAGCAAAACCGTATGTAACTCTTGCCACAAGGATGGATGTTGACCAACAATTTCTTTCCAAAACATTTTCCACACCTTAAGCCAACATGTTCCCTATTCCTTCCTTTTCTTTTGATTCCTTTCCTTACCTTCATCTTTTCCTTATTTCCTTAGCCACCTTGCCAAAATTAAAAAATCCACCTTGCCTTATATACCATCATGGCCGACACTTAGGGAAAGAACACAAAAAAAATAGTCAAAATTTTGCATCAAGGGGATTCGAACCTCTTCCCTCCATACTCTTCACTTAATGCCATAACCTCTTTGCCATAAGCTCAATTATGCTATCACATTACTCATTTAATTCCATAAACATTGAGGTCACTTACTATATCTCCTTAAAGTGTTAAAACATAAAATTTACCTATAGCCTAACTAGAACCCGGAACTTCCTAGAAACCTCGTAACTTTCCAAAATCACCTTCCTAATAAGTCCCACTTGAAATAATGTCGTTCTCTTGTTCTCAAAAATTTTAAAACGCTTCTACGCTCAAGGTCCAATGGGCCCAATAGGTCCAATTCTACTAGGCCCAATTTTGGGATGTTACAGGGGGACAGACCGTGTAACTCTCTGTCCATTTGCACTAAATTTGAGTACAGGACTGACACATTCATTTGAGGGTTTCACACGCCCGTGTGCCCACCAGACACGGCCGTGTGTCTAAAACACACGCCCGTGTGGGATCCTTAAATCCCCAAATTAGCCACACGGCCGCGTAGCCAGGCCGTGTGACACCAAATCACTTAAACCCTAATTCCCAAACACACACGGTCGTGTGCCCAGAGGACATGACCGTGTGAAAATTGAAAAAATTCCCAAATCAGCCACACGGCCGTGTGGCACCAAACTTTGCCCGGAAACCCTAATCCCTAATTCCATATGGCCGTGTGAACAGGCACACGCCCGTGTAGCCGCCTATGTGGTCACGAAACCACCCTAAAACAACTTGAGAAATGAGTTTTTCGATCACTAAGTTGACCCTTAACCGATGGAACTTAGAACCACACTAACCAAAGCGAATTTCCATGCCATCCGACAGTACTACCGTACTTAGACAATCAATTTCCAAAAACCACCAAGGTTGCCACATTCTAACAAAATCAATTTGCAAATAAAATAGGAAAGCTTCGGAACCCATACCTGTTTTGAAACGACCCGATGCCAACTCGATGACAAAGGAAAACGAAGCTCTGCCGAAACCACCACAGATTCAAAAAGAAAGAAGCAAAGAAAGAAAACCAAAAACAAAGAAGAAGAGAGAAAAATAAAACGTGAAAAAGAAAAGCCCAAAAGTAAATAAAAATAAATAAGTAATTAATTAAAAAATCATACATTAAATTAACACAAACAAAAATATTCCTCCAAAAAGTTCACACAAGGAATCGAATCCAGAACCCAAAAGTTCACTAACACTCACTGCACCACCAGACCAATAGGCCTATTCTGACACTTAAACTCACAACCAAACAGAATAGCGCAACCTTCCCACTGACCCTAACCACAAAAGTCAAAACTTCTAACCCCAAAATTCGAGGCGTTACATATAATTTGCTTGTTCAATCTTTTTGATTTTATTATATTTACTTGTTCGTTGCATGCACGAGTTAAATCCCTACATAGTATTTATATTATTTTATTTTATTTTATTTTTTGAAATAATGCAATTTTATTTCTATATTTAAATAAATTTTTAATTCAATACTAAAATAAACTTTTATATAGCCATAGCAGTGAAAAAAGAACATGGTAGGAGCAGTTTGTGGCGATGCTTCAACGTGAACCATTCGTAGGGTATAAGCATTGAACAAGAAAGGCCGCCATTAATTATAAAAAGCTACATTTAAGCTTTGATGGACATCCTCATCCAAGTGTTACAAAATGACTAGGCAAGGCATAGCCCACCCCACCTTCGTTTAGCTTTCCCTTTTCAGATATAATTTATCTGACTCAAAAGATAAACATTTGAGATTTTGAAGGATAAAGAATTAAATTAAGTTGTAGTCTAGTCCATTCAACAAATTAAACTAATCCCCTCATAATTTATATATAAACACTTTTTTCACCTTCCATTTTTTTAAAAGTCTTTTTAATCCATACATTTGTATTATTTGTTAAATCGCTCGAAATGAATAAAAAAATTAATAATTTTTTAAGTCTTTTAAAAAATAAATAAAATTGTAAATTTTATAATTATAATTTTAACTCATAATAATCTTTAAAAGGAAAAAACTCACATGGGACTTAAACCTATAGTTGAAAGATTGAAGGTTGAAGGCGTGATTCATGAAGGTGCAGAGGAATGAGATACAACTTTCAAGCTTAATTTTAGATTATTTTTTAATTGGGTTTAAACTAAACCAGGTAATGGATAATGTGTAATTTAATTTTAATTGTGTTTTTGTTGTTCATACTTTAATTGGGTTCTTGAGAATATAACCCTTATAAAAGTTTACTGGGTTATTCATTATTGGGTAATACAATTTTAATTGGGTCATTAGATTTGGGTTATTGTGTTTGGTTTGATATCAAAATTTATATATTATATTTATTTTGAAAGCATTATATATTTATTATATAATACAAATATATTTAAAATAATTACAAAATAATATATATTAAGTTAATTAAGTCGGTCGGTTCGGTTACGAAGTTTAATAATTGATAATTGACTAATAAAATGAAACTTCAACCGATTTAACCGCAAAATTTGATTTAATCAAAATTGACTTTATAAAATAGGTTGGTTAAGTATGTTACGTTGGATTTAACTCTCCCCTCAAATTTCTCAACTTTATCTTTTCAATCAAAATTTCATTGATATTTTATATAATATATTTCATACGCATATAAAAAAACTTGGGAATTCCTGTTGTGTTGAATGTTCTTTTATTCAATTCTTACTACTATCCATAACCCTCGAATAATAGATATTTAAGTATGCTCAAATCCATGTACTTTTATATATTGCAATAACTTCGGTTAAAAAGCACTTTCAAGCGAAAATAGTATTCCCCAATATTCTTTTCCCAACAATATTTGCCAATGTTATATCAATAAATTAACTTTATATGCATATAAAAGTTAGTTTGAGTGTCAAATTATAAATTTGCCCATAATTTATATTAACAATAAATTATAAATATGTTTATATATTCAACTTAAAGAAATTTATATTAATTACCTAAAAATTATTTAAAACATATATATCTTATATATCATAATATTAACAATGAGTTATCATAAATCTTTTTATTATATTTGTATAATAATTTAAGTGAATATTTGTTAATGCTGAAATAAAAAAGAGTTGAATTTGATTGTCATCAATTTTTCAAAAGAGTTTAATTGTTATTTTTTTAACGGAAATACTGACTAAAATATTAAATTTTTAAACATGTCAGTCTGCATGACAATCCACATGTACTTTATTCTCTCTTTTTTTTTAATATTTTTATGAACTTTTATTGTAACACCCCAAACCCGGCCCAAACACTACGACCGAATTTGGTGTGCTACAGAGAAAACATCTTTAAAAATCCTTTTAAGTCGAATTATCTTTTGGTAAAAGATGGTTATTTTGTTTGAAACATCTGAGGTGTATAAAATCCATACTTAGGTTTATTTTAAAAAATATTTATTAAGTCGAGTTGTTTATAGTTTTCAAATGTACCCGATGGTACTTTAAAACATTTTTCGTTTGATTTGGAAAAAACATGTGAACTCATTATTAACATAATTAAATAGTTTAAACAAATATTCAAAGCATGTAACAATAATAACATAATTCTAGGAGACCTTATTACAACTCAATTAAAACAAAACCAACCATAAAAATAAGATAAAACAAAATCCAAGTTCATCTATTAAAATGTTCATTTGCATGGCCACCTCGAGTCCATCCGGCTCCATCTCGCGATCTACCCATCCGCAAAATGTTAAGGAAGGGGTGAGTCACCAAGACTCAGTGTGTAATCCCCCACCCGGTAAGGTGACTCATACACAAGTCATTAATAAACATGCGCGTGCAACCCAACCTAACCATCCATACTCCTTTCCTACCCCGTGTGGTCAAAACCACTGGTGGTCAAAACCACCGATGACTTAGAGTCACAAATCGATGATGGGGCCAACCCATCGTGTGGTCAAAACCACCGATGACCATAGGTCACAATATATCAAATGTGGTCAAAACCATCGGTGGTACCAAACCACCGGGACTTAGTCGCAAATAATCAATCGTTGTGGTCAAAACCACCGATGACCATAGGTCACAAATAATCTGATGGGGCCAACCCATCTTGTGGTCAAAACCACGACGACGATCCATATTTCATCCTCCTCTCATCAATCCCACCATCACATGCTTTTATAACAATTTTCATAAATCATACCGTAGCATTTAATCATCATGTGATGGCATGCAAATCATATATCAAAAATCACAAGTTAGGGGACTTACCCGGAATCCATGTTTAAGCCCACAAGCATATCATAGATCACTACCAAAATTTATACTCAAGACAATAATATAGCAAGTTTATTAATAAAGTGTGTAAAGAGTTTACACACCTGCTTCTACCGGAATTCCTAGATCCCGAAGATCCGATCTACGTCGCTAGATCTCTTGTCCTATAATCGACCAAAAAGCATGGTTAGGGACTTAGGCCTATTCGGCCAAACCAAGTATTTAAAAGGGTTCTCCTTTTGATCCCGAATCCTTACCCGAGTGCCTTTGAATAACTACTCCAAGCGTTCCGCTTTCCTATTAATCGGCAACCTTATGTTAGTAGTCTTTGGCTTAATTGAATGCTAATTAAATTCATAGATCCTTACCAAAATTACTTGACAGAGAATGGAACTTGAATCGTATACCTCGAGATCCCAAGCACCCCTTGCTTCAATATTCGCCAAGACTTCACAAAGTATGAAGAAGAAAATTCGGCTATGGCTAAGGAGTAGGTTATGCTAAGGTTGGTTTCAATATCAATCAAGGCTTGACTTTGGGTGAAAAATAAAAAGAATGGAGAAGAAAATATGGGAGGAGTTTCGCCAAGGTTTTAAGAGAATGGAAAAAAAACCAATAAGGAAGGGTTGAGAATTTCGGCTATTTGCATAAATGGCTAATAAAAAATCAAGAGGGTAGATGGGTGCTTATAAAGGAATTCGGCACCCCCATCCCCCTTATGCTTGCCGTCCAAAGAGTTTAAACTCTAGCCAAATCCTTGCTTTTCTCTAGGCCACTAATTTGATTTAATTCAAATAATTTGAATTAATCCCAAACAATAACCCAATAATCCACTAATATCTTCTTTTATCTATTATTATCTTGTTATCAAAATAATAATAATATTATCCTTGATTATCACTTATCAAATAAATAATAAATAAAAGAAACCATATGCCTAACAAACTCTTCCAGCCGAATTCTAATTCAAAAAAAATGCTTAAGCTTATCCTTATCTTCCCATTTGCCCATGTGCAGGCCAACTCCCTTCACGCCAGCATGCCAAAAAAATAAATCTCCCATATGCTGCCCACGTTACTCGAACATGGGATCTGCTGGAACCAGCGTGCAGGTAACGCCCCAGGCCACTCGGCCAAAGCGTTTTTTTGTGATATAAACTCCCTACAATCCCTTTTAAAGGCTCCTTCCGTGGCTCCCCCTTGTTTTGACGCCAGCAACAAAAATAAACATACCTTGTGCTTCCATCCCGACTCGAACTCGAGTCCATTCGCCAAGACCCTTAAGTGGCGCCCCAAGCCACTCCACCAAGCTGACTTTCTTGTCCGAAACCCTCACCAATTATTTATAAGACCTTCTTCTCGGCCCTCTCTCTTTTAAAGCTAGAAGCCCAAAATAAAATGCTCCTTGCGTCCCTTGTGTCTCGAACCCGAGACCTGCCACTTCTAAACTCTTAAGTGGCGCTCCAAGCCGCTCCACCACCCTGACTCTCATGCCATAAACCTCACCATTTAACTTTTAAGGCCCTCCTTCTTGGCCCCCTTTTCCTTAACGCCAGAAGCCCAAAAATAAAACTCCTCCCCCTTGTAACTCCCAAGATTCGAACCTGAGACCTCCCTTTGACGCCACCTCCAAGGCACCTAAGTGGCGCATGAAGACCACTTAGCCATGCTGTTCTTTGTGTCACGTTTCGCCTAAAATTTTATTTAAGCCCTAACTTCTCCTAGCTCCTTTCTTTTAAGTACTAAAAAATAAATTTTAATACTAAGTCAGGCCTAGCTCGGGTTTAATTCTAGACCCCAAAACATGCCAAATAAATCATAAATTTATTTCTTCAAGCACACACACACATGGGAACAAATAATTAAATTTTCAAACAACCCCTAATTCAGGATGTTACATTTATATATTTTTAAAATTTGGTTCTTTTTAAATTTTTTTTGAATATTTTTATAATTTTTAAATTATTTGTTAATTTATGTAGGACAAATAGTGTCATGTTAGCATGAATTATAAGTGGATCATCAGGTGACTTGCCACACCAGCATTATTTAAAAAAATTAAATTTTTAGTCAACCTTTCCATTAAAAAGACAATTTGACTCTTTTTTAAAGTTAATAGTCAAATTTAGCTCAAAAATAAATAAGGGCCAAATTGATTACTATGCCTTTAAATTAACTTATTTTTTTTATTTTATAACACCATGTTTAACATATACATTTTAACTTTTCACAACATTTTTTGCTAAACACTTAAAATCTTAAACAAAACTTCTCAACAATAATCCTAAACTAGCCCTAAGTTTAATCTACGTGGTTCATATGTTTTTGGTGTTTTTGTAGGTAATTAGTAAAGGAAGACAAGAGTTAACCTGGTACTTGTGATTTGGGCATGGATTGAAATTTCATTTTATGTCTATGCTCTAAGATAGTCGGTGTCGTACCAGTGAACATATTATTTTTTATTAATATTAGTATGTATTAGTATTGATACGTATTGATATCGGTTTGTTTCAGTGTATTGTTTTAGATTTATTATTATTTTTGAAAAATTTGATATATGTATCAAATAATGATGTTAAATAAATCTCAAATATAAAATATTTTTCAATAAGCTTCACAAATACAATCTATTATTAAACAAACTCAAAATAAACAAAAAAAAAAAATTCCATAAATTAAACAATTAAATCTTCTCATACCTTACATATAACAATCCATCATCCAACAAATAAATAATAAAATTACTTATATTTATATTTATATTTTACCAACTATATTATGGTGAATATGGGCAGAATCAATTAGTATGCATGGGTAAGGCGAATATGGATCAAATTTTACACTGAGACGAAATTTAAAATTTGTAATTTCAATTTACTCCCAAAATAGAGCATTCTAAATGATATGGGCAGTACCAAAACCAAATGGAATACCATGTTATGACCTATCAACAGGGCAATGGACTAAAGAGCTACTAGGTTAAACAAAAGAATCGGAAAAAAATTGAATGTTAGATTTGAATTATAGTATTTGGTTTGATTTTTCTTCATTTTTAGAGTTGGAATCGGTTTTGATTTATTTACTAATTAAGTATTTCCGGCTGGATTTAATTTTTAGTTCATAAGTAAAAAAGAAACCACAATTAATTGTATCAAATTAAATTCATTTTTATTTAATTTACAATTAAATTTTATTTCTATAATATAAAAATAAATATTTAAATTTAAAAAGGTGAAAATAACTTTATTATATTATATAAAAATTATTCTTTCACAAATCCGAATAAGTGGAATCCAATTTGGATGAGTTTATTTACCTTTTAAAAAAAATATAGCACACATTCATTAACCATATTATTGGCACATTGTAGGTCAAGACATCATTTCTTATTGCTTGAAATTTTTGAAACGAGAAATTGAAACATTATTCTCCTTCCTTAAACACTTGTCAAGCTTTTCCCTTACAGGCTTGTCTCAAAGATTAAAACATGCTTTTCTTAATTGCGTTAGTAAGAATCATTCCCAACAGATTGAGCAGAGGCAGACATGATTCATTTGCTTTGATAAAGTGGACTGACCTTGCAGAAATTAAATGGTTATTTTTATTATAATGCATTGTGTCTTGAATAATTTCATAATGTAGTGTGGTTAACAAGAATGTTAAAAATGCATTTTCCAAGGGTATAAGCTTCGTGTTCATATTTTAGACTTTATTTAGCTTGCATTTGCATAACATTTTACTTAGCTTTGCATACTTTTTTCATTTTTTAATGCCTTTAATGTTATTTCTAACAAGTGTTTATATGATTTAATGAAAGTTGGGAAATGTTGAATTAAAGATTCGTGGATGCAAGAAAAGTGACACAATTGAGCATTAGAAGCCGAAATTAGATTTGGAGATGAACCAGAAGAGTCGCGGCATTGCAGCGCCATTGGGACTTTTTGCTTTGTATTTTAGAAGCCTATTTTGGTCTTTTCCCATTTAGATTGGCTTCTAACCACATTTATATTGTTAGTATTATTAGACTTAGTAGAGTAGAAACTATTTTCTTTGTTTAAAAGCAATTGCTTGTGGGTTTCAATTAACTCTTTGAAGGGACTTGTGCTTCCTTTGGAATAAGATTTTTTACTCGTTTCTTCAATTTTTCTTTTGTTCTTAATTATGTTTGGAGTTTATTTGAATTTTCATATCAACTAAACCTTTCAAGTGATTAGGAAATAATAGGTTAATGTCATAGTAATTGAGATACGATGATCATTTGTTTAGATCTTGATGGGATTAATTGTTCAACTTGTAATTAGAAATTAGTTTAAGTGACAATTAGATTAATGAAAATACTTAGGAAAAATGCAATGGAATGTTTGTTGTATTCTAGTTAAACATACTAGGGTTTGCCGTCCCTCTCTTAAACATGAGGTGTTTTTGGGCATTTCCATATCGGGTCCAATTACAAGTATTTCTTGGACTTTTAAACTAGTACTTTATAATTCGATCCAACCCGATAATAGTTTTTCTATTTCCCAAAATAAACATTTTATCAATTATATAATTTCTCAACTCAACTCTAATTTCGTTAAACTCATGTTGACTTTATCGTAAAAGAATCTAAGAGAAAATATATTTAATATTTCTGTATTCAACATATTTACTATGACCAAATAATTTATTTCCATTTTCAAACTTCATTTAATTCGAAAACCATAAATTTATTTCTAGGCTATTTTCATTTTCAGTTTGGAGAAAAACACATTCATTTCCCAATGTTTCCCATTTCTCCATTTTCATTTCGGAGAAAACCACATTCATTTTTCATATGTTTCTCATTTCTCCATTTTTACCATTTCTATCCATTTCTAATTCATTTCATTCAACATGCAATTCATTTCTGGTTTCAACATATGCAATTAGAGCTCAAATGATTTGTAATTAAGTTCTAGCTTTTCGCTTATTAATTATAAACTCATTTAGTCACAAAATCATTCCAATATAGTATCGTGACTAAGCTCTCCCCAATGACATACCATTACGAAATCAACTCGATCAGTGCTCATCTAATGACCTTTTCATAAGTGTGTTACCTTTATAAGAGATCCTTAATCTCTTTGGGATAAATCCGCTCTCCCAATATGATCCTATTTTATCTCATGGTAACCATTACATTTTCCTTCATGAAAAGTCAATTACTATCAAATAGTAATCAAGTCATTCATCACAAAGACAAATATAAGCTATCTTTCCGTATTATGATCCGACCACGTAATACTGCTTAGTATTAGTTTAAACATTAGACAACTAGTGAGCCAATATTTACTTCTATTTTGCTTTGCATGCAAAAACCACATGAGGAAAATTATATAAAGTATATTAATGTAATCCATGAATTGTTTTATTAACCATTCTGTTCGAAAAATTTACAAGTTTACAAACGAATATACTACACTTAGGGCACCAAATCCAACAAAGAGATGGGGTGTTACTACCATAAGATCATGAGATAGAATAAACACTACACAATCATAGGAAGATCCAAACTAAATCTAGTAAATTAGTTTCTAGATAGGCCTGAGGCACATAGTACAACAAATGCACCAAATGCCCAAAATTCAGTCTATAAGAACCTTAGAGATTACTCTATACATGATATTGATAGAATTCAAGGTAATATTGGAAGGCTTGATTTTGATATACACACATTTGAGACTAAGCCTATTACCCTAGTTATGCTCCAAAACACTGCATAATTTCATGGTCTGCCTAATGACGAACTTAGCTTACATGTTTCTAACTTTTTAAATGGATGTCAGACTTACAAGTCTCCTAGAGTGACTGACGATATTGTAACACCCTCTAACCGGAGTTAACGATGACCCCAATTAGATGGTGCTACATTCAATGCTCGGAGGCATCTTTGGTGGTTTTATTGATAAAAATTGTCTAATTGATTATTAGGGCAATTCGGTAATTGCATATGATTAGTCAGTGTTAGATGTCTATTATTTCAAGCCCAACTATGCAAACTATCTTTACCTTTAAAATTTGACATAAAGTATTGATACCCTATATGCTATTGATAGTTGGAAACTTATAGGTATCAATACTCAATTGTTGGGAACTGATACCATGATCCCCTATTTTGCTATTTTAACTTTGATTTGTACTTGTACTGATACCTGAGCTAAAATTACTTACCTAAAGGTTAGGTACCAATACCATATTGTTTTTAAAAGGGCTATTAGATATTGAATTTGTAGGAACCAATACTTGAATGCAGTTGGACCCAAGTTAGGCACCCAAACCAAATGATTTCTTTTCTTGCAAGGTCTTATAATATTGTTGGCAACACTCTAACTATTTAGAAAATAATATTGAGGCTTAAATGGTCATCTAAAGGTTAAATTTTGACATCTTATGCAAGTTTACTCCAATTGAAATAATTGCACACCAATTTTCATTTCAAGGCACTTTACAACTAGCTAATTCTTAACAATTATCTATCTCAATCTTTTATTTACAATTCTCTATCATAAGGACTCCATTCAAGCATAAATTAATTCACCGGAAAAGCAACTTAAGAACAAGGTTATATGACTTATTAAATAATCAATACCAAAATATGTGAACATCTAAACATGTATTCAAACTATGACATTATCGAAAAAGTTCAACAAACAACATATGAAATAAACAACTATCATCATGATGGCCTGATAACCCTATATACAACTCAAAACAACGTTCAAATGTTCACTACAAAAATAAACTCTATACATGCCACAACTATAATGACCAAGATCAAAATATATACATCAAGAAATGACGACTCTTCAGATTTGATGCAACTTTTTGTATAGCTCCTCATCAGAAATCAACAACCTACATATAGAAACAACATGTTCCACATGTTGAACTTTCCTTAAAGCTTAGTGGTGTTAAATCAAGATATAATAATACCATACACTATTCTTTATTCTATTTGAAGCTAAATTGTTTATTATTCCATTAATATTTAGTAATAAGCTATCCTATGAAACTTTATCATTATCATTAATTTAAGTTGACACAACAGTTTAACATGAATGACTTAGGTGAAACTAATTATGTTCTTGGCATTCAAATCCATGTGGATTAAAATGGAAAAATGATAGCTTTATCTTTAGCTTCATATAAAGATAAAGTTTTTGAACATTTTGTAATGACTGACGAGAAGAAAGGTGCACAACCTTCTACATCAATATTCAACATTTCTTTGGAAAAGTCTTAAGATAGTGGAAGAAAGAGCGCATATGCATAAGGTTCAATATGCATCTAAAGTAGGAAGCCATATGTATGCAATGCTTTGTACACTTCAAGACATTTGCTTCCTAGTTGGGATAGTGAGTCGATATTAGAAAAACCTTGGACCCAATAGCAAGTAGTGAATCATATACTCAAGTATATATAGAGAACAATGAATTATATGTTTTATATTTTGGAAGGGATATAAAATCTATTGAATATGTGAATTTTGATTTTCAGACTTGTGGGGATTTAAGGGAATCGACATCGGACAATGTGTTTGTCTTAGGTGACAGAGAAATAGTTTGGAGGAATGTGAACCAGACTTATAATGTTGACTTCACTATGGAAGCCAAATATGTGGCTACTTCGAAAGCAACTAAAGAAGCTATCTTGCTTCAAAAATTCGTAACTTATCTCGAAGTAGCTCATGTTATGGAAAAAGTTATTACATTGTATTGCGATAATAGTTCTGTTGTTGCTAATACTAAGGAAACCATAAATCATAAAAGGACAAAACATATTGATTGCAAGTATCATATCATAAGAGAGATGATAGTAGATGGAATAGTAGATGTAGTCAAAGTAACATTTGAAGGCAACCTTGTAGATTTGTTTACCAAGACTCCCATAGCTAAGGGTTTCAAGAAACATGTTGAGGGAATGTGAATGTGAAAATACGACTCATTTACTTGACTAGTACTATTTGGAGTGTAACACCCTAAATTTTTTTTGATATTTTGTACAAGACTATTTCAATAATTTTATCTATATATCCTATGAAAAAAATTCATTATAAATAGATTTAACTATTCTTGAACTATAGGGGAGTCATTGGAAAGCCATTTGAGCCATTTTTAAAGTTTTGGGCCCAATCAAGTAAATACGAATTGAAGGGCAAAATGGTATTTTTTTCTCCTGAGTGCATTTTGGTTAATTAGGACCAAAATATGATTAAATATTAGATTTATAATTATGTGTGGTGATGAGATAATATTTGGAATGATTAAATATGAATTTAGCCTTAAAATTGCATTTGGACATCTTTTTGTTAGCATTTGACTTGTTGACTGAAACTTGATATTTAAATACTATAAAACAATAAAAGGGGGAAAATAAACCTCCCCATACCAAATTTGAACAAGAGGTCACCTAAAGGAAGAAGAAGAAGTTTCCTTCATTAAAATTTCTCACTTTCTACTTAGTTTTACTTCTATCTCCCACCATTTTTCTTTGTTTTCTTGCAAAAACACCCTTTAGAAACCACAATAGAACCAAAACCCATCATCAGTATCATCCCCCACATATCTAGGGTTTGAGATTAGACTGAGAACTCTGAGCTAGTGAGAGAAAGAAGGGTCCATAGCAAGAGCTCATGAATTTCTAACATATCATTATCTCATGTTTAGAAGCTTTGAATAAGTTCTTGAGCGATTAATATGGTCATTTAATGCTATTTTAAAATTTTTAAAAATTGATATTTTGTATGTTATTTGAAGAGAAAGAAGTTCCTAGAGGTGGTTTAAGCAAAGGGAAATAGGTGGGTGGTGGAGTGAAGGCTTTGGAGGAGCCTCCATCCATTTTGGTTACTTTTGGGAAGGTAAGTTCTCATGAAACTTACTATATTTCCATATTGTTGTGTGTATTAGTTGTTTTGATATGTTAAATGAGTTATTTGAATGTGAACATATGGTAAGTAATCAATATAGTTAACGTGATAGGCAAGAAAGCATGAAAACATGGTTGTATATTTAAAAAAGGAATATTAATTGGTTGTTGAAATGGGAAAATTGAAATAGAAAATAGAATGTTTACATTTGTATGATTGACCTTCGTAATGGTTGGTGGAATTATGATGTGTTGTTCCAAAAGGATATAAAAAATCAAATGAGCCACGTAAAGTGGAAACCTTGAGTACTTATGAATTTTTTAACCATGGACAAATGAGATTTGATTGTTGTTCTCTTGGTACTTGTTCCTGTAACGACTCGGTTTCTAGTGGTGTCGAAAAATTCGATTTCAAAACATTATTTTTGTAAACTGAGTCCGTTAATATAAAATAGGAATATTATTAAGTTTGGTTAAGTAATTTAGCCGAAAAAGTAGTTAAGTAAAGCTCAAGGACTAAATTATAAACGTCCAATCGCTATTGAGTTTTAATTAAGAAAAGGCTTGGGGACTTAAATAGAAATTATCCAATGGACCAAAATGGTAAATAAAATAATATTGAATAGTGGATAGTGGATGATGATGGTGGATGCCATTAAGTTTAATTAATGGATGATTAATGTAAATTAAACTAAGATTAAACCATATTAATAATAGTATAAGAACTAAACATAGTGGAAAAAGATGAGAAATATCATTATCTTCCTTAAATTCCCACTGTCCAGCATTTTTTAGAAAAGGGAGAAAGCTTCAAACCTTTTTGTACATTTGGCCTCTATTGCAAGTAAGTCCTTAAACTATTTTTCTTTGATTTTTATGGAAATTGAATCATGGGAGCTTGATCTAGCTAGCCCATGTATCAATTTGTTCAATTTTTGAAATTTTAGCAAGCCACCATTGTTGAGAAATTGATGAATTAGGCTTGAAATTGATAGATATTAAGCTTAGATTATGAAACGGAATAAATTGTAAAGCTTAATAAGCTTGATTGTTAACTTTGTAAAATTAGGGACCAAATTGAATAAAGTGAATTTTTTATGACATTATGCTAGGAATAGAAAATATAGGGTCCCTAAGGAGTGAATGTGAAATCGGGTTTTGATCTGATGCTAAATGTCGAAAAATATGCTTATCCCGAGTTTAGGGACTAAATTGATTAAAATGAAAAATATGATCGACCTTATATTTGAATGTTAATTGGATGAATTTTGATATTTTTTCCTTTATTAATTATTAACCGTAGCTAAAGACAATGTCAGGCCATCAAGGGGGAAAGGAAAAGTGAGAGTCGTTGACGAGTGTTGCGAGATTTTGGCTTGTGCTTTTATGATTCGAGATTAATATATTTATTTGCATATTCATGTTATATTGCATGATTGAGTATCAAGGTGAGTTAATAATGGTTGTATGAATTGATTTGCTATGATTGATATTGAATATTGAGATAGTGGAATGAATTGAATAAAATGAAAAGTAGTATAATTTAGTGGGGACATGATGTGTGATATGAGAATGGATTGAAATATGCTATATGATATGAAATATTTTTGTGTTGATAATGAATTGAAATGAGATTATGAAATTAAATTTGGATTGGAATGAATTGAAATGAAATGGGATTGGTGATTAGTGATTGATATGTGGTAATGTAGGGTATGAAAATGCAAATGTGACTGGTTATAAGGTATGTTATGCAAATGTGAATGGTACAGGGTATGAATATTTTAATATGTATGATTGATGGCCATGTGAACTTAATAAAATGTTAGGAGACGATTGGTATGCCAATAGGGTAATATGCATGCTTGTACAGGATATGTGATGATATAGAGATTATGGAAGGTTATATCGAGATCCAACATCTGTTGCGGATCATTGAATATTTTTGTCTCTATGGAGACTTTGGTGTGGTGGAAGGATGTAATCGAAAATGTTTAAACATTTGATGCCTATGGGCTTTGCACTTTGGTACTTTGGTGTAGTTTAGTTTAAGCTCATATGAGCTATCTTGGTGTGGTGTAATTCACCTGTGTACCCAATTCTGTTTTACTATGGTTCCATTGGACGAAACATTGAAATCAAATATTGAAATTAGAAAATGAAATAAAATGAATTTTGGTAAGCTATTATAAAGTATGATTTGAATTAAATTGGTATGAACTTGTGAATTGATAATAGTATATATAATGATTTGATGATATGGAACTATAGGTGTGCATATATGTAATTCACGATTTAAGCCATAGAGGCCAATTTAAATATGAATGAGCCATTAAGCTTGAAAGTGACTAAAATGATATAATGAAATTGAACATTCAATTTGATGAATAACTAAGTATAAGTATATGCTTATAGATGATAGTAGGAAATGAATAAGTAGGATGTGAAATAAATGGAAAATGATTATGTAAGTAGTAGAAAGTATTAGTATCCTGATGTTGAATGTTATAATATGCCAAGTTGAATGCTAATGTCAATTGAAATGTTGTGCAAAATAGTTGTATGTTTAGTTCTCATGTTAATGGAAGTATTTGGTATGAAAGTTTTGTGAACAAGCTAAGGTTAATACTAAAATGATAGTATACAATTGGTTAATGTTTTGTTTTATTGACATGAATCATGGAAGTATCGCTATACAAATTGTTTATTCTGTGTGCAGGTATAGGTAAACCTCGAGGTCCTGAGAGGTGAATTCATCACTTAGTGCATCCTGTTGTACAGTTTTATTGACTTGTAAAGCTCTTTACATTTTGATTTAATGGCATGTATCTAGGGTTGAAATGGTTATTAGGTTGCAAATGGTCCATTTTTGTATAGTTGAGTAATGGATGATTGATAATGAAATAGTTTATGCAAGGCTAAGGCCTATTTGGGTTGAATCATGAAATTGAACATGTATATATAATTTTGATGTCATATTGAGTCCTGGTATGATGCATATTTTTGTTAAATGGCAAGTTGAAAGCAAAGAGGATTTTTGTTGTATTCTGCCTATATAGTCGTGACACCACCCCATGGATGTCACTGCACCAGCCTTCCTTGTCACGATGTCCCTCATTTGATGTTGTGACATCGCACCCCTAAAGTCGTGACTCTAGCCCGAAATGTTTTGAAAACTATGTAGTTTAGGCCTCCAATGGTCTCGGGTTATCAATAAATCTTTCGTAAGCTCGGATAAACCCCGAACCAGATTATATATTATACTATGACAATAAAATGAATATGTTAGAGAGTATAGAGAATTGAAATTAATAATAATTGTAACTGTAGTTGCTCTGGTAACAAATTTGGCAACCTGTAGCTCAGACCTGGCAGTCGGGACGGGTATGGGGTATTACGAGTCCTATGTAAACATGGTAGAAGGTTAGGATACAATTGGTATTCCAATTAGGGTCATATGCGTATTTTTTTAAGAGATTGTTATAGAGTTGGAGCTATGTCATGTCATTTGATGATTTAACATTTGTTGTGGATCATCGAATGTACATCGTCTCTTTAGATACTATTTTGGTGTGGTGGAGGGATGTACATGATGCCTTCGGACTATGCACTTATATGCCTTGGTGTGGTGTTCTATGCTCTCATGAGTACTCTTGGTGTGGTGGTGGATTTTCGTGTGTTCGAATCCATTTTACTAAGGTTACATTGGGTGATAAACTTTATATGGATAAGTATTTGATCAATGCAAATTAATGTGAATCTTAAAGCAAGGTTAATGTCTTAACATGTCTTGTTATGTTATGTGTCAGTATGTAATATGCTATAATTTGAAACGTCAAATTAGGCTCTCCATTACACTTTAGGAGCTTATTCTCGAGCAATTTGAGTGTCTTTTATATGTTTTTTTCGATTTTTAGTTTTGTTGTTAATAAATTGTTTTTATTAGTTTTAAGCCATTTTTTAGACCTAACAAGTTGATTGAGTGTTATAGGGAGTCGACGGTGGCCCGAGCGTGAAGAAACCATCACCTAAAAAGGGGGGTTCACGATATCGAAGCATAGAAGTTGTGATACCATTTACAGTGCTGAAATGAGGAGAATAGAGGTCATCTACAGTGGTATTACGATACCAGACCATGGGTATCACGATACCGAGACCCCCAAGACTCCAGACCTCAAGATTGTTGTGAGTATCGAGATGCCCAAGCATGAGTATCGCGATACCGCTGCCTGACAAGTGAAAACTGCAGGGGAAATTTTGTGTCCTAAAAAGCTTATGTCTTCTTTTTACTTAAGGGGAAAATGGTCAATGTTAGGTTAAATGCCAGTAGACTATAAATACTACTTTTTGAGCCTTTGAACTCAAATTTTTGGTGGCTGAATAGTTTCTTTAGGGTTTATATTTTTTAGGTTAGGTTTTCTTTCTCTTTTTCTTTTCTTTTCATTTTTAGTTTAGGTTTTCTTTGTTTCTTTTTAGGTTAGATCTTAGTGTGACAGTTTTCTTTTTTCCTTATTATTAAAGATTTTGTAAACGAGGATGAACAAACTCTTGGGCTTTAATGGATCGTCATCAATTGAATGAGCATTTCCTAAACCCTTTGTTTTCATTTTATGCTTACAATATGTTTGATAAAATGCTTGTTTGGAATTTGAGTTTGAGTATGTGCTAAATTTGTTGGATGGTTGATTGTTTGGTTGTTTGTTAGCTTAAGTTGATGTCTATTCTTGATTGATTGGTTGTTCTGTTATATCAAAATGCTTAATCTATATGCCTAGATAAACGAGACTGAGAGAAGAGTTTACCTTAGATAATTCAATATAATCGTGTCGAGTAGTGAGATCGAGAGGTAATCTATATGCCTATGTGAGACTGAGAGGTAATCTTAGGTGGTATCTTTTAGTCTAGGATGAGACTGAGAGGAGATTCCTAACTGAGAGTGACAGCCAACGTAATCGGTATAGGTTTATTAGTTTAATTAGCACTCAACTAATCAATTGACTATCGCTTAATCATTTACATTATCTAAAACATTAGGAAAAAAATTAGCTTAGTTAGTTTAATTAATAGTTTAATTTTAATTTTAGTTTATAAACAATTTTATTTGGACTTGCACTAATAATTTTCTACTTGATTAGATTAGTAATTACTTAACTTGTAATTAACTTGATAAACACAATTACCCACTTGGCAATCCTTTAGGTTCGACCACTTGGAATACTTTGTGTTCTGTCAAAACTATAAATATTACAACTGACATTGTACGCTTGCAGTTAAAACGGATCTTCAAAATAGTTTTTCCAAAATTACTTGTTTTAATGCGCACGCACGATAGTGACTGTTATGTTATATGTGCAATAATAATTACAATGTTTGACATAATTATAAATTCTTATGCTTAACTTTCCTTACGAGTTGTAGTTGTAAATGTTAATTGTAACGCTTATGTTCTTACGACATTTGGTATGCTCACCTCCAGCAAGGTAAGTGTCGCGTGTGAATATGATATGCAATTTGTGCAAGTATACACGTCGAATCAAGTAATAAAGTGATGAGTGAGTATCGTTCCCACAAGGATAGGATCGAGGAACAAAAGTGGTCAAGTTATTATAATAAAATGCGATTAATGTTATGGTAAAGCTATGGTAAGTATGTAGTGGCAATTAAAGGAATAATAATGTGTGCAATATGTGTAACTAATAAATAATTGGAAATGACATGGCAATGCAAGAGTAAAAATGCAATGACAATTATGAGAATAACTATGCGAATAACAAATAAATGGAAAAATAAACAACTAAGAATGCGATGACAAAGATACTACGGCAAGGGATAAGGGATAAGGGATAGACGATGTTGATATGGAAGGTCGGGATTACCCAGAATCGACCTTACTGTTAATAATACGTTGGCAAAATTGTATCTACTTTACTGCACAGAAGAGTTCTAAAATGGCATGCCTCTCGGGAAAGAAAAACCTCAAGTTACCTTGCCCGTGTCTATAGGCTTTTTAGGTATCTTGCATGGGTTCCTTCTGTATGATTGTGACTCTATGTCTAGATTCGACTACAAGTGTCTATCGAATACTTTCTCATTTATTTAATTTTAATCCAACCAATCCAACCATTTCGGAATTAGAATCAAATTATAAGTATGCGAACACTCTTCTATGTCTAGAGATCGTTTGCATTTTAATTAAGAAATAAGAACAATCAAATGAAACAGTAAAGTAAATTAGAGATATACTGCATCCATAAAAATAGTTTAAGGTTTCATCGAAAGTAATCCTAACCCTATGAGATTTAGCTCATGGGCTGGGAAATAAAATTCCAAACCAAAATATTATCTGACATTGTGTTCAACTACTTCAATCCAATCTTTTGAAGGAACACTAATGGAAATAACGGAAGAACTTTAGGAAACAACTTTTGCTTGCCCAGTCCACACTTCGACAGCACATTGTCCTATTGTAACAGCCCGATATAGGGGCTAGTCGGAACAGTGATCTCGGAATCACTAATTTGAGGTAAGAGAAAATTATTTTCATGTTATGTTATGTGTTATAACATGTTTATAAGGATGCATGAAAATTTTGGTGCCTTAATTTTAGCGATTTCTAGCTAAATTGTGAGAAAGAACTAAATCGAATAAAGTGCGAAAATTCTATTTTATTGCTAAAGGTTCCAAATAGCTATGAAATATTAATTGAAGGTCTTTAAAGGACAATTTGACCATCTAGGATGTGTTGGCCGGCCATGTAGACAAGGGGGACAAGAGCTTTTAATTTTGGTCAAAGTTGGTGGGTTAAATTGATGTTTTATAATAAAATAAAGAAAGGAAAAATATATCATCTTTCCTCTCTTCTTCTCCACCAAAAATATCAGCCATGGGAGGGGTTTGAAAGCTTCAAATTTCAGCAAGCTTTGCTCCATTCAAATCAAATAAAATGAATTTCGGACCTAGAACGGATGAAAAGAGAAATGTGGGCAAAAAGGTCCCTTTTGGCCCTTTCGACATCGAGGTAAGTTCATGTACGAATGTTGCAATTACGTACGAGTTAATTTAATGTTCCAATGTTGTATGGAATGTATATTTACTCTATGAATGTATGAAATATCTTTGATGAGAGATCAAAAGAATTGAATCTAAGAGAAATGGGAAATGTTTGTAGAATGATATGATGATAGTTAAAGTCTCGTGTAAGACCATATTGGAATGTGGCCTCGATGTAAGAATTCGTATAAGACCTTGTCAGGGACATGGCATCGATATGTTAATGCAAGTAAGACCCTATTGGGGTATAAATTCTATGTGACATTATGAGTATGAGACTCAAGAGAGTTATTTAATAACTTGAGTGATTCAACGTACATGTTGAAAGAAAGAAACTATGTGGTTGTACCACGAAAGCACAAGTGTGTGTTAGAATTGAAATGATATGGATTCAGTATATGATGAACCCTTAGTGGGTTATGTGTATTTAATACACCTTAGTTGCATGAGGTAGATTTATTAATGTATTGTGTGAATGCAAACGAATATCATAGAAAGTTAAGTAAGAATAGAAACGTGTGAGAATGTTCTCGGATGAATATTTGAAATAGAGATATACATGTGGATTACTATCCATGAATGTAAAATGAAAGGTGGGCTAAGTGCGAAACCACCGTAAGTATAAACGATTGGTGTGCTAAGTGCGAAATCACCATAAGTATAAATGATTGGTGGGCTGTGTGCGATACCACCCTATTAGAGATTCAATGGTGGGCTAAGTGCGAAACCACCGAGATATTAGTAGCATGAGCGGCTTATTGAAAATGCTTGATGTGTTGTTTTATATGATCATGTGGTGATCAGTGCAGGAATGTATGCTAATTGAACGAGCAATTGGCTTGTGACATGGTAAGAATGTGGTAAGAGATTGAATGAGTAAGTTTCAAGAATATTTGAGCAAGTAACCATGAGTTTATGAGAGACACTCTTCATGATACTTTGTAATTATGTATATTCAATGATTATCAATATTTGACACATTATGCAGATGAGCTTACTAAGCATTATTGCTTACCCCTTTACTTTTCTCATCCCTTATAGGTTATTTTAACTAGCTCGGGTTGGAGACCGTCGGAGATGTTTTCACACTATCGAGCAGACACTTGGAATGAGGTATCAAGTCCTTATGAGTCATGGCATGTATAGGGATTCTTTTAAAGTTGATTAAGTTCTAACCGATGTAGCCAAATTGTATTGGCCTAAGAGAATCTAGAGTTGGTTGTATATGACCATAGATGATGGCTTAAGTTGGTTGTATTTGTATTGGGAGTAGTTCTCCCTAGTGTATGGGATAAAGACTTTATCTCTTTAATGATTAAATGTGTTAATTCATGTGTTTTAATTGATGATTTGAGAATGTTTTGAAGTTGTATATGAATATATGCAAACGGGAGTGGTAAAAGGCTTGGTAAGATAGCCTCTAATTGCCCACACGGACAGACACACGGGCGTGTGTCTAGGCCGTGTGTCTCCTGCACCTTAGTATCTTAAGTCAGATTAGACCACGGGCTGGTCACACGGCCATTTGTTTAGGCCGTGTGATACACACGGTTGGCACATGGGCGTGTTCCAAGGCCGTGTGAAGTCTGCACTTGACACTTAAAAATTCAATTGTCACACGGATGACGCACACGGGCGTGTGTACAGACCATGTGGATAAGTCGGAATGCCAAGGTTTGGCACACGGGCCAGGGCCACGGACGTGTCCAGGCCGTGTGGATTTAGTCAATGTCGACCACGGGTGGAAGGCACGGGCATGTCTTAAGGGCACACGGGCGTGTCCCTATACCAACACGGGCGTGTGGCCCCTGTTTTAAAGAAAAGTTTCTTTTGGCTTGTAAAAGTTTCAGGACGTAGGTTTAAGGCCTCGTAGGCCCACGATATGTCTGATTTGACTAAGAAAGAGAAGATTTTAATTCGGAACAAAATTTTATAGCCCGTAAGTACATGTTTAAGAAAGTTCAAGCATAGTAATGTCTCGTATCCGGTCTTAGCCTCGGACTTGGGTATGGGGTGTTACATTTAGTGGTATCAGAGCTATGGTTTAGTCGGTTCTAGGACTAACCTAGCGTGAGTAAGGGTCTAGCTATACATGCCGTATGTGGACTGCGATAGTGTGATGTCTCCCGGCTCTAACGAAATTATTTTGTTAAGACAGTGATGATTCCCAACCGATCTAATTTCAGTTAGTTTGTATGATTTTCAAGCTTCATGAATATTTCATTGAATTTCTCGTGATGGTTTTATATGTACATTATTTCCATGAAAATGTTTAATGATTTATTAAACAAAGAAGTTACTAAGAGCATGTATATGAAAGCCCCGATTGAAAATGAATTACTTAGGATACTCAATCTACCACATGAGACAAGAAATGTCCGTATAAGACCATGTCAAGACATGGCATCGGCAATCGAGCAAGTTATCATGTAAGACCAAGACAAGTCTTGGCATTGAAAAGCTATCAAGAGATAGAGATCCCATGTAAGTCCAAGCCAAGGCATGGCATTGGTGAGTAACAATGAAGATTTCATGTAAGTCCAAGCCAAGGCTCGGCATTGACCAGTTCATGAGTAAAGTTACCAATAAGACCATGTCAAGACATGGCAATGGTAAGTTCCCAAGGGAACCCACAAGCAAGACTTCGTGTAAGTCCATGTCAAGACATGGCATCGATACCAAGTAAGAGATCCCATGTAAGACTATATCAAGGATATAGCATTGGCATCAAGATACATGTGAAATGAGATTCAGTATCCTCAGTCATTCATAGTAATTCATCGGGCAAAAGAGTAAAGCTTAAATGAGATAGCAAGAAAGTTAGTAGTAAAGTTGATATCATGTCATGCTAGTGAAGGCTGACTAACAAGTATAATTCATGTTATGAATGATGATGTTGAGATTATGCTTGTTATAGTAAAGTATACTGATCTATGTGATCAAGTGTTACAGGTACCTTGTTTACCTTACAAACATGAGACTAGTAAGTACCATGATGTATGTGAGAAGCAGTAAGAGTAAGTAAGCATTTGAGATTTGTGATGCCATTGTTTATGATAAATATGTCCACATGGTTAAATCTCACGTGTGACTGTTAAAGCAGAGAAGGTATAATGTTTCGTCTTATGACCTTGTTACAAAGTCACACATATTATAGTGTGAGAGTAAAACTGAAAAGTTTGATTAAGTAGAATGCAGGAGATGAGTACGGTCGTTCAATGATAAAATGATTAATAAGACCATGGTTGGACCATGGCAGTATATGTGATCCCATATAAGACCATGTCTGGGGCATGGCATTGGCATTGATACATGATCCCGTATAAGACCATATCAGGGATATGGCTTCGGTATTGAATAAGTTAATCGGATAAGACCATATCTGGGATATGGCATCGGCATCAAATAGTAATCCCGTGTGAGACCATGTCTGGGACCTGGCTTCAGTATGAGATCGTGTAAGACCATATCTGGGATATGGCGTCGATATCGATATAAGATTTCGTGTAAGGCCATATCTGGGATATGGCATCGGCATCGATATGAGTTTTCATGTAAGACCATATCTGGGATATAGCATTGGTGTTGATATGAGATTTCGTGTAAGACCATAGCGAGGCTATGGCATCGTGACGACATACAAATTAATAGCGGGGCTATGATGTTATGATACGAGTAAGACCATAGTTGGACCATGGCAATTAAATAAACGACGTACTCAAAACTCGTAAGACATTCTTTAGATTAATAAGGAATAATAAGAGGAAATAGAGTTAAATGTTGAGTACTCAAGTAGACCTTAATGTGAAACTTGAGTAAGTGAAGTCACAGTTCGAAAGTATAAGTGATAGAAACAATTGTAGCGTGATAAATGTGAAAACTCCCTTGAGGCGAGTTGTGTGACTATGATGATATTTCATTGACAATGAGTATTAAATCATATGTATGTAGTCATGCAAGAGTTAGGCTAAGGGACTCTGTAATCTCACCCCCTTACCACCGTTGAATTATGATGAGATGTTATGAGAGTTAAGTTGAGTAAGATTGCAATTGATTAATGCAATAATCATGCTAGCATAATTAAGAATGCTTTGCATCACACTGATACATGATACTCTACTAAATAGAGTAATTGTTGCTGAACATGAGGTTGAAGTCCTAGAGGACTATCATGAAAAGGCTACCATTGAGATATGATATAGATGAGGTCCCGAATAAGACCATGTCTGAAACATGGCCTCGGCACCGAATTGAGACCCCGTATAATACCATATCCAGGATATGGCTTCGGTAATGAATATGAGAATCGTGTAAGACCATATTCAGAATATGGCATCGATGCTTGATGTTAAAGTCCATATAAGACCTTATCCGGGATATGGCATTGGCATTTAGAGGTGACTCCATATAAGACCACCTCGGGAATGTGGCATTGGTTTCGTACCTACATGAATGACGATGAACATGTGTCTTTGATTATCCCTAGTGATAAATGGGACAGATAAATGAGTCTAGAGGTAGAAATGAGAATGGTACTAAAGTCATGTGAAAGAGTGAAAACATTTACTCGTGAATGAATCACGAAGAGACGATTACAATATATGACACGGAACGTGTTATATAAGGGCAAGTATGAGTAAGTTGGCTAGAAGCCTATGGTTTGTGCATGGTTAGTTAATGCCATGGATGGGATTATAATGATCTCCTCCTTCAGGGATGATGTGGTCGTTCTTTTCATGAAATTGTGATTGTGTGAGAATGTTAACTGACGGAAAAAGTAGACTAAACGGTTGTCGATTTAGTTAATTGAAATCGACATTCCTCTATCTCCTCGTAACCTTAATTGGATACCTTGAGGAGGAAGTTGGTGATGAATCTAGTATAAGAGATGAAATCACAAGTTTCACATCGTATGATGAGTTTTCGAATAAGATGGATAGAGTTAATGAATTCGATCGAGATGTCCCTGCTATCGTGAGATATGACGAACGTAAAGGTTCTAGATTAGCATAGCAAGAGAAACTCATATGAGAGTGTGCTTAAAATAGGTTCTCAGTATGGAGAAAAGAGTAGATTAATGTATTGAGATAGGATTCAAGTTCTGTGTATATTCATGCATGAATCAGTAAAGAGAATAAAATTCTGTGTCTACGTGAGTAGGGAGCATAATACAAAGATATGCTCATCGAAATGTTCAAACCGTGATGGTTGAGTTGAAAGCTATAGAAAGAACTGTTTATTTGAAAATTCTAGTACTGAGATCAGTCTGAATCGAGAGAAAGAGTTAACAGGTTGGTGATCCAGAGACGATCACTTTTGTGTCTGTGTTATGAGTTAGATATTATGTATTGATCTATGGGAAGATCAATGAGTATTTTCTGAATTTTAAATAAGTTATCCATGTTGGATAAGATTTCTGTTGTTGATGCTTCCTCGGGATAGAAAGTGAATGATGTTGAATCCAGAACTTATACAAGAGTTTTGGTATGAGATTTAGTAGTAGCATATCTACTAATGCAAAAGGAAATGCAGTTATGTGCATAAATGTTTTGACATAGAGTACATTTCACAATAAGATCGAGTTATGGTTCGAAATAGTTGACCACTAAAAGCTGAGTTTCCAAAGCACACAAGGCAGGACTACTACAGTCGGTAAATGCTTTAATGAGAGAGTGAGGTAAAACCTTATAGATTTCAAATTTGATGTGACAAAATTTCCAAGAAAGGGAAATGTCATTCGAATTGTAGTAAATCAACCAGTAAAGATTCGAATGATCATTTGGACATGTGTAGAGTTCCAAATTGGTAGATTACAGAATATATGCCCCAGAGGAAGAATAACCTAGGTCTCAAGTTACGTTTCGACCTTATGTATCACAGTTTAAGAGTTGTTTGCAAGAGAAATTTGAGGATAATGGACTCGTGATTTTGAAGAGTAGATGGAAACGTTTTAAGAATGTTGGTAACAACTCCTCCTGATTAGATTTTCGGGGACAAAAATCCCTAAGGGGGGAGAATTGTAACAGCCCGAATTAGGGGCTAGTCGAAATAGTGATCTCGGAATCACTAATTTGAGGTAAGAGAAAAAAATTTTCATGTTACGTTATTTGTTATAACATGTTTATAAGGATGCATGAAAATTTTGGTGCCTTAATTTTAGCGATTTCTAGCTAAATTGTGAGAAAGGACTAAATCGCATAAAGTGCGAAAGTTTTCTTTTATTGCTAAAGGTGCCAAATAGCTATGAAATATTAATTGAAGGTCTTTAAAGGACAATTTGACCATCTAGGATGTGTTGGCCGGCCATGTAGACAAGGGGGACAAGAGCTTTTAATTTTGGTCAAAGTTGGTGGGTTAAATTGATGTTTTATAATAAAATAAAGAGAGGAAAAAGATATCATCTTTCCTCTCTTCTTCTCCACCAAAAATATCAGCCATGGGAGGGGTTTGAAAGCTTCAAATTTCAGCAAGCTTTACTCCATTCAAATCAAATAAAATGAGTTTCGGACCTAGAACGGATGAAAAGAGAAATGTGGGCAAAAAGGTCCCTTTTGGCCCTTTCGACATCGAGGTAAGTTGATGTGCGAATGTTGCAATTACGTACGAGTTAATTTAATGTTCCAGTGTTGTATGGAATGTATATTTACTCTATGAATGTATGAAATATCTTTGATAAGAGATTAAAAGAATTGAATCTAAGAGAAATGGGAAATGTTTGTAGAATGATATGATGATAGTTAAAGTCTTGTGTAAGACCATATTGGAATGTGGCCTCGATGTAAGAATTCGTATAAGACCATGTCAGGGACATGGCATCCATATGTTAATGCAAGTAAGACCATATTGGGGTATAAATTCTATGTGACATTATGAGTATGAGACTCAAGAGAGTTATTTAATAACTTGAGTGATTCAACGTACATGTTGAAAGAAAGAAAGTATGTGGTTGTACCACGAAAGCACAAGTATGTGTTAGAATTGAATTGATATGGATTCAGTATATGATGAACCCTTAGTGGGTTATGTGTATTTAATACACCTTAGTTGCATGAGGTAGATTTATTAATGTATTGTGTGAATGCAAACGAATATCATAGAAAGTTAAGTAAGAATAGAAACGTGTGAGAATGTTCTCAGATGAATATTTGAAATAGAGATATACATTTGGATTACTATCCATGAATGTAAAATGAAAGGTGGGCTAAGTGCGAAACCACCGTAAGTATAAACGATTGGTGTGCTAAGTGCGAAATCACCATAAGTATAAATGATTGGTGGGCTGTGTGCGATACCACCCTATTAGAGATTCAATGGTGGGCTAAGTGCGAAACCACCGAGATATTAGTAGCATGAGCGGCTTATTGAAAATGCTTGATGTGTTGTTTTATATGATCATGTGGTGATCAGTGCAGGAATGTATGCTAATTGAACGAGCAATTGGCTTGTGACATGGTAAGAATGTGGTAAGAGATTGAATGAGTAAGTTTCAAGAATATTTGAGCAAGTAACCATGAGTTTATGAGAGACACTCTTCATGATACTTTGTAATTATGTATATTCAATGATTATCAATATTTGACACGTTATGCAGATGAGCTTACTAAGCATTATTGCTTACTCCTTTACTTTTCTCATCCCTTATAGGTTATTTTAACTAGCTCGGGTTGGAGACCGCCGGAGATGTTTTCACACTATCGAGCAGACACTTGGAATGAGGTATCAAGTCCTTATGAGTCATGGCGCATGTATAGGGATTCTTTTAAAGTTGATTAAGTTCTAACCGATGTAGCCAAATTGTATTGGCCTAAGAGAATCTAGAGTTGGTTGTATATGACCATAGATGATGGCTTAAGTTAGTTGTATTTGTATTGGGAGTAGTTCTCCCTAGTGTATGGGATAAAGACTTTATCTCTTTAATGATTAAATGTGTTAATTCATGTGTTTTAATTGATGATTTGAGAATGTTTTGAAGTAGTATATGAATGTATGCAAACGGGAGTGGTAAAAGGCTTAGTAAGATAGCCTCTAAGTGCCCACACGGACAGACACACGGGCATGTGTCTAGGCCGTGTGTCTCCTACACCTTAGTATCTTAAGTCAGATTAGACCACGGGCTAGTCACACGGCCGTTTGTTTAGGCCGTGTGATACACACGGTTGGCACATGGGCGTGTTCCAAGGCCGTGTGAAGTCTGCACTTGACACTTAGAAATTCAATTATCACACGGCTGACGCACACGGGCGTGTGTACAGACCGTGTGGATAAGTCAGAATGCCAAGGTTTGGCACACGGGCCAGGGCCACGGGCGTGTCCAGGCCGTGTGGATTTAGTCAGTGTCGACCACGGGTGGAAGGCACGGGCATGTCTTAAGGGCACACGGGCGTGTCCCTATACCAACATGGGCGTGTGGCCCCTGTTTTAAAAAAAAGTTTCTTTTGGCTTGTAAAAGTTTTCGGACGCAGGTTTAAGGCCTCGTAGGCCCACGATATGTCTGATTTGACTAAGAAAGAGAAGTTTTTAATTCGGAACGAAATTTTATAACCCGTAAGTACATGTTTAAGAAAGTTCAAGCATAGTAATGTCTCGTATCCGGTCTTAGCCTCGGACTCGGGTATGGGGTGTTACACCTATGATGGCTAAGAAGGACTACCTTCGACTTCCTTTCCTTTGCGCAACCAAACCCTTATTCACGCCTAAGGATCTCTCCTACTTTTTTTTTCGTCCCCTTTTTGGGTTTCCTCCTTTGGCTTTTTATAAGCTTTTCCCTAGGGTAAATCCAACAACCCATGTTTATCTTCTCCTCTTTTTAAATTCTTTTTTCAACAACCCAAGATTATCTTCTCCTTTTTTAAAATTCTTTTTTTTTTCTAGGATAAAAACCAACAACCCAAGATTATCTTCTCCTCTTTTTTAGGTAGATTTTTATGCTACAAGTACAGTTAGGCTGAAACTAATATGCGTTGAGTGTTGACTCGGACTTCTTGGAATTGCCACGGCATTCGTGTTGACAAAATGTCCAACCTTTTGCCCCGGCAAACCTTCACTCCTTTATTTCTCATTCCTGAACCTGCGCTTGCCAAACCACCAAACACTGCCCTTCCATGAGCAATTAAAAGTACCTAATATTTAAACATAGTCTAGGCTCCTAATGAAATGATGAAAATACGAATGAAATGTCCTAAAATGCAACTAAATGTACCTAAGTACAAGCAATTAGCTAGGTCTAAAGGCATGAAATATAACTCTTTTCAAGATTTATCAGTAAGTATAGTGAATTCCATTTGAACTTACTAAGCATTGTATGCTTACACATTGTTGTTTTTGCATGTAGATTGTCGATTCGTGGATCATTAAAGCCTAGCTCAATCTAGGACATCACACTATCGTCAAGACCTATGAGAGTATGAAAGTGGCATTTTTTTAGCTCATGACATGTACTAGAGTATCTACATAAGTAAATATGTTAATTTCATATTACTTGGTCTTTGTGTTACATGTTACTTAAACTTGAGCGTGGAAGCTCAACTTGTTATTTCACCATTATATCCTTCTTTCGATCATTTGATGATATGCATATTTATTCTACTTTAGAGATTTTTTATAGTGGATTTAAGGTGTTTCATAATAGTTTTAAACTCATCAAGGAATACCTTGGAGCCATCATTAAGAAAATTCTATGTTATAGTGAGTTCTTGAATGGATATTTCAATGTTTTTAATCAATTCTAAGTCTTGTAATGTGCTTGAATGAATCTGAGGTGTTTTAGTATGATTTTTAGGTGTTTAGAACTTAAAATTTTGGTCCCCTGCACCCTGGGTTCTATACACATGGTGTAGGTTTCGATTCCTAGTTGAAATAGGGCGCCTAAAAATGCATCCTAGGTGCCTAGAGTTTGGTAAACTTGTCAAAGGTATCGCACCCCGGGTCAACAAAATGCTCCCTGTAATATTGGGGTGCTAATAGTGCTACTACACTATTTTGTGGAAAATGAGCCCTCCAAGGTTCGTATATGGTCTCGGACACCTCCAAACACCCTTAAATCGATTCAAAATGGTTTTAACAAGATTCTAAAACTCAAAAAATGATTTTATCTATTTTCTATGATTTTATAAAATGTATTTTATTAATTAATTTCTTAAATTAATTCGAGATTTTTGACATAAAAGTGGTCTAGTGGTGTCACCCATTCATACCGTTCGTCGGGATGAGTGAAGGGTGTTGCATAGGATTTGTGTGCTTAGGGTAGTTATTTTATCATTATTTACTTGTAATGTTTCAAACTATTTGATTTAATAATATTTCCATATGATTATTTAATATAATTTATCATATTTTTTTAATGAATTTTACATGAAAATCAAAATGAATAAAAAAATATTGGCTCATTGATTATTTAAGATTTTGCTAATATTAAGTTGCATTACAATGAATGCGTGTAATGCAAAAAAACAACTTATATTACTAAATAACCTAAATGATTTGTGGTCTATGGGGTCATGATGAGCAAGGGACCTATATTAAGACAAATATGTCGGCTATAAGTCCACTTGCAACGATAACTTATCTTGTTTACTGGAGTTGGATTGAGTCTCAACGATAGAGATATAGCGCAGTTGTTTGCATTAAAATACATTGGACAATATCCAATTTAATTTAGTCTCACATCCATTTATAAATTAATTCATATGTGATATTTATAGTGTAATTTACTTAAATTCTGATAAATGAATAACTATGTGTAGACACCTATTTTTTTTTCCATGATCTATATTGATTTTTACGGTGATTGCACTTCAAATTCATCAATAATGGGCTTCCATATTGGTTTAGGACTTATTTGACTTCTTTTATTTAATTTTAAAATAAAAATAAAATTTGAAATTAATTTTAGGGATTAAATTGAATTTTCAAAATTTAAATTGGTAACCGAAATATTTTTTTTCAAAATATCATATAAAAACCACATTTTATTCTAATTGGATTTAAATTAATTTTAAACCAAAATTGAATTATCGTATTAACAAAATCAGATGTAAAAGGATCGATAAAATTGATCAATAATCGAATTTTGAATAAAATTAAATGGTTACTTTTAAATTATTTATTTATTAATTTAGGTTAATATTATGAAAGAAACTCCAAATATATTTAAAGTAAAATGTTCCAAAAATTTCTAAAATTTGTAGTCTATGTCCAAGTTTAATTCCAATATCAATTATTGGCCAAATTCAAGAGTCCAGATTCAATTTAAGGTTTGATTTTCAGTGAAATAAGTTAGAGTTAAGGTATTTTTTTCTTATACCTGTACCATCTTTAAGGGTCCAATGATACTCTCAATGAAAGGAGAAGGAATAAGAGGTGAAGGTGAGAGGAGGAGAAGAAGAAGAAGAAGAAGAAAAAAGGAAAAAGCTAATGAAAGTGGAAGGGAAAAGATAAAAATGGAACTTTCTGTTCAATCCTCCTTCTACTCTTTTGAGGGATCATCTGGGTCCCATTTTATCCAAATGTGTGGCTAATCTGAATAAAGGAGACGTGTTAGAGGGGGAAAACATCAAAACTATTTTTGATCTATTTTTATGTATTTATGCATATGTATATTAAATTTTTATGTATTTATAAATATTGAATTTATATACATACATTATATTTTTTTTCTAATTTTTTAGAATGAATTTTGTTTTTTTTTTTATGATTTTTATATAAAATTAGGATCAAATAGACAAAAACATAAAAGTTGAAGACTAAATTTTTATAAAACCAATCTAAAAAATGTTAGTTTCTAAATTGTACATTTTTTAGTTGAGTAACAAAAATAAAAATTTATTATAAATATATATTTCACAATAATATACAAATTGGGATAATATGATTCGGCACACGTAAAAAGCATGTGAATCATAGACAAATTATGTTTGGTGACTTTTTTTGTTCTTTTGCTTAATGTGTTTAGTAATCAGTTGTCAACAACAACAACCAAAAAACCATAATCTATTTACTCAAAAAAAAAACATGTACCAAAAAATTATTTACTAAAAAAAAATCATAATCAATCTATGGACTTTGGATCGAGAAGAATTTTACATAAAATAAAATATGGCAGAATTTTTCAAATATGCTGAATATTTTTGGAGAAATTACGTTGTTTTTCTAAAAAATTATCGATCTATACTGTTTTTAGAGAGAGAAAGGAAAATGCACCCTATAGGACGCATTTTCACTTCACTAAAAATTATTTTTTTTCTTGTGGTTAGAAATTAGAAGTTTGTAAATTTATTTTTTTCTTGTTTGAGAGAGACATGGTTATAGTGTAATAACCCATTTTGCCCGGGCTTTGAAATAAACCAAAATAAAAATAAAAATAAATAAAACCAGTGTTTATTTTTAAACAGTCCAGTTACAACCAGACCCAATAACACCTGAGCTAAACCTAAACTCGTGACCCAGACCTAAAACCTAAACAGACCCAGTACCCCATTACACCCAGGCCCAAAACGGATGACCCAAACCAATGTGGCCCAAAAGGGCCCAGACTTTAAGCAGTCTCAGCAGAGGCCTAGGGTTTCTGGAAACCCTAGGCGCCGTAATCAACTCCTCGCGCCCAGCAAGCCTCATCAGCCTCTCCTCGCGCCGTTATCAACCGCAGACAACAAGTCATCGCCGAGATCTTCGTTCCCAACCTGAAAACAAAGAAAAAAGAAACAGGAAAAGGAAAGAAATAAACAGGACAAATATGTTTCCTTTTTATTTTTTTCATTTCGGGGCTATATAAAGCCCCAAAAATCTGTAATACGGGGGGGCAGATACACGAGAATACAGGGAATAAAAAAATATATATACAAAATACAAAGATTTTTTACAGAGGTGATTCTTTTCTTTCGATTCATTTTTTTTTATTTTGTTTTCGATTTATGTGTATACTATACACGAAATAACACAAGAAAAAAAGGGGGAGGAAAATACCATCGAAGGGGAGAGATTTAACTCTCCGGCCACCGATTGCGGCAGCGCGTGTTGCGCGTGAGGGCAAGGGCCTAGAGGTCCGGCGATCGGAGCCAATGAAGAGACTTCAGAGCCTTTTTTAAGTTTTTTTTTTTAAAACTGTTTTTTAAAATAATTTTTTTAAACCCATTTTTTACTTATATAACATATAGGAAACGGCGCCGTTTTCACTTAACCTAATAAGCGCAAAACGACGTTGTTCGGGGTTAGGGGATCCGCGCGTTGACCCGAAAACCCGGGTACGATCCGCGCATTTTTTATTAATGGTCTAATTGCCATTTTAGTCCTTCCGCATTTTTATTTTTTTAATTCCGTTTAATTTCATTTTTTTTATTTTTAATTTGGCCCTGAAAGTTTAATAACTTTCCAATTTAGTCCATCGGGCTCTTTAAAGGCTGGGATCAAAACGTCGTAGTTTTTAAATTTGGCCTAATTTCTATTTTAACCCCTGTGATTTAACGCGTGTTTTAATTTAGTCCTTTTATATATGTTTTAATTGTTATCTAATCCCTGTTTCTTTGTTTTTTTTATCCTTTTTTTATCCTATATTTAATTATTTTATCATATTAAATATTAAATATTATTTCCTTATATTTATTAATTTATTAATAGTACTGAAATCCATATATATATTTTATATGTATTATCTTTATATATATTTAATTATCATTATATATTATTTTACTTGGTTTAATAATTTATATATTATTTTAATATTTGTATATTATTTATTATATTATATTTTCACGTATTATATTATGTATTAGTTTTAAAATTTTGTTTTGTATAAAGTCTATTATAATATATAACCTATTTTATTTATATTATTTATTACATATATAATTTTATGATCAATATATTATGTATATATATGTTTTTAATTATTATATATATTATTTACTAATTATTTTTATTATGTATAATCCTTATATATTATTTTTAGTTATTTTTATTATTTTATTATATATTATGATTTTATTAATTATCTTTATATTTGTTTATTATTGCTTTAGCATGTTTTTTTATTTATTTATTCATGTTATATTATTCATTGATTATTTATTGTTAATATAATTTGTAGTTAGGTTGAATTGATATGTATATTATAATGTCTCACTCAAACTTTTTTTTTTATAAAAATACCTTTTGAATTAAAGCATTTTTATTCAAATGGTTTTCAAAAAATACGGTGATATGTGATATTTGAGGGATTTCGAGAAGAATTGTGCCCTAACTTACTGGGTTTCAATTTTTCTCGTGAAACTTTAAGTATTACATATCCCTTCTCTTTTAAAAATCGAAATTCACAAATTTCAAATAAAAAACCTATTCTTGGGAATTCAAAGCGTTGTGTCCTAACTTACTGGGTATGACGTTTTGTGTCTCGAGGTAGGAATTTTCTAAAATAAAGGCATGCCTAATTTCGGAGTCATGAGATGTTATATCCTAACTTACTGGGTATAGTGTTTTACTTCTTTGAGATAGGTAAGTCTTGGTTTTCTTTATAATAAAAGGATCATATTTCGTAATTTTTCAAATTTTCAACATTCGGACATGATTTTATCGATTAGGTACCAATTTTTGGGCGTTATAAGGGTGCTAATCCTTCCTCATACGTAACCGACTCCCGAACCTATTTTCCTTGTTTTTAGTGTACCAAAATTAATATTTTGAAATAAAATGATTTTATAAGGTGATCCAATCACACCTAAGTAAAAAAAGATTGGTGGCGACTCCCATTTTTGTTTTTTAAAAAGTCGATCCCTGTTTTTTAAATCAACTTTTAAAATGGTTTCGACAGCTTGGCGACTCCACTGGGGACTTCAATAAGAAAGTCAAGCCGTAAATCGATAATTTTGTGTCCTATTGTTGCAAGTTTGAAATTCTGATTTGAAAAATCATCATCCTTTTTATTGCATGTGATTTTATTTTTTTTTTTGAAATATCTTTGTATTGCATTTGCATGACCGTTGTGGTCGCACCCTTAAGTGGGAGCGAAAAGCTATGCCTTCGTGAGGTTTTCACCTCCGCATGGGCTAGTGGACTGCTTCCGGAATACATCTGTACCTATGTCTTCGTGAAGTTTTCACTTCCGCATGGCCATAGGGAAATGTATTCCCCTGAACTGAACTCGGTCCATATGATCCTATAATGGGTGAGGATCGAGGAATCTGCTAGTTCGGGTACCTCAAATTTAGAGCTAAACTTCATATAGTAAACTCTAAGAACCCACTTTAGGTAGAGCTATGCCAAACTTTAGTAATTACCCAGATAGGTGTTCGTTTATTTTACTTGTTTTATATTCTGCGGTACTAAAATGTTGTGTTTTATTCTTTTGTGCATATCATTTCATATTTTAAGAGGTATCGATTCACGGTCAGTTTCTAAGTTAGAAAGCTGGTTATGGAGAACAAATTCCTTGATAAAGTGGAAGACAATGCAGTCGTCTATATAAGATTAGAGCAAAGGCAATTAGAGAAAGAAGGGTATGGATTCGTTTGAGCAAGAGGAAAATGGGACAGCGCTAGAATCCCTGCCATCTGTGCCTCCTGAAGTTGTTCCGATCAAAGTAGAATCGGATGCGAGGAAGATTGTACGACACCCTATGGAAAGGCGTGGTGTTGGAACTAAAGGGCAGAAGGTAACTATATTCACCAATCATTTCAAAGTGAACGTGGGAAGTACGGATGGACACTTCTACCATTACAGCACTTCTCTTTCATATGGAAAACAGTCGCCTTGTAGATGGTAAGGGTGTTGAAAGGAAAGTGATTGGCAGAGTGCATGAGACCTACAAAAATTATTTGGATAGAATTTTGCCTATGATGACTTCTCGGCTCCTCGTTGTGATCCAAACAACATTGCAATGGATTTAATTCGTTGTGGAGAAATGAAAGGAATTCATTTTGATCCCCCATTTGATATATTCAATGAGATGAACCGGAATAGACGCCTTTCACCTGTGGTTAGAGTCGAAAAAAGGTTTGAACAGATGCAATCTAAACTCCCTGGAGCTCCGCAGTTCCCTTTTTGTCTGCTTCCTGATAAGAAAAACTCTGATCTTTATCGGCCATGGAAGCGGAAGAATCTCTCAGTGTACGACACCAGCTAGGGTGTATGATCAATACTTTACAAATCTTCTTTTAAAGATCAATACTAAGCTTGGACGGTCTCTTCATCACTATCAAAGCCAAAATTCTACGATTGAGTTAAAGTCAAGCCTGAAAGGTAAGATTGAAGAGTTAGAAGCAGCATTGCACAGTTGTGAACTTTAGATCGAGCGTCTTGAAACAAGAGAAAGGCATTGGAAGGAAGAGCTTCATCATTCCCATGACCAAGTTAGAAGTCGGGATTACCTCATGGGTGAAGCAATAGTTCAGATTCGAGAGGTAGTTGATCATCTACAGACTTTGGCAGCACAGGCTGATACATTGAGCATAAAGTATGAACTACAGTCTGATCGTAGTCAAGAGCTGTCTTCATTGCTTGCGAAAATCAAAATTTTAGGACTTAGGACGAAAGCATATTTGTAGTCTGTTTTATGTAAAGGATTTTGTTTTCTAATAAAGTTTTCTAAAATGAAGTTGAATCAGAATCGATACCTCTTTGCATTCATGCATTTGCATTACATCATATCATATGCATTTAAGTTTATAGAGAGAATCTAATTAGTTGAAATTAACAGAGAGAGAGAGAGAAAGAGAAGGGAAATCTGGAAGCTAAACACCCTTACGGTACACGTGCCAAGTCAAAGAAAATGGATCAGAGATTGAAACAATTCCAAAGAGACATATAAGACCAGATGCAAGAGCAAATGGCAAAACTCCAACAAGAGATGAGGGACCAGATGTTGGAGGCTCAAAAGAACATGATGGCTCAAATGGCCCGGATGATGAGTGGGATAATGGACAAAGGAAAGGGTCCCTAGTTAATCTTTGAAGACAATGAGGACTTTCCTAGGGTTTCACCCCACCGCATGTACAACCTGAGGAGTATCCCCAAAGGCCACCTGTCACAATTAGGCCTCAACAGGGGCAAGCTGATACTAGACCACCTATGAACTTCCAGGTCGGCTCAGGATCTAACCCAGGAGATAACCCTACCAATCCCGTTATCCCTGATTTAGACATAGCAGAGAGAGAGGGAATAAGAATGGAATTTTCAAGGAAGTTGGAGGATCGCTGTAGATGGTTGGAAGAAAAGTTCCAGGCTTTGGAAAATGCTGATCATCACCATGGTATTGACGCAAAAGACTTGAGTTTGGTTCTAGATTTGGTGCTTCCTCATAAATTCAAGATGCTAGAGTTTGAGAAGTACAATGGGACTAGCTGCCCTGAAGCCCACATTACCATGTTTTGCAGACGCATGACCTGCTATGTAAACAATGATCAACTCTTGATTCATTGTTTCCAAGACAGTTTGGTGGGGGCAGGGTCTAGGTGGTACAATCAACTCAGCCGCGCTAACATTAGCTCCTAGAGAGACTTAGCTCAAGCCTTCATGAAGCAATACAACCATGTCACGAATATGACGCCTGATAGAATCACTTTGCAAAACATGGATAAGAAATCAAATGAAAGCTTCAGGCAGTATGCGCAAAGATAGAGAGAGGTCGCCATGCAAGTTCAGCCACCACTCCTAGAAAAGGAGACTACAATGCTCTTCATCAATACCTTGAAGGCTCCATTCATCACTCATATGATAGGAAGTACTACTAAGAGCTTTGCGGATATAGTGATGGCAGGAGAAATGATTGAAAACGCCATAAGGGGTGGCAAGATTGAAGCAGGGGAAACCACTAGAAGGTCTACTCCTAGGAAAAGGGATGACGAGGTGAATAATACGAGTACATACAACAAAGGGTACTCAAAAGTAATTCATGTTAACTTGACCAAAGGTAATTATCTTTGGGCAACAAGGGTCGACAAGACAAGAATCAGGCACCAGGCAAAACTCTGAAAGGCTCCAATTTACGCCAATCTCAATGACGTATAAGGAGCTATATCAAAGTTTGTTTGACGCACATGTGGTGTCTCCATTTTATTTGGAACCGTTGCAACCTCCGTTCCCAAAATGGTATAACGAGAATGCCCAATGTGATTATCATGCGGGAATATCGGGGCATTCCATAGAAAACTGCACTGCCTTCAAAAAGGTAGTTGAGAGGCTCATCAAAATGGGAATTGTGAAGGTCAACGATTCATCAAAACCTGATCACTTTGACGAGGCAGTAAATGCGATAATTGAAGGAGGAGACAAGAAAGTTGCAATCCCTTGAAGAAATCGAAAGCGAAGAGGGAATTGGGGAACAATGTTTCCAAACCCTTGGATATTTGGGAGTGTTTTGAATAATGGGACTATGGAAGAGATCCCTATATTTTTAGAGCTGATCTAGAGTAATATTCGAAACATGCTTGTTGCCTTAAGCCTAAAGGCAATAAGAACTCTTTTGTGAAATAGGCTTGTGTCCTAAATTCTTATTTCAATAAAATGCATTTTTTTAAGTAAATATTCTTTTATTCTTTCCATTTCATATTGTACATTCTTTTGTTTTACAATATTCTTTCATTATAACCATACCATACAAATAATCATTCTTTGAATCATTTATTCTTTTGAAATCTTCTTTCGACCCTACACTAGGTCCTCAGATATCAACGACATGAGCGACGTTGTTATTGACTCCCTTTTTGAATGAGATATGGGTCTAGGGGACCTAGGGACTTTGAAGATGACAGAGAATGTAATATACCTTCTGATTTGTTAAGAATGGTTCAACAAGATGAAAAACAAACCTTACTTAACAAAGGCTTAGCAGATATTATGAGCCTAGAAAATGGGTGAAGATCGAAGCCCAGCTCACCATAGAAATAATACGAGACATCATTGAGTTATTTTCAAGAATTCAAAGATGTTTTTGCACGATCATATCAGGACATGCCTGGGCTACTAAGATGCGGGCTAAACATGAGGGTCGGGCACTTCCGATCAACATAGAAAGGGATAGTATCAGCTATGCCGTATCTAAGGAGACAAGATTCATGTGCCTACTCCAGTTCTTCACAAATTTTCCATATGTGGGGCAGATGTGATAGGGCCAATCTCGTCAAACGCTTTTAGTTGACATCAATTCACCGTCATGGTTATCGTCTGCTTCGCTAAGAGGGTGGAAGTAGTTTCATATGTCAATGTTATAAAGTCGATAGCCATCAAATTTCCAAAAAAAAAGGGATCAAATGCCAGCAAAGAATGCCATAAAGGATCACGTTTAATAATGCATAACTGTACAAAGTCAAAATTTACAGTTTGTCCAAAGATCATGTAGCATATCACAGTGCAACAAAAGTTGCCAAAAAAAATGAAATGTGGCTAAGACTTGTAAAAATTGGCATAAGAAGCTATCAATGCTCTCTATGATTATCGAACGTTGGCCAGGACCTTTGCCGGGGCAACATCTTACACATTGGTTTATAGATTTGAAGCGTTTTTTATCAATTAAATCTATTCGAAGGAAAGGTTAAAAGCTATTTGCCACGGCCAGATGATGCGAGCTTAGGTTAAAGAAGTTCATTTTAGGGAATTCTATGAGGAAACCTGATGTTGAAAAAGTTTTTTCTTCTACAAAATGATTTTAGAAGAAAGCATATGCCGAACTTGGAAGGACTTATCTAAGGGCCTGTTCTAGAGGAGCATTGATATTGACCGAGACAGATGGTGAAGACTTGCCCAATCCGATGAATTCAGGTTAAGTCAAGAAGTATTTTACCTGAAAGAGGAAAGACCAAGGTGAAAACTCGTAAAGGGCGCCTCAAAAAAAAAAGAGGAGAGGCCAAAGCGAAAACCCGCAAAGGGCGCTTTGAGACCAAAGGGGATTTGAGTTGAAAACCCGAAAAGGGCAGCTCAAATTTTGACCAAAAATAAGGGCATACAGTGGTCTTGCTACGTCTGAATTAACAATGAGGAAGTATGTTATGTCTTGGGGCATCGACAAAGTACTCCGGATCCCCTAAACACATATTGAGCTTAAAATGGTTCTCAAGAAGTTTGAACAAAGAAGCTCAGGCTTCGATATCTGGGGCATCTAGCTTCTATCTTACCCATTTTTGAATTTGTTATCTTTGATTACTTTATTCTTTTTGAGATACACCCAAATCAATTTTCTTTTATTGACTTTGTTATCTTTGATTAAATTATTTTTTCTGAGCCATGCTCCTGATTAATTTCTTTCTCGTCAATTTTTGTGACCTTTTTCAAGCATTTTATATTGAAATAACGATTAATAGACTAATAACACTTTCACAAAAAGAGTTTTGCATATTACACTGGAATCTTCTAAATAATATGATGAATCTGAAACATGACTATTGTTCAGAATTCACCAAGCCTAAGGACTGGAAACATTAAAAAATGGTTATCTCTTCAGATTCTTATTGGATAAGATAATTTCGCTGGTGATACCACATCGGCAAATGACGAACAAGGTCAATCCAAGTGTAAAAGGGGATCATTGTCGGGATACCCTGCATACATACAGCTGGTTATTACACCCAGGGAATGGTGTAACAAATCAAATTGATTGAAAGTGATACAAGTTCTATACCTCTGAGTGGTAACAGAAAGATGGAAGAAACCAAATGTTATTCCCCTGAAGTTGCAGTGGGAGATACCAACTTCATGTCTCAAGGTTCAAGTAGAGAGGACTCAGAATTACCATGGGGCAAATTATTTGAATGAAGATGAAACCTTGACGGATAAATGAGTGATGACACTTGAAATAGGAATCATCTTCATGACATTTTCGCATTCATATATCATAACATGTCTAATTAGGGGCATTTGATGCATTTTGATCAAAGCATCTTAATTATAGGACATAAGCATATACCCATTCTACAGGTTATATCCTCTAAAGGATAAGTAGAAGACATCAGTCTGGCAATCCTTGAAGTTGTAGGGAGCAGATTGAAGACATCAGATCTGGCATTCCTGAAGTTACAGGAAGCAGATCGAAGACATCAGTTTGGCAATCCTTAAAGTTGCAGGGAGCAGATTGAAGATAGCAGATCTGACATTCCTGAGGTTGCAGGAAGCAGATCGAAGACATTAGTCTGGCAATCCCTGAAGTTGCAGGGAGCAGATTAAAATAGCAGATTTGGCATTCCTGAGGTTACAGGAAGCAGATCGAAGACATTAGTCTGGCAATCCCTGAAGTTGCAGAGAGCAGATTAAAATAGTAGATTTGGCATTCCTGAGGTTGCAGGAAGCAGATCGAAGACATTAGTCTGGCAATCCCTAAAGTTGTAGGGAGCAGATTAAAATTGCAGATCTGGCAATTCCTAAAGTTGTAGGAAGCAGATCGAAGACATTAGTCTGGCAATCCCTGAAGTTGTAGGGAGCAGATTAAAATTGCAGATCTGGCAATTCCTGAAGTTGTAGGAAGCAGATCGAAGACATTAGTTTGGCAATCCCTGAAGTTGTAGGGAGCAGATTAAAATTGCAGATCTGGCAATTCCTGAAGTTGTAGGAAGCATATCGAAGACATTAGTCTGGCAATCCCTGGAGTTGTAGGGAGCAGATTAAAATTACAGATCTGGCAATTCCTGAAGTTGTAGGAAGCAGATCGAAGACATTAGTCTGGCAATCCCTGAAGTTGTAGGGAGCAGATTAAAATTGCGAGATCCGCCAATTCCGAAGTTGTAGGAAGCGATCGAAGACATTAGTCCGGCAATCCACGAAGTTGTAGGGAGCAGATTGAAAATAGCAGATTTGGCAATTCCTGAAGTTGCAGGAAGCAGATCGATGACATTAGTCTGGCAATCCCTGAAGTTGTTGGGAGCAGATTGAAAATAGTAGATTTGACAATTCCTGAAGTTGCAGGAAGCAGATCGAAGACATCAGTCTGGCAATCCCTGAAGTTGTACGGAGCAGATTGAAAATAGCAGATTTGGCAATTCACGAAGTTGCGGAAGCGATCGAAGACATCACCGCATCCCCGAGGTTCTGAGGAGCAGATTGAAGATAGCAGATTTGGCATTCCTGAAGTTGCAGGAAGCAGATTGAAAACATCAGACTAATTGAAATCAAGATGAAGTTCCAGTACCTCTGAAGATGCAGTTGGGATTGGAAGCCGTTTGAAGACGACAAGGACCAAGAAGTCAAGGCTCGGTCAAGACCGGGCAAAATTGGTTCTTCTGTTGTCTTTGCTCTATTCTCGTTTTACGACAATGAGCAAAGAGGGGTAGCTGTAATAACCCATTTTTCCTGGGCTTTGAAATAAACCAAAATAAAAATAAAAATAAATAAAACCAGTGTTTATTTTTAAACAGTCCAGTTACAACCAGACCCAATAACACCTGAGCTAAACCTAAACCCGTGACCCAGACCTAAAACCTAAACAGACCCAGTACCCCATTACACCCAGGCCCAAAACGGATGACCCAAACCAATGTGGCCCAAAAGGGCCCAGACTTTAAGCAGTCTCAGCAGAGGCCTAGGGTTTCTGGAAACCCTAGGCGCCGTAATCAACTCCTCGCGCCCAGCAAGCCTCATCAGCCTCTCCTCGCGCCGTCATCAACGCGCAGACAACAAGTCACCACCGAGATCTTCGTTCCCAACCTGCAAACAAAGAAAAAAGAAACAGCAAAAGGAAAGAAATAAATAGGACAAATATGTTTCCTTTTTATTTTTTTTCATTTCGGGGCTATATAAAGCCCCCAAAATCTGTAATACGAGAGGGCAGATACACGAGAATACAAGGAATAAAAAATATATATACAAAATACAAAGATTTTTTACAGAGGTGATTCTTTTCTTTCGATTCGTTTTTTTTATTTTCTTTTCGATTTATGTGTATACTATACACGAAATAACACAAGAAAAAAAGGGGGAGGAAAATACCATCGAAGGGGAGAGATTTAACTCTCCGGCCACCGATTGCGGCAGCGCGTGTGGCGCGTGAGGGCAAGGGCCTAGAGGTCCGGCGATCGGAGCCAATGAAGGGACTTCAGAGCGTTTTTTAAGTTTTTTTTTTAAAACTGTTTTTTAAAATGATTTTTTTCAACCCATTTTTTACTTATATAACATATAGGAAACGACGTCGTTTTCACTTAACCTAATAAGCGCAAAACGACGTCGTTCGGGGCTAGGGGATCCGCTCGTTGACCCAAAAACCCGGGTAGGATCCGCGCATTTTTTATTAATGGTCTAATTGCCATTTTAGTCCTTCCGTATTTTTATTTTTTTTAATTCCGTTTAATTTCATTTTTTTATTTTTAATTTGGCCCTAAAAGTTTAATAACTTTCCAATTTAGTCCCTCGGGCTCTTTAAAGGCTGGGATCAAAACGTCGTAGTTTTTAAATTTGGCCTAATTTTTATTTTAACCCCTGTGATTTAACGCGTGTTTTAATTTAGTCCTTTTATATATGTTTTAGTTGTTATCTAATCCCTATTTCTTTGTTTTTTTTATCCTTTTATTTTATACTATATTTAATTATTTTATCATATTAAATATTAAATATTATTTCCTTATATTTATTAATTTATTAATAGTACGAAATCCATATATATATATATATTTTATATGTATTATCTTTATATATATTTAATTATCATTATATATTATTTTACTTGGTTTAGTAATTTATATATTATTTATTATATTATATTTTCAAGTATTATATTATGTATTAGTTTTAAAATTTTGTTTTGTATAAAGTCTATTATAATATAGAACCTATTTTATTTATATTATTTATTACATATATAATTTTATGATCAATATATTATGTATATATATGTTTTTTTTAATTATTATATATATTATTTACTAATTATTTTTATTATGTATAATCCTTATATATTATTTTTAGTTATTTTATATTATTTTATTATATATTATGATTTTATTAATTATCTTTATATTTGTTTATTATTGCTTTAGCATGTTTTTTTATTTATTTATTCATGTTATATTATTCATTGATTATTTATTGCTAATATAATTTGTAGTTAGGTTGAATTGATATGTATATTATAATGTCTCACTGAAACTTTTTTTTTTATAAAAATACCTTTTGAATTAAAGCATTTTTATTCAAATGGTTTTCAAAAAATACAGTGATATGTGATATTTGAGGGATTTAGAGAAGAATTGTGCCCTAACTTACTGGGTTTCGATTTTTCTCGTGAAACTTTAAGTATTACATATCCATTCTCTTTTAAAAACCGAAATTCACAAATTTCAAATAAAAAACCTATTCTTGGGAATTCAAAGCGTTGTGCCCTAACTTACTGGGTATGACGTTTTGTGTCTCGAGGTAGGAATTTTCTAAAATAAAGGCATGCCTAATTTCGAAGTCATGAGATGTTATATCCTAACTTACTGGGTATAGTGTTTTACTTCTTTGAGATAGGTAAGTCTTGGTTTTCTTTATAATAAAAGGATCATATTTCGTAATTTTTCAAATTTTCAACATTCGGACATGATTTTATCGATTAGGTACCAATTTTTGGGCGTTATGAGGGTGCTAATCCTTCCTCATACGTAACTGACTCCCGAACCTATTTTCCTTGTTTTTCGTGGACCAAAATTAATATTTTGAAATAAAATGATTTTATAAGGTGATCCAATCACACCTAAGTAAAAAAGGATTGGTGGCGACTCCCATTTTTGTTTTTTAAAAAGTCGATCCCTGTTTTTTAAATCAACTTTTAAAATGGTTTCGGCATATAGTTTTAAGGAATGTCTGAATTTACGGTCGTGTCATATAGTTGGGTGACCTACAAATTTCATTTGCCATGTGAGTATGGAGCCATCACTCGGGAAACCGGATCGCATTGCAACTCAAGGTCCTAGTTGAAGGTGATTCTACGATATGGGGTTGAAGTGTAACTAGGGCTTCAAGTTTAAAAAAGGTTATTTTGTCAAAGGATGGAGCATAAATGGGGCTGCAGTTGGCAGTGGTTATGCAGGCACGACAACCAGTTTTTCTTCGTCAAAGGAGGATGCTTTATAAAACCCAAACAGACGTACGAGGAAGAAAAATGTATTGGTCTTTTAGTATAATCAATTATTTCGTTTTATCCATGTCCACCAAGGGCGCTGGCCCCGTTATTATAACATGTGACGACACAAATTACTTGAATATGCTGGAAGACCCATACGTTTTTCTTCCTCACACTTCCATGTGGGTTCTATAAAGCATGCTTCTCTGACGAGGAGAAACTGGTTGTCGTATCCGCATAACCACCGCCTACTAGGGCCCCAATTATGCTCCATCCTTTGACAACATAACATTTGTAAACTTGAAGCCCTAGTTACACTTCAACCTGAGACGGTATAATCACTGTCAACTTGGACCTCAAGTTGCAAAGCGATCTTGGTTTCTCAGGTGATGGTGCAATACTCACATGACAGGTGAAATTTGTAGGTTACTAAGCTTCATGACATCACCATAAACCCAAATACAACTTAAAAATATGACCATGTCTCCCTCAAAGTGAGAGAAAAATAAATCTTTAAACCCCAAAATTTCAACACGCAAGAAATAGAAAAAAGAACAATTTAAACGAGACTGAGATATGGGTGAGTAGGGGATGAGATCGTGCATTTATATAGGGGATGGGGTGAGGTAAAAAGGGAAAAAAGTTTAATTCCAATATCAATTATTGGCCAAAATCAAGAGTCCAAATTCAATTTAAGGTTTGATTTTCAGTCAATGCCCAAAATAAGTTATAGTTAAGGTACTTTTTCTTATACTTGCAACATCCTTAAGGGTCAATGATACCCTCAATGAAAGGAGAAGATGGAATAATAGGTGAAGGTAAGAGAAAAAAGAAAGGGAGGGAAATAGAGAAAAAGAAGAATAGAAAAAAGAAGAAGAAGAAGAAAAGAAAAGCTAATGAAAATGCAAGGGAAAAGATAAAAATGGAACTTTTTGTTCAGTACTATTTGTACTCTTTTGAGGGTTAATCCGGGTCCCATTTTATCCAAATGTGTGGCTAATTTGAATAGAGGAGACGTAGTAGAGGGGAAAAGCATCAAAACTTTTTATTATTATTATCTATTTTTATGTATTTATGCATATATATTAAATTTTTATGTATTTATAAATATTGAATTTATATACATATATTATATTTTTCTGATTTTTTAAAAATGAATTTTGATTTTTTATGATTTTTATATAGAATTAGGATTAAATTGACAAAACCATAAAAGTTGAAGTTAAATATTTATGAAACCAATCTAAAAAAGTTGATTTCTAAATTGTACATTTTTTTAATTGAGTAATCAAAATAAAAAATTATTACCAATATATATTTCACAATAATATACAAATTGGGATAATATGATTTGGTACACGTAAAAAGCATGTGAATCATATACAAATTGTGTTTGGTGACTTTTTTTTGTTCTTTTTCTTTAATATGTTTAGTAATAAGTTGTCAACAACAACCAAAAATCATAATCTATTTACTCAAAAAAACGTGTACCAGAAAATTATTTACTCAAAAAAAACATCATAATCAACCTATGGACTTTCGACTTAGAAGAATTTTACATAAAATAAAATATGGCAGAATTATCCAAATACGTTGATTTTTTTTTTTTTGAGAAACTATGCTGGTTTTTTTTAAATTTATCGATTTACACTATTTTCGGAGAGAGAAAGGAAAACACGCCTTATAAGAAGCATTTTCACTTTGTTAAAAAATGTTTTTTTTTCTTGCGGTTGAAAATTAGAAGTTTATAAATTTATTTTTGTTCGTGTTTGAGATAGACATGGTTATAGTTTTAAGGAATGTTTGAATTTATGGTGGTGTCGTAGAGCAAGGTGACCTACAAATTTCATCTGTCATGTGAGTATGGAGCCATCACCCGGGAAGCCGAATCATGTTGCAACTCAAGGTCCTAGTTGAAGGTGATTATATGGTCTGGGGTTGAAGTGTAACTAGGGCTTCAAGTTTACAAGGGTTATGTTGTCAAAGGATGGAGCATAAATGGGGCCGCAGTTGATAGTGGTTATGCATGCACAACAACCAGTTTTTCCTTGTTAGAGGAGGATGCTTTATAAAACCCAAACAGACATACGAGGAAAAAAAAATGTACTGGCCTTTTAGTATAATCAAGTATTTCGTTTTATCCATGTCCACCAAAGGCGGTGATCCCGTTATTATAACCTGTGACATAATTGAGGTGTAACAGGTTTTACTAATAAGGTCACTACCTTTGGTGGGTATGGACAATACGAATTACTTGAATATACTGGAAGGCCCCTGCATTTTTTTTCCTCGCACTTCCGTATGGGTTTTATAAAGCATTCTCCTCTGACAAGGAGAAACTGGTTGTCGTGCCCGCATAACCACCGCCAACTAGGGCCTCAGTTATGCTCCATCCTTTGACAGCATAACCTTTGTAAACTTGAAGCCCTATTTACACTTCAACCCGAGACGGTATAATCACCGTCAACTTGGACCTCGAGTTGCAAAGCAATCTTGGTTTCTTAAGTGATGGTGTCATACTCACACGACAAGTGAAATTTGTAGGTTATTGAGCTCCATGATATCACCGTGAACCCAAACACAACTTAAACTATGACCGTGTCTCGCTTAAAGTGAGAGAGAAATAAATCTTTAAACCTGAAAATTTCAACATGCAAGGAATAGAAAAAAGAACAATTTAAACGAGACTGAGATATGGATGAGTAGGGGATGACAGCGTGCATTTATATAGGGGATGGGGCGAGGTAAAAGGGAAAAGTTTTGTTTTATCCCAGGAATCCCGGGTTGCAGGGGCTCAGAAGCAATCAAGTTTGCCTAGGTGTTGAAATGGCCAAAGAGAAAACGCTCCCTGCAGAGGGCGTTTTCTTTCTATGTGTTTCAACCACCAAACTTGATTTCTTGTGAGCCCTTGTAACCCCGGATTTTTGGGATAAACCTGATTGGGGAAAATGTAGAAAGCACATGTGTAGAACTCGCATGCTCCTTTAAAGTTGGTACAGGATAAGAACCCGCAACACAAGCTAAAAGGTCATCCGAAGTCAACTCGGATATGAGACAATATGGATATTCAGGAGCGGTGAGACACATCGAGGTTATGTGGTTACTGTAGGAACCCAGAGCATACAAAGTCAACATGTCCACACAACTTGGGAGCATCGAGGAGAAAAGCTAATTAAAACACTAACTCATGCAGTGAAAACACTAATTTATTCATTAATTTTTCTTTAAAGTGTAAGTTAATATTAATTATTGAAGTAAGATATATTATAATACACAAGCCAACATTTTAATCTTTTTTTAAACCTTTTGAGCAATTCTTTGCTTTATCAAAATATTGTACTTAACAAATGGACGGAGAAAAACTTAAATTAAAAAGTAACATAAATAATTGTAAATTTTAAACTCATAATATGATATGGTACAAAGCAAACCAATTTAATAAATTTGTTTCGTATACCGTAAATAAGTGTACATTTGGAATGTAAAACAAAGCATACAATTTGGGAAAATTACAAATAACATAATCATCGGCGTCCTGAATGTGTTCTACAACCAAGTGGGTGTCAAGCATGTAACACCCCAAACCCGGCCCAAACGCTACAACCGGATCTGGTATGTCACTTAAGAGATTTTACATAACATGTCGCATTTTGGAAAAAAATTACTAGGTTTACACCTTTATTTCGAAAGCTTAATAATTCATTAAAGTATAAAATATTAAGTAACCAATTATCTTGGTAGATTTTAAATAAAAACCGAAATTTCATGCAGGTCTTAACTTAATTGAAAACGTAAAACTTAAAACCCAGTAATAAAAGCCCAACAAAATCCCAAGACATAAATGGTAGTCTAGTGGCCCATGGCCTTATTACAAGGAAATTTGAACCCATTAATTAAATGAAAATAAAAAAATTAGACTAAGTCTTTTCTTTGAATTCTCAAAGCTCTGTCGCATGGCCACCTTGCTCTCCTCTCCAGCCCGGTCCGATGCCCTAAATGTCACCTGAGATAGTTAAAATTAAAGGGGTAAGTCGCGAGACTCAGTGTGCAACCCTCATGCACCATTAGATTTGGGCTTTAGCCCCATAAAACAGAATAATCAAAATATAAGTAACAAAAAAATAATATGCAAAGCCCAACCCATATCCTAGGTGTCCATCCGCTACACGCCCCGCATCCGACCATTCACACCATTGGGGATTTCTACAATCAACCCACACCGCTACACGCCTTGATGGCGATCGTGCCGCTCATCATCGATCATGGCCGTAGCCACTACAATGAATCACGGCGAAGCGCTACAACAGATCACGTGTAAGGAACCGCTACAACGATTACGGTAAAAACCGCTACAACATATAACTTCCTCCTTTCATCAAACCCAACCCATGCAATCACATAAAATCAGTATACTTATAACATTTAATCGGATCATTTACTAACACGGTGATTTGCTTTACCGTCTTTGGGTTCCGTCAATATGCTTGGGGTTTTGGCATTTAACAAAACATGTAATACTTATTTTCATATATTAATCAAAGCAGATCTAGATGGTGTGGAGAATTACACACACGATATTGCGAAATCCAATATTCTTAGTCGATGTCCTTGCTATCCGGATCTATTATCCTCAATCTATAGCCTTGCTTAAAAGTCGAAACAATTGCGAAAATAGACCTCTCCTATATTCGGCCATGGTTAGTATTCTACCCGATTTTATATATTTGAATAACAAATCTTCTTACCTTAAAATCCCGAAATTGGAGACTTATGATTTTCGGCTTTTAGATCTAGTTGACTAAGCTTCCTTCAAATCCCGAATTGCCGCCCATCATAAAACCATTAAACTATTAGCTTTTGGCTTTTGCCTTTCAAAAACCGAGAATAGATCATGAGAACTAATAAAAATCAACACTTACCTTAGCATAGGAGATTCGGCTAGCACTAGAGAGAGGATTCGGCAATGCCCATGGAAGATTTAAATGCCGGAAGTATAGAACTAATTCTCAAATAGGATGAATAGAGGAAAAGACTATGGATGCTTTGGCTTCCTAGAGAAATCGACACAAGAAGGAAAAAGTGGAGAAGAGTTTCGGCTTTTAAAGAAATTGGAGAAAAGAAATTGGAGAGGAGAGGCTAGGGAATTTCGGCACAATGGGAGAGAAATTTAGGGTTTTCGAGGTGTGAGAATCAAGGAGCTAGCCCCCTATTTATAGATATTTTGGCACCTCTTGCTAAAAGCCCAAAACGCCCTTAAAATTCAAGCTAAAAGAGAGGAGAAATTCGGCACCCTCCTTGCCATGCAGTAGTCGAATTTTACACTCCTCTAGGTGGTGGATTTTCGGCCAACACTTCCCTTGAAGATAAGCTCCTAACTTTTCTCCTTTTTATCTATGATATTATCACCTAAAAATCCACATAAATTCTCCTATTTTATAGCCTTGTAGCCGTCCACCTCTACTAATCCCTAATGCCAAATTTAACTCACTTAAATTAAAATATTTGGGCCTCATTAAACTTAATACTTGGGCCCCTAATTCCTTGTGTGTGGCGTCACACTCTCTTCATTTAAAGTGCCGAATTTGGCCTAAAACATGGGCTATTTGTGACCCAAAACTTGTTCCTTTTTAACTGTTAATGATGCCACTTTAATCTGGGCCTTTTTGCCTAATTCTAAGCCCAAATTTAGACCCCTATCAATTAAATTAACATAGTAAACCTATCCCTACACTAAATGTATAGGCCCGTAAATTTAGGATGTTACAAAGCACGCTTAGGATTTCGTCCCACTATTTGGGTTAGCGGCTCCTCATAGACTTCGTCTTCATCTTCACGTGCACGTCGAGGTTAATCACCACAATCATCACATTCCTTCTTCGTTGGCTGCGACCGTGTCCTAGCCGCCCATCATACATCTCCTCTATTTGAGTTGGTGGTTGCAAGGATGACCTACATCTGTAGAACAACGTTGTTGGGGGTATTTGCGACACTATCGACGGATGACTATATGGTGTTGCATGGATCGATTATGGATAAATGCTGGGAATTGTCAGTGATAATGAATGTATCGGTGTTTTTGGTGAGATCGACATGTAATATGATACGGTGGGTGGCGGTCATGCAAAATATATCCCTGGAGAAGGTGTTGATGCATGGAATGATTGCGAGTGTTGTGGCATTTGTGTAAAATAAACTGGTGCTAAATGTGTTGATGCAGGGAATGGTTGTGTGTGTTGTGGTTCTTGTGTAAAATAAGTCAGAGCTGAAGGTGTTTATATGGGGAATGAGTGTGCATGTTGTGATGTTTGTGTCAAATAAATTGGGTTAGAACCAAAAATAAATAAACCATACTGACCAGGAGGTTGCACGGAAATCGGGTCTTCCGGTACGGATGGAGCAGATGTTGATCCCCCAGCGACATATTCTCTCAACCTAGGATTGATGGGCCCTCATCTTGGCCTCATACGGCAACGTTACCTACTCCTTTCTGAAGTCGACAGTAGATACAGCTTACCATTATGTCTGAACCAATCCATGTAATCTAGAGATGTCGCCAACTCCGGTGTGAAAAATCCTACGTTGCCAAATCTTGATATACTTCTTGTGGAATGTTGGCCAATATTCTTTGAGTCTTCCTCGCATCTCGATCTTGTACAGGTCATCGAGTTTCTGGGGTGGTGGTGGAATACGTTACGTACACTCGAACTGTCGCATCACTTGGTTAGATTTGTGCATCTCAACAGTCACAAAAACGATCAATGGCACTTTCACGTGCCAGATGTTGCAATTGGCCAAAATTTTGGCTGGGACGCATTCTTGAATCCTCCAATTCGCATATGACATCCATACAAAATGTAGTACGAATTTACAAAGTTTAGCACGTGCCTATTATTTAATTTCAAATGTTAGAATAAAAAACTGATAACTTTGAAATTCATAAACTAACCTCCTCTTCGGTTTGTTGATCTAAAGCTAATCGGATATCTTCGAGCTCGGTCGGTATACCACTGTGTCTCGCGGGGTTTTCCACCTATTCAAATAATATGTTATTTCAAAATTACAATAATGAAAAATAAAAGCAGTAATGATATTATCGAATGAATTTTACCATATTACGAGTGGGAATTTGTAAGGTAGTTCCACTCGGGGGCGTAAAAATGGTAGTCGATACCATGCCCACGATTGAAGAAGGAGCATGCAACTGCCAATTTAACTTTTTCTGGTATCATTGCTCGACACATTTCTCAGTATAATATCGCCAACACCGTTGATCCCCAACTAAGTCGTCCCGCTTTTTTCAAGTCGACTAGTAGTAGTAGCCACCTTAAATGTACCAGATTGTGAGATTTATCTAGCATTAGTAGACCCTCGATCAACCTTAAGATGAATGCGCACGTGAATTGTTCTTTTTCAACGTCACTCGCAGAAGCCTTGATAATTTAGAAGTTGTCCTCCAACCATCTTATCTTGATTTGACTACCCCTAAACTTTTTCGGCACCTTTCTTAGTAGTTTCTCGCATGTTGCAATCTAATCGGCACTAATCACTGGCCCCGTAATGATTTCCCCATCGACCGGTAAACCGAGTTGTAAAATAACGTCCTCAAGTGTAATTATACACTCACCACAGGGAAGATGGAATATGTATGTCTCTGTTCTCCATCTTTCAATGAAAGCACTGATATGTGGGGGATCAAATTTAGTCCCCCCGAGCATGCGAGCCATGTATAAAAATCCTACATCTCGCAAGTGTCCATAAATGACATTTGGTGCATCTTCGCTTAAATTATTTATGTACGTCTCCAAAATTCGATCTTCGAGCTGAGTATATAAACATAAAAAAATAATAATCTAAACAACTTAATAATTAACTATTTAAAATTAAATAATTTAATGATATTTTCTTACCGTTTGTAATTGAACGTTGGAGATATGTTTGTCATCCAAACGAATAAGTTGATTTTTCATTTAAAAATTATAACGAATAAAATAAAATCGAAGAGAATAAAATTAAAAAAATAATTAAAAAAATAATTGAGGATTGAAAATTGAGAATTGAGAATTAGGATGGAGGAATGAGTATTGAGTATTTAGTTGAAAAGAATGAAGTTTGGTGAGTTTATATAGGAAAATTTTTGGTTGTTGAAATCCTTTTAGCTATTGGAAAAGTCGCCGTCGGAATAGTTACCGTTGAAAGGAAAACGCATCCTAAAAGGCACGTTTTTATTGCCACATCAGTAAAAACACGCCCTGTAGGATGCGTTTTATTCTTTCTCCTAAAAATGTGTCCTGTAGGACGCGTTTTAACTGATGTGGTAGTGAAAACGCGTCCCGTAGGACGAGTTTTCTTTTCTCTCTCCAAAAGCAGTGCAAATCGGTAATTTTTAAAATTTTCAGCCTACTTTCTCAATTGTTTTTTTAACATATTTATAAAAATTTACTGTCGAAACCATTTTTTTGTAAAACGGGGTCGACTTTAGAAACGAAAATGGAGTCGCCACCAATCCCTTTTTTGAGGTGTGATCGGATCACCTTGAGATTTATCATTAAAACATTTTGATTTATTAAAACAATGATTTTGGCCTACAAAATTTGAAAAACGGGTTCGGGAGTCGGTTACGTACGAAGAAGGATTAGCACCCTCGTAACGCCCAAAATTGGTACCGAATTGATTGATAAACGTCTTAATGTCGAAAATTTGAAAAGATTTTAAAATACGATCCTCTTTATTTAGAAGAAAACTCAAATAAATTAAAATGGATGCTAAGACCCTCTTATTTCGAAGAAGTAAAATGTCACGCCCAGTAAGTTAGGGTACGACATTTCGAATTCCCGAAACTGAGCTTGTCTTTTGACTTTTAAAAATCATGTATTTAAGTTTAAGAAGGATATTCGGTCATTTGGGTCAAATGAAAAATCGGAACCCAGTAAGTTAGGGCGCAATTTCTCGAAATTCCAAATTCAGGATATTGCCTTTGTTTTTAGAAATCCTTATCCGAGATAACAAAATATCACGTCCAGTGAGTTAGGATGCAACGTTTTCAAATTCCCGAGAATAAATTTTTTATTTAACTTTTATGCTTTGACTTTAAAAAGAAGATAATAGGTTCTCTAGACTCGATGAGAAAAATCGAAACTCAGTAAGTTAGGATACGATTTCTTTCGAACCTTAGAACGCGAAGTATTTGCTTATTTCAAAAACAAAAATTTTAATGGATCGGATAAAATATAATATGATTTTATAGTAAAGTGTAAAATGAATTTCAGTGCTAATATATGTAACTAAATAGTGATGATGACAATAATAGATATAAATATCAATAATGAATGAGTTAATAATAATGAATAGTTGAAATTTGAAAGTGTAAAGTTTAATGAAATGAATAAATAATGAAATGGCAATAATAAGTGTAAAGTTTAAAATAAAATAAATTAAAAATAAATAAAAAAATAAGAGTAAAAATAAAAATATGATAAATAATAAAACAAAAAAAAGCAAATTAATTTAAAAAAATGAGTAAATAAACGTTTAAAAATAATAATAATGATAATAGTAATAAAAATAAAGTACTAATAATAATAGTAATAATAATAGTAATTACTAATAATAATAGAAATATTAGGTAATAATAATAATAATGTAAAATGATAGTAGTGATACTAAAATAATAATAATAATAATAAAAGCAGGAATAAAGTAAATTACAAAAAAATGAATGATAAAAAAAATACACATAATAATGATAAAAAATATGTATATGCAAACAATTAAATAAATAAATGAAAATGATATACACGAATATATAAATAAATTGACAAAAAGTGAATACTGTATTAAATTGAAATTAAAAATAAAATTGAGAGTCCAAAAGATAAATAAAACATTAAAAGGATTAAATTAAGAGAGAAATAAAATTAAAGATTCAAATTTAAAAGAAATAAACGAATTAGGGCCCCGATGCAATGCACGAAAAAAGGGAGGGACTAAATGGGGAAATATTCCCGTTCACCAAAACGCCGCGTTTTAATGGGGACCAAAATGAAACTGATGCGAAACTGTCGGGACAAATTAAAAAAAAGGATTTAATTAAAAAGGATGGAAAAAGCGGAAGGGCTTGTTGAATAAATAACCCAGAGGCTATAAAACACGCGGGTCTTTTCCCCCTGGGTTGGGTCGACCCGTTGTGCATCGAAACGACGCCGTTTATTGCCTGGGCTCTGGCGCAAAAACGACGCCGTTTAGCAGGTGTATAAATACCATTTTTAAAACCCCAAAAATTCATTTGTTCTGCTGTTTAAAAAAAAAAGCTTTCTCCTTTTATTTTTTCTCTGCAGGATTCCTAGGGCCGGCCAGGGTCCGGTGGTCCTCCACCGTGGCCCCGCCATGGCATCCGCCGTGTACGGCGGTTAGAAGCACCCGAAAACGGGCTTTTCAGCCCTTTCAAACCCGATTTGGGTTTTTTCTTTTGAACCCCCAAAACGAAGAGAAAAAGAGAGAGAAAAAAAGAAATAAAAGGGTTTCGGTCTCGCTTTTCCTTTGACGGACCCTCATCGGAAACCCAATGGGTTTCGAGGTATCCAGGAGTCGACGATGGCCCTTGACGGCAACCGGAAAGCAAAAAAGGTAAGTTTTTATTTTATTTTATTTTATTATATTCCAAAATAAAAATATATAAAAGGCACCTTTTGAAATCTTGAATCTGTTTCAAGTTCTTTTTGTATTCGATTTTATCTGTGTGCGTAGAGAAGAATACATTGTTGTTTCCGGGCTTATAAAGCCGAAAAGAATACAAATTTATTGTTTTTTTTGCTATTGGTTTTCTATTTTCTTGTTGTTTCTTGCTATTTTTGTTGCTTTGCAGGTTCGGGGGGAGTCAACGGGGCATGTGTTGGGCCATTTCGGTGTTACATCCGCGGAGGGGCCGCCCCTCGGGCGACATGCGCGCCGAGGGCGCACATGGAGGAGTACGGCGCATAGCTTCTAGGGTTTCTTCTTTTTCTTTCTGTTTACTGTTTTTTGGGCCATTGGGCCATCTGTAATTTGGGCTAGTAATTGGGTCTAATTTTTTTTTTTTATACTTTGTTGGGCTTGTAATCTGGACTGTTTTTATTGGACTTTTATTTTATATTTTTATGTTTTGTTGTTTCTGATTCGGGCTCGGGTAAATTGGGCCTTTTACATTTACCATAAAATATTAATAGGTGAATATGAACTTTTATATTAAGAGTTGAAATTAAGTAATAAACTATTGGTGGGATGGAAATAAAATTTTATTATTATTTTAATTAACAACAATTCTCTTTTTTATTTTCTTTTTGAAAAAAAAAACTGTATTATACTTGAAGGTTAATAGCGTGGTACACTATGGACTGATGAACACTTTGTGGTTTTTCTTCAATCCAGTACAAATGAGAAAGTAAATTCAAGCTAAGCTTGACAAGTTTGTGGGTCACTTTGTTCAGTCTCTTTTAGTATGGAAGACTGGGTATTCTTCCATAATTGGTCCTATCATTAAGAGATCTTTTTCTAAAGATAGAAGATTTTTTTGTGACTTAGGTAGCGTCCCCTTCCAGTATGATGTGCCTGTACCTCATTTCCAGAGCAATTTAAAGAGCTTTTAATGTTGCAACAAATTCTGCCATAACAGGGTTATTAGCTTGGTTAAGTTTGAGTGTTGCTGCTCTTATTATAAATGCTTTGTGATCCATGATAACCACTCCAATTCCCCCGTTCTTACTAGAAGAGACAAAACTAGCATCGAAGTTAATTTTCAAGTAAGATTCCTTTAGAGCTTTCTAGTAAACATTCTTCGGCTTTGCTTCTAGACTGTAAATGAATAAAAATGAAGGCATTTTGATAAGTTTTGACCTCTCCAATCATATTTCTGAATTTTGCAGAATTTCTAGAGTTCCATATCATCCATAGAGTAAGCAAGAATCTGTCAAATACCTCTTGCTGGAGGACTTTTGCAACCTTTTCAAGCCAGTTAATATAGTTTTCCATTGGTTCACAACAAAAATCAATGGGCATGAGACTCGATTCTAATATTTTCCGGGGAATGGGACAGTTTTTTAGCACATGAATCTCAACTTCAACAATCCGATTACATTGCACACAAAAGCCTCAGCATTGATTCTATCTCCAATTTTCTATGTTGTAGAGAGGATCCCATGACATAATCTCCATTCGAAAGCTTTGACTTTTATGGGGACTTGAGATCTCTATATGTGTTTCCAGATAAACCCGTGGAGCCTAAAAGAAGCTTCCCTGTCGTAAAGGCATTTGTAACCACTTTTAACCAAGTAGTGCCCATTATGTTCAAGCCTTGAGTTAAGTTCCTTGGCATCCAACAATCCCTCCATATGTGCACCAAGTGGCCATTTCAAAATCTCCATCTTGTTCCAAGTTGTAAGACATCATTTTATTGCCATAAGCTCCTTTGTGTAAACGATGGATAGGAACCCAACTTCAATTCAAGAAAAAAAGAGTTAGGAAAGTACTTAATTTTTAGGACCTTGAAACAAAAGGTATCGTTTGTTGGAAAAATCAGTTTTCACAATGAATTTATTTTTTAAAAACTCAAGCCTTTGTGTTATTTATAGAAACAAACTTTATCAAATTATTATTTGTGTTATTGGCTTAACAATTTTGGTTGATTCTCGTCTTTCAACCAACACAATCTTCTCCGCTATTCTCGAACTCTCAATTTGCTTAAAGAGTGAGCTCCAATTCACAAACTGATCACGCACAATGAAAACTTTTAAATTTTCCAGTGAGGAAAATTAATTCTCTTTATTGTCATGAAACCTAACTTGAGATCTCACAAAAATAGAATTTATTTTGAAATAATAAATCTCACTATTTTTCACAGAATAACTCAATAAAATGTCTATTTGACTTATCTCATAGTTCCTATTTATAGGGAAAAATCACAAAAGTTCTACTTGAGCAATAGGAGGAAAAAAAAATATTTTAATAGAAACTAATATAGTCCCACTAGGTCTACATGGTGGGTGGCAGCACACACAGTGGTATATCGCAGTGTGCCGCCCACCCTACTTCTAGTAGACTTTATTGGGCATTGCATGTATTCAGTCCAATTTTATGTATTATCCAATCTTTAAACCAATTCATATAATTTAACCAGCCCAATAACTAATTTTGTATTCTCAAATTACTATTTATTTAATTAATTAAAATAAATTTAATTGATTCTCTTAATTAAATTATTTTCTTAACCCAATTCTAATCTCGTTAAAGTCATAACGACTTTACCATACCAGAATCTATGAGTAAATAAATTTTTGTCTCGTTTCGTAAAACTGTTCTAACTACTTAATTTAATTTCCACATTGAATTTCAACTATTTAATTACAATTAATGAAATAATAATTCAAAGAAACTAAATTAATCACTAAGTCATCATTTGTTTCTTTGCGAGAAAATGCATTCACTGTAAATAGTGATACATATATGCAATCCATTTCTCTTTTTGTTTGTAACAACCCTAACTCATCTCCGACGCCGGATTAGGGTTATGGAGTATTCAGACACATATCAAAGCATTTAACATCGTTAAGCCATTCATTTATTAATTTAAATATAAATATTCAAAATTAAATGTTATTCATAGCAGAAATGCATTTACAGACCTTAAATTGAGTTTACGGGGCCTTAAAATTAGTTAGGGATCAATCAATGATTAATTTGAAACAAAACAGAAAATTTTAGAAAAATCTGAAAATTTTGAAACCAGGGGTTGCACAACCGTGCGGCCAAGCCGTGTGGCCAAACTGTGTACAATTTAAAATGAGGGTCACACGGCCGTGTCGCAACCTGTGTACAAATCAAAATAGGGTCACACAACCATGTCGCAGGCCGTGTCCCAGACTGTGTGAGTATTCGAAATGAGGTCACACGACCGTGTCGCCAGCCTGTGTAACTCTCTGTGACCGTGTGGACAAACTTGCACCTAAAAAATTAAGAAGACACACAGCCATGTATGTAGGTTGCGTGTGGCATAGGACCATGTGACAGTTGTGTCCCAAGCCGCGTGCACCTTAAATTGCTTCTAAAACAAGCCAAAACACTACCCATTTCTTAGGTGCCAAGCCAAAACAAAATCACATATTTACAAACCTTCAAAACACATTCAAACAAACTTAAAACATACCAAATCATTCAACCTAAGTGCCCAACCAATGTGCCCTCATTGACACCAGAATTCAATTATCAAACCAAATTGCATTCAAAACTCACAAGTCCATACATTAACACGTACCAAACTTGTCATTTCATCCAATCCATTCATATCTACTTCTTCCATAATCTATTCATTCATAAATAGCATATACCAAAATGACCAAAACGTATATATACTTGGACCTCTACAACCCAAAAAGTAAAAGCGTAAACAAGTGAGCCAAAAACCAAGTTTACACAACATCATCATCCAAATACAAAATGCATCACAAGGGATAAGTATTCAAATACATACAAGATATCTATTACATGCCATATAACCTAAAGATAAACTTGTCAAAATCTACCGATAAATCTCTGGATAGTGTGATCTTCAGGTTGATCCAATCGCCTGATTCCACAAAACAATATCTACAGAGAAACAGGAAAAATGACACGAGTAAGCTTCTATAAGCTTAGTAAGTTCAATGGTTGAAACGATAAAACTTACCAAATAAACATATCATTACACAATACAGTTAATAAACAATAATTCTGTCAACCACAACCATTCAACAAGTGAGTCTTTATGTTTATACACATATTGTATAATCTGATCAATAAAACTAGATCATTCAATACCAACTCATTTTATATATTCAAAAGATCATGTAGGCATTTATAAGATCAAACAACAAATCATATAAACATTGAAAACCTGCTTGATGAGTGAGATAACGGATTCAGATACGCGGTTAACCATCCAGAACACACTAGAACGCTTAAACGAGCTTAACCAACCGAGAACACACCTGGGCACCAAGTGCCTAGCCCGTAGGATAACATCCCTTCAAAACACATCTGGACACTAAGTGCCAATGTAACATCCTGAATTTTTGGGCCTATGCATTTAATGGGTGAATATGTGTAATGAGTTAATTTAAGCATTAGGGGTCCAAATTGGGCTCAGGATTGGGCTGAAGCCTTAGTTAAATTTTTGTTTGGGCACTATAGGGTTTAAAAGATGGTATCTGAGTTTAAAATATCAAAATGGGCTTGTGGCCCAGTGGTCAGTGGCGCCACTTAGGGAGCAAGGAGGTGACGCCACACAAGGGAGTAAGGGGCCCAAATTTAAGTTACATGGAGCCCAACTCTTTTAATTTAAGTTAGCTAAATTTCGGCATTAGGGTTAGGTAGAGTGGACGGCAACAAGGCTCAAAAATAGGAGGATTTATGTGAATGGGATAATGTAGATAATATAGTTGATAATATGGAAGAAAAAAAAAGGAGAAAAGATAGGAGCTATCTACAAGGCTAGGAGTTGGCCGAAATTCCATCACCTAGAGAAGTGAAGAAATCGGTTTCTTTATGGCAAAGGGGGTGCCGAATTTTCCCTTTTTATTTGATTAATTTTTAGTTATCAGGAAGGGCACTTTCGATTTTTCATAGGTGAGTGCCGAAATTTCTATAAATAGGGAGGGTTCTCTTCTTTATTTTTCGACATTTAGGGTTTCCACCTTTTCTTTCTCTTCTTTCTTCTAAAAGTCGAAAACTCCATTATTCTCTTCTTTCTTCTAAAAGCTGAAAACTCCATTATTCTCTTATTTCTCCTAAAAGCCGAAAACTCCATTATTCTCTTCTTTCTTCTAAATGCCGAAAACTCCATTATTCTCTTATTTCTTCTAAAAGTCGAAAGTCGAAAACTCCATTATTCCTTTCTCTTCTTTCTTCTAAAAGCCAAAAACTCCATTATTCTCTTCTTTCTTCTAAAAGCCGAAAACTCCATTATTCTTTTCTCTTCTTTCTTCTAAAAGCCGAATCTCTATAGATTTCTTCGAATCATCTTCTCTTCACGATTTTTATAAAAACCGAAATCCTCTAGGAGTAGCCGAATCTTCTCTAGTAAGATCTCTTAGATCTAAAAGCCGGAAACACTAGTTCCTGAATCTCATATCACTTTTCGGGATTTCAAGGCGGATAGCGGTGGTGTTGGCTACGGATAGCTCGACTTAGAGGGTCTCGTTTAATCAGAATCAGTGTGTAGATCTCTAACACACTAGTAATCTGTACTAAATATATGTTATGGGCTAAAAGCCAAAAAAGGTTGTATAGTAATCTGTACTAAATATATGTTATGGGCTAAAAGTCGAAAAGACTCAGTATAGACAGTCGGATTACCCAAAAAGGGTAGGCAAGGGATGCAGCACGTAATCATAGAAACTTCTCTATGTGTATCGATGTATGTGATAGATCGTGAACTTTTAGGTAGTATATTGTTTTGATTCTCGCATGTATGTATGCATGGGATGGGATTAATATGATGAAGGGGAAGAAGGTCGCATAGCGATCGGTGGCTTTGCCACATAGGTCACATAGTGATCGGTCTTTTCGACAGCGACGACTCAATTTGTCGAAATACTATGATGTATTATTAAGGTCGCATAGCGATCGGTGGCTTTGCCACATAGGTCACATGATGATCGGGTCTTTAAGACAAAGCAAAGACTGGCTGTCGATACGATTGTGTGTGCGGTTGGAGGGTTGATTGTAGAAATCCCCAAGGTGTGATGGTTGGTACGGGTTGGTGTGTAGAGGATGGATTTCTAAGTTGGGATGGGCCATGATGCATATATAGTTACCCTTGTATACGGGCCAAGGCCATTATGTGTTTGTGGGCCTAAAGCCTTTTATGTGTTTTCGGGATTTGCACACTGAGTCTTGGTGACTCACCCTATTATTTTTCCTAACCTTTCAGATGAGCAGTAGATCGTGGACAAGGGAGCCGAGACGGACTCGAGGGGCCAACAAGTCTTTTATTTATTAAATTTCCATTTTATTTTAAGTTTAAATTTTGGAATTATTTGATGTAATAAGGCCTCCATAGCTTAGGTTATAAGTTGATACTTGTCAATGTTTATGTTTTTTTTAATTCATGATCAAAGACTTATGTTTAAAAGAAATAAAAATGGGATTTTCACACATTATTTAAAATAACACTTGTTTTGGAAAAAAAATAAAATTTCAAAGATTTTCTACAAGTGCCACCTATTTAACGAATATCCACAAAAACGAACTAAGTTTTGCAAAGCCTTGCAATGTAAAAGTTTTTAACATTAAACCCATAGCATACCAGATCCGGTCGTGACGTATGGGCCGGGTTTGGGGTGTTACATTTTGGCATCAGTCGAGTCAAAGCTCAAAACTCGTGCCGTGAAATGGGCCTAGTAATCGCTTTTAAAGTTGATAAGAATTTGGAAAAGTTTGGGTTGAGAAATGGCCTTCGAGTCTCACTCAAGACACCGATCCACGCAGTAAGTATTCGAACTTTTGGATGTGATATGTATGTTGGGCTTGATGGGCTTGATAGACGTAGGCTAGTATATTAGACATTGATGGACTTTAGGCTTAGTTTAAACAACTCTCTAAATTCATAAAATTTAATCCAACCAAACAAACCTGTGAACAAGTCGCCGAGATAGGGTGTGGCAACAGGCATACGCATGTCTAGGATTGGATTCAGGGAGAGCTTCGTATTTAAGCAGTCCTAGTGACTCACCTCCTCTTTGCTGGAATCCTACTTGGTGCGTAGTGACTGTTCACCTTAGTCATGAGGACTTGTTGACGGGCCAAAATTTATAACTAAAACCCGAAATGGACCAGCCACTCTATTTTGTAAAACTACTAAATTACTCCTGATTTATAAATAACCAAAATATCCTTGATTTGTAAAATTACCGAAATACCCCCGGATTGCAAAATTACCAAAATACCCTTATTTTGCAAAATCACCAAGAAACCCTATTTTGGAAAATTAAGAAAATACCCCTATAGGATAAATTAAGAAAATACCCCTGGGTAGTGAAATGACGAAAATACCCTTAGGTGATGAACGTAAGTTCGTGAATGCTACTTGTATGTGGTGGTTGATGATTGTATGTGTGTGCTTCCTAGAACTAGGAGATGTGAACTTGAGACTAAATTGTAGTTATAGTTGCGAATTCGAAAGAACTACTCTTAAAACTACTATTCATAAGACTGTTCGTGGATAATCAGTGGAAGAAATTAATGATTCATAAAATTTTTAATCAGATAAACGCGAATCGGTAGAATGAGTACAAGGGGACGAGGACGCTCCAGATGCGAGTACCGGTGCGTACTCTATCATATTATCCTAAGTGTTTCTTTGGCTTTAGAATTAGAGTTCGCAGCGAAAGCATAGTGGTGAGACTTGGGTAGTATGATTAATAGTTAGTTGGAAATTTCGAGGATGAAATTTCTTTTAGGGGGTAGAACTGTAACATCCTGAATTTTTGGGCCTATGCATTTAATGGGTGAATATGTGTAATGAGTTAATTTGAGCATTAGGGGTCCAAATTGGGCTCGAGATTGGTGAAGCCTTAGTTAAATTTTTGTTTGGGCACTATAGGGTTTAAAAGGTGGTATCTGAGTTTAAAATATCAAAATGGGCTTGTGGCCCAGTGGTCAGTGACGCCACTTAGGGAGCAAGGAGGTGACGCCACACAAGGGAGTAAGGGGCCCAAATTTAAGTTACATGGAGCCCAACTCTTTTAATTTAAGTTAGCTAAATTTCGGCATTAGGGTTAGGTAGAGTGGACGGCAACAAGGCTCAAAAATAGGAGGATTTATGTGAATGGGATAATGTAGATAATATAGTTGATAATATGGAAGAAAAAAAAGGAGAAAAGATAGGAGCTATCTACAAGGCTAGGAGTTGGCCGAAATTCCATCACCTAGAGAAGTGAAGAAATCGGTTTCTTTATGGCAAAGGGGGTACCAAATTTTCCCTTTTTATTTGATTAATTTTTAGTTATCAGGAAGGGCACTTTCGGTTTTTCATAGGTGAGTGCCGAAATTTCTATAAATAGGGAGGGTTCTCTTCTTTATTTTTCGGCATTAAGGGTTTCCACCTTTTCTTTCTCTTCTTTCTTCTAAAAGCCGAAAACTCCATTATTCTCTTATTTCTCCTAAAAGTCAAAAACTCCATTATTCTCTTCTTTCTTCTAAAAGCCGAAAACTCCATTATTCTCTTCTTTCTTCTAAAAGCCGAAAGTTGAAAACTCCATTATTCCTTTCTCTTCTTTCTTCTAAAAGCCGAAAACTCCATTATTCTCTTCTCTTCTTTCTTCTAAAAAGCCGAAAGCCGAAAACTCCATTATTCTTTTCTCTTCTTTCTTCTAAAAGTCGAATCTCTATAGATTTCTTCGAATCATCTTCTCTTCCTGATTTTTCGCAACAAGCCGAAATCCTCTAGGAGTAGCCGAATCTTCTCTAGTAAGATCTCTTAGATCTAAAAGCCAGAAACACTAGTTCCTGAATCTCATTTCACTTTTCGGGATTTCAAGGCGAGATAAGCGATGGTGTTGGCTACGGATAGCGTCGACTTAGAGGGTCTCGTTCTAACTTGAATCAGTGTGTAGATCTCTAACACACTAGTAATCTGTACTAAATATATTTTATGGGTAAAAGCGGGAAAAAATTTGTATAGTAATCTGTACTAAATATATGTTATGGGCTAAAAGCAGGAAAAAGGTCTGTATAGACAGTCGGATTACCCAAAAAGGGTAGGCAAGGGATGCAGTGCACGTAATCATAGAAACTTCTCTATGTGTATCGATGTATGTGATAGATCTGTGAACTTTTAGGTAGTATATTGTTTTGATTTCGCATGTATGTATGCATGGGATGGGATTGATATGATGAAGGGGAAGAAGGTCGCATAGCGATCGGTGGCTTTGCCACATAGGTCACATAGTGATCGGTCTTTATGACAAATGACTCATTTCGGTGTCGAAATACTACGATTTATTATTAAGGTTGCATGGCGATCGGTGGCTTTGCCACATAGGTCACACAGTGATCGGTCTTTAAGACAGGCAGCAGAGCTGTCGATACGGTGTGTAGCGGTTGGAGGGTTGATTGTAGAAATCCCCAAGGTGTGATGGTTGGTACGGGTTGGTGTGTAGAGGATGGATTTCTAGGCTGGGATGGGCAATGATGCATATATAGTTACCCTTGTATATGGGCCAAGGCCATAATGTGTTTGTGGGCCTAAAGCCTTTTATGTGTTTTCGGTATTTGCATACTGAGTCTTGGTGACTCACCCTATTATTTTTCCTAACCTTTCAGATGAGCAGTAGATCGTGGACAAGGGAGCCGAGGCGGACTCGAGGGGCCAACAAGTCTTTTATTTATTAAATTTCCATTTTATTTTAAGTTTAAATTTTGGAATTATTTGATGTAATAAGGCCTCCATAGCTTAGGTTATAAGTTGATACTTGTCAATGTTTATGTTTTTTTTATTCATGATCAAAGACTTATGTTTAAAAGAAATAAAAATGGGATTTTCACACATTATTTAAAATAACACTTGTTTTGGAAAAAAATAAAATTTCAAAGATTTTCTACAAGTGCCACCTATTTAAAAATTATCTACAAAAATGACTAAGTTTTTCAGAATCATTCCAAGTAAAGTTTTTAACCTTAAAACCGTAGCATACCAGATCTGGTCGTAACGTTTGGGCCGGGTTTGGGGTGTTACAGCCAAGCCCGAAGGCCTTACATCCGCCCTCGATAACACACCAGAATCACTGTAAATATAACACGATAGTCCGCAACAAATGCTAAACTTCGATATATTTAGAGGTCAATAACAAATCAATAATCACTATCTCATCACAAGTCAAACCCGTACCGCATGCAATAAAAACCTATTGGCAGGCCAATTATATCCTATGCTACGTTCATCTGACTCAATATAACATCGAATAACAATATTTAAATCAATCGCTTTCTTGACTCACATCAATTTATTACAATTCAATTATATTAGAATATCCAACAATCTCAACTCACAATTAATATAACATTTCAATTATACAAAACTAAATCGTACGAACTTACCAAGGCTAAACTGTAGTGATAGCAAAAGTTCAGGGACTAATCAACAACTTTCCCTTTTCTTCGGTTATCTACTTGTTCTTGATGTATGAAATAGTTTATTTCAATTTATTAACTTCAATTTCATTTAATATTCAATTTAGAATATATATTTCTTCCTATTTACAACTTTTCACTTTTTCCCCAAACTTTTACACTTTGTTCAATTTGATCCCTAAAGCTAAAACAAGATTTTTTTTTTACAATTAAAATTTATATCCATAGAACCGAATTTATAACTATTCCAAATCAATCCTCACATGCTAAAATTTCATGAGAATAACATATCCTATTTTTACTATTTTCAATTAAATCCCTAAACTTGAAAATTATACAAAATCACTTAACAAAATATTTCTGTAATAGCCCGATTTTGACCCTAATCGGAACGGTGGTTTCGGGACCATGAATCCGAGTCAGAAAAATATTTTAATATTATTTTTCGTGTTAATTATATATGATTGAGCATGTGTTAAAGTTTCGTAAGTTAATTTGTCCGTTTGTGTGTTTAATTTAAGAAAAAGGACTAAATCGCATAAGTGGTAAAAGTAGCCTTTTATTTGACCGAGTGATTAAATTGAGGTGTTTTTATTAATAATGAGACCTTAAGTGGCAAATTCTCCTTTTTGTAAGTATAGTGGACGGCAAAAGGCATATAATATGCTTTTAAATGTTTATTTTATTAAGTTAAAAAAATGATAAAATCATATTATAATATTATATTATAATAAAACCAAAAAACAAAGACATGCATTTGCTTCATCTTCTTGACCGAATGCCAAAGAAAGGAGAAAAGAAAACCTTAAGCTATTTCGGCATTAGAAAGCTTTGATTAAGGTACGAATTGGTTTCGGTTTTTGATAATTTTTATATTTTTGAGATTGTTGCTTAATGTTTTAGATAGCCCATGCTTAAAATTTTGAATTTGTCATGTAATTCGTGAGTTTCCATGGAAGGAAGCTTGTTATATTTTGATATTTGATGATGATATATTAATTATATGTATTAGATTAACAAGTTTTATCTTTGAAATTTTGATGAAATTGAGTAATTTGGATTAAATTGTAAAAAATAAAATTTTGAAGGACTAAATAGCAAAATAAATGAAATGTATGAGCTTGTATTAGGAGTGTGAATATTCGGCCCTAAAGAAGTGTGGCCAAATTTTGCATGTTTTGTGTTTTATGCTATAGGGACTAAATTGCAAAAAGTGTAAAATGTCAGGGGTAAAATTGTAAATTGCCGATTATGTGTTTTTGGACTAAATTGAATGAAAATATGTTGAATGAGCTTAATTTTTAATTTATTTAGACCAAGAACAAAAAGGATTGGGAGTGGATCGGGGAAAGGCGAAGTTAATCGAATAGTCGGGAAAACAAAGTCCGTCGATACTCAAGGTAAGTTTATAAGCAATTGAGTTGAATTAAATTTTATTTAAAAGGTTGTATATAAATTTTAATAGAGTTAAATATGTGCTATGGTATAATGCCGAATGTGTGATATTTGAATTAAAGATGAATGTTGCCGAATGTGATACATAGACATGTTAATGAAATAGCTATGAGTGATATGAATTTGAGATATGAACATGGCCGATTGTGCGATATATTTATATGTCAATAAATAGCTGAATGTGATGTTGATTTGGTGAGGAAATAAGGTAAGTTGTATATACATGTATGAATGAGGAATAAGTTGGAGTGATGTGTAAATGAGAAATTTTGATACCGAGTACTAAGTGTGCGATATCTGTCATTTGGCACTAAGTGAACAAATTTTAAAACACCGAGCACTAAGTGTGCGAAATCGGTTGTTATGCACTAAGTGTGTGAATTTAACATCCGAGTACTAAGTGTACGAAATCGGATAATAAGCACTAAGTGTGCGAATTTAATTTCTGAGCACTGGGTGTGCGAAATCGGACAAAGAATCTTAATAGCGTGAATTGAACTGCAGAACACATTTGGTACAAAAGAAATTTCAGTTGATGAGTATGGAAGGTGTGAGTATAAATACAATTTTTAATGGTTGAATTCAGTAAGTTTTCGATACTATGAGAGGTTATTATTGGAATGGTAAGTATAAATTTCATAAGTAGTATATGTATAAAAACCGATGGTTAAATTTATGTATGTTCGGATTTTGGTACTATGAAAGGTGATGGATTAGTATGCATTTGTATGATAGTGATAAATGGATTTAAGACTTATGAGAAGTTTATTTTCTTTTAAATGTTTGAATATTCGGTTTAAGGGTTATTAAATAGGTAATTTCTACTACAATGTATTAAGCTTTTGTTTTGTAATTGCTTATAACTTACTAAGCTATGATAGCTTACTGTGTGTGTTCATTTGTATGGTTTTATAGATTTTTGAAGTCTAGCTACGAGCTCGGAGATTATCGTCAAAGTCTATCACACTATCAACTATCTTTGGTACCCTTTTTATAAGTTAAACTTTTGAAACTATGGCATGTATAAGCTATATTACTCTTTTGAGTTTATTATGAATAAGATGTATATAAATGCCATGCAAAAATGGCTATATTTCTATGCTTGGGTTTGATTTAGTTATGCTTGATCATGGTGTTAATAATTGTGTATGTTCGGCCTTGTTATAAGCTTATTTTGGAAGTTCATTTCATAATATTTTTATATGTGATAATTGAGTACATGAATTTGGTTTTGAGTAAGACATATAGTATATTTTGGTTGGTGGATGTACTTTTGCTTTATTATATATATGTACCTACAAGCTAAGTTATGAGATGACTATGTTATGCTTTATGTATGTCACTATTGGATGTGGTTTATTAATGATCAAAATGTGGTATACTAGTTTATAAAGATTCGGCCATGGTATTGACTTAATTTGGAGTATATATATCTTATTGGATTTACATGTGGTATTCGGATATGAGGTTTGAATGATTTGAATTAAATTATCGTTGTGAACATCTAGTTTTGGTAATTATGTGATTTAGTAAATATAGTTACATGATTGATATGAATGACATTATAGGTTATGTTCCTAAATTGTGTATATTCGAACATGATATGTGTAAGTTTATGAATGGGGTTTGATCTTATATGTTTTAGGTCATGTATATGAAATGTTTGGTTTTGAGTAATTTGGTAATGTCATTTATAAGGGATTGATTGATAATATAATTGGATGTTTTCAGCAATTAGTATTGTATTTAGTATATCTTTGATTTGGTTTAGTAAAGTTTTGGCATATATGTATATTTAGCTTAAAATGTTTGGTACATTGTTGGTAAAATGATTAAGAACAAATGTATAACACCCCAAACCCGGCCTAAACGTTACGACCAGATCTGGTATGTTACAGGGTGAAGAAAAAACTAATTTTTTATGGATTTAGGAAAATACCGTAAGTTTGAAAACTTTTCGGTTGAGGTGAAGTCTTGAAAATAGTGGTATGTAGATTAAGAAAAATTCCCAATTTATGATAGTCGAACATTCGTTATACTTGTTGGCACTTTAAGGAAAAATGATTATTTTATGTTGCTCGTATTTTGAAAACTCCATTTCCACTTTAATGATTAAATTGTCATAGCATCGAATTTGAAGTAAACAAATAAGAACAAAACCAAAGATTAACTTAGAAAGGCCTTATTACATAACAAAAATCCCCAATTAAAAAAATAAAGTAAAGCAAAGCAAATAATCAAGTTTACGAAAAAACTTTATGGCCTCCACGAGTCCGCCTCGGCTCCCACATCCACGATCTACGGATTACACGAAAGGTTAAGCACGGGTGAGTCACCGAGACTCAGTGTGTAAATCCCTATAACACATAAACGGCTCGAGGCCCACAATCGCATATTGGGCTTTGGCCCACTCAAGATGACATAGAAATTAATGAATGCATCATGTCCCATTGACCTAATTTTTCCATCCTCTACACGCCAACCCGTATCAGACTATCACACCGCAGGGATTTCTACAATCAACCCTCCATCCGCTACGCCTCATACGTGGCTTAGCCACCGATCACTATGTGACCAAAGATAATATAACGTGGCTTAGCCACCGATCACTATGTGACCAAAATAATATAACGTGGCTTAGCCACCGATCACCATGTGACCAAAATAATATAACATGGCTTAGCCACCGATCACTATGTGACCAAAATAATATAACGTGGCTTAGCCACCGATCACTATGTGACCAAAATAATATAACGTGGCTTAGCCACCGATCACCATGTGACCAAATAATCAGGCACTTCCCCTTCATATCATATCCATATCCTATGCATAACACACATGTCATAATGAATGCAACATGCTATCAACACAGTAAAATATTACCACATACATCCTTACACACAAGGAAAACAATATAGTCACGTACCTGGCATCCCTAGCCTTACCCACAAGGGTATTACGACTGTCTACACAGCCTTTTCTGGCTTTTCAGCTCATACAATTAATATTACAGTTAAAACAAAGTGTACGAGGTTTTACACACCTAATAACACGCAAAATAATACTCTCTACGTCGACACTATCGATAGCAAAAATGACTGCTATCTGCCTACTACTCTGTTCTAAAGCCGGTCCACAAGCCGATGGCTAATCTCGAACAGCAGACACCGCGCGCTTCTTGAACTTAGGGGCTGGGACTACGGGTCCAACCCCTTCCTTTGCTTGGCTAGCGTTTGAGTCCATGAAAAGATCTTGGTCAATAGACCGGATTAAAGCATTGAATAGAACCAAATAAGAATATATGCTCAAAACGTAAAGATCCCTTACCTAGATCGACAAATCCCGGAGATTATAAGACTTGGATTAAGGCACCGATTGAATACCTAAGTCGACTAAAACTGAACGTCCCTTAACACCCTTCAATCACAGATCAGATGCCGAAAGAACGCGAAGACAAAGCCCCTCCTTCAATCGGTCAAGAATCATAAGACAAGATTAATACCTACGGTATCCAAAAAGAGAGAAAAGAGAATTGAAACGAAAAGGGAATACCTACCACGATCAAAGAGAATCCGATTGACAAAGTTGTGAAACAGAGGTGTGGCACTCCTCTAAACAAAGAATGAAAGATGAAGGTGAGCACTCAAGGAAGATTCGGCCAAGAATAAATATAGAAAGAATAAGAACAATGGATGCTTGGCTTTGGAAAAAACACGTGAGAAGGTGAGGGATATGTTTTGGCAAATGAAGAACAAGAAGAGAGGCTTAAGAGATTTGGCTAAAGCAAGATGAAATCAAAGAGATGAATGGGAGTAATAGAGGATTCGGTCAAGAAGAAGAAAAGAAGAATGAGGTTTCGGCTTTAGGTAACACAAATGAGAAGAAAGAAATGAGAAGTAGAGAGGATGATAGGAGTTTTGGCTAAACAAAGAAAAGGTTCGAAGTTGTCAAAAGAAGAACACCAAATCTTTGAAAGGAAAAGAGCTCTCAAACTCGGCTACTAAACACCTCCAAAATAATTCGGCACCTACAACCCAAAACCGAAAATGCACCTTTGAGAACTAAAATTCCTATGACCATAATTGCAATTCGGCACACCCTAAATAAGCTAGAACCGATTCCTACACTCCCCCCCAAGCATTCAAAATTTGGCCACTACCTTCACCACATGCTAATCCCTTACTTTTCTCCTTAATTCACTCCTGATCACTCATTCGAAATAGTTTGAATGATTCAAACTCCTCTTTCTTCTCTAAGCCACATATTTGAATTATTTGACTCAATCAACTCTCCCCTCTTGAAGTATCCTAGCCGAACTCTCCCCTTGACGCCAAAAAGAATTCCAAAATGAGCACCATGCGACTTGAACCTGCTCCCTCTCTGCTCCCTTGTGGCGTCACCTACCTGAACCTTAAGTGGCGCCTCCTAGCCTCTTTCCCACTGAATTTCTTGTGTCTTCAAACACAAGTAATATCCCTTAAGTCCTATCCCAGCTAGCTCTCCACTAAAGTGCCCAAATAGAGAATTTTGGCCAAGGCTTCGACTTAACCCCGAGCCTTTCCTGGACCCCTAAACACCCTAAACTAACACATTAAGCATAGAATACACACAGGAGTACATCAAATGCAAAGCCCCCCAATTCAGGATGTTACAAAATGTGCATATTCGGCCATATTAACCCATTGAAAAAATGAATGGTAATTTTTGCTATTTGATCAAAATTGCTTTTATATGAAATTGGTGATATAGATTTGTGATATGTTTGTTAATGTTTTAGTAAGAAATGAAAGTATATGCTTGAACTTGATAGCATGGATTTGTTTTATGCATTATTTGTTATAAAATCATTTATATGAGTGTGTTAATTTGTGGTTAGCCCGGTAATGCCTCGTAACCCTAATCCGGCGATGGATACGGGTTAGGGGTGTTACAATTTCTATTTAACACCTAAGCATCATATTCTACCATTAAACTTAAAAAACACACCAAATTCATCAATGGCATCTTTCAAAACATTTAACAATTTTACAAATTAATCAATGGGTTAGCTAGATTATGCTAAAACGATTATAAAAACATAAAAATTACTAAAAAATGGAACTAAAAATCACTTACGTACACCCAACCTAGCTTGGTCGAATCTTTGTTCTTCAACTAAGATGTTTTTCCCCTTTTAATTTTGGTGGTAACGTGAAGATGATGATAATTTTTTGCTTAATTTTTGTTTATGTTAATGTTTTTATTACTTTACTATTTTACCTTTATAAACATAACTTAATAACTAACCAAGCTTTGTTCATATTTGTCCACTAACTTTGAATATGGTTTAATTACCATAAAAGCCCATCAACTCACATTCTAATAACCATTTAATACATATAACTATTAGAAACTAACTTTTTAAGCTTACTATTTAGTCCTTTTTAATTAATTAACTACCTAAACATTAAAATTTCTTAACCAAAGTTTAATACAACACTAACGACCTCAAAAATATTAATATTACGTATTGACACGTCGAAATTGTGGCCCCGAAACTACTATTTCTGACACTACTGAAAAACGAGCTGTTACATTGTTGTTTTCATTCATTCAACATATCGATTCAAATGCAATTCGTATAGTTGTGTTAATTTTATAGAGGTGCAGATTGGAGATATAGAATTGGGGCACAAATAATTTGTAATTAAGTTTCGACTCTTTGTCTATTAATTACAACATTATTTATGTTGGAAAAAATCCGGTTCAAAAATGGTTTTGTTACACAGTAGAAAATTAAATTTTTGAAAATCGAGACGCTTTGTAACATTTATAGCAATAAACCCTTTACCGAAATTGCACATGTGTTTTCGGCTAGACGGATCCTTGTCGTTCCTGACTTTCAACCAGACTCCCTTTTTCGCTATTCTCGTACCACGAACTGCTTCGAATGTGTGTTCGAACGAATTCAAATCAAACAAAAAACCAGATATTATTTACTTTTATTTTTAGTGTGAAATCAAATTTTCTCTTTAATAGAAACCAGTAGAATTTTTATTCTGGAAAAGAAAATTTATACTTAAAAAACAAATTCCCACTATTTTTTGGCAGAATAACAATATCTCAAAGTTGTGTGTTTAGCCCTACCAGTACCATCTATTTATATGGAGAACAAGTAAAACTGTTGTTGAATTAGTAGAAGTCTATTTCAATAGAAAAAAAAATCCTAGTCTAACTAGGATGAGGGGGGCGACGACCTTATTTAAATATACTAGGGTTTGTCGTCCCTAGTATTAGCATGAGGGGCTTTTAGGCCTCTCTCATATCAGATCCAATTATAAGTGCTTCCTAAACTTTTAACCCAGTACTTTATAATTCAATCCAACCCAATACATGTTTTTCTATTTTCTAGAATAAACATCATAAATTATTTTTCTAATTAAATAATTTTCTCAACCCGATTCTAATTCCGTTAAAATTATTGAAACATTATCGTAAAAGAATCTTTGAGAAATTTTAATATTTCTATATTCAAAAAATTCACTATGACCAATTAATTTAATTCCATTTTCAAACTTCAATTATTTAATTAAATAATAATTCGAAAACCCATATATTAATTTTTCAGGTCATCCATTTAGTGAAAACCACATTCATTTTTGAATGATTCCAATTTCTCTAACTTTACCATTTCTATCTATTTATGTTCATTTGATTCAAAATTCAATTAATTTATGGTTTCAACTGTAACATCCTAAAATTTGGAATTTTATGTATTGCATTATTTGTGGTGCTAAGCTAGTTAAATTATTAATTATGTATGTTTAGGTGGTCCTGAGAAGGCTCGGGGTTTATTTGGACTTAGTAAAAAATTTTGGCATTTAGCACTTTAAGGAGATGGAGTAAGTGACCTTAAAGCATATGGAAATAAATGAGTAAATAGCTAGCATAAATGAGCTATTGGTAAAGAGGTTATGGCGCCACATGATGTACCTTGAGGGAAGAGGTTCAAATCCCTTTGTGTGCAAATTTTTGACTAATATTTTTGCACTCTTTCCTTAAGTGTCGGCCAAGAGGTATATATGGCAAGTTGGACTTCTTTATTTTTGGTAGGGTGGCTAAGAAATAAGGAAAGGTTGAGGTTGGGGAAAGGAATCAAAAGAATAAGGCAAGTAAGGGGAACAAGTGGATTATTTTGTGGAAATTGTTTTGGAAAGTGTGGTTGGCCAAATGTTGACCAATATTGTAATGGATGTGGACAGTTTTGGGGGTAGATTGGTAGCCGATTTTTCCTTTAGGCATTTTACAATTTTGGTGTGAAATGCTTGTTCCTTTCTAGCATTTTTTTTGGTTGCTCCCTCTCAACATTTTCCCTCATTTGCCGAAAATCTAAACCCAAAAGTGTGCATATTTTCTCTTTGATAGCTGAAACATTTAGCCATTTGCTCATCTTACTTCTTGTTTTGCCGAATCACTCATGACTTTTTGGGCTCATTTTCTTTGTGTGTTAGCCGAAACTATCTAGCACCCTTCTCCATTTCTTCTTTTCTTTTCACCACTTCTTCAATCTCTCTTTTCTTCTTCTTAATTGACAAATTTTTAATTGACTGAATCATTCTTGCCCTTTTCCTTTTCATTAGCCGATTCCTTAATATCATCTTTCTTCTCCATTCTCGCGTGTTGAATGTTTCTCCTTGGTTAAATCGGGTAAGGGCTTCATTCTACTCTTTTCGTTTTCTTTTCCTTTCTAACTGAATGAGTGTTTATTATTATTCGATTATACTCGCTTTGTTCAAAACCGAAATGGAGTTTCTCCATATACCTTCATATTTTAATCGATACCTTTTTGTAGTGATATAGTGGGAAGGCCGAATCGATTACCTTTGATTCATCCATAGCCATAAATCAATCGGTGGGAATCGGGATTATCATCTTTAAGGTAAGGGTCTTTTCATAGTCCATTCGATAACTGCATTTGGTTATTGTGTTAATCGGATTAAAGGTTGAATAATCGACTTTATGTATTAGGGGCTAAATCGCTCGATCCATTGTCTAGTGATTATACGATTTTAGTGGTAAGCCGACCTTTCTCCTTAATCAATCGTTCATATCAACGTACTATTAGTTTTGACTAATATTTGTTTTCAATGGAGGCAAGCCACATCGATTCGAAAGGAAAGTCGAGTGGAGATCTCAAAAGGAGCGGATTAATGATCCCTACTCCTAAATTCAAGCGAAGGGCTGTTTCGGCGATTCAAGACTTTTCTCCGGGTTGTGGACCCTCATCCAGTGAGAATCGACTATTCGAGGTCGTTCGTAATTCTGAGGCATCAGCGATTCGAGATTTTCCACTGGGTTGTGGACCGTCAACCGGGGAAAACCGACAAATCGTAGTTGTTCGCTATCCCGAGGGTAAAATGTAACATCCTAAAAATTGAGTATCGATATGTTGCATAATTTTGGTGCTTAGCTTGTGAATGATTCAATTTGTGTGTTTAATATAGTCTTGAGAAGGCTCGAGATTTATTCGAAATTAGAATAAATTTTAGTAATGAGTACTTAATTGAAGTGGAACAAGTAACCTTGATGTTTAAGGAAATTAAGTGACAAAAGTTAGCATAAGATAAGCTAGTAGTAAAGTGGAGTTGGCGCCATGAGTGTTGCTTGAGGGAAGAGGTTCGAATCCCATGGTATGCATTTTGTGACTTTAATTTTTGCACTCTTCTAGCATGTGTCGGCCAAGCTCTATTTTTGGTAGGTTGGACTTTATTTTTATGGCAAGGTAGCTAATGGTTTAAGGCAAGATTTGAACATAGGGAAAGGAATCATGAGCTTATGGTTTGTATGGGGAACACAAGGCACTTTTTAAGGGGTGTGTTTTGGAAAGTTTGGAATGGCCAAAATTTGTCCATGAACTTGGACGGTTTTGGGGGCTAGGGGGGTGGCCGAATGTTGTTGGAGGTATTGGTAAGAATGTGTAGCAATTTTGGTCACTTTTATTTTGGTCATTTTGTGCTTTTCACAAAAAACTTTTCTTTTCATCTTTCTCTCCCTAGCCGAATGCATTTTGTGCATTAGTGAACATCTTGTTCTCTTCTTTTGGTCATTTCTTTTTGATCATTTGGTCATATTTTGCCTAACCTCTCAAGTACTCTTCCCCTTGTGCCGAAAACACCAAAAACACAAAAGCCATTTTTTCTCTTTTTCTTTTCTTCTCCATTGCCGAATGCTCTCTTGTCCCAAATCCCTCTCTTTGCTCCTTTTTCACCTTTGAAAACCGAAACACAAACCTCTCATCCTCTATTTCTTTCTTTCTCCATTTTGCTTTTTTTTTACAAACATATTTTCTCCCTTCTCTTTTTCTCCATGGCCGAATATTGCTAGTATCATTTTTTTCCATTTTTCTTCTTAGCCGAATCTTCCTCTTCATATATATTTTCTTATCAATCATTTTCTTTGCATTCGTTTTGATTAATCGGTAAGAACCCTCTTCAATTCTTTATTTTTTTCATCTTTTCTTTTGCCGAATCTACTTTTGTTTGGGAGGGTCTTTTGACCGAAAGTATCCTCTATCTCTTTCTCTTAGACAATCTTTCTCGTCTTTATAGTGATATAGAGAAGGCCGAAACTCTGAGTATTCGTAATCATCGTGAATCGCTAGGATTCGGTTCAAAGTGTTAAGGTAAGGGTTTCTATCAAGGACTTCCATATTACTCGTTATTTCGTCAAAGATGGGTTACTAATCGATTTTATCTTAGGAATGTTATCGCTCGATTTTCATCCCGTGAACGTAAGATTTCGTGGTAAGCCGATTTCGCCCTTAAAACCTATAAACTTAATTTCCAAAAATATTAGTTGGACTAATATTCTTTTGTCAATGGAGGCAAGCAAGATAGGGTCGAAAAGGGTGGTGAATAGTGTTCGGAAGAGGGGCAGATTCGCTATTCCCTCTAGATTCAAGCGAAGGGCTATTTCGGTAATTCGGGATTTTCCACCGGGTTGTGGACCCTCATCCGGGGAGAATCAATTATTCGAAGTTGTTCGTAGTTCGAAGCCATTAGCTATTCGGGATTTTCCACCGGGTTGTGAACCGTCAACCGGGGAGAACCACCAAATAGTAGTTGTTCGAGATTCCGAGGGTAAAGATCTAGATCGCTTATCTTTAGCATAGATTTATATTAAGTATTAGTGTTCTAACCAAGCGTGATACGTATTTAGGTATCGACGATTGGGAAAGTATAGTCCTCACGTAATCAGGTGTGTAATCTCACACTTATCTCATGGGTTAGATGACTTTACCGTAATTAAGCATTAGTCTAAAAAAAATCGCAAAGTTGGTGAGATCGGAAAATATGGTATATTAAAACTTTAGTGTTAAGAGCTTGTAATCGGTATTAAAATCGTGAAAATTTCGGAATCGCCCTTAATGGGCTAAAATAATAAAAAGTGACATTTTGGGCCCCATGTCATAAATGGGCCATATGAGTTATTTGATAAAATTGGCCAAGTATGATATGAGATATAATGGGCCAAATTTTGAAAAGGGCCAAATTGTGAAATGGGCCAAATTGTGAAAAGGGCCAAATTGTGAAAAGGGCCAAATTGTGAAATGGGCCAGATTTGTAATAATTTTTTATGGGCCTTATGATGGAATTATCATATGAATGAATTGTCATGCATTTTATATACATGATTGCATGGGTTGGGATAATTGACGAAGAGAAGATGGCTTCGTGCCCAGTTAATAGCTTCGTGCCCAGTTGATGGCTTCATGCCCAGTTTAATATATGGCTTAATGCCCAGTTGGTGTGTTGGTGGGGTGGGTGACTAAAGCTCCCCACAGGTGTGCTGGTTGGTACGGGTGGTATGTAGCGGATGGAAATTTTAGGCTTGGTTGGGAATTGCATATCACATGCATTTTATACTTGTTATATTGTACATTTGTAAATGGGCTCAAGCCCAATTAAATGCTTAAATGGTTTCGGCCCAGTGGACTTGGTAAGTGGGTTACACACTGAGTTCTAAGTAACTCACCCCGTTTCCTTTACCCATCTCAGGTAACGATCATTAATGGAGGCTTGGGCCGGGGGATGACTTAGTGGAGGCCATACTTCGAATGATGGTTTTTGTGAACTTTGAACTACTCTTAAGTATTTTTATTTAATTACTATTTCAGCTATGATGTAATAAGGCCTCTGGTATTATTTTTATGGATTTTTACTTGTGGATGGATTTTAATTATGTTTAAATACTAAAATGGGACTATTCTATTTTTTATAAATGTTTTCTTAAATTCTCGTGCAAAAAGGGGTTTTTCTTAAATATTCTCGTAAATTTTTCTGTAAAATTCATTAAGAATTTGGTTTTCAAATTTCCTTTTGAACTCTTTTAAACTTCTCGTAAAATTTTTACCAATTAATTTCTAAGTTTTAATTTATAAACTCTTATGTCTTAAATCATAGATTTTAAATTAACCTCGGTTTTTAATAAACTTCAATTCCAAAATAGTTTTGATGATCTGTTTTATTTAAAACAATAAATGACTAGATGTATGTTCGTTTTGTGTGACATACCAAATCTGGTCTTAACGCATAGACCAGGATTTGGGGTGTTACATTTTATGGTATCAGAGCCAGTTTCAAAACTCGGCTGTGGTTTGGGTTCAACAACAATTTTTGTTGATAGCTATTTCGAATTTATAGAATTTATGTTTTAAAGGTAGTATGGCACCACGAGCATCCGGCACCAAGTCAAGTAAGTATTCGTATATTGAATGTTTATTATTGTGATATGATCATAGGAACACTCTAGAACTTCTAGTTTTAGGTGTTGAAACTATAGAGATTGAGACGTTAGGATGTGATTGCGAAAACAACTCTATCTCTTATATCTCATAAAATATCGTTAATAAACACTGAAATGGTATTCTGATTCATAAAACTTGTAATCAGATTAAACCAAATTAGCTATTATGAGCGCTAGAGGACGTGGACGTGGTAGACGTGGCCGTGGTAGAGGCCGAGGTGCTAGAGCTGTGTCTGAGGCATCGGGACATATGCCGGAAATGGATGCACCGGTATCACCTGTGTCAGATATTAGATCCCACGACCGTATGAGGGAAGATATTGCTTTGTCTCAGGCAATGTTACGAGTTTTGGAAAGGGTTCTTTGCCGGGCTAGAAGCAGGGCCATAACTCGAGGATCAATATCGGAGCGGCTCGAGATCTAATGGTCTTTGAGACTTTTAGGGGTATTTGGAGTAGCCCCAAATGTTGCGGAATATTGGCTCGAGGTCAGAGCGGATTATGGATGACTGGAGTGTCTTCTTTGGCGAAACTAAGAGGAGCCGTGTCCTTGTTGAGGGACGAGGCGTATCAATGGTGGCTATCGTGCGAGAAGGCACCAGTGAACGTGTTACTTGGGATTTCTTCAAAGCTGCTTTCTAAGGGAAGTATGTCGGGGCAAGCTATGTGGATGCCCGGAGAAAGGAATTCTGAATCTAGTTCAAGGAATAAGACGATGGCGACTTACGAGGCGAATTTCTTCGCTTAAGCGATATGCTCGCGCAATAGTGCCAATCGATCATGAGCGTATGCGTTTTGAGGATGGGTGAACGATGAATTACAGTGCGATAGCCCGGCAACAAGAAAGGATTTTTGCCACGCTTGTGGAGGAAGCCAAGATAGCCGAAGAGGTTAAGAACTCGTAACGCCGTAAGCGGAAAGAGTCAGAGGCAAGAGGGATTTTAAGTACTCGAGTTTCGATAAAAGGTTCCAAAAGAGGCCTCGGAATGATGAGCCGGCTCAAGCTAGAGCACTGTGGCTACCAATCGATTCAAGAATGTCCGATTGTGGGAGGCAGCGGCACTGGGAATCTTTGGAAGAGAGGCAGGTGGTTGTTTTAAATGTGGTTCTAAGGACCACCGGTTTAGGAATTACCCTCGACGGATTGCTCAGGCTCAAGAAGCTCGTAACTCGATGCACAACCAGCCAGAGGCGCCAGCACCACCAGAGAGGCCGTGGACCGGTCGTGGTGGTAATGGTCTTTGGACGTGGTCAAGATGCACCGGGTCGAGGTAATGGCTTTAGAGGTAACACGGAGGCAAGACAGCCGGGGTTAGTCTATGCGGTCAGGCGTCGGGAGGATGGCGATGCACACGATGTGATAAGCGGCACGTTCTTCATCTTTGATGTACACATTCATCGCTTTAATAGATATCAGTCTACCCACTCAAACGTTGCTAGTGCCATATCAGGAATTTTGAATATTAGATCTGAGATTACCGATAGAGTGATGACGGTAATTAGTCCTTTAGGATAGTCTGTGGTCGTGAATAAAATGTATAGAGACGTGCCTTTAGAAATTCAAAGAGAAATATTTTTGGCAGATTTGATGGAACTGCCTTTCGGTGAGTTCGATCTTATTTTGGGCATGGATTGGTTGGTAAAGCACCGGGCGCAATTGGATTGTGCTGAAAAGCGGATGTTAATAAGGCCTTTGGATGATAAGGAGGTAGTAATGATAGGCGAGCGAAGGAACTTTTTGGCAAATGTGGTATCTGCTTTAAAGGCAGAAAAGTTGGTACGAAAAGGGTATGGAGCGTTCCTAGCCTTCATTAGTGCTTTGGATGCCAAGGAATTATCAGTGGAAGGTGTGAGAACGGTGAAAGAATTTTTTGATGTCTTTCCCGGAGAACTTCCTGGTCTACCTCGGATCGGGAAGTAGAATTTGGCATTGAGCTTTTGCTCGAGCGGCTCGGTGTCCATTGCTCCTACGAGAATGGCGCAGAAGGAGTTAGCGGAGCTTAAAGCACAAATTTAAGAATTATTGGATCGGAGATTTATCCGACCGAGTGTGTCTCCGTGGAGAGCCCCGGTTTTGTTCGTCAAGAAGAAGGATGGGTCGATGCGTATGTGTATTGATTATAGGCAGTTGAATAAATTGACGATCAAGAATAGGTATCCATTGCCGAGAATCGACGACCTATTTGATCAATTGAGAGGAGCTTCAGTTTTCTCCAAGATTGATTTGAGATCGGGTTATCATCAACTCAAGGTTAAGGAGGCAGATATTCATAAGACGGCATTCCGAACCCGTTATGGACATTATGAGTTTTTGGTGATGTCGTTTGGTTTGACCAATGCACCAGCTGCATTTATGGACATGATGTACCGAGTCTTTCAACCCTATCTAGACCGGTTCGTGGTGGTGTTCATAGATGATATCTTGGTATACTCGAGGAATGAAGAAGAGCATGACTCACATTTGCGCATAGTATTGCAAATACTGCGAGATAAGCAACTTTATGCCAAATTCAGTAAGTGTGAATTTTGGCTGAAGGAAGTGACTTTCTTGGGTCATGTGGTGTCAGCTGAAGGAATAAGAGTTGACCCTCAGAAGGTAGAGGCTGTGTTGGATTGGAAACCACCAAAGACAGTGGCTGAGATTCGGATCTTAGGTTTAGCTGGTTATTATAGACGCTTTGTTGAGGGGTTTTCGTTGATTACTGCACCCCTAACTAAGCTGTTGCGAAAGGGAGTACCGTATGTGTGGACCGATAAATAACAAGAGAGTTTTGAGAAACTAAAGAAGATTTTGACGGAAGCGCCAGTACTGATTCAACCTGAGGCTGGAAAAGAGTTTATCGTTTACTGTGATGCGTCACACACGGGTTTAGGATGTGTGCTGATGCAAGGTGGAAAAGTGGTGGCTTATGCTTCTCGTCAGTTAAGGCCGCACAAAGTCAACTATCCTACTCATGACTTGGAGTTGGCTGCGGTGGTGTTTGCTTTAAAAATTTGGAGGCACTATCTCTACGGTGAGAAGTCTATTATTTATACGGATCATAAGAGTCTTAAGTACCTCCTTACCCAAAAGGAGTTGAACTTGAGACAACGGAGGTGGGTGGAGCTGTTAAAGGATTATGACTTCTCAATCGAGTATCATCCCGGAAAGGCTAACGTGGTGGCGACGCGCGTTGAGTCGTAAGGTAATATCGGAGTTAAGAGCAATGTTTGCTCATCTCGGTTTGTATGAAGATGGCGATGCTAGCGGAACTTGAGTTAAGCCTTTATGGTTAGAAACGAGATCAAGGAAAAGCGATTTATCGGATGAAAAGTTGGGTCCTTTAATGTAACAAGTTGAAAGTGGTGTAACAGGGGATTTTGGAATGAACAAGGATGAAGTGCTGTGTTTTCGTGGAAGAGTTTGTATGCCCATGGATTTAGATTTGAGACAAATGATTCTGCGGGAGGCGCATAGTAGCCCTTATGCTATGCACCCCGGAGGAAATAAGATGTATCGAGACCTACGTGAGCAGTATTGGTGGTCAAGGTTAAAACGGGAGGTTACTGATTTCGTGGGTAAGTGCTTGACTTGTCAACAAGTGAAGGTGGAACACCAATTACCGTCGGGCTTATTGCAACCGGTAAAGATTCCTTTATGGAAATGGGAGCGGAAAACGATGGACATTGTTAGTGGGTTACCCTTAACACCTACTAAGAAAGATTCTGTCTAGGTGATAGTGGATCGGTTAACGAAGACTGCCCATTTTCTAAAAGTTTGTACGGATTACTCGCTGCAGAAGTTGGCTAAGTTGTACGTATCGGAGATTGTGAGGTTGCATGGGGTACCAGTGTCTATTATATCGGACAGGGATCCTAGGTTTACATCACGGTTTTGGAAAGCTTTGCATGAGGCTTTGGGAACAAAGTTAGACTTCAGTACGGCTTTTCATCCTCAGTCAGATGGTCAGTCAGAAAGAGTAATCCAGATTTTGGAAGACATGTTAAAGGGTTGTGTGATTGATTTCAGAGGTAGTTGGGAAGATTTTCTACCGTTGGCAGAGTTCGCGTATAATATGATTACCAATCCAGTATCTAAATTGCACCTTATGAAGCGTTATATGGTCGTAGGTGTCGTACCCTACTTGTTGGGTGAATTGGGGCAGCGGTTATTGGGTCTGAAATGGTATCTGAGACGGAAGAAAAGGTAAAGGTGATTCGAGCACGGTTAAAGGAAGCTTCGGATAGACAAAAGTCGTATGCAGATCTGAAGCGTAAGGATATTGAGTTTTCGGTGGGAGATCAGGTCTTTCTGAAAGTCTCACCTTGGAAGAAGATTTTCAGATTTGGAAGGAAGGGCAAGTTGAGCCACAGGTTCATTGGACCGCACCGTGTGTTGAAGCGTGTAGGACCGAGTGGCCTATCGGCTTGAATTACCTCTAGAGTTAAGTCAGATTCATAGTGTCTTCCATGTCTCTATGTTAAGGTGTTATCAATCGGATCCGTCTCACATAGTACCGGTAGAAGAAGTGGAGATAAGGCCGGACTTGTCTTTCGAGAAGGAACCGGTGAAAATTTTAGATCGAGATGTTAATGTGCTAAGAAAGAAGTCGGTACCGTTGGTTAAGGTTCTATGGCGTAATCACGGAGCGGAGGAAGCTACGTGGGAGCCTGAGGACGTAATTCGGCAACAATATCCTCACCTCTTTTAACCAGGTAAATTTTGAGGACGAACTTTTCTTTTAGGGGGTAGAATTGTAACATCCTAAAAATTGAGTATCGATATGTTGCATAATTTTGGTGCTTAGCTTGTGAATGATTCAATTTGTGTGTTTAATATAGTCTTGAGAAGGCTCGGGATTTATTCGAAATTAGAATAAATTTTAGTAATGAGTACTTTATTGAAGTGGAACAAGTAACCTTGATGTTTAAGGAAATTAAGTGACAAAAGTTAGCATAAGATGAGCTAGTAGTAAAGTGGAGTTAGCGCCATGAGTGTTGCTTGAGGGAAGAGGTTCGAATCCCATGGTATGCATTTTGTGACTTTAATTTTTGCACTCTTCTAGCATGTGTCGGCCAAGCTCTATTTTTGGTATGTTGGACTTTATTTTTATGGCAAGGTGGCTAATGGTTTAAGGCAAGATTTGAACATAGGGAAAGGAATCATGAGCTTATGGTATGTAGGGGGAACACAAGGCACTTTTTAAGGGGTGTGTTTTGGAAAGTTTGGAATGGCCAAACTTTGTCCATGAACTTGGACGGTTTTGGGGGCTAGGGGGGTGGCCGAATGTTG